>OX243883.1:2622148-3926972 GCA_945859645.1 Amphipoea oculea | reverse complement strand
CAGAATGTTATTATTTTTTTGGAGTTTTTTTTTTTGGGTTTCGAATAAGCTTTGTAGTTTAGTTTAGATACTTATGTCAACTGCTACCTACCAATTTCCTGTGACATGGGCTTGTTTTTGCCTTGGCCAAAGGCTAAGCATTGCCATGCAACGTGTTAATGCCGCCAGTCTCTTGGGTACAGACGCCAGCACGTCAACCTACCCGAAACTGTCAAATTTTCCCAATCAACTTTGAACCTTATTCTTTAGTAATAAAGTTGAAAATCTATTAAAGAAATCTGACAGATTGTAGTAGGTTGATGAGTAGGGTAAAATTGGGGGACCTGGATCAAGGAAATCCAGGTCACCCCAATTTTATCATTCATTTCATCAACATTCAAATATTATTTCATACTTTCTATTCTAATTGATTATTTTTATATTCATTAAACTCAATCATTTACACATGTGCTTAGTTTCGAGTATCTAATATTATTTTAGCTAGCAAAAATTTGATACTTGATCTGCTCAATGCAACTATGATCTCGTGAATGGACGAGCATTGTTGCTACGTGATATTTATAACACACTGTTATGACTAATAGATTTTTTTTCAATGAACATTATTTGCTGAATGACATTAAAATAATGAGAATATACTTAGATTCTTACGGATGATTTAATTTTACAGCTTTTGAAATGAAACTACATTATTGTAATGAATAAGCAAGTATTTATTAGTTCATATAATTACAAATTAAATAAACAATATAATTACAATTAATTAAACAAAATAATTAGGAATTAACAGATGCCGTAGGTGATCTAGGTGCTTGTAGGTGAGGTCCGTTTTTCTTTTTACAAGGATTGATAAAAAGTATTGTTTAAATATGGTAGCATGTCTTTGACACGTAAGTAGATGTTATCAGTGTAAATGTTCTTAACAACATGCTGAACACATATTTCAGCACTGCACTGGCACATAGAATTACTTTCAAATTGGTTTGCATCGTAAATTTCGATCCGTATAACTTTAGTGCCACCGGTCGAGACCGTTTTGTAAAAACTTATCAACTCCTTATTATTAGTTGTATTTGGAACACATGGGGTTCGTTGTCGTTCTTCCTCATCCAAATAATTTACGACTTTATCAATCACGTCAGGTTCTATCATTAACGGAGGTGAAGTTGGTGAATAAACCCAACTCGGTATCTGAAACAGAATACATACATTATTTTTTATTTTCACTGGTTTAACACATTCTATATAATTATTATTATTATAATTAAAAGTAAAATATTTTGTAAAATTAGGTACTTACAGACATTGTAGAATATAACAGTAGCACACTAAAGGAATGGAAGAACTGAAGTGAATTTGTTTCTTATTTTATCCCGATTTATATATAAAATATTTTGTTGCTGATAGAGTTCAAAATAACGTAATGCTGAGTTGAATATATTTATGACTAGGAATTGCCCGCGGCTATGCTCAAAAAAATATTGTTTTTAGCAGTAAAAAGTCATAGTTAACACAAAAGAAACATCTAAGTAATCTGCTGTAATGTGGAAGCAAACCATGGGGAATTTGTTAGTATGTATCATCAAAATTAAGGTGGTCACTGGTCAACCGTACTTATTAATTTATTATACACGTATAATGTAATACAATAAAATATGATTAAAATAAAGTGTAGCAAACAATGTGCCCTTACCCTAATGAATCTATATTTGGATAAAATGCTGACAGAGTTCTACTATTACTTGATGCTAAAAGTAAGTCACTATATTGATTATGGTGTCGGTTGATTTGTTTGTTTGTTGAAGTTTTTTATTGTATGAAAAAATGCAGGTACGATAAGTAATTAGAATGAGTGAAGCCATGGTATTTGCATAGTATAACATAATCAATAACTAATATATTTTTTTTGGATTGGTTAATATGATATCTTGTTTTGCAATATAAGCATTACATCTTCTCGATGACATATTTGGTAGTACAACGTCATAATTTTGCTGTATATAAAGTGCATCGATGCCAGACAAAATCACAAACTGCTCTCCCGAGGGAAACAATCATCACCTTCAACCTTCAACGCTATCGCATCTACGCTTCAACCAGAATCCAGAATCTTCAAAATGTAAGTAGATCATAATTAATATTTTATTTATTATATGTGTATAAATGTGTCATCACAAGGTTTATTCTATGAATGAGTGAATGATCGAATGTATGTATGAATGAATGAATGAATGATTGAATGAATGCATGTATGTATGAATGAATTAATGAATAATTGAATGATTGCATATATTAATGAATGAATGAATGCACAAATTATTGAATAAATAATTGAATGAACTTATAAATGAATTATTGAATGTAGGACAGAACGAACGTATAGATTGAATGAATGCATAAAAGAATGAATGATACAAAATATTTTCTTCCTATCCGACCATAAATAAATCCCACCATTAATTTATTTTTGTATTCAGGTTAATATAATATTTCAAATAATATTGTTTCAGGTCCAAGCCAACTTCATCTACGTTGCCTCAGCTGTTTTCTTCGGATGAAGAGTCAGAAATTGAGACGCAGACAAAGCAGAAATCGACTTATTCTTCGACCCGACTCGAAAAATCGACAGCAAACAAGCGGCCCAAAACCGATCGAATCGATGGATCTAAGACGCACGGATCTAAGAAGCCTAGGATACAACCGGTGCCGTTAACCAACAACAAGCTAACTGCACGGGACCTATTCGGTAGTGAGAGCGATGAAGAGGATTCGTCTGTGAAGCCGTCCACATCAACTGGTAAAACACCGTCTCCTCTTCATTCTTATTTTACTAAGAGGGTTAACAAAGGCTATGCCAGAAAAATAAGTGAGACAAAGCAGGGGCCGTATTACGTAGAAGTAAAAGTTTACAATTGTGATGAAATCGCAGACATACCACCAGTAAATAGGTGGCGCCATTCAATAGTTACAATTAAAAGAAAAGTTGATACGGACACGGAGATGTGGCGCCATCTAAAAGGATTTACGTCCTCAGTTGAACAAGATTTTCGTAATTGTCCAACTACCCTTATAAATTCTTACTATTAGTACTTACTATGTATTCTTGCTAGTTTTTATACAAATATATGTAAAACATTTAATCATTACAGAATAATACCTATACATACATTATATTATAAGTAATCTTTATAATATCTAAATACTTGTACCTAAATAGCCAATTGATAAATAAAATATTATGCTATTTAAATCTAATGTATTATTTCACAGTTATACAGTCCAGAGATCGCAGAACACCATTAACAAGACCTCGTAGTAAAATTGTGAAGTGTACCAAATGTGAAACTGAAATACCACGAAACCAATATGCATATCATAAGAGAACTAATATACACAAGACAAATAGCTTATTGAGTACTGAATTCAAAAATGTTTTTATTGTGGCAACAGCATTTAAAAATAGAATAGTAACTTTTCGTCTGAACTTAGCTCAGGATGACGAGCACCTCACTCGTGAGGCGATCCCGAGTAATAGTCAGACATGTATACCTCAGGATGACGAGCACCTCACTCGTGAGGCGATCCCGAGTAATAGTCAGACATGTATACCTCAGGATGACGAGCACCTCACTCGTGAGGCGATCCCGAGTAATAGTCAGACATGTATACCTCAGGATGACGAGCACCTCACTCGTGAGGCGATCCCGAGTAATATTCAGACATGTATACCTCAGGATGACGAGCACCTCACTCGTGAGGCGATCCCGAGTAATATTCAGACATGTATACCACAGGATGACGAGCACCTCACTCCTGAGGCGATCCTGAATTCTGTACATCCAGATATTGATAAATTAATAACTATGATATTGAAAAAGTATGATTGCATAAAAGTAAATTTTGAGCTTTTTGCTAAGTTTCTTCTGCTAAAATCTGACGACGAACAAGTAGAACTGAAATCATTTAACACTAAGTATGATATTATCTATAAAAATACTGATATACACGAGTTCTTTTTGAATAAAATACATGTACTTATGCGCAAAATGTCTGAATTTGAACATGTACAGTCAGGTTGGACATATCTTTCGCTAAGTCATATTGAGATTAACATATGTAAATATTGCCCCATGAGAGGCGGCACGTACATAGAGTTGCCCTCAGTAATAAAAAATACTAAAAGTTGTTTGAATTTACGTAATGATGACGAGTATTGTTTCTTATGGTGCGTCGTAGCCGCATTATTTCCTCGTGAAAATAATGTGTGCAGAACGACATCCTATCCTCATTATAGCCAAGTTCTCAATATTCAAGGAATGTTATTTCCTCTTTCACAGAATGACATCCAACTTTTTGAACGGTTAAATCCTACAATAAGCGTTACCATTTATGGGCTAGATAGCAAATACGTTGTTACTGGCCCGTTATACATGACGAATAAGAAAAAAGAAAAACACGTTAATTTATTATACTTTGAACGGAATGGTAAAGGACATTACTGTTTGATAAAAGATCTTATACGATTAGTGCGACGCCAGGTTACTCATCATCATGGCAAAGTTTTTTTATGCGAATCATGTTTACAATTTTTTACGAATGAAAAGAAATATGTTTCTCACACTTGTTCTAAAATACTAACTATACTACCGGAAAAAGATACCATATTGAAATTTAAACATTATGAAAGAAAACTAAAAATTAATTTTATTATTTATGCTGATTTTGAGAGTTTGCTAATAAATTGCAATGAAAATAGTTCTAAAAATACTAAGACACTAAAAATGCATCAACCTTCAAGTTTTGCATATTACATATGTTGTTGTCACGACAGCAAACTTAACAAGTTTGTCACGTACAGAGGCATAGATTGCGTCGAAGTCTTTATTAAACGTTTAGTAAAAGATGTAAAGCGGATAAACAAAGTTTTGTCTACTCATTTATCAATGAAAACTTTAACTTATAATCAAGAACGAGAATATCGAAATACAACTAAGTGTCATATATGTAATCAGTCATTGTCTGGAGATAAAGTTCGAGATCATGATCATATTACTTCCGAGTATAGAGGGGCAGCGCACTCACATTGTAATTTGATGTATAAAGTGTGTCCATTCATACCGGTAGTATTTCATAATCTAAGTGGTTATGATTCGCATATATTTATAAGAGAGTTGGCTAAGTATGAAGGCTCAATTAAAATAATACCAAAAACTAAAGAAAAATATCTTACAATAACTAAGCTAATTGAGACAAAAAAAGGTACTCGTTCAGTACAGATTAAGTTTATTGATTCATTTCATTTTCTTAGCTCAAGCTTAGATTCTTTAAGTAAAAGCTTGTCAGAAAAAGACTTTGTTCATTTGTCAAGAGAATTTACGGATAAAACTAAACTTAATTTATTACGTAAGAAAGGTATTTATCCATATGATTATATGGACGACTGGTCAAAATTTGATGAAAATCAACTACCCTCAAAGTCCAGTTTTTATAATAGTTTAACTATGGAATCTCTATCAGATGACGAATATGCTCACGCCCAAGATATTTGGAACAATTTTGAGATAACAACGCTTGGCGAATACAGTGATTTGTATTTGAAATGCGATGTTTTGCTGTTATGCGACATATTTGAAAAATTTAGAGAGACAAGTTTACATTTTTACAAATTGGATCCTGCTCACTATGTGACTTCACCTAGTTTGAGCTGGGATGCTATGCTTCTGTACACTAACGCTGAATTAGAGCTCATTAGTGACTTAGAAATGTATACATTTATTGAAAAAGGTATACGAGGGGGCTTGGCACAATGTTTCCTCCGTCATGCTAAGGCAAATAATAAGTATTTACCTCATTATAATCATTTAAAACCCTCGAGTTATTTGACATATTTAGATTGCAATAATCTTTATGGTTATGCAATGACTAAAAAATTGCCTGTTTCGGAGTTCAGATTTTTAACTCAAGATGAAATTGACAACTTTAATGTATTGCATGTTTCAGATGACAGTCCGTATGGTTTTATTTTAGAAGTAGATTTATATTACCCGGATTGTATTCATGATCAGCATAAAGACTTACCATTTGCTGCAGAGAAATTTGTACCCCTAGGAGCGAAATCAGCTAAGTTGATTGCTAATCTGTATGATAAATCAAATTATGTTATTCATTACGTACATTTAAAACAATGCATAAAAAATGGTTTGGTGTTAAAAAAAATTCATCGCATACTAACCTTTAGACAAGATGATTTCTTAAAGAAATATATAGATCTTAATACCAATCGGCGTATGGAATCTAAAACTTCTTTTGAAAAAGATTTTTTTAAACTTTTAAATAATGCGATATTTGGCAAAACTATAGAAAATAAAAGGAAACAAGTTGAGATAAAACTGGTAACCAAATGGGATGATAAGAAAAACTTCACGAATAAGAAACTTTGTGCACAGAAATTGATTTCAAAACCTAATTTAAAAAGTGTGTCAATATTCGCAGAGGATTTTGTAGCTATACAATTGAATCGTGAAAAAATAATATTAGACCGACCAATTTACATCGGATTTACAGTTCTGGAGTACGCCAAAGAACATCTATATCAGTTTCATTATGATTTTATAAAACAGAAATATGGAGATAAAGTTGAATTATGTTATACAGATACTGATAGTTTACTTTACTTAATTCATACAGATGACTTTTATCGTGATATGTACGATAATTTAACATATTTTGATACTAGCAATTTTTCAATAGATAATCAATATAACATACCAAGAATTAACTCAAAAATCCCTGGCCTATTTAAGGACGAAATGGGGGGTGATGTAATTACAGAATTTACAGGTTTACGAGCAAAACTGTATTGCATTAGCAGTTTAAACACACGGATAACAAAAGCGAAAGGTTTGTCTAAATCTGTTACTAAGCATTTAAAACAAAGTAATTACAACGATTCTTTGATATTAGATAAAAGTCAATCTTTTAAAATGAATATTATAAGATCTATCAAGCATATATTGTACTCACAACAAGTTAGTAAGCAAGTACTAAATAGAAACGATGACAAAGTTCAGATACTTTCAGATCAAATTCACACTTTGCCTTGGGGATTTTATGATGCGATGATCTAAACCAATGTTCGTTTCACTTTTTATTCAACTTATTACGTTTAAATTGAGCACCAATTAAATATAATCCACATCTTGAGAGCCACTGTTCTAAATTATATTCATTTGAAGTATATGATTTAAAATACTAAAATAAGAATAAATTAATGTATTATAAAGAAATGATGTATGATAATTATTTTAGAATAAGTTATGTACTATTATTTGAACTTATAATAAAATGATATGTCTAAAACAATGGACTTTTATTCAAACGTATTCAACTTCCTAAACGTCATCATCAAGTTCACGCTTGTTGTATGATGAGGTTCATGTAGTAACGACTATATAAGTGTATGTTAAGCGGTAATTAGATTAATATGCACTATGAAGTTGATCAAACAACCCATATCTCTCAATGTTAATAATATAAGATTAAGTGACTCTGTTCACCGCATCAGACATAGCGCTTTATTGCCAAATACCATTCGTTGTATAATATGCGGTCCATCAAGCTGTGGTAAAACGAATGTTATGATTAGTTTACTGCTGCATGAAAATGGGCTCAAATTTAAAAATCTGTATCTTTACTCTAAAACTTCTTTTCAACCAAAATACCGTTTCTTGACCGAAGTATTAAAAAGAGTGCCACAGATAAACTTTTACGAGTTCAATGATGATAAAGATGTCATTTCTCCGAGTGAAGCTTTAACAAATTCTGTTTTTATTTTTGATGATGTTGCGTGTGAAAATCAAATAAATATCCGCAATTATTTCTGTATGGGTAGGCATAAGCAAATAGACTGTTTCTATTTATCTCAAACCTATTCTAAAATTCCGAAGCAATTGTTACGTGATAATGTTAATTTTCTTATTATATTTAAACAAGATGATGTGAATTTAAAACATATTTATGAAGAGCATGTTAGTTCTGATTTACAATGGAAAGAGTTCAGAAACATTTGTCGAACTGTTTGGAGTAAACCTTATAATTTTCTACTTATTAATAAGGAATCGTCATTAAATAACGGAAGGTACAGACAGAACTTTGATATGTTTTTTAAATTCGACTGACTGTTTATAAGTACATATAAGTAATTAACATGCAAAATAAAATTCAGTATAATTTGTACTATAGCTGGACGCAGTTGTTATAATATAAAATGGAAAAAAACATTAAAATAGAATTAATGAAGTCTGTAGACTCCATAAAGAATAAAATAAAACAAATGAAGGATCAGGAACACTCAATGAACTTGTCACTCGATAAAATGCTAAAACCTGTCACAGACCCCCTTAAAACTCTAGTTGATTCGAATATAACTATGGAAAAAATAAAACATTTAGAAAATACAACACTTACTAATTCTGGAGGTATTGAATTGGATGAAATGGATACTAGCTCATCTACAAAGTTTGTGGACTGTTACGAACCAAAACCTAATTCTACACAATTGGTTAAAGAGTCTCCTGAAATGGTATTGCCAGATGATTTAGAGATATCATTAGAGGGTCAGGATATCTATGATATTTATGACGGTGTAAATATACCGTTTGGAATAAGAAGTGAAAACCAAACTTTATTGATGGGGAATTCAGTAGTAACATTTTCTAAAATTGACGGTTTGAATAATGAAAATGTCATTTTGATTAAAATCGGTGATAAATCCTACAATTTAACTCCTGGGCTGAAAGAACTTTTACTTCGAAAAAAACCTGATTTAAAAGTAATATCCAACAAAGATAAACTTGTTTACAAGGATATATTGTATTATACAAATGTTCATAAGAGAGACTTCAATCCTAGAGGTCAAATAAAAGGTGATAAAGGAATAAAATATCGTGAAATAATCAGACCATTGTTTTCCGAAACATCAAACGATAATATTCACACTAAACTTGGGGGATACTTGCCAATGTTAAAGAAATATAAAAAAAATACTGACCTGGTATATTGGGATGACCCAAACGAATTAGTTGAGAGATTAAAACTATTAGTTGCTTCAAAAGATGCTGGCAATACGAACCATGATAATGAAATACTATCGATAATTGAAGAATTAAAAGAAGCTAACATAATTAAAGAATAAATAGTAGCAATAACATAATTTTCATTCAGTATCATTTCTGGATTCACTACAAATGTTTATATACTGAGTTTTGAATATGAGTAAAGCTGATGTGGTAAACGAAATTCATAAAAATGCGAGGGTAAACTTTCCACGAAGACATGTTATTATGAAAGATATAGATGACCTTTGGCAAGCAGACTTAATTGATATGCAATCAATTTCCAAAGAAAATAAAAATTACAGATTTATTCTTACTGTTATTGATACATTTTCGAAATACGCTTGGACCTTTCCTTTGAAAAATAAGACAAAAGATGTTGTATGCAACTCTTTCAAGATTTTGTTGGATAAAGGGCGTGTCCCCCAAAATCTACAAACGGATAATGGAACAGAATTTTATAATAATAAATTCCAAAAACTTATGAAATCTTATTGTATAAACCATTATTCAACTTTCTCAACAAAAAAGGCATCAATAGTTGAGCGTTTTATCAGAACATTAAAATCTAAACTATATAAGGAATTCAGTTTAAAAGGTGACTATAATTGGATAGATAATACCCTCAATAATGTTATCTATAAATACAATCACACCTATCATCGGACAATTAATGAAATCCCGGCAAACGTGGACAATACTAATAAAACACGCATATTAGGGAGATATTTCAGGTTGATAAAAACCGATACTACAAAAAGCAAGTTTAAAGTGGGTGATTATGTACGTATCAGTAAATACAAAGGAACATTTGAAAAGGGGTATACTCCCAACTGGTCGACAGAAATATTTAAAATTAGAAACATACAAAATACAACTCCTATTACCTACTTAATTGAAGATGCAATCAGAGGCCAACCCATTTTAGGTGCATTTTATGTGCAAGAGCTGCAAAAGACGAAACATCCCAATTTATATCTAGTCGAGAAAGTTCTTAGAAGTAAAGGAAATAGAGTTTTAGTAAAATGGTTAGGTTTGTCTTCATCTGAAAACAGTTGGATTGATAAATCGAATATTTATTAAATGTTCAACTCATGATACATCAGTCTTATGATGGGTATTGGAGAGAGCAGTATTCTCAATTGGCTTATAAATAATTTACCAATTGAATTACATTTACCAGGATACAATTATTGTGGGCCTGGCACTAAATTAATTAAAAGGCTTACTCGTGGGGATAAAGGTGTTAATAAATTAGACGAATATTGTAAACAACACGACATTGCCTATCACAAGTCTTCAAACTTAAAGGATCGCCACAAGGCTGATTTAGTTTTGTTAAATATGGCTAAAGAGCGAGCACTTGCCTCAGATGCGAGTGTAGGGGAAAAATTGGCAGCGTGCTTAGTAAGCAGCGCTATGTCAACAAAAGTTAAAACTGGGTTTGGCCTAAAAAAAAAAAATAGCAAAAAGTGTTCTCCTAAAATTAAACCTGGAAAAGGGTTGAAAAATAAATTTAAAAATGTTATTAACAAAACGAAGAGACAGATGGAAAAATTAAAACCGAAATGCAAGAAAATGGCAATCGAATTAGCTATGGCCGCTGTCAGAGAATTAGCTGATGATTCGTCTATAAAACTTCCTCGTGTAATTCCTATACCAAAAACTGGTGGAGTATTGCCTTTGATTCCAATTTTTGCGGGATTATCGGCCGCAGGGGCACTAGCAGGCGGTGCAGCTGGTATTGCTAAAACCATAAATGAATTCAAGATGGCTAAAAAGTTATTGACTGAATCGAAGAGACACAACGAAAAGATGGAAGCTCTGTGCATCGGAAAAGGACTACACCTTAAACCACATAAAGCTGGGCTTGGAATTTTTGTATCGAAAGAAAAAAACTAAGATATCGGCTACCCAAACGAGCCTTGAGTAATTTAGACATTTTGAAGTATGGAAATAATATTCCCTATTTCAGAGGTGTCTTTATGAGAGATAAGCTCCCTAAACACCCTTTTAAAAAAGAATGTGGAGTTATAAATTTAGATAGCTCTAAAAATCCTGGTTCTCATTGGGTAGCCTATGCAAAATGCAACGATTATATTGAGTATTTTGATAGTTACGGAAATCTTAAGCCTCCAAAGGAATTTATTAAATACTTGGGATCCAAAATTAACTATAATTATGATAATCTTCAGCGTGATCACCCTTTTAATTGCGGACATCTTTGTTTAAACTTTTTGAAGAATTTTTGGTGTAGTGAAGGAATAAAATAAACAGGATCTTCCGAAAGAGGCCAGTATTGAAGCATGTCTGCTACGGTTACCATCTCTGGAAATAAATCGGAATTGGTTTCATACTTTCAACCACCACTGCATTTGTCAGATCAATACGAGTGCGGTTTGATATATTTTTCAGTATTAAAATCAAGACCAAATATTCCCATTATTAACAGAGGTCTGTCTGTAATCAGAATCGAATGTGATCTTGTTCACGGTTCGTACTGCAACGGATTACCAACTCATTTTATTCATGAATTTGTGTCTGATACTACTCCAGGTCATCAGTGCATGGAAATACCACAAAATGTTATTTACTTTCCAGTAAATAAAAATATAATTTCATCGGTATCTGTTAAGATTGTAGATCAATTTGGTCACTGTATTAACTTTGGAGAGGAACAAGTTCAGTTACGTCTTCATTTAAGAAAAACAAAATGATAGTGTATTATAAAAACACCCAAGGGAATGAAAAACGTCTTAGTTCTTCTGCGATTGCTAAGGTGCAAAGACGTAAGAAAAAAGTTAAGAAATTGACTAAAGCAAATAAAGATTTTCTTAAAGCCCTAGGGTTTAAAGTATGAATATACTACAGATTACTGAATTACCGCACTACGACACTTCGATTGAAAGTTATGAAGTCCATTCATACAATCCCTACAATAACAGCTTTAGAGAAAACGATGAAATCAGAATTCCCATCCACCAGCAAGACATATACGTGCTACCATCAGCCAGTTCAATTTACGTCGAAGGACAAGCGAAGCTCTTCGGTAAAGATGGGAATCCAATCAAGAAAACTGTTACGTTCACTAATAACCCTGTTATGTATTTGTTTCAAGACATCAGATACGAAATGAATGGTATTGAAATAGACCGCATAAAAAATTCTGGAATAACATCAACAATAAAATCATACATCTCATTAAATGAAGCAGAAAATAAAGTTGCTGCCCTATGGGGTTGGAGTTTAAAGGGATTTCAAAGTGATGGGCGTTTTAGTGCTGTGATACCATTAAATAAGGTTTTAGGGTTTGCAGAAGATTACAATAAAATAGTGATAAATTGCAAACATGAACTTATATTGAACAGAAGTAACAGTAACTTAAATAGCGTTATCCTTACTGATGATATTGTTCATTTTCAAATAGATATACAAAGAGTCCAGTGGAGGGTGCCACACATAAAAGTATCAGACCGAGAACGACTGACACTTTTAAAACATTTAGAAAGAGATAAACCTATTCAGATGGCGTTCAGAAATTGGGATTTATATGAGTATCCGTTACTGCCTAAAACCACAAAGCATTCTTGGTCAGTTAAAACTGCTTCACAGTTGGAAAAACCCAGATATGTAATTTTTTGTTTACAAACCAATCGAAAAAATAATAAAACTAAAGACAGTTCAGTATTCGATCATTGTGAAGTAACAAACCTTACGCTCTTTTTGAATTCACAATATTATCCATATGAACCTTTAGGCTTAAAGTTTTCTGAGAACAAATATAGTATATTATACGAAATGTTTGTGAAATTTCGTCAGTCGTATTACAACTGTCCAGTAGACCCGTTGCTTGACCTAAAAGAGTTCAAAGAAAAAGCCCCTCTCTTTATCTTAGACTGCTCAAGACAAAATGATAGCCTAAAAACAGGTCCAGTGGACGTGAGGTTGGAAATTGAATGTTCTACAGAAATACCAGATAATACGACTGCATATTGTTTGATTATAAACGATCGACTTGTGGAATACAAACCTCTCAGCAACATTGTGCGCAGGTTATCATGATTGCTATTGTGGATGTTCAAGGCTTCAAAACAGAAACAAATGAATTTATAATAAAAGAAATCGCTATATTGTATAATAAAACATTACAAGTGTTTTTAATTAAGCCACCATTTTCATTTGGAAAATTAACGAAACAAGAAAAAAAACAAGTTAGTTGGATTGAACGTAACAGAAAGATACACTGGCGTGAAGGATTTGTACCCTATTCTAATTATCAGAATTTGGTTATAGATATTTTAAGAGATAAATGTATCTACGTCAAAGGTTCAGAAAAAGTGTTGTGGTTAAAGCATATTTTAGAAAATAGTAATTGTAATGTATTCAATTTAGAAGATAAAGGTTGTCCTAGTTTGATAAGTTTATACGATGAATATAAATATTCTCAAGATTTATATAACTGTATTTATCATGACTCTGTATGTGCTTTAAAAAATGTATTGTGTTTAAATAAGTGGTGCTTTGATAATAAAATTTTAAAATAAATATTTTCTTGTTTTCTTTCTTTATTTAGTTAAAACACATCTTAGCGTTTTTTATCCCCACCTCTGGTCCGGTCTTTATAAGTTGTTGACAACAGCGGGACGATATCATTATACGTTTATAATTGAATAAGAAGTAAATAGAACATGTCTCAAAATGAATACAAACCTCGATATGACATGTATAACACGTTTAAAATGCGTGAATTTTCATTTAATTATTACTGGAGGACGTTTAATAAAAAGAAAAGATTAGTGAGGGAAATGGCTGACGCAGGATTTTTTTATTATGGAAATAGTATAAATGATATTGCAGCATGTTTCTCATGTGGAGGTGTTATCGAAGATTGGGAGATTTATGATGATCCTTGGATGCAACATGCTATACATTATCCTGAGTGTTTTTATTTGAACGCTGTGAAAGGAAAGGAGTATATAATTAAATACGCATATCTCCATCACAGCATTAAACTTTTAGCATTGTAGTGTGATGGTTCGATCTTAATCAACGCTTGCTTCATCATGAGAGAATAAATTAATATTATTCACATTATGCTCCATTCATCGAAATTTGATTTGGAGGGCATTTCTAAACTTATTTTCAAGAATGCTAGTGGTGAGATTCTATTTAGTCAAGACATAGCTGACCAGAAAATAATTAACACCAGTTCATCAAAACTTCAGGATAATACAAACAACACAGAGCAAAACTCAGCAAATTCCACCTTTGAAAATATGCAATATCTTACACTCAAGAGTTGTCACAATGAGTTCCTTACATTTGCTCGAGTTGGCAACGCACATCCTGGTCCTGAAAAATCCTCATTAGAAGTCGTTTCATGTGAATGAAAAGAGCAGTCAGTGTAGTTGATAGAGCAGTTAATCATCAACACTTATAGCGACAACATGTATCAGTTTATACAACCATCATATACTCCATCGATTCCACTCTTGCATTTTGAACTTTGCAAGTATATGTATCAAGTTTCCAGCTCCACGATTCCATATATTAAAACATATTTGAAGCCATCAAATCAAATCAATGGATTACTGGAAGAGTGCATTGATATTGCTAATAGGATAACATTAAGTAAAGACGAGTGGGGCATGATATTTATGGAAAACGCCTCTGACATATCAGGATTCTTCACATCTGGTTCAATTCCTTTACCAAAGCAGCAGCCGCAACGAGAACGACAAGTGATCAAGTATATAAACCTGCCTGAACATGAAGAAGGAAGCAAAAAATTCGTCACAATTGACATTGGAACCAAATCGATCGTCATCTGTTGTGAAGAGTGGTGGTGTCTGAATCATTTACTGAATTGCCTTGATTCACGTTTACGTCACTTAACTAGGGTAAAGGGTTACTATGAGAACCGTATTAATTTCTTTAGAAAACGATTCAAGCTCGCCCAACCGAAATCAATGTCTGAAGCCTATGCAATTATGGAAAATGTCTATGATGAAATGTCAACAGTGGATCAAGAAATCAAATGTTTTGTAATCGATTATTTATTCTTCTCATGCTTTTTATGAATAATGATAATAAAATGTGTTACTTAGTTGACAGCATACTTTGTTTCTTTTTTCACGATACCAACCACAAACCAACCACAAAAAGTAAAAAAATATTATAAATTGATTATTCAAATCATTCAGTTCCTAATACAAAATAACACTAGATCAGTCTTTCGAATAGAATGTTGAATAGAAAGTATGAAATAATATTTGAATGATGAAATGAATAGTAAAATTGGGGTGACCTGGATCTCCCTGATCCAGGTCCCCCAATTTTACCCTACTAAGATGGCAATAGTGCATTGAAAACAATGGTTCATACTTTGATTAATTAAATATATTATATTAAAAAATATTCGACTTTTTGTTCCTTCCATACAAAACGCCAATTTCATATGTAAGGACCTAATATTTATCTTCTGTCCTTTTCTTAATGAAATAGAAAAAAAAAGATGCACTGAAATTAAATTTAGTTTAGTTTGTGAACAAGGGAATCGGCACCATTATCATCTAATTTAGCAAATAGTTTGGCCGTCATAGCAGGTACATTATTGTTAGAGGATGCATGCTGCTCCGTCCAACATCTTTGATATTTGTATCGAGCACATTAAAATTTGGTGTGGCCATAGCGTGGTTATCGCATGAACTAAACCTTGAACTCCTTTGTAAAATGTAATAAAGCTGTCATCAGCTAGCTTGCCTAGACAAGGCGTAAAAAACAATCGAAAACATATGGAAGCCGGCTATGTATTATAATGTCTGTATTATTAGCAATAGATACATGAATATACCAGTTTATCTACTACCGTTTTGGGCATTATTGCAAAAATATGTTGTTTTTGCTACGTATTGCAATGCACATGTTCGTATTTGGACTTCATTGATAGTTCATTCGCACGTAATTCTTCTGGACAAAATATGATAACAAAGTTCTTAAGATATAACTTTGTGGTCTATGTTAACTACTGTTTTTTTTATCTCTGTGAGATATACTTTTTTTTTTTTTGCATGGTCATATTATTGTTAGTCACATAGTTATGTGAATCAAAGGACTGCGGGTAAAAAGGCACGGTCCTTTGATTTAATTAAATATTCATACCTCATGCTGCATACATCTGATACAGTTATTTTAAGACGACTACGTAAAGACAGTAGGTACCTATTTTTTTTTTTTTGAATCGATGATCTTCATATTAATTTAACCCGTAGAGTCAATGGAAAAGCACTGTTTTATACGGCGATACTAGCTCACAATAATAAAAAGATACGCAACTATAACGTAAAAGCTCATTAACAATAACCTTAGAAAAGATTAAGCATCAATCTATTACTAAACCCGGAAGGTTAAGCAAGATCGAAAACATAATTAAAAGAATTATCTTCTCGTATTTATCAAAATTATTACAATCTCTTTGAACAAAACCTCATTTTTGGATGTTGCAACCTAGCAGCCAATCGGTGCTTTAGAAGTTCGAGAATTCTTTCTATTTGTTCTGTATCTACAAAATAATAGAATTAAGATCTTCGATACAGTGCAATCTGTGGTACGATCGCTGCCAAATCACCTTCAATAAAGAAGTAATTGATATAATCAGAGCAGTAGATTACACGACAAGGCCTGTCCACCACCACTTTACATTTTCACACAACTTTTCACAAATTCAGTTCATCTCCTACTTTAGTGGAGGAAATAGAGCTCATTTTAGATTGATTGGCAGTTTGGTAGCTGTAAATATAATGTGGTTTTGAGGCCATGTATAGCGGGTGTGGACTTAAATGTTGCAATCTGGGGAAATTGCTACCGGGAAGTCGAGAAAGGTAGGTTACATTTTTTTGTTGTAATAAAAATATTTGAATGCTGTTTTGATCGCTATAAATTTTATTTAACAATCTGTTTGCACATCATTTTGAAGATTTGATTGTGAGTTTATTATTTTAATCGTTTTTTTTTTTCGAAAAACGTAAATAATTTAAAGTACCTATTTGAAGAATAGTACATTACGATACGCGTGACTAAAGCAGTCCATTATTGCACGGCGTGAAATTAGCGCCCTGCATTGATAGACTACTTAAGTCACACGTATCACATACTATTTTATAGCTCGTGTGACCTAAACCCGCACTTAAGTCACACTTTTCTGTGTAAAATGGACTACTTATGTCAGAGAGAAGCATGACTTAAGTGCGGGTTTAGGTCACACAGTGCTATAAAAAATTAAACTAAGTAAATCAACCACTATGTGTCGCTATTACGGCTTTCAGAAAAAAACTAAACCAAGAAAAAAGTTAGTTCCAATAATAAACCACGGGTAACAGTTAAAGCCATAAATGGTACATCAATAATTCTTTCTCACACAATATAAAGCGTGGCACACATCATTTCTTAAGAGCGAATATAAGGCATTCATCACACACGCTCCCGGATGAACGGAACGGAAGAAGCTATTCATAAAGTAATAATTAAGATTTGAGCTTGACAAAGTCGACTGTTATGGTGAATTATATGTTTTTTAAGAGATATTTTCGAATTTTATATGAATTTCATTATTTTACATGCTCATATACCTACTTAATTACAAAAGTCAAATTTTTTGGCCAAAGAATCAGCATTGCCATACAACGTGGCAATGCTGCCAGCTTTTTGGGCACTTTTCTTATTGACAACGATACGGACGAATGTTTTGATGCCCAATGATTCTTACCATTTTTATATTTTGTACATTATTATTATCAGTTAACTTTTAAATTATATAAATAAACGATACAAAATTCATGTACACACAAAACACTTAATAGTTTAAAATTATTGTTAATTCATACACTGATCACTTTTTTTACTGACTGTGCATTTATATATTTTTTAATTAATCAGTTTTCTATAACAATCAGCAGGTTTATTGGCCCTGTGGCCTATGAACAATTAAGCCATTGAATAACTAACCATTTGCTACGGTTTCGAATTTATAACAGAATGCCGTGTTTTAATTTTTTTTAATAAGTCGGCGTGAAAATTCATGTTTTAATTAGTAAAATAACGGTGATTCAGATGAGAGCCTGATTGTCTATTTTGACATGGTATTTTTTAAAGACAAGACTTTGAATGGTTCTTGCTGGCGTCGATTGTACTTACGTATTCTTTAGTAAAACTTCCAAGTTCATATTTGCCAAATTAAGGGCTAAATTTTCCATCGCCAGATAACTTTTATTCGTGGAATAAAATTGACGTTTGTCAGTTTTTGCTTATAGCAAACTCCCTCTCGATGAGAGGAGGCCTGTGTCCCAGCAGTGGGAACATTATAGGCTGATTATGAAACATAACTAGCGAAATGTAGGTGTACTTTAGGTACCTACACCTCTGCCTAAACATTTATGGATACAGGCGTGCTGGTCCTACTTAGTAGAACTTCTCGATCGGACCACGAGCAATAAACGGTGATATTATGTTATGTTAATGACTCCCAAAAGTTAAATTATGTGAAGTGGAACGTATTCAAGAAAGGTATACATTTACATTATTTCAAATGTAATTTTTTTAGCTTAATTCGAATGCAGCAAAGCTTAAGACATTTTTATTGTAGTATTTCGCGGAGATCAATTTTTGCAAGAAAAAAAATTTGATTGCGTCCGCGCATGGTCGGTATTACGTGTCGCGATGGAGATTATGCGATGGGCGAAATTCCTTTGATGTTTCTTGCTTGGCAAAATCTTTATTTAGATTCGATTTTGGATCAAAGCTAAATGGTCGTGTTGTTTTCTTTGCGTGAGATATTTTAAAAACTTTTTTACAAAAAAAAAAAAAACAACCGACTTCAAAAAAAAAAACACTACAAAGTGATAAATAACTTTAATTTCGGAAGTCGGTGTCGTTGGTCCCGCATTTTCGTTTTTTGACACCGACTTCCGAAATCAAAGTTATTTATCACTTTGTAGTGTTTTTTTTTTTAAGTCGGTTGTTTTTTTTTTTTGTAAAAAAGTTTTTATTTTTCACTTTTTAGTTGTACCTACCCCACAAAAAAGTAAACAAAAAGATCGTAAATGTAGATAATTTTTTAGATTTTTGTTGATTTTTCAAAAACCGCTTGTCCGATTTCGATAAAATTTTCATGGGACCATTTGGGAAGTATACCCTTTCCAACAAAAAAAGAATTTTCCAAATCGGTTGGCAAGCAACGGAGTTATGCGCGAACAAACATAAAAAAAAAACAAAAAAAAATACAAACATTCGAATTGAGAACCTCCTCCTTTTTTAGAAGTCGGTTAAAAATTCAGTTTTAAAATATTGAAAACTAGCTGGGCCTCGCGGTTTCACCCGCATAAGTTTCGATCCCGTGGGAATATCGGGATTAAAACTACCTTTTGGATCAAAGCTAAATGGTCGTGTTGTTTTCTTTGCGTGAGATATTTTAAAATTCAGTCTTAATTTATTGAAAACTAGCTGGGCCTCGCGGTTTCACTCGCACAAGTTTCGATCCCGTGGGAATATCGCGATTAAAACTACCCTATGTCCTTTCCCGGTACTCAAACTATCTCTATACCAAATGTCATCAAAATCTGTTCACTGGTTTAGGCGTGAAAACGTAACAAACAGACAGACAGACAGAGTTACTTTCGAATTTATAATATTAAGTAAAGTATGGAGCATAGAAATGTAAATAACAGTATGGAGTATGGATTGGTTTTCGAAGATATTTCTGTTAACATTGCCGCCACTAATAAAGGAAAACTAAGGTAATCTCCGTCAAATTACCATACAAATAAATACATTTTGGTTAATCAAATGTGTTCATGCAATAAACAGATTGAAACGCGTGTAATATTTTACAATCAGCCGTCACAGAACTAGCGGCCTTAATCTCGGAACCTGGTGAACACGTCAACGTCCAATCTTTACATTAATTTCACAGATCATTAATTTCGGCTCACGGGCTTGTGGATAAGTAATAACAGCCACAGGTCGATCGATCAGGTTAAGGTACGCTTGCCGCGGTTGGTTCGTAGATGGGCGACCATCTTTACATACCAAGACCCCTCCGTCTCTTGGAAAGCACGTTAAGCCGTTGGTCCCGGCAGTCATTCGTGGATCTTTGATAGTCGTTACGGGTCATCAGAAGCCCGAAAGTCTGACAACCAGTCTTACCAAGGGGTATAATATTTGTTGTATTACCCAGTAACTGGGTTGTGGAAGTCAGACAGGCAGTCGCTCCATGTAAAATACTGGCATTCAGCTGCATCCAGTTAGACTGGAAACCGACCGCAACATAGTTGGGAAAGGGCTAGGCAGATGATGATTAATTTCGGCTCACTTCTCCACGCATGATATTACGAAATCGACACACTTATCGATAAAAACAAACAAAAAAGCATCGCATACCAAACCACTTGATAGAAACTGTCCGCTATTGAAGTACGAAATCTCCATTTGGAGTATATAAAGTAGTTATTAGACTTTTACGATCTCAATCTTACAGTTGGACCACCACAGCTAACGCTCCGGGCATTTCAAATCTTCCTATTGAGCCATTATCACAATTCCGTTTAACTGATTGTGAATACCAAATATGTAATTACGATCTAGATTAAGAGTGATATTAACATCTATGGTGTTATTACGGAACTGTTTGAGTGTCTTTGAGGACATGTAATTAAACTGTCTCAATTATTTTCCGTTGTAAAAAATAGGGCAGGCCTGATTTATGTTATTCGCTTGGAACTGGTTCGAATTATATAACTTATGTCTAGGAGTCGTCTGGTTTGCATACATAGAATTAGTAAGATCGTGACAGCAAAAAATACTGGAAAAAACTTCCATAGATACTAATTTAGTATCCAAGAAAAAAGTAGCTCATTTCTTGCATGTCATTCTCTGCAATTTGAGCCTATATTAACTACTGAAAGCAATAGCTTGGCTTACTAGTCGATTCGCACGAATTTACTCGCCCGAAACGGGCGAATCGTCACTTTTAAATAATATTGTTTTGTCTATATGCGACTCGCACTAAGTTAATTTATTTGTGGGCGAGTCGACAACTCCAGAAATATACAGGGTGTTACGGAAAGGGTATATCAATACAAACGGGTTGAAGAGTGTATCTGGTCTAGAATCTCTGTACAAAATTTCAGCTCAAAAGCATTAACTTTGAAAATGCTTAATATTTTTTTATTTCGACATCACGGCGCCGCACTGGCGCGCGGTGGCGTGATGTGCGTGTACTAGGCGCACACACGCACTACAGATAATGGATAATGACCCTCGTAGTGCGGTGACACGTTTGTTATGATTTCAATTTAATAAACTATCGAAATAAAAAAATATTAAGCATTTTCAAAGTTACTGCTTTTGAGCTGAAATTTTGTACAGAGACTCTAGACCAGATACACTCTTCAACCCGTTTGTATTGATATACCCTTTCTGTAACACCCTGTATATTAGGCAATTGATAGGTACATTTTCAATTTTATGCAATGATGTTAAGAAAAAAGTAGATACACGTTTTATAATGATATTTATTTATTTATAATAAGTGACCATTCGCCGAATCGACTAATAAGCCAATAAATAGCTTAGGACACAACCGCATTGGTCAATCATAAGTAACAAGTACATAATAACTTTACACGTCATATTTACATTACAGCTACTGTCACGACTCGAAAATGTATTGTACATTTTGTAGTTTAATATACCAGTGCGCCCGGGGCCTTAAGTGGTACTCGAACGATAGAACCTAGCTACTGGCCTGTAGTTTAAAACAGTAATTGGTAATCTTTTACTATTGAATTTCAATCATTCTATGGTACATGAGACTTTCAATGAAGCTTATAATTTTCGTAATTCTTAGAACCATATAGGGAAAGTCTGGAGTGATTCGCGTTTATCGTACTGAGTAATTGTTCAATGATTTATTCATTTAACGTAGTAGATATTGCCCAAAAGGCAATAATTTCTGATCTTTTGAGTTAGTTGGAAGAGTGAATTATTATGGCGGATTTGGAAGTCGCCCAAAGTCTGATTTACTGCGACTATAATTTATTTTAAAACTTAAAAAATATTAACATCTTATAACTTTAACTGAATCATTTAACCCTTCAAAAATTTAACTAACTAGTAAACTAAACTGATCGATTAGATATTTACGGATTACGATATAACTCCTTCACTTCATAATTTATTTCCGTTTATTTTAACGACATATTGTCATTCCTAGATTACGCTGTAACATGTCTTGCGACATACTTGTAATACATCACATATCGTTGGTATTTATTTTCATGCTCTTTTACGTATATGGTATTGTAACCGTATAGGGATTAGCATTAAAATAACTAGAAATAACATCAAAGATTTCAATGCTATTTGATTTGTTTAAGAAGTTACATACATTTTAGGTAAATAAAATTTTGTTACGAGTGTGTTTTTAACCTAAGTCAAAGCATTTAGGTATTTCAAACTTGCAGCGCCCCGCAGTTTCACCCGCATAAGTTTCCCGTGGGAATATCGGGATAAAAACTATCCTATGTCCTTTCCCGGGACTCAAACTATCTCTATACCAAATTTCATCTAAATCGGTTCAGCGGTTGAAGCGTGAAGAGGTAACAGACAGACACACTTTCGCATTTATAACATAAGTATGGATAGGTACATAAAAGGCACTTTTGATCGTCAAAATTTACAACGGCAAACAATGTCACTAAAGAATGGGCAAGAAACTCCACCGTAACTCTTTTAAAATGTTTTACAATATTTTTTAAACATTGATTATTATGTAAAGACAATACACCCAGAATAAAATTACTATACCACAATAGGGAAAATAATTAAAAATGAAGCCATGACAGATAATTAAATTAATTATGTGATAGATACATGGTGCCCACATATTTACAAACATTGTTAAAGTAGACGTATCTAAGTCCAATACTTGTCTTCCAAAATCTAATCCCTCTATTCGAGTCACGAATTTGCAAACTCAGATCGGAATCGGAACTATAATTTCCGTACAATCTACAAGCCTATGTACTCGTATTTGTTCCATACTTGTACCAATTATTAGCTAACTTCTTTGGAACACTACTGAAAGGAGCTAGTTGAGATTATTGATAGTAAAAATACAAACACTTTATGTCAAGGCTACGATTGCGAAACTTCGAATACAGTGCTCCTCGCAGTTTTATCAGCCGTGTTAAATATTGACTACGGGCGTAAAACAAAACTTTTCTGCCTGGTGTAAAAATGCGAGATATTTTACATACAAATAGTAGCTTTTCTAAAAAATAATTTATAATGAAGTACTTTTTTTTTAGAATTAGGCTCGAACCGGATAAACACTGAATTAAAGGTTTTTAAAAATATATGAAAACGAACATTTCCATGCAACGCAGCAGTATGAGAAAGTGTATGTTATTCAACAAATTAGCAACTACATGGATGGTAGGTACTCACCATTGAGCACATCACAGAGTAGTGAATAAATGGAGTAATGACACGCAAATTGCGAATATTGGAGATCGAATGAGACGATACCGTCCGTCCAATGGCAAACGTATTCTCCTCATCTCTACCAAAGTAATTACTATTCTACGGATGACGCACAAATAAAGAATACTGCTAATTACCACGCAACAATTGATTTTTTTGCGGAAATTCAACCAGGCGATAATGTTGTAGGCACGTACAAATTCGCAGAGCAAATAGACATAAAAGTCTTCAGTGAAGCAAAAAGAATAAAAAATTCAATTGATATAATTGGGAGCACTGTCAATGTACCGCTGTGATCTCGATAGTACGTGCCGATCGGTTGTTGAACAAAAAACCTTGAGGCACAAGCTTTAGGTGTTGTGAAATAGCCTAAAGTGTAATATTTATAACTGTTGGAGCTAAGTGCAAAAAGTTGCCTGAAAGCATACTTCGCTATATGGCTTTAGATTGTGTGGTTTCATTCTAATGTTCAGTTTGATATTATAGATGTGAAGACAGGTGCAAAACGATCAATAAACTGAGATCTGACAACGTTATTTGTTGATGTTTCTAGTTAAAAATGCTGGTAAGAAATTTTACTGACGAGTCCGAAAGGCATTTGCAAAAACAATTTTATGATTTGACTGGTACAGCCACAGATATTGCTCCATAAAATGTTAATATTATAGTTCCTGCTGGTCAAAAAGAAAGAGTACTTACTGTAAACGCTGTTGTAATCTGTGGTGCCGTTGACTGTGCCATCCGGCAGCAGCTGCAGATAGCGATTCTTGAGGAACATCTGTATGGTGCGGGACGTGCCAGTTATGTGGCTCAGGTTGGCGGAACGCTGCGCGCGCGGCTCGGGCGCGGGGGCCGCGGCACAGGACGCGAGCGCGAGCGCCGCCAGGAGCAGCCGCAGCGGGCGCGTGCGCGAGCGCATGGCGCGCCGCGCCCATGGCAGCCGCCCGGACGCCGTCACTGCACAACACCGCTTCTCATACCTCGCTCAACCCTCCACTACTTCCACCACCGAGTTTGAATGATTTGCCTTCTTTATTTATAACTCAGTTCGGTTGACTCTCACACGCATCATACCCAACACCCTCATATTACTTTTATTGCACCATATTATTGACAGCTTCTCGGTTTACAAGCGCCGCAAGCCGGGTTGTTCACACGATCTGAAACAAAATAATTTTGTGTTTAATAATAGAGTGTGGTGGACAAATTGGTAACTGATACACCGCATCGTCACGTGAACAATTGTTTAATACAGTTATAGCAAATATACTTGAGTTAACAATGTCTAGACGTTTCGTGGTAAAGGATTTTACAAATCATTTTGATATCAGTGAAACTCTACCGCGAAACTCATCGCTCGTCACCTGGGACATATATTTTAGGAATAAAAGCAAAACATAAGCATTGCTGAGACATGTTGAACGTAAATGACGACTGGCATTATGTCTGTTGGCGATACAGCTGACGAAACGATGTCTCTTGCAACGACGTGCGAAATTCAAACAGCTATTGTATAAATACAATGTGTTCAGACGAGAGACCAATACGATTGAAAGAATACGAAGCATCGGCTGGTTATTGTAAATATCAATTAGTCCTAGTTAAAGACAAATCGATATAGTAATGATAATGGCGAAAAGACTCCATTTGAAGGCTTAAATGTCTCTAGCAGTAACCAGAATATAATATAAACAAATCAGCGTCCAATACCTGATAAACGGAGTTAGTATTTGACTGATTCCGTCGAAACTGACTCATGTATGTTATTGGAAATCGCAGTCAAGGTATAACAGTATCACTTTAGAAAATACTCTGTGTATTCATTCGACATTTGAACAAAAAAAACTGCAGAAACAAACGTAGATTATTAGATATTTATAACAGGCCGGTGACAACATTTAAAAAAACAAACATTTTGAGGTTGGACGAAAATAAAAAAAAATGCGTTTAAATACAATTTATTCGGTGATGGTTGCCAAGGAAAGTCGATAACGTATAGCTACCGATCGGTAAAATTGTAGGTCGACAATCTGTCCGACTTTCAACATTTACATGCGATCGCATCGCCGTTGAGGCAGTCGACCACTCAAAGATAAGGAGCCAGTAACTGTCTTTATTTGTAGACCAACTCTGGTTCTAACTCCTAACGAAGCTATCTTAGTTTCAGTATTAGACTCAGTCACTTTCGAAGACTCGCTATTACTTCGGTTGGGAAGAAAACATCTGCAACGGTACAGCTGATTTTCTTTTATTACATCTTGCTTTCAAAATTTAATCATGATAGTCGTACATTTATCAGATGTGTTTCTCTCAATGATTTCGAAAATTCGTCATACGGTTTGTCGCTTGTTTTCAAAGAAAGCGACCAATCACAGCTCTCACTTGCTGATAACCTTTCGGATTGGCTTTAATGTTGACTTTTACGAACATTAACGGGTTTTATATAAACAGGTGTTTTAGTAACCGAATTTGGATCTACCTGTACTTTGAACATTAAAAATTACCATTTTGACCTTGCTATTAAATGTTTATTCAAAACTTTTCCATCTAAGGCCGTTACAATATTGTCTCTCTACATGTTTATGATGTTCCTGTTCCACATACTCAATTATTTGATGATTTTATTGATTCATACCACTTAAGTTTTTGACGTGATCGAATCGTGTAGAGTAATGATTGAATCTGATTGTTAGTGTCCATGATTCCAATATACCTAAGTAAACCGGGTCATCGTTTTGTCTTCTACATTTCAGTATTGATATATTGGAAACCTCATCCCGTAAATCAATTGATTTCGAATATTTGTCATCATTGTTTGAGACTACTACTTCTCAATAGGAAATAATAGATAAACCTTCATAAAGTCTTAAAAGTTTATCTTCTTCATAAGTAATATATACCAAAACGTAGCCTGTATATTCAAAATTGTTCTGATCTACCTTAGATTCCGGATACCATTGCCCTGCTATCTTTAAATACTTAAATAAAGTCTTCTTAACTATAATAGCTTTCTCCACTGGTAATAGTATCAGGCAATCCAGTAACACAATCTGGTCTCAATTTGTCAACCTGTTTCATGTAATTGAATGGAGCGAGAAACTCGCCGACAATGGATTGAGATTGCAAATGGTGCAAATTCTATTCCTTATTTTATCAACTTACTCTAATTGGTTGCATAGCTAAACAATTTTAGATTGTATTCTGATAAGTGTAATGCTGTTCTAGATTCGTGTACTTTCCAACGATAAAAATAGTTTTAGAAGAACAATATGAAAATGATCATCAATATAATGTAGCTCATTAACCACTGACTTGTATTTGTCAATAAATGAATAAGATATAGAACGTATGAAGATTATTAATATCTATAACATTATGTTCAACGCCTGACAACAGAGCATTACCGAAATATCCAACAAAAGCGAATCCCATCAAAAGATTAACGACCGTATCTTCAAACCATTGCAATGGATTTAATGTCTTTTCAAACGAACTTCCACCATATCAATATACGATCAGTAGTTTTAAGTAGTTAATCATCATAGTTTTTGTCATATTTTACTGTATCATCTATGAATATCAGATTATGATCATCATTTTCTACTTCTGTTGCTGTCAATCATCTTTTATCATCGTATCATGCTTCAGTTGTGATGACGTTAATACGGGTACGTGAACATGACAGATTGGTATTGCTTGAAGCCTCTTTGTTTTCTAACTTTTTATTTATAATGGTTAAAAAATTGCAAGAGAGAGGTACGACCGCCTCATTGGCTTTTTTCATTTTGGTACCTACGTCAATGTTCTGACGATTATAAGATCTTATTATTTGGGCTGTTCTTTAGGTTACAACAGTAAAACCTAGATAATATTTACAGTTGCAGGTTGAATGTCAATGCAATTCATTATTTCTGCATCACGGTTTTCGAAAGTAGGTCTTTTTAAGTTACTAACCGAAACTGTGAAAAAAACGTGACTGTATCTAGTGCTTTCACCGAAAATCAAAGACTTATTATCATTAACTTATATTTTACGCTCTTTCTCCGCTTGCTTGATTACGCGAACGCTCTCAGCACTTTTGCATTAATTGACCCGGAACAACGTTTGATCCACGACTTTTTATAATTCGAATCTTATTTTTAAAACAAACTAGCTGACCCGGCGAACTTCGTACCGTCTCAGAATCAAAACACAAAATGTACGAGAAAATGAATTATCATCATTATTTTTTGTTTCGTGAATTTTTCCCGTATGTTCTGTATTCGGAGCGGAGACAAATCCAACAAATCAAAGATCATAAAAATCGGTCCAGCCGTTCTTGAGATATAAATGGCGTAACTAACCCGACTTTGTTTTATATACTATATAGATTATTCTGAGGCACTGTTTAAGTCGGAGTAAGCAAAGTTATAAGTTTTTTGCTATAAATACAATCTTAAATTCATTGACACGTTTGTCTACGTTGAATAGATACTCGTTTCAAGAAATTACTTTCCTATTATCTCAACTTATTCAAACGGCTATTGCGTCAACAAACGCGTTAAGATTAGAAAAGATTCATGTGATACATTCGATTACAATAAGCTTACTATGCATCTGAATTGTAGATTTTTAGAGTTCCTTAGACTTGATGTTTAGCACATATCTACGGAACTCCTAAAAAACGGATACTGTAGAGGACAACGTTGAAACAGAACACATATGGTAACGATTCTTACAACACTTCGTAAGTATAATTTTAATATCTTTTTGATAAAAAAAATTCAAAAAGTTCCATCACAAAGATAACTGATGTCACTTGGAAAGCCGCCACGCTAAAATGGGACTGGGCTGAACACATCTGCCGCATGTCAGACGAACAGTGGGCCAAGCTTACGACCCAATGGGTCCCTCTTAATGGCAAACGACATCGTGACAGACCCAGCGGAGATGGCGGGATGAGCTGGACTCCTTCAACAAGAACTGGTCCTTAGCAGCTTTGAACAGAAAGAGGTGGAAAGAGAGTAGGGAGGCCTTTGCTCTGCAGTGGGACATCACAGGCTAATAATAATAAATAATAGAAAAATTATGATTTCTGAATGATACTATCTCAGAGATGCTGTAGCCAGGCTATCTGACAGCTTTTCAGTGACTCATTAGACTCTCAGGCCACGACGCAGTAGCTAGCTTTTCCAAATTATGTCGGGGCGGGGTTCCAATCTCACAAGATGTAGCAGAATACCAGTATTTTACACGTATCGACTCCCGTCTAACCTCTACGACCTAACTAGTTGCACCGGTAAATTCCATCGGCATAAATCGATGTACGGAACCATTAAAGCTTTTCTACACACCTTCACCCGTATTCTTGTTCTTATCTCGAGATAGAGTGCGGTCCAACTGAGCAATCTATCTTTATTGCTGTGTAATCTATTGATCGGCATTATAATTGTTTGATTTTAACTCCGGAGTCAATATTACAACACATTTATTTTGAGAACGGCTGTAGTAGTCTTAGCCATGTGCTAATTAGTTAATGATGTAAAGAGCCGATTGTGTTTTGTTTTTTTGATAGTTCGATGTCTATTCAAATTTTAAGTTGAATTTTATGTTGTGTTGGATAAAACTCTTATCTTCTTATTCATCTTTCTTGTGCCTTTGCTGGCTCCTTGCCAGAGTCTGCACTGCTTGGACACATATCGGCCATTAGTAAGAAATTATAGCTTATTATATTATAGCTTCATTTATACGGTTGGTGATGATTTGGTGTGAAACGTTGCCCGGTCAAATTGTGCTTACTAAGAAAATCGCAATTGCTAGATCAACTATCTTCAAAACTGGCTATTTCTCATCATCATCTACTAATCCTTTTTGATTATTTTCAATGTTGGGGTCGGTGTCCTATTTAAACAGATGCGGCTATATATTAGAATCTTACATGAAGCAACTGGCGTTTGATCCTCGAAACACAACATTAATCATAGTAATAGTAAGTTCAAGTTTATTTTCGCAATACTCTTGGTACTGGATTTGTTGCAGGTTGACTAAAGTAAATAATGAAGGCTAAAAGTAAGATGTCATTCATTTTTTTCCATAACCCAAAGTTCAATGAACTCGCAACATAATTTCTTATTCGGTGAATTAATCTTACATTTCAATCGAATAGTCATTCGAATAATCTAAAAAAGAGTATTAGCATACGATTAATAACGTCAAAAGCCCCGACTGCTTCCATATGGCTGATTTAATATTATTTGAACGACCTTGACATGCATACAAATGAAATATTTAAGGTCATAACAATTCATAATCGAGAATTAAATCAAGATAATGCTGAATTATTTAAAGTTTCTTTATTGATAAAAATCAGGGAAGTGTCAAAATCAATTTGCTGCTCAATCTGGGTGGTCGCAGTTTGGTGCGAATGCGTTTTTGAATACAGTTAGTCAACAGCAATGATTGGATAGGCACACATAAATGCTATGAAGTGTTATGAGGTAAGATATTAAAACCGTCTAAGTTTAAAGTGCTAAAAGACGACCAATTGAATGATTTTCAAAGCATATGCTGTATATGGACAATCCTCTAATTCTACTTACAAAACAAATGACAGTTAACCGAATATTAAACATCACATAGTTATTTCGTAATCAATCAGATGTAAAAATAGAAAAGAAAGAGAAAGACGCACCTTTAACAGATGTCATTCACAACACACGAACTAATAAGATGTTTATAACACGCTACGTTGACATTGATAAAAAGGGGAGTATGAATGAAAGAAAAAATAACAATATAGCACAGACTTTAACGATAAACAAATAAGAATTAATGCAATAAGCGCGGTATTATCTCCAGAGAGGTGTCAGTTGACAGTGACAGGCGACAGATAAACTATGACATTATTGAATAATTGCTACGCGCCCTTGGTTGCGAATACAGGGAGATTTCGAAACAATTTTCATTTTATGCAACTGCTGCTGTGGGTGAAAGATGATATCGTCACTGGAAAGGAGAAAATGCTAAAGCGCCATTTGGACCAAAATGAGTTATATAATATATCGTTGGATTAGATTTTTTTTCTGAGCCGATCTGTTTAGGTTACAAGACAATCTGAGGCAATTTGAATTGGCTCAGATTGTCTCTGTGGATTGTGTCTCTGTAGATTGTAGCTATCGTTAAGTCCAACGATATATTATGTATCTCATTTTGGTCCAAATGGCGCTTTATCGTTTTCTCCTTTCCAGTGATGATATAATACGGCTAGGGAAAAATGTAGTGAACTCTGAAATGATGGCTACTATAGATTTTTAGACAAAAAGACGTGCAAATTGGGAATTAAAAATTTAAAAAACCCCCGACTCAAACAAAAACCTCTAAAAACTAAAATAATAATAAATATTGGCCCTTTAAGTTTAATATAAGTTGCAGGAAATATTTTGATCCAAGCGTCCTCACGTCGGGGGACGGCTAATGAAAACCCCAAACAGATGAGGCTTAAACCCAGCAATAATGAACGTAGCTATTGTAGAAAACATAACTGCTGTTAACGTCAAACTTATAACACCCCGTCGTTTTTACGTCGGGGGTTAAAAAAGCAAGAGGATGATGGGAAAATGCTATTACAAGAGAGTCATTAGAAATTAAAGTGACATTTGAATACAGAAACTACATTGCAGGTTCGTATGTAGAAATATAAAAAAAACTTGCATAAACGACTATGTGATGGTGGAGGTGTTGAACAAGCCGAGAAACAATTAATTTAGGTGCAAGTGAATTGTTCCAAGTTTAATCGCCAGTAGGAGGGAGATAGAGATAAACATGTGTTGTATTATTTAAATTGCGAAATATAACAAAAGTTTTTGGAATCATTTAATGATCTTGAAACGTAACATTTGCACAGCGAAAAAACCAATTTCAAATCTAAAACCACCCACCATGTTAACGAGTTTAATACAAATTTTGATAAAATTGAAACTTATCACATATAACTTGGTATACCTGGAAACGATTACTCCAAAAATCTCAAACCTGCAGGAAAAAGAGGTGTTAATCCCAACGTAAACAGATTTGTTTAATTTTATTACAATTTTATAGACGATTACTGCTTCAATATATTGTTATTGGCTTTTAGGCCTTTTAGTTGATGGGATATATTTGGGAATGAGCGAGTTTGAGTGTGTCAAAAGTTTTACTTGTATACAATTGTTTCCTAATAGGCAATAATTTAATTCGAAAAGTATAACTACAGTAGTCTTTGTTCGTAAGCGTTACTGCCGAGCATGAGGTCTTGGATTCAATTCTCAAGTCGGAATAATCAGTCTATAACGTTCCCACCGCTGGGACACAGGCCTCCTATCGGTGAGACGGAGTTTGCCGTAATCCACCAAGCGGGCCCAGTTCGGGTTGGTAGATGTCACATGTCTTCGAATTGTTGGTTTTAGGACATGCCGATTTCCTCACGATGTTTTCCTTCACCGTTTTGAGAGCAGTGGTGATGAAACTATTTACACACAGTAAAGCGCTTGTCTGGGTACAAATCACGACCTAAAACTCGTAAGTCGGTGCCGTTACCACTAGGCTATCATTGCTCACATCATCGCACATACACAAAACACTAATCTTATTTGTTGAAAAGTCAACAAGAGTCGAGCCAGTATTACTTTCTTGTTAACATGTGTTACTGTACTGCTCACGAGCCGGTTAAACTGGGTCATTGGAGTTTCACGTCACAAAAGGTGCATAATGAAGCCTATTAGAATATTTTACTGTCAAATAGGGATGCTCGGAGAAGAATCAGAACCAGCTGTTCTATACATTTTGATTGTGCTAGTTTTTTCGGGTTTTGTCACAGTCATGTCGTGCAGCTGTCGACTATTTCTATTTTGTACTCGATATCTATTTTGTTTTTATTTTTCTTTATTATTAGAGTTAATTATTTATTGGTATGCACGAATTTCTGTTACAAATAAACCTATTTTTCTTTCTTCTTCTGCTTCCTTAACGTATGTCCCTTGTTGAATCTAACAATGGTAAAGGCCTTCCGTTCTTTTTGTTTTTCGCGATTATTTCCTGTCGTTGTGTTTATCCATGTTAATATAGTCTAGTTCATCTTGCTATTATCCACTGAATCTACTTAAATCCCTATCCATAAGTGCTGCAAAAGTAACAAACAACATCCTTCCTTCGGAAATCAAAACATTCTTTGATTTTCAAAACTTTTCCTTATGACCCAGATATAGGCAGAAAATACATAAAGAATACATTAATGTATTCAGGGATCACTCCCTGAAGAGACTCCTTAATGTGCGCAGACAGATTATTAATAAACTAATTTGCCTCAGTTGAATCATGCGTCTCGCTTGGTATGATTGGCAGGTAGCCCTGATGTCTTTTACAGCTTGTCTATTTGCTATTAATCCATTAAATTGACAGACCAGTATTGGCTGAGGAGTTACGGCTCAATGAAGATCGCCATACGTCCCAACTATTTAAGCCCTTACAATAACGAAAGCCAATAAAAAAGAAGAGCACCTTCTTCTTCAAAATATAATTTCCAATGAAGAAGAAAACGCAAAAATTCCATAGTCACTCTTTTATAAACTCCCAACCGAAATGATCATAATTATAAGAAAAGTAAAAACAGTAAGGTTTTGGCATAGATGAAAAACCCAGGCAGGCGCTTTACTTTGTGTATCTCATCACCACTGCTCTCAAAACGGTGAAAGAAAACATCGTGAGGAAACCGGCATGTCCTAGAAACAAAAAATCGAAACCATGTGCCATCTACCAACCCACATTGAGCCCGTGTGGTGGTAGATTACAGCCCACTACTTTTCGAGGAGAGGAGGCATGTGTCCTATTATAGCAGTGGGAACATTAAAGGCTGATTATTCATAGATCAAAAAAAAATAGGACGAAGACTGATAAGAGACTCCTTGGAAGAGACAAACGAAATGAACCAGACTTACCAAAATCAGGAGCGCAAACTATTTTGAGAACACAAGTAGCTATGTAAGTCACAAAATAAAGTTACTGAACCGAAACGTGAAGGCAGATCGTAAAATTTATCGCGAATGCCGATTTGTGGCCATTTGTGAGTTGGCGACGTTCAAGAGGCACGCGTATGATTTTACTGCCTTACGCTCCGGTGACGCTGTAAATGTATTCAACTATGCGTTTGTCGTAACTTGGCTTTGGTTTAATTGTGAAAGATGTTATATTTCTGTCTTAAGAATGTAATCTTAAGGCTATTCTCGAACATAAAAAAACGTTTAAATTCAACTCGCAATCTCATATCAACGACAATAAATGTTAAAAAACTTGTCAAAAATGTGGGGAAATTATAGGTTTTTTGACAGATTGAGACTGAAATTAGAATGCTAACTTTCTTAAAGATACGGGAATTACCCCTCGGATGGAATGGCAAAATGTTTGATGATCTAACCGAAATCTCAGGCGTCCTAACGTAACTAAACGTAACATTTCCTCAAATCGAAGAAGCGTCGCGGAACAACAGAAATGTCGGGCCATGTCAATAGATCAAAGCTAGTCGACCGTCTATAACGGGCACTGCGCAGCTGCCAAAACTTTTGCTAAAAAATGAGACACAAATAGTACACACTTCTAATTACCGAGTTTAGCTTCCCTTCGCTTATTTCTAGCTAAGACGTCACGGGGTCAGTGAACTTGCGTTATCTTGAGTATTGGGAAAGGTTTTCATGTTTCTTGGAAAATGAGAAAATGTGCTTTCCAATAACTACTATAATAATAATAATAATAATAAGTTATACTACCTGAGTCTACTAGTTGTGACTCTGAGTGAATTGGTATCCTTGAACAAGCATGCTTCGTCATTGATCGCATGGTTACTGAGTATCAGGTCAGGTAGTGATCGAAAGCATGGATATATAGAACTTTAGAAATCTTTGAGTACAAAATATGAATGATATATACACAGTGAGATAAATAGTGATCTATTACGGTAAGAACTGAATAAATTAGAACGCCACAATGGTGAAGAGTTTATAATTAAGTGCATATATCATAAGAATCCGTTCCATCAGTAAAATAAATGATTTCACTCGGAAAGCCTGGACACATATGCTGCATGTCGGACGAACAATGGGTCAAACTTACAACCCAGTGGGTCCCGTTTAATGGCAAACGATATCGCGGTAGGCCCAGATGGAGATGGCGGGATGAGCTGGACTCCTTTGATAAAGATTGGTCCTTGGCAGCTCTGGACAGGGAAATGTAGAGAGAGAGTAGGGAGGCCTTTGCCCAGCAGTGGGACAATAACGGCTAAAAATAAAATAAACTATAATTGACCATGGCATTGGCATGACCTAGTACAGTTATTGGTATTAGTTTGTATAATTATTTGGTGTCTGCAGATAAAGGGACAATGACATATATACATACTGCATACCTAATTATAGTATAATAAATATCCATAAGATTAATTTTTTTGATTACAGAAGAATGAAGACTATGGAAAAAAATATTGGTTCAGCAATAAACCATTGAGATTTGTTAACTATTTAGGGTGAAAAAATACATTGGATCTTCACATCTTTCAAAGAGCTTCAGTTATCTCTATCATGAAAATGTAAAAAGAAAAAAATGATTCTAACAGCATACTTGACCCGTAAAGAAGACCCAAATCCAAATCCTACCAATAAAACTACAATATAATACTCAAAGATGCTCAAAAACAGGTTACGAATCAAAATAGCCGGCGAACGTTAGACCGAAAACCAGAAGTGGTAGCGACAACGGACAATGCATAACTTCGGTCTGTGTACAGAATTAGCATCGATATTTTGCGAGCGCGCAGCATCGGAACCACAAACATTTGAAGAACAGAAGACCCATTCTTTCCAACTTTAAATAACGAACTTGGAAACACACATATGGCATAGTATAGAAAAATCAGAGTACTCACGCCGCATATCGTGAGATGTTACACACCATTCGCAGTCTTCCGTGCTTGGACGTGGGTTGTTAATCAGATGGGGCTGCTGTTATTTCTTATGCTGTGATCGGAACTATTCTAGAGTAGATCATGAGTTCACCCTCTCCCGGTTCGGTTCATTGAGTAAAACATTTTGTTACGTAAGTTTTAGCGCCTGTATAGTACCGAACACTTGCGGAATGTTTTGTATCGGTCAGGTTGTTTGATTAATTATCTTTTAACGTTTTGAGGATGGATTCAAGTTTTTTTTGACTTGTTTTTTTTTTTAATGTTAGCTATCTGTTTGCACGTTTGCTTTTAGTCCGCTATTAGGTTTTTTCTTTTTTCTAATGCATTTAGTTTGATGTGTTGTTATGTTACATTCAAGCTGTGCTAGTTTTCAAGGACGATGGCGGATAATGTTTATATTTAATTGTTGTTTTTAACGAAATGAATGGGTTATTCTTGTTTGCTTTTCTGCATCTACAGGGTGAAATTGAATTCATGGGCATCCTTTTAAGGGGTCATTGTACTCATCGTTATGAAAAACTTTTACTATGGGACTAAAATCGCGAAAAAAAATCAGCTGTTCCTTGCATTTGTGTTCACATAACTCATCAAAATGTAGGGACGAGCTGATTTTTTTTTTGCGATTTCAGGCTTGGTCCCATAGTAAAAGTTTCATAATGATGAGTATGATGACCCCTTAAAAGGATGCCCATGAATTCAATTTCACCCTGTATATTAATATACTCCGTCTTTACCGCTTAAGGGCTGGTAATAGTTCAGCTAAAATTCAGATTTTGTCCCCACTTCCCCGCGCTATGTATCATTCTATCCCACTCGCACTGACATACTGATTCAGTTAGGGTGAACTGAACTATTGTTGGAAGGATGTCAAGAAATAAAATGATTAAACTTAACATTAATTTATTACATTCACATTTTATGTACAGTATATATAAAATTCTTTTAAATGGGCAGGTAAATAATAAGTAGGTATAACAAAACAAACATGAGACACTCATCATTCGCATAGCAAATACAGTTTACATCGAAATCCGCAATATAAGTACCTACTTCATTAGTGTTCTATGACCGACCAAAGACCATTGCTCTATCGCCATATATTTGTCACCATAAGACATCGACAGCCAAATAGAGCCGGCGCTCAGCTCACTGACAGCGTGCCACGGCAGGTTGTGCTGCGGCATCCCGCGGCGTTCCGTGGCATCCTGCTAAAAGCCCGCACAGACCGGACTGCGTCCCATTAACCGAAATGACCGCAGCACAAGTTTCAATCTTATTTCAACTAGCTTAGCAATCATAATTCCTCGACACAACGTGACCCACACGTCCCGCGGGATGCAATGGCGCGCCGCGGCATTACGTGGAATGAAACGGCATGACACGTCATGCCGCAGCATCCCTGGCGCGTTGCGTCATGCCGCAGCGTCCCGCGGCACGTCGCGTCATTTCCCGGCATCGTGGTATCGAAATAAAGTAACATGAATTCTAAACTCATTGAAATAAGATTCAAAATAACTTGATTAGTAATAAAATCCTTTGCCATGACAAAGCCTTAAAATTACTTTCTTTTTGCTGAATCTTTGGCCAAAAAATAGGCTAGTCCTCTGGTCACGTGAAGAGTCGACCAATCGCTTGGCGATTTCTCGAAAAATTAAGTAGGCACTCGGACCTTATGGCCCTAGTGTATCAGCCCCAAACGGCTGGTACATATAAGTCGGAATAAGATTAGAGTATCTATTTGCGCTGTTTGAGGTTTTCTGCACCCGCAGTAATCGCACTAGCACAGCCAACCGTAATAGGAAGATGGGGTGGCGCAAGGTAGTCGATACATGTTGCATCACACACCAAAGGCCGACCTAACTTCTAAGGCATTATGGTCAATCTGTCTGGTCTTTTCCAATCGTCGCGAGCCATTGGGTTCTAAAACAGCTGGCAACCCAGCACTGTCAAGAGCACGCAATGGTTATAACGCATAATAATACGTCATCGGAATGACTGATGTCAATTATAAAGTTTCATACATTTTGGCTTTAACGGAGGTTTGGAATAGAACGAATTTTAAAATAAGTTGTTTTTAACCTCCGACGCAAAAACGACGGGGTGTTATAAGTATGACGTATCTGTGTGTGTGTGTGTGTGTGTGTCATGAGTCTATCAGAAATAGATTTATATCTTGAAAACCGGAATATGACCAGAACGTCATTCCTTTCCTCGTACATCAGGGAAATCATTAATATTAATAACGAGCCAGAAGCTTTAGCCGAAAACGCAGCAAGTACAAGCACCAGCAATGTAATTGACACATCATTATTGCACAAACTGTCAAGGAAACATAGTAAGAGTTCATACCAAGGCATTCAAGGTGATCCAATAGAGCAAGAATGTTGGCGTTACATTGCTGGTGCTGATCCTACAGAACCATAAAATGGTGATTTACTTTACTATCCTATTGGAATAATAAAAAAGAAGCATTTCCATCAGGAAATGCTTCTTTTTTATAGAGTAAGGCTCTAGCAAGAGCAGCAAGTCATCTTGCTGCTCTTGCTAGAGCTTTACTCTGTATACCTGCCACTAGCACTCCGAGTAAGAGGGTATTCTCGGTAGCTGGGCTAACAGTTACGGCCAAAAGATCTCGCTTGAGCTCGATTCGGGGTATTAAAATCATATTTATTCATGATAATTATAAAATATGTAAGATGTAAGATTGATTATCAATCTTACATAATTTATAATTATTATTATCTGTGTTTATATTAAAAAATTGTTTACTAGGCTATTAAAGTGTCCCTTTAGAAAACTGTTTTTTTTTTGCACCTGATGACCTGATCTGGACAAGGTATTTACTGTACTGTATAGGACTGACATTTTCCTGTCGTCCGCCTAAAACGATACGGCCGGCTTAAAGAACATAGGGAGTAGATTGCGAGTTTTAGTTGTGAGGTAGTAGAAAACTACGCCGCCGGCGCTACGCCGCCGCCGATTGAAATTGGTCAGCGCGCCGCCGCCGAGAATTTTTAAGGCGGCGCCTACATCTAGTAGAAACATAACTGCTGTTAACTTCCAATTTTCATTAGCCGTCCCCCGACGTGAGGACGCTTGGATCAAAATATTTCGTGCAACTTATATTAAACTTAAAGGGCTAATATATATTATTATTTTACTTTTTAGAGGTTTTTGTTTGAGTCGGGGGTTTTTTAAATTTTTAATTTTTATGAAAACATTTAAATTAAAAAAAAAAGAATCAAGAGGAGGAGAATGACGAAAGCAAGAACATTTATGTGAATTCCCTTAAATCCCTAATTTCCACATTCCGTGTATGTCTGGTATCACATAACTCTGGCAACATGTAGGTATGATGGATGAGTAAAAATTTGTTAATTTAGGTCTCATGAATTTTGCCCAATAATGATCGTCTTTCTGTATAATTTCAGTTTTGATATGATTTTTACATCCCGATCATACGCCAAAAATACATGTTTTTGTACCAGTTATGTGTAGTTGTCCCTGCACCTGAATGTACCAAAGATGTTTCAAATTTATGGAAAGTCCATCTTTCGTTTTCCTCCAAAACCTTATTTTTTTTAATCTATTGCATCGTCCAACGAAGTCCTGAATGCAGAAATTGGACACTTTATTTCTACTATTGTGTCTTCTCCCTGCACAACTCCGTCCGGAGTTGCACCTAGAAAAGGTAACTCTTTATCAATAAAAAGACCACAAGGCTCTATTTTTTTAATATTAAATTGTGATGCTAGTTGTTCCATGGTAGTTGTTTCACTTTCTATTCCATGTTTTATGGACGGCACATTACATACATTTTTTGGATATATAAGATTTTTAACTAAAAATAACTTTAATTTCGGAAGTCGGTGGCAAAAAAGTAATATACAAATCCAAAGACACCGACATCCGAAATTAATGTTATTTTTCACTTTGTAGTATTTTTGGGAGTCGGTATTTTTTGTCAAAAATTTTTTGAAGTGAAACTTCTTTAGGCGCGCTTGACTTGGGGAGTAAACTGGCGAACGCGTTACGGAAACGTGTGATCGGGCGAGTAGGGAAGGTACGTATTTATGCGACCGGGTTTTTACACCAGGTATTTGCTTCCAAGTACGGACACAAGTACGTAGGTACTCAAATAGTTCAACAACCGCGTTTGTTTTCGCAAATGCAATCATGCTCCTTATCAGTAAGAGCACAGAATACTTAATAGTACTACGTACAGAAAGGACACTCCCTTCCTCGACCTCATATCAGATACAGTTACCGGCACGTAAGTTGGCAAGATTTTTCGTAGTGGGGGAAGTTCGCGCATGTAAAAATGTATGAAATTGTGCATGCGCGAACTTCCCCCACTACAAAATATCTTGCCAACTTACGTGCCGGGTATTATACCGCACCTCACCCCGCACTTCGAGGTATTCGTCGCCGACTCTTTAGCAAGGGCGCTCGCGAACCGCAGCGCTGTATTGCTGATACGAACACACAATTATGCGATTTAAAAGTTTTATTTGAGTTTTAATCACGATGGTTGGATATTGTGATGCTTTTCCGAATTCGTATTTACATAAACTGTTTGTAAGATTTCGCATTTTCATTTGTTTATGTAGTAGTAATAGGTAATTATTTTGCGAGCGTTGTATGGAGTGTCCGAGGTGTGGTAAGAGTCTATGGAACAATTTCGTATGCAAGTATTTTTACTTTAATGCTTTGTAAAAGTATTTTATTTTTAATTATAATTAGAAATATACCATTAAATTTCTGATGCCAAAATGCATTCAGTGATGGATTATTTTTTATTAAATAGTTTTTGTAAATAGATAATAGCTTCATATTTGCAATAAATTACCACCGTTGTGTCATCGCGCTTCTCTTTCTTTTCCTACCGAACCTACGGTCCTGCATGCGGCAGCAGCTGGCAGCATTATATATGTTTATTTCCTTCAAAGGAACTATTTAGTCTCAGTAGTTCCTTCAGCTTTTGCAAAGGGACTACTGATCAAAAAGTTCTCAGTAGTTCCTTCAAAGGAACTGCTAAAGGAAATATCTAGTCTCAGTAGTTCCTTCAGCTATTGCAAAGGAACTACTGATCCAAAAATTCTCAGTAGTTCCTTCAAAGGAACTACGCGAAGGAACTAGTGAGCATAAACGATATTTTTTACGAAAACAAGTTTTGATATTATAACACAACTTTAAATACCTCCAGGACCCCTGTACAGTTACATGCGGGTGCAAAATTTGCTGTTTGTGGTAGTGCGCATACAGCAAAATTTCACACCAAAAATTAAAGTCGATTTCCAGCAATTACTTTTGTCACAGATCTTTTGTGCAATGTTACTTAGTTTGATGTACGACGGCTATAAGTCTTTTTACACCCTGTATCAATAAATAGATAAAATATTTATAAAAATAGTTTTGCTGAATATATTGAAAACACCATTACACATTGGGAACTGTCTAAAATAGGTACGTTTACCTCCCTAAATTTCTGACAATGTTTTGACATTGACATGAGATTACGATTTTAAACCATTTCAAAAATTATTTTATGAATGAAAACTACAAAATTTGGAAAAAATAAAAATACGAGGCCTTATATTTTACATCTATATTTCATTTTACTTTATTACATAATTTCTTCAGAACATAAAACGTTGTCAATCGGGTCTTTTGAGCGCAAGCAAAGTGACACGGGTTCCCCGTCTGATAGCCGAAGCGGTACTGACAAATACTGAATCGGGGTCCTGTCGGGGGCCGGGCGGCAGAGCGGTTCAAGTATAAAGCTGGATATTGACGAACGCGAGCCGCTGTGTTATATAATAATTTATTATTAAAAGAATTAAGCTATTTTGTAAAATGCAACCACAAATTACTTTTCTCTACGTTATTGCCTTTTTTTAGATATGATTTTTTAGTAGTAAAACATTTATAAACTATGAGTAAAACAAGAAAAACATAAAAAAAATATCGATTAAGCCTGTTTTTCGGATTTTTTTTTGATCGAGTGAAGTTTTCGATATCGTGTTTTGAACCACAAATTGTCAAAATACATAAAGTAAACTAGAACAAGTTTTTTTTTTCGATTTAAAAAATCACGATTTCTTTGTTTATTGTTAAATCAAAGTGATGTAAAATTGGGAATACCTGGCCTTAAAGCGTTTCTTTTTCCATGTTCTGGCACATTCACAAATGCCAGCTTATATCACTTCTGAATGGTATCTTGTAAGTACTTAATGAATTTTTTTCTGTCGTAATTATTTATATCAGTTGCAAGCTTATAGCGCTAGGAACAAAAAAAAAACCGACTTCCAAAAAAACACTACAAAGTGAAAAATAACTTTATTTCGGAAGTCGGTGTCTTTGGATCTGTATTTTAGTTTTTTGCCACCGACTTCCGAAATAAAGTTATTTTTCACTTTGTAGTGTTTTTTTGGAAGTCGGTTTTTTTTTCTTAAAAAGTTTTTATTTCACGCTTTTTAGTGGGTCTGCTTATAATTTATCTAAGTTACAATAGCCTAGTGATTATCGCCTTTTACAAACAAAATATTGCTTTTCCCGATGCAGGGAAGTTAATTGTTGAGGAGTTCTCCAGGTCCACCATCAGCTCCATATCACCATTCACATTCTGACGAGCATAAATTGCTTAGCAACCATATTAAAGTAATCGAATCGCAACCCGTGAAATACTTAGATATTATTGAGTACTTCCGATGGCCATCTGTGGTCTTCATCATCAGTTCCACTTCACCAAATAGTGCTTTCCGAGAGCAAATGCACGAGTTACTATAAAAAATACCCAAATCGCTATAGGTGTGCCTATAATATTTGAAGAGTTCCTTCGATTTCTCCAGGATCCCATCATCAAATCTTGACCTGATGCTTTTAGACTAGATGCTGATAATCCTGGCTGCAGCATCAGGCCAGACTTATGTCAACATTACATTGAACTTAAAATTTAGTCCTGTTTAAAATGAGCCCAAACACGACTACGGTGCTGTAATTTCAAGGTTGGTACTTTTTCTGATGCTCCTGGCTTCAGCATCAGGTCTTTATGTACTTCGGTGTTCCTCATTAACAGTACGTTTATCCACACATCGAGCCCTTTTCAATGAGCCTAAACACGATATATCTGCTGTTAGTTGTCGAGGAGTTAGGTACTCTGCAGACTATCCTGACTGCAGCATCAGATCATGACTTGATGATCATGAGACCAAATGTGGCAAATGCCCTATCAAACATCAAAACAATTTACTAAAACAGTCCTTTCCTGTTCGAGTAACTTCTTACTGTTAAGGAGCTGTACCTTCCATCATCAGCTCAGCTACCTGAGATGGTGACAACCATACGCAAATACACAAGATACTTCATAAAACATGCGAAAAACAATAAGTGAGCCTATAAAATTTGAGGGTTGCCCTCGATTTCTCTAAGATCCCATCATCAGATATTGAAATGGTGACAATGGGACCACACGGCAAGCACCAGCTTTCAAATAAAAAAAGAATCATGAAAATCGGTTCACCCAGTCGCAAGTTATGAGGTAACAAACATAAAAAAAAAAAAAAAAAAAAATACAGTCGAATTGATAACCTCCTCCTTTTTTTGAAGTCGGTTAATAATGCTGTTCTCTTCGTGGGCGATGATCTAGTCTCTAGTCTCTACACATACTTTATATAAATAGATAAACTATGCCAAAAGTAATACTGAAATTCAGAAATTACGCTGAATTGTCTAGGCTTAAAATAATTGGTATCTAGATTTGTGTTACAGCATCGAACTGAATCTGTTAAATGGTTTTGCTGTTGTAAGTTTTGAGTATTTTTGTTTATTGAAATACCTTCTCTTTAGTTTTCTTGGAGAAGCGACTCTTAATTAATTGTATGGTCAGCCAAACAAGGTTACATTTACGCTTATAATTTGGAAAGCTGAACATTTTAATTTTGTTTAACAAAATAGGTTCAACTTCCCGTATTTTTAGAAACGTTCGCCATTTTTAATTACGAGAATTGGCCTTCAGTTATGCGTGTTTTTATGATATAGTATGAACTTTATAGTAGCTAGTTCAATCTTAATAACCAAATGTGAAAACAAGAGTACCTACTTCAATGCAGGTTCAAATTAAATTAACTAGCGTAACTCGACAGACGTGACGGATTTTGATATCAAAACATAATAAAACAAAAAATAAAACGATTTGATGATTTTTTGGAGGTCAACGACCTAGTACAGTCAGCATCAAAAGTCGATTAACACTATCATTTTTACATGTTATTAAATTGACAACAACATTTTTCAATAAACTGATTTTTAGCTTTCCACATAATATACAAGAGTATATATTCTAAAAAAAATTCTTCTGCTGCAATTTTAAACAAATATTTTGCTCAATAACTAAGATTAAAAAAACTGAAGTGTTAATCAACTTTTGATGCTGACCGTACCTACAACAACGTAGTGTAAATACTTGAAGTAAGAGTTAAGAAAATAAGTTTTTAGTGTTTTATCGTATTTAGATATCGATACCCATCAAGTCTGCGGAGATTCTCTAACAAATTTTTTATTTAACCCTGTATATGTATTGTTTCGTCTGTGCTTTTTTTATTAATGACGTCACTACCATTGTAGAAATTTTAAGTCCCTTAACAAAACTAAAACTCTACGTCATAGTTTTAAGGTTCGTTATCACACTTCGTCCGACGGCACCACATTTGACGCAGATTGCAACTGCAAACAACCCTGACAGGTGCATCTATCATCTTCATCAGATAACTCGTTTCCCACACTATATGAGATAAGGAAATAATTTATACATGTAATCAAAATGCTTAGACCTACTTTTCATTTAATCTTTACATTTTCAATGGTGTTATTGTGGCATGATAATTAAAGTTAATCATTGTGATTTTGAATTACTAAGTTAACTTTCTTTTCAATTTATTTTTCTCTTGTTAAATCTTTAAACTTATATAAAACCAGCTGCGCCCCGCGGTTTCACCGGCATAAGTTTCGATCCCGTGAGAATATTGGAATAAAAACTATCCTATGTCCTTTCCTGGGACTCAAACTATCTCTATACCAAATTTCATCTAAATCGGTTCAGTGGTTTTGGCGTGAAAAGGTAACATACAGACAGACAGACAGACAGAGTTACTTTCGAATTTATAATATAAGTATGGATATGGTTGCATAGTCCTGACTGATTGATATATCAACACACAGCCTAAAACGCTGGTCCTAGAGACATGAAATTTGAAGGGTATGTTCTTTGTGAAGAGCAGGTATCCGCTAAGAAAGGGTTTTTCGAAATTCCACCCCCAAGAAAGGTGAATATGGGGATGAAATTTCATGCGGACGAAGTGGCGGGCAGAAGCTAGTACACTATACAATCTAACACTAAAAATATATATTTTTGTTTGTTTTTTTAACTTTTTTATTATGAAAAATCTTTTTTGTATAATTAAACTTGATTATACCATTTAATCTTCCATAGCAATCAGTGAAATAGTCTAACAGTATTATAATCTTTGTGATAATGTTTCGTAGAATTTAGGTTTAATACACTTATTAGTATTTTTATAAAGATTTTTTGTGTCAAAAATAACAACGACGCTTGCTTAAACCTGGAAAACTACTAAGGCGCTTTTTTATTACAAAGAAACTAGATATTAAAAAATGTAAGTGTCTCTCAATAATAATATATTGCTAAAAATAAAAGAAGCTTGAATGATATTTAATACATAATTATCTAGAATGCTAAACAATACACTCAGGCTAGCTGGCTAGAACGGACCTAGATTTTTTGCCTAGACTTTTACGAGGTTATAGACCCTGTCGACATACCTACTCAGTTGATTTTGCTTGATCATTGAAGATACTCGTATAGTAGTAAATACTACGAGTCAAATTACTGTTGGAATAGGTGCGTAATGCAGTTGTACTTTTGAATAGTATCTAGATCCGGTTTTAACGTTGCTAGCAGGAAAAACGCGCTTTGCGTCAAACATACAGGGTGAAATTAAATTCATGGGCATCCTTTTAAGGGGTCATTGTACTCATAATTATGAACAACTTTTACTATGGGACCAAAGCTGAAACAGCGAAAAAAAATCAGCTGTTCCCTACATTTTGACAAGTTATGTGAACAAAAATGCAAAGAACAGCTGATTCTTTTTTCGCGAATTTAGCTTTAGTCTTATAGTAAAAGTTGTTCATATTGATGAGTACAATGACCTCTTAAAAAGATGCCCATGAATTCAATTTCACCCTGTATAATTGAATTTAAAACAAATTGTGATGAAAAAGTATGGTGTTACTATCCATTTAGATACTGTAGTGTCCCTCTAAAGTCTTCGGATAAGATGAGATTTTCATGTACCAATAAATCTGACAATTTATTACAGTAAGGTCGGCACTTCACAAGTTTTTGAAATGAAAACTTCTTTGGCCGCGTTGGGCATTTTTTGAGATGGGAAAAAACCATTGAACTCGCGACACTGTTACCGACACCGCGCTACATTCGGATGTGTTCGGCTATCCTCGGGAAGTACTCGGTTTTAATGTATTTCTGATATGCCAGCGAGTGATGGCCAAGTATTCTGTTTGTTTTATTTATATGACGATTCAACGTAATTGTTCAAGTTTTCACTTCTGCCAGTTTCACTCCCGGAGTGCCAATGTTTTTTTTTTTTTTTTGTTTGGCTTATGCTGTCCAACTACTGGGCAAAAGCCTCCTCCAAGCCCTACCAGGAACTCTTTCCCCGCGCCACCTCAAACTAGCCCCCTCGGTACGAGTCTAGGTCATCTCGCCACCGCTTTCTATACATCTATAAATGAAAAAATTAAAACAGCCGACTGTGCCTAAAAAAGCATTCAAAGGAGCGGAAGACTAGTGGAACCATGTGATCTTTGTGACGCAAACTTTCGTACTTACGTATTATTTACAATAGGAGGTAAATCTAACCATCGAAGAATTTCGTACTTGGACGGCCATGATCCAAGCAGGTGTAAACTAAAACAAACCGAACAGGAACGCCAAACAAACACTATCGGCAGTAAAAATAAACTTATAACTACAAACATTATGTTCCCAGACTGTTCCCTACGCAATCGTCTTCAAATAATAACATTCAGAAGAGAATCGTTTAATATTTGATTATAGGTTTAATAAAAGACAATAGGCTAGTTTCCTAAAAAATTCTAATTAGTCCGTCAGTTAGATTATCGAAAAATAATGGACCCATATTTTTTCTTTTGTCAATCAAACAAAAAATGACAAAGATAAAGCGCGTCAAAATTTGGGAGTGGGGGGTCGTGACGTCACGCCGTGCTAAAAATTGTCGCACGGCGTGACGTCACGACCCCCAACTCCCAAATTTTGACGCGCTTTATCTTTGTCATTTTTTGTTTGATTGACAAAAGAAAAAATATGGGGCCATTATTTTTCGATAATCTAACTGACGGACTAATTAGAATTATTATTTTTTTACCCAGGAAACTACCCTATTGGTCTCGTAATAGACAAATCAATATCAATTATAATAACATTATTTTCATTACAATATTTTCTTGATTTGCCCATGGTCCGATTGATAGAACCACCGAAAAGGAAAATACTCTTGGTCCTACTAGTAGAACTACGCGGTCGAACCACGGGCAATAAACGAATTATTTACCAAAACTTCGAATTTATAGTCGTCTTCCTAGCCTTTTTCCAACTATCTTGAACAACCAAATCATGATACTAGACACATTCTTGGGTTTATTTCTTCTTAGAGCTATTTTTAGAGCATTTGCATGAATACGCAAATTCTCTAAAATAGCTGCGTTAGAAATTTTAATAGTATGAATAGTATCTACATAGTTGTCTGCTTACTGACTGTCTGTCATTGCTAGACGGAGCAACGCGCAATACTAAATTGGAGCACGCGGTTTTAATACTGAGAAAATCTGTAGTCTCATCTTCGTCACTAAACACATTGTTTTAATAAACTTCTATAGAACTTGTCACTTTTTTAATAAATGTTGTAGTCTATAAGTTCGTTACACTAGACCAAAATGATAACTAATAGTTCTCATTTTGCCAATTTGATACATGGTCAAGTGTTTCAAATGCTTTAGTAAAAACTTTTTACGATTGCCACTTAACTTTAGTATCGTTACAATTATGTCCTAAAAGTTGTACAGATGTTTCTAGTAGACGGTATTTATTGATTAAGAATATGTTTCTAGGTTGTAAATAGATGCTCAAATGAAACTCGAACCGTCTGAATCCCACGAGAATTAGCTTCCTCTTGGTACATTGGTGTCAGTCTCTATTAAGTTTTCTTGATATATAGTTGTATATTGTCAAGTCTAGTCTAGTTTGAATAGTGTTTCTTTGATATTAAATTCGTTCAGTTAACGATAAACATTGAGCAACTTTTCTAACTTTCTTTACATTTCCATTTTTTTTACATAAGAATTGTCTTCTGTCTTCAAATGCAATAAAATCTAAAATTATGGGTTTGTTTCTGTAGGACCCATTATTATGGATTTAGACAGATTAAAAACTTTGACATTCTGAAGGTCTTCCAGATTCGTAACATTCCCACACAAAATAGCTGACCGAAAATGTATAATTACGTTTTCTTACTTTTCACGAACTGTAGAATTAAATAATACTGACGTTAAAATGTACAAAAATAACTAAGAGTTCTAAAGGTCAATGGAATCACACTTTCGACGTTCATTATAGTGACTGAAAGACTAATCAAGAATAATTAAATAGCAGTATTTAAATTTACTTTCTTATTGATGAAGATTAAATCAACCATTTTGGAATGGTGTTTTACTTAGGTATTAAAGGTATTATGCAGTTACTGAATGAACCATTAATCTATTAGTCTGTCTGGTAGACTTTAGAACGAGAGTGACAAATATTATCTTTTCATATATATTACTACAGATTAGTAATTGCTGTGTCATTATTATCATTACAAATGTTATCAATGAGTAATATCATTCAATGTACAGATAACCTATTTTAATTAGCATCCTGAACTTTACCGGCTTCTAAATCCGTCTTAACAGCTCTCAAATTAAAATTATTATTAACTACGTTTGAAATGTCACTGTCAGAATCTGTCGGCTGCAGGCAGTTTATAGCATTCTTTATTTGGTCGTCTGGGAAAAGATAAATTGGATTGTAAACTTCTTTAGAAAAGCTTGCATTATTTAGATATCATAATAAATCTTCCAGAATAGTAGTGACGTTGAACTTCGCTATGCACTCAAACGTCCAATGAAATACGTTCATCTATAAATTCTAATTCATCTTAGTGAAAGAAAATCGCTGTCGATTTAAGTGGTATTCAAATAAGCAGATATATAACGAGTTTTTATTGAAATGCTTTTAGTATTTTATTTGTTTTGTGAGTGTTTTATTGTTATGCAAATATTGTATCACACGCTATAACTGGATAGTTAATGCCGAATAGTTACTTTCATGATCCGCTATGGAAATAGCTGTTTTTATTTCCATGACAGTCATATTTTTTTATTGTTCATGTAATTATCAGCAGCTTTTGTTAGCTCAAAGTTGTTTGCGTGGAATCACCTAGAAAAAATTCGGCCCACGATGTTTTTTTGTTTAAATGCTTGCAGAGCACATTGTGAAACTATACCCCTAGTGGCCTCGAAACCGTGTAAAATCAAAACCTAGTAATCAAAATACTTGTAACAAAACTGTACACAATGAAATAACATAATTTACTAAGGAATTCCTTCGCTTGTATCAGTGAACAGTATCATAAAACTATACAAATAAAGTCATCTCGTATTTACCCGTTTGTATTTATCCGGCCATCCCTAATGCAAGCTATACGAGAGCAGTTTATTCTGCTAATAGATGCTTGGGAGTTTTCAGATGCCGGTCGAACAGGGCTGGCACCACTCATATTTTGATTGGTACTTTCTATAAAAAAAAGCGGTTTTTATATCGATATTTACTATTTATTAACGTTGGGTTTGTGGCTTTGTAATAACAGCCGCACGGGTCTTTCGATCAGGTTATGTTACGCTTGCCGCGGTTGGTCTGTGGATGGGTGACCATCTTTACATACCAAGACCCGTCCGTGCCTCGGAAAGCTCGTTAAGCCGTTGGTCCCGGCTGTCATTCCTGGATTTTTGACAGTCTTTACGGGTCATTGAAAGCCCGAAAGTCTGACAACCAGTCTTACCAAGGGGTATCGCATTATCCAGTAACTGGGTTGTGGAGGTCAGATAGTCATTCGCTCCATGTATAATACTGGTAACCAGCTGCATCCGGTAAGACTGAAAGCCGACCCCAACATGGTTGGGAAAAGGCTAGGCAGGTTTACTTTGTATAAAAAAAAAACTAAAATTATTGTGAAATCTGCAAGATAGAAAATATAAATAGCCTTATCTTTTTACGCATACATTTTTTGCTATCGTAGATCATGCGTTTGCGTCACGGATTTTGGAGCAGACAATAAACCCACATTAAATATTACAGACTGATAAGACAGGTTTGTATCATTGTTGTTCAAAGAAATTATCTTTCATTATCCTGGGAATCAGCTGTGTAACGAACGTATAGTATTAGCAGTATGACTAATTTACTGAATACTAACTACATTAACACGAAAATGAATCTATTTATTCTCTTGAAATACCTGATCTTTGTAGATCCAGCCAGACTGCTAGTGGTAAAAATACTAAACATGAAAGAAGGCATCATATTATCATCGAACATATTTCACAAAGTGACATACAACGTGTTTTCTTTTTTATATCACATAACTCTAGGGGGTCATTGTTCTCATCATTACGAACCACTTTTACTACGGGACCAAACCTAAAATCGCGAAAAAAATCTGCAGTTCCCTACATTTTGACGAGTTGTGCGAACATAAATAGTGAAAGTAAAAGTTGTTCATAATGATGAGTACAATGACCCCCTAGAGTTATGGGACATAAAAAACACGTTGTACGAGTATATTATAAACTTTGACGCTTCACGAGACGTACAGAAGATAGCGCATGTGACTGTTTCTAAATTACCCTAGGCTGATAAAATTTTTGTTTTTCCTAATTATGTTACTTAATAGTGTTTAGGTCGCTTCACCCTGAGGGGAACAACTGCAAGGCCTGAACGAGACTTGCACAGACCAGGAACGCGTGGCAAAAAAGGCAGGAGGTCTAACGTCAGCAGCGGGTGGCAACAAGGTCAAGGTCAACGCAACGTATTTTATGTATAAGATTCCAGTCTTATCACTTCTCTTCATTTTCTCTTACATTTTAGATTTATTCCGGTCTGAAAACCCTGAGCCCCCCCCCCCCCCCTCCACGTCCTCCTTGATCCCCTGGTAGTTCGTCTTCTGTTTTAAACTCTGGCTTATCCACTTTATGCTAAGTTACTGTTTTTGACATGTAAGTACAGTCAAGAGAAAATAAACGTTTTATTAACCAACATTTCTCTTAACAAAACTAGCAATTATTTCACAGTAAACCAAATCCCGTTACGTTTCACTACTTTCCTCCACATTAAACTGCTAATAAAATTCTCAATTTTTATTGCCGGCCCAGCCCTAGCGAAGCGATGAAACGCATCTTCACTTAGCTAAGCGTAACCATTAACATCAGATTCTGTTTTACGAGTAACGAGTGACATCGTAACTATAAACGAATAGTTTACTGTGTGAGACACTGAAAACAATAAAAACGGTGACAAACGCCTTTTGAATTAAATTTGTGTTGATTACAATACTATATAGGGTGTTACAGAAAGGGTATATCAATACAAACGGGTTGAAGAGTGTATCTGGTCTAGAATCTCTGTACAAAATTTCAGCTCAAAAGCATTTATTTATTTATTTATTTAATTTAATTAAAACGGTTTAAAACCAATTACATTAATTACTTTGAAAATGCTTAATATTCTTTTATTTCGACATCACGGCGCTGCACTGGCGCGCGGCGGCGTGATGTGCGTGTACTAGGCGCACAGTAGACACACTACAGATAATGGATAATGACCCTCGTAGTGCGGTGACACGTTTGTTATGATTTCAATTTAATAAACTGTCGAAATAAAAAAATATTAAGCATTTTCAAAGTTACTGCTTTTGAGCTGAAATTTTGTACAGAGATTCTAGACCAGATACACTCTTCAATCCGTTTGTATTGATATACCCTTTCCGTAACACCCTGTATAGCGTTTATTGTAATGATTGTTAGTTACTTTGAAATTTTTATGGGATATTTGAGCGTTGTGTAGATCACATACAAAGTGTACTAATTTATTATAGTTCAAGAGAACGCTTTGACAAATAATAATAATGATCAGCCTGCATTTTCCCACTGCAGGGCAAAGGCATCCTTTTCCTTTCAACTCGATCCTGAGCCAATATGACAAGTGAACTAAAAAGTTATTTGCTATTTTATATCCTATCCCATATCTTAGTTGTTCACATAAATCAAAAGTATTTTTATGAGTGTAGATAGAACCGTCATTAGGTATAGGGCAGAGCAAATCTTTAAAATCAGGGGAAATGGTTTCCCTTGAAGTACAATACAAAAAACATCGTATCTACTGTGGACAACAAATCAGTTAGCAATTTCGTTATTAACATTGAAAGAAAAAGTTTACGCTAACAAACTGTAGAGAGAACCACTGTAGTACAACGTAAAACGTCAGTATTTAGAACAGTACGGGGGCCCCACCTTACAACTTAAAGAACAAAAGAAACGGTGAACTGAAATTTAACCATAGTGAACTAAAGTTAATCATGGTGAACTAAAAGTTAATCATAATGAACTAATAAAATATAACCAATACTCGTTTCTGCGGCTCGCAAAGTCCCAAAGCGATTATAAAAGTGATATTAATAGTAGATGAATCTTTAATAAAGATATTTCATTTCGAAATAAAGACGCGTTACGACAAATTGGTTAAAGAACGAAGATTTCGTTTTACTACTATACAGTTAGAAATGTCATAATATTTAGTAATTGTGTGTAATAAAATAACTTCACTAGATGTTGTAAAACAAAATTCCGGCACGTATGTACGTTTGAACTTATCATACGTGCAGGTTCATATTTTAGATATAATTGGTTGTGAACTAGTTATAACGACTTCAGATCAAAAATATACAATACGCTTCCAAAACGGAGATGAGAGTTGTCTCGTAAACAACCAATAGGTTTTTGTGAGCCTAATTTGAGAGATGTAAAAATAAAATACAAATTCCCTCCATTCCGCTTTGTAGAAAACTGGGTTTAATGAAAAACAAATGAATATGCGCTATAATCAAAAGTTGATACAAAAACAATCAAAGAGTGCCCACCAAAGGGACATCCTTAAACAAAACAAATGAAACGCTATAAATATCTTGTACCCTACAAGACACTTTGTATGCACAGTAGTACACCACACGAGGTGTCAAGTACATCAATCAATAACAAAATTAGCTGATAGTAGAAAGCAGTAATAAAATAATTACGTTAGGGTCTAAGACACGTCGGGCATTCCAATTAGTTGTCAGACACGTTATATTGATGATAACGCATTTGACATGTGGGAAAGGGCTCCTATTGTATTACTATTGTGTACATTAAATACAAATGAAATAATACGTATCGGCAGTAAGTGACACTAAAAATGGTCCTTGTACATTTCAAATTTTTTGGCTAGTCGAAAATAGAGGTTCATCTGCCTCTTCTTTTTCAAACTATGTTGGGTGGCTTCCAGTGTAACCGGATAAAATAGATACCTCCAAACGCTAAAAAAAATAGAGATACCTAAATTAGAAGTAGGCATGATCTTATAATAATCTCTTAAAACGGTAAAGAAAAACATAAGGAAACCAGCATGTCCTAGAACAAAAAAATCAAAGACATGTGATATCTATCAACCCGCAATGAAGAGAGGTGGTCTGTGTCTCAGCAGTGGGAACATTATAGGCTGATTATGCAAAGATCTAATAATGACAGAAGGCTTGTACCCAGAAGTTAAAACAAAAAGGTATTAGATAGAAAATGTATTAATTTATTACCATTTAAAATCCCATAACATCCTCATTTACATCGTAATAAATAAAAGCCCAGATATATAATTACTATTTTACACACAATTGCAAACGTATAGAGTTGCAGTTCGGATGTTAATTTAAATAACATAATCATTTAGCATTCGGATTTAATTGACATCCAGTAGATTTATTGTGCTAAGATGTTATCAATATAATGTACAAGGTGTATACAAACGAGTTTTAGAACACAATATTATATTATTGTTAAAACAACAGAGATTTAATTACATATCTCGAAGCAATATCTTAGCACTCGATTTCTGGAAGAGTGTCAATACATTTTAAGGTAGGATAGGTTTTAATAAATTAAGAACTGATGTAATACGTGATACAAATTGATACCGTATAACAAGAATCATTAATCAGTCAATAAGGATCCAAATGAAATACCAGTATGCTGAAAGAACACGTGGTTGGCTTAGTGACACCTGGACACGAAACCTCTAATAGTCTGACTTCAAAAGCATAAAGCTTGTGCTTTGAAACAACACAGGGTTAACTAAGAACAAAACCAATAGTTTTAACCGTAATTATCAAGTAAAAGTCAATGTCGCAGCATTATGCTGAAATAGGAGCCTTTTGGCCTCGTATAGGACGTTTTGTTACTTTTTTTATATATAATCTGGTTTTTTATTTTTGACTGTGTTTAGTTTAGTTTGTGATCTTCCTGTATGAGTCGAAATAATTTATACTTTTTCATTTTTTCTATTATTTATCTTTCATTAGTATATATCAATCAATGCAATAACTAGCGTGACTATCGTGAATTCCAAAACGTGTATGTCTGCTCTGCACAATTCACTGCCATTTATATATCGACGACAAAGCCTTACACATTATGTATACCTACTATTAAACATTTTATTAATTACTTTATCTCCAATCAAGTCCATAAAGGAATTAATTAACAAGTTATTAAGAAACAAACATATCAATTAGCGACAGGGGGCCTCGAGCAATTTCATAATGCGTATCCCAAACTTACCTATCTTAGAAATCTGTGAGACATACATAGATTGCGATCAGTAGTTGTCTACAAGTCTTAAAATTATGGTCGATTAAACTAAAATTATTAACCTGTCTGTTGTTCGAGCTTATGGAATAGGAAAAAGTTTAAATGGGCATACAACTACCACTATACTATGCGACTACTCTACAGCTTATATAAGGTCAATTAAATTACCTGGTGAAACTTCAGAGACATGTCGTGTTTCGATATCGATATCCATCACATCTATGAACTTTCGCCAGCTGCATTGACCCGATACAATAGGTCTAGAAAAGAAAAGTCCACGATGAAAACGAAAGTATGAGGATAGAGAATAATTAGACGAAAACTCAAGCATTTCAGTTAACATATTAACGGTTTGAATTGTTAAAGGAGTCGGTAATTCAGAAAGATGAAGCTATTTGCCCATTTCAAAGCATAGTAGGTTCCTATGGAGAAGATCGGGCAAGATTAGAACAATCAGAACAGCTAAAGAATGATAAGCAGAAAATAAATATGCATAATGCACATCTGTTCATATGTACTGTGGCCCGGTTTATGTATATTGTGAATGAGTTTTGTATATTGTGCATCAAAATTATAATTAACTGTAATTTTAGTTTACATCATATATATGTATATATATTATATACTATATGTCTCTCTAGTTATAAAGGAAGTATTTAAAGTAATCTGTGGAAAACGTAGTGGGTTGCATATTTATCACAGTTTAGTATTTAAGCCTTGTTATAACACTGTAATATGTTACTGTTTGTTTTTCCTTAATAAATAAATAAATAAAATCGTTATAGGTACTCTTCGATAATTAAAAATATTAATGCTAAATATAATTATGATCTACAATGGTATCTTACCACTTATTGTATTGCCATAAGCAATAGCCAATTAAAATAGAGAACGCAGAAAAAATACACCACTAACCGTTTGGTGTGTTAGCGAAGAATGTTTTCCGGTCCATATATCGATAATTAAATAATAACAGCATTTGTAATTGGTATACCAACGCTTTCTAATAAATAAGTTTTAACAAGAGAAACGACTAGGAACCAGGCAAATAGGTCAAGAGATTAACGAGCTTTTGTTGAAGTCAGTTTAACTTTGAACAACTGATTCTAGGCAGAACTGATAACGAACTAGAAACACCTTGAAAATGTTGTTATAATTGCGCTCTTCAACATTCCAGACATTCCATAGAATATTGATTTGAAAATGAATAGATTTGTGATCAAGAAATATTTAAACGAATCATGGATGAAGATGAACATAAAATTTTACATCTTACGGCTCAGAGAAGACAAAATGGACAAGCTATTACAATAATTAAAATGATTAAATCAATGATAATTGGAGACTTTATCATGCGGCGGTTTGTGAGAAAAACGCCAGCTATTTTAAGTCATGTTGCTGAAATAATGATGATGAAATTGAAGTCACATTATTTGCTATTGTGAAGACAATTATTGTGTCCAGTACAATCACACTATCACACTTCCCACTATCCTACTAATATTTTAAGCGCGAAAGTTTGCGAGTATGTTTGTTACTTCTTCACGTACCAACGGCTAAACCAATTTTGATAAAATTTAGTATGACGGTAGCTGACACCCTGAATTAACATATAGGATATTTTTTATCCCGATATTTCCACGGGATCGAAACCTATGCGGGTGAACCCACGGGGCGCAGCTAGTACAATATATTTGCCATTAAATGATGTAAAAATATATAAAAAATCAACAATTTTCCAGTTTTATAACGGTGATTAGGGCCCTTTCTACAATATTTGGAGACATGTTTTAACGATCATTAATTATATCTGACACAGATAAAGTTTAATATCCCAAATAGTTTAGTCAGTAAGAAATATTACGTGATAACAAGAAACTCAAACAGCATATTGCTATCTTGCGAAGCTCTCTCAAACAACTATTAAGTTTTACATGAGATCCGTTAAATTATAAACCAGTTCTAACATTCCGTATAGGTTTTCGATAGACCTGGTACTATTCGGGGCTTAGCATTCCAATATATATCTATGTCTATGTTTTAAAGCTGAAGAGTTTGTTTGTTTGAACGGTCTATCTCCGGAACTACCAGTCTGATTTGAAAAAAAATGTTTGCATTTGATAGCCTAATTCATGAGGAAGGCTATAGGCTATTTAATATAACGCTAGCACCCTCAGGAGCCGAGCAAAACGAAAAAAGTCAGAAAGAAAGTGAAAATTTAGTAATAGCGCGGGCAGGTAATGCGATGCCCCAGGGTGAGTCGCAGAACAAGAAATTACACGCGACGAAATCGCTGGCAGAAGCTAGTCAAAAATAAACTTTCGAATTTTACTATGTTATCGTCATAACATAGTACGATTATCATTTTGTTTTCATTGGTAACCTAGGTCAAGGTCAAATCGGTCACAAATTACTAAAGCCCCAAGCTTCGAAGCCCCAAATAGTCATGGACTTGAAAATTTGCCTAATCAAGTACTATATTGTTGTCAATGGTCATCCAGCATGGATGACCTAATCAAGTATTATATTGTTGTCAATATTCTGGATGACCAGTGTCATTTACACGGCCAATGTTATTCCTGTGTTCAGCTATGGTTTATACTTAGATAGAAATGATGATATGGTGAGTCGTATGAATTTCAATAGATTTATACTTTTGCCATATATATAAAATTCAAAGTCCTGACTGACTGATATATCAACGGACAGCTTAAACCAGGTCTTAGAGACATGAAATTTGGAGGGTGTGTTCTTTGTGAAGAGTCCATCACTAAGAAAGAATTTTTCGAAATTCCACCACTAAGAGGGTGAATCGTGGGAGGGTGAAATTTCACGCGGATGAAATCGTGGGCAGAAGCTTTTACATATATAAACTCACGCCTTCTTCGACTTCTTCTTTTTCTTTCTTCTTCTTTTTTCTTAAGGTTGACTGGTAGATAATGCCTATGGCATTAAGTCCGCCTCTGTACATTTATGTGCTTGAAGTAGGTATTAATCTGTCAAGCTCCGCTAATGAGACACAATTGATTTTCTTTTGTTTCGTCGCCGATCGGTTAACCGCGCCGCTTGACCGGTTAAATAAATAATAAAAAAATACAAAACGCCACCTGCTACGATCCTTACTCTTCTTTTGCTTCGTTGACGTTCATAAATCTGGTCATACACGCACTTCGCGCCGGTTGACAGTACTACGCCCCTGACCTTTCTAATAACATCACCAACAAGGTCACTACTATGTCCTCCAAACTTTTACCGCAACAGCAACAGATTTCTCTAAATCAACTTCGCTATACCAAAATGATAAACCGGTTAAATAACAATAAATCATAGTCTTTGACCGTTACGAGTACTCTCATCTCTTCTGCCGTATGTCTACTGAACGTGGAAAACATATATGTCATATATGTACATTGCTGTTTTAAATCGAGATGACATTTTTGTGCGCCAAGAAAACGAGGCGTGTATTGTAAATTGTATTGACGTGTTCAGACACAGCTTAGCTGTTTCGATGTGATTTTCGACTACTTTGCTTTATTGACTACGTTAATTTGCGTCTTTTTCAACTTTAACCGTCATTTATTGTTGTCTTTGAACAGTTTGTTAATCATGTATGTCTTGAATAGTAACCAAATCATTGGGCAATTATTTCTTTATTTGTCTAGTTTAACCTTTCCTCTGTCTAATGTCAATGTCTGTTTTGCTCATCATTATTTAATTTTGCAATGGTTTATGCATCGATTTTAGATCATGTATTATTCTGAAGGCAACATAAGAGTTCTATAATCTATCCATACATATTATTTTGAAATTATATCGATCTGATATCGTTCAGCATTGATGTAGAAAGTGACACTGTCTAGGTTAGAATGGACACTCTGTGTCTCGGCTATGTCCACAGTGTTACGTCAGGTTCGTTACTCAGCCGTTGGCAATTAGCCGTGGCACAAACGTCTGATTACTATTTTTGTTTGCTGTAAACATGCACACGCATAGACAGCTAAGTGGAGTCTGGCTGGTTGTGAGAGAATCCGAAAAGAAATGTCGTGGGAAAAAATTGATTCAGACATTTCAGACTTGCGTTTGAATTTGTGGTTTAAATCTGACGGTTTTTACTGACGATAGAAGGAAATTCTGACAGTTTCCTACCCATAGATCAAGGTAACTTTCATAGAATTTCGGCTAGATAAGTTATACAGGTTTTTATACCGCTACTCTTCACAATCATCCTATCCTACTTATATATATACATATAATATATATCCTATCCTTCCTACTAATATTATATTATTAACGCGAAAGTTTGTAAGGACGGATCGATGGATGTTTGTTACTCTTTCACGCAAAAACTACTAAACGGATTTGGATGAAATTTCGCACAGAGATAGTTTATAACCAGGATTAACACATAGGATACTTTTTTATCCCGATATTCCTACGGGATCGAAACTTATGCGGCTGAAACCGCGGGGCACAGCTAGTTCAGATATAAGGCACGTTGTTCACGGCATGGTTTCTTTGCGATAAAGCGGTTACATAATTATTTAGTTTTCTACCATTTTTGCCACTCAGTAGTAAGGAAAACGACTCAAAAAAAAAAAGAAAGAAGATACTTATAATGGGAACCACCATCTATAGCTTTTAGAAACCGAATGCGACAATTAAGAGTAATTCTAATTACAACAAGGAGATACTAACAAAGACGTAACAAAATACGTAGGCAGTTTTATGACAGTATTTATTATACCATAGATAATTTAATGAGATAGCATTCAGTCGCCGGCGCAGCGACAGTTAAAATAGAGTAGTATCTTGATAAGAGAAACTCGACGAAAGATTTGCAACTGGCCTCTACATTCTCTATAACATATTTTTTTTATAGTTTTGGCTGACAGAAGCTTAATTTTTAATGCGTTAAAAACGGCTTAATTTAACAGCCATATTTACTTTTTAATTAGTGAGTTAGAAACGGTATGTTAACATGCCATAAAAAACTTTTACGATAATGTTTGCAGAATCAATAGTAAACTTTTCGTCACACCTCTAATTAAAGATTAACTAACGTTTTCCATTAGAGTCAGAATCGTGGAGATAACATTACACATCATAACATCACGCCTGCATTCTCCGAAGGTTAGGCAGAGGTGTGCCTATAGTGCATCCACGTTAAGTCCCATGTAATTGGGGTTGAGCCTATTGCCATCATAAGCATACCTAATTATTTTTATTTTATTTATTCGGAAGAACAAAGAATTACACATTGTACACCGTGAAATTTTTATCACCGTTTTCCTCATAAGGGGTCATTGTACTCATCATTATGAACAACTTTTACTATGGGACCAAACATGAAATCACTAAAAAAATCAGCTGTTCCCTACATTTATGTTCGCATAACTCGTCAAAATGTAGGGAACAGCTGATTTTTTTTTTGTGATTTCTTATTTAGCCAATAGTAAAAGTTGTTCATAATGATGAGTACAATGGCCCCTTAAGATTAAAACGGTGATTAAAATTTCACGTTGTATGTTACAAGTAAAAAATATAACATAAGGAGTTATACAAATGTGCAACCAACAACGTTCTCCATAGATACACAAAAAAGACAAAGACAATGTTGATAAAGTTAAAGTCAGACAGAATAGATAAGTACACAAAATAAGATACCAATAATTAGCCTATAATGTTCCCACTGCTGGGACATAGGCCTCCTCTCGTTGAGAGGGAGTGGGCCGTAATCCACCACCAACCGGGCCAAGTGCGGGTTGGTAGATGTCCAATCTCAGTCTGTCTCTCTACCTTCGAATGTTTGGTTCTAGAACATGCCGGTTTCCTCACAATGTTTTCCTTCACCGTTTTGAGAGCAGTGGTGATGAAAAAATTTAGACTTGAACTAAAGCGTCTGTCTGGATTCGAACCTACGACCTACAACTCGTAAGTAGCGGCTGGTACCATTGGGCCACCACTGCTCTCTATTGCCATTAACCAGGCACAAATCCTGCTTCTGTCGCTGCTCCGAGGATCTCTAAAGATCGTCCAGAATTTGAATTTTAAAATCATATTTTTTCTACTGTTTGTTTTACTAGTGCAATGTGCAATGTAGCATTCAGCCTTGTCTTCAGACAGCCAGCAGATTCTTTTTTTGAATTTGGCATTAGGTATGTCTGTCTGGGGTTCCTATTGGCTATCGTCTAGCCAGGAAATGAGGGTCATTATTTCATGAAGAATGTTTGGCATTGACTGAAAAATTTTGTTGAAAGGTAAGTTTTTTTTTTAACAATGGATTATATCTTCTTTTATACTATTTCATAAAAACAAGAAGTGAGTTTTCTTGCATTCTACAATTTTGTCATTAATCTTTCTTTGCCCGAGTGTTGACAGTTGCGACATAAGAATGAAATATTATGAGGTATGTACGAGTAGGTACCTTACCTACCATCAATATTACCTAAAGGAACCGCACCCTGACAAGCAGAAGCTGACCCCACCTCGGTAAAAGTTTCAAGGATTATACGTCTGCTTACCCGCAATAAGAAACAACACTCCAACAAGGGCCACAAAGTTCAAAGGTTCTCAAAAAACATGGCCGAATCGACCCCACAGTTCTCAGACTATAAAATAGAAATGAAATCCGTGTCGACATGTGTACAGTCGGTCTCTTAGACCATTAGATAGTTGTTGCCGTCTCGATTGTCTGGGTGTGGTCCAGTGTGCCCGCTAACTTATCGATATGTGATCGAAACTGGTAGCAGTATCCTGCTGGTATAGTTGGAAATGTTGTTTGTTTTTGATATTCAATCGTATCTGACTGTTTGCTGTATCTGTATGAATGAAATGGCTGGGATATTGTTGTGGAGTTACATCTTTTGTCGAAGTTCTAATCATATTCTCGCCAACATATTTTGAGTTTGAGAAGTTTGTTCTCTTAGCTACCACGAATTATCATTTATTATTCAACTGCTCTATCCCAAGGATAGTCATAAAAGCTCCGACAAAAAAACTAAGAATTGTCCTTACTCAAAATATTAAATCTACTGCCTAAAATACTAACTTTCCGACTACTTTTGTCCGAATAAAAATGACGAAACGACCGAATGAGATACTGAAATATTCGATAAATAAACATGACTGTTTATTGCTATAATACTATAATTACGTTTTAATATATACCTAGGTAAATGTATTTGTATTCTCATTCGCCCGCTCTTGCATCCTAAGTCGACGTAGCCCCGCGTATATATTTACTAATATGATACAAAACCTCTGTTGTCGGTAACTTAGTAATTTTGTCGGAGGTTCAGTATTTTATTCGGAAGTTTAGTTTTGTTATTCGAAGATCCATTTTTTTTAGTCGGCCAAAGATCGCTGGAGATTAATTTGTTTTTCGGAACCATTATTATTTACCATATCCCAATATGTTTTAAGTCAATAATTAGGTAATGATTGCACTCACACGCACGCACCCTCCACTCTGTTTACGATCATCTCGCATGTATACGATCTTTATTATAGCTAAACTGTAACCATGTCATAGTTAAGTATAGAACAATGTGTTTCTTATGTTTGGTCGAGCATTGATAGCTATGACACAGTTTATAACTTTTGTAGCTAACATCGTTTCAATTGTAATATTTCAATTTGTTTTGTTTCCAAAACAAACAACTTTTAGTTTACTTTTTGCCAACATTGCCATTTAAACCTTTGTCAGTATTTTACTGTTGAACTCGTGAGTAAATGATCTAAATAAACAGGCTAGACTATACAAAGCTATTAAAAAATCAAGAAAGAAGCGAATCACTTACAAAATTTTGCAGGAACCAAATGCAGAAAAAACGGGTGCCAAAAACGCAGGACGTATCTTAGATTGACACAATTTGCAAATTACAAGGGGGACTCTCTAAATTGCAATTTAGAAATCAGGTTCATCGCATTTAGAATCTAACTACGTCTCATTGTCACTGTACTGTATAAAATATTTAAAAAAAAAAAACTATACGAGTATATGAAAACCACCCTAATTGCGTAAAACACTGTCAGTCACAATCTGAATCATTTTGAAGGGTATTGCTAATCCATTGCTTCATATGTTAGACAGATTTGTCTGATCAACAACGTAAAAAACGCAATGAATGTTGCTGAACTGTCAAAATGAAAGACATTACTACTGTTACTGTGATACGCAATTACCCCGCAGTTTTATCCATACATATAGATATAGGTACCTAGATAACGCAAGTTTCACGAACAGTATGAAAACTAAGTGTGCCACTTTTTGACTACCTACTATGACGTCACAAGCTCGCGTTCTCTCGCTCACGCTCACCCAGCCAGCAGTACGCAGGACTGAGCGCGAAAGTGGCGGCTTATGATTTTCGATCGTAAACTGGTACGATTTTTGGCACGCGAAGTAGGTGCTCTTGCGTTATCTAGGTGTATCTATATCTGTGGTTTTATCAATCTCACATGGTAAAGATTTGTCAAATACATACCAACAAATAGTTACATCTCAATTATCGTTTCCAAAACTTGCTTGCCTTTATTTCCAGTACTGTCTCAGACTACTCTACTAGCCTTAAAACTGACTAATTGCACTCGCCTGTCGCACTCGCTTATTTCCAACTTGCGCTTAACCGATTAAACGATAATTGATGTTAGATCAAACGGGACCGGTCCAACCATAACGCCTGTCTCGTTACAGACTCTTTGTTAAGATATATCACTAAATAGTTTTCGAGCTAGAATATAAATATGTGGGACAAAAATAAATTGTGCTGGCTAGTAGTGAGTAGTGGCTGGAATTATATTTGTACGTAGCGAAATGACGCGGAACCACGTGGGTTTCTTACTGTGTCTTCAAGTATTGACGGTTTTTGAAGTATTTAGCTCAGTTATGGTTATGGTTGAGCTGGATGGTGCTGATCCATGCGTCATGTGCGTGAACGGGCGCCGTCGGTTGAGACTGGTCATCTCTTAACTGCCAAGGCTTATTTTTAATCTTATTTTTTGAAGTTTCTTCATTTGTGTGTTTTTTTTACATTGTTCTCACCAGTGATCGGAATAGGTAGAGCTATTTAGGTCCATTGACCGCAAACGTTGATGTTAATGTGGATATTCCACGGGATTCCGACTGGTACTACGGAATTTTTGTCATATAAATTCGCTTCACTAACATCAACAGATGTCGAACGCTCGTTTTCCACATATAAATGGGTGTTAGATGAAAAAAGAAATAGATTAAAATTAGATAATTTAGAAAAAATAATGGTGATTTTATTTTAACTCTGGTCATACTCAGTCTTCTAGTGAAGCTGAAGACGAACTAGACCAATGACATTTTTTGTTTAAATAAGTGAATTATTGTTGAAGCGTATTGATTAAGTACAGTAAAAGTTGTTCATAATGATGAGTACAATGACCCCTTAAGAGGAAAACGGTCATTAAAATTTCACCCTGATGTATCTAGATATAGTCTAGGTACTGAAGACGTTTACTATGCTAGACATTGGAAACATTTTAATCCGCCTTAAATAAATACAATACTTAGGTAATAATAATACTTAGGTAAATTCTATACTATGCAGGATTTATGGCTTAAGTGACGTGTGTAGGACACTAGATTTAAGAACTATCACGCTACTCGTAAATCTGTGTGCTGCAATTAAATCGCTCAGTTTTAATTTAAGGTGATATAAACTGATAGTCGACTAGACATTTTATGTGCACAAACCTAACTAGATTATGTTTGCAAGAAAATTTGTTTTGGCCTTAGGTACTTACTGGAGATAGAAATTGGAAAATGAAATGTCGACGTGTGTACACAAACCCCCCAGCTAGGTTATGTTGAATGTGGATGGACAAAAAAAAACCGAGTGTGCTTATGACCACACGACTGAAGTGAAACTTCAAACGTATTTCGCTATGAGAGGAAGAGAGAAAGAAAATGTGCGCGCGCACTGCTTTCTCTTGCTTATATCCCCCACTCAACTCCCGTTTGCCTCGCCCGATGTCACTTTTCGTAACGCTTACGTCACGCGTTCGCCAGCTTACTCCCCAAGTCAAGCGTGCGTAAAGAAGTTTCACTTCAAAAAATAAAAAAAAACCACTCCCAGTACTACTTCACTGCGTAGAAACGGACTAAATGAAACGGAAAAATGAAATAAATGTAGGTACTTCTGTCTAATATTATAGGTAATCGTCAATATCCAAAAATATATAAGTAAAATGGTTCAAATATTGTCTATAGTCGTTAGTCTTTTTTTATATTACAAGTATCCAGACGGAATATTTATTCGTATTCAAAACTGAAAATTTCCGATGAATAATTTATGAAAACATTCTGTATATCTGAGTTGTGATTTACATTGTATTATTATGGTTCACGCCTGACATTACCTTGAATTTTCAATGTTCAATTCTTCTAATCTAGACGGTTGAATCTTTTGGAAACATACGGCAGTGTTTTATGTGCGTGCCTGAAGCGGTTCGAGCTATTGTTTTCGAATGGTACAATGTGTTACGCCAAAAATTCTGTTTCTACACCAAATGATATAATCTACTGTCGTATAACGAGAATAATTTTGTTAAGAGTTGAAAAAAAAATATAAGATACCAACTTAATTAAAATGTACCTATAGCCGCAAATGTGAAAATTGCAATAGGAATTTTACTAATTAATCCCAATCATAAAAACAGCCCCGTAATTTGTTAAATAAAGCGCAAAATAAACGTTTATAACAAGCGAAAACAATATCCATCGTGTAAACATAATCTCTTTTACAATCGGCTACCGATTCAAATCTAAACTACCGACAAAAACAATCGTAAAACAAAGAGATAAACGTCTCGAGGCACCTCTTCATAATAAATAGTGCGTCAAACTTTGTCCGTTAGTCTATTATCTAAGGTAATGCAACATACAGTTATAATATGTTATGCGTTTTTTGACTGGGCGACGCGGCGGGCGCTCGAGTTTGGCTGCCGTATGCCAAACAGGCCAGTGGCCGACCGCGGTTAGGGTTGGTATTCATAAGAGTACTTTATCTATACAGGGTGAAATTGAAAACATGCGACAAATCGAAATCGGAGATTGTACTCATCATTATGGACAACTTTTACTATGGGGCCAAACATGAAATCGCGAAAAAAAATCAGATGTTCCCTACATTTATGTTCGCATAACTCGTCAAAATGTAGGGAACAGCTGATTTTTTTTCGCGATTTCAGGTTGGGTCCCATAGTAAAAGTTGTTCATAATGAGGAGTACAATCTCCCATTTCTATTTGTCGCATGTTTTCAATTTCAACCTGTATAATAGTTTTTTTTTAATTATGTCCAAAAAAAAATTTAGAATTTTTTTACATAGATTTTTGTACTCATCATTCTCCTGCCCTTGTCTCAATTTATTTACGGTTGGCGCAACATGTCTTTTCTTCCATACTTCTTTATTAGACGTCATCTCGGTAGTCACCCCCTTTCTAACCATATCATCATTCACACAGTCCATTCATTATATGTTTGGTCTTCCTCTACTCTTAAAAGCAACGAAATTTATTAATTTATTTTTTTGCTAGCCTTTGCTTGCTGTCCCACTCCTGGGCAAAGGCCTCCCTCCACTCCTTCCATCTTTCGCGAGCCCTCGCGTCCTCCTTCCAGTTTTGACGGAACCTATCCAGCTCGTCACGCCGTCTCCTACGTGGTCTGCCGCGACCCCGCCTCACTGTCTCAAAAAAATATAGTTTCGCTTTGACATATTTTTTACGTTCTTTTCAAAAGAGGTTTTCGTTGCTTGCTGACCAAAAAATCACTTAAACAGTAAGTTTTTTTTACAGCTATAATAAGTATTTAGGTCAAAGTTGCGTCTGATCCACAGCCACCAAAAAACACCTGTTCGCGTTAAACTTAAACGGTTATTTAAGAAAAAAAAAAGTTTAATACCGAAACTAGTTGATCCGAATCCGTTTTATCGCTCGTTAGAATACCAGCCGCGCTTATTAAAACGATTATCTTAGTAACGCGAATAAAATAGAAAAAAAATATGCGTGTGATATCGTAGTATCACCCAGGATTCACCACATAGCACGGTATTTTGAGAGATAAGTGTATTTATTTTATTTTTTTGTTGGCAACAAAAAAATTACACTCTTATCTCTCAGATCTTGGTGTAGAAAGAAGTGTCTGGCGATTTGTAATGGGTATCTAGTTATTAATTTCACGCGTACGAAGTCGCGGGCAGAAGCTAGTAAAGTATATGTCTTATGTAATTTTAACGTTCAAAAAGTGCTGATTCTCAGCCTAATTTGAATAAATGACTATTGATTTTAATATAAATAGATACGAAGAAATGAACCTTTTTGGCGCAGCCGTGAGGCACACACTATTGTTGTCTGAAACATTATTTTTTTATTAATTTTGTATTTTGTGTTTACGAACTGGTATCCAAATAAACATTTTTCTTTCTTTCCTTCTTTCAAGAAAAAAAAACCCGACGTAATATTTTTGCACCCGAGAAAACCCTTCAAAAGCCTAATTGGCAGCCCTACTGACGAGTTTAGAATGTCCTACCGTTCTCTAGTCATATGTGAATATGGTCTAGTACCTATACTAACAACGAAATATCTAGATACTGTGACGTAAGACACTTTGCAAAGATAAGCGAAAGGTTTTTAGGGCAAACGTTTAGGTTCATAAATGTTCCACGATTTGGAACCGATGTTCAATCTATCGAAATATATAAAAGAAGAAACTGACTGACATATCAACGCACAGCCCTAACCGCTGGGTCGTTTTTCGAAATTCCACCCCTAAGACGGTGAATGGGGGGAGGGTGAAATTTCACGCGGACGAAGTCGCGGGCAGAAACTAGTGTGCAATAAGAAAGAAAGAAATAAAATACTTTATGTGCGGTAAACTGCTATTTCAGAGTTAGTGCCATAGAAAAATTTATTATATTTTATGAGTATCTACTACACTTTCCTAAAGTACTCGTATATCCCCCCTTTAACCTAACATGCTGTTGTACTATGGCCAAACGAGGGATCAAGAGACGTTGAAATCTGACGAAGATTATGGGTACGAGGATAGGATGAAAATGGGTAGCATCCTCCTCTCTGCTAAAAACAACACACGATCACCAATCCATCATGCGCAGTGATTCAATAATGGCAACAATATATCCTCTAACCTTTTATAGCACCGGTCATTGAGAGGCAACGTGAACAAAACAATGTTTACTTTATAAAGTAACGACTAACGAGCTAATACTCGGTAACAACTTAGCGCTAAATGCTTTGCGAAATTCGCCTTCACCTGCCAATGCACCTTTTTATCTTAAAAACATATGCCTAAGTAAACAATACTTAGTAAATTTTATCATGTGAGTTATAAAACCTAACCTAGATATGATTATACTTCTAGTATGTACAAAAAAAAACAAGTAAAAAAAAACTGACACTTTTTAATTTTTTTTCCTGCCATTTCGTATATCCTGTAAATCTGGGACACTCGAGGCCCTTTTTAAAACGTGTCCATCAACAAGCTTCCATAGTGATCCATACAACGCTGACGACCGTGCCTACACACGGCGAGTGAACCGTAGTTTTTCAAGGCAAGGAAAACGTGAGTGGCCAGAGGGCCGTAAGGGAGATCAAAATTACCCTCCTTTTGGGTTTCGCCCACAGATATAGATAGACCTAGATAACGCATGTATCACGATCTGTATGAAAACCAAGGGTACCAGTTTTTGACTACCTACTATGACGTCACAAGCATATATTTAGTAATGGGAAAATCAATTCGATTGCCGCGTGCGGAACCCGTCTTGCCCCACCCCCGGGGCCTAGCGCCAGCGCTCACGTTCACCCAGCCAGCAGTACACAGGACTGAGCGCGAAAGTGGCGGCTTACGATTTTTGTACGTAAGCTGGTGCGATTTTTGGCACGCGAAGTAGTTACACTTGCGTTATCTAGGTGTATCTATATCCGTGGATTCGCCTCACTCGGGTAAAAATTACACATCATTGCGGCGAAACCCAACAGGATCAATTTTGACCTACAATAATATAGTGACCGTATCAACTGATGTGTGTACTGAACAAATATACAATACTTCGTCCTTGAAATAATTATGTAAGTATACATTGTTTTAGAGCAAAGATATAATAACGTTTATCTAGGAGCCTTAGTTAGCGGATCTAGTAGGGAAGTCGTGACTGAAAGCGATTCTTGTCTTTTATTTTACTAATAAATAATTCGCGGCTGTTATTTTATTTTATAGTGTTTAGGATTGCTTATAGCTAACTATACAAAAGTATTAGTGATGTAATCCGCGACAAGCCAATTTGTTTGTAATACTAGATATAAAACTTAGGCTGAAACTTAGCCCAAATCTCTTTTTTTTATAAAGCAAGGGCCTTTTTTCTAAAATAATTTATAGCATCAAGGCTGTTTAAAGCTATTTAGTTCTAATTTCATCCTTTAGTGCCATTTTGAGAAATACCTATTTTATTTTAACGTTTATTTTTTTTGGTTTGGTTTTTTTTTTGTAAAAACCTTTATAATTTGGGTTGTTTTTTCACTACTGCGCTACTGGAATAGGGTGCTTAAGAGTTCTAGACCTTCAATTTTTATTTTAAGATAAGGTTTTTTCAGTTCTCGCTAACAAAATATAATTCTGAAATAAATTATTATTATTGTTTCTACATTTGTTAGTGGTATGGTAACGGAAACTTTATTTAAGAGCCTATACTACCTCAAATGGCTTAGCGTGATCCTCCGTTATGTCTAAAATACTGCACCATTAATTTTGAAATAAATATACTTATAGTAAACTTGAGGATTAATGCTAAGTCTTATGTTAGACGAAAACACGATTCCACAAAATTTTCTCGATAGAAAAAAAATCCAAAGTTACCTCTAACCCGAACAATAAACCGCTGGTATTCAAAAAATACTTCAAATTAGATCATGAAACTTTGCATACTAACTGAACTTACTTTAAAGCAGGTCTTATGTTATTTACTTTTTTATAATTACCATTATTTTCACTGTAAAAAGCAAATACCTAAACATTTGGCGCTTCCTGCCGCCCAGCACCGCACTCTGTCTCGCTCTTACTCAGTCCGCGAGCAGTATCGTATGAGCGAGATAAAGAGTGAATTTTAGCTGAGGTAGTATAGGCTCTTAAGTGGAAGTAATGGTTATTATTAAACCTTTTATTTTTCCCCGCTCATCTCTCCGCTCGCCGCTCGCACTGCGCCAGCGGCGGCCCCACGGCACTTGCAGTCCGATTCGATTTTAGGTCGTCGCCTTACATAACAATTGAATAATGGCGCACACGCATACCGTCCGGCCGCTAACACAGACTACACACAGCTGCACTTGTGATACAAGTTTATGTATTTACTCATTATCCCTAGTAAACAGCACAACTACTTTACTACGGCAAGTATTTTGTTAGATAAGTGTAATATTTAAAGTCCCGGAAGATGTGAAAGGGACTTTATTGGATGTTAGCTCGGGAAAGGCCTCTTTTGTGGCTTTAATATATTCTTAGATACTCCTTCTTCCAACCTACACGGTTCGAGTGACAGCTTATAAGAAAAAGGCATGGTGCACTGTCAATGGGCGCGGGGTCGGCTTGCTGTTTGGCTTCGGATGCAACGGGCGTATTCTACGGACGTTATATTGTTGATTGGGGTCGTGTTATATAATTCTTATGCACTTGTTATTTACCTATGTGCTTGTTGCTACTTAAAAATGATTTGTAAGAAATATAACTTTGTAGCCTAAGACGACCCACTGACCGGTTACTTAGTAATTTGTTTTTCAATATTTTCCACTTCTGGTTTCTAAGATCAGAAGTGGGATCGCCACGCGTTCTAGGCCGTTTGCTATCTATTCAAATACTCAGTAACGGTGTTAAAGTAAAAGTGTTGGGATTATTGTGTGCAAACTTTTCAACCGTAAGTATCGAAGTTGTGTTTCTTACAAAATGTCAGGGCGTTCGTCGTGGTCTCTAAAAGACGTAGACTAGACACTCTTGTGAGCAAAAATCTAGTAGCGGTTCTCGCAAAAATTGTCGCGATAATTCTGATGATCGTGATACGCCGCCGACTGTCGCACATCACCGTCGAAACAGTCCAATAGACCGTAGAAATAGGTCACCTAGACATCGCGTCGTAGTGTCTTGCATAGCCCGCGTAGTCGCTCTTATTGTCGCAGATATCGCGAAGACTCGTGCGACCGCCGCGACAACTCGCGCGATGTAGCCCTTGATCGAATTCTTACGAGGTAAGAAGTAATTGGGCGTAGATTGCCAACAGCATCTAGCAGTGATACTCCGTTGCATCCAACTAGCGAAAGCCGGTTATTGTCCTCCCTTCCGATCGTCTATCAGAGGATTATATTTGAAACATGAAAACCTTTCATTGACACTGCTAGGTTTCTAACCTATATCGATGACGTAATGATCATGTTCAACTCGGTAGATGAAGGTTCTAAAACGTTAAGAGAAGTTTTACAGATACTTAATGCTGCGGGATTTCCCATAAACTTAAAAAGTGTACTGTTCTAGACGTAGAGATTGAGTACCTAGGTCGACTGATTAGACATGGTCAGGTACGGCCGAGTCTAGGTAAAGTAGATGCACTTGTACGTTCTTTAAATCTACAAATGTGGAAGAGGTTCGCCAGTCTTGAACCATTTTTGTGGGGCTTTGAGCAGGACGCTGCTCGCGACTACATTACTACATAAATTGCTTAACTAATGAACCGGTCTTAGCTATATTTGACCCCCAGTTGCTGACGGAGCTTCACACAGACGCTAGTGCTATTGGATTTCGTGCTATTTTACTCCAAGAGCATAGCGGTGGGAGAAAAAGAGGTTTGTTGGGTAATTTAGCAAGTCCACTCAGGGCGCGGAATCCCGGTAACACATTTACGAATTGGAAATATTGGCTGTTGTACGTACGCTCCAGCATTTTTGCCACTATCTAATTGGTATTCACTTTAAGATAGTGACGGATTGCAATTCTTTAAATTTAACAGAATGAAATGAAAACTTGCTGCACCGGGTCGCGCGCTGGTGGGTTTATTTGCAGGATTTCACGTTCACTCCTGAATATAGGAAGCGTGAATTTTTTAAGCCGTAATAATGTCTCTCATATCCGAAATCCGAACAACTGGGCAAAGATTGCTCAAACCGCTGACGCAGAGACTCAGGAGTTGATCTAAATTGAGGGAAGAGCAATTAGATCCAACGAGGTATACAATCAAAAACTATTTATTGTTTTACAAATTTACACCTAGTGGGGAAGAACAGCGACTTTTGTGCTTCATCCCGAAGGATCATAGGTTCAGTCTGTTAAGGGTTTTCCATGATGACCATGATCATATTGGTACTGACAGAACTACAGATCTGATTTTACGACATTTTTGTTTTACGATATTTTTGGTTTCAGAGCCTACGGCAATTCTTGAGGAAGTATTATACGTCATTGCCTTATATGTCTGGAACATAAAATGAATCCTAGGACTCCCTCTCAGCCAATCCAGTCCTGGTCTAAGTGAGAAATCGCTTTTTCTGTTGTACATACTGATGTTCTTGGACCACTTCCAGAATCAAATGGTTTTAAATACGTTTTAGTTGTAATTGATGCCTTTTCCAAGTATTGTTTACTTTACTCTTTACATAGGCAAGATGCTGATGAGTTAAAGCATGTATTCTCTAACGCAGTATCGCTATTTGGTACCCCATCTATGGTAGTATGTGACCGTGGTTGGATGTACGACAGTAGTGCTTTTCAAAATTGGGTCACTGAATTGGGATCTTTGATACACTTTTTGACGCCGGGTATGCATCGCGAGAACTGTCAAGTGGAAAGATATTACCGAACCGTTCTTAACATGCTGCGGATCGAGGTCGGCAACAAAGGTTCGCAATGGTCAGATGTGCTCTGGAAGGTTCAGCTCACCCTCACATCTGCAGACAAGCCACTACCCAGACTTCACCACTACAACTGCTGGTGAGCATAGACGCGGCTACCGCCGTCATCAGATCCTTGGTGCGAGGTGTTGCATTCGAAAACTCGCATCCCAATAGAGAAGCCTTGTTAACTAAGAAGACAACGAGCTTCTGAGCTTTTCACAGCCAATCAGCATTATCAGGATGCTTATCATCGGAAATTTAGAGGTCCGTTTATGGTAGTTGATGTTTTGGATGGTGATACCCATAGGTACGTTAAAAGCTTTAAAATTCTAACCGTACTTGTAAATACGCTCACGATAAGTTATAAATGATGCCAGTAGGTCATGTAGTACCAGTCGGAGTAGATAATGATCACAGTGGTGATGAGCAAGCTTACATTATGAGAAGCACGCGAGTGGGGGTTCTCTATCAGCCGTAGTAAAAAGTGTGTAGTCACAGGGTGATGCACATGGATCCATGCGCTGGATGTGTGAAAGCAATGCGATTGCTGGTCGGCTGGAGAGCCGTGGCGTGAGAGTGGTTTACTCGTGTGTGGTTTTCTCGGTATCTATGGCTCTCAGTGAAAAAGATGGTTGTTGATGTGGATAACGATGGTACATGGCTCTGGTAGATGATTTTCGCTATCAGTAGATAACCAAAGTTTGTTTACATGGCTCTGGTTGATGATTTTCGCTTTGATTAGATAATCAAAGTTTGTTTAGTTAATTTAGAGGTATTGTTCTGTAAAAAACAATACGAAGAGGATTAAAGCTTTCTGATTCCAGAAGTTAGAAGCCGTAAATGGTCAGAATTGGTCGAGTGGACGCCGGATACGTGCTCAGTGCCTTCTTCGAGAGTGGCGAGTGGACGGCGGATACGTGCTCAGTGCCTTCTTCGAGAGTGGCGAGTGGACGGTGGATACGTGCTCAGTGCCTTCTTCGAGAGTGGCGAGTGGACGGCGGATACGTGCTCAGTGCCTTCTTCGAGAGTGGCGAGTGGACGGCGGATACGTGCTCAGTGCCTTCTTCGAGAGTGGCGAGTGGACGCCGGATACGTGCTCAGTGCCTTCTTTGAGAGTGGCGAGTTATTTGTTATGAGCATGCTAACGTTTGGGCCTCTGCTCTGTTCCGCGGTCATAGTGGAGACATGCAGAACTTTTGGGCCTCTGTCTCAATGACGCGATGTGTTACTAATTGTTCCGCGGTCATCGAGGAGACATGCAGAACTTTTGGGCCTCTGTCTCAATGACGCGATGTGTTACTAATTGTTCCGCGGTCATCGAGGAGACATGCAGAACTTTTGGGCCTCTGTCTCAATGACGCGATGTGTTACTAATTGTTCCGCGGTCATCGAGGAGACATGCAGAACTTTTGGGCCTCTGTCTCAATGACGCGATGTATTACTAATTGTTTCGCGGTCATCGAGGAGACATGCAGAACTTTTGGGCCTCTGTCTCAATGACGCGATGTGTTACTAGTTGTTGCGCGGTCATAGACGAGACATGCAGAACTTTTGGGCCTCTGTCTCAATGACGCGATGTGTTACTAATTCATAGTAAGCATAACCTTTGGGCCTCTACTATGTATTCGTGAAAATGACAAGCGAATGTTTGGGCCTCTGTCGATAGCAATGTATGGCGAGTGATGGAAATCCGGATTCTATCATTAGCGATGCATTGAATCTCTTGGGTTTGAAGCTGTTTCACACTTTAAAAAAGACTATTGGTGGTCTTTGTTGCTGGCGCTTGAGTGCACGCTTGCGCCTAAAACACTGGTCAAATTCGTGAATTCTAACTTTTGAAACTACTTCAGGTTGAATACGCTTCAAACCATTAGTGGTCTTGTTATTTAATTACTCATGTACTCTTATGTATTTAACAGATAATGATGATGATCATCATAATGATGATGGCCAGGTCGTGAGAGATGGATCTGATGGGAATGGTGTTGCGGTCGAGGACGTCACGCTATCAGGAACGGCCGTCTTAGATACTCCTTCTTCCAACCTACACGGTTCGAGTGACAGCTTATAAGAAAAAGGCATGGTGCACTGTCAATGGGCGCGGGGTCGGCTTGCTGTTTGGCTTCGGATGCAACGGGCGTATTCTACGGACGTTATATTGTTGATTGGGGTCGTGTTATATAATTCTTATGCACTTGTTATTTACCTATGTGCTTGTTGCTACTTAAAAATGATTTGTAAGAAATATAACTTTGTAGCCTAAGACGACCCACTGACCGGTTACTTAGTAATTTGTTTTTCAATATTTTCCACTTCTGGTTTCTAAGAATATATAACTAACTGCGCCCCGCGGTTTCACACGCATAAATCTTCATCCCGTAGGAATATTGGGATAAAAATTATACTATGTGCTAATCCAGGTCATGGTCTACCCATGTGTCAAATTTTATCCAAATCCGTTCAGCTGTTTTAGCGTGAAAGCATAACAAAAAAACGTTTTTTTTTTCTTCCCTTCTTTATAATACTTAGTAGCTTAGATAGTGCCCCTGTAACATCTTCAAGTTCTATTCTGAGGCAATAAAAAGGCCTTTACTCAACAATTTGAGACCAGCTCATAAGTCAAAATTACCACTCATAAGTGAAAAGGAACGTAGGGGGGGAAATAACCAGCAGAACCGACATACCGTCAACAAAACACGATCACCAATCTGTCTTCCAACCTTGGTGATTGTGACAAAACCCTCCTACGTACACACGGCTACACATCAAGCTATACATTTCTAGTTTTCGCTGACCTCGCATTGTATAGGTTTTTCGTCCAATCAGAAGTCCGCTAATACTGGTTATGTATAGCTTGATGTGTAGCCGTGTGTACCATAATTGGGACACCCATGTCCAACAAACATTAAGGCCTTTTGGTCACGGCACGGTTACATCACGGTACGGCGTATAAACCGCGCCGTAGAAAAAACGTGTCTGTCAACAAACTTCCATAGTGATCCAAACAACACTGGACGAACCGTGCTTACACACAAGGAATAAACCGTAGCTTTACACGACAAGAAAAAAAAGGGCCTAAAGATTCTATACAGGGTGAAATTAAATTCATGGGCATCCTTTTAAGGGGTCATTGTACTCATCATTATGAAAACTTTTTACTATGGGACTAAACCTAAAATCGCTAAAAAAAATCAGCTGTTCCTTGCATTTATGTTCACACAACCCGTCAAAATGTAGGGAAGAGCTGATTTTTTACAATATACCTATATCTGAGAAAGGGACCGGAAATTATGAACATCCTAATGTTATCCAATGTATTGGCCTCGCCAAGTAGGTCTTTTAGTGCATTAATCTTTGTAAGCACGAAGATTTACTGCAGTTGTATATGAGACATTGCCAAGCGTGGTGGTTATAGCAACACCTCGAAACCGTTTGATATTCGGAAGCTCATAATTATCAAGACGTCTTAGGAAAGCTATTATACATTGACTTAAGACGAAGTTTTCAGGAGTCCCTTCTGAACCTGCAAGCAAAACACTTGATCAATGGTCAGGGTGGTTCTAAAGACCAGAATACCATGTCAGATATCATCCAAGATCTAATACTCAAAGCTGATGAATGTCAGCACTGCAAGAGTGCTTGGGTCTTCAGTATTGCAGTTTTAAAGAGATTGCAAACATAAAATATAGAAAGGCGGACAACCATTTTGTAAACAAGACAACCGGTGTTGGTATAGTTAGCGCGGCGCCACGAAAGATGAGACTTCACCCCGCCTCCCGCGCTCTTTCCGCCGCCCCTATGACGTCCGGTCCCATCCCGCGCTCAGACCTCATACCGCTAAAGAGACCTAAAACCGTGTACTACGCAAGTCAAACCACGTGATGTGTCAAGTCTCAATTTGTGTCTTTTAAAAGAAATTTAAGCGCTGTAATTCACTCTTATTAACAGTTACAATCAAGTTAAAAGGCTCATACTCTTTCCCAGCGGTCTTGATACAGATCTGCCAAAACTCTCCACTTAGCACAAAACCGTCAACCATCAGGATGGCGCTTCCCGCAATAATCTCCTACCGTGCAGGGTCAAGACATGCAAACCCATAAATTTCCCATTCAATACCCATGTCCACAAAGCTGTCCCCGCTCGGCTACACTTGTTCCCATAACCTATGGCTTGTACCATAGAAAGTCCATTCAATTCAATGTACCACTGGACATATGCATGTGTTTAGTGGTGCCGTTACTTAGATATTGTCGGACAAATCGTGGACTAAAGATCATGGGAAACATGTCCAGTCTTGGAGACAACTTCACTTGTCGTGTTTAGCATTGTAGTCAATAAATTATGTTCGAGAACTTGTAAGAGAATGGGTGGTGTTTGTCGATGTAAGATTGAGTTAGGAACTTTCGATAGCATTTTGTCTTATTGCGAATGTTTCAGCTGGCTGTATGAGAGAAATCTGGTGGGTGATTTAGTTGTGTGGTCCGTTGATAAGTAATCTGTGGGAAATTTGGTTTTTGTTTTTAAAATATGTAGTTGTTTTCATTTATTTATCTACCTAGTTGTAGTTCTCCAAAGGTTTTCTTTAAAAGATCGCTTTTAGCGATTAGACTGCCCACTGTGTCACGCCTTGTAAAATTTATACATTTATATTCTGTAATATTTATGGTGTACAGACGCCAGCACATCAACCTATTACAATCTGTCAAATTTCTTTAATACATTTTCAACTTTATCACAAAACCATAAGATTCAAAGTTGATTGGGAAAATTTGACAGTTTCGGGTAGGTTGATGTGCTGGCGTCTGTACATAATAAAGAGTATTCTAGTCTACTAATTTGTTACTTCATCCTGACCAGAGCTCAAAAACACACTCTTAGATTTTCGACTCTCGGCGCTAAGCAGTGCGTTGCAAATCAAATGCGCGAAAAAAAATCTCCGCGGGTAAAACACGTCCGTGCGTACTTGGAAAATTCTAGAATTAGCGGGCTGCTATCACTGAGCTAAAGCTATTACGAGTACTATAGTTTAAATAGGTGTTTACGCACTTGGTCGCCGGTCGCCCGGGCGATTCGACAACTCGCCACGTAGTGGCGACGCACAAGCGACTGCCGGTCGCCGGCGGCCATTCGACAGTGCGTAATAGCTCTAAAAAGCTCAGTGAAAGCAGCCCGCTAATTCGAGAACTTTACAAGTTTGCACGGACGTGTTTTTCCCGCCGCGATTTTTATTCGCGCACTGCTTAGCGCCGAGAGTCGAAAATATAAGACTGTGTATTTTGACGCGCTAGGATGCGCTTTGTTGGATTCTCAATGCTCGGCTGCAACACTCAGAGTTGAACATCCAGCACGCGATAAAATCCCGCCGCGATATTTTGACGTCCCAAACGTGGGCTTAAGCTCAATACTCAGATATTGACTTTGTCTCTGTTGAATCGTTTGAAATGCTTTCGTCTATCCATCATTTCACGTTGTCCAGCGGGGTAATTTACACACTATCAGTAGCAAGAATTTTCATTTTGACAGTTCAACAACATTCATTGCGTTATTTACGTTGTTGAGCAGACAAATTTTTCGAACATTTGAAGCAATGGATTAGCAATATCCTTCAAAATGATTCAGATTGTGATTGATAATGTGTTACACAATTAGGGTACAGTAATCAGTAGTATATTTTACGAACTAACATGAAATGATGTCAGTTGACAGTATTTCATTGAATAATTTTATCACGACGAGATCATTTAATTTTGATAGCAGAAATTTCAATTTCCACGATAACGCACTGTGCAGTTTGCATACCGGTCCTAAGAAAACATATTTGTTTTACGTTGTGTCTTATTACGTATGTGGGTTTTAATAGTTGTTATCTAAATTATTTTATCTTATCGTAGTTATGTTTTGCTTTTGTTCCCGGTAATTCCCGGTTGATAATAAGTAGGTGATAGGTACAGACGCCAGCACATCAAGCTACTACAATCTGTCAAATTTCTTTAATAGATTTTCAACTTTATCGCTACAGCATAATAAGGTTCAAGTTTGATTGGGAAAATTTGACAGTTTCGGGTAGCTTGATGTGCTGGCGTCTGTACAAATATTTCACTCTTAGTGTGCATACACACGAGCGGCACGTTGTCGACGGCTCCAGTTTGCCTCTCCTTTTAACGCGTGTCGCTCGTGTCTATGAGCACTTATTCGCAATTTAATTTTAAAAAAAAGTTCGAACGGGTTATCTTAAGATTGTAATCATTCGAATTACTTTAAAGAGTTTTTCTATTTATTATGCTAGTTACACATGCAGCTCCCTTCAGAAAAAAAAAACTCACAGATTTTGACATCACTAGCGACAAATCAGCTTTCAAAAACCGTGTGTGGCCGTGAAATGTTGAAATCGACAGAGAGCCGCGATCCGTGATGTCATCAATAACCTATAAGAAATATAAGACTCTTCAAGATGAACATGACGACATTAAAATTTTAATTGATTCAATAATTTAAAGTATATTTATGAGTTCTTATTACACAAACTACCGTTACAACCGAATTATGACGACAACAGCTTAACGCGACGTAATCTACATATATTACTACTAGAGTTGTCACGGTTTCCTAGTTAATGTTTAATCGTCAAATTAACCAAAGTTTTTGATAATTGAAGTTGTGAGCTCGGTTGTAAACTAGCTAATTACGATTTAGTGCCTTTGAAATGGTTTCACTTTGGCTGCGGTGCGTTTGAAGGAGATTTCGTATAAATGTGTGGTAGCTGACATTTTAAAATCCAGGACATTATTTCTATCTAATTCATATTTACGTATACTGTACTTAAGGCTTTGGCAAATAGTCGACACTTCGACAGCCATGGAATCTGTATATCTGGTAGGATAGATACTAGATGAAACTGAAAAAACAAAGAAAAAAAAAAGGATTTTGTAAAAATACTAAGGTCAACAAAATCGATCAAAAGTAATTTATTAAAACTAGGCCTTTTCGAACGCCGAAATTACATATAACAGTCCCCTAAAACGCCCGCCTTTCAGCACTTCCTAGTGCTTTACCTGGGAAGAAGTGGCGCAAAAAAACTCCCTAGCAGCACAGCTAGACTCGAAGACAATTAATTACCTATCTTATCCGGTGGTTTTTACTAAATCCGTAATGAATATAAGGCAAAGCCACCGTAAATTACTCATTTCATTTCATTTATTCATAAACAATTTACATTGTGTTGGAATAGGTATTATACACATGCAATTTAAATACAAAAACAAAAAAAAACAAATCCAAGTGAAATTCAAAAGTGCCAAACTGTTTTAAGTATAATGTCAAAAAGTTCAAATATGATGTCAAACAGTTTTCAATGTAATGTCAAAAAGTTTTGAATATAATGTCAAAAGATTCTAGAATATATTATGTGTAAATTTATCATTTATTATTGTGTGGCTTTAGCTCCGATATATTATACAGACATTTTTCTAATAAAAAGGCTTTTAGTTTTATTTTAAACAAGTGGGTATTGTAAATCAGGATCTTTAGCTCAGGAGGCAACCCATTAAATATCTCTACAGCTTGGTACTTCGAGTAATGCTCTACTATATTAAATTTTGGTGCTATTTGTTGCTTAAAATTTTTTCTTCGCGTGCTCTCTTTAATCTCACGTTCTTCTTGTGATTCAAATTCATTTATATACTTAGCAAAACGACTTATTATATTGTGTCTTAAGTTCAGAACCATTCATATTAAAACAACCAGTGAAGTGAAAGGGGTGGCTTTTGTCTATCCCCAACAATGTAGGCACGATAAACGACGACGCTATACATCTCTACTATGATGTATTGAAAGCGATAGTGATTAGTGGAGCAATCAGACGCACTATTTACAGCCAGTTATAAATACACGCCACTGTGATCTGTTGTCACTAGTTAAACACGATGGTCGATTGAGAGCAATGTTGTAAGTAACCTTGTGCACCAAAATGACTTGCTTGCAAAACAAACACAGAAAAATTCGAAACATATTTGTTGGTCTAAAAATAGAGATGGGAATTTAACGATAACGTTCCATTTTTGATTCGGTTTTTTTTTTTGCAAAATTATTGTAACAGGCTGACAATTTATCGAACACCTGAGGGGTAATTCCCGTGATTTTAAGAACGTTCACAGTCTGATCTCAGTCTCAATCTGTTAAAAATACCTCTAATTTCTCTACATTTATGACAAGTTTTTTAACTTGATTGTCGAAGATGAGATTGCGACCAGATTTTAAACATTTTATAATCACGGGAAATGGTCTTCAGTTTAAATAACGAATCCAGTTCAAACTCTTTACCACCGATAATTTTTGCCGGACAAAATACCGTTTTCGCCGACACTTACGCAATATTGAAATCAAAAAATGTCAGCCTTCGGTAACGAGATCTCATTTTAGGGGTCAACTTGTGACGAGAATTACGCGAAATACAAACCGGAACATGTGCAGGAGCCGGTCCGGCAGGTTGGTGCTCGACTTTTTAAAATATTTGGACTGAGACTTTTTTCATTCATATAATGACTTACGCATGTATTTAGTGTGCAGATTTGTTGTAACGTCTCAATAAAAGGCAGAGAACAAAGGACCTGCTTTTAGGCGAATATTTGAAAAGGTTAGGGTTACTTACTCGCAATTTGCTGAATCAGAATGAAACAGTGAGTCTAGCCGCTGATAGTCAATAATTTAGCCAATGACTCTCTTTGGCCATGACTCCGTAAGCTTCATAGACAAAGTCCTTTTTATTTTAACGTGAATTTAAATTTTCATGAAAAAGACAGGACCAAAATATTTAAACTCACTACAACGAAAGCTCAGTAGCCTTCCATTAAATTGTAAAACAATAAAGTTCACAATAATTTATTCGCCTGAAGGCAAAATACACGAAAACCGAAGCCGAATTCACGAAATGTTTCGGCTTATCGGCAAAATGTATCGTGAGCACACCGCACCGCACTTGATGTTGCGAAACTTTTTTAAATTTTTATATGAATTCAATGGACACATTATTTTTTATCGATATTTTAGGCTGACTTATTTTAATATGTAATAAGTTAAATATTTATTGTTTTTATTTTACACTTTCACGCGTTTATATTTTTTAAGTTCTTGGATTATTTTAATGTGGACTTTCTCTTTATATGGACAATTTATTTTAAGCCTACGACTTTAATCACTTTATTTTTCCTTATTACTTCGGGATCTTGCTGTAAATCCTAGTCGAGTATATTTGCAAGAAGTTCCTTATTTTTAATTTTTTCATGTCTTGGCTGTAGTAGAGCACAAAAAAGTACATTACGAGGGTGCTAAACGCCGGGCATTAATAGACTATTTAAGTCAGACGTATAGTATACTGTTTTATAGCTCGTGTGACCTAAACCCGCATTTAAGTCATGCTTTTCTATGCAATAATGGACTATATAAGTCACAGCATAAGCTTGCCTTAAGTGCGGGTTTAGGTCACACAGTGCTATAAAAGACATTTTTTACACTCAGTATATAATATCAACCAAGTATGGGTACCAACTTATTTATATTAGTGTAAAATCTTAAACTACCAGAAATCCAAATAATGCAAATAGTTTCTGTTAGATAATCGTAATACCAAGTACCTAATCAGCAGTATCAGTTGATATCTTAAATCTTTTATGATAACGGTACTCAATCTTACTACAAGATAAATTACAACTGATTAACTAAAATTATTCAAGAATTTATTCGTTGAACTACATTTTTAAGGGAAAACGGACAAAAACACGTTTTTTCCAATAAATTGAAGCCGCGACCACGTTATAACTTGTTGAAAAGGTGCCATTAATTAGCTTCCCATACTATGAACTGAGAGCAGAGTGGTGACCCAGTGGTAACGGCCGCGACTTACGAGTTGTAGATCGTAGGTTCGAACCCAGATAGGCGCTTTACTTTGTGTAAATTATTTCATCACCCCTGCTCTCAAAACGGTGAAGGAAAACATCGTAAAGAAACCGTAGTAGAACCAAAAATTCGAAGACGTGACATCTACCAATCCGCACTGGACCCGCGTGGTAGACCACTCCCTTTCGCAGAGAGGAGGCCTGTGTCCCAGCAGTGGGAACATTGTAGGCTGATTATGCTATTATGAACTTGTTGTTTTAATAAATCAATCTAAAATCCATGCAGTGTATCTATTAAATCTGTGTATCTTGTTTACTCGTTTATGATCTAATTTATTAATTTAATTTTCACATTTAGTTTTTTTTTTTTTTTGAAATATTTTAATTATTTTATTTTTATTATTTTAAAACTATAGGCCTAATTAAAGAAAAATAACAAAATTAAAACCTAACTTAACTAAAACTATACAAAAACTAAAACATAGCGTCGAAAAATTCATCCGCATCTTACATTTAGTTCACTTGTATTTTTATGAATCTGTCGTAATTTAATAATTAATGGTTTTACCACTGTTTTTTGTGCTAGCGGTGTTAACCTATAATTAATTGTTGCAACCGCAATTGTATCCTATTCTAGATAATAAGCTGCTAATGTACTGGTGTAAACAATTGTTGGTTAACCTTAATAAAAATAAATAAATAAATCATTTGTGGTACCTATCACAAAAAGCGCATACTGATTTTTTTAAGCAGAACGAATCGCTTATAGAAATAGGGCATTATCTACTTCTGACACTGACAGAACTAGTAATAACATGGCTAATGGCTTATCAATGTAAAGACGCCAGTACACCAAGCTACTACAATCTGTAAAATTTATTTAATAGATTTTTAACTTTATTGCTAAAACATAAGGTTAAAAGTTGATTGGGAAAATTTGACAGTTTCGGGTAGCATGATGTGCTGGCGTCTGTACTATTGCAAGTTACAATTTAAGACTCATCTTATGACTACTTATGTCACAATACAACAAACGAAATTTACTTTTAAATAACATCGTAATTAATTAAATACTTTTATGACTACGTGCTTGACTCCTACCCAAAGGACTGGCCACTCGCAAAAGACAGAATTGTGTGAAAAAGGGAGAGGGAGGCCTTTGCCCTGCAGTGGGACAATACAGGCTAGTTAGTTAGGGTCTGTCCCACTTGTCCCATGACCCAGTCCCATGATGGGACAAGTGGGATAATATGTCCCACTAGTCCCATGGGACAACTGATACTAACATATTTTTTATACCACAGTCTGTGGTTATATCTATAGACAACTAAAAAAAAAATCCAAATAGAATAAATATATTTTGAATGCATAATAAATTGATTTGTTCCACTTTGTACCGTGAAGCACGTGTCAATTCGGAAAAATTCAGAAAAATCATTAAATTATACAGTGTATTCAGAGCCCTTCATCGGGTCCGGTTATTTAGTTTATACGAGTAAGTCATTTGTGTAACTTTCCTACGTTTTATCTCGACTTTCGGAGTTTCGGATGCACGAGCGCATTCTACAGCTTTTTGGTGGCTAAAATGTTGCTGCGCAAATCGTACTTAGTGTAAAAAAAAAATAGAAAAAAATGTTAACGGAATGATTTTTATTTTGATTTTAATTATTAAAAACGTATTTTTTATAATTTCGTAGAGAATTAAGTACTTATACTTTAGTTGTTTAATTGACTAATTACACACGCGTTTGTAATAAAATGTAAAACGTATCTACGCGTCGGTCACTCGGCTTAGCAAAAGTCAATAAAATAGAGCTAAAAATTTACTTGACAGATATTGAAGCAAATTGCCAACGTTGAGACATTTTTATGGCCAATTGTTACCGCACATGTGTTTATGAATATAATTATAACGAGAGAGATAAAAATTACTTTTTTGAACACCATCAAGCATTTGTTCTAACTATATCATAAAAAAAAATCTGCATTTTTTTGTACCTACTTTCTATGCAAATAAATAATTATTCTATTCTATTCTTTAAGCAAGTCTAGAAAATAGTAAAAATGTTTTTAGGTAACTGTAAAAAATCATGAAATAAATCTTCGATTATTTTTTTGCGATATGGGCCTAATTCCTGACCTCGATCTCGACTGGTGGAAAGCGATGAAAGACGACTATAATGGAACGAGCAAGCCCAGAACTGCAGAGCGTGTTTGTTTAGCAAGTCAGTAATTGCTTTATTTTTATCAAGCAATCATTAAGAAACTGTCCACAAAAATATACCAGCAGCGTTAACCGATACACATAAATATTTCAGTGCTCCTTAAAAGGGAATTAATGTGTGAGAAAACATACTTCATATAAAATGTCCTACTCTATGTCAATAAAATAAAATACCTGTCTATATAGGTACGTGAATAAAGCCGTACACGCTTTTACGATAATCTTATATTTTTCTTAACGCCTGGTATAAGAAAAACATACAAGGATCAGTTGCTAATCCCACGCAAGCCATTTTAAACTAAGGGAAATGTTTACTGTTCTTGTAAGTATAAAGATAAACACGAGAAGTGTTTCTACCATGTTAGATTTTATCTATTTTAACTATCATCGACATGCCAAGTTTGAAGCAAAAGTAACTCCTTTACAACCCATTTATTTTTCATTTGCAGGCCCGACTTACGAGTTTTATTGTAGGTCATGATTTCGAATCTAGACAGGTATGCTTTAGGTACTTTGTGTAAATTATTTCATCACCACTGTTTTTAAAACGGTGAAGAAAACATCGTGAGGAAACCGGCCTGTCCTAGAACCAAAACTTCGATGACAGGTGACATCTACCGACCCGCACGGAGCCCACGTGGTAGATTACGGCCCACTCGCTCTCACAAGGAGGCCTGTGTCCCAGCAGTGGGAACATTATAGGCTGGTTATGGATGTATGTATGTATGTTCCAGGCTTAAATCATTCAGACTATTGCCTGAGGGGCAATTCTCGTAATTTTTAAGAACGTTCACAGTCTGATCTCAGTCTCAATCTGTCAAAAGTACCTAAAATTTCCCTACGTTTTGACAAGTTTTTGACATTTGTTTGTCGATGAGATGGGACTGCGACTAGATTTTGAACGTTTTAAATTACGAGAATTGGCCTTCTGGTTTTGCGTCATTGAAGATGTCTAAATTTCTCATACAAAGTCGATACAAAATTAGAGCCCTTAAAATCTCCAAAGAGCTTAAAAATCCACGTGCTCAAAAAAAAAAGGTTACGCAAATGAGTACTTTTAGTGGCGTGTTAGTGCTAATGACATCCATGAACTCGGAAGTCATTTTCTATTTTTAGCGACGTTTTGAGCCATTTGTCACTTTCGCAACTGTAACCAGTTTCCCGAAGTATGCGCAATGAAATGGTTTTGGTGTTTCATTCATTTTTATCAACGCCGAAAACTGCCCCTGGTGATCTGGTATACTTACCGGTATTCCTAGTGCAGGTACCAGCCGCTTATAGCCTAGTGCCACGTAGTTTTTAAACTAAGTAATTATTTTTTGCCATGCTAATTACAAACAAAATAATAATATATAAGCTAACAGATTTAAAATAATAATGTGTACATGCATATAAAAAAGGAGGGCAAAGAATCATAGAGCATAAATAAAAAATCGTAATAATATCTATTATGATTTGAAGAAAAAGAAAATCTTTCTTATTTTAAACTCGCTTACAAGCTTTCCTCCGCACGTCACCAACGTTCAGCGTCATTTTAGCTGCCTTCCGAATATTAAGGTTAATTGACTTTTCGTATAGCGTTATTGATTTTAGGACTGTCTATTTGTTTGTTAAAATAGTCGAATAGCTTATTAATAGTGATTGGGCGATGGTTCTCACACATTAACTATACAACTTCGAGTAGATACTGTGTCGTGTGTATCAATCACTTTATAACGACTGAGTCTTCGTTTCGGTTACTGACACTGCGGTTCTTCGGGCCATGTTCGGGCCACTAAAATTCCGCATAGTGACATTAAGCGTATGCAAATGTAAATTTTTGACCAGAAAAATGAATTTATGGTATTTGTTTCGTTTTTTATTGCATTTATGTTTACTTTATGAATTTGGCGCTGATTCTTTAGATGCACGTAGCATTGGCTACTTTAGGCGACGTATTTCTAGTACCTCTATTAGTTACTAGAAAAAACTGTAAAAATATCTACATGTTCGAGAGTTAGGTTTAACTTTATCTGCCTAACCTTTTCCCAACTATGTTGGGGTCAGCTTCCAGTATAACCGGATAGAGCTGAATGCCAGTATTTGACATGGAGCGTCTGCCTATCTGACCACCACAACCCAGTTACTGGGTAACATGATAAGACTGGTTTTCAGACTTACTGGCAGTCAAAGATCTACTAAATGACAGCCGGGACCAAAGTCTCAAAGTTCTTTCCGAATCACGGAGAACTCTCGGTGTATAATTTACGGTCATCCATCCACGGACCGACCTCAGCAAGTACTGCTTACCCTTGAAGATCGACCCGTGCGGCTGTTATTATTCATCTTAAAATCCTAATTGACCCATTGAAGCATAGTCGTCTTGCAAAACAAATCATTTCGAGAGAGAAATCCTAAATGTATTTTATGAACAAGATATCCTAGGACAATATCATTGACCCATATTTCTTCTATTGACTTACTACCGACTGATATGAAGCTGATAGATAGTTTTCCATTCATTATTAACTGTCTTGTAATTTATTGTAGTCTAGCGCTCCTGTGTCTAGCTAAGAATAGGATACCCCCTCCCCTCTCCCCTTTTAAGCAAAAGTAGTAAATGCAAAATATGGTTAATATTTGTAATTGAAAAGCGTTTTTGTTTAACTGTAAGCGGGTAACGTATTTTTTTAAATAAATTCATATGGTTACTAAAAAAAATCTTGCAGAATCCATTTTTACTTGTAATTCTACCTAGCGTGAAAACATGATTGATACTGTATACTAAATATGTTGTTTTTTTTATTGTGGAACTAGCTGCGCCCCGCGATTTCACCCGCATAAGTCTCGATCCCGTGGAAATATCGGGATAAAAAGTATCCTATATCCTTTCCCGGGACTCAAGCCTATATCTATACCAAATTTTATCTAAACCGGTTCAGCGGTTTAGGCGTGAAAAGGTAACATACAGACAGACAGACAGAGTTACTTTCGAATTTATAATATTAGTATGGATGTTTGTAGGAAATTGAGAAGCGTTTTGGTGGTTAAAGTGTAAGCGTGTAATGTTTTTTTTTTTTAATAAATCCATAATGATACTAAAAAATATCTTGCAGACTCGATTTTTACTTGTAATTTTACCTAGCGTGAAAACTTGATTGATGCTGTACACTAAATATGTATTTTTTTTTTATTGTGGAATGGTCCTGTTCTTGACCTCGATCACGCCTGGTGGAAAGCGATGAATTAGGTCAATGATGGAACGAGCGTGCCCAGAAGATGGCTGTTCACCCTCGCTTTGAAGGGGTTAAATTAATGTGGAAGGTATATTATGTATAATTTGATTAAAATGAGACGGGTACAAATAGTAGGCAGGTGCCTACTCATTTACCAGACGAAGATTTTCATCAAACAGTTCTCCTGAGCACATTGTGTCAACTCCTGGTATTATTGTCATTTCAAAACTAACATCGCATTGTCAAGGTTTACTGAATATTCTGGGAACCGTTTTCTACCTCACATTCGTAACACATTTTGTAGGATATTGCTAATCCATTGCTTCATATGTTCGAAAAATTTGTCTGCTCAGCAACGTAAATACCGCAATGAATGTTGTTAAACTGTCAAAATGAAAGCTACTACTGTTAGTATGTTACGCAATTATCCCGCAGGACTGCATAGTTTAGGCTTAAGTACTTTACGTCACTTGAGACAGAATATTTGCGAGCAATTGAGCATGCGTGACGCTTCGTTGGCGCGGTCCCTACTAACCCTGAACTGTATCAAGCTATATATAAATAAAATTATTATACAATTTGTCCTAACATCAAACGAGAAAGTGGTCAAGGGCGAATCACGTCACAATAGAGTTCCACAACCGTTAACCGCCGGAGATTCAACAAGTCGCCCAGTGAGCACACTGACAAAAAATTTAGAAAAAAAAAAAACCATCTTAATTTTTTTTGGTCTCGGAATTTCGGCGAGACGTTTAAGCAATCAATCAAACTGAACAACGACTACCGCCACATTTTCGGTATAGATACACGAAACGGGGTAATAGATAAGTAATTTATATCGCAGCCACTATCGTGCATTGTATACTTTCTTCGGTTTATCGTCGTAATCAAATCAGTGCCAGATACCGGTAGGCGTGAAGGAGATAGCGAAACTAAAAATTCCGTGCGATTCTAAACTTTGTGACAACAAGTCATCATGGCCGACTATTTTTAATTTTGAAGAAAATTTTCATTACGACTACGAGGTCATTGTTTTACAGACAGTCGCAGGCGCTGTTTTGTCTCGTGTACGAATAGATATCTATACTAATATTAGTATACCTCATATAGTGTACCGCTTTAAATAATATAATATATGAAATTATAAAGAGGTATAATTTGTTGGTTCATTTGTATGTAGGGGGTAATCTCAGGAACTACCAGTCGGATTTCCAAAATTATTTTTGCATTTGGTAGCCCAATTCTCGAGGAAGGCTATATGCTATTTAACATCACGCTACAACCCTTAGGAGCCGAGCAAAAAGAAAAAAAAGTCAGAAGGAACGCTAAGCAAAAACGAAGTGATAGCGCGGGCAGGTGATGCGATGCGATGCGGGCAGAAGATAGCAATGCATATGTGGCGTTTAAATAATTTGTCATTTTGATTACGGAACTATTGTATAAATTGCCTCGGAACACTGTGTGTGTAAACTCGGATATTGTTTTAGTCTTTCAACGTATTGTAAGTTTAATATTCGCATGTACAATGCATACGTGTTATCTCATTATGCAGATTTTAAGTAGAATGTTGAAATTGCATGCTTATGTCTGAATTAGTTAGTGTTTAAATAGTGAATTCCCCTACAACATACCTATATTTAAGTGCTGGATCTCATGAACCGTAATAGGTAGACAGTTGAAATTTTTACAGAATGTTTATTTCCGTTGTCGCTATAACAAAAAATAATAAAAATTAAATAAAGTTAATAAAAATTTAAGGGGTCTCTATACAAGAAACGTGCTTTTTCGATGTTTTTTAACAGACTTCAAAAAAGGAGGAGGTTTTCATATTATTTTTATGTTCGCGCATAACTCTGTCATATACCTATAGACGGATTTGCAAAAATCTTTTTGCCTTGTGGTACGGAACCCGGTTTTTTTAAACTCCTAACTATAAATGAAAAAAGGAATTTAAAAAAAGTTTTTCTTCTTCCAAAGAAGCTTAGATTAAACCTACTCCAAATTCACCGATGCCGCTTGCCATTAACACCTTTTTTTTCTATCTACCCGGAACCAGGAAGATACGATAAAAACCCGCACTTCTTCGATATCTTATCGATGTCCACCCACGATAGATCGCACATCGTTAGTCTTCAATAATCTTGATCTGCAACATTGTTCAGTTAGAACGTGTAAGATTTGCTTATTAGACGATTTGCACGAATTTACTCGCCTAAAGTACCTATAGAAAAAAGGACACTAGCGCACAGAAGTGATGTAGAGTCAAATATTATAAAACGTATACAGTCATGAGCAATAATATGTCAACACTTTGCAACTTTCAATTGCGATTTTTTCGTGAAATACCGAATGCAACGTTGAAATACGACACTTTACATAAACCTATGGGTTCGAAAATACTATTTTGGCAATAACATAAAATTTCATTCAAAAATAAAGGAGGAAATCGCCTTTGAATAAAGCCAAGTGTATACAATATACATACTTATGGACGTGACTGTACAATTCATAAAATTCAAAATGTGCCAATTCGTCCAAGCAGCCTATAGAAAAAAAAAACAAAGTTACGATTCCCCCGTTTCGGGCAAGTAAATTCGTGCGAATCGACTTCTAAGTCTAGTGTCCTTTTTTTCTATATTTTATTGCATAAAATTTAAAACGCGCCAATTCGTGCGAGACGCCTATAGAAAAAATTATATTATTTTTTAAAAGTGACGATTCCCCCGTTTCGGGCAAGTAAATTCGTGCGAATCGACTTATAAGTCTAGTGTCTTTCTATATTTTATTGCATAAAATTTAAAATGCGCCAATTCATGCGAGTCGCCTTATAGGAAAAAATATAATTATTTAAAAGTGACGATCGATCGCCCGTTTCGGGCAAGTAAATTCGTCCGAATCGACTGCTTAGTGAAAAGGATTATGCATATATGTTAAGTGGGTGCAAATAAGCTATTAGAATAAGATTATGTATTTCTTGTTCTTGTAGATAATAAAATAAACCGGAGTCATTGTGGTTGGTTTTAGATAGAAAAAAACTGTCTACGATTCCATCTTTGGCCCGTAATAAAGTTTTTTTTTTACATGATACAAAGGTGAAAAGCAACCAAAGTTTTATGGAGAAAAGTATGTATGTTATCTATACAGGGTGGCAGGGACATCAACACGTAAACTGTAACCATGACTTCGGCAAATGATTCTATACCCCCTAGTGTAGAAATTTAACGTCGGTTATCAAAAAAAATCTGCTGTTTCATAGAAAAGTGTAATACCTAGCTATACATTTTGAACGCATATATATTGCACAATTCTTTTTTAGGCAGGGTGGGACAGCTATCACCGACTGTACTATACAGCATTTTTTTTTTATAACCGACTAAAAATTTTTACGCACGGGGTTCAGAATCATGTACTGAATCCATTGTAACAGGTTTAAGTCTGATCTGGGCAGGTAGAGTGTTATTGGGGAATTGGGGATTTCGCAGCTGGTATTCTAGATTTGTTTAGTCAAGATGTGCATAACCGGTATGCGCTTCCCAACTTAACAAATCTATTAGTGTTTCAAATACAACTTTTAACAAAAAAAAAACCGAGTGTGCTTATGACCACATGACTGAAGTGAAACTTCAAACGTACTTGGCTATGAGAGGAAGAGAGAAAGAAAATGTGCGCGCGCACTGCTTTCTCTTGCTTATATCCCCCACTCAACTCCCGTTCGCCTCGCCCGATCACAGTTTTCGAAACGCTTACGTCACGCGTTCGCCAGCTTACTCCCCAAGTCAAGCGTTCGTAAAGAAGTTTCACTTCAAAAATACAATCACTCCACACAAATTCATATAACACTAAGTACTTGCTATGTAAATATCAGTGACAGGAAGTTATTACAACATCATCAATATAAACTAAGTGGAAAAAAATCGTATCATTGAAGCCAACTTAAAAATTACCCAAGCAAAGTTAATAAAATTTATATCGAACCACCCTTAAGGCTATTCAGTAAAAAAGAATTTTTGAAACCGATCTACAATGTCCAAAGATATCTCATAACATAGCCCCTCCTTTTGGCAAAATTGGTTAACACAAGCGTTACAAAAAAAGAAAATCTTGGACCGACAAATCAATAAACCAAAATATAACAAGAGCAAACCCTACTGCGGTAACGTATGAGTTGATGGGTTTCAATGGCGCTTGCTCTGCAATCATTGAACTCAGGCAACATCTGCCATGACAGGCTGTTGGCCCAACGCCTACTACAATCATTATATTATAATCGGTTTCCTTCAGACACTAAATGAGACGACAACTAAGTTCCTTTTATCCTCGCCTCTCAATCTGCCTAGACTTTTCCCAAAGTTTCTATGTTGGGGTCGGCTTCCAGACTAACCAGATGCAGCTGAATACCAGTATTTTACATGGAGCGACTGCCTATCTGACCTCCACAACTCAGTTCCTGGGTAATACGAGACCCCTTGGTAAGACTGGTTGTCAGTTCGGGCTTCTGACTACCCGTAACGACTGTCAAAGATCAACGAATGACAGCCGGGACCAACGGCTTAACGTGCTTTCCGAGACACGGAGGGGTTTTGGTATGTAAAGATGGTCACCCATCTACAGACCAACCGCGGCAAGAGGAGCTTAACCTGATTAATCAGCGAAAAAAAAATCTGCTGTTTTATACGTTTATGTTTGCATAACTCGTCAAAATGTAGGGAACAGATGATTTTTTTTCGCGATTTTAGGTTTGGTCCCATAGTAAAAGTTGTTCATAATGATGAGTACAATGACCCCCTAGAGTTATTATGAGACATTAAAAAAAACACGTTGTATACTAGTGATAAAGATGCACCTATGTCTTCTGGTAACGCCTACCGTGAGACGCTCCCTCACCATCTACTCCCGATTCAAAATTCTTTGCTCAGTAGGTAACTAAGTACGGGTACGTTCTGGAACGTCCCCCAGCTAGATGGACGGACGACCTAAAGAAAGTGGCTGGGACAGACTGGATGCGGAAGGCGGAGGACGGGGTGTTGTGGCCTGGGAGAGGCCTATGTCCAGCATTGCGCTTCTAAGCTACGTAAGCTTCGAAATCTACATTTTCGACGTCTGTCAATATTGTTAGAAATCTGTTGCTATCCCTAACAGTTGCCTAAATATTAAGCATCGGCGAATCGGAATCGAAACTTTAGTCATCACCTAATTTTTGCCCTACATATAGGTGACGCCCAGTATTAGTGAAAACAGCAGCCTAATTGCGAAACGCCAAATCGTCAAATGATTCTGATCAGTTGGCTTCATTTCTATCACAATTGGCTTTATTTTACGATTTTCGAATTGCGAAACTCTAGTTTCTGCGCAGGGCCTTAACGTTCATAATTGGTTTCATAATAAACTAGAGTTTCGCAATTCGAAAATCGTAAAATGAAGCCAATTGTGATAGAAATGAAGCCAACTGATCAGAATCATTTGACGATTTGGCGTTCCGCAATTAGGCTGCTGGCATTAATTTTAGTAGATGTTAGTTATAACTTTTATAAAAAATACTGCAATCCTACAACATAATCAACTAGTATGTATTTTCATTGCAAGCCGTTTAAAACGAAAGTGAAATGACTTCTCGGGTAACAGGAAAAGTGTTTATTCATTTTTATACAGGGTGAAATTGAATTCAAGGGCATCTTTTTAAGGAGTCGTTGTAATCATCATTATGAACAACTTTTACTATGCGACCAAACCTGAAATCGTGAAAAAAAATCAGCTGTTCCCTACATTTTGACGAACATAAATGTAGGGAACAGCTGATTTTTTTTTCACGATTTCAGATTTGGTCCCATAGTAAAAGTTGTTTATAATGATGAGTATAATGATCCCTTAAAAGCATGCCCATGAATTTAATTTCACCCTGTATGTATGTACTCGTATACTTAGTTATTTTTGTAGCTGTATGTTGTAAAACTGAAATACTTCTGTTTTTATGCAGTTTCTTCACGTGACCAGATGGTTGGCCTGTTCTTTGCTCGTAGAATCAGCATCGCCATACAACGTGGCAATGCTGCCAGCCTTTTGAGCATTTTTCCTTTTGGCAGCGATGCGGACGAATTTTTTGATACCCCTTGATTATTTTCCTTTTTTTTTAAATACTTTTAAAGTCAAAGCATTTATTTCAAATAGGCACATAAAAGGGGGACGGACCCGTGCTTTGAACGTCAAAAGTTACTATAAATAAAATAGAATTGGTTCTAGTCACCCATGCGCACAGACGCTTAGCTTCTTAAATCATGTAGACCAGTATAATTAAATAAAAAAGTTTCAAAACCAAATGACTAAATTGGGTGGGTTAGTGGTAGACTCTCACCTTAATAAAACCAAAACTAAAACAAGAAAAATATTTTTTTACTCGGTTTTACTGTCATGGGTAAAAAGAAGTGCCTTTTGGGCACTTATCCCATTGACAGCGATGCGGACGAATTTTTTGATGCCCAATGAGCTCCTGTCTTTTTCTTTTTTTTAATTTTCCTTTCTTTTTATTATACTCATGTATATAATATCTATTATTATTTTAAATGTATGCATACTTAAATAAAAAGAAGTAATATGCCAGAACAACATTAATTCAATAATGTTCCTGTTTCCTGGATTTCAACCCACGACCCTCAGCACAAAAACCTCACATTGTGTTTTCCTAAAATAAAAATTACTCCCTATGTTAGCACTCCTCCTTATAACATCAGCTATCTTCCAGTGAAATTGCCGTTCAAATCGGTCCAGCTGTTTCGGAGATTAGCCGGAACAAACAAACGTACAGACAGACAAAAAAGGAGACTGTTAAAAAGTGGTCTATGAACCAATAGCGATACTGTTACGATATTTCTGTGGGGATGCCTCAACTATACCCTTGTGCAAAGTGGCATCAAAATCTGACCCGGCAGTTTTGAGAAATATAATATTTTAGAATAAATAATTTCATGATAACATTAAAAAATGGTCTATGAACCAATAGCGATACTGGTACGATATTTCTGTGGGGATACCTCAACTATACCCGTGTGCAAAGTGGCATCAAAATCTGACCCGGCAGTTTTGAGAAATATAAGTAATATTTTAGAATAAATAATTTCATGATAACATTAAAAAGTGGTCTATGAACCAATAGCGATACTGTTACGATATTTCTGTGGGGATACCTCAACTATACCTTTGTGCAAAGTGGCATCAAAATCTGACCCGGCAGTTTTGAGAAATATAATATTTTAGAATACATAATTTCATGATTTAACATTTTTATTTTAAAAACGTTTTAAAGGGTATTTCTGACTTTATAATACTTAATGAATGTGTTTATTTCCTAGATTTTAGTATTTGTTTTGATTTTAACCGACTTCAAAAAAAGAGGAGGTTCTCAGTTCGTAGGAATTACATTTTTAAAATATTTTTATGTTCACCGATTACACGAAGACGGCTAGACCAATTTAAAAAAGTATTTTTTTTGGTTGAAAGGGTATACTTCCCAAATGTTCCCATTGTCACCAGGTCAGGATCTGGTGATTGGATCCTGGCGAAATCTAGGGAACTCTTCAAACATTATAGGTAGGTACAGCTATAACAATTTGGGTATTCTTTAAAGTAACTCGTGTATTTGCTCTCGGAAAGCACCATTTGGTGAAGTGGTACTAATGATGAAGACCTCAGATGACCACCGGAACAACTCATTAATAAGTATTTCACGGGTTGCGATTCGATTACTTTAATATGGTTGCTAAGCAATTTTTGCTATAAATAAATCGTCAAAATAAAATGAAAAAATATTGAATGATGAAATCATGTTTCGACCCAGTGGTCATGTGATTTGTTTGATCTGCAACCATTCTGAGCTACTTTTTCGAAAAAAAAAAAGTGTCTTTGTTTAGCAGAAAACCACATTAATTAAGTAGTATAAAGTCAGATATACCCGTTAAAACGTTTTTAAAATATAAAAATGTAGCAAAAAAGTGAATATTAAAGTATTATTTTTCTCAAAACTGCCGGGTTAGATTTTGATGCCCCTTTGCACAAGGGTATAGTTGAGGTATTCCCACAGAAATACCTCTACATTATCGCTATTGGATCATAGACCACTTCCCATACAAATTTTAACAGTCTCCTTTAAAATTTGTTTTTTTTTTTTTTATAAATACCGAACATATACTTTCATATGCATTTAGTAAAAAGTTGTTATTTTGACATTACAAACAGACAATTAAATTTAATTTATAAGTATATAGTAAGAGGTATAGCTCAGCCACACTGCTGGTGCTCTGATATATTGGTCTTACGAAATTCCTGTAATATTTATAAAGAGGCAATTTTTTTAATAAATAAGTTACAATATTCATTTTTTTCTAGGTAAAAAGGTCAATCACACTACGCTCAAACTAGGACAAAATATTTCGGCAAAATAATTTATCCTCCTTATTTATTTAATACTATTAAAAAAAAATCGTTAAATTTTTTATATGAAATGAAATTTATTTGCAAGAATTGTAGTAGATACTTTACAGAGGTCGAGGATTTTTTTAAACACTTTCTAAAAAAAATCGCTAAAACTAACATGCAAATTTATTGATTACATGAATTAAATAAATGAAGCTAATAAATTAGTACAACATAAATCATAGTTATTAAAATGTCAACTATTTTGTCAAATTATAATAGTCACATGTCAGTGTGAATCTTTAAAGTGTATGGAGTAAGTAAATCTCTATAGTTCAATCCTCTATCTCTGCCCACCACGGATAGCTCTGCCGTGAACATACGAACTAGAATGTGTGTTCGTATGAACACGTGCCATTAGTTTGCTGTGAAATGTCTGCCTAGTAGTGCCAGTAGTGGACTATTTCTAAAATAACGCCTACCTTTAGTGCTAGCTGTTGATGATACAAAGTCGTTTATACCCGCATAAGTTTCGATCCCGTGGGAATATCGGGATAAAAACTATCCTATGTCCTTTCCCGGGACTCAAACTATCTCTATACCAAATTTCATCTAAATCGGTTCCGTGGTTTAGGCGTGAAAAGGTAACACACAGACAGACAGAGTTACTTTCGAATTTATAATATTATTAGTATGGATGCACCTACTATAAATACAAACAGATTAATATTACTAAGTGCGACGACTGATGCACTCACAACCTCACTTTCTCTATCTCCTCACTTACACTTTTTTCTCAAAATAACCATTTTATGACTTACGTCAGTTTGCCAGAGTCTATAACACTTTTAGTCATTTACGAACCGTTAAAAAAATGTATACGAAATTATTTTTATTGCTCTCTATTTGAGCGAGCCCCGAAATGGAAAACAGTACAAGTCATAAAATAAAAATTCACTACACACAATAAATCATGAAATCGGTAATGAGACGAAACTCACCTGTTCAAATGTCTACACACTGCCGAGGACAGATGTTGCACATTCAAAATTTTGGAACCAATAAACTGTTACACTTTGAATTTTTCTCCTGAAACCGAAGTCACACTTTCGAAATACGTTAGTTCACACAAATGGATGTTTTTCAAAACCGCGTGAGTTTCCCAACGGCGTGTCACTTTCGTACAGTTTCCGAACAGATCGTGTTCACTTGTGGTTATTGTAACTCTAACTCGAATAACTCAACACTCGTATTATTGGTGCAAATAGACATCACACAGGGAAGGTAATTGATACTAGTAATATTTCCCACCGACGTTTCTCTGCGAACTGAAAATCACGCACATTATTAGCTAACACATGAACCACTTAAAAATACACTTTTGTAATTTCGGCACTAAAATATCATAGAGTAATAAAAACGCCAGTAGCGTCACACGGAGAAAAATAAACAAATTAAAAATAACCCCACACTGTCAATAAGAAAATTAAAAGAATCGATAAAGGACGCGATAAAACGTATAAGTCTGCAAATGTTTACTCAAAGAATTGGTGCGCTGACGCCGTTTACAATGTATGTTGAGGCGCAAACTTACAGTGTGCCTTCGTGCCAAAAGAGATTTTGTCAAGCAATTAGCAGATAACTGTCGTCAGATGAAACGAAAAAGTATTTTTTTTCGGTAAGAAACTGTTCGCCTCGAGCGTTTCGTAACAGGCAAGCAAGCGCACAAGTCGTTACACTGAAATCGTCCCAAATCAGTGATCACGTACGCACGCCGCGTGGAAACAGACCACCTAGGCACTAAACACTAATTTTCACCTGTGCGAAATGATAAAATCAACTTTTCCACGCTGTCCGGCCTTCGCTGCATTGTTATGCAATTGCAAAACGCCGGACCGGCTGCCAAATCGCGAAACTAAGGTTTTCGAACGCGCGAAGTTGTTCGGAAAAACGTTAACCGGAAAAATCCTAACCTCAAATAGTGAAAGCGGCGGAAAGTTTTTGGTGATACTTTGAGGTTATTACTCTATGGTATTTTGTGTTTGCCGATCACATGTTAGTCAATTACCGGCTGCGATTTTTCGTGAGCGTGTCGGGAGCGCTCGGCCGACTTCGTCGAGCGGCATAACGTGACCGGCGCGGGCGGTAACTCGCGCGATACTGAGGCGTCGCGCTCGCTATCTGGACTCCGCGTCCCGATACACTTTACGTCTTCAAAAAAGCTCGAACTAACGTGCTAGCGGTACCGTCAGCCACGAAAACTGGTATACGAATGTACGGTCATAAAAAAACGTGGACCTCGTGTTTTGGCCATGTAGTATAATGGAACATGACGACACGTATAGTTCGGGGAACCGATGCATCATCAATGACAAAGTTGTAAAGAGATTTTTTTCTTGAATTCAACATATTAATTTAGAGATACCAACAAAGATTAATTAAGTAAACGCGTTATCTAAGTATGCACTTAATAATAGTTATCAGACGGCAAGAAAAAAAATATGTATTTACATAAAATTGTTATTTTATGACTTACCTACTTTGTGTATGGGTCAATGAATAAAGTGATATTTTATACTATTTTTATCAATTAGCGTCTCAAGTTTATTGATCACGAGAATAATAACCACGTAATAATTATTGTGTTAGTGTAAAAAATTACTGACTTCTTGACCTAGAGATAAATAAATTATGAAGATATTAAAACAGGAAATCCCTCATCTTACAAGAATATAAATTACGGTAGAGACTTTGAGCGGGTTGTTTTCATGCGTGTACGCGTGTACCTTCTTTACATACCAAGACCACTTCGTGCCTTTGAAAGCACGTTAAGCCGTTGGTCCCGGCTGTCATTCCAACATTAGCGCTACGCAGACGTTGGAGAAGCGCCAATGCTCGTAAAACGCCAGTGGAATAGCGGTCTGAGCCGTTGGTCCCGGCTGTCATTCGTTGATCTTTGACCCGAACTGACAACCAGTCTTACCAAGGGGTCTCGTATTACCTACCCAGTAACTGGGTTGTGGAGGGCAGATAGGCAGTCGCTCCATGTAAAATACTGGTACTCAGTTGCATCCGGTTAGACTGGAAGCCGACCCTAACGTAGTTGGGAAAAGGCTAGGCAGATAATGATGAACCAGGTTTGATCTTTCAGCTGTCATCATAATAGATAATGATGATAATGACTGCCCCGTTGGTCTCGTGGTCGTAAGCGCAACTGCTGAGCGTGGGGTCCTGGGTTCGATTGCCGGGTTGGGCAATGTGCTATAGGGTTTTTCTTTTGGGAATTTCTTAGTAACAGCCCGGAGTTTAGAAGTTGTTGGTGTGATACCCCCGTGCCTCGGAAAGCACGTTAAGCCGTTATTCCTACGCCTGATCTCTCTCCGGTCGTGTCGGATTGCCGTCCCTCCGGAATATGAGAGTGAGGGAAACGAGAGTGCACCTGTGTCTGCACACACTTTTGCACTATAATGTCTCCTGCGTCGAAGGCTGGTCTCCGCTGCGATTGGCCGCATGGCCGCAATTCGGTCTGGAGGACTTCTTTTTTAACAGATATATAGTCAGTGTAAGGGTCATTGTAACGAAACATCTAACCATGGATTCAGTTGGATTCAGTAGATAGGTACATGCTTTTAGAATCTAGGGTTGAGATATTTCGTTGGTTAAAAAAAAAATAGTTGCTCAGTCCAAAAGTGCCTACACGATCAAAAAACAAAAGGCTGCTTTTTTTTTAACTAGAGTCATGTATTTTTTTGTCCTGTTTCTTTACCAACACCTGTTTTTTTACCTATACTGACCATTACCCGAATTGCGTAACACTCTTTCACAATCCGAAGGATTTAGAAGGAAATTCGTAATCCATTGCTTCATGTTTGGAAAAATTTGTCTGCTCGACAACGTCATTAACGCAGTGAATGTTAATGAACACTCAAAATGAAAGCCATTGCTACTGATAGTCTGTAAGGCCGTTTACACATTATGCCGTAGCTGCAGCGGCTGCCGTAGCTACAGCGGCACCGCAGCGGCGGTGCCGCTGTATTAGTCACACTTGGATTTGTATGGACCCTCACACATGGCGCCGCCGCGGCGGTGGCGAGTTTTCAAAAGTCTTGATACCGCGGCGGCGACAAACGCTGCCGTTACGGCGCCATGTGTATACGCTCTTACGCAATTACCCCGCGGTATCTGCGAATAATTGTTAGACTACTTTTGACAGTTTTTCCATACAAGAATTGTCAGGCGTCTATTTTATTCCTCGGATAAACGATACATTTTATTTAATTAACCGTTTATCGACTCTCATATAAACAGTCAAGAAGAAAAGAACAGAAAAATACGTACAAATGTGATTTTAAATTACTAATTACTTAAATCTGTTCGAGCATATCTGCGATATGAGAGTTGGTACAAGAGATATTTATTCTAATTCAAAGTAAGAACGTTCATGAATCAGCCAATTTGAACTAAGAGATTAATATCCCACAAAAACATTTCATGTTAAATGTTGCCAAGACGAGACCTTGTAACTCGCACTGTCAAAAAGTAATCAGATCTCATGTAGAGCCAAGCTTCTAACTCTACACGCCCTAACTCTACAAGGCCTAACTTCGCAAACTCTACACCTTAGTCAAAATATATGGCTTGGCCATTACGCTACATTCACATGAGCGTAAGGTTTATACAATAGTTCTTGTAGTAACGAAACGGCCAAGCCATATATTTTCACTAAGGTGTAGAGTAGTTTAAATTTCAGGAGTAAAAAGTTCATAACAGTATGAATGTTGTTTTACGCTATACTCCTTACTGACCGTCTTTTTCTGATTTGTGATGTCGCACCTTCAGAATAGTAGTGACATAACTCAAAAATCTAAGAAATCGTGTTACGATCATAGAGGGTCACTAAAAGGTACGCACTTTTAGGTGAATATTAAAGAAGCGACGTTATTATGGTAGAACAAATCTGATTTGTTTTTCTTTTTTTTGTGACCTAGTAACTAAACTGCGACCAACTGCTTTAGCTTACTTACAGCGACCCACGTCAACGGTACGGATATTAAAAAAAAAGATAAAACAAACTGTGGGCCCAAATAGCGCAGAATTGGTGCCCTGAGACAGTGAGGCGGGGTCGCGGCAGACCACGCAGGAGATGGCGGGACGAGCTGGATAGGTTCCGTCAAAACTGGAGGGAGGACGCGCGGGCTCGCGAAAAATGGAAGGAGTGGAGGGAGGCCTTTGCCCAGGAGTGGGACAGCGCAGGCTAGATAAAAAAAAAAAAAAAAAAAGAAAAAAAAAAGATGATCATTAAATAAAATAGACGATAACTAAAAGATTAAAAAGTTATTTATTAGAGGATCAATTAAATATTCCCAAATACAAATCTTTGGCAATATTTTCAGGGGATGAAATTTAAGTCCTAATGAATATCAACAACTTTTAATATGGAATCAACACTAAAAAGCGAATAACGGTTTACATTCATACATTTCGATATGGCATAGCAATCATTAAAGTATTTTCGAAATGAAGACGTGTCGGAGTTCCGTAGTGTCGAATTAAAATCTTGTCGTACTAAAGTTTGTCGAAGTTCAGTTGGTAAGTCATAATATCATAATCGGCCTTTAATGTACCCACTGTTGAGACACAGGCTTCTTCTCGGTGAGAGGGAGTGGGCCGTAATCCACCACGCGTGCCCCGTGCGGGCTGGCAGATGTGTCACATCTTTTCGAATTTTTGGCTCTAGGACATGCAGGTTTCCTCAAGATGTTTCCCGTCACCGTCTTGAGAGCAGTGGTGATGAAAAAAAAAACAAAGTAAAGCGCCTGTCTGGGTTCGAACCTACGACCTATGACTCGTAAGTCGCGGCCGTACATGGCAGGTAAGTAGTCAAGTCAAAGTATTTTATTTGTTAAACATAGGTAATAATTATGGTACATGGTATAAAATTTGCGTTGTATCACTATGTTTTATGTTTTGCCTTGCAAGGCGTACAAATTAGGCGTAAAAAACTACAAACGAAATAAAACTGTTTCAAACAAGTAACGTCGTAAACAAGATAGTCGTAAATAAGTGGATCGGACATTTTTTATTTTATGCTTCTATCATTTAAAAACTCATTGACAGAGTAGTAAGCCTTTTCAATCAAGAATTTTTTAAGTTGCGATTTAAAATGGTTTATGTTGCTCATGCTTTTTAAAGTTTTTGGTAGTTTATTGTAAATCTTTGGACCCATGCCGAGACAACTCTTTGAGAAAAGTGCAGTATTGTGTTTTTTTGATTTTAGTGTGCTTTGGTGACGTCTAGTATTAAGTTTCTCAAGACAGATTTTCGAAGTAGAATTTGTTTATCTTCTTATTAAGCAGGTAGTACTTTCTACCCCTCTATGGCTCTATAATTTCAATTTAACTTTACAAAATAAACCTCAAACTCAAAGCATTTATTTCAATGAAACCATGTACATGCCCATTCCAAGAAGAACGGGCAAGAATCTCCATGGACACTCTTTTAAATCAAGATATTACAAAATCCTGGGTACATTATTCTTATAAAAAAATATTAAGCATTTTCAAAGTTACTGCTTTTGAGCTGAAATTTTGTACAGAGATTCTGGACCAGATACACTCTTGAACCCGTTTGTATTGATATACCCTTTCCGTAACACCCTGTATAGGCTACTTTTTATCCCGATATTCCTACGAGATCGACATTTACGCGGGTGAAACCGCGGGGCGCTGCTAGTATTTATATAAAAACTAGCTGCACCCCGCGGTTTCACCCGCATAAGTGTCGATCCCGTGGGAATATCGGGATATAAACTATCCTATGTCCTTCCCCGGGACTCAAACTATCTCTATACCAAATTTCATCTAAATCGGTTCAGTGGTTTAGGCGTGAAAAGGTAACATACATACAGACAGACAGAAGACAGAGTTACTTTCGAATTTATAATATTAGTATGGATGAATCGCCGAAATGTGTGTACGCGCATAACTCCAAATGACTGCACCAAATTGGATAATTCTTTTTTTGTTGTGTTCGGTATTGCCGAGACAAGGTTTGTATGAAAGAAAATATCGGAAAATCGAAAAAAAAAATTGCTACCATGTGAAGCTGGGGCGAGCCGATAAAACTGAAGAGTTTCTTTGTTCGGATTTGAAAAAATCTTTTTGCTGTTGATAGCCCAATTTTGGATGAAGGCTGTAGGCTATTAAACATCACGCTAGGTGTATAAATAAAGTCAGAAAGAACGCTAAGCAAAAACGAAGTAATAGGGCGGACAGGCGATGCGATGCGACGGGGTGGGACGGGGGAGTCACGCGGGTGAAGTCGCGGGCAGAAGCTAGTAAAAGATAAATAATAATGTGTGAATCACACTAATATTATACCGGCGAAAGTTTGTGAGTGTGTTTGTATGTTTGTTACCTCTTCACGCACAAACTACTGCACGGATTTGGATGAAATTTGGCACACAGATAGTTTATAATCAGGATTAACACTAGGATACTTGTTATCCCGATATTCCCACGGGATCGACACCGCTGCTAGTGAAATAATAAAAGCGTTTTGTTAGTGTTGTTACATATTACGTCATTCACACCTTCACACAGTATTTTCAATACTCAATACTTTATTGCATTTCATAATGTGTAGGTACATATATATAACAGTTGGTATGTTAAAACATCGAATCAATTATGGACACTGTCGGGCACAGCAGTTATTTTTTAATAGGAGAGAGGATGAAGGCGCTTTTGTTAAGAAAAAATAATCATTTAGTTAAAATAGTATCATTTGCTTTTATGTTATTTATACTTTACTAGCTGCGCCCCGCGGTTTTACCCGCATAAGTCTCGATCCCGTGGGAATATCGGGATAAAAAGTATGTCCTTTTCCGGGACTCAAGCTATCTGTATACCAAATTTCATCAAAATTGGTCCAGCCGTTTGAGCGTGAAGAAGTAACAAACATATAAACACACACACACACACACACTCACAAACTTTCGCCTTTATAATATTAGTTTAGTTAAAATAGTATCATTTGCTTTTATGTTATTTATACTTTACTAGCTGCGCCCCGCGGTTTTACCCGCATAAGTCTCGATCCCGTGGGAATATCGGGATAAAAAGTACCCTATGTCCTTTTCCGGGACTCAAGCTATCTGTATACCAAATTTCATCAAAATTGGTCCAGCCGTTTGAGCGTGAAGAAGTAACAAACATATAAACACACACACACTCACAAACTTTCGCCTTTATAATATTAGTGTGATTAGCAGTGATCGGAATAGGCTGAGTATATTCACCTAAACTTCGGAGAACAGAGACAGAAAGTGAAGACTTCCTTACGACGACATTTTTTTCCCCGGAATATTAAAGAAATTTGACACAGATGAACAAATAAAAAATCAAATAAAATTTAATGTGTAAAGTCTGATGTAAGAAAGTCCTCGACAAGTATTTGGCAGACTACACTACAAACACGATTTGAAACAATAACTTGCCCAGGTAAGCATAGTAATAAAATGAGATTTCGTTACCGAAGGCTCTTTGATTTCATTATTTAAAAAAAAATACGAGTGGCACTCGGGGACTGCCGCGGTAAAGCTAATGCATAGCATTTTTTATCAACTTATGCGAGCTTCGTACAGTCTACACGCATACGTCTAGTCGCACGCACACAAACACCGTGCTGAAGTCTGCCGAACTGAAACGACGTTAGACGATGCACGGCTTTCAACACCGCACCCATAGATATCCGTGGCTGTGCCGGTCGGAGTGGGGGTGTTAGGTTTATTTTCGTTACGGAATTTCTTGATTCGGTCGCCGCGCTCAAAGCCCTCGATAAAAGCTATGCAATAGCTTAAAAAAAACGGTCAAGTGCGGGTCGGACTCCCGCACCGAGGAGAGTTCCGTACTTTGTAGGTATGTTCAAACTCAAACTCAAACTCAAAGCATTTATTTCAATTAAACCAATTACAGGCACTTTTGAATTGTCAAGGGGTCGGTCAGTCAGAAAGATGAAGCTAGTTGCCCATTCCAAAGCGTAGGTACCTATGGAGAAGAACGGGCAAGAAACTCCATGGACACTCTTTTAAATCAGAATAATATGGTTACAAAGTCTTGGTTACATCATTCATGCTAAAAATTATACATGTGAGAACGATGCAGAACGTTAAAAGCGTCCATAATGAAAAGATGAGAAAAAAAAAACAATTAAAAAATTAAATTAAAATAAGCCGTGGCAGCAAAGAGATGACCAGTCCCTACTGACGGCGCCCGTTCACGAACATGACGCATGTATTAGCACCATTCAGCTCAACCATTTTGAAGGGAGCTAAATGATCCAACACATGCGCCACCATCAGCGAGACATTTGAGTGAGCATGACATACTCTCAGCCGCCAGAGCACATTCAAGTCAATGAAAGACGTACCCAGTAAATGGTAGCTTTATAGTATGTACATAGTACTCACACATGTGCTATGCAATTATACAATACTAAGAGATTGAATTTATATAATGCAAAAGTAGTATTTTACAATCTTCAGCAGCTCCAACAGTATTTTCGAATGCTAATCAATTTATATGTGCGTCCTTATGGAGCAGGACCAGCATTTAGCCACGCATTTCTATCAGTGATGTAATCCCCCAATTTATAATATGCCTGGCTGCATAGTGTGCGTTTTATACAAGATTTAAATTTCGTTTCATTCAGTTCAAGTATGTGGGTAGGTATTTTATTGTAACATTTTAAACAGTAGCCCATGAAAGATGAGTCTACTTTAGCCAGCCTGAAACCTGGTTGAACTAATTGGTCCCTATTTCTAGTGATATAATTGTGTCTTTCACCTCTTTTACTAAAAAGATGTAGGTTTTTCCTTACGTACATGAAAATAATGTAAATAGTTTATCACGGGAATCGTGTCTTGAATATTTTTCCCGTGTTTTCGGATTCTTTCCTTTACTTATCGATGGTCATACGTTTACAACTCGTAACCCACATTTTTTCGCAAAATGAGTTACGTATATCATTTTTTTTTTTTTAATAAAGCGCCCAATTATTAAAAAAAAATTGATATAAGTACGTAACTCATTTTGTGAAAAAATGTGGGTTACGAGTTGTCAACGTATGACCATCGTAAAGGATCTGATGATTCCGATCTCGGCAGCACGCAGCAGTGCTGCCGCGGCAGTGCGGTCGCAGCACTACTGGTCCTCATACATTTTCTATGGGTTCATATGAGATTACATTCCGAGCACGGCAGCAATGCTGCGCGACATTCCTATAGAGAATATATGGGGACCAGCAGTGCTGCGGCAGCACTGCTGCGTGCTGCCGAGATCGGAATCATACCTTTATGCTACATGATATTGCCTCCTGCCAAATTTCAAACAAGTCTAGGGTGATGAGCCAGACCAAGAGAGGTACATAAACCCGCAGGGCAGCGTGTGGCGAGCTATTGGGCAGTAGCGACCCCACGGACCTACATTGCTTTTATTGACCGGCTGGAATGAACACTGACGAGGAACAGAGCTCCCACCTCATTCTTGCCTTTGTTGGCCGGCTTGAGTGGACATTTGCTAGAGTAAACGTGTTCGGAGAAAGGAAGTACGTCAGTAAGTATATTCCGTAATTCCGTCACTGTCCTGATAGCCGTGGAATGCCACTCTACTATTCAAGCACCTCAGAATATGTGGTAACATACGAGTATACATAAAACCCTTGTCGCTAAGTCACTATGCGCTAGCTAACGTTTCCAGGGGCCCATTATTGAGTGTGCAAGTTACCTCCTGCCGTTTTATCCATGTATTGTATATATTTAACATTAGTCAGGCAGGTGCCATATTCCCTCCATAGTCCCAGTTAACCAGTCCATCTTAACCACCCAAACCCATAGTCCAATTTTTTTTTAAATTTCTTTTTCCAGCAATAGTCCTCCACCAACCGGGGGTTGTCCATGGGTGCACTTGCACAGTGCGTACAGGGATAATATTCGTTTGGTGCTTAACTTCCTTTACTTATACAGGGTGTTACGGAATGGGTATATCAATACAAACGGGTTGAAGAGTGTATCTGGTCTAGAATCTCTGTACAAAATTTCAGCTCAAAAGCAGTAACTTTGAAAATGCTTAATTTTTTTTTTATTTCGATAGTTTATTAAATTGAAATCATAACAAACGTGTCACCGCACTACGAGGGTCATTATCCATTATCTGTAGTGTGTCTGTGCGCCTAGTACACGCACATCACGCCGCCGCGCGCCAGTGCAGCGCCGTGATGTCGAAATAAAAAAATATTAAGCATTTTCAAAGTTAATGCTTTTGAGCTGAAATTTTGTACAGAGATTCTAGATCAGATACACTCTTCAACCCGTTTGTATTGATATACCCTTTCCGTAACACCCTGTATAAGTTGTATATATTTTTGTAATCACCTTTTAAAACCCTTTATTTTGATACCCCACTCGATAGGTTTTGAGAAAAAAAATTTTTTTTGAAGGCATAATATGGCGCCAAAAATCCACCATTTTGTTTTTTTTTTATTTTGATATACCCGGTGTCACTCTCACAGTCAATACGAATCTAACGACACCTCTCAAGCTAAAAAGCTAAAATGGTGATGGTTCTGAATGATATCTCTCCTTTCTTTTAGTATTCATACAGCAGGAAAAGATAGAAACATCATGTAAAAAGGTAAAGTAAAACGGGGCTACTTTGACTTCCAGGGTTACTTTGACAAGACCGATCACAACGCTATGACGCGTTCCCCACACCCCGCGCCTCGCGCAATATTACTCGAGGTCACGCACACTTGCTGAGCACACGTGAAAACCGATTTTGGCGCTCTGTTAAAGTAGTTCCAACGCCTGTCAAAGTAACCCTGGAAGTCAAAGTAGCCCCGTTTTGCGGTACCAATTTATTTATTTAGGATCTCCAGCAAAAGATGTACACAATACATGACAAAGGTTAACTTCAGGTATTAAGTAGGTGCACTCCTTCACATAAAGGAGAACACAGCGTCCACAGCATGTACAATAAAATTTACAACTAAGCTAACAAAGTTAAAATACCTATTATACCCATTACACCTATATTCCTATTAGGATACTAAATTAGGTAGAAATTATGTTAAATTGATATTAAGACTCCGTTCTGGGCACTACCCATCGGCAAAGTTTGCATTTCTTATGAAGAAGGCTGATTCTCCTAATTGCACAGTTTGCAATCAAATCGAGGACGTGCAACATTTGCTGATGGAGTGTGCTCGGAACAGAGTAGAACGCGAGTTGTTCGTGAAGGATTTTAAAATAAATAAATTTGATATAGGCATAATCCAATCCATCTTATCTGTACCATCTTCGGACATTATTAAAAAGTTGTGCCATTTAATTGGACCGATTTCTGCAAAAATGATCCAACCCACAACCTCGACAATTTTGAGTTTTTGTGACCTATGTACTCCAAATAAGGTATATTTTAACATATCAAAGACTCAGAACTCTATGTTAATAATTGACGAAAATCCGTATAGTCCAACCCACAGCTGCCATGGCAAACATCATTTTTTATAATGCATAAGTGTTTCAAGCTATTTGAATCATTTTTGCATTTTCTTGGTTGCCCTGATATGTGTAATTTTTTTTTGCTATAATGATTCAAACTAATTCAAACTCAAATAAATGGAACTATGCTTTTTATAAAATATGGAAAATATTACAAAAATCATTCTGCTTAAATGTTCCAATAACCTTGTATCATTTCTTTTTAACATTCAGTTCTTTATAGTCCTCATTAAAAGAAGTTCTCATGAACAAAGAATGTCGAGTCTTTTTTGTCATTAAAATTTCTTTTGTTTTGAGCCAGTTTACCATTAAATATTTATCATTAAATATTTTTCTATTTACTATTTTCTTTTCTAGAATTTGAGATCCAACAAAAACACTAAACTAGCTCACTCAGTAAATTGGCTCAAAACAAAAGACATTTTAATCACAAAAAAGACTCGACATTCTTTGTTCATGAGAACATCCTTTAATGAGGACTACAAAGAACTGAATGTTAAAAAAGAAATTTAAATGTGTTGATTTGGATGTCGTAGAAGAAGATTTGCAAGAATTATGGCCTTCAGGAAAACAGACTAACAAAAAGAAGTTAAACAATTTGAAATCGTTATTCCATCTTATACCAAATGATTGCATTGGTTACTATAAAAAACTGAAGGGAGACGATGCAATAATAGACGATATAGATGGTTATTGTGATGAACCTGGCTTTGAATTGGATGAGGAGTAGGGTAACTTTTGTATTTTTTCAAATAAAATAAAAATAATAAACATGTTTGAGTTTCTATTTTTGTCATACTTTGGAACATTTTTGCATTTTTCTTTCCGCACCCTACACAGCTAATTCCATACAAAATGTATTATGTAATAATGATCCACGCGCAAGTTTTCTTGAATATCTACTAAACTATTAAAATTTATTTACTAAATACATGCATGTAAATTAGTTTAGTACACTTAGAATGACATAAAATTAAAAACACAACATTTAGGATTACAAAGCCAGAGAAATACCGCAATAAACTTTAAACTCAATTATCTCGAAATGAAGTTGGTGTGGACTGGATCATTTTTGCAGAAATCGGTCCAATTATGGTCCTCCACGAATAACTTTTAACTATTAAGAATATTATAAACTGATACTGTTTATGTAAGATAATTAATGTAAAAGGGTACGATGGGGCTGACATATCTGTGATAAAAGCCCCTAAACAAAACTAGATTTAAAAAAAAACCTGTTAATAATAGGTAACATTGACATTAATAGGTAACTGTATATAAACAATTAAAGATGGATTGCTTTTCTGGAAAATAAAAATTTTATTCCCAAGTCAATGCGTAAGTAAGACCGGGTTCTTACTAAAGGATATGTTAGACTGAAACGACTTTAAGACGTCGTATCGCCGAAAGTTCTAACATTTGACCGTAGTTTTACTAGTAACTAATGTTCCGCTTAAAAAGCCCTATCCAACGGTATATCACATGTTACTATTGAAGGGTGGGCCCAGACCCCATACATTTGTTTCCCACTCTCCTTTGCTTCTGAATTTAGCCTACTACCTAAATTCAGCGAAGTGTAATAAGCGCTTTACAAACAGAAACTTTAATTTTATTTATTTATATAGGTGTTGATTATATATATTTACAATCAGCTTATTTTGACTTAGCTGCTTATCGTAAAAAAGTAACAGGATACCTAACGAATACATACCCAACAAGCTACTTTCTAAGGTACCTACTACTAGCGCCATCTGCTTTTTATAAGACGATGTACATTTTTTTTGTGTTTCAAATTCAATGTTACATTTATTCTTTTTAATATTGTAGTATTATATTGTAATTTTTTTTTTGTTAGTAACAAAGCATAAAATTGCGCCTGTGTAAATAATTATTACCCCAGCTATGTATAAGTTCTATGGTGTAGCATAGAACTTATAAGGCGAGTCTAAATCTAGACTCCGAGCTAATATTACTTATACGTACTCCATTTATTATAACTGAAAAAAAAGGCTCGCAGAAGCAGGAGTACGAAACCTTTTATTTTCAACTTAAGTTCAAACAATTTTAATAAATAATGTATGTGCTTTTTTTGTAAGTAACAAACTAACAATGTATGGCATATACAATAAAGCATATTCTATCTATCTACAAGTCACGATGCTTGGATAGGTACATAAAATGTAATGTAAGGTAGGTACAATCAGTTTATTAAAAACAATTTTATATAAACCGACAAAATAAAAAACACGTGCTGCCACAACTTATGAAGGGAATAGGGAACATTTTAGATTTGGTAGAGTTATAGTGACATGAAAAACGTTCCCGGTACTGTCCGCCCCTGCTTCTTTTAAATTTTAAACATTGACACGACAATATTTTATGTAAAAACTAAATAATATTAAATGAAAGCCTTGTAATTTCAGAAGGTAGATAGGTATACATAAGTACAATTAAGTGTGACTGCTGTTATTTAAATTGATTATATTTAACTCCACATCAATCTTGACTGTAATGATGTTCGTTGTACTTTTATTACAAAGTGTGCCCCTAAAAGAGCCTTTTTTAACTTCTGTCTAATGCTTCTGTCTAATGTAAATGGAGTATAGGTACTGAGAAGTCCTCTAATGGTACAAAACAGCAGTTGCGCTTGCGATTTCTACCTCTATACCTAGACCATGGAATCATACCGACGCAACGGATAAGTAGTAACTATAGTATAGTCGACTGCACGTAGGTACCTAGGTGGTAACACTTAGAACTTGAGTTGGCCTCTAATGAAATTATGAGATGCATGAAGAAACCTCCTCGTGTAGCGCAGGTTGTTCCGGACCGCCAGTTACTCTACTGAACCAAGCGCTCGGCTCATCCTGGACAGTCACACCAACACCTTATTTGACTGGCCAATTCTTCCTTTGCGGTGGTAGGGCTAACGCCCGCCTGATTTGCGACCACCCTCCCACCGAAGTCCGCCGTCAAGCAGCCTGCTGTGTTTCGTCGATGCGTGGGAGTTCCAGTGCCTTAGGCATCTTCTGAGCACGCTCGTTCCATCATAGACCTTATCCATCACTTTCCATCAGGCGTGATCGAGGTCAAGAGCCCCCATTCAGCAATTAAACTAAAAAAAATAGTCAAGCGGCCAGCTTATACTTACCTATAGTAAAAGTGCGCAGTGCTGCACACCCCCACCCTATTTCAAGTTAAACAAATATCAACTTTATGTCAATGAAAATTAAGTTGATTTTAGAGTGGATAGCACTATTTAAAAAAAAAGAATAATGTTTGAAATTGTAGCGTAAACTGAACTTTATTTTGTACGAATTAAAGTTATTTTTCCATTAATTCATATTTGTTTACATTTTTGGCAAATAAATCGCGCTGGTTTGTTACCCCTGACGTGCGGCGTTATACTGTGCACGGCCTGACGGCCCAATCAAGCAAAGCATCAATTATTATCACGGTGGCCGTGCTGCCGGTACACTCAGTAGGAGCTTTTATGATGCCTATATCATTGGCAATAGATAGCTTAGGTACCCGCGGCAATAGTAATAAGTAATAATATTAAGGTCATTAAAAAATTTTGAACAATGTTTTGTAAGTCACCGCTGGGACAGTTCATTTAAAATAATAACATTCAGTAGAATAATCGAACAATTCCTCAATAACATTCAAGTTTTATTGTAACGACAGGTGCATTTAAATCAGAAGTTCTACTGTTAACGCCATCTATTAGTTACAAATATAATCTATTATTTCTGAACGGGCTGGAACGGCGTTTGTAGCGCCATCTATGTGTTAAAATATGATAACTAATGATACTAAAAACCGTAAATTAGAGATGTCCTGTTTCAATAACACTTGACTAAAAATCAATCGATTGTTTAGAAAATTATATATATTTTTATGCAGACCGGATCGCACAGGTGTGGTGCAGTTAGTCGGTGCTGGTTAGTGTAGGCAGACTACTTCGTCTGTGGTAATCATCAAGTAGATCTGCGTCAGCAGCGTCCACTTGAATGCGACCAAACGTTTCTCTTGTCTAGACGTTTTGATTTTTAAGAAAGTTGTTTTTTGAATTTTTTAAACCGACTTCAAAAGAGGAGGTTCTTACTAGCCATTATTGTCCCACTGCTGGGTAAAGGCCTCCCTACTCTCTTTCCACCTCTCTCTGTCCAGAGCTGCCAAGGACCAATATTTATTAAAGGAGTCGAGCCGCGATGTCGTTTGCCATCTGGTTCGTAAGTTTAGCCCATTGACCGTCGGACATGCGGCAGATGTGTCCAGCTCAAATCCATTGAAGCGTGGCAGCTTTCCGAGTGACAGCAGTTATTTTAGTGATAGAACGGATTGATAGAATAAAAAAAAAATGAAAGAAAGTTCTATACAGTTTAAAATTAATAATTCGATGGAATATGTTCGAAGTCGACTATTTAAAACCGTAACTGCCCTACTCTATGCTGCTCAATGGCCGCCGCCCATCGACAAAAAACCACGCTGAAAAAAAAATGTCTGTCTAGTCTATGGATTTGGTTTAGCCATAGATATAGAATTCATATCTATGGGTTTAGCGGATCATAGATCAACATACTAATATAGATGGGTAACTTCGGCTTCGCTCGAGGTCGCGAAAGTGCTGCCATCTAGTAGTTGCTTCATGAACTAAAGCTACTGCACTACATACATACATATATAGCTATAAAGTGCAGCCGTACGTAGGGTACCCAGCTTCTAGTTATTAATTTGTTATATTGCATTGTTTTCATAAATTTGTGTTTTCAGGGTAACACAAATCTTGAAAACAATGCATGACATTTTTCTTAAAGACAAAAAAAAACAAACTCAAATTCAAAAGCATTTATTTCAAACCAATTACAGGCACTTTTGAATTGTAAAGGGTCGGTCAGTCAGAAAGATGAAGCTAGTTTCCCATTCCAAAGCGCAGGTACCTATAGAGAAGAACGGGCAAGAAACTCCATGGACACTCTTTTAAATCAAAATAATATGGTTACAAAGTCTTGGTTACATCATTCATGTTAAAAATTATACATGTGAGAACGATATGCAATTAAATAAAATAAAATAAGCCATGGCAGCAAAGAGATGACCAGTCCCTACTGACGGCGCCCGTTCACGGACATGACGCATGTATTAGCACCATTCAGCTCAACCATTTTGAAGGGAGCTAAATGATCCAACACATGCGCCACCATCAGCGAGACATTTGAGTGAGCATGACATACTCTCAGCCGCCAGAGCACATTCAAGTCAATGAAAGACGTACCCAGTAAATGGTAGCTTTATAGTATGTACATAGTGCTCACACATGTGCTATGCAATATTATACAATACTAGGAAATTGAATTTATACAATGCAAAGATAGACTTACAATCTTCAGCGGCTCAGTATTTTCGAGTGTTAATCAATTAGTTGTGGTTGTGGAGCAGGACCAGCATTGAGCCAGGCATTTTTATCAGCGATGTAATCCCCTAACTTATAATAATATTATAAGTTAGGGGATTACAAACATTAAACGCACAGCAGGCAGGCATATTATGCCTGCCTGCTGTGCGTTTAATACAAGACTTGAATTTTGTCTCATTCAGTTGAAGAATGTGGGGAGGTATTTTGTTATAACAATGTTATGATTTTAGTTTTTATTTCGGGTCTTATGAGTTACATAATAATTATGAGCTGCCACTTTCATTTCATCACTTTCATCCCAAAACGTGGTTTTTCCAGATATCAACTGGTTCACGTCTTTACACCAATTGTTCAAAAAGAACAATATTATTTTTTTTACCATATATTTTTTTAATGAATTTCTATGATTCTCACATGTAATAAAATTGTAGTTGATATTTATTGATAAAACTAGTTCTAAATATGCGTTTATATTTTTGATTTGACATTTTGTCTTTAAAACTTCTGTAACTATATTCTCTGAAATAAAAAAAAATGAAAATGCTTCACGACTTGGGTAAGAAAGCCACATATTCTTTTATTTTAATATATTTATGATAGTCTTACATTTCTTCAGACTCGAAATCATGTCTACAGGTTTGACAATCCTTATAAATATTTTTTTTTAAAAGATATATGAGCCACCCGCTACAGTATGCTACTGCTGCACATTTTTCTTTATTTTCGGGATTTGATAACAAATTTTGTACATCTGCATCCCTTATGCACAAGTGTTCCTCAGCTATTTCAAAATTAATATTGCTTGTTTCTGGTTGGGGCTGGTCCTCAGTTAAAATTTTTTTTTAATGAATGTAGTAGTTCAAAATTGTCTTCTTCACAATTTGCCCCAACCGATTTGTATGATGTTATATTACATATCAGTAGTGATTTATAAGCATTAATAAAAGAATGAGCACTTGGCATATTATTGCGGAGGCCATGTGCTCTTACGGCCCCAAAGAAATTTTCTAAGGGGTCTTGATTAATATGGCGCAGCAGTATCGATTTCAAACCTGCAGAATGCAAATCCTTTGTCAATGCGAGAAAAGCTTCGATACTTTTTACCCAACTCGTTAAAGACGGCACAGTTGCTCTGTTACCAGTTTTAGTGATGAAAGTCATGGATTTCAATATCGGTAAACTTTTATACCACAAACTGTGATGTGGAGATTGCCGAGTTACAGCACATCTATAAATTTTTCCTAAGTCAGGTTTATGGAAATTGCCATTGACTGAATCGAACAATTTATCGAAGAATAAAATGAGATCGGCTGTATCCACACTTTTCTTCGGGAGTCTCCCTTCATCTGAAAAGAAAAAGTTTTAATTAACATTCATCGTGATTTTATGCATTGAAAAGGAAAGATTCACTAACTACATGGCCAGACTAAGGTTTAACGTCGTTACATAACGCGTTAATGAACATTAATCACTAACGCAGAGCTTAGGCTCCAAAGAAAACAATATAATTTGTAGCTTCAGTAGTAGTACTGAAGCTACAAATGGAAAGTGCAAATGTACTGTTAGTAAAAATGATCAATGAAAAAACAAACCTGCCAAGTATCCCATAGTCAGGCCAACGGTGTTGCTAAACACTTGTGTGCAGTGTTTGACTCTCATTTTTGGTATAAGTTGAGGATAGACATGCTCAGCTGTTAACTTGGTCATAAGCTTAACCCCTCTGTACTTTGGTCCTCGTTTATACAATGCTTCTATGTGTGACCAGGAAGCTAACTTTGTTTTACCATCTTCTTTAAACTGTAAATCTTTCGTCAGTAGGTTATTTCTAACGCCCTTCATGAGATGAGGTGGGTCATAAATTGGGTAAATTTTTTTTTGAATCTATCTCAAAAAAGCCTCCAGGATAATTTTTGCCACATCTTAAATAATTACCTTCAGTTGCCTTCATCAAAAGGTTAAGTGCTGCCATATTGGTTGCACCTTGGTCACATACTGTTGCAACCACTTTTAACCCAATGCCATTCAAAGAATTAATAATGTTTTTTAATTGCTTGCTTAAATCTGCCGATTTACTGCCTTTACAAAATGAAAATAAGATAGGTTGTTTGTATTTCTTACAAATACCCCTTATCATAAAAACACACACATGGTCACAGAATTTCTTCGATCTTTCTTCTCCATTATCAATAAAACTGGATAATGTCATTGGTCTTGTCATAAGATGGCCATTTCGTCAAAAATCAGACAGCAATACTTGTGACGGGCGGGCATTTTTTCTACTTTTTTTTAAAATGTTGCAATATTATTTCGTTGAATCCTGGCTTTAGATTTATTTTGCAAAGCAATTTCTCTAGAGTTTTTCGCTTGGGAAGTATGCATATCTGACCAAGTATTCGGTATGCTCTAGGGGAAGGCTTGTATAAAGATAAACAGAGAACTTTCTCATCTAGAGTAAGACGTCTCCCTGCAGGTTTCTTTGCAAACTGTTTGATCTGCATTGCGAAAAATATCTGAGCTGCTGGTGTCATTTTTTCTTTCACCATTTGATAAGCAGAAGATTTCATAACTTTTTCTGCCATCATCATTTGCATTCTTAGCTTTTTGTTTGTATTGCGAGCTTTGCGCAATTTTGCTTTTACTTCAGATATTATGTCTTTCAGCTTCTATTCTGTTGCAGTCAAAGGCATGGAAATCTTATAACACCCTGAAAAAATAAAAATAAAATTATACATTGGGTATTATTTAGAATATATACTTATAGAATATTTATTTTTAATATTCTAAAATAAATATTCTATAGGGGCTCGTGGCTTAATAATAACAGCCGCACAGGTCGATCGATCAGGTTAAGCTACGCTTGCCGCGGTTAGTCTGTGGATGGGTGACCATCTTTACATACTGAGACCACTCTGTGCCTTGGAAAACACGTTAAGCCGTTGGCCCCGTTTGTCATTCGTGGATCTTTGACAGTCGTTACGGGCAATCAGCCGACCAGATGTAGCCGTACCATTGCCCGTATTTCACAAAGAGAGAGTTGTCGTCCACATTTCTTAGATTTAAAAATTCTTACAGTACCCAGTCTCTATGTTCTAGTCCTTCTGACTAATCTTAAAAAGTACATACATGAATATGAGATGGATGAGGAAAGACTGGTTAGAGAGAGCACATGCAGAAAGGAATTGAGGAATAAGATAAATCCTCACTTCAACATTGTGAAGCACAGTTCAAAATATCAAGCAGTGCAATTATTCAATAAGTTACCACTACAATTAAAAAGCTTGATTTATACATCTGTATTAACCTTTTGAACGCCAGAGTATAAACGTATCGCCGTACCCCTGACGCCAGGCCACTTTAACAAAACAACACACACTTAAAACAACAAATTTCTCGATATTGGTGGTTTATTTATATTAGTTTCATGCAATACAATATAGACGGAAGCTTAAACTATTAAATTATATAAATAAAAACACACAAAAGTAATGATTAAATAGTTTATTTCATGATATGGTGCGACCCGTGGGACGTGTATTTTGTCATATATTTGTGACGTTGGCGTTCAGGGTAAGATTTCGTTTGTCACATATATGTGACAATGGCGTTCAAAAGGTTAAGGCAAAGCTTCAAGCATTCCTACTAGTTAAGAGTCTCTACTCAAAATCGGTTCAGCGGTTTAAGCGTGAAGAGATAAAAGACAGACAGACAGACACACTTTCGCATTTATAATATTAGTGGGTATTATTTTGAACATCACTAATTGTTTACAAGTCTTACCTACATCAATATTCATTACTTATCATTAGTATTTAATAATTATGTTGCTTTTCATTTACCTGGACTCGGAGATATGTCTGTGTCCTTTTGAACTGGTCTGGTAGAGACGGCCGTCTCCATTTGAAGTAAAGTGGATGGCATTTCACTATTCATTACTGTAATCACACAAGAAAAACAAAATTAAACATTGTATTGTGTTTAGATTACCAACTGCAAAAAATCGAGGTATTCCACTCAGAGCAATGATTTGAACCGCACTTGGACGAACAGCACCTGAGCACTTCCACTAACCACACTGAAACAAAATTTTGTAACGTGCGGTTCGATGGAACTGGTCTGGTAGAGGAGGCTGTCTTTATTTGAACTGAAGTAGATGGCAGTTCAATATTCATGACTGTCAGAACATAATAAACACAAATTTAAACATTTATTTATTAATTATAAAAAACCGGCCAAGTGCGAGTCGGACTCGCACACGAAAGGTTCCGTACCACCATAAAATATTTAAGACTAGGTACATATTAAAAAAAAAACGTAGTTGGGATGAATTTATCCTAAGAACAAACTTAACATTGTAGTTGAAAAACATGTTCTCCCATACATTCCAACTGCAATGTAAGTTTGTATGCACAATATTGGAGATTTACCATGTCATTTTAAGACCGTAGATGTCTTACAAGTTTTCCTGGAATCTATAGGTATAGAACTATTTTCTGTATTTTGTACCTATTACGGTTCATGAGATACAGCCCGCTGACAGACGGACAGCGGAAGCTTAGTGATAGGGTTCCGTTTCGAGTGGCCATTGCTTTGGCGCGGCCGGACTTTACAGTTTTACCCCTACCAAAAATTGCTCAACACGCCTAAACCTTCACATTTTACAAATAATAACAAGTCTTCTATTAATATTATAAAAACCCTCCCAATAATTTGATGGCCTTGATGCTTTCTATTATTATAAGTTTATGTAATGTATCATTTACCTGGCCTCGAAGATAAATCTGTGTCCATGGGCATGGGTCTGGTAGAGGAAGCTGTCGCCATTTGAATTGGCGTAGATGGCCGTTCAATATGCCTGCGCTCACCAACATGCACACCTGAAAATTTTAGGGTGATTTTTAATAGGGATGAACACCTTAACCATTTGGGATAAAAGGATTTATTCTTAGGAAGCCGTTATCATCATCAATCAAGTTTTACAGAACTTTTGACTACTTTTATGAAGACACAATTTCTAATAAAAAGACTGACTAACATTAAATCTGCTTAAAAAACTTCTTCATGAAGTAAGTTTCTATTTTTACATTGCTTAGTTTTGTATTTCACAAAACAAGACATGGTTAGATTATTCACCTTTACTTTTTTCATCAATAAACAGTGTAGTTTTTAAAATTAACATATTTTACCTGGAATTTCAAGTGTTGGAATTGCCAGTGCAGTTAGTTTCATATTTGGAAATATGTAAACATCTTCAAAATGTTTCTGACACACTTTTCTGTTCTTACGTATGAATTTATTATCTTCTCCAATAATATCACCTCCAATTTTCATAACCCAAGTGCGAAAATGTTCTATTTGAGTAGGATTGTTTGGATTTGGAAACCGGTGCAACGGCAATCCTAAAACATGATAATTAAAAACTTGTTACAAGATGTTCACAAAACATAAAAAAGAAAATAATCTGAGTAGGTACTGAACTTGTATCTTGGTTTGGTTAACAATAATGAGTGGTCTGGAGTCATACACATAATTTAATACTCAAACTTAAAATTAAGTACCGACTTTTCTAGATACTTAACATAATTATAATTATTATGTTTAGATATTTGTTACTCCACCATACTTCAACAGCTAAATAGGTTTGGGAGAACACACCTAAGACGACCCACTGACCACACAGGTAGACCATGACCTGGATTAACCTAGAGAACACTTTAACTCAGTAACAGGTTTCCATGGAATAATTTCCAATCACTAAGCGGACAAAGAATAATAGGAGTAGGGATCTAAGAATTATTTAAGTAGTATGTTTGTTGCTCATTTACATACTTATTTTATCAGTAAGAATAATTACAAGTAAGTACCTATGTGTGTAGTTTCAGCATTATATGTGGTAAGATTCAACTGAAACAATTTTGAAGTAGGTATCAGTTACTTAAAACGTAAACCATGATATTATTTTAATCTGTCGAGCTCCGCTAATAAGACACAATTGATTTTCTATTGTTTCGTCGCCAATGGCGACGCGCGGTGCTTGACCGGTCGGAAAACGGGAATTCTATAAAATTTCGAAATTCTGCACATTGCCGGTGATACGTATAAAAAATATACTCAGAATGAGACAACTTACCGCCTCCAACTTTCATGGAACAGCCGGGAACACAACAAGACCTTTGAGCCATCGTAGACTTATCGTGTAAAAGTTCACGATTAGTGTTTTATGGCAATCTACACGTAAGGCTGGAGGAACAAAGTTCAACTCAACGTACCGAATGAAAATAAAACCGAGAAAACACGAAAATACAAGAAAATTAACAGACTATGCGCATACAAATCAACCGAAAAAAAACTTGTGAAAATTCAGAATAATGTCAAATGTCAACGTCACTTTGGGTGCATTCCGAGTTAGGACTATCATCGATATTAGGTTTAATTAGGTTTAAGCACGCTCAAATCGATTATATCGATTACATTCCTAACTCGGAACGCGGCATTTATTGACATCGTCATTTCATTGAGTTTTGGTTAAACTGCCATCTAGTAATAATCCTTTGATAAAATTACAAACAGCATTTTGTTTCTTGAAGCAGCTAATAGATGGCAGTGCTTACAGCGTTCCGTGCCATTTGTTCTAAGTTACCACAGCATGTAGCGGATTGCGGTGGAGTGCGTAGAAACTAGAAAATTGCTTGGAAACTTTGGAAAGTCGCATTTCATTTACAAGTACAACGTGAAACTGTTTAATCTGTAAGTACACGCTGTTTTACGAGTAAATGTTTAGAAAAGTTGGATGTACCATTCGTAGTATAGTTTATAATAATTCGTCGCACAGCAACTTTGTCAGGCGTTTCTTTTCTCAGTCAAGAAATATGAAGGTGGGATTTTGTTTTAATTCTTCTTGTGATTACTCTAACCTATTTTACCGCTTTTCCGTAACTTTAGTGTTAGTTTGAGATTAGTGGATAATGAAACCTCCAAAATGTTTGCCATTTTGTCAACGTCAAGCAGAACGCCCTTTGAATACAATTTAATAGCTATAGTATACCTAAGTAAGGTATAAAGCATGCAGAGCGAGAGTAGCAATAGGACGTGGCAATAACAATCGCTTTTTTTTCCATCGTTTTTACATAAAATTGTGCCTTTGCGCGTAATATACAGTTGATCTGTTGGCTCAAAGACGTATTAATTGGTAAGTAGATATTTGTTGGCGGTTGAAGTGACAGCGTCGCTCAATGTGAAAGTTCATAAAATAAAAGAAACCAAATTATTTTTTACTCATTCTCTATACTTATACCTCTAGAAATAGGTACGGTAACGCGTAAATTAACCTTCTAACCATTTCCAAAATCATCAATCCAACTGATCAAACATAATTGAGCCTGATTATAACCTTTTTTTTATTTTAGATCGGAACTCATGATGGTGTCTTCCACTGTGACGAAGTGCTTGCGTGCTACATGCTTAAGCTTCTTCCCCTGTACCAAGATGCTGTCATTGTCAGAACCCGGGATACAGCCAAGCTCAATGAATGTGACATAGTAGTTGACGTGGGAGCAGTCTTCGACCATGAGAAGAAGCGATATGATCATCATCAGAGGGAGTTCAATGAAACCCTGAGCTCATTGAGGCCAGAACTTGGAGACAAATTTAAAATTAAGTAAGTCTGTTTTTATTTGAAAAGATAACACTGGTCGACAAGGTTTTTCCCCACGAAATTGTGTATACTTATTTTTACTTAGCTATCTACCCTCATCATAAAACACCTATATACTTTGATTCTATTAGCTACAGAATTGTTGTGACAGCCACTTAAAAGTTTACCGAACTTTCCACTGCGTTCGCTCAAATTGCAACAATTTTTCCTTAAAGATAGTGTTTAATTGTGAGTTTATCATGCATAAGCTAATTGTTGTTTGTTTCTCAACACATAAAGAAGGTGTATCATTCACCCTAATAGTTTCTGCTATGTGTGTGGTGAACCAAATTCTATAAGCCAATGAAGAAATTTTGCTGACCTGGTAAAATGGTGTTTTTGTGATAGTTTTGGTTTTCCCGTGGCTCCTCAAAGTAATGAGAGTGCTTCATATGAGTTCTATGACAGGAGTAAATAACTTTACAGCTTAGACAAAAAGAGCGCACTCAATGGCTTCGGAAACCTTATGTTTCGAACAGGATCCTAAAGAACACAGATTCACAACATGTTTGTGGTCGTTTTGCCTGACTTATATGGGTAAAAGTGATAAACATGACGTAAACACATACTGTGAAATGTGCAAATGTACGCTCTGCGATACGAACACTTTCTCATAGTGTTGATGTAGACAAAACAAATGCGCAGGAACTGATACCATCAATTTATCATCGTATATTGTAATTGCAGATAAAATTCATGTTCTAGCCTTTGTACCTAATAAGAGAGGAACACTAATATCTGACTCAAACTGATCTAGATCTTTTTGGTAATTTAAAACAATTACTTAAAAAGTCATCTCAATTTTTTTAATATTACGAAACAAATTACTACAAAAATCTCATATAGGAGCTAATTAAAATGTATCAATCATTGAGTTATAATTTTCCACTCAGAATAAACTTTCTACAATCATATTTCAACTTCTGTACCAAAAATCTGGCATCCAATGAGCAACGCAATGAAAAAGGTTCTGGCAGGTCATTTCCAGCATGAAAAACTCATACCATTGTAAATGAAGTCCTTGAATATTAGCAGTTTTTGGTGAGATACTTCTGGTAAACCAGTTTCAAGCTAAATATTTCAGAAAATCATAACATATTATAAAAAAACGTATTTTTAAATTTGATTATAATTTGAGTATCAATATTTTTCATGAAAAATAAAGTGGCTGTCACAAAAAAACTATGGCTAACAAATTTTTTCTACATCTATTTCCTATCAAAGGGAGTCCAAATAAAACCATATATGGCAAAAATTTCTGTTGGGAAAAAAATAGTTAATTTTTGTAGACTAGTGTAATCAAAAGGTAGATCTTAATTCAATTTAACATGAAATAACTGGGTTGTGGAGGTCAGATTGGCAGTTGCTCCACGTAAAATACTGATATTCAGCTGCTTCTGGTTAGACTGGGAGGCGATTCGAACATAGTTGGGAAAAGGCTAGGCAGATGATGTGAACATAATTTGCAAGCAAGCATTTTCTAGAAAAGAAAGATAAAGAAAAGTTGGTTTATTTGTCACAGTAACATGATGTGCATACAAAAAGATAATTAACTTGAGTATGTAATCAGAAAAATAAAACAAAGTAGATCTACATAATTATAATTACACACACGAAACAGAAATAGTTGGCAGCTGCATGTCACGACTGTGATAAGAATAGAAATAGAAAATAGAAATAGTTTATTTGATAGCCTTAAACATACAAAAAGTTTGAGATTGGTGCCTCCATTTAAGCAAAATATGCCTGTATTAGGAGACTCCGCTCTTTCAAAAACAAGAAGTGTAAACTATACAATACGAGTACATAAAAAAAAATTAAAAAAAAAAAGAAAAAAAGGTGAAAAAAAAAAAATGCTTCCACTCAGCATGATGCAGTAACAATTAAGTGGAGTAATAATTATAATTATTAGAACCCCTGGGGCTACTTGTTGTACGTTATTTATATGTATTAAAACAAAATTAAGAGCAGTGGTGGCCCAGTGGTGTCAGCCGCGACTTACTAGTTGTAGGTACGAACCCAGACAGGGGCTTTACTTTGTGTAAATTATTTCATCACCACTGCTCTCAAAAGCGGTGAAGGAAAATATCGTGAAGAAACCAGCATCTCCTAGAACCAAAAATTCGAAGACATGTGACATCCACTAACCCGCACTGGGCACCTGTGGTAGATTACGGCCCACTCCCTCTCAAAGAGAGGAGGCCTGTGTCCCAGCAGTGAGAACATTATAGGCTGATGATGCTTATGCTATGCTAAAACAAAATGATCTTTATTTTCTGGGTAATCAAGTGAAATTTTGCTAATCAATGACTTGATGCAGGACTTCAGTGAAGTTCTCTTATTATAAACAGTTTTTACAATAGGTCACTTCAATCATTACAATAACTTCCTTTCCTCAGATTAAGTTCTGCGGGCCTAGTCTACGTTTACTACGGTGAAGAAGTCATACAGCAGCTCGTCCCAAAACATGTTCGTCTCAATTCAACTGATCGGGCTGTGATTTACAAAAAAGTGTACCAAAACTTCATTGAAGAAATTGATGCTATCGACAATGGTGTTCCAATAGCTGCAGAAGAACCGAGGTACAAAATACGTACAAATCTGAGCAGTCGAGTTGCACGATTGAACCCAGAATGGAACTCAAATCAAAATATTGATTTAGATGAATTATTCAAAAAAGCTATGGTACTAGTGAGTGAAGAGTTTCAGTATACTGTCAAGTATTTTATATCTGTATGGCTTCCTGCACGGGACTATGTTAGGTCTGCATTGGAAAACCGATTCGAAATTCACAAATCTGGACAGATTATCGAATTTACTGAGAGGTTTCCTTGGAAAGAACATTTGTTTGATTTAGAAGAAGAAATGAACATTGGGCATGAAATTAAATTTGTACTGTTTAATGATAAACCAAACTCGTGGAGAGTGCAAGCTGTTCCAGTTAATCCTACCAGCTTCGTAACTAGGTGAGTTACCATTATTTTAATACATTCTTATCAATCATTCATCACATTCATCTTCACATGAAAATATTTAAACTATAGCAGTGTTCATAATCTCAGATAGTTTACATTGCATTTCCACTTAATTAGTTGTCAACATTTTTGAGTGACCATTTGTAACAAAAGGGTCCTAATAAGCTTTTGGTTGCATTTGAATTTGAACTTTGTTAAGACTTGATAAAGTTCAAATTCAAATGGGCAATCCATATTGCCTATCTATAGTCGAATCTCATCGCCTGCCCGTGCTATTACTTAGTATTCGCTTAGCATTCATTCTGACATTTTGGTCAGCTGCTAAAGGTCCTAGCGTGATGTTAAGCCTTCCTCGAACACTGTTAATCATTATTGTTCAATGTTCATAGCTTTTCATTCACTTTTGGTCAAAAGTAAAATTTTATTAGGATAAAAGAAATGTTAGCTCTTAGCATGATTTCTGGATAAAGAAATTGTTTATAGAGTAATATGTTGTTTCTTTGTTTGCTTATGATTAAAACCTGCTTGTTTGTAGGACTTTGATTTTAACACCAATGACAGGTTCTGGTATAACAACCGTTATCGAGATGGTACATGTCTGTTAATTTCCAGCCAGTCCTATTAAAAAAATTTTTAGCCCGACTGGATAAGACTATAGGCTAATGAAACAATGGAAAACACCGAATTACGATGATCCAGCACCCAATTACAATCACAGTCTGAAGGATTTTGAAGAAAATTCATATTTAATTTCATAAATCATATTTAATCTATGCTTATAATAATCAGCCTGTATTGTCCCACTGTAGGGCAAAGGCTTCCCTATCTCTTTCCACTCAACTCGATCCTGAGAGTATATGGAGTAAATCCAGGATTGAATCAAAGTTAATCAGCCTTATTAAACTGTTTTATTAACTGTACCATCACTTTCAGGAAACCTTTACACAAGAATTGGTGGGGAGTCAGAGACGAAGTCCTGAGTGAAGTAGCAGGAATAGAGGGCTGCATATTCTGCCACAGCACTGGATTCATCGGTGGCAATATCACAAGAGAAGGTGCTTTCAAAATGGCTGTAGCTAGTTTAGAAGCTGAATCATAGTTATGTAACTAAAAAAACTAAAAATAAATTTACTGACAGAATCAAGTACTGATTAGTTCAATTTTACATGATTATACAGCAGTGGTGGCCCAGTGGTATCGGCCGCGACTTACGAGTTGTAGGTCGTAGGTTCGAACCCAGACAGGCGCTTTACTTTGTGTAAATTATTTCATCACCACTGCTCTTAAAACGGTGAAGGAAAACATCGTGAGGAAACCGGCATGTCCTAGAACCAAAAATTCAAAGACATGTGACATCTACCAACCCGCACTGGGCCCGCGTGGTAGATTACGGCCCACTCCCTCTCACAGAGAGGAGGCCTGTGTCCCAGCAGTGGGAACATTATAGGCTGATGATGATGATGATGATGATGATACAGGGTCAAATTAAATTAGCTAGCAAAACTCTGCAGACGTGATGGGCATTGACATCTAAACATCTTTTTTTTTTTGTGTGAATGGGAAATCATATCAAATGACTGCTCCCGCTCTGGATGTAGCGGAAGGGAGTGTCAGACTTACTGACTAAAACCCACCCGTGTTCCTTCCTTAGCCCTTTATGTTCCGGGGCAGCGGTAACCCTTTCGGACAATACCGCTGACCGATATCTAAACATGACAAAATAAAAATGTTTGATTTTTTTGGGTTCATTGGGTTCAACGACCGCTGGTAGTGTTTTTACTTGAAGTATAAGTTCAGAAAATCTGTTTTCTTTTGTTTTATTGTGTTGAAATATCGATACCTATCACATCTGCGAAGTTTACACAAATAAAACGATTTTTTACTTTAAACTTTCTAATAACTACACTAATTGCTGTCAATGACCCTATAAAAAATCATGAAATTTATATATTTTTTGCTTTATCATATTTACATATTGATACCATCACGTCTGCAGAGTTTCGCTAGGTAATTGAATTTGACCTTCTATTCTATCTGGCCCTTGGATATCAGTCTGTAAGTGCTCGTCGAATGTTGACAGCAGCAGTCTGCCGGTGACGCGTGTCGCTCGTGTGTATACACACATACCTCTTTATTCATAAACATTGCTTAGCAGTCGCTAACAGTCAAACAGTCGTCAAACAATACATATTTTACATTTAAACGTCACTTAATTTAAATAATTGTTTATAAATAAGCCCCTATCCCCCTTACTAATAAACATATCGACGGTTCCCCGGCTATTTGATCTGGTTGATGGTTTAATTAAAAAGAACCGATGTGTTTACCTTTTTAGAGGAGAGAAAGTAAAGGTAAAGTATAGTACAACGCAACTCCTCGTCAAAGCGGCTATATCAGTGATTTCTGGACACGGTTCTATTCCTGGTTGTAATAAGTTTTAGGTGTTTTTGAAAAAGGATTGTTTGTTTGGTCTCAAAATATTGTTGCCTTGCTGTGTTGTTTTGTCGCAACTTCTTAATAAGTTGATTAAAATATGCAAATAGTGATCATTAAAAAAAAATGGAAAAGCAAGAAAAAAGTTTTTTCATTCCGTAATTCGATTGGCTTGTTTATTTTTTCGTTTCGAAGTTTTTTTTTTAATTTAATTATTCGTTTATCTCTAGGATTTGGATGTTGCGTTGGTCATGGTCATAAAAATATTGAAAAAAAAAAACGAAGCATTTGTTTAAATTAAAAAGGCACTTTTTTGTTATCGTCAAAATGGGTATTGTTACAAAAAAAAAGGATTATTAAGAAGTTGTTTAAATAATTGTGTACAATGTTGAGAAAACATCGTTGTTTGTTTATTGAACAAAATGCATCGTATTATTTGGAAGACTCATTTCTGGATTGTCAAAATGGAGAGAAAAGTATTATTCGTTTAAAAAGCACATCTTGTTGTAGTAAATGTTGATTAAAATGGTCATTCCGTCATTTTGGTTTGGTTTTTGTTGAGGAAATGTTATTATTGAATATCGAAATGTGAAAGTGCCGGATATAATTTCTGCTAATTCGGTTAGGACTTATCTAGGCATAAGTTCATACAAATATGCAAACAGTGGTCTACAGATACATTAAAATGAAAAAAAAAAAATAAAACAAGAAAGTTTTTGATTCCGTAATTTGTTTAGCTTGTTTACTTTTTCGTTTGGAAGATTTTTTTTTATTCCAATAATTCGTTTTATCTCTAGGATTTGGATGTTGCGTTGGTCATGGTCATAAAAATATTGAAAAAAAAAAACGAAACATTTGTTTAATTAAAAAGGAACTTTTTTGATATCGTCAAAATGGGTATTATTACAAAAAAAAAAGGATTATTAAGAAGTTGTTTAAATAATTGTGTATAATGTTGAGAAAACATCGTTGTTTGTTTATTGAACAAAATGCATCGTATTATTTGGAAGACTCATTTCTGGATTGTCAAAATGGAGAGAAAAGTATTATTCGTTTAAAAAGCACATCTTGTTGTAGTAAATGTTGATTAAAATGGTCATTCCGTCATTTTGGTTTGGTTTTTGTTGAGGAAATGTTATTGAATATCGAAATGTGAAAGTGCCGGATATAATTTCTGCTAATTCGGTTAGGACTTATCTAGGCATAAGTTCATACAAATATGCAAACAGTGGTCTACAGATACATTAAAATGAAAAAAAAAAAACAAGAAAGTTTTTGATTCCGTAATTTGTTTGGCTTGTTTACTTTTTCGTTTGGAAGATTTTTTTTTATTCCAATAATTTGTTTTATCTCTAGGATTTGGATGTTGCGTTGGTCATGGTCATAAAAATATTGAAAAAAAAAAACGAAACATTTGTTTAATTAAAAAGGAACTTTTTTGATATCGTCAAAATGGGTATTGTTTAGACATGGGCGCCGCCCCCAAATATTGCGGCGGCGGCGTGCTGATGAATCACGCTCGGCGGCGGCGCGGCGCCGGCGCACATTGGGCCCATACTGAAAATTTGTGGACTTAGGCAACAAAGTTCCAATATCGATGCGATTTTTTTTTATATGACGTGTTATGATATTCCTAACAACTTTTATTCTCATAAAATTTCGTCTAAAGTTGATAGTTTGTCTTCAAAAAAAATTATTAGTTTTTTTTGTATGGAGCGAATCACGTTTCATTTTTTTTCTTCAATTGTACTAATATGTTGAGTGTGTGGCGGTGAATATATGATAGCTAGGGTCATTTTCTATCCATGAAAAAAAAATCAGCGCCGGCTATCTGCGGCATCGCGAGTAATCATTCGGTAAAAAAAAATTATTTTGTATGAAATTTTTTGCCATTTAAAATAAATTCAAAGTATATTTTTTGTCTCATTTGGCTGTTTTGACCTTCTTTTTAGTTAAATATATAGTTTTAATAGCGCATAGTTACATATAACTAGTAATTCTGGTAGAGATTTAGTTATTATTGCATGTTATCGGTAGCACCTGCATTGTGATTGATGACTCATTTGTTTGTGCGCTCGGCTAAGCGCATAACTAATGAGTTTTCAAAAATGCTCGTCTCTGATTGGCTGTGTTATTTTTTTAACTGCACGTTATCTATTGTTGAATAAATATCGTAATAAGTTTCAGGTTATACTAATTTTGTTAATGATAGGTGAAATAATTTAAATCTGTACGGGCAAGTCATTGATAATTACCTACATAATCAAGCCTATGTATATTATAGTATAAGTTATCGTAGTATGACCAATATGAAACTGTGAAGTAATTGTAGCCCTGAAAAGGGCTGTTTGTCATATTCCTAGCCCTGATGGGCTTTTGTGGGAATAATCTAGAGCCGGATCACATTATTTCTTGTTCCAGAAGTGCTAGTGGGTCTGGCAAATTTTCGGACTCTGCTATGAGGCATTCTTCTTCCTCCATAATCTCACTGCCACAGGGAGGCTCAGTAGTCTGTAACAACTGAATTGCTTCAGGCAACAACTCATTATGAACCTTCTTCGTTATTTTAGGCCTTATGTAGGATATGTGGGGATCAGAGCTTATTAGAAGTCCATGAAGGATGTCTTCGTTTGTTGCTATTCTCCCTGTTTTCCGAGTGTGCCTCTCCCTGACGTTTCTGAAATCCTTATTACGGGCTTCCGAAGCTTCTTCAGATAAGGTACCTAAAACGAATAAGTTATGTACATTTTAATTTCAAAACGCAATCGAGTCAAATAATACATCATACTATATTTATTTTTTACTTACCGATTGGCAAAACACCAAAGTGGTTACAGATGTCTGCACCGTGCATTAGATGTTTATGTACACTAACTGGCATGTAGTACCGCGAATAGTGTAGTGTACCTTCTAAATTTTTCACAGTCAATGTTTTTGCCTGATGATATGGCTTGTAGAATAACGGAAAATCTGAAAATCAGATTTTCGTCAATTCCCGGTCCAATAGCGCTTGCAATTTAATGTGAGCTCCTTTTTCAGTAATCTCCATACTCTCTTGTGGTGGGTAACATCTTTTCTTGGCATTTACAAGATTTGGATAAGATGGAAAGGCAGCACAGTTTTCTTCTTTCAGAAATTGTCGAAGAGCTAAGTATTTCCATTTCGAGAGCGCAAGTGATGTATAAAGAGCTAAACACTTATCTTCAGAGACAGTACTTAAGCTCTACTTCTTGAATAGTCGCTCATCTACTTCGGATAGCGCATCTGGATTACTGGAAAGGTATTCGACCACTTTTGCCAGATTCGTTTTGCCGTTGTCTTTCAATTTTGTTTGTACCAGTGCTGCAACTCTTCCTCGGAATTTTCTTCTACTATGGAAGTAGAACGTCTTTTTTTTTACTTATTACTTAAGTCTTCGAACGGTTTTCTGTGCTCCTTTTCTGTAGATGTTCCCGCTTCCTCAGTACATACTGCAAGAGTAGGAACATGGGAATCTATATCCACAGGCTCAGATAAGGCTGCGTCTGAAAAGCCCATCTCACTTCTCAGGTCAACAGTGTCACAAACAGGCCATTTGATGTTTTTTTCCAACCACTTGCGATTACTTTCACGGTTCATAAAAGTTTTTTGATGTCTACATGACTCTATCCACTTTTTATTTAGATTTACACAAAAAAGTCGACAGAACTCCTTGATTCGGTTCTTGTCTTCTTCAGAAACTTCGGTAGTTAAGACAGAAATGATACTTTCATATAGAAACATATGATTTTTCAGATCACCGCCACTTCTTAATTTCACAAAAAGATCTAGGTTGGTACAAAATCCAGCCATAGTTCTAATGTAAATATAAAAATAAAAGTATTTCACTGTGTTCACAAATAAGCGACAAGAGCGAAACTAGATGGACTTAATGAATGTCTTTATATTTATAGTCAGTGTTAATTACTCAAGTTCAAGGTCAATTAGTCAAGCATTACTCAAGTAGTGGACATAACAGTGAGTGAAAATTATTCAGCCAATCAGAGACGAGCATTTTTGAAAACTCATTAGTTATGCGCTTAGCCGAGCGCACAAACAAATGAGTCATCAATCACAATGCAGGTGCTACCGATAACATGCAATAATAACTAAATCTCTACCAGAATTACTAGTTATATGTAACTATGCGCTATTAAAACTATATATTTAACTAAAAAGAAGGTCAAAACAGCCAAATGAGACAAAAAATATACTTTGAATTTATTTTAAATGGCAAAAAATTTCATACAAAATAATTTTTTTTTACCGAATGATTACTCGCGATGCCGCAGATAGCCGGCGCTGATTTTTTTTTTCATGGATAGAGAATGACCCTAGCTATCATATATTCACCGCCACACACTCAACATATTAGTACAATTGAAGAAAAAAAATGAAACGTGATTCGCTCCATACAAAAAAAACTAATAAATTTTTTTCAAGACAAACTATCAACTTTAGACGAAATTTTATAAGAATAAAAGTTGGTAGGAATATCATAACACGTCATATAAAAAAAAATCGCATCGATATTGGAACTTTGTTGCCTAAGTCCACAAATTTTCAGTATGGGCCCACTGTGCGGCGGTGTGACTGATTTATGATGATGTGAAAGATTTTTACACTGAATTTTCATACTGCAATGAAAATACAATGTAAAAATCTTAAAAAAAAACCAACAATGCAATGACTCACTTTATTTATCAAAAAATAAAAGAAAACTGTTCAAGTTAGGCGACAAAATTATTTTTCTGGATAATTTTTGCATTCCTTGTAGTTATCGTGAATAAAAATTATTTTTCACTTCTCATGCTCTAAAAGTTCGTCTTTATGTTGTGCTTAGGCGACATAAAATCGCTTTTTATGTTCTAGTGCATAAAGTAATTTTTTTTTCTGAGACTAAGGTAATCAGGCCCAACAGCCACACGCACAATAGAACTTCGCAGATTAAAGTCGTGATTTATTTAATTTTCTTTAATTTATACCACTTCCGTGTTTTCTATCGTTAATTTAATAAAATCAGGTAAAATAGTTGTCATTTATTATTTAAAAACGCAATGAAACGTTTTTATGACTTGGCAGTATGAAGTACCCAAGTCGAATGACAAATGTTGAAATAAAAAAAAAAAAAACTTTTAAAAAGTTTCGTGGCGGTATTATCTGTGGTGGCGGGAATTAGCTATGCTTTGCAACATTTTTGATTAATTATGTACTGTATACTTTATGCCTGTTTCATTTTCTCGCAATCGAAGTGAAAAGCAGAGTGTACAACTCAGACATAAACGAGCCATTTTACCCCTCGACTTAACTATCCACCCTCGCCTGTGGCTCGCGTGGATATAAACGTCTCGGGGTAAAATAGCTTCTTTTATGCCTTAGTTGTACAATCTACTATTATTCACTCTTTGTGGACTCAACCGAGATCTTTTTGCAGAAAGTACCATTCCAGCTACAGAAAATACCCTCTCATTTGGGGTACTTGTAGCGGGTACGCATAGCAAAGCTCTGGCAAAGGTAGACAGCCAAGGAAAATCTTTCTTCTTTTCGTTCCAAAAAGATAAAAGATCCTCATTATTGATATCCGTAGATCCAACAGCAGAAGCGAGATATCGCCAACATTCTTGGTCTAGTGGATCATCATCTTCAAGTCCATGACCAGCACTATGTTTCTTAGAGAGTTTACTCAAAATTGATGAGGAACTGCTGGTATTTAATGAAACTGAAGTGTCCGTTTCGTTTCTTTCACAATTTCCGGACAAATCGTGCGATTTTATAACTTCCTTTATATAAGATGCAAGGAAGGAAGCCTTTGCCATATTTTGCGACTCTAAATATAAATCTAACTCTTTAAGACCCATGAACCGCTTCTCCAAAAGAGCTGCAGCTACTACAGGTTTCGTAACAGGAAATCTTTTATCAATATTCGCCAACATGTTGCGTTTTAAACGAAACAGAACCAATGATTCGTCATCATCAAGTGATTTTAGAACATCAATTATTTCAGAGCGAAATACAAGTGCAACATTCATAGTGCAGGTCTTTTGGGATGACATAATTTCGACTGCTTCACGGAATCGTTTTAAAAACTTGACTAAATCTTCCAAAAGAATCCACTCATTTTGAGTAATTTTTAGCTCATCTTTTCCTACTTTTCTTAACATATTGTTTATTGGATCACGATTGTAAACATGAATTAAACTCTCCAGCATCTCTAAAATGCTGTGCCAACGTGTAGGCGTAACAGTCTTAATTGACGGAATATTTCTAAAATTATCAGCTATCATAAGTGACATGTCTTCTGCAAACCCTTCGGTGCTTGCTTGTGTAGCTGTCTGCGAATTGCTCTGTAAAATAGGGTTACTCTCATCAATTTCTAATGTTTCTACTACTCGTTCAACACTATCCAAAAATTCTTTCTGCACCTTTTCTGCTTCTAACTCCACCTCTGGTAACCGGTAGCGCAGAGTCTTCACAATTTTTTTACATTTATTAACCAGTTCTTTTACTTCTGGGACACTATCTATACCATCCACGGTCACAAGGTTATGAAGCCCATGTCCGAGGCACAAATGGTGCTCCGTTTCCCAACGAAACTGCCCGTTTCACGTTGCTGCCAGCATCCGTTACAGCGTAAATATTTTTCGCATCCAGTCCAAATTTTTTCTTTACGCCCTGGATCATTTCATTTATCTTTTCTCCTGTTTTTTTTCCAGTCACAGTGTGAGTACTCAGAGTCAATGACTTCAGTACAAAATCTGCAATCAGGGAAATACACTTGGGAGCAAATAAATCGAGCCACTTCCTTTTTTCACGTATAATGGTTATTATTTTTGGTATTATGGAACGTATCAAATCGAAACATATATCGCCTAAGAGCTTATTTAATAATCTTTACAATGAGGGTAAATTATTGAATGATAACCTTATTTAATGATAAATTATTGTCTCTGAAAGAAAAACGGTAATTTTGATAGAAAATTGTCAGTCCAGAAAAAAACAATTAAAAACAAAATTATGGTATAAACTTATTCTTAATATCTTGTATTACCCCCCCTTGCCCTGATTTCGATAGATTTTCTGGACTGTTTTAATCCTACAATTTTCTATCAAAATTACCGTTTTTCTTTCAGAGCCAATAATTTATCACTAAATAAGGTTATCATTCAAAAATTTACCCTCATTGTAAAGATTATTAAATAAGCTCTTAGGCGATATATGTTTCGATTTGATACGTTCCATAATACCAAAAATATTAACCATTATACGTGCAAAAAAAAGCAAGTGGCTCGATTTATTTGCTCCCAAGTGTAATTAGAATACATAAGAAATAGAATAACATAATTCCGTTTTAAAATCATGCAAGAGAGATTTGCTCAGAAAAAAAAAAAAAAAAAAAACTTCAAAGTCAAAAGCTAAATTATTTGCATAGCTGAGAAAAGAAGCAGCATGAACCTCTTGATATTTACGTTAAGTTTAATTTTTTTCTGTGAATTCGTTTCTTTTTATGAAAATTGCCTACCAGCTGTCAAATAATGTAGAGTAAACGTAATATAATTCAGTTTTCTGTATTGATCTGTCCATAAATCAAAGGTAATAAATAGCACAGTGTCGAGGCGCGTCCATGTGTATTCTTTCTTTAACGTTGCTCAGCATGCACTCGTATACATCGGACAGCGCTGTACCACTCACAGTATGTCGTGACGGAAGGTCGTCTTCATTCAAGATTATGTCGTATTTCTAAAATTAAAAAAAAATGCTTGAGTTCGGTGAACATAATAAATGTTGTGTGACATTAGAAAAAGAAAGGCAATAAAAGCTAATTACTGAAATAGATAGGTAGGTACCTTAAAAAAATCCACCATCCCTTCATCAGAAATTGAGTCAAACGGAAGCAAAGATTTGGAAAACCAAAGAGCTACATCTCTAGCCAGTAGCCATTTGTCATGTTTTGGCGTGACTTTTACACTTTTTGAACCAGAAGCAGTATAAGTTTTAGCAGGACGCTTAGCAGTGAAAAAGTCTTTGATGTTAGTTTTGGCTTTATTAGCAGCAGAAGCAGGTTCATCTCGAATGTCATGATCATCTCGTAGGTGACGAGTTAAATTTCCAGTACTGACTGTTTTACTATACTTAACACTTTATTTTAACACTGTAACAAATTAAGCAAAAAGCCCATCACCTTCATGCCTGCTTACACACACACACACACACACACACACATAATCAGCCTATAACGTTCCCACTGCTGGGACACAGGCCTCCTCTCTGTGAGAGGGAGTGGGCTGTAATCCACCACGCGGGCCCAGTGCGGGTTGGTGGATGTCACATGTCTTCGAATATTTGGTTCTAGGACATGCCGGTTTCCTCACGATGTTTTCCTTCACCGTTTTGAGAGCAGTGGTGCAGTGGTGATGATGGTCGGCGCGCGGGGGAGACGCGGCGCGGCGCCCATGTCTAGTATTGTTACAAAAAAAAGGATTATTAAGAAGTTGTTTAAATAATTGTGTACAATGTTGAGAAAATATCGTTGTTTGTTTATTGAACAAAATGCATCGTATTATTTGGAAGACTCGTTTCTGGAATGTCAAAATGGAGAGAAAAGTATTATTCGTTTAAAAAGCACATCTTGTTGTAGTAAATGTTGAATAAAATGGTCATTCCGTCATTTTGGTTTGGTTTTTGTTGAGGAAATGTTATTGAATATCGAAATGTGAAAGTGCCGGATAAAATTTCTGCTAATTCGGTTAGGACTTATCTAAGCATAAGTTCATACAAATATGCAAACAGTGGTCTACAGATACATTTAAATGAAAAAAAAAAATAAAACAAGAAAGCTTTTGATTCCGTAATTTGTTTGGCTTGTTTATTTTCTCGTTTGGAAGATTTTTTTTTTTATTCCAATAATTCGTTTTATCTCTAGATTTGGATGTTGCGTTGGTTATAATCATTAAAATATTGAAAAAAAAAAACGAAACATTTGTTTAAAGAGGCACTTTTTTGTCATCGTCAAAATGGGTATCATTACAAAAAAAAAAGGATTATTAAGCAGTTGTTTAAATAAGTGATGTTGAGAAAATATCGTTGATTGTTTTTTGAACAAAATGCCTCGTGTTATTTGGAAGACTTGTTCCTGGAATGTCAAAATGGAGATAAAAGTATTATTCATTTAAAAAGCACATCTTGTTGTTGTAGTAATGTTGAATAAAATGGTTCTTCCCGTCATTTTGGTTTGGTTTTTGTTGGGGAAATGTTTATTGAATATCGAAATGATATAATGCCGGAGACCATGTTTGCTATATTCAATTAGAATATTTCTATTACGGCCATGGTTTTATAATTTGTCATAAATATATAATGGAATGGTTCCACAGGATTGCTGTTCTCTCACCATTCCAAATTGACTTACTGTCAGACAATCAGATCAGAATCAGTGAAAATTTAATTAAATTAATAAAAAACAAACAGTTAATTTATAAAATTAAATTTCATTCGAAAACATCCATCGGTTTCTTACTAAACTTCAACTATATTCGACGACCCTGGTGACTTATCTCTTTTGGTGACAGTACCTACTTACTACTTTTGTGGCTGTTCTTGAAATTCAAGCTATCTTCCTTCACATATCTTTTACTATATCAATATCAACAGAGTGACTTGCTTTTGGGCCATATGCGACACGAATAAGGCTTTCGAAGAATCTGATTCTAGCATAAAAAATAGAAAGCCCAAAGGAGAATACCGTCAAATATAGGGCGCCCTGTACTAAACGAAAAGTCCGCTATCACAACCAAACCTAGTGTATTTGGAGGAGAATTTAGTGCCCTTCCTATATTGCTAAGTATTTTTTACATGGATTCCCGCAATTCGTATTTATTTACCATTTACCTAGTTAATATTTTGAGGTTACGGTCGAGGAAATGACGACGAATGATGGAGGCATCGCTAAGGATTATCACACAAAGACTACTATATAATAGATAGATAGATAATTGGGCTTAGGACCATCAAAATTATCAACTTTTTTACAATTGCTTATTAAGAAAACAACTCATCATCATCAAAAAACAATTAGTTAACTAAATTAAAGCTTTAAAACTTGTAAAAAAAGTAATTTTGGCGTATTTAAAAACTTTGAATCAGCTGATATTTACAATAATAATTTACGTATTTACAAAACTTAAAAAAAAATTACAGGTATTTTAACTGTCCTTCGAAATGTCCACCACCATTATCAATACAAAGACGGGCATGTTTAATTAAATTGTTTTTTTAACGATAAAAGTATGCTTCGCTCACTTTTCACTTCGTCAAATGCGTCCAATATGCGCTGTTTTAATTGTTCTACACTTGTTGGCTCACTAATGTGTCGCTTAACAACACTCCACAAAAAAAAGGCCTATGGCGTGAGATCAGGTGAGCGTGGAGGCCATGCCACGGGACCACCTCGACCGATCCACTGATTCCCAAACTCCTCCGTCAGGTCCTTCTTCAGGTACTTGGCTATGGGCCGGTGCGTGGAATGATCCATGGTCGAGTAAACGCTGGTAAGCATTTACCACAGTCCGAACGTTCCGAAACATCTATTAACAATGCTCACACTCTACCTGGAGCTAACTGTGGATCAGATCACCAACTTTTGACCTCGTAAGTTGAAAGTCAAACTAACAGCAACTAGAACTCTCGAAAAGCGAAAGAGATTGGAAGTCTACGATTGTTCCAAACTGAAGCTAGCGGTGGAACAGAACTGGAATAAATTGTTGGATACTAAACACGATGAGGAATCGCTAGACGTTATATGGGATCGAGCCAAAGATGTCATCATTGGTGCTATTAACGAGACAAATCCGCCAGTAAAGGCTCAAAGGCGTCAGCTCTGGATGACTGACGATACTCTTGCTTTGGTGGAGAGAAGAACAACTGTCTAACAAATTACAACCCTCATTGGCTTTTTTACTTGCGTCATCTTCCGTTTCATACCTGTTTTCGTACCATTCTAAGTAATGTTTTTGATGTAGTACCATAGGGGTGGTTTTTGTCTTTATCCATCCTATGTTAGCATCAATATTCTCTAGCTTTGAAATATATGTATGAGTTAAGTTAGACGTGTCATTCGACTTCCACGTAAAACAATCACCGACCTTCATATACATCTCACCTCTAGTAACATCAATACTCTTGGCGTTGTCCTGGTGCTTAAATCCTCCGATGGTGTTGATTAGGTATTTGTTACACGTAACTTCAGCTGCTACCTTGGGCGCACACATCCAAACGGCTAACAAGAACAGCAGAGTGGTGGTTGGTCCGGTCTTGGCAAACATAACAAATGCCACAGCTACCAAAACAGTGACTTTGACAAAGGGTTCTAAATTGTCAAAATTAATACTGAATCCGAATAATAATGCTATAACAATACCTGTAGTAGCAAAAAAGTACCCATTAATGATACCAAAATAAGAAATGAAGACGATAGCAACTAACTTAACATTAATATCTAATCCATCTATCGTTTTGTAATAATCTGAATCCGTAATATTTTTAAAGAAACTTGTGAATTTAAACTTATAATCCCCTACAGTATCACTTATACTACGCCTGTGCCTCTTATGGTTATGAACACAATGCATAGTGAGGGTTTTCTCATCTATTACCACCCCGTGACTACAGGTCCGCATCATACGATGTATGTGGCTGATTTCTTCTGAGGAAAAACTAAATACATCACTAGCTATTAGCGATTCCAACTCATCATTATTACTGATAGTCACATGACTTGCTTCTGCGTAAACTAAGCACCCTGCAACGCACAATAACATGGTAACAAATCCAGGGGTCCGGCTAGTAACGATGGCAAGTATCAATATCATAGCAACTACTGGGAATTGTGAAGAGGGGAGATGTATCTTGATGGTATCACTATTAGTAGCAGTCAATCCCACTAATTTATCAACCTCCTCAGCATTATGTTTGATAGTGTCAGATAGACCGTCCAGATAGTGTATGGTAGAATTTAAACGATGCAAAGCATCCCTCTCGCTTATTATATCGAACACAGCACGTTTCCTCCTAACTAGACCTGCATTCATAACTGTGATTTCACCAACAAGATGTTGGATTTGCGTACTATGCAAATTAGCCGTCAACGATACTTTTCGTGCTATATCAAATATTAGGTCCTTACATATGAAATTGGCGTTTTTCGTACTGGCCACTTTAATCACGAATTTCTCCTCTTTGGTAAGGAATTCCAAATTCAAATTTGTACAGCTATTTACTCATGTATTTGTGCTTCGATGACCGTCATTCATTTGTTTTTTTCTTCTGTTTTTTCTGTTTGCGTCACTCATTTTACAAAATGGAAAATTTAAAATATCGCATTATTTACGAGTACGAGTTCCGCCGTGGCACTAGTGCTGCGGAAACGACTCGAAGGGTGAATGATGTGTATGGCGGTCATGTTGCAAAAGAAAACACAGTTCGTTTTTGGTTCCAACGTTTTCGTTCTGGAAATTTCGACCTGCAGAACAAGCCCCGTGGACGGCCTGAGACCCAAGTTGATAATGGAGAATTGAAGGCTATTGTGGAAGCGGACCCATCGCAAACCACGTCCGAGTTAGCTGCAGGCTTCGATGTTAGTGATAAAACTGTTTTAATTCACTTGAAGCAAATTGGGAAGATTAAAAAGCTTGAAAGGTGGGTACCTCACGAATTGACTGAACAGAAACAGACGGCTACCAAATTAGAAGAGCTTGAATTGGAATGTCTTAGACATCCTCCGTACTCCCCGGACCTTGCTCCAACAGATTACCATTTTTTTCGCAATTTGGATAACTTTTTGCAAGGGAAAAAATTCAACTCCGATGGGGCAGTCCAAATCGCCTTCAAAGATTTTATTGATTCCCGTCCGACTGGTTTTTTTAGTAAAGGGATCAATGAACTACCTATAAGATGGCAAAAGTGCATTGAAAACAATGGTTCATACTTTGATTAATTAAATATATTATATTAGGTCCTTACATATGAAATTGGCGTTTTTCGTACTGGCCACTTTAATCACGAATTTCTCCTCTTTGGTAAGGAATTCCAAATTCAAATTTGTACAGCTATTTACTCATGTATTTGTGCTTCGATGACCGTCATTCATTTGTTTTTTTTCTTCTGTTTTTTCTGTTTGCGTCACTCATTTTACAAAATGGAAAATTTAAAATATCGCATTATTTACGAGTACGAGTTCCGCCGTGGCACTAGTGCTGCGGAAACGACTCGAAGGGTGAATGATGTGTATGGCGGTCATGTTGCAAAAGAAAACACAGTTCGTTTTTGGTTCCAACGTTTTCGTTCTGGAAATTTCGACCTGCAGAACAAGCCCCGTGGACGGCCTGAGACCCAAGTTGATAATGGAGAATTGAAGGCTATTGTGGAAGCGGACCCATCGCAAACCACGTCCGAGTTAGCTGCAGGCTTCGATGTTAGTGATAAAACTGTTTTAATTCACTTGAAGCAAATTGGGAAGATTAAAAAGCTTGAAAGGTGGGTACCTCACGAATTGACTGAAGCAAACCGGCAAACGCGCGTCGACTGCTGCGTTACATTACTGAACCGGCACAACAATGAAGGTATTTTAAACCGAATCATTACCTGTGATGAAAAATGGATTCTTTACGATAATCGGAAGCGCTCAGCGCAATGGTTGGATCCTGGCCAGCCAGCCAAATCCTGCCCCAAGCGAAAATTAACCCCAAAAAAGTTACTTGTAAGCGTTTGGTGGACTAGTGCCGGTATTGTACATTACAGTTTTCTCAAATCTGGCCAGACTATTACAGCTGATGTCTATTGTCAGCAATTACAAACCATGATGGAAAAGCTAGCGGCTAAACAACCAAGGCTGGTCAATCGCTCCACGCCACTGCTGCTTCACGACAACGCCAGACCACACACTGCGCAACAGACGGCTACCAAATTAGAAGAGCTTGAATTGGAATGTCTTAGACATCCTCCGTACTCCCCGGACCTTGCTCCAACAGATTACCATTTTTTTCGCAATTTGGATAACTTTTTGCAAGGGAAAAAATTCAACTCCGATGGGGCAGTCCAAATCGCCTTCAAAGATTTTATTGATTCCCGTCCGACTGGTTTTTTTAGTAAAGGGATCAATGAACTACCTATAAGATGGCAAAAGTGCATTGAAAACAATGGTTCATACTTTGATTAATTAAATATATTATATTAAAAAATATTCGACTTTTTGTTCCTTCCATACAAAACGCCAATTTCATATGTAAGGACCTAATATTAAAAAATATTCGACTTTTTGTTCCTTCCATACAAAGCGCCAATTTCATATGTAAGGACCTAATATTAACCTATCATAATTATACAGAGTATGGACTTTTGTTTCTATGGCGTTAATCCAATTCCACATGTCAGAAATGATAATGCAAGATTTATTATAATTTTGTGCAACATCACTGAGAAGCGATTTAGTGGATGATGTAGGTTCGAAGCTAGATAAGAACTCCTGCTGGTGATCTGTCTCTTTCCTTAGCAGTTGGAGCTTCTGCTTCATTGTCTTAGCCTGCAACTCACCCGTGGCTATCTCTCGCGTGACTCGACTTTGAAAATTTTGAGCCTCATTTAATGTGTGTAAGGTTCTATTATTGTAATCTATTAAAACGTCTAGAGTGTTTATGATTGCAATGGTACTATTTCTGTAATTAATCTTAGAAGATGATTCTGATTTGGACGCGTCTTTAACATGTTTAGCAGAATTAACGCTAATTTGAGAAGCAGTCAGTATAAGCATCAAAGAAGTCACGACGCTACTAGGAGTAAAGTGATAAACATTAGCAAAATTGGCGTTAAATCTAAGCTGTAGATTTGTCTTGCCAGACTCATAGAAGATGACGTTACTATAACCAGGTCTAACATGAACTGCTACACCATCATCGTCTGAAGGTTGATCAATGTACGATAAGAGATCATTTTTGGTATCAAATTGTTTGTTGGCATAGGCTATAAGTCTGGCAAAGGGCATTGTGCTAACCGAATCTTCTGTAAGTACCCAATCGAATGCAACGGTTTCACCAAATGTAGCAATTACATATTCCGACCCATTACTTGTTGTTATAACTGAAATTAACTCATCAGTCTCAAAGTCATATATAGGCATCCCTGATATGAGTCTCTTATCACTCTTGAAAGCCTTGAATTTACCCACGTGAGCCTGTGTACCATCAAACCCTATACTTACTAACGGTGCAGTAACAACATCAAAAACGTTATTTTTATTAAGTACATAAACTTTGGAAATATTAGATCTAACGGGTTTTAATATGTGTCTTGAAAAGAAATCAACGTAGTGATGATGAGTTTTCTTATAACAAGCACGCTGTGCGAGTGTAAGACAGTGCATTGGCACTATGTCATGCTTATTATCTTCAACAGTACCTGTACATACCATGAAATTATCCAGGAGTTGAAATTGATTGTTAGCTATATTAGTCATGATTCAAAATTTGATTTGTATACGTTAAAATTGATTTAAAAGTATTTTGTTTAGCAACTTTATTTAACAGGAAGTTCTCTTCTGAGTTTCCTGTCGTTAATTTTAAAGGGAAAATTAAATTGAACCTATTTTGATGTAGATCAAACGTCGCAGCCTATGAGTTTAACCACCCCAGTTGCGGAAGGGTGACTCACGGTTTCTACCTATTAGACCCACTCACACCGGTTTGGAGCTTTAGAACATAATGATCAAGTCCCGGGAAACTGCTACTACAGTGAGTGTTTACGCTACTAGCTTCATGAGCTCGGCAGGTACTGACTAATGCCCCAACACGAAGAGATCAAGTAAGACGGGCTACGAAGGCGAAAGGAGCAAACATGAGGGCTGTAAATTGGATGTCTGCCCAAATTCAGACTGCATGCCGCACACTGGTTCACTTTGGCAAAACTATAGACATAGGAATCGATGTGAGTCGGTGTGTATATTTTGAGTTGATTTTTTTTTACGTATTCCTCTTTTGATTACAAACAACTTTTTTTAGACGCGTTTTTTAAAACAACTTACTATGTATTTCCGAGAAAAAAAATATTTTGTGTTTTTTTTGTATGGGAGGGTATGTAATGCGTGCGTGGGTCAAAATAAAACTTAGTAGGTATTCAAGAACACGTCATTCTCAAACAGAAATGACAAAGAAATGTTATTGTATCCCTGCCGCTTTTCGAGCTACGGGCGCTCAAAGATTAGAAAAAAATAAAATATTTTGTTTCCATTTTAAAAGACCTACCTACTGACAATGAAATCTGAAAATGCCGTTCAAGATTTAATTTTAAACATCGCAGCATCCAACAACACTCATAAAAACAGCTGTATCATATTTTATTTAAAAAGTCAAGGGATCAGCAGTGAAATTCATTTCCAAATCTATAAAGACTTCTTCTTCAGCCTCCTGTTCTTCAGTCTCATACAGTGTGAGTCTTTATAATGTGCACATACTGAATCGAGGGAATCTTTGCTTAATTTTATAGACGGAAAAAATGATAAAAAAATTCTAAATATTTTATTAAATTTTTAATGGATTTTTTATTTATTTTTTCGCTTCTGTGACTCCAGTGTATACAAAACGGTGTAACTTTTTAACTCGATGTTTTATCACGATGAAACAAACTCCATAATGATTGGAAGTAATTAGGAGTCCGCATTAAATGAAAATTGTGTAAAAAAACTGCCACCAATTAAAAATTAACACGTTTTTCCCGCAAAAATCTGATTTTTTTTCATCAATTTTTGCAATAATCGTAAAATTTCTCAATAAGATGCCCCGATTACCTTCATTTTTTATTACTTTAAATTATTCCTCATCGTATTAGCTACCTAATAATTAAAATTGTATGCTTTTAGCTCAGACAAAACACTTTCTATCAAGTGTTAAAGATGGCACTTCGAACGCGCTATTTTTGTTCATTTAAGGATGATTTATTTGGGTTCAATGAATGGAAAAGAGTTCAATTAAAACATTCATTATTTTAAACAAAATTTAATGCATTAGGTTCTCAAAATGTCCACCTCGTTGTTGTAGGCACAAAGCCGCGCGAACTAAAATTTGTTGTGTCGCTCTCCTTATCATTTCGGGATCATTGCGAATATCATTCGCACAGTTAATTATGCGATCACGCAAATCGACCTCACTGTTGATGGGAGTACTGTAGACGCGTTGCTTCATGGTCCCCCACAGGAAGTAATCAAGGGGCGTTAAATCGGGTGAACGCGCAGGCCACCCTACAGGTCCTAGTCGTCCAATCCATTTATCATGATAATTTTCGTTTAAAAATGATCTCACATTTGTGGCATAATGGGCAGGGCATCCGTCCATCTGCAGAAACATCCTTCGACGCAAAGAGAGTGGTACATCTTCCAATAACTCAGGTAGGTCGTCAGTCAACAAACTTAAAAATCTTTCACTGTTCAAAGTTCTCGGCAGTATGACTGGTCCAATCAACATGTTATCGATAAGACCAGCCCAAACATTTATTGAAAATCTTACTTGAAAAGTCGATGAACGTTTCAATTTCGGGTTTTGACCTCCAGGGCACCATCTGTGTAAATTTCGACAGTTAGTAATACCATCTCTGGTAAATGTGTATTCGTCCATCCATAGTATGGTTTTCGGAAAGTTTGGGTTTGCTCTGGTATTTCTTTGAATCCAGGTGGACATCACACACCTTGGACGCCAATCTACGTCTTCATGTAGATGTTGCACTCTTTGGTAGTGGTAAGGGTGCAATCCTTCTTTCTTTAAAATACGCCACGCTGATTTTTGTGATATTCCGTGACGAAGAGCCAGTCGTCTAGTACTTATGGATGGATCAGCAAACAAATCGCTCAGTACTGCTCGTTCCAGAACCACATCAATAATTATTTGAGGCGGCTCGCGACGATCTCTACTTGATTCAAGTTCAGTGATCGACAATCTTCTGTGAACTTCCTGGAAGTTGCAGGCAGATGGCACTGGTTGCCTGTTAGGAAACGCAGCTATGTAAGCTGCGCGCGCAGCTCTGGCACTTCCTCGTCCCATCCCATAGTAAAAGGTTCAGGCTCATAAAAAGTGTAGGGTCACTTGTTCTACAGTGGCTCACTTTTTTTCCGAGGCGTATTTTTTAACACCTATTTAAGTTAGGTTATCGAAATTCGGAATGAATATAGTGGAACTAATGTGCTTTTAAAATGTACAGTCATTTTTAAATAAATGTAAGACAGAATGTAAATATTGTACCTTTTTAAAAAAAAACGTAAATGAGCCACTGTGTACCATAGGTTTGGCACACTGGCTCACCCCAGAGTACACAGTGGACCGTAGTGGTACACAGTGGATAGTTTGTACTAATCACAAGTAATAAAACAAATAATACAATAGTTATTCATTATTTATTAGGCAATATGTCAACATGTATTATATAGAAATAATTTTAAACTTTTTCTAATAACTTTTAATGTAAAAATCTTCGAAAACTTAACATCGAGCACAAACCTTATAAAATAACATGATAATATTCATTTTTAATAAAATAGGATCGAAAATACCTCATTGGTCTAAAACAAAACTAATATTAATTCAAAATGAGATCAAGATCCCGAGATCAATCAAAAACTTAACCTTACACTTAGTGAAAAAAAGAAAGAAACGAATTTATGCTTTGGCTACCTACCACAATTAAATTCTTACTCAGTCGAGAATTTGAATAAGAATTTAATCATGATAATCACTATCTTTAGATATAGGTAATAAAATTAAAGAAATCACTTATGGGCAATGCTTTGGCATACAATTCTACTGCACATTCAATTGAGATAAATCAATTGAAAAATAGTAATAAGACTGTTGACGTGTCGTGCTGCCACCGACAGAGGGTTTCGGCAATATAGATTTGATGTCAGCTTCTTTAACAAGTGACAGATCCGGCACCGTAGGCATATAAAATTTGCCTGGAGTTTTCTTCCTTAAAAAACTGATGTAATGTATTCCATATGTTCATTTCTGCTTTCCAACACTTTTCCAATGTAAAACAGTTTCTGTTTTTTTTGTTGAAAATTCTACCAGAACATATTCGCCTTCCATCGGAGGTCGAAGTAAAGGCCTTTTTAAATCACGTTCAGTCATGGCAGCAATTTCCATGTCTACGTCTTCTTCAAGCCACTCGCTATCTTCGTCCGATTCCTGATACTGAACTACAGCCTCATCATTTTCTTCATCGGAATCATCTTGCAGCACTTTTTTAACAATTTTCTTTCGTTTGATAGGCCGTCGGAAATAGACAAAAAAAGTGGCTAAATTCGCAAAGCGTGATGTAGTTCTGCATTTTTGGTATGTTGTATAGGTTTGTTAGGGTAGTGTAAATTCAAAGGAGAAGGGAAAGACTCCATAGTTTCCTGGGCCCAGGTGTTAACTCAATCAAACTAGCTTTATTTGAAAGTGGATATAATAACAAGGTCTCACTGAAAATTTGGTGAAATTTGGCTATCTTGGAATCAAGTTATATGAAATATAAGTAGTAAAAGTGAGGTTACATTATAACATTGTAGTTTTTTGATGTTATTTGCGAAATATTTTTGAATGGTTTTGGTTGTATAATGGTTTTACGCATGAAGTGCAAGTAGAGAGCCTCCATATGCGACGTGTTGAAGATCCTGACACGGATTGAGAACGGAAAATATGTGCGCACTCACAACGAAAGAAAACGAACGAGTGCCGGTCACAGAGTACTTTTCGATAGATGCCGGTTTTTTTCTACCTGTCATCTGTCAGTCGGTGACCAGCACAGATTACTTTAGACTATACTGAGAGACCAGTGTTGCTAACAGAAGAAAAATTAATGGAACTCGATTCGCTTTGAATCGATTCCACGAAAAGATTGACAAGCATTTGTCACTCGATGTTCATACATATTCTGAGATTTTACCGATTTATTCACGATCGATTACTCAGAATTCAGGCATGTACTTTATCGATTATTTAGTTTCACAACTTAATTTAATTTTTCTCGCTTCCTAGATAGAAACATGGTACTGTATTTTGTGATTTCCTTTAGAAAAATATAACGGTTTTTTTAATAGCCATTTCAACTAGTTAACTGCTGGGCCCAGGATTTCCCCTCTCCTTTGCAACTTCGAAAAACTTGTGGAAACTGAGAAAATCGAGAAAAACTTCGAAATTTTGGGACTTTTTTCACTATTTGCTCTCCAGGGCCAAAAGTATTCATTTTTTTGCGAACAATGTTCCGTACACTTATAAACTGTATTAAATTGCCTACAATTTGAGCCCAAATGCAGCTCTATTGACCTCAAAGGAGCCAAGCTATGGCACTTCAAAGATGACCAATTTTTCTTGAAAAATGAAATTTTCAGGTTTTCCACACTTATTTCGCGAAATATTGGCAAAACCACTTGCCCTGCGAAGAAAAGTTACTGAAAATATTTTATAGTACATTTATTTAGCTTTTATTAGAGCCCAAAACGAAGTCTGTGAGACTAGCAGTTCACTCACAATCTCAAAAAAACGAAAAGAAGGTAAAATGGGTTATAGAGGCAAAAGACTCAATGTATACAGGGTTATTGGAAATTAGACCGGAATCTTATAAGGGGCGATGGGGGACATCATTTGCAACAATATTGACCCCAAAAGTAATATAACCTCTCCGTCCATAGCAAAAAGATTTGTAAATCGTAGAACTCTTTCTTTTGTCTTTGTTGTGTGTGGATGTCGATTGATGGCGTTAAGTTCACTAATGTACCATTGAAGTTAACTTTAATGGTTAACATTTTTTAATTTTAAGTGGTTATTGCAGGGATACGTTACATTTGTCTCGATTATTCCATTCCGAATATCAATAACATAAGCTGAGAGTACCTCCCCGCGGTGAAGGCGGTAACAGTGTAAGCGTGTAATGCAAACACTTATGTAGTCGTTGATGGGGGATACCTCTTGCATACTGTTTTTGGCATCGTAACTCATTTGTACAGGCAATTATAGATGCCTACGTCACGTATACGTTGAACCGCTTTGGCAGGAACGTATCAGTGGTGTTTGACGGGTACCCGGGACGAGAGTGCCGATCGGAGCACAAAATCTGCCGAGCGATTCAGACGATATCTTGATTCTTCAACTGAAATTATTTTTGACTCCTCCACGATTATAAAAGTGCCCCAGGAGAAGATGATGTCGAACGATCGAAACAAAGAACGTCTCATTCAACATCTCTGCTCTGCATTATGTCTCGAAGGAATTGAAACGAAGACAGCGACGGATGATGCAGACCGCGATATTATTCTAATGGCGTTAGAGAAAACCAAGAGCCACGCCCATGTGATCGTAGTGGGAGAGGACGTAGACCTGCTTGTTCTCCTCTGTGGGTTGGGTTCTAACATCCAGAACTTGCGCTTTCAGAAACGTGGACGTAACAGAAATGAGGCCGGCTGCATTCAGTATACCACTAGCGCGTTTAACCAAGGAGAAGTTGAAATGCCCAATGGATTTAAACTGTTTATACACGCTTTTACTGGGTGTGATACCACGTCCGCCCTTTTCTGGCAAGGAAAACAGAAATTGTGGGGACAATTTCAAAAGAGGCAAGACCTAGTAAACCAGCGGCGCAATTGCGTTACACATTATCAATCGGAATCGGTTTCATTTTGACAGTTCAACAACATTCATTGCGTTATTTACGTGTTGAGCAGACACATTTTTCGAACTTATGAAGCAATGGATTAGCAATTTGCTTCAAAATGATACAGATTCCGATTGATAATGTGTCACGCAATTAGGGTGCTGGCTACCATCTTCCTCCAAACAGATGCAACGCATGCGGATATTGCGGAAGCTGGCGTAAAAAGTCTGGTGGCTCTTTACGGAGGCGTTGCAGGTACTCAAACACTGCAAGACCTGCGGTTCCAGTTGTTTGTGAAGACAGCGGCAAGCGCAAAAGTGAATCTGGCACGTTTGCCCCCTACTACCGAGGCATCCTCTTTTCATGCGTTTCGCACCTACCACCAAGTGCAAAAATGGCTGGGGGTAGAAAAGGATCCCACCGAGTGGGGTTGGGAAATTAGCTCCCGCGGCCTAATCCCGATCACAACAAACAAAGAGCCAGCTCCCGCACAGCTTCTAAAAATGATAGCCTGCAAATGCAAAAAGGGATGTAGAGGGGCATGTAGTTGTTTAAAAGCTGGGCTGAAATGCTCGGCTCTTTGTTTGAATTGCGGAGGAAAGTCGTGTAATAACGTCGCGTTGATTTCTGTTGACGAAGACAGCGACGATTCAGAGCAAGATGAAGAAGGACTTCTTCCTCAGAATTATGAAGAAAGACACGAAGAGGAAGAAGAACACGAGCGCATTCTTTTTCATCTTTCTCAAAATGAAAACCATCCTGATGAAAGGGAATCCCAACCAAAGAAAAAACGACGATTGACTAAGAACAGTTCTTAGTCAATCGTCGTTTTTTCGGTTTGATTTTTTGGTTTTTTTTTAATTCGGTCATTGATTTTGTTTTGCCTGGAACTTAGATTCCAAATCAAACTTCGAGCGAGATTATTGCAAGTGACCTCCCACCAAAATTCCTGTCTAATTTCCAATAACCCTATATGTATTTTAGTCTTTTGTCTCTATAACCCATTATACCTTTTTTTCGTTTTTTTTGAGATTGTGAGTGAACTGCTAGTCTCACAGACTTCGTTTTGGGCTCTAATAAAAGCTAAATAAATGTACTACAAAACATTTTCAGTAACTTTTCTTCGTAGGGCAAATGGTTTTGCCAATATTTCGCGAAATAAGTGTCGAAAACCTGAAAATTTAAATTTTCAAGAAAAATTGGTCATCTTCGAAGTGCCATAGCTTGGCTCCTTTGGGGTCAATAGAGCTGCATTTAGGCTCAAATTGTAGGCAATTTAATACAGTTTATAAGTGTACGGAACATTGTTCGCAAAAAAATGCATAGTTTTGGCCCTGGAGAGCAAACAGTGAAAAAAGTCCCAAAATTTCGAAGTTTTTCTCGATTTTCTCAGTTTCCACAAGTTTTTCGAAGTTGCAAATTTGAATTTACACTACCCTAATAGACCCATACAACATACCAAAAATGCAGAACTACATCACGCTTTGCGAATTTAATGTCTTTATCCGACGGCCTATGATATCCCTCTGTCTAGTGGTCTTGGCTTTAGCTAACTCGATCATGGTTTTTTCGGGAGTATCGGTAGCTATCATACTTCGACCTAATTTTCTAGGTTTTCGAATTGATTTTCTTGGCCCGGCTTTAATTGGATCTCGGAATACGAACGGCGATATGAAACTAACATTATTTGTGCTGATCAAACTAAGCGGAACGTGACTTTTTTCAGGAGTTTTAGGCGTAATGGCTGGAGAACTTGGATGTTCCAGTAATGCAGACATATAAGAGGTCCCGGGTGTTACTTCTGGTTCAATTTGTAAAACTGTTCTTGCAAAGTCATCTTGGCTCACAGAGTCAAGTATTGAAGGTGAACCTTCCCTTTCCGCATTTATCTGCAATGTAGTTGACTGACCGGAAGTGTCACCGTCTTCGTTTGCTGGAATATGGATAGTTGTTGCATCGACAGGCACAAGATCTTCGTCACTTTTTGAACACACTGTGTCATCCGATTGCACTCTTTGAATTCGCTGCACGGCATTAGCATAAGCTTCATCTCTAATGTGAGTTTGGTCTGTTCCAGCAACGACACTTGACATCACGATCTGACTTGGCCTTTGTTCTTCATCGTCAGGATACGGGCGATCAGTTACGGAACTTGGCATAAAATCATCGTCAGTAAATAAATTGCGGTCAAACGGATAAATTCCACACTTCTTGAATGAGTTGATTATGTTTACAGGCGTCATTACTTTAAGGAAAGCAACACCCACGATTTCACCTATTTCATATATAGTAATAGGTTTGCCCGGGTTTCGCAGCATCCACGAGTCAATGGCTGCATTGTAGTAAGATTTAAATGGTCCATATATACCGACATCAAGTGGTTGTAACTTTGCGGAAGTGTGTGGGTGTAAGGTCAAAATATGAACACCCGAAGTCTTCGCTAAGTCCAAAGCATTATTCAATGATAAATGGGACTCATGATTGTCTAATATAAGTAAAGTAGGGTTTTCTACTGTAGAATTGGTATTCTTGATGAAATGTTTTATGACGTCTGGAAATATATCGGTGTTCAATGTTCATCCATCCACTAGGCGCAGCCAGCCCCAATGTTCCTGGAGGAGTGTTCTTCGTCATGTAAGATTTAAAATTTTTTCGCGGAAATACCATAACGGGAGGAAGTGCTATTCCTCCTGCACTTATTATGCAACACGTAGTGACTAATGTGCCACGTTCTCCGCTAGTTACTTTACCAACGTTTCGGCGGCCTTTTGGTGCAATGACACGCTGCGGTTTTTGAACTGTAGTGGTCGATGTTTCATCCAGGTTAAAGATACGAGTTCCATCGTTAAAAGCGGGAAACCTCTGCAATAAACTTTCTAGATTTTTATAAAAAATCTCCACATTAGTTCGGTTGAAGGCCGTGGCTCTTGCAAGACTGCATGGCTCGGGCTTCCGCAAACTGAGGTCTTTGTGCCTTTGCCTGAATTTCCTGAACCATTCCTTTCCAGCTATTTTATTGTTCACCCAATTATCAGGCATCTTTATATTATTTTTTTCCGCCATTTGGTAGGCTACTCTCCTGCACTCTTTTTCCGACAACCCGTAAAATATTGAGGAACAATATTTATAATATTCTTTAAGGCTTTCTTCTTGTTTATTATCAAAAACTTTTCTTACTTCATAATTAGGGATTAAGCGCATTGGTTCCACAGACCCAAAACTTTTAAATTTATTAAAATGACGCCTTAAGTTGTAAAAGGTATATTGAAGATCTTAGAAGCTTTCCTAACACTCATTCCGCCCTGAATGCTATGAAGAGCTTGCTTCATACTTTCTTCCGAATGATTCCCGATGGTGCGAGGCTTTTATGGACGAGGCATTCTGAAATAAGAATATGTTTTTGAATTTAATTCATTACCAAAACATTGCAACATACATACTTTCAGTACTGATTTGAGAATCTGTATTTTAATCAAAATATTACAAAAAAAACCAGTTTAGTACACAGTGGCTCATGATCCACTGTGCACTTACGTGATCTGAGCCGATGTGGACGTTGCCGACATTTTGAATACAAACTACCACAAAAAAAAGCTAACCTATATTTCGAGAGGAATAGAACAGGAAAACATTCTTAAATAAGTACAAACTACAATGGAAATGTAAAAATATTCAAATACCATACTAGACACGTGCTGGAACAAAAGAAAACTTACCTTATTTTTTATTTTTTTTTGTCACTTAACCAAAATTTTCTTTGCACACAAATACCACGCGTCGTACGCGCTTCCCGACTGGTTTCGACGAGATCATGTACCGACGGCTACGTTGGGTGAAAGAGACAGATATATATCTCTGGTAGTTTCTTAGATTCTTAAACTGAGCCACTGTTTCTGGTATAACCACTGTAGAACAAGTGATGTTTCATTTTTAAGAGACTCAAATTGGCCTGCTGTGTTGTTAGTTTGTGTTCGCCTTCTAATAAAGATTCAGGCATGTATGGCCGGTAATTGCAACCTTCCAGCATTCTTATGGAATCACGGAATCCCCTATCCAATATGAACACATCATTTTCTTGAAAATATAATCTAAGAGGAGCATTTTCATAATCAAAGAGGGAAATCATTATGTCGGCATCGGATGTGGTAGCCTTGTATGGACCGATCCAATCGAGGATGTAACCTTCACATGCCACAAATAAAAATAGCTTTAATAGATTTTTATACTTATGCAATGAATAAGTATCCTTTTGGAAGGAGTAATTGGAACTTTTATTTATATTTATGTATGTACCGTTACAAATAATAATAGCATTTGTGAAGTTTTGATTGTATATACCATTTGGTATTGTCAGATTATGATCCATTAGACTTTCTCTCGATATGTGAGTAGTACCCAGGTGCATAGGTACAAAATCTTGAACCAGAATTTCCCTGCTCTTACAATTCTCTTAAGTCTGGCATTAGAAGCACGGAATATTGTTTGATATAAGTGTTCGTTAAGTAACGGGTTTTCTGCTAACCGATTACGTTCTAAATTCGCAATATTTGGTGCGCCATTATAAGGGGCTAACACTTGCGGATTCGCCTCTACATTAATGCGATAGCGGAAGGCGGAGGCAAAGAAGGCAATAGAGCCTGCCACAGAGAACGGAGTACGTACCGATACTTCGTTTCGATCATTGAGTACCGCTGTTACAATCTGGGCAGTAGACCCAGTTCTAGACTTTGGCATAACGCCCTCGACAAAACCGCAAACCTCAGACAGCTGATAATGAACGTAATTCATCAGCCTGGTGTTAATTGGGACAGATGGATTGTCCGAGTGCAAGGCTTCTGGTCCAACTCTCGCATGGCCAAGCGCCGTGATCATTTCCTGACGTAAGCTCTCGCGAGGCGCCCACCCGATGCAACGGACGTTAGGTTGCGGGGCTTGAGGAGCGTCAGGGGTATCAAGATCGGGCTGGTCGATTTCGAGCTGCCAATCATCTCCGGGGTCATCGGCGACGGGAGCGGTAGTCCGGGCAACGTCTTCAACGATACGCTGCGCCAAAACTCCGGGGCAGACATTAATTATTATCGTATTATTAATTATTATTATGTGTGTTATCGTAACAGTAATCTGCTAACAAAAAAGATTGAAATTTTTGAGGAATCTCAACCGTGTTAACGTCATTGAAAATGATTTTACTAAAATTATTCGTTCTATTTCGATGGCGATACAAAGAGCTTTTAATGTTTGCAAATTTGGGAATATCTTTAGATAAAGTTACCTTATCTAGTCCTTCGTCCAAAATTTTCGAAATTGTTGAATGAAAGGTGGTTGGTACGCAAGGTACATCATCAGAAGTTATTTTCTTCTTGCATTCATCAATATGGATATCTATTATGTTTTTATTGAAGTCCGGTATACAGGATGTGTGTGTAGTTTCTTTCAAAATTTGATCATTCTGCAATAAACGTGCATAATTTATTTATCCATTTCCTGATTTTGAATGAAAAATAGAAGCAAAAAAAGAACTTACTTTTATAGTTAAGGTCCCCCCGCACTTATTCTTCCTTCTAAGATGGCATTCCCATACAACAGCTCCGGTTTTATATTGCCTTTTTCTCAAAAATTGATATCCAGCACGCAGAAGCACGATTCCACCTTTTCTTTGTATATATTGTAAACAGCTTCCTGTACTACTAGAGGGACCAACATGCGCTTCTTGTGACATTTTTGAGCTCTAAAAAACAGAAGTCAATAATTACACACTTAGTAATATAATTTAGAATTATATTTAATAATATGTGTATAATAAAATAGAATACAAACATGGTACAGACGCCAGCACATCAACCTACTTCAATCTGTCAAATTTCTTTAATAGATTTTCAACTTTATCACTGAAGCATAAGGTTCAAAGTTGATTGGGAAAATGTGACAGTTAGGTGTAGGTTGATGTGCTGGCGTCTGTACATTATTAGCATAAATTAATAAGACATGAGACAAAATAGTATTAACTATGTAGGCTATCTAATGATATTTGTTACAAAAATGTACTTACATGAGTAGTTTTCCACAGAATTCGTGTTGAATATAATTATGTTATTACGTTAACACCCGTGCAGTTTCAATGTTTTGTCAACACTAACCCGACCGGTCTAATTTAAGGATACTGGGAGAGAATTTTGGGAAAACCAATAGGGTTTACGCAAATCGACTGTGCAATTTCAAAACCTAGCAATTGCCATTTTTTTTAATCGGTGTTTTTGCATATTTGCTCACCATCATCATCATTCACCATCCACGGATGCGCGTGACACGCTGTAACATAAACACACACGAACATTCGCGCAAGCGCCTTGCGCCGCCTAAACGAAACAGCAGGCATACATTTTCGCCGCGCCGTAGCAAGAGAGAGTTAAGAAGTTTTCACTTCAAAAATGGTAGTTGCTAGGTTTTGAAATTGCTTAGCTGAAATAACACAATGTTATCGGCACTCTTTTGTTAAGTAGCGGCATCGTTGGAGAATCCCACCAGACTACCAGAGCCATGTAATAATATCACGACAAGTAAACTACGAAACTACGATTAATCTGTCGAGCTCCGCTAATGAGACACAATTGATTTTCTATTGTTTCGTCGCCGATCGGCGAACCGCGCCGCTTGGCCGGTTAAACATTTTACGCACAAAATTATTTAGTGGGACGAATGGCACTATTCTAAGAACATAGTCCCATTCGTCCCTCTAAAATCTTGAAGGGGATGAACGGGAACAAATTTAATATTTTTTTTGTAAATTCCCGTTCGTCCCACTACGGGGACGAAGTCGGTGGGACGAACGGGAATACACCAGTAAGTGAATTGTCAAAGTATTTTATCTCATTTTGTTGAACCCCAGTCGTGATCGATTCTACAGTCGAGTTAGTTTCTATTATTCCCTCATTATCATTACTTAATCCTGTCACTTCATTATTAGTGTCTGTCTTATTTTTATCATTTTTTGTTTCCATCTTAGTTATAACTGTTTTTTCTCTTAAATCTGTAATTTTCTTCTGCTCTTTCATTTCATAACTTGGATCGTCATTATAATTTTCTTCATCTGTAATGTGATACTCGTCATCGGAGGAATCATGCAAAGAATATTTGTCTTCGTCGGTACTACTCTCATGTTTTGTTTTAAGTTTCTTATTTCTAGGGTTTATGTCTATAAGTTTTCTTTTCTTTGGATTATTCATCTTTGTATTAATATTGGCACTATTTTCTTTCGAGCTTCTGGCAACTACCTTTGTTTTTGGATCCACTTTTATACAATTGAATGGGTCATATTGGGTTAAATCAAAGTAAGACTTATTTTCTTCAGTATTCTTTATATCTGATAATATTGTAATCGTTTTGTTACCGTGTACAGTTGATTTGTCCGTCTTCACTATTGTTGGTTTTAGCAAGTCCGCAGATTTTACATTAAAACAGTCGCAAAAATCTGGTCTACTCTTTTGGCAAAAACAGCTTAGATAATGGTAAAAAATTGAGTTTGCTGGTCAACTTTGTTAATAATTTGATGTATTTTCATCGTAATTGGTACTGGAACTAGTTCAACTTCTTCGTTCAGTATGGCATCGTCGGGAATATAAAATAGTTGTACTTCTGTTTCAGACGCCCGGAGTAATTCGTAAGCTGTTTTAGCGTCAGGAACATCCGAACCGTAAGCGACAAGTGAATCTAATGTACGTTTGATAGCCCCTCCCACGCCATCAGCGGCTCCTTTGCCATGAGAGGCTTCGAAAAAGTTCCATGTTGAATATGGAAAACCGAGTTCCTTTGTTAGTTTTGAGAAATAGTAAAAATTTTTTTTTGTCGGTACTTGATCAATTTTAGCACAGGTAAGAGATGAGCCCAAATGGCGTCTGGTCCGTGGTCTTTGTTTGGAGACAAAGATGCAAAGGATTGATTGCCGTTTTTAGTATACAAAATACCAGTGTGAAGACTAATTTGCTGTCTTGATCCATCGAAATGCATTGCTTGTATTTCGGTGCTTAATTTACAAGCATAATATTCCGAAAAATCGATATGTAATGCTACGGTATGGTCATCCAGATTTTTTGTGCACCAGCGATATTCTTTGTACTGATGAATGATATTGTAGGAATGGATCTTGAAATCCTGCAATTCTTGTTGAAACGCGTCCAAGAGCATTTGCAACGTGCCAGTCTTTTTTTCTTTGTCAATTTTCTTTGTAGTCTTAGTCACATCGCTATTTCTTTTTGGTTTGTATTTCTGAGATTTTAAAACCCATTCGTACCATGAAATGCTGTCATTTAGATTTTTCTCACCCATAATAAAGTTGATACACTTATTCTTGCATATTTCACACTCTCCGTAACAAAAATTTTTTGATTTTATATCGCAAACAACCATGGCCAATAATCCCTCAAGATCTTTTGTTATTATTAATCCAGTTGCCTCGAGTACTGTGGCTTTCATTTGCAAATTTTCATGTCTTTTGCAAGCACATGTATCTCGCTTCTCAGTTTTTGGTGGCAATATATAAGGGCCTATATCTTTTGAAAGTAGCGTATGACAATTTTCCACCATCTTCTCTATATTTTTGGTGTAGTTTACGTAAAGTTCCGAGCAAATATCTTCTCTGCTTTTTATGTTTCTTTTTTGTTTTTACTTCATTTTTGCCTGCCGTCATTCTACTGACATCGTCCCTCTCATAAAAGTCTCTCAACTGGGTCTCTATTAAACAGCTTTTATTTATCTGTCGCTTATGATGCCGAATTCTTCCTTTCAAACCTAAATAAGTTGCGACTTTAGTCTTCATATTGTATCTCTCTATAGTGTCAATTTTGCGGAAAACATTTTTCATCAATCGTTTTTCTTGAAAGTTTTTATTTTTGTAACTCTCCTTTAAACTTTCTACAATAACGTGATGTTCAAGCAGTGTTTTTCTCACTCTTTCCTTTTCTTCAGAGCGTATATTTGGTAAATGTTGATCAATGTAAGCATTCGTTTTAGAAGAAGGAGACATTTGTTCAACATCATCTTTACTAATAGATATTTTTAGACTTGAGTTTACATTTACTTCAAGACTACGAATTAATTTGTTTTTCTCTTTGATAATTTTTAGGAACTCATACATTTACTTCAAGACTACGAATTAATTTGTTTTTCTCTTTGATAATTTTTAGGAACTCATTGTTTTTGTGTATACACCTGTTTAATTTTTGCCTCGTGTTTTTTAACAGTCGTTTTAATTTTATTACTTCCTCTTTCGATTTTTGGTTTTCCGTCTTTAGTTTATAAATCACTCTTCTATTAAGGTTTCTCTTCTGTTTTAAAACTTTTGTATGTTCCGCTGAAGGCATTACTTCAGACTTCTGTTCTTTTTTGTTTTTCTTCTTTCTATCTCTCCACTGCTTTCTTATATTCTCTTGCTCAGATTAGTGTTGGGTAGGACAAGCAATTTCGATGAGTTTGTATGAGTAACTCATTCAGCTTTGTGAGGTGGTACATTGTACCACTTCAAATGAGGTGGGACAATGTCTGATTAATGGGATATTGTCCCAATAATGTGACACTGTCCTACCTCATATGAACTATTAACACAAAAGACATACGAGGTTGAGCCGAGCTTAGAAGTATGAGGGATAATATGGACAAATGTCATATTACTGAGACATGCATGACAAACGCATCAGTTGAGAAGTAGGTATGACAAATAAAATTTGTGTCTTAAATGAAGTAAACAGTGTACGACAAAAGAAATAAATGTTTTTATTGGAAAAAAAAACGGGTTGCACTTTGGGAGTGCCGGCAGAAGTGAAAACTTGAATTTTAACGTTGTGCATTTTTGTTATTTTGAAATGGTTGTCATGGAAACTCTGGAGAGTTTCCATGACAACCATTTCAAAATAACATCGTCTTACGATCAGGGTCACGTGTCCTGGAGCGAGTTTAACATTTTTTACCCATTATAAAAAAGTGCACAACGCCGCTAAAGAAGTTTTCACTTCAAAAATTACATGTTGTAATTTAAAAATAGCAGCATTGCGACCTTTCTACCACTGAGTCTGTTCCGTCTCTCGGTGATAACTTGACCAGACTTCGAAAAAATTCTTTCCGAAGGAACACTCGTAGCAGAGATGCACAGTCGTTTTTTAGCCACTTCATATAAACGTGGATAAGCACTCTTCTTCCCCTCCCACCATTTAAATGGATCTTTCGTTCTGTGTAAAAGTGGTTCTTGTAAATATTTGTCCACTTCTATTATACCGGCCGCTGTTGGGTTAGTATTTCTCATTATTTCCGCCACTTCTTTATCAAAATCGTCCCAAATACTACGCTTCTTTTGAGCAGGCAATGGCAATGTCTCACCTTCTTCCACTTCTACATCATTTTCAGCCTGATCCTGGTCCGGTCTCACATTCACATTAGCGACTAATCGTTTCAAGGATGAACATGCTCGAGTATATGAAATTCATTTTCGAAGCCATTTATTTTAAAACCTGGATCTACAAGGGTGCTCTCGGCAAAAATGCTGTTGTTCTCGATGTCTAGAAATCTGGTAGTTAGCTCCTCGAGTAAAACTCAGGCCATATTTTTGACTGGCTGTGGAAGAGAGGCCTTTAATAGAAATTCTGAGCACTGTTTCTTTAGGGCATTAGAAATTAAAATTATTTGAGACACTGTCACTTTTCTTTCAGAACTCATTTCTTCTGTTACATCCTTGAAAAATGATAGTAACTCACTTGCAGTAGTTATTATGTCCAAGTCGTCAGCATTTATATTATCAATTTCCTGATATTCTGTAGCAATAAGTGACATCAGGCTTCGCTTGGTGTTAATAACACTTTGGAACATGATGAATGTGGAATTCCAGCGAGTTATCACATCTTGCTTTAGTTTTAATTCTTTTTCACCTAATTGTTTCTGCATTTCCTTGAGTCGTTGTGTAGCTAGCGGACTTCTTTTAAAATGCTGAACTATGGCCTTTATTTTGGATTGTGTAGATTTAATTTCATTTAAAGCCGTTTGAACGACAAGATTCAAGGTATGTGCAAAGCATGGTATTTGTTTCCATTTCAGTAATTTTATTGCTGCTTTAATATTGCTAGCATTGTCGCTGGTTACAGCAACAACTTTTTTTGTAATATTCCAATCATCACACATTCGTTCAAGCTCATTTTTCAAATTTTCAGCTGTATGACGATCAGAGTACTGATGACATTCTAACATGCAAGACTGCAGTTCCGTAGTTTTGTTTATAAAGTGAACAGTAAGTGACATATAATTCTCATTTGGCTTAGATGACCATCCATCTGTTGTTAGCGCAACGTAGTCTGCTTCTTCCAGCAGTTTTTGGATTCTTTGTTTTTCAACATTATAATAATTTGGTAATAGAGCATTAGATAATGTTTTACGACAAGGTAAACTATAGTTAGGGTTCAGCTCTTTCAGAAATTTCCGAAAAGATTCACTTTCAACTATGCGAAATGACAAGTAATTTTTTGATATAATTTCTATTAAATACCTGTTCACCAGCTCGGTTTTTTTAGCAGAAAGAGGCTTGAAATAGTACGCCAATTTTGAGTTTTTGGTTTTAGTTATGCTATTAGCAGAATAATTACGTGTAGTGGTTCCAACAGGTGAAGGTACAGCACGATCGGTATTATTTTCTTCAATAACATTTTCGGAGGTTGATACGATAACATCGGGTTGAGTGTCATTTACTTCCATGTTGTTTCTCTGTGGATTTGAATCTAAAACACCAGGATGTTGAGTTCTAGTATGACGAATTAAATTGTATGGGCCACCACCTTTATAAGACATAATTTTAGCGCAAAAATTACATTTCGCCTTGTTATATTTTAAATCTGTAAAATATTGCCAAGCCTTCGATTTCCTCCTATCAGCAGATTCAGCCATGCTGTTAGAAAAATGAAAACAAGCATATAACACGAGCATACCAACACCAAAAACATTTAATAGCAAAGAGAAAAATAAAGATAAACATATGGCTAGCCGCACACACTCAATAATATTATCAATGCAATATTGACAAAATTAGAAATTTAACATAAAAATACCACAATACGGGCCGCGCACACAATATTATTGACAATAAACACTTTATTGACAATGTTATTGAGTGTGTGCGGGAAGCCTACGATATACCTGAAATAAAGATAAACCTATGATATGTTTATTTAATACAAATAAAATAAAAAAATATTTTTGTAAACCAAACCTTAACTCAAATCACACGATTTTCTACTTGTCTTCCTATCGACACTTGGAAAAGACAGTCGTTTCATATTTTCATTTTATACTAAGTATGTCATAAAAGCATTTAAAATTATCGGAAACTCGGTAACATCACTAAATTTGCTAAGGTTCATTGTTTACAAAGATTAAATTCTTATTTTATTTCAGATTGTTCATGCAAAAATGTGTGACCACAACTTTAAATGATGTTCAATGTGCTGTGATATTATGTAATAAGTATATATTTCATTAATGAATAGCAATAAACCTAACTAAAACATAATCTAACCTAAATTAAAAACCAAAAACACAAAATGTAATGTAGTGTATTTGTATCTTGAAACCTACATACCTCTAATTTTGCCGGGTCACTATCACAACTAACACAATGTAATTACAACACAAACACCCTTAGACAATCATCCGTGGAAATCTTCAACGAATACGAAAAGTTTGAATTTGAAATTTTGAATTTGAATGACAACACTACTCACAGACAATAATTCATTCGTCGACCAATCGAATTCACGCGTCTGTCCCGCTTACTCACCGCGCTCTGTACTGAAGCGGGAGGAGAACTAACGAGTCGTGACATCGTTCGCGAGCGAGAAGTGCGACTGCGACAGAAGATAGGACTAACGACAATCGCTTGCACTTGCTCGCTCCTCACCTCATGTCACAATCGTCAGGCGTCACCACTCACTCACTCGACAGTTCGACGTTCATTCATTTGTATGTCACAGTGAAGCGGTACAAAATATTTTTTTGAGGTGTTGCGACATTCAATCATTGTGAATGGGACATTTGAAGTGCCTCTTGTATGTCCTATCCAACACTACCTCAGATGGAGCATATTCTGTTATTTTCTTTCTATTTGTTTTTGTTCTTTCAGCATTTTTTCTTTTTTGTAATAAGAACTTTTCCAGATCTCTTTCTTTCAACCTTTCCCGATAGAGTTTTTGTCTTTCAGCCGGCGTTAGAGGCATCTGCAAAAAAATTACTGTTGATACCAAAATAAAAATTATTTTAGCTACCTAATATTATTAGATGCATCTGGCTCAGGACCATGTGCATTTCGATTGAGTGACCTTTTTTTTGCATCCACCTTAACAAATTGTCACAATACTTTTTAAAACCATCAAGACATTTAAAGCTAATTTCAGGTATTTATGACAGTATCATTGGATCACTCAGTACAGACACCATTTTGTCTGAGAGATAGTTGTAATAGGGTTTAGGTTGATTTTTTCAATACATCTATTTTTATCCTAAAATATACATGTTCCGAATATATTTTGTACAATACACAAACACAACAACAAACACATTCACACACATCACAACATCACACACACACACCACACCACACCGTCATCCGTCCGTCCGTCGTCATCGTCATCACATCATTTCATTCATTTTTGTGTAACACAAATACAATGTTTTGAAATTTGCTGAACAGAGTGATCCTTAAGAATACCTACTGTTTATAGTTAACTACCTGTTTGGTATTGATTTACGCAAACTACTATTACTTTTGTACAACTTTATGACTAAAGTTGCACATAAAAATCATTTACATTATACAGCTTCATTTACGGAATACAAATCAGTTATGTCATGAAATAAAAAAAGATCACTCAAATCCAAATGCACATCTCAGGACCGCATGCACATTAGTGGACTTCTCAATAACATTGCCATATACACTAAGCTTTATGCATTTCCCGTGTGTTATGTCACACAATTTCGTAACACACGCAACACTCGTGAACAAACACACGTGAGTAATATAACCTAAAAGTCATATAGCATCTTTAAAATGCAATTCAAATCTGTATTAAACTGCTTTATTTAATCATATAATTTTCCTTTTCAACTGCCCTTACACGAAACAAACATGTTTTAATACTTACCATGCGAAATTGCTTCCGAAAAGTTTCGAAAATCTAAGGACGAAACGTAACACTCACGGAGCACTGCCTCTTGCACAAAAACCAAGATGTCTGACAACACACTGATGTGTCATATTGAAAATAGTAATGTTGCCATCACCAAAAATAGATACCATGTGTTGCTAGTTTTTAATACAAGTAAGCTACTACGTAACAAATTGATTGTAACACACGTGAAACGTGTTGGATACATTTGTTTTTGAAATCATATTTTTTTAATTTATGGCCAGTTTTATTATAATTTCCATTAAAATAGTAGTTTTAACTCTATTTACTTTACACAATACATACATTTCACGATAAAAAGTACGTAAAGGATTAAATAAATAAAAAATGAACTCGACTTGGTGTGGACACATTTTATTGTTGAATGAAAATTAGAAGTAAGTATATATTGTAGCGGTTCATTTTGGTTAAATTCCAAATATATTCACTATTTCAAAGGCCCAATATTAACAAGTTAATAATAGCTAACATGGAAAACAAAAGATTATTTCGTTATGAATCTTCGAAATATTTTTTTTCTCTACTCAGAAACTGGCCCACAAAAAATATGGATGAAGTACAATTTTTTTGAGCCTTAACCAAAAATGAATGTCGGCAATGTGTGCCGGGGAGAATTCACGCGCGGCATCACGTAGCAGCGAACGAAAGTCACGAAACTCAGGTAGCAGCGAATGAAAGTATCGAAACACATGTAGCAGCGGCGAATAATTCGGAGCGACTGCCTGTCTGTCATCCCTTCTGGTCCCTTCAGCTGGCCCTACCTCCCCGCACCCCGACCCGCGCACATTCTCAACAAAAAAGGACGTCTACCTGCTAAACAATTAGTGCGTAGCCATGCTCTAGGTCTTTCATTGGCTGTTGATAAGAAATGATGGGATTGAGTTAAACCCTTGCAATTTTTACTATTGGATAGCTAATACGATGAAGAATAATTTAAAGTAATAAAAAATGAAGGTAATCGGGGCATCTTATTGAGAAATTTTACGATTATTGCAAAAATTGATAAAAAAAAATCAGATTTTTGCGGGAAAAACGTGTTAATTTTTAATTGGTGGCAGTTTTTTTACACAATTTTCATTTAATGCGGACTCCTAATTACTTCCAATCATTATGGAGTTTGTTTCATCGTGATAAAACATCGAGTTAAAAAGTTACACCGTTTTGTATACACTGGAGTCACAGAAGCGAAAAAATAAATAAAAAATCCATTAAAAATTTAATAGAGTTTTTTTATCATTTTTTCCGTTGATAAAATTAAGCAAAGATTCCCCCGATTCAGTATGTGCACATTATAAAGACTCACACTGTATTCCAAGAGATGGTCGACTTCAGGAAAGAAAAGCATGTGTGTTTTTTGAATTTTGGCTTGAGGTTAGAGATATACGGATCAGAGCTTACTAAAAAATTATGAATTATATCTTCATTTATCTTCTTGCAAGATATTTTCCGGGAATGCTTTTCTTTTACGTGTCTAAAATCTTTATTTCGGGCTTCAGATGCCTCTTCTGATAACATTCCCACAGGAATGAAGGAAAAATGTTGACATACATCAGCACCGTGTAATAGCAATTTGTGCACGCTAGATGGCATGTAATACCAGGGATATAGAGAAATGTAAAGTTGAGCTGTTTCTTTACAGTAGTCTCTAAAGTTTTCAATGTTAATATTCTTGCCAGAAGAAATAGCTTGCAGTATTACAGCAAATCTTTTTCTCAGGTTTTCGTCTACCTTCGTTATCTCTGCAGATTTTTCGTAGCACCTGAAAAACCTTCTAGCAGTATTACCATCATTGGTTGTGCCGAACCTTTGCTTAACAATATCCACCAACAGACCCGTTCGCTAAAACATTTCTGTTTGAGGCAATTTTATTTTTTTGTTCTTTTAATAATTTATGCTCTCCTCTAGCAGCCCACTGTTTAAAATCCAAATTATACGAAATATGCAGAATACATTCTAAGCACCTTATCCACATGTGCAGAGACGACAAGCCGTACTTGTACATCTCTTCAGCTGGAGGTTTATTAGAGATTACTTCCTAATTATTCATCTCCTTCGGAGTTACATGGCAAATGTTGCAATTAGCATATGAGCGTGTTTCTGACCGAATAGTTGCCACTTTCCCATCTATCATGGTCATATGAAGTTCATGAAATATAACCAGATCACCTATTTTTGTCGGTATCAAGTTTGAAATTTCTGCATCGATTGAATTTATTTGTGAATTAATGACCTCTTCTGTCGCTTTTACAAACTCAAACAGAAAAGGTCTGCAGTATGAAGTCGATGATGGTCGTGGATTTTCCCACACAGTTACATCGCCACACATCAAGCGTAATGGGACTAAACTTGCCAAAAAAACCGATGAATCAGAAAAAGTTTCTCCAGCACTATGTTTTTGTTTGTAATTGCTGTGAGAACAAGATCCATCGCAACCCCACTTGCATATAAGTCTTAAGGTTGGAAAATCGAAATCAACTCCAGTGATTTTAAGAAGTTTCTCAACAGTCAAATCTCAAATCGCTTGCAGTTTTATCTTAGCACCAGTTTCTGTAACACTTATATCCTCAGGATTGGCTTGAGCTTTGACGCGAGTTTGCCGGGATCTATGAATGGCGACCGAAATGTGAAAACACTGCGCGTAGTTTTTCTAGTAGCAATTGTTATAAATGATTGATTCAGTTATGAATTTACCAACTATGACAAATTTTCGTTGACAATATTGTGATTTCGTTTTTTTTTACTTTTGACTGCACAAATATGATCAGAAACGGGTACGGATAGAGCCCCATTTTTTTGTACTAATTAAAAAACACTGGTACACCTGGGTCTCCTCAGATGGTTTTCAGTCTCTTCGTACCTTCGCTTCACCTTCTGGACCGTTCGTAACGTCACACCCATGGTGGGTGTGACGTTACGACGTCTTGCAGTACGACGCATACAGATGCCTAGTTCCAGAAAAGTCATGATCCTACCACATTCTTCAGGTTCTCCATAGTAAGATCTAGCTTGCTTGACCTGATATGGCCCTAATACAAATAAAAGCAAGTCATTGTGTTCTAAAACAGGGAAAACTTGTAATTGCGGAAGGTTGCCATTTATACGAGTAAACATAACCCTTCTATTAAGATTATATTCATTGACAAAAATACTGAGATGATTTGGTTCTTCCATGTACCTGTGAACACGTTCTATTATTTGTTCAGCATTTGGACTATCCTGAATTACTGGATGAAACTTATTTAGAAGGGCTCCTGCAATTCTAAAATCAGTCATCATATTTGGATTAGCAATATTAAAATATCTTTGTCGAAATAGTTTGTAGTCTTCTTTTAAACCGGCCATTTATAATCTCTACTCAACCAACCCGTTTGCACAAAGTAACCTTACGGCTTTTATTGGCCTGTGAAAATGTCAATTGATAATGCCCTTCATACAAAGATTCAGGTTTAATAAATAGACTATAGTTAATCCCTTCTAAAAATGAAATGGCAACAAAAATATCATGTGGCTTTAACAGGTTTCGCAATGGACCATCTTCAATTTCATATAGGCTGCATGATTTCTGCATCACTATTTGTAGCAGCATAGGGACCTACCACGTCAATTATATGTCCATCACAGGAACAAATCACAAATGGTTTTACAAGATTATCATATTTGTGTAAACTGTAGGTTTTTTTTTTAAAAAAGGTTATTGAGCTTTTCTGCATAAAATTTATAAGTACCATCAAAGAGCAGTTGCTGATCGAGGTTCTGTGTCGGGGTTACCAAAAAGAGCTTCTGGTACTCTTAAGTTTCTAGCAGGTAGCTGCTCATGAGTGATATGATCTGGACCGATATGTTGGGGTACAAAGAGAACTTTTAAACAATTTCTAACATTTTTCAAAAGAAATTGTACTGTTGATTGAGATAAATTTGAATAATGATGAAAGTCGTCTGTTGGTGTCACTAGTTCTTAAGTTATCAAATAGGTATATTGCTAAAGCACGTTATGATTTCTTAGCATAATTGGGAAGTGCACTATTGTATAGTTCTAAAAATTCTGTGACTGTGAGACCTATCCAATAATAGCAAACATTATTTGGTATTTCTACATTATCAAAATATAAAACATCCACATTCGATTTTGCTATATTGATTATGTCTTCTATTTGTCTTGCATTGAATGTAGACAAAAGAACAGTATTTTGTTGTAACAAGTGCCACTCATTAGAATCTGTGTCTGACAAACTCTGCAACTGCGTGGCACATGGAAATTGTGCTCCAACTACTATTTTCTACTATTTTCTTTATGTGTTCAACACAATTATACCATGTTTCCGGACCAATGCTATTGAAAGCTTCCTCGGTTGCTTTTTTAATGTCAATTGCTCCTATGTTACATGCAGCAACTTTTTGTTTTGCTATGCCCAGATGAGCTCTATAGGGTTTAGGTTACAGTGGTACGGCGGCAGCCTTGCCACTTCATGACCATGTTCCCCCAACAACTCATCTATTTTGTATACTGGTTCTGGCTTGTGTTTTTTTACAAGCATTAATGGCTTTCTGGAACATGGATCGAACGAGATGTTATTTTCTACAAGCCACAGTTTTATTTCATCTACTCTGGAAGCTGATGTCGGAGCCTTGTTCTGCACCACACTGTGGTAAGGCGCATTGTCCATAACAATAATAGAGGCCTCATTAAGGTTCGGGATGAGTTTTTCTGTCACGCACTTGGTAAAGTTGTGAGAATTCATTTCTGAATGGTAATCTTCCATTTTGTTGGTCCTACTAAATATTAATAAAGCATTGGGTGCAAATCCATTGGCAGTTCCAGTATGGACAATAATCCATCGTTTTCCTTTTGATATATCATGCTTTATGCCTTTGATTTTAATGGATTGCCAGCACTTTTTCAATTTATATGAACTGTGGATTTCACTTCACCTTCAATATTGTCACTACTTTTCAAACTTTTCCATAAAGTGTGTTACATTTATGATTTTTTACCTCTAGCGGCAAACAATTGGGTATCGAAATATAAGTACTGTATATTTATAAAAATAAATCAGCTCAATATAACCACACTCGGTAGCCGTAGCTCAACATAACCACACTCGGTAGCCGTTACAGGTCTACCGCAATAAAAGGTGGAACCTTAAGAACTAATTTACCTTATTACTTATAAATTAGGTAGGTGGCTATAGTTAAATTCTATTATTGCCGGCCAGCTAAAATTTCAGCAGTAAGAGCTATGGTCGTGGGGAGTTGGAGATAAACTCAGTACTGTTCCGTTTAGAAGTTTAAATTAAATATTATTCAATATTAAGGTCAAACCTTCCAGTTATTATGATTGTTATTAATTGATAAATGGGTGCCAGGGACTTTGAGAGTCCTGGATCCCGGAGCCGACGAAGCTGTCCAATATACTTCCGGATGAACGTAGAATGTCGAACCTAAGATCCTCAATTTAAATTTAGTTGAAGACCGGTTTCCACACCGGACTAAGGTAACTCAACTGGTTCTTACAGAAACCGTATTAAAATAAAAAATATATTAATGGATATTAAAAAAAAAACCGTCCCGCCTGCGCTATCGTTAGACGGGCTCCGCCAGCTGCACAGTCGTCTCCGCAAGAGGCTTCGAGTGTACTCGAGGAACGGGTCTCGCGTCCAGGCCCCAAACGCTCCTCTAGATCCTGGCGGCGAAACGAATCTCTCGAGGTGCCTCTCCTGGAATTGACAATACGGAGACCTAGTACAAGGGCTGGACCCTCGCCTTGCTACGGTTCTTCAACTCCCGGAGTTCAGACCGACTATACTCTGCTTTTGCTTCCACAGTAGTAGCAGGCTTCTTCAGGGGCTTCGCCGCAACAGCGGGGAATGAATTACCCAGTATACCAGCCGATTCATTGGATGAATTGACTGTTGCCGCAGACGAGACGGACGCAGACGACCGCAGATCTGGAACGCGGTCGCTTGTTAGGTGTGGAATCACACTCGATGTCTTGGAGAAGCGTAGCCTCCACCTCGGCAGCCCAGTCATGCGCCTGTTGGTTAGATCCGCTTTGCGATTGTTCGCGTAGCAGACTTTCCGGAGAAACTGGTTGGACCAGAGACATATCTGGAAGATCAAATCCGACCCAGCACCAACGCTCACCTGCAATCCATGCAGGCAACGCACCTCATGCGATGCAATCCTCGAACTCCCTGATCGCGACGGGGATCAACGCTTTAGCAACCGCTGCTGAATCATCACGAAGCCGATCTACCCAAGCTTTAGCAGTTTGGGGTACAACCAGCTTGTTCCTTACAAACCGGTCAATTACGAATTTGTCAAGAATAAGTCCTGCGAGTATGACATCACACAGAGTGATGTTCCTCTCAAGAGCATCGATCTGACTCAGACTGCCAAGGTGTTGTGCTCGGTAGAGCAGCGTCGTGCTGCGATATGTTGAGACTCAGTCCTACGCCAGGTGATTCGTCGGTGATTCACGGTTGACTTAGGGAGAAAGCACTTGACTGCAAGATCCTCAACTGGCTGGAAAGCTGTCTGCGTATACGCAATATGGGATCCTGTAATAAATATCCATGGATCACGACAATATCCTTTCTAACAACCAGGGAAGGGCTCACAGATCACTTCCAAACACTTTTAGAACAAAATCCTCACCTTTTAAAACATGGAACAAGGTTTGTGGTATCACTCAAGCGTGTTCAAGGGCAAAAAGACACCGTATATTTGTCTAAAACCTTGATTGTTATTTGCTGGAATACCGAATTTGAACAGAGTTGGATCCGTAAAGTTTGGTTTAGGGGTATTAGATTGATTCGTGTTATTAGAAGGGGTTGGTTTGTTTTTATTTCGGGCGTTGTATCGCGTTTAACTTCCTCCATTACAACACTTAACGCGGACTCTAGAGTAAGGCATTTATTGAGTCTAACAAATTTTTTCGTCTTCTGGTAAATTGTAAAGGAAAACGTTTAGGGCTGTATTATTATATATTATATACTTGGCTGCCTTAAAGCCCTCGTCGGTCAGAAGGTTTACTTTTGAAATTAATGAGCTCCTAACATTCTGTATTCTGTGGCAAAATTCTATAAATGATTCTCCATGTTTTTCTTGAGGTTTTCTAATTCAATGTTAAGGCAAACTTCGGATCTCAGATCTCCGAAGTGCTGGACCAAAAGTTCCTTAAGGCCATCCCAGGTTGTGACGTTTTCACGTTCACTAACTAAAACTGCTACTATACCAACTAATCGGCTTGTAATGCAATGAAATAGATAAGTCTGTTGTGCTGGTTTATTCTCCCTCTAAAGCTTCTAATCACATATTCACACTTAGAAATAAAAAGATTAAGCAACTTATCATCTCCATCGAATCTTGGGATGATGCTCGGGATTTCTTTAGGGATAAGTTGGATATTCATTGTTATATTTAATTATAAGACAACATTAAGGTAACGAAGTTGGCGATTTGAGTCCAAACGTTTTGCTACGCTAGAATGTCTAAATTAACTGAAGTTTGAGTAATACTGTAATAGTGTAATGGCAATGTAAGTCCAATTACCTACGTATTTCAAATTTTTAATAAAAAATATATTTATTTGATTAAATACTCGTGCTCAGCATGAGCGTTATAATAAGAGTGAAAACCTTAAATCTAAGTTACATGGTCTTATATACTAGTGAAAAGGTTTATATGTGTGCGTCGGTGGCTAGACCTCACAGTGGGTTAGTAACAGGAAGCTGCTCGTATGTTATATCATACTCTTAATTGTTTTGGTCACCATTACTTGGTAATTTATTGCAGATGAACATTGCTACCTGGAACTTACGGGTAGCATGGCGTGATCTTAGTTTATCAAAACAGTTCGGGGAAGGGGTTGGTAATGCGTAACTAGGTAGCAAGTAATTTCATCCCTAGTCGGGTTTGTAAGTAAAACAAAGATTAAGATCACTATAGTACGACTTTTAATTGTATTCAGTAACTTGACAAATACAATAAGTGATTTAAGGTTTTAACAAAATACGCGCATTGACGTGGAGTTGCGGACACCACAGCCCGTATTACCTATTACCTATAAGGTTTTAACACTGGTGAGGCGTGTAAATAGCCTGCACCTTTGTAAAGGTTGTTAGAAAAGAATTATTAGCAGCAAAACATGCCCACGTACCTTGGCAATCCAGAGATGCCACTCAGACCCAGGAAGATGGGAAGATACCTCGTCCATGCGCCCGTGATGACTTGTAGGTATAAACTGCCGGCCGGCGAGCAAAATCTTAAATCCACCGGTGGAATGGTTAAAATCCAAAAATCAACACTGCACTATAAGTTCTCGATGAAGCACAGATGCAGGTCCATTTATTTTACGAGTGTCTGAATTCCGATAATTTTTTTATTATTTGAGTATTGTTATTCTGCCTGACTTTATGTCAAAAGATCCCTACGAACATTTTTTGACGCTTTTATGTGGGGTAACAATTTGCTCTAGCCTACAGTACAGCTCAATATTGGAGCTTTCTCACGAATTATTATTATATTTTGTAGAAAACTTTAAAACATATTATGGTAACTACATTACTAGCAACATTCATAATTTGGTACATATAACTGATGAAGTTCGTAAATTCGGTCCACTAAACACCTTTAATGCTTACAATTTTGAGAACAAACTGTACTGCATAAAAAAATGCTTAGAGCTGGCACAAGCCACTGTCACAAATAGCTAAAAGGCTAAAAAATAGCTAAAGTATTTTATGACTAAACAAGAAGAAATTATAGAAGTGGCAGAAATAATAAGGGTACAGATTTGAAAATGTATCTGACATCTTCGAATTACCCATTAAGTCATCATATCTTAATATGTTTAAAACAGATGTACAGAATGATAACCGTACAACAGAAAACATAAGTTTCAATAGCATTAGATATAAGTAGTGTGTAGTAACTACATACAAGAATGAACTTTATTTCATTCCTCTATTACATACATTAACAATTTAAACTGTTAACACTGTTCCAATCGGGTCATGGTCTAAATAGCGTGCCCTTCTTGATCTCATGCTATTTATAAAAAAATGTCGGATGTTTGACTAAATTATATAATATTTAAGTGATTTGTAATAAAAAAAACAATTATGTTAGTCAATCAGTCTTTCTTTTATTTTCAGTTCTAAACTACTTGCTTGAGCATAATTGCCAGATAAATTTCTACCTATCAAACGATTAAACTGAACAAAGTATGAAAAAAAAAACAAGTTATGATTATTGAGTAAGCACAATTATGTTAGTCAATCAGTCTTTCTTTTATTTGCAGTTCAAAAACTACCTGAGCATAATTTCCAGATATCTCTACCTATCAAACGATGAAACTAAACAAAGTATGAAAAAAAGATACAAGTTATAGTTATTGAGTAAACGCAAGCGTGTTACTCGGGATTCTGTTTGTCAGAACACTTATTACAACTCTAGCAACAAAAATCAAAATCCTAATAAAGAAATCAACAAATCTTGAAACCAAAAAATCCTCTTCATCTTCCTTAAAAATACTAAATCCTCTTCAATTATAGGTTCGTTTTCATTACTTGTTATTATTTTCGTGATCTTTATTTGCATCTTCATTTACATCACCTTCGTTTTCATTAATTGTATTATTTTCGTCATCATTGTTTGCATCATCATTTATATTGACTTCGCCATAATTATTTATATTATTCATAATATCTTCATCGACATTATTATTAGCTGCGCTTCTTTGATTCTGAGGCTTATGTTGGACTCTTTTGGGTTGTATTTTCCTTCTTTTCTTGCTCGACTGACGAATTTTTTTGGTTGTCATTCTTTTTAGAGCATTTCGCAATATATTAAAAAAAAATCATTATCTTGCACTGTATACGTTTTGGCCCAATAATTGACCATTTCGAAAAAGAACTGTAATATGTTTTTATATTATTTGAAACCTATTTTAAATGTATATATATTATCCAGCACTACAGTTAAATGGTGGCTTGAAATCTCGAAATATACTTTTTGGATCATGATTAAACATTTTTTTTAAATTATGTAACGCTCACATGGGAAATTTTTGATTCAATTAACAGGCAACCCTGTAAACATGTCGTCAAAATGGCGTTACGTCTTTTGATAAAATTTCACTTTATTAATTTAATTATTTCTTTATAATATAGTTATTAAAAGTGTACTTACCGATGATAGGTAACTTTTTTAATTGTTTTCAATCGTCCTTTGTAATTTCTGCACACTTATAGCGCAAATCGTCATTTTTGTATGGCACTGAACACGTGTTTACCGTACAATGACAGTGTCGCCACTGAGCGGGCGGGACGAGCTTATGAGCCAACAGTTGGCTGATATTTTTTTTGGCGTTTAGACGCTAAAACTCTCTATCTAGACATGTAAATAATCAAAGCTCGTTTCTTATCCTTTCTTTTATTAAAATGCTCTCGAGCCTGTAGAATAATGCAGTCCATATCATTACCATCTGCTTTAGTGAAATTATAAAAGCTCTTGCCACTAGGGTTACCAGGCCTAAAAATGCAAAATCCTGTCAGACATGTCTAAAAATCCTGATTTTAAAAAAAAAGGTCCGGTCACGCACCTGTATTAAATAAAAATCATAGTATTAAAGTACGTTTTTATTTACTTATATTATTTAGACCCATATTTCTGGTTGCTAGCAACCGCATGCAAAAAGTTGTTTTTTCCAGCTATTTCGCAATAAAATTGTTCACACGTCACGTGTTTATAGTTATATTGCGTGAGCAATATGGCTCTCACCGACTCCACTGAAAGTCTGTTTCTTTCTTTGGTCCACTGAGAAGTCATGAGAGAAAAGACTCTCTCCACATTTGCGTTGTGTGGCAAAATACTAAAGAAATATTGACAAATCTTCAGAAATTCTGTAACTCTTGAGCAGTCGTTAATTGTATTAAAAAAGAGACACCATTGCTTTTCAGCGAGCTCATCATAAAAATTGCTCTGCTTTGTGTTCAGATAATTCTTAAGCAGGCAGAACTCTTCAAATAGTTTTGCGTCATCTACAGGAATTCCTTTGTCCCTCAAAAACACTAGAGCATCTGTGATTTTTTCAAATTGCAGATCCTTCTTTAAACACATCCATTCGAAGCATTTTAAGGATTGTAAGGGTGTTATCCAAAGGTTTATGTAGTTGATACATTCTTCGTACATTTGTTTTATTTCGCTATTTATCTTCGTTTGGTCAGCTGCGGTAATATTGTGTTTCTGAAAAAGCTCTCGTACTTTCAAAGGGATGAAATTTTGCTCGATTCTTTGATTGAGTGACTCTGTCGTTCCATTTAATGCACTGAGGACTTCGGCGATTGAGTTTTTCTCTTTTTCTAGCGAAGCAATCCTTTTGTGAAATATAGCCATTAGAGAATGCAGATAGAACAAATATATCTCACTAGTATCATTTTCGAAGAACTTTTTTATCAGAACAGGTACTTTTTCCGTCGTTGTAAAATACTCCTTCAATGGCTCGTATAGTTTGAGAATCCTTTCTATAGCTGGAAAAAGACTAAGCCATCTCGTCTTGCTGTGATAAAGGAGTTTTTCATAGTTTATATCTATGTAGCTGCATAGCTCTTTTAGCTTTTCTGTTCTTATAGTGTATACCGAAAAATGATTAAAGATTTTCATCACTAACGATTCAACGTCAATGTCTAACAAATCGGTTGCGTGGCGTATTGCATTATGTAAAATATGAGCAGGACATCCGACACCTACTATCTGTTGCTCTAGGTTCCGGTTCAAATGGGTGATAACGTTATTTCCCTCATTTCGTGTAACACCTCCAAAGTTGACATTAGCATTATCACCCGTAAAAGAAACACATTTACCTTTTAAATTGTATTTTTCGAGAGTTGCAAGTAGGTAACTAGCAATAGTCAGCGAAGTTTCATTTTCCAAGGATGTTAACTCAAGCATTTTGCTTTCCATGCCAGTTTTCCAATCAAAGTATTGAATGATTATCGGAAATATTTTATCAGCGTTGTGGTTACTGGCATCGGTTGACAATCCAAAAAACACAATGTCTTCTAGTTTTTCAAGTAGAATTTCGATAGTATACGGCGCAATTACATTATTTATAATAGCCTCTGTTTTGGTCCTTGCGCATGCTAGATTTTTTGCCAAATCAGAATCATGAAATACCTTTTTTAGTAACTGCGAAGTACAGTCCATACTTTTGTAAGATTGGTGGTGTTTAACTACATGAAAAGCAAGCGTGGCATCAACAGCACTACTTTTGTTACCTATTTGGGTAATGAAAGTATCAATCTTACTTGTACTGGCGCACAATCGGTTCTTCTTTATGTGCTTTTCTGTTTTTAAATGTTTTTCTATGTCAGCTCCACCTTTGTATCCAATCGACACAAAACAATCACAAATAGTACACTTCACTTCTTGGTCATTTCTACCCTCAGTAAAAGAAGGATATTTAGATTTTAACACATCCGTGAATTTACAACGTTTTTTGTTTGCGGACGCCATTATTACGATGCGTGCGATGAGAAATTAACACAAGTAGCTTTGTTTACATTGATTTGCGGTCTGTGCGATGCAATCATATGAGGGATGGTCGCGGGCGGCGTGTCGCGCGGCGCGACACGCCGCCCGCGACCCGTGCCGCAAGTGCGGCACATGAGTAGATAAACCGTACAGAGGCAAAGCTTCCTGAGAACGTGTGATTCGAGCGGTTGTTTGAAGCTTTGCCTCTGTACGGTTTATTTACTCATGTGCTTGTGGTGCGCTTGCGTTCCGGGAGCAGTGCGTGCGGCACCCGCTTGAGTGGGCGGAAGAACATGCAAGTATGACAAAAATCCGGTCTGACGTAAAATCCGGGCGGAGTCCGGTCTAACACGTAAAAATCCGGTCTAGACCGGCTTTATCCGGTCAGATGGTAACCCTACTTGCCACTGAGGACATTGCAGACTTCTCTGCACCAATTCATGATGAAGAACACAACACTTTTATTCAATAAATACTTATTTAGTGTATTTTTATGTTCGTTGCATGTTAAAAAATTAAAATCAATATGTACAGATACTATTAAATTTATATATTGTACGATTTGCTTTCTATGTGCATCAGTTTTTAACACTTCTAAAGTGATGTGTTCCACTTGGGCAAAATAGTCAAACAATGCCCGGGATGGATAGCACAACCATTTTTTGCCACAATATTCTTTTTTTCCTATGAACTTGTGAGAATCTTCAACATTTTCACTTATGCAATTATTTTTACACGAGGTACATTTTTTAAAGACAAACTTTTTGGCTTTGGTGGCCATCCATCCACTGCAATATGCTGCAGCGCATTTTTCTACATGGACTCGAGAACGACTTAGTAACATTGCTTATGTACTAATCATTTCAATATTTAAATGATAATCTTTTATGTGCCTATCTCATTAATATCAGCATTTTCGTTGCTGAGTGATTCATTTTCTATAAATGATTTTTGTAGACAAATACTGTCATCCTTTTCACAATTTCCCTGTAGGGAGTGTGCGGATGTGATATTATTTATTAATAATGTCTTGAATGAATTTTCAAACCCTGTAGAAGTGGGCATTATATTGCTACAGCCATGAGCTCTTATGGCTCCAAAAAAGTTTTCGAGAGGGTCTTGGTTCATGTTTCGTAGTAGTATGGAGTTTATTCCTTGCGACCATAAATAATTTACAATAGATTTGAAACCTTCAATTGTTTTCACCCAGCTAGTAAGAGAAGGCACTGTTGTTTCTTTATCATCATTAATTACATATTCCATAGATTTTAAAATTGGCAAAGTAAGAGTTCTAAAATTTTAAATGGGGTGAGTTTGGTGTTACTGCCGATCTGTATATTTTCCCCTCTTCTTTATGATAATTTGCGTTGACCGAGTCGAAGAGGTCGTCCAACAGCATTATTAATTCTGCAGTGTCCACGCTTTCCTCTGGCAAGCTGCCACTTTCTGTAAATTAAATGTTAATGTTGTACTTATATAATTTTACATCTCGATAACATGATTATAAGTAAGTTAAACTCATACAAACCTGCCATAAACCCAAGTGCCACACCAACAGACTTGCTGAACACCTGAGTGCAATATTTAACCCTCATTCTGGGTATCATTGAGGGCACAACATGTAGAGCAGTCAGCTTGTGGACCAACTTTACACCCCTAAATGTTGGACTTCTTTGGTACAGATTTTCTATGTGCGACCATTTTGCCACGCGTAGCTTGCCATCCTTAGTTAAGGAGACAATTTTTTTTGTTTGATGAATAGGCCCACTACAAATTGTGGCGTATAGTAATGAAAAGCATGTTGGTTTATTCCTTATAATCTCTAGATTACAGTGGTAATATTAGCAAAACTATGTAACCGGAATACTGTGAAATACGACAGTCAAAAAATTACTCTCATAATAACCTAAAATCTCTCAAGAGCGATTGTCTAATGAGTGGATAGGTCTCATTGGTATTTTAAGTTAAAATAGTGCACTGTTCAATAATAAATAGTATAAAATAAAACAAAGTCACGTCTGTACTACGTGACGGATTTTGTTGTGATTTACACGATTTGATAGACTGATTCATGAAAATGGATTAGATGTATTAATTTCAAAGTATCGCGGCTTTTCCCGGCCATTGACTGTAGATCTAAAATAATAAGGTGATGTGTAATAAGCTGCTTGTGTAAGGAGAAAAAAAAAACACATTATAGGTAGGTACGATACAAGAAGTATTTATTACTGTTCATCATCATCACTTTCAAAGTAATCTCTTAAAAGCAGTATTTCATCTAAAAAAGATGCAGGTGAGCAATTTTAAAATAAAGTGTACCGTGCTGTAAAATTCGTTTTTTTTTTTTGTGTTTTTCTTGAAACCTCACGCTCACTACTTGCACATTCGTTTCCAGGTAAATTTGCGCCAACGGTTTCACTGTATTGAATTATATGTTTCTTTTTTATGTGGTTCACTAAAGTAGTAGTATTTCCACTAAATTTATACTGACAGGAGCATAACTTGCAAACTACTTTGGTATTATCATCTATTTTAGAAAAAAACTCCCACGCAACACTTTTTTTACTTCCAGGAGCCATTTTAAACTTATGAAAGTCAAGATAAACAACACTTAAACTAATAAAACTGTAGCAAAACAATAAATAACGAACGAAGTTACAATAACAAAAAGGTAAACAAAACAAATAAGCATTTATGTCAAAACTCTCTCAGTTCTGTCTTACTGAATAACCGTCTGATAAGAAATCAACAACGAGAACTATCTCTTTCACTCGCGGCTCGGACGTTCGGACGTTCGGGCTGATTCGGGCTCGCTCGGAGTCGCTCGGTTCGGGCCTCGCGACTCGCGGGCTAGGCGGTTAGCCGCCAACCCACCGAACCGAACCGCTTGCCGCGCGCGCTGTCCGAGTCAACTCGGTTTGCAGATATATTGACTCGGGCTGACTCGCTTACGGTCTGGCCCGAGTTACTCGAGTTACATAACTCGAGTCGCCCATCGCTAATTGCTACTGATATTGGCCCTGGTGAGCCGCGGAGTGCGTCGACACATCATGGTGCTCATGATCGAGAGGACAATCAGTGTCAGATAATTTTGCAACGACACTGCTATGTCATTCAGCTCTGCGTCAGACACGGAAACTGTGCCTATAGAATTTAGGCTTGTACGAATATCGTTGGCGGTTATTCGATTATTACACTTGCCATTGGGATCGGTGGTGTCTTTGAGAAAGACTCCCATCAGTTTCCTCTTGAAATTGTTCAGTTTCGATGTGGATGAGCCGTATTCGGCGAGTTTAATTTGTTTGTATCCACGCAAAAACTTTAATCTCATCTTTAAATCTTCCACATTATCAGAGTTTGCTTCGATGGCTTGCTTCAACTCGGCCGTGCACTCTGCGATATCTTTCTTCAGCGATGCACGGATTTGTTTAAACTCTTTAACGGATTCCGTGTTTTTAGCACCGTTCAGCACCTCGTCCTGTATAGTTTGAGCGGCTCCGCATGCAAAACTCTCGTGCATTTCGATACGATGCTTCTCGTTGGCGAAACAGTTCAATTTTAACAAGTGTTTTGTGTGAGAATCGTCAAAGTTGAACTCTTTGATGAGCGGCTTTTTCATGTCCTTCGTCTGGGCAGATCTCTGTGTGCACTTGGATCGCTTTGTCGTTGGATTCTTGGGCTTGCACACGTGTTTCTCATAGTTCCTTTGTAGTTTGTACACCTTTAGACACAGGTTACACTTTAAACCGTTACCAGTGTTTGTGTACCCGGACTCGGAATCATCTAATTGGTGGTGCACAGACTGGGGAGTTTGTTCTTTTTGGGCAGGGCCAGATACTAGGACTTGCTTTGATGGAGTAGATTTAGAGGACTGCTTAGATTGAGCGGAATGATTCGATTGCTCAGATTGCTCAGAATTATCCGATTGAACAGATTTGGTAGTGGCTTGAGTAAATTGAGCGGGTTGAGCGGTGGATTGAGCGGTGGTTTTTTCAATTTGAGTAATAGCGTGTATAGATTTCAGTAATTGTGGTGCTTGAATGGATTGAGTTGGAGAAGTTGGAGAGGATTGCATAGTTGGGGAGGATTGCATAGTAGTAGATTGTACAGTTGGAATATCAGGATCATTAGATTGATCAGATGTCATATCATGATTTGTAGAAATATTAGGTTTTCCAATAGATGCATTGGGAGTTTTACAAGATTTTGGCATAGGAGACTTGATAATAGATGAAGATTTAGTAGGTTGAGATTTGGGTTTACGAGTAGATTTGGGTGTAGGTGGAGATTTGGAAGATTTACTCGGAGTAGGAGGAGATTTCAAAGTTGAAGATGGTTTGGATTTAGGACAAGCTTTGTCAGTAGTTGATTTCGGATCGGAGTTGGCACTCGGATTGGGAGCTGCGGTACTCGAACTAGTTAGCTTACCCTGATTCGTGGTATTCAAAATTGTAGATTTGCAAGAGTTATTCTTGGACTTTTCAGCCTGCTCCTCTTTCACGGCACCGGACTCTGGCTTTACTTTCATGATCATGGCACGATTCACCGTCTCGGTTTTACTGTTTTCCGATATAGAAGATGAGCACTTTGTCGACTCTGCAACCTCGGCAACCGATGGCTGAAAATGTTTCTTTGGTATTTTTGTAGGAACCTCGAACGATCGTCCGCCGCTCAATGTTTCTCAGATGAAGCTACCGTCGGACGGCAAACTGAATGTGATTATATGTCGCAACATTTTGGAGTTGTCAAATGTGGCCGACAAGGAGGAGGCTTTGACGTTAATCATGTCCGATTTCACGGGAGACTTGAAAGTTTTATGGCTGAAACTCTTGTTCAACTACAAGCCCAGCACAGAGTTTATCAAAACTTTAAAAGATTTATACGTCGATTATTTTGCCGAGAAGCGAGAGAAGAAATCGCCGTGGACTCTACGCACCACCATGCACACACACACACATGCATGAATTGTTTGCACATGGTTCCCCTTCAGGGAGTGGGCTAATCACACTGTGGTCAATTTGGACAAGACTTTTGCCGAGATTGGACATTACTACAATATGCGAATGACTAAATCCACAACTCTTGTGGCGAAACGCAAAAACCCGGTACCCCTGGTCCATGAGAATGAGAAAAGACCAAAGTATACAGAGCAGAAGGCTGCATTGACTCCGGAATTTGTAGATACCGACGATGAAAGCACCGTAGTTGAGACGGATATATAATAATAATATAATAATAATAATAAACTTATGATTGTATAGAATAGAATTGTAGAGAATTTTTATTTCTATTTTGGAATTTACTTATATTGTATATAGGGTTATTGAATATATTCTGGAAAAAAATATACTTTTTTTTTATACACCCCCAATCTCAGATATCTCAGATTTTTCAAGTAAAAATACCCGAGACTTGATTATTTACATGATCTATATTGGGATGAATACAAGTTTCTCTAAAAAAATATATCTACAAATGAAGAATAGGTTACATTACAAGGATTACAAGTAAACATTACACACAATCACTCTCACCGCACCGGGGAGCATCATTATACCGTCTCGACTCTGAGACTGTTTACAGGTAATTGAGTCTAGTCTATATCGGTTTACCTTGTTAGTTTACATTCGATAATCTCTAGATTGGATCGGGAAACTCGTTATACGCAGAGTGTCTGATCCAAGGACTTTACTTTTTTACCACTAGGTACTAAGGATTCAAAAAATAAATCTCGAAAAAAATACAAGTCTCAATTTTTAGTATATATAAATCATTTACTCTAAAAATTTAAATTCAATATTTTATTAACACTAAGTATAGCAAATATACAAATCATATTTTATCAACACAAAGTAATACAAATCACACAAATCTATCAAAAATCACAACACTTAGTCGCAGTAATCGTACTTGTTCTTGTTGAAATCGAACAAGTGGGCCTCGTTCTTCAACTTGAGCGGGAACATTTTCAATAAATTCTGATCACCATACTGCGACGGAGTCTTGGGTGACAGCATGATCGAATCAATCATAATGGCCAGATTGCTCATATCTCGAGATTGGCTCAGTTCAAAGCCCACAGTGTTGGTTTTTGACTTGCTTTAGGCATTCATCGACACGGTTTTCTTGTATGAACATACCCGGACAATGTCGGAGAGATTGAGATCGACCCCCGTCAACTGCATAGGGATCGCTGCCAAGAGATCTGTGCGTGCATCGTCTTGCAACGTAAAGATTGGGGCACCGTTATTATCGTAGTTTTTCGTGTAAAGGAAGAGTCGCTTGCTGAACTTTAGTAAAACACCCTGTCTGGCGCCAGTGTTTTAATCAAATCTAGCAGTTTTACCTTGAATGGCCACAATTTCCAGATTGGTTGGACCAAGAATGCTAACTTTTTGCGTGGTCTCTTGGAGTCTACCAAAGTGTTCGACCATAAACTCGACGCATTCCCGGGCACTTTTACAGTTTGACATATCGTCCGACTTGTTTGCCGACTCTTTGATGGCGAGACGGGGACGCTTGATTCTAACGTGGGTCGAGTCTCCGCAAGAGCCCAACACCTCGGAAATGAACTCTTTCAGCTTGATGGCGCAGCGAATCTTGTAAACTTCAATGAAATGTAGGCAATTTTCGATAAATTTAAAGTCACCCTCGTCAGTTACCAACTTTTCGTATACCGTACGACACGAAAAAATTGGTCATAATAATATGAAACATTTTAAATACCATGATTTCTGTATAGGGTATATGGTATATGCAAAGATTTGATAGAGTGGATAATTGTAAATGTAAAGATTTTATAGAGTGGATAATTATAAATGTAAAGATTTTATAGAGTGGATTATAATAAATGTAAAGACTCCTACTATAAATTAATAAATACTAAACATATAGTAGATGAATACAATGTTTCTTTGTACTATGTATACGGTGGTATTGCAAAATCATGAACGATCACTTGCATTCCTTCTTGAAATCTTGAAATCTCATTCCTAAAAGTACATGTAACTGCATACTGCACACACGGCAAGATGAACATTATAAAATGTACACTAACACATTGGCAATTTTGATATCAGCCTAGTATAAAAAGGCGGCCGCTAGACGGTAAAATTCAGTCGTTCATCAGCAGCGCAGCGGGTAATGGTGAGTTTTGTGTGTTATTTAATTTCTGTGTTCGCTTTGTATTGCATTGTCCCATTTGATCAGAGCCACCCTTACACTTGTGTCCAGTTTATACTTAAATCATGCGCCTTTGCCGGTGTCATGGACGAGTTGAGCGCAGTCGCTCGGCTCGTGTTGCCTTAGCTCGTAAAAATGTTAGTCACACCCGTGCACTTTCGTCCCGGTGGCGTGAGTTGCGACTCTCCTGGGGTTAAAAAGACTAAAACCGGGCCCCAGTGTCCTACGATCGCGCGTCTCTCGCATGGCCCCAGATTGCTCCTTCTCACACCGGGAAGCTAGTTGGGCCGGCCCGACTCGGAGTAAATTGTGTACGGACTAGGTTCAGGGTCGGTTAGGTAGCATGGTGATCTTTTCAGGGGACATGATCAAATCGAACACCGAAATATAACATGTAAAAACTCGCTACTCGCGTGCTGATGGTGAACGGCTCCAGCAATAAACTCTAAAAAATACCTTGAACCCCGAGCAATCACTGAGTGCACAGTGAGAGTTCATAAATATAAAGTGTGTGCGGTTACAAACTCCTGGTGCGTATATTGTGTGTACATATAAGTGCGTATAATCTTAAGATTTCTTGATCTAAATGCGTTTAATTATAAGGATCTTATATATAAGTGTGCGTACAATTTCAAGAATCTCGCATGAGAATACGGATAATTTTAAGAATCTCTATACATCTTGCGAATCTATACTAGGTAGGATGCGTTATATTCCGACTCGTATACCGTGCAGGTGGTGTAATACATGACGCATACACTGACAGGTGTTATAATACACGACTCGTGCACTGAAGCGTTTAATTACAAGTCGTTTAATCTTAAGTATTTTCATGAATATTCATGAATCTTTATACAACCCTATGAATCTCTATAAATCTATAAGTGCTATAAGTATAGTTAAGTGTTTTTTTACGATTGCGTGGTGACAGTGTTACCAACTCTCAGAAATATTTACCCCTAACTCTAAGTCAAAACCCCCTAAAACTGCGTCTATTATTTGAAAATCCCCCTAAAAAATAATATTCAATCAAAATAATACAATGTGTTTCAGAGGGATGTGACCAAACTTGGGGGTGTGGTACAGGCCATCAAACTGAACAACTTTTACTCGGGGACCAACATCGTAATCGTGAAAAAAAAATCAGTCGTCCCATACAAAACTTCAATACCTACTTGACCAAATGTATGTGACGAATGATTTTTTTTTCACGATTACGATGTTGGTCCCCGGGAAAAAGTTGTTCAATTTGATGGCCCGTACCACACCCCCAAGTTTGGTCACACCCCGCTGAAACACATTGTATAATAAGTAATATTCAGTAATATTTGTTAATGCTTTTTATTTATAAATTAACTAATACATTAAAAATTATGTCAGTTTCCTCTGAAGAGTCAGAATTTTTAAAATCATACATGTTAACATTGAATAAACTTAACATTTTAGAAGATGGAGTGAATGTTGTGCAAGATCCACCATTTTTTATTCCGTAGAATTCTGAAATTTCAACAGTGTTGCAACGGAAAAAATACTCTCTCTCCGAAGAAATAGGTTACAGAGATGAAAAAAATTATTCGCTTCGAAAATTATTATTTCTTTTCCTCAAGTGTTAGATAGGATTTTTTAATTAGTAATGAAAAGGTGCTCATATTTTATACCATTTCATTTACCCACAGAGTAGGTAAATATTGCAGAGTAGGAAAATATAATTACACTAGATGTCACCCAGTCCTAAGTCATTCGCTAGGTGAAAAAATAAATTTAATTGATTATTGCATTGGATAGTTCTATTATATTCAGAATATTATATATTCAGAAAAACCCTAAAAATACCCCTAAACATATAAAACCCCTAAAAAAATCCCATTCCACTAATTTACCCCCAAAATTTGGGGGGAAAACCCCTAAGTTGGCAACACTGCGTGGTGATCATTCCGAGGCTCATCCTGTTCATCCAAACCTTTGGAATTATCGCGTCGTACCTTAGACGAGCATTTTCTTATGCTCGTCTATGTGTGAAAATGTCGTAGATTCTGGCTCGTCCATGTGAATACCCTCGTCGAGACGGGCGTTCCACTGGTTGTCGTACTTGACCGAGTCCTGAGCCAGAATTATCGAACGGCGGTGGTGGTTGACCTCGTACATCGGCAGCAGGTCGGGAAAGTACTGAGCCAGCAGTTTTCCAGAGAAAACGTAATTGATAGCGTCCGGTTCCATGGTGTGCCCCGGCAAACTGAACCACCAGTACAGTACAGTGGAGTTGATACGTAGGATTGTCCGCACCTCACCGATTGAAATGATCGATCCGTGGTATTTTTCATTTTTGGCACGCAAGTTTAGCAGCTGTTCGTGTATCGCGTCGACGATTTGTTCTTTGTGAAAGTTCAAAAAACAACCGACTTCAAAAAAAACACTACAAAGTGATAAATAACTTTAATTTCGGAAGTCGGTGTCGTTGATTCCGCATTTTCGTTTTTTGACACCGACTTCCGAAATTAAAGTTATTTATCACTTTGTAGTGTTTTTTTTGAAGTCGGTTGTTTTTTTTGTAAAAAAGTTTTTATTTTTCACTTTTTAGTTGTACCTACCCCACAAAAAAGTAAACAAAAATATCGTTAATGTAGACAATGTAGATAAATTTTTAGATTTTTGTTGATTTTTCAAAAACCGCTCATCCGATTTCGATAAAATTTTCATGGGACCATTTGGGAAGTATACCCTTTCTAACAAAAAAAGAATTTTTCAAATCGGTTGGCAAACGACGGAGTTACGCGCGAACAAACACAAAAAAAAAAAAAATACAAACATTCGAATTGAGAACCTCCTCCTTTTTTAGAAGTCGGTTAAAAATACAAACATTCGAATTGAGAACCTCCTCCTTTTTTAGAAGTCGGTTAAAAACAAAACAATAATATTCCATTTGCGTCGATTACAGAGTACGTATTCATTCATACTTAACACAACATCACTAACTAAAAATAAAACCTTACAAAATCAATGGGTAGTCTTACTGTTTTTTATAATGCTTAACTTGAATGGCACTTAATTGTCATCGAGTTATTGTAAATAATTATTAAAAAAAACTTACAAAATAACTGCTTTTCCAGTCGCATTAGCAAATCTAAAAATGTTATAAAATCAATATCTGAGATGTCTATTCTTTTAGTATATATCAATGACATGAGAAATGCATTATTTTAAATGTAAAATCACATCTGTAAAACCACGTAAATCAGCGAAATTGGCAAAATTTCGTATACGGCCTCTTAAGTAACTATATTATAATAGCCTCATCAAAAAAAGGTACCTGACTTTAAAATACTTTTGATATTATTTAAATAATCTACATAATAGTAGATTGTACAACTAAGGCATAAAATAAGCTATTTTACCCCGAGACGTTTATATCCACCCGAGCCGCAGGCGAGGGTGGATAGTTAAGTCGAGGGGTAAAATGGCTCGTTTATGCCTGAGTTATACACTCTGCTTTTCACTTCGATTGCGAGAAAATGAAACAGGCATAAAATATACAGTACATAAATTAATCAAAAATGTTGCAAAGCATAGCTAATTCCCGCCACCACAGATAATACCGCTACGAAACTTTTTTAAAGTTTTTTTTTTTAATTTCAACATTTGTCATTCGACTTGGGTACTTCATACTGCCAAGTCATGAAAACGTTTTTTTGCGTTTTTAAATAATAAATGACAACTATTTTACCTGATTTTATTAAATTAACGATAGAAAACACGGAAGTGGTATAAATTAAAGAAAATGAAATAAATCACTACTTTAATCTGCTAAGTTTTATTGCGCATGTAGCTGTTGGGCCTGATTACCTTAGTCTCAGAAAAAAAAAATTACTTTATGCACTAGAACATAAAAAGCGATTTTATGTCGCCTAAGCACAACATAAAGACGAACTTTTCGAGCATGAGAAGTGAAAACGTTATTAATCTAATTATTTCAATTTTACTTTGGTAAAGAATTTAAAAAATACTTTCAAGCCTTGCACATTCTTATATATAAGTACTTAATTTGAACATAAAAAACACTCATCCGTGGTGTAATGATCATATACGGAGTAATTACAATAAAGACACCAAAAATAGGAACTTTGTAATAATTTTTTTATATCTTCACGAGTATCAGAGAAAAGTGTCCAATTCTTGAAGATCGGCTTACGTATTGACCGCATCCATAGCATTAAAGTCTTCATTAATTAATATTTATAAATGTGAAGATTACATCTCTATTAAGTCAGAAAATATATATGACTTTTCATGTACTGACATTAAATGTAAATTGTTAAATGTAGAATATAATTCGGTGTTGTATTTTACACCATTAATCCATACTTTGTAAAATAAAACAAGTACTTTGAAAATCACGTATTTTTATTGGTCATAATTTTTTTATAGGCTATCATGCCGCCGTATTTCAAAATCCAGAGGAAGAGTGGCTCTCCAATCGGGAATTATCTAAAGGAAGGCTAATTTTGTATTTGTTGGTTTAAGGACTAGCCACAATGCTCTCTCAGTTAGCCCGCGAAACAGTTGGTGGGTTCACAAAAAAATCGATGTTTGAACATAACCTGCGGATGATGCCTGATTAGGGAGCTATCTCTTGGTCTTTTATTATCAAAACTCGTTTTTTGAGTCTTACTTAAGACAGAATTTCAATCATCAGTCTTTCAAACTACAATTTGATATAAAAAAATCTTAGCAATTAACAGACAATAACGCGGGAAACAGCTAGTTTAATAATAAAACAGTAGAGAAGGTAACTTAGCATGTTGTTACATAGTAATTAGAATATAGTTTTACTTATATACTAGTAGGAACATGATCAACCATCATCAATAGACAGGTTGATTCAGTGTTTACAAGTAAAATACCCTCTTCCGTTGTGTTTTGAACACAATATTACTATATTGTGGTCAAAACTGAAGAAGAAGAGAAGAGACTGATTTTGTACTGATTTCTTAAATACTCTTAAGAAATCAGTACAAAATCAGTCTCTTTAAATAAAACTATAGCTTGACCGCCGCAAAGTCGACCATCCCGAGGCTGTGCGGGACGCGGGAGCGGGAGCGCTCGACTAATCAAACTAGCCGCCTGTGGGCTGCCGTCGTCGATAGATTGATTGATTGGTCGAGCGCTCCAGCTCCCGCGTCCCGCGCGACCTCGGGATGGTCGACTTTGCGGCGGTCAAGCTATAGTAACTTAGCAATATATTTAACACTAACCTTTGATTAGGTTTCTCTGACCTATTAATCAGTCATAAAATTGTTACATTATGAAACACTTTTTGGTACATTTAAATATCGATGGTTGCAGGGAATAACGTTATCAGTATGATTATTTTGCAATTGTGGCTTTATTACTCGCAACCATCGATGTATAAAATTAAAAATAGAATTAAAAAATAAATGTCTGTAAGTAGAACAGACTAACAACTACAATAAGTCTTTGATCATTTTAGTTTTAGGTATTACTAGCGGCCCGCCCCAGCTTCGCACGGGTGCAATTTTTTTTTTCGAATTTCCAAAATTTTCTTTCATACAAACCTTGTCCCGGCAATACCGATCACAACAAAAAAATAATTAGCGAAATCGGTCCAGCCGTTTTCATGTTATGTCGTGACAACGGAAAACGGGTTTCATTTTTATATATATAGATTAAAGACTAGCTAATAATGGTAATAGTCTTAGTAAATATAAAAGGTTCTTTATAGTGGATGCTCCAGGGTAGCGCGCGAAATTCAAATTTTCGAACGTTTCTTGCAATTTGCAGCTCAGTATCGGATATTTCGGTAATAACAAAACACATAGGCGACATTCACATGTATGTATTTATATAATTATATCCATTAAAACTATATAACACTATAAGTTAAAATTGACGTCAATCGTGAAGTTTGTAGTAAAATGGCACATTTTGCATTTAGACTAAGTTAGAGAGATATATCGATAGTTTTGATGAATAAAGTTGTGTAAAACATACATGTGAGTGTCGCCTATGTGCTTTTTATGACCAAAATATCCAATACTGAGCTGCAAATAGCAAAATACATACTAAAATTTAAATTTCACGGGTCACCCTGGAGAATTCACCTTAAACAGATGTTTCAAGTGGCTTAGTGGGTATTCCTGCAACGAATGCAGATGGCATCGGATCATTATTACCTTTGTCTAGGCCAGACATTTCAACAACTGGCTCTGAGCGGTTTTCTGAACTAGAGCCAGACGTCTTAACAGCTGATAATGATACCTCTGAGCTGTTTTCTGGTGCAGAAGTTCCGGTGTTGGGTTGATGGCTGTGTTTCGATACACAAGTTCTTACGCTTTGCTTTTATTTTTGGTCGATTTTTGGTTCTAGATGTTCGTTCTTGTTTGCTTTCGTTGCGCTGACGTGAGTTTTTCAGAATATTTTTGAAGAATTTGTGACAGTCTAATAAGGAAAATGAACTATCCGACTCATGTATAATATCAAAAAAGAAATTTATGATTTTAGTGTGGCTTTTAAAGCAAATCTTTTGTTCAGAAGTTCGAGATCCTCCAGACCAGCTACACTGGAGTAAAAAACATCTGCTAAACATTGAATCGACCAATGCATAAGCGTTATTTACTCCTCGACCTTTTCCTTTCCCACAAATAATTGAAAATTTATGTTTCCATTTTTCTTCTATATCTGGATTTTCCAATACCTTTTCAAAATTGTTTAGCTCGTGTTCACTTGTCATAGTTTGTATGTTTGCTTTTTGTTTATAATTTTCCGCACGGCTGAACTGATTTACTACATGTTCAAACTGAACAATAATATTGGATAAGTCGAGCAAAATAGACTGTACGCTTTCATTGATAAATTTCCTTTCATCTTGTTGGGCTTTGATATTTTCAGTAATTCTTTCGTTAAGAGTTTTGTAATTTTCTTGCAAAGTTTCTAATTTTGTCAAAACCATTAAATTGAAGGAGGTCGCATTATCAATTTGTATTTCGGCAGTCACATTTTGTTGAGCGTTGGAATCAGTACTAGTTGCTGAAGGTTGAATTACTAATAGTGTGTGTTAAATTATTTTTTATATTATATATTAAATTATTTGAATATTATTTTTGGCAATTTAAGCCACTACAAGAGCAATGTTTGTATTATTTTTGGCAATTTAAGCCACTACAAGAGCAATTTTTGTTTTAATTTTACGGCAAAATGATGAGAGAGATGGATAGTGGACATGTTTGCCATGAGTGAGAGAGATAGATAGTGACGCCACTTTTACCAAAGTCAACAAAAGTAAGTAAAATTAATAAAATAATGAAAAATCTTGACCTAGTTTAGTTTAGGTTTGTTGGAATAAAAGTCAGATAGGGAAATAACATTTTTTATTACAATAAATGTTCAAATTGTTTACCATCAGCCTCAATACACACCCTACATCTTCTTAAAAAATACTTATTAGCCGGGCATATCCTCGAGAGTTGATGTCCTCAGCAGCTTGAGAAATTCGTTCACGCAGCTCGGCTACGGTCTCAATAGGCTTTGAATAAATTTTTTCTTTGAAAACGCCTCAATAAAAAAAATCCAGGGGATTTAAATCTGGGGAACGGGCTGGTCGCGAGATAGTGCCTAAACGTCCAATCCACCTTCCCGGATATTCCTGGTCAAGGAAATCTCTTACTTGCACTGCGTAATGCGCTGGGCAGCCATCTTGTTGATACCACATGTGGCGAAGATATGTTAGTGGTACGTCCTCTAACATAGTTGTTAAATTTTCTCGTAAAAAATGTAGGTAGTTCGTGCCATTCAAGTTCTCAGGCAGCTCAAAAGGCCCAACAATTTTGTCGTTTAAAATTCCGGTCCACAGGTTTACTTTAAAGCGGTACTGGGATCTGTCTTCTCGCATTAAATGTGGATTCTCCACATGCCATTACTCCACATGCCACACTTACATTAACAAACACGCGGTGATCCGGATAGCGCTCTAAAGGAGAATGGGCAAAAATGTATGGAACTTGGGACCACCCTCCAATAGCAATAAAATATATGTCGTTGGATAGGGCTTTTCATTTGGAACAACAATTGTTATGACAGTTTCGTTGTTATAGCTGTCCGTTCGGAGTTATAAGACTTGTAGGTCTGATATAATGAAAAAAAAAAAAATGTTCTAAAGGGAAAGTAATAACACCGTTAATAATCATTTAAATATTTATTATTACAATTAAATTCCATGATTGATTGCTGTACATTATAAACAATTATTTAAGGGTGTCCACATATCGACGTTTTTTAACCATAGAGGTATTACAGATAGAGTAGGGAGGACATACAGCTGCCTGTAAGCGGAAACGTCCGATGGTTACAAAAAGACGAGACGAGACGTTAAAAAGTGAGAAAAGATCGCGGTACCTTATATCTCTCTCTCTCTCTCCCTTACTTTTTTTGACGGGGCTCCCCTGCTCTATCTATAATACCTCTAGGGCCTTAATGGCTATCTATAATTACATCATTTAAGAACATTGCAGGCGTATTAAATCCTTCGTGAATCGCATATCCTAAATACCATAATATGGATATAATGTGTGCACATGTGCCCATCGTTCGCCGTCCAGATAAGCATGTACAATAGTGTTGTACTATATCGTTGCCTTCATTTTGGCTGTAGTTTATTAATATATAACAATTGTACGTCCTTTGTCTGCCATGACGTGATTGAATGCGTCCACGCAAAAGCCACACATTTTCCTGAATACCGTAATCAGGCAGATCATCTAACTGATTTTCCCTATATGTTTCTATAGTGTATAAGCCGTTCTGCAGATGCTCGCTGCAATAACTTCGAGCCAGTTTTAACTGGTATGTACCCAATGCTAGTAGAATTATTTGGTCTTCGGTGAGCCTTGGAAAGTTTTCTAGTACATTAGCTTCCAGCCGTTGAAAATCTGCCCTACGGTTATTCAAGCGCTTTCTATCTACATATGTATACAGAAGATTTGGTGTATCAACTTTACGTCTTATATGATTTAAAAAATCTTCTGCGTGGACGCTGTCTTCGATGGGTACGTGGAAGTGGTTTATAATGGCTGCAGCAATTCGGAAATCAATGAACATGTGAGGCAGCGCTCTATTAAAATACTTTTGCCGCAAAAGCTTAAAATCACGTTTAAATCGGCCGTTTACCACTTCCACTACCCATCGGCACATTGTTACAGCCCGAGCTTCATTTGCTTGTTCTGTAGTTAGTTGTGTCTCACGACGATCTTTAGTTGGTGGCACGTAGTATTCATAACCGCAAGCTTCTACAGACTCCAAAGCATCCCTAAATCCACGGTCCAAGATAAATACATCATTTTCTTGTAGTAAAAAATGTAAAGGGTGTTCTTCGTCATTCATGATATCTTGCATGATTTGCGCGTCAGTTTTCGTAGCGGCGAATGGTCCCACTACATCAATAATATAGCCATCTGAGGCAACGATTAAAAATGGCTTTAACAAGTTTTGGTACTTGTGCAAGCTGTATGTTAGGCGTTGAAATAAGAAATTGCTACTTTTGTTAATATATATGTAGGTTCCATCACATATGAGTATGAGTTTGCTATTTTCTGCATTTCCATAGAGGTTTTTTGGTATCATTAGGTTTCTCGCCAACATATTTTCTCTGTCTATGTGATCCAATCCTAAGTGTAGTATAACGTATTCATTAGTTAGGCATTCACGAGCAACAGCTAAATATCGTTCAAGTTTTCTTCTTGACGTATTAAATAATGTCGCAAGCCTTTCGTTTGAATCTCCCGTGCGAAGTTTTACCAACAATATGGCTAACGCAGTCCTTGGATCATTGGATCTCTCGCTCAGCGATGGAGTTTGCTCCAAAATGGCATCGAACTGGTCTCCATTAAGACCAACCCAAAAATGCATTTCTTCGTTGGTCAGGGCTCCACGAATTCTAAAATCGAACCTCGAACCACGTTGAAGAGCTGTTCGTAGCATGTCACAAACATCATTGAATTGGAAAGCAGTAAAATTATGAGTTGTGTTACAAAAATCAGGCAGCTCATTCCAATTATTGCTTTCCAGATGTTCTCTACATACTCTGGCGCCATCGGGTATGTATAACTTGTGTTCACAAAAGATGTGAACTTTAATAGACTCTGGTATTCTGTGTCGGGTGTTATTAGCACAGTTGTTAAAAATACAGTGCCTGTGATTATTTGGCGCTCTGATGTAATCAGGAACATGAAATACATGAACATTCTGTTCATTCTCTTCACGAGCTTCTGGCACTTCTACTACAACAGGTGGTCTGGCGGCATTTGCTGCTATCTGCCAGCACCTATGGCACACGCTTCGTGTGTTGTCGAATACCACCTGTAATGTAAAAAAAAAACTATTATAATAACACATTTAAAGATTTTTGTAACTTTTATTAAGGGTTGTTAATATAATGAGCTTAAGCCTGATACCGGAAATGCCACTCATCGCGTTAATAACTGAGTCGTCGGGCCATAAATCAATTCTCTATGTTTATCTCCCTCGCACTTGCGAGTCTTATGGAGCAGTATAGCGATGTGCGTAAGAATAATAGAAGTGCTAATTGACGAGGTAAATATATTGATATTAACTGAGATATGAGTATTAACTCATTTGTGTTACTTAAATATAAAATAATTAAAAACTAATATAAATACATAATTCTTTCGTCCTTATCAGAGTCTCCGTTGTCTGTATTATCTTGTAAGGAGGCTAAATAATGAGGGTCACAGTGACTCATCGAACACATGTGCGCTTAGTAATTGTTGCCGATAAAGGGATTTGTTTGTGCACTGCATTGCACATTCCTGTAACCATTGACATTTTTGGCCCGACGAATCAGTTAATTATTATCGGCTTTCTTAAAACTAAAACGATATTTTACGGGTTAAAAGTGCTCTTTTAGTTTATTTTGACATATCTAACCACGAAAAACATTCAATAAAATACCACATTTAACACGTAAAACGTGATTTTATTTTAATGAGTAAGAATGGCTTTTTTAAGTTGTCCCTTTGTTATAATCGATTATGACTCTAGAAAAATATCAATAAGTAAGTACAATACACTTACCTCTAAAACTGCATGTTGTTGTATATATGCAGCAACCTCTGGTCGCGCTCTTGGGAGATTATCAGATAGAACGTGTTGCTGATATCTTCTGCGATACAGGCCTCGCCGACACATAACACAGTTTCGATGATCTTCCATCTTATCCGATCGATATGCAATTCAAAAGTCCAGTGTGGTAGCCAAATTCAATAAGTAGAGCGATATCAGTGTCCAAGAAGAATGCCAGGTCAAAGTCGTTAGAAAGAAGCGAGTGAAAAAACGGAACCAAACGATAACTGACGTGCAACAAAACCAACGAACGACTGACTACTGATAAGGGTGGCTACCTGCGCCTGCGCCGCGCGCGCTCCACGTGACCACTTTGGAGGGGAGGGCTCGCCGTGTCTGCCCAGACTTGTCCCGAGGATACAGTGTGTAAGCGAGATGAAAGCACATGGGTATAAAAATACTAAACATATATAAAAACATATTAAATATATTTATTTATCTGAGCTAATAAGTCTCATAACTCCGAACGGACAGCTATAACAAAAAAACTGTCATAACAATTGTTGTTCCAAATGAAAATACCTATCCAACGACATACATCTTATTGCTATTGGAGGGTGGTCCCAATCTGCCCATTGTCCTTTGGATATCTTTCACGATAAAGTCTAGCGGCGGCACTTGCGTTGCATCTGCATTCCCCATAAATGAGGTGCATGTTCGCATATTATAAGCTAACAAAATGATTTGTTCTTCACTGAATCTCGGAAAATCAATATCACTTGCTTCTACTCTTGTAAAATCAGCTCTTCTGCTGTTTAAACGTTTCCGTCATATTCCACATATTCATATAAAATATTAGGGGTATGTAACTTCTGCCTTATTTCGGTGGCGATAGCTTCTGCATATGGAGTATTTTCGATGGGTATATGAAAGTGGTTTGTGATAGCAGCAGCTATCCTAAACTCAGAAAACATATGCGGCAACGCATTGTTGAAATATTTTTGGCGAAACAGTTTAAAATCCCGTTTGAACCTGCCGTTAACCACTTCCACTACCCAGCGGCAAATAGTGACCAATCGAGATTCGTTGGCTTGGTTAGTTAGGGATTGCAAATATTCGATATTTTTGGTATTCGAATGTTCAAATACTTTTTCAGCCTTATTCAAATTATTCGAATAATATTCGAATATTTCGGAAAAAAAAAGTATTTATATAATTTCTCACGTTTTATTGCCTTAGAAACTAGTAACATATTTTTCATGTAAGTAGGGCAACATCCCAATCAGACAGAACCAATATTTAAACAAAACTTTTAATCAAATAAAATAATTAACAAATTTTTAATAAAGTTAGATGTAATAGGAACTTCGACTACGAAAATATGAAATAAAAAATATTAATTCTTAAACAATTATAGGAAAACTATTAAGTAGGAAACACAATTAAAATCTCACTAGCAAAATCAAATAACATGTTAATAAACTTTATACAACACAAGTAAAAGTAAGAAACAAAAAAGTATATTATAGATATTGTACTATCAATTTCTTAAGGATAACTAAAAAGAAACGAGATCAAAGTCACAATAAGAATGCACTGCGCGGATAACTAGCATCTAAAGAGATATGCAAATTGCAAGTGCACGCAATCACTAAAATTGAAAATTATGATCCAACGCGGTAAGTAACAATTATAATTAAATAAATGCCATCGTATAGGCAAAGGATACAATTATTCTTATTTACGGATCCTTTGAAAGTGGGACCTTAGAAAACTTAAAGAGTCAATGGAATCATCATTCAATTTACATCTGAGATGATTGCAGATATATTTTGTAGAAGAAAATACCCTTTCGCATTCTACGCTAGTTGGTGGAATGCAAATTAGCACGTCATAGGCCTGACTTAGGTGTATTTGTCTTGGCGTACCTGTATCATATAGAGCCATCTGCATTTTTATTGATGTTTCTAGATCATGATGTTCAAGATTTGCTGTGGATGTGGAAGGCACTGCATACATTTCGTCCTCTATCTTTTTCTGCAGCTGTTCTTTCATTGACATATTTGAGATTCTTGACGCTTCTTCATTTTGATAACGCTGGAGGTCTAATATAGCAATGTTATCTTCGTCATCAGAAACGCCAGTGTTAGTTGTCGCAGGTCTTTGCTTAAAATATTTTTTTTGAATGTCAACTATGACTTTGGTGATAACATCATTTCCTACTTTAGGGAAGATAGAAGAACTCGGCTCCTGGTAGTATTTGTTTGGGTTGTGCAAGTACTTCAGTGTACAAACCAGGTCTGTTTGTCGTCGTTCAGCAATCCTTGTTTTCAGAGCCTGAAGAAGTTTACCACTGATAACCCATTGGTCTCTCGTAGTTTGGTAACCATGAACTGTAGGGCTGTGTCCGCAGTTAATAAAGTGGCCTTTTCTGGACATATCGCTTCCACAGTAGTATTGACGATAGTGAGAGACGTAGATAAATCCTGCAAAAGAGCAAGCTCATAGGTGCTGAACATAGTTTTGTCTTTCAAATCAATCAGTGCTTTTAAAATTGCATCTTTCAGTAGCAAGAATCTTGAAACCATGTCCGCCATGCTATTCCACCGCGTTTTACAGTCTAATACCAGGCCTGCGCTTTTGTTTTCGTCAAGAATATAATATTTGTTCAGGATTTCTGTTCTGGTTGGAGATTTTGGTCTCCGCAAACCTAATAGGCACGTCTTCGGACCCGCCCACCACCTCCGGCCCTTCAGACGACGTACCTAGGGGAGACCCAACCTTAAAGGCTCTGCTGAATAGGTTGGCGATATCATTAGGATCACTAAGGCCCTCAACACACAGGCAGACCCGACCTGGGATTCAACCTGTTCGTGGCTTGCAATGATGTTCATTTTTATTTGGTCCTTATTATTTTGACACCATTTTAATTTGCTTTTAAAAACCCTTCTACTTTCCACCATTTTTTCATACAAATCACCATTTTTCCAAACCACTGTTACACTTATGATTTCTTACCTGTAGTAGCGGCAAACTATTGGGTATGGCAATAAGAAAACAACAACTATCTCAAACACTGTATATTAATAAAATAAGTTTAACATTACCATTTACAAATTATTTCCAGCCAGCTAATATTTCAGTAGGGAGAGCAAAGGTCGTGGGGGGTTGGAGATAAACCCCGTACTGTTCCGTTTTAAAAGAGTTTAAGGTAAATATTATTAAAGATTTCAATACTAAGGTGAAAGTAACCTTCCAGTTATTGTTTATGTTAATATCTAGTAAATGGGCGCCAGGGACTTTGAGATTCCCGGATCACGGAGCCGACGCAGGTGTCCAATATCTTCTGGATGGAGGTAGGATGTCGAACCCAAAATCCTCGAATTAAATTATGTTGAAGACCGGTTTCCAGTATTGAAAACCGGACCAAGACAATCAACTGGTTCCTACGGGAACCATATTAAACTAAATAAAAGATAAGGTATGTAAAAGAAAAAACCGTCCCGCCTGCGCTATCGCTAGACGGGCTCCGCCGGCCGCACAGTCGTCTCCTCAAGAGGCTTTGCCGTCCTCGAGGAACGGTGTCTCGGGTCCAGGCCCCAGACGCTCCTCTAGGTCCTGGCGGCGAGACGAATCTCTCGAGGTGCCTCTCCTGGAATCGACAATACGGAGGCGGTTGTCGTAGGGAGAAAGCACTTGACTGCATGATCCTTGACCGGCTGGAAAGCTGCCTGCGTATGCGCAATTAGGAATCCTTTTAAAACATGTAACAAGGTTTGTGGTATCACTCGAGTGTGTCGGAGGGCGGAAAGATCGGAAAGGTCCAGGTTTGAAAATCAAGCCGAGCCTGTCCGTGTGCGTCCTTCACATGCTTATTCCAGCCTGTTATGTAACGCTTTTTGCGCTGTATTCCGTTCTCACAGTTACTGGAGATTGCACCTTCACAGAGAATACGTACAATTTCCGCATACGTACTATCTAAAATGGTTTCATGTCCCTTAATTCTACATCTACTTTTACTACATTCAGTAAATTCTAAGGGAAAGTCTAAATTTTTAAGAGATCATTACAATAATTGCTACATAACTCAGTCTGCTGCAAGTCTCTGTCACCCCATGTTACTTTGTTACATTTAGGTAGTCCAGGTGCAACTTTTACAATTAGAGGTAAATGGTCTGATCAAGACACGTCGTAGAGCACACTAGCGTCTCTAATTGTGTTCCACTAAGTATTTACAATAATTTTCAATAAAAAATAACCTATTCGTTAAAATTGTTAATTAAAAATAATTGCTTACCCTACATGTCACTAACCACTGTATTTTAATAATTGTTCAAAATGAAGTCCTCCTCTTTCTAGGCATAAATGTGCACGTTTAAATAAATTGTCATTTAGTTTGTTGAGAACACAAATTTCACTTTTCACTTTATCCTAAACTTTAAGTCATCTAGGCTTTGGACCTCCTCTACATACACCCGGCGTTTCACTTCTCTCCAAACAAAAAAATCGCAAGGAGTAAGATACGGAAACCTAGCAGGCCACGGTAAGGGGCCACCGCGACCGATCCAATCCAATTTTGCCCGTATTTTTCATTGAGGTAATTCCGTACCCGTATGGCGTAATGAGGTGGAGCGCCATCGTGCTGATAATACAAATTATTATGGTAGCACATCGGAACTTCGCCCATTATGTCTTCTATCGTTGTTTCCAGCATTTCTAAATACCGTGTAAATAGGTGTTATTAAATGACCACCAATGTTCATTATGTACATTGTACAGTCCCATGCGTGTGAACAAAGCCTCATTTGTCCACAACATGTTGACTTCGCGATGATTTAGAAGCCATTCGCATAAGGCTCGACGTGGTGCTGGGTCTGGGTCGTGGAGCTGCTTGTTCATTATGTACATTGTACAGTCCCATGCGTGTGAACAAAGCCTCATTTGTCCACAACATGTTGACTTCGCGATGATTTAGAAGCCATTCGCATAAGGCTCGACGTGGTGCTGGGTCTGGGTCGTGGAGCTGCTGTACGGGCTGAAAGTGGTATGGATTTAGTCGGTCTATATTTAGAAGCCTCCATACCGCGTACTGGCTCACACCAAAGCGATGTGCCGCATCATTGGTACTAGCTCTTGGATCTCGCTCGAAGAAATCGAAAATGGTTTCTTCGATTTCAACCGCCAGTCGAGGTCTGCCAGACCCTTGTGCGTGATTCGGGGTCCTGAACTGACCACGATCAAGCAGCCTTTGACTGGCTGCTAAAATGGTCCTTTCATTAGGTATCGCGGGGTTAAGGATACCATGGGCTCGCATTCGACGTACGCTCTCCGTCGCATACATTCTGCGAGCTGCTCGTAAACTTTCACCACTTAGTAAATATACTCGCACCATCTCATAAAACTCGCGGTTACTAAAGTCCGACATCGTGACCGGTAACGAGTAGGTACGACACACGCGCGGCGCGGGGTGTGCACGGGAAAGCGATTGGACGCGAGGTCACGAAGCGCATGCAATGAGCAGACTGTCGTGTCGGGGTCGGGAGTTCGGGACTCCGGTGACCGCCCGGGCACCACTCTGCCGCTCGGGAGTCCGGGACTCCCCCGCTGTAACTCCGCCACGTGCGCCGACGGGCGCGCGCGCCCATTGTTATTATTACGAATAGATAGTGTTCGATAAAAAATAGAGGCGTCAAGTGCTGGGACGGAGAGCACCGTTCCCGGTCTGACAGTCACCGTAACGTGATATGCACTTACTGTGATACGCAATACCAATGTTATGAAATTCTCAGTTATAATCAAAGTTCGGTGTACAGACGCCAGCACATCAACCTACCCGAAACTGTCAAATTTTCCTAATCAACTTTGCACTTTGAACCTTATACTTTAGTGATAAAGTTGAAAATCCATTAAAGAAATTTTATAGATTGTAGTAGGTTGATGTGCTGGCGTCTGTACAACTGAAGCCTGTTAGTCACTGACCATGAGCAATCTATACAGTAAATCTTGATTTGTATTAATTCTCAAAGATTTTCTAGTAAAATTTTCCCTGAATCTTCTGTTGTTTGTTTCGTGCCTCTTGGGCTTCTTCAGACATTTGACCTTGGTAAAACACATGCAGAAATTATGTCTTTTCCGTGAAATAAAATTTTATGTACGCTTACTGGCATTGGGTACCACGAATACTCCTTTGGTGTAGATAAATTCTTTGGTTGTGGGATCGTCTTTGTCGTTTTGTTGAAAGGACGTTTGAAGTTCGGCTTTCGTTTCTCGCTCGTAGCATTTTTAGCTTCGCTGCTTGCATTTTCACTCGCTGAATCTGCCATTACGGCAATCACCTTTCGGAATAAAATAAATACTCCTTTAAAATACAATCTCTTGTCGCCTTGGAGAATTCATGAAATTTTTAACATTCATATTACCTATACCCGCTATTTATCGACGGGTAAAAGGCAAAAGGGGTCAAGCACCACAGATCATATTGTTCAGGAGAATAAAAAGAAAGTTTTAATAAAAAATATCTCTTTATTGCTTTATTGAATCACATCACAATCTTCAGAAAAGTTTACTAAAATACAATGTTCTTTAATAATTTTACATCAAAATAAGCCTGAGATCAATAGTTTCAAAGATAGATGTCGTTTCACTCCAGGTTTTTACCATGTTTATCGCATTTGCGAGGGGTCAAGTATTTTATGTTATATTTAATGTTGGAATATTTAGATTTTGGCCTAAGCTTCATGTTAATAAAGTAACATTTTATTTTATTTGGCACAACAGATCATAGAACTAATTCAGATTTTGGCTTAAGCTACCATAATCTTAATAAGTATTATTTTATATTTGGCACAGCAGGTAGGTTATAGAACTATGAATTATGTATTAGTTCTTTTAAAAACTATCCTAAGAAACGTTAAATTTATTTTTATAAAATAAATAAAATGAGGTTGAACTTACCGATGATAGTACGGGAATCACGTCATCTTGAATTTCTTCGACCTCTCTATTGCTATCAATATAATCAAGTAATAACCTTCGTACTAGCAACAGTCTTTTTCGGTCTAAAATACGTCTCAATTTCACGTTTTCGGGAGTTGCAGACATGTTTTATATAAAATGTTAATCTGTGTTAAAAACCGATCGCGTTTCAAACACGTGTGAACTTGCTTTCACGCACACAAAACATACACCCACTTGCAACGGCGCTGGCGCGCGTACTGAGTGAATCAAATGCAACGTAATGAAAATAAAATTATTTAAGGCGATTATAGCCTCGAATGTCCTTGAGCGTTTGGGCGGAGCATAGGCGAACCCAGTGCCTCACCCCGCGCGCCCGCTTACCTCCCCAATGTCAAAGAGTGTCGTACTCGTACGTAGCGCATGCAGATGCGGCGTGGGATGCATTTTGTCTTAGGCAGTTTTATGATGCTACCTACTTACTGAGTGTAGATGGATCGAGAATACGTACAATATTTATGTTGTGAGTATGAATGCTATTGTACTTACAGTAAAAATACTGCTTTCTTAGAGACAAATAAAAAATAATAATAATATCAATAAAAAACGTTTATTCAGTATACAGTTCGTTTTTTCACGTATACAGATTATAAAAAAATACAATTATGAAAAAAAAAAAACTTACTTATGACTAATACCGCTTTTAACTGTGGTAGTTTTTAGGGTTCCGTACCCAAAGGGTAAAAACGGGACCTTATTACTAAGACTCCTCTGTCCGTCTGTCTGTCTGTCACCGGGCTGTATCTCACGAACCGTGATTGCCAGAAGAATACCAGTATTACAGTTACAAACTCAAATGGGTCCCGCCTGCTTCCAACTTTTATTTAATTTAAAATGGGCTTGTTTTTAGCTTTTCAGTTAGTTTTAGTATAAGGTTGCAGTCGGGTTTTTTAATTTTTTTATTTCCTGCTTTTTAGTTTACAAATGTGAAAGATTTCGCAGGCGATTTAGTTCTTGGTAGGTGTTTTTTACGATTTGTCACTTTGAATTAGTTTTTACCATATTATAAATTGTATATATTTTTGTAATCACCTTTTAAAACCTTTTATTTTGATACCCCACTCGATAGGTTATGAGAAAAAAAAAAGACGGGTTGCACTCCGGGAGTGCCGGCAGAAGTGAAAACTTGAATATTAACGTTGAAATAAATCAATTATTAATCGAATTAATATAACTCATTTTTTTCACTATTTCTGCGTCACTTTTTTCATTAATAGATGCACTTTGTTCAATTTCCATATTTTAAACACTATACGAGTATACACGAATTTAACGAATACACAGCAGTGTAGGTACTACACAGACGGTCGAGCCATCAGCTGTCCATCCATCCATCCGTACATCCACACCCACACACACACCCACACACACACCCACACACACCCCCACACCCACACCCACAGCCACACACACACCCACACCCATACCCACACCCACACCCATACCCACACCCCACACCCACACCCATCCATCCATCCATCCATTGTCGTGTGTCACTTGGTTCACTTCGGTTGGCGCCGCCGTAGAAAGAGAGGGGGATACTTAGTAGTTAGGAGTAGTAGTTCTCCCCTGTGAAATCTCTCCTGACGGTCACGTGTCCTGACGCGACCATTGTTTTCAATACATAGCTGGATTCGACGTCTCAAGGATTGTACTGCCATTCAGCATTACAATATTAGTGATTCCATTAGAATATTTTCCAAAGATCGTAATAGAAATTTGAATTTGGAACATAATGTTGTGAAGGTGACTGCGCTGCGGGTGTGTTAGTAAAATAAAAATATTGAGCATCATTTCGAACAAGGTACGTAATCTAGGTATGAATACTTTAAAATAAGAAGCAGTTTATTAAGATTCAACATTTTCCTTAAGTTTGCCGTATGTCATTACTTCCCAGAATTTGATCCTTATTAGGGACACTATCGAATGGTGTAATAATACAGTGTGTGTGTTTTTTTTTTCAAAATCAACAGATTCTTTTCCTGGCTAGAAATATTGATTTTTCAAAAATCCAATGATTCAGTTTTAGTTTTCATCAAAATCGAGCCCGCGACTCCTTTGAATATTTTTCGCTATTCCTCATAGTATAGAATTTGGCCATCCACGCCCACTTGAAAAATTCACCCTGTATATTATATACTCTCGAAAAACATAACCCTTCTTCTGGCTATCACGGTTCGTGAGATACAGCCTGGTGACAGACAGACAGACGGAGAGAGGACTCTTAGTAATAAGGTCCCGTTTTTACCCTTTGGGTACGGAACCCTAAAAACTACCACTGTTAAGAGCGGTATTAGTCATAAGTTAGTATTAATTAATTTTTTTTGTAATTGTATTTTTTATAAATTGTATACGTGAATAAACGATCTGTATACTGAATAAACGTGTTTTATATTGATATTATTATTATATTAGTATTCAATAGACAATAATATAGCGTCCACTCGCAAACAAACTATCACTACTACTAATACTATCAACGTCCAAGCGTAAACGAACAGTCCGAGTGTACTATTCTGCGCTATTTAGTCTTTGCTACAAAAATGCAGATCGGAGCGAGCCGACATGCGACACAACCTCCCCGTGCGAACGATACAGCGAGACTGACCGGGCGGCTGGTGCCCGCGCCCGTATAGGTAAAACCATGGTGTTACTGATTTTTTCCCACTTAAATAATAATTATTTAAAAAAACAAACTTAATTTTTATAAACCATTAAATTTGCTCTAATTTGGTGAAAGAATCATCAAAATCGCTTCAGGCGTTTGGAAGTAGAAAGAAAATTCTTGCGTAAAATAAGAGGATGGATATGATTTTTTATTGTTAAAACTAACAGTAATATTAAAAAAATCAGACTTAAATTATATTTGTAAACATATGTCACATATCATATATTTTTTTTAATATATTTGGGCTACCCATTTGGGAGAAGTAGGCCTTCAAAGAGAGGTCTACTTTGAAGTTTGGCGTAACCATTCGCCTTAAGAAAGGGGCCAAGCGCCAATTATGTTTAGTTGACAATATTTACTATTGGTGTAAGCGACGTTATAGTAATTCATTTTCTTATCAATAGTGTTAATTGAAAAATTATTACTAAACAAATAAAAGGAATATGGATACAAACGACATATTTATTTCTAATATTGTTTTTAAAATTATGCCAAATGACAAGGCGATACAAAAACGTAATATACAAAATGGTCCTTCAACCAAGCAAGGTAAAGTCGGTGTCGCTTGAGCACTTTTGGTAAGTATCGATTTGGCAATTCAGTACAAATAATTCTTTGGTGCAAGTGACTTTTTTTCTTGCTCGAAAAACGATACCATGACCATGCGAAAGAGAAAAAATAGTGGAGTTGGGGTCAATAAAAAAGTTAAGATCGCAAAATGTGGCGCTTGACCCTTTTTGCCTTTTTACCGTCGTTATGGTCTCTAATATGACATGGAAGCGTTTGAAAAGCTCAACATTCACACCAGTTATTACTGGTGACTACAGCATTTTGGAAAAACTTACGGGCTGTATTTCCATCATTAGTGTTTCCGGTTTGTTGTTTTGGCATATCTACTAAAAGACCCAATTCGCTTCTAAACTTTTCATGCAAGTACTTCCTTTTCCAGCCAGTTTCGTTTTATTTTCGGTTCCCCTAGCCTGCCAGCTTTTTATATTCAGACGGTAAGATATCGTGTAGTTTATCTTGTAAATTTAATTCTTTTATAGTTTTTTCTAAGAGATCAAAGCATGGAAAAACTATATACGGATCTATTGCAGTTTTACGAGCATACACAACCGCTTGCGGTTTTTTAATCGATAAATGATGGCGTTTTGAAAATGAAACAAACCAATGTTTTCCCGGTACCCCATTTTTAAATGATGAAGGTATATTATTTTGTTTTATATATTCTCCAACCATATCTAACACTTTTGCTCTTGTCAATCCAAAGCCATGTGTGTCCATAATATGAAGACAGGATGCGAGATTCATTTCAACTTCGGAAGATAGAGTGGTTTTCCTCCCAATCATATTTGAGTTTTTTTTTTTTTTTGTACGTGGTGCATTATTGTCATTCTTGGAATTTTGTATACTTGTGCAGCGTTGTAACCACTTAAGGTGCTATTACGCACTGCTAATATGGCTTCACGTAGTTGATTTTTATCATAAGCACCTCTTTTTGTAGGTACGTAATTTATATGTAGGTACGTACCATCATGAATGACGGCGACGTCTAGTTAAACTGAAACAATTCAATTTAGTACCAACCGTATTATCTAAATTCACTATACATACGACTATTTGTGATCATCAAAAAAAAAACTAATTCAGATGAAATGTCCCTAAAATTGATTGTGGTGGCGATTATTCTGTAACTGTTACACAAATCATAATTATATGCTGAATATTGATTGGTTCTCTTTTAAATAGTTGGGACAAAAAAGGTTTACGATCTCAGAAATGGGGCAAATTCGTCATATGACAATCCTAGCCCTCATTCAAAATAGACGGAATTATGCGCCTAACGATTTCGAGATTATTTTGTTACGTTGAATAATCTAATCGTTTGCAGCGTTAACTTGCAAAATAATAGGTACACGAAACCTTTACTAGGACCCTACACAATATACAGGGTTACAGGTTAAGTCGACCTAGATGAGGTTTTAGGTTTCATCATTCCTAGCTGATTTGACTATGAAACACCCCACCCAAAACCTAACCCATATTGAGATATTGGATTTTGATTATTTTTTAAATAAAATGAAGATTTTTTGTATAATAGTCCTTTTTTTTGGATTTTGTGCCTCAAATCTATAATGTTTTTGCTATTTTTGTGTAGTACCTAGATTAGTTTGTTTATTACTGTCAACACAAAAAAAACAGGTAACTGAACCAACTGGGTAGTAGTCGACGATTGACAGTTTAAAAAATAAACAAATTTGAGCCCTCTTTCTAATGGCGAATAATACGAGGACATTTGATCGCTAAAATCTACTCCTTTTTTGTTGCTATTATACGTTAAGACACATGTCAGCTTATATATTTATCTTCATTTGTTTTCCTATTTTTTCTCCCAGAGTTGACAAGCACATCTTTGTCCTCTTTGCGAATAGATAGCATCAGAAGTGGCCTAAGTATTTTCCGGGTGTCAACACTTCTTGGGATTTACTGTTGAGCATGTTAGTTAAATCATGAACTTGATTACCGATGAAGAGAGGCTTCGATTAACTCTCCGGTAAGTACCTGCTAGGTTAATAAAAATACACCTCATTTCTTACAGCCGCACGGGTCGATATATCAGGTTAAGCTACGCTTGCCGTGGTTGGTCCATGGATGGGTGACCATCTTTACATACCAAGACCCCTCCGTGCCTCGGAAAGCACGTTAAGCTGTCCCGGCTGTCATTCGTGGATCTTTGACAGTCGTTACGGGTCGTCAGAAGCCCGAAAGTCTGACAACCAGTCTTACTACAGGGTATCGTATTACCCAGTACTGGTTTGTGGAGGTAAGATAGGCAGTCGCTCCATTTAAAATACTGGTATTCAGCTGCACTGTGATGCTATACAAATTTATTTTAACGAGATGTCGTGCGCGCGGTCGTCGTTTGCGGAGTGTCGGTCGGAGCGGCGCGCGGCGTGGGCTGCGCTCGCGTTGCCGCCCCTCGTCCCACTCTTTCCCCTCGCTCGCGCTAGTTCAGGGGCGCGTACATGGGGTGTCCTATGGGGCATTGTGGGGTGGTCATAATAAAGAACGAAACACAACTTCCGAACGAAATAGTTTTATTTCTTAACAAGATAACGAACAAATTCAGTACGAATCATAATAAACTTCTCTTTATTATTATTATTCTGAGTTAAAGAAATCAGAGATCACACAAAAAACTTTAACATGTTTCTTTAATCTTTTATAAAATTCAAACATAAAAAAAGGGAATACAGAACTTTGGTATAGTTGAGTAATTAGAATTACGGTTAGTTATAAACATCTCCTTTAAAACTTCAATCAAGATAACATAAAATCAACGTAACTACTCTTATAACTTATACATTTTGGCTTTCAAAAAAACATTTTTAATCATTTTAATCTTTTACAAAAATAGTTTTCAATGCACAATGCACATAAATGAGTAGCCTCTTCATCTTTTTCATCCTCTCCAGCACAAGAGTAGTGTGCCCATCGAGAACATTTTAGACAACGTATCCATCCCTCAGTTGACTCTGACCACAAGTAACTACAATAGATGCATTCAGCATCGTCATCATCTTCTTCAGAGCTTTTGCTGCCTTTCTTTTTGACAACCTTTCTCTTCTTTTGTTTGATGAATTTCAATTTAAAATTTGTAGCTACCCTCTTTTTCTGTTATTTTAGTTCTGCAGCCTTTTTTATGGCTAGCCTAGAGGCTTGTTTTTGTACGATGATTCTGTGATGATTGCTGTTTTCCCTCGTTGCTTACTAACTCTTTTGCTTGTTCTGTTCTCCTTAGGCACTGGCATTATTTGTTCTGGAGTTGTTGCAAAACTCGAGGGCCCAACCAGGTTGTGGAGAAGGTTGCCTAGGTGGGGTTTGTATATTCTTATCCCGTTGTGGTATTTGCGATGGTGGTGTCTTGTTAGAATACGTATCAACAAATAACTTGAACAGACAAAGAGTAGCATTCGTGCCTCTAGATGGAAAAAGTCCAGACTGAGGATTTTCCACGGCTGACCTTTGAAGATTTAATCTTATTCACGTTTGGCTCATACCATTTGAGAATCGCACGGTCTTATTGTTACGAGCACATACGACCAAACGGGGATTATATCATAGAAATGTATCGACACCAACATTTAATTAATAATAAGCATTACATAAAAATACGTAAATAAATTCTTTCGGTTAAGTATTTATAATTTTTTTGTAGACCGTGCTTGCTAAGAAGCGTTTTTCTCGGATTAGATGTCCAATTGTCCAACTAGTTTAGTTAGTCTTGGGCATTGTCGTTCACTTAATGGATCTAGTTCATCAAATCTCGTTCCGTGAAGTGAACTCGTTCCGCTAACTCGTTCCACAGTTCATTTCGCTCCTTGACTTGGTAGGTTGTATAGTACAGTACTACTGATTCAGAGAGCGAAATGAACTGTGGCATAGACATGTTTTCGACAGAGTCCGGATTTGGAACTTGTTTAGCTATTCGTTCCAGACGTAATACTTACTTAATTTTGCACTGCAATAATCACATGTTGCTTTTTTTGGTTCTATTTCCTTAAAATGTCCCCAAATATCACTACGTTTACGTTTAGAAGTCATTTTATATTTAAAAAAACAAAAAGTAGGCACAATAGGAAGATGTCACTCACTCAACGCAATTCGACTCTCTAACCAATTTAAAAAATACGACCTCATAACGTAAACAAAGTTGCATAAAATAGAATGTCAATCTAAAATAAACTTATTGCTTTATGAAATAGAGACCAAAAATAGTTAACGTCTCTAGAATATCGAATACTAAGAAAGCTAAACAATAATTGTCAGTGTGTGTAAATGCGATAACGAATCAGATCTTGCTAAGTGCATGTGGTGAGTTGAGTTGGTGACGTATACAACAAAGGGCTCTCGTTCCTACCTACACACACTGACGCGGGCTTAGGCGATTGGCACACTGCTGCGTTTTACGCAGCGGTGTGCGGGATACGGAGCCAAATTCCACGCGCGTGAGTGCGTTTTTATTGAATTTGTATGTAAAAAATCACGCGCGTGGGTGCGTTATCTGCGCCCCGCTGCGTGATGCGGTGCAGTGTGAGAATCGCCTTAGACCATGCTTAGACTAGAGGCGCGGGATTATAATGAGCCGGTGAACTGTGGAACGATAATTCCGCACAGTACTGAACGAGTTCAGTTCGTTCACTGTGTTTGAGTAGTTCATCGGAACGAATCGCTCCGGAGTTACTCAAGTCTAAGTTTAGTTGATCTTAAACGCGCGAGAGGAGAGGACGTCTTGTTTCATACAATGTGACGGCGCTGTTCCATAGAGCGAGCGTTGTCGGTGTTTCAGATAGTGATAGTTCAATAAAACTTTTACTTGCTGTTATAATTTAGTTTAATTTATACAGTTATACTTGGATACAGTACTTTTGAAAGAGGTTAGATTTACAGAGCAGCGTTTGGTTGAGCTCGGCGTGTGGCTGACAGCGTGGACACACCATAGATAATACATATAATACGGGTATAGATGAGCCACTGACAGATCAGTTTTATTTTCAACTACTCGCCCTTCCCGCTAGTTGGCGCTAGCGTCTGCGAAACCTTGATTTATTTATGTAGTTATAGCTATGTAGGCGCCATCTACATACTATACCTATTAGGGTGGGCCTTATTCCTAAGAAAAATTTTTTTTTTCTTTAAACTCGCGGGGCACCACGTAATTTGGTTATATACCATAAGAAAGTATTTCAGTATTTTTTTAGAAATTTTTAAATGACATTTAGAGGTCGCTACCAAGGTTTGAATTTTAAATAAAAAGTATAAAAACTCAAAATCTGTATTTGTTAGAATTATTTATTTTTATACCCAGGTCTTACAAAATATTACGAAATTATTGTTTTTGTTATTCTTCAATGCTTCTGAACGTTTTTTCTTGTTTTCTTTAGATTCTGCTATTCTTTGAACAGTTATTCAATTTTACTGATGACATGTTTTTTTTAATTGAATAGGTATGCCAGTTTTTTTTATTTATTTATTACTTTTAATATAACCATCCAAAATATATATAGACACCTAAATTAAAAATTATTGAAACCTTTATGTAAGCTGTCTTTCAACGCTATTTGTAAAAATTTTGACAGCCGGTAGCGACCTCTAAATCTTAACAAATACAAAAACAAAAAAAAACGTATTTCATATTTAGAGGTATATAATCAAATGAGAAAGTGCCCCGAGGATAATTCAAAAGTCGAAAAATAAGGACCACCCTAATACCTATAGGTATATTGGTGACCATGCTTAGACAGCATTTATTTTTTTCCGTGTTAAAAAATGAACCAAGGCGAAAAACCGTTGAGGGTTTTTCACCATAGTACATTTTTTACACGGATACGATAAAGATATATCATTATAAAGGGAAATAATACAACGAAAATAGAAATAGTTTATTTTATTTATTACAATTCCAGAGAATTTATACAAATTATTATTTAACGTCTATAATGTATTGAAATTAAACCACTTTTATTGTGATACTTACAATTTACACATAAATTATTTTAGCACTGTTAAACACTCTACTCCGTGAAAATGGCTGTTGAAAAGCAGTCGAAATGTAGGAGAAAGTGTTAAATATTGTGATAATTTGATAGGAAAATAATTTGTAAATTGTATTAGTAACTAGACAGAGATAGACTTATATTCGCAATACATTATTGTAATCACCACAAGGAATAACATAACTTATTATTCATAGAAACAATTTTTGAGATCGGTCAGTACGTGTTTGAGAAATCAAGTAACATACACAGAAAAAAAAAACAACAGTTGAATTGAGAACCTCCTCCTTTTTTGATGTCGGTTGGAAAATGGCCACTCATCCAAAATCACTTCATTCGATCAACAATATGGATTTTACAATCAATCACATTATCATTTATTTTCTATTTTTATGAGTTTTATAGTAATTAAAAGCTTGTAATTTAACTTTATCATTATGATCAAAATCAGCAATTTTACCTATTAAAATTCTATTTACACCCGTACACCAACTATTTACAATTAAGTTGATTGACAAATTAATTATATAATCAGTTAAAATCAATTTATGTTTTTCACAATGAATAATTGAAAAATCACATCTGCAATTTATAAAAAATACAATTTTTTCTCTTAAGTTTACAATTTCAGGAGATTCCCTCAAGCAAGTCACAATCATAAAATATATTTCATTAAGTAATTTAATAAAGAATCACATGCATTGAACAATGATTTTTTTGTATAATCAATCATATAATTAAATGAATCAGGATCAATTTCTGGTTGAAGCAAATCAGTCATGCACCTGGTACAGTTTTTAAATATTTTAGATTTAGATTTTTTTATTACATATCCTGCTACATATTTCTTCGCTTCCGCATGCAAAATCGAATCACTAGATATAAATTGATTCATTGTTGAAATCAAGGAATCAACTTCACATACAAAATCAGGAGGATCTAAATCATCAGATTTTTCCATTAATAATAATTTAATTGATTTCAATGGTCTATAATCATCTTCCTCACAATTCGCATTAATTGAATGAACTGAATTTAGATTATTAATCAACAATGTTTTATAAGCATTTACAAATTGCAGGCAGGTTGGATTAATATTTCTTACTCCATTGCTTCTGATACAGCAAAAGAAATTCTCAAGGGGGTCTTGATTAAAATTTCGCGTTATTAAATTACTTACTCCAAATTTCGTTTTTAAATATTGCCACATTTCAATAAATGTGTTTATATTGTGGATCCAGTTCTGGACAGAGGGCACTTTTTCATATTTAATAGTCTGAGACCCATCTTGATTTCTTTTCACTTTTTCAAATTCGATTGAACTTAATATAGGTTTCATTTCTGTCCAGAACTGGAAATGTGGTGAGTTATTTTTAAGACATCCCTTGAGAATTTTTGCTGTATCACGGTATGAGTGGCCATTAAAAGAGTCAAATAGTTTGTCAAAAATCAGCAATAGATCAGCAGTGTCTTCACACTCCGCTGGTAAAATTTTGCGTTCTGAAACAAAGAAAAACAATATTAATTAATGTTTCATGTTTATAAGCATAATATGTATTTACAAAAAAAAAGTATATAAGTATTGTTTATATGGATAAACAATACTTTTTTTTTCTAAGCAGACCTTGTAGTATGGGTACTAGACAATTCACAACATTTCAGTTTTAAATAAATACTAAGGTACCGACAACCATTTAGAGCTTTATGTTTAAGTATTCCATTCCATAATTTTTAGATTTTTTTTATTACTTATTTAACGAAATATTCAAAAAAATCCTCTAGCGATCCAGAGTAAGGCATCGTCACAGTGTATGCCTTTGCTCCTAATTATATATTATGAATAAAAAAAGTTGTCAATGTCAAATATAGTCATCTGTCATTGTCAAATATCAGTGTTGTAGTGGTGTTGTTTGCCGAGGTTGCTTTGTTTGAAAACGCATTGTTATTTACTAATAAAAACGCATTATTATATAAATTGATTTGCCATGAAAGTTTCGGACGGTTATGCCATAGCAGACAGCCGTAACCTTCCCAAGGTGGATTATATGATGTTGTTGCAATACATGCGTGAAAACGACTCGTTTAACGTTGCCGAAATCCGGGGAGCTAAGGTTTTGTTGTCATCAAGGGATGCTTATGTTGAAACTTCTGTAGGCTACGTCGAAGTGAAACGAGAAAATGCTGTGTGTTTTATCAAGGGCAGAGTAACTCCTGAGCACAGAGTTCGTACTAAAATGTACTCAGTTGTCGCTAGCATTAACGAGGCAGAAGAAACAAAACAGCAGTAATAAAACTATGGAAAACTATGTTAAAGATAGTGTAATATCAGCTAAATGTAATGCCCAAATACAGCTGCAAATGTTAGCGATGAAAATATGAAAAAAGCTTTATTGTGTATAGCTGATCCAGACTTTGAAAGAAATAAAGCCTATCATGAACAGTGGTTCTACTCTGATAGATTGTTTGCAGAAAAGTTAGTGAAAGAAGGTGAAATGTTTTGGGAGAAATTTATTTTTATTAAAATGCTTGATATTGTACATTATGATAAATAAAAATCAAAATTCTAATCATAAAGTATCTCTTTTATTAAGTATCTATAGCAACACACAGTTAAAGTTATCAAAACTTATACAAACATAACATAGTTTTCTGAAATATAAATTAAAAAATGTACACTGAGGGAGGCCTTCCAATGCCTAATACTTCCTTATGACAGGTGACTGTAAATTTATAAGTCCACAAGCAACTACCACTGCATCATCTAGTACATTTATTATTTACAACAGCATGTGAAATGCGAAAAATTAAAATACAATAAAAACCACACATCACAGCCACAAACCAAGGAAACAAATACCTAAATTAACAAACGTCAACGTCATCATAAGACGTCATCACGTCAATCTCCGTCTCATTTTTTTTTTCATGACCCAAGCAAAGGTAATGTGTAGATTCAACCTTACAGGCGTTTTTGAATTTTTCGAGATTTCAAAATTATTTTTGACTAACTTAGAATACAAATTTTGTGAAAAGAAAAAATATGGGTCTCCTAGTTATCTAAGTACTATTTATTAAGCATAAAAAAACATAAGGCAAAAAAATTGAAATGTTGTGAATTATCTAGTATCCATAATACAAGGTCTGCTTAGTATGGGACTAGATGGTGTTGTCTGATTGTAGTAGAACATTATTATTCCATTTAATCTTTTTTTCATGTGAGGAATGTTCTTTGTTGCGAGTTCTTAAACATATAAATAAATCTCGTTTACCAGCAGGATAAAGCTGAAGCTTTGATGATTACATACAACATTTACAATTTACAAAAACCTTTGTTTCTATAGCAGCTTTGAAAGTTAAATAATATTAAGCCTACAATACATATAAAATAGTATTGTAGGCGTAATATTATTATTATATCTTGTTTACATTTATCAAGTCAGAAGTATGAAATTTAACTAAACCTATCTTTTAGCTTTATATCATACTCTGAGGATAAGCAAGAATAAATATTTATAATCGTAATAGAGAATCACATAAATAATCATATGACGAACGGATCTGTAACACTTGCAATGGCAATGGAATCACGTAATGAAGCTAGTTTAATTATTCTAGTATCAATATGTAACTAAACTTACTTGCAAGGAATTTCATGACTGCAGATACTCGCTGGCTAAAAACTTGAGCTGCATACTTAACCTTCATTTTAGGTATTTTATTGGGATCAATGTGATATTCTGTTAATTTATTTAATATTCTAATTTCGTCATCCCCTTTATCTTCATTTAAAAGCATTCTTAAATGATCCCATTTTGCAATTTTTACTTTATTATTTTGTTCATATTTTATATTTTTTGTTATAAAATTATTACGTACTCCCTTCAGCAAATGGGGTGTATCAAACAGTGGGAATATTTTTGTGTTAGAGGCTTCAAAGGCATTGGAATTGTATTCTTTATTTTCTTTGATATACTTCGCCCTCGTTTCAGATTGCAGTTGTCTGATGGTGCTTACATTTGGCGTCGCCTGGTCACATATTGTTGCAACAATTATGATGCCAGCTTTATTTAATTTGTTAATTGTGTCTAATAGCACTTTTTTTAAGTCAACCGTTTTAGTGCCACTTTTACAAAAATGGTATAAAATTGGTTGCTTCTTTTTGGTTTTAATACCTTTTAACATCAAAACTAAGGCATGATCAGCAATATTTGTGGACTTCTTGAATCCTAAATCTTCAAAACCTGTTATTTTATTTTGATTAAAATTTAATCCAGGCGACAAAGCAATCTCATCAAATAAGAGCGCAAAAAGTCTTTTTTCAAGGGGAAGTTTTGCTACTGCTTTTTCCAAGTGCCTTATTATTTTGTCATTCAAGCCTGGTTTAATATTAACACTGCTTAATAAGCGCTGTAGTGTCCTTTTGGAAGGTAGTACCATCAATTTTCTTAAAAAATGATAACATTTGGGGCTATGTTTTAATATAGATGCTGCTAAAATGTTTTGCTCCAAATCAAATTTCCTCCCCTTTGGCTTTCTATTATACTGGATTTGCATCTTCATAAAAGTTTAAATAGGATCTGGCAATCTGTCCATTATTTTGGTAAAACCTTTGGTTTCTACCATTTTTTTAACAATTTGAATTTTTTTATACTGTGTTTTACGTCTTTCTGTTAATTTTGTTATTCTTGTTTTAAGTTTTTCTATTAATTTAGTGGCTTGATTAAATGTGGAAGGGCCTGAAATCAGAAAAAAAAATTGTTTACAAAATTATAATAATACTATAATTTACTTTGAAAAATTTGTAAACTCTGTGGTGATTAATGTTATTATTATATATTTACGAAAAAGATAGTGCACACTCAGTGGGGACATATCGATGGCTCCTATGCATAAAGTCGTAACATATTTTTTGAGTAAAATTATATTAGTTGGCAGCAGTATCGTCACAGACCTAATTTGTGTTCTTATTATTATTTGTCTGCACCAGTTATTTTACTAGATTCGTGTATTATCTTTATTATTTAAATTATGTATATTGTATTTATAGTATTTATGTATATATTTTTATAAAATATAATGTGTCGTAAATAATATGTAGGTAATGCTTGCACCTACCACAATTTGTCTCTGCATCACCCAAAGGTTGACTGGTAGAAAATGCCTTAAGGCATTAAGTCCGCCTCTGTACTTTGTTGTGCTTAAAGAATAAATAAATAAATTAGAGACAAATAAAACCAATATTACTAATTCTTATTTCATTCAGCTTTTGGATGGATCTCAAATTGATTATTGAATACGTAGTGTAAAAATATATGTTAAAAGAATTTCACGAATTACCTACTTATATCATTAACACAATTACAAACACTTCTGAAAATATACACTTTTTATCTTACGACTTTATGCGTAGGAGGCATTGATGTTTTTAAAGAACTGACTATTTAAAAGCTTTTTACTAATTACCTAGCTTGTAATTATAATATCAAATATATTACATATAGCAGTTGCAATATATTTAATACTAGCTGAGCCGGCAAACGTTGTTTTGCCATATAAATAAAAAATTAGGGGTGGACTACCCCTAACATTTAGGGGGATGAAAAATAGATGTTGGCCGATTCTCATAGATACCGGATAAGCACAAAAAATTTCATCAAAATCGGTCAAGCCGTTTCGGAGGAGTATGGCAACGAAAACTGTGACACGAGAATTTTATATATTAGACTAGAGCACCCAACTGACATTTCGCAGTAAAAATTACCTAAAAAGAAAGTAATTTATAAATCTAAACTATTCTCGAATTCACTTGAATACACCCAAAAAAAAACACCTAACTAATGTTGTCTTTTATATATTTAAATAACTATTTTAGAAGGACTAAAATTTAAGTTTCAATGAAATTACTAAGTACTGTATATTTTAAGAAGTATATTAAAACAATACACTAACCTGTTGTTCTCGGTTTCCGCTTTGGTACATCCTTTGAACGTAATGGGTTTGTCTGAGATGTGGATGGTTGAACATCTATTTGATCCATTACGTTAGAAAGGAAAGTGTTTGCCTGCGAAGTAGATGGTTCTATTTCTGCATGAATTGAAATATCTGTAAGAAATTGAAACCATAACATGTATGAAAGGAAAAACAAAACATTTAACTGACTTTCATTATGATTTGCAACATACCTTCCACAAATGTTTGCTTCATGTTACTGTTCATATCCTCCAACATTGTAACTGAAGCAGCTGGCTCAACAGATACTTCTGCAGCTTCAGATGAGCTTTAGAAAAGACTACGCACATTGTTTTTATTCATTTTTTAGAAAAAAAAAAACATTAAAGTGCATGTAATTCTATAAAAAAAAACTGTTTTCATGTTATTGCACTTCATTTGTGATTCAACTGGCACTAAGAATGAAAATATAAGTGATACAACATAAAATTGTAAATATGACAGTTCAAAGTTTCATACATTTCATAGACATCTGCCACAAAGATCAAGCTATATTCGGACTATAAAGTTTTTTTTGTATATATTTTTGTTTACCTGATGTAATATACAAGGTTGGCACTGCATTTCTGGTCAAGCACTTGCTTGGAGATATGTAATAATTTTCAAAATGTTTATTGCATAATCTTAATTGGTTGTAGATGTATGCATCTCCTTTTATTTTAATGGCATCGTCCAACACTCCTTTCCAGACATCAAACCTTTCCTTAGCACGGTCTGGCTTAGGAAAATGTTGCAATGGACCTGAAATTTGACAGAATTAATGAATTAAAGGCTGTACAATAAATTTATGTTTGCCTTTCGTGTTTTGGATGTGCATTAGTGTGGTAAAAGTATACATAAGTAATAATATAAATTATTGTTAGAATAAGTTGAAGAATTAAACTTTTGAAGAGATCTTTCGTCAATTGTCATCTTACCTCCTTCTTCACATCCAAAATAGCATTGAGTGCGAGGGTTTTTCGGTAATCTCGCCATCGTAATCCAAAAACGTAGCCAAATTTGTCAGAATAAACTTAAACGTCAAAGTCCATAAAACAATGCCGGGGTCAAGCGAAATAAGTGTATTCGTCGGTATCCGTAAACAAAAAGCCAAGTAACTGTGTAAGAAGCACTCTCGGGGTCCAGGAAACACGCGATGTTCAATAAAAGTAGATAGAAACACAGAAAACTCGGAAAACTCACGGCACACACAATCACAAAGAACGTTGAATGAAAAGTTTTGAAAACTTTTATTTACCCGTAATATTATCAGTGTTGCCATTGAAAAAATAAGTATTAAGTATATAAAAAAATTATAGACTTCTAAGACCGATAACGAATCGCAAAAAATGTAAAATTATTTTTATGTTTCTATTATTAATTCACATTTGATAAATTATTAAAAGAATAACATTTTAAGAAAGGGGTCATCTAAGGCGACATCTAGTAATATTTAAGGGAATATTTTTGCCTTAGTTGGCACGTCTTCCCCGCTAGATAGCACTACTTTCCATACATTTTCTTTTCTTGACCTCAAAGTACTGTACTGTCATCCCCATGGGACACACGAAGACTGGCGTCCCGCGGCGCGGCGACTCCCGCGCGGCATGCGGCGGCGGGGGCGCGATGTAGTGTGTGTCGACGGCGGCGGTTTATGTGTGTGTGCGTGCGCATAGCGATTTAGCTTGAACATCCTCCCGCGCCTTGAAACTTCGTTTTCAAGCTTCCATGAATGGACATATACGATTCACAGCTCTACGCAGTGTGCCTCTTGTTGTTTTGATATCAGCAACTCTGCATGCTCCATCCGACCACGGCTTCTATTCGTCCCAAGGGCCACTTCAATGGTGGGGACATCTCCTTGATTAGTACTAGCTGGCCAGGTTTTACGTCTGCTTGGCGCTTTTGCCATTTGGTGCCCTGTTGTAGCTCGCAGACGTACTCCCGTGTCCATCTAGCCCAGAACTGTTGTCGGGCTTGCTCGATTCTCGCGTAGGGATGCAGGCGGTTTGGGTTGTCTTCCATCAGGTCTGGTGCTGGCAGTGACGTCATCGGTCTTCCAATCAGGAAGTGCCCTGGGGTGAGAGGAGACAGGTCGTGAGGATTGGAAGATAGAGGGGAAAGGGGCCGTGAATTGAGTATTGCCTCAATCTGAGTGAATAGAGTTGCAAGTTCTTCGTATGTCAGATGGGAACTACCCAAGGCCCTTTTCATATGATATTTTGCAGATTTTACAGCTGCCTCATGGGGTCCGCCAAAATTAGGAGAATATGCAGGTGAAAATTTAAATTTAATGCCTACCTCTGCAAAAGGCTCGACATCACGGCGCTGCACTGGCGCGCGGCGGCATGATGTGCGTGTACTAGGCGTACAGACACACTACAGATAATGGATAATGACCCTCGTAGTGCGGTGACACGTTTGTTATGATTTCAATTTAATAAACTTCTTCTTCTTCTTCCTGCCCTTATCCCATGTTACTTGGGGTCGGCGCAACACGTTTTCTTCTTCCATTCTCCCCTGTCAACCGTCACGCTATTCACTCCCTTCTCTTTCATATCATATTCCTCACATTCAATTTAATAAACTATCGAAATAAAAAAATATTAAGCATTTTCAAAGTTACTGCTTTTGAGCTGAAATTTTGTACAGAGATTCTAGACCAGATACACTCTTCAACCCATTTGTATTGATATACCCTTTCCGTAACACCCTGTATGAAAAGATCTGAATTGATATAACTTGAGTCAGATATCATGCCGATTGATCCAGCAGGTGCACCATCCAAAAAGCTCGGCCTTGATCCTTTTTCGTCCAAATATAAACGCAGGTGGCACATAATATAAGGTGCTATAAAAATATCTGCCACGGCTTTAATGGGAGGTAGTATTGTGTTTATAGATTACAATAGTGAAGAATTTTTGTACCCCGGAACAGTTAATTCAATTTGAGAAAATGAAGTAGTTAAATTGGCTCTACTCTGCATAACGTGGTTCACAAATTACGTGCCATGTGTCGCTTCGTCAATGAAAACATCTGCTATCTCTTTCCATCTGTTCTGTGAACGAAAACTGAAATCAGCTGACTAGTTCGTCACTACCTAATCTACTAGGTACGCAATAATACGCAGGCATACTAGTGTTTTAAAAGTGCAATTACTTACCAGCTACCGCATTCTTCCAAAAAACTGACGTAAATAAGATGACAAACTTCCCATCACACTTAGAACAGGCTTTGGACTGTCAAGTTAGTGTAAGACTCGCAATCTTTTTCTTATTATTTTCAAACAATAGGTACTTAGATTAATATCAAATAACGATAAATTACAGTAACTTGGCGTGTTTAAAAGTTAATCATCTTATTTACAACAATTGCACCGTATTTACAGTTATTTACACACTCCCTACCTACTTATCTACAAAACTGTTGCACAAGTCCGCCTTCGCGTTGCACACAAATGTAGGCACGCTTACGTACCTACATGTCTCTTCACTTTATTTAATGTGTCCGTTTCACTTTTTACTTGCCTAAATGCGCGTTTGATGCGCCTTTTTAGTTCTTCCACACTTTTAATGTCATGACCGGTTTGGCCGTACACAAGGTCCTTTACACGACCCCACAAAAAATAGTCTAGAGGCGTTAAATCCGGGGAGCGCGGAGGCCACGGCACTGGCCCTCCTTGGCCTATCCACCTTTCACCGCCGTACCACACACCGTTTAAAAATTCCCGTACGCTGATGGCGAAATGAGGTGGTGCTCCATCATGTTGAAAGTGCAGCCCTCTTATCTCTTCAAGAGGAATACGTTCCAACATTCTTCTCACACGGGTTCGTAGTAAGCGCAGATACGTGTCTCTGTTCAGTCTGTCCAAGAACACAGGTCCTAGAATTCTGTTGCCGAGTATCCCGGCCCACACATTACCACTAAACCGAGTCTGAAAGTGGTCAGGCCGCACAACACGAGGATTCGCCTCAGTCCAATAATGCGCATTGTGTATGTTGAACACACCAACCCGTGCGGCCGTGTAAATGTGGACTCGTCAGTCCACGGAATGTTGCGGCGTTATTCTCGAATCCAATAACAAAACGCGAGGCGAGCTGCGTAGTCATGTGGATGCAATTCTTGTACTCTTGTGAAGTGGTAATGATGGAGCCCTTCCCGATTTAAAAGTCGCCCCACGTAGTTGTCGCTCACGTCGAAGACACGAGCAGCATCCCTGGTGCTCGTAAGAGGATGACGCCGGAAGAAGTCCAGCACTTCCTCTTCGAGTTCAGCAGAATATGGAGGCCTGTCTGCGTCAACCGGAGGCGGGTCAAAGCGGACATGTTGTCTGTATCTGTACACGGCATCCAGAATGGTATGATGACTCATTCGCACACCAAACCTCTGCTGGTATAAGTTTACTGCATGCGGAGTTACGGAGTTACACTCGCGTTAGCACAATACCATTTCAAGATATTCTTGATTGGAATACCGTCGTCTGGGTGGCATTTTTAATAAAAGCGCGCGCGCGTTATTCCCGTCGCAGACCGCCAGTGGCGTGCACAGAGATTTCAGACAGGGTATGCACAAAACAAAAACAAATCCAGTTTCAGCTTGTAGTACCTACCCTACCTACCTGACTCTTACCGCAGGCGCGTATCCGCTATAGGTCCAACCATTCTTTTTATCTTGATTGGTAAACAAAATGCAAGGGAAACAATACAATGTGTTTGTGTGTACACAACCAGTTAGCCAGTAATACTTATCATAAAACTTTTTATGAAAATAACGAGTAGTAGGGGAGCGAGGGGCTTGTTGTAACAGTTTTCATTAAAACTAATATATCTTGAAATCTATTGATTAAATTTCTACTAAATAAAGATGGATGAATACTGTAACTCTTCCTCTACCAAATCATGTAAAAATAATACCATAACTAGTGGTCATTATTTTACAATCAATTATTTTCTAGAAGAAGTGCGGTGTTACAACTTACCTCGTGCTTGGGGCAAGTTGTAACATCTACCGGGGCAAGTCGTAACGACATAAAAAAACGACAATAATACCTCTAATCATTTATTCTTTGATTTTTTTTTTTTTAATTGACATCTTTCTAAAGTAAGTATTACGTAATTCTTATCAAAAATCAACTCAAATACATTTTTTTAGTAATCAACACTTAAAAATTAAGTAATTAACAGTTTTATTTAGTTAAACACTGCTTATAATCATCATGGCACTTTTATATCACAGTAAGTAATTAAATTATTTAAGGTATGCTCGTAATTATCTCTTCTTAATAGCTATCTAACAAAGTATTATACTTATGTAAGAATCAACATTTGGTGGGTTTCATTATAATTAAATTCAGTCTTCATCTGAGTTACAATTAATACAAATAAAAAATATAATGTCTCCTGTAACACATCCTACATGTGCCCACATCTTACAAATGATACACTCTATCCAATCTTCTTTATTTGTATCTGTGTAAGCTTCACCACATACCAGACAATACCACTCTTCTGCTTCCGATTCTGAATCTGAACATAAAATCTTTTTTTTAGCTCTGTCCACTCCGGTTTTATTATTTGTTGATTTACCTTTGGCTTTTCCCTTCCCCTTTCCTTTCCCTTTAATTTTGTCATCTTTTTTCTGTTTTTTCTTCATCTTTTCCTCATATTCTTTTTGTAGAGCTTCCTTTTCAGGAGTGTCCGTCAATACTGTAGATTTTCTTTTGCGTCTGCTATTTGTATTAGTTTTTCTTGGTGGCGCCTTTGGTAAAGGTCTAATCTTCGATGGCTAGAAAGTTTTTTGTAGACCGGAGCAACTCGGAGTTGGTTCGTTTGAAGTTTCGATTTGGCTTATAATTTCCGTGGTGCTTATATCTAATTCAGGGACAGAATCTAATAGTTCTGGATTTTCAAGATTCAAAGATATATTATCTGTGACATTTACGTCATCTGGCTCTTGTGTAGGATCTGGACGATCAGTAACATAAGATGGCGCAAAGTCGGAGTCTTGGAAAATATCAGCATTCAAAGGCCATAAACCAGAAGCTTTAAATCCACTCATAATATTAGTAGGGTTCAGGGCAAGCGGTAACGACTCTTTCACAATACCTGGGATGTCATATATTGTCATCGTTTTCCCCGGATTGTTGTGCATCCATGCTGTCTGTGCCTATTTGTGTAATTTTTAAAAGGACCGTACACTCCTACGTCTAAAGGTTGCAAATTGTGGGAGCAGTGCGGGGGAAACGATAACATGATGACATTATTTTCTTTGACTTTTTCAATTACTCCAATATTCACGTGTGAGCTATGGTTATCAAGTAGCAATAGAACTGGCTCTTCCTTGGTGGGTTTTGCGTGTTTGATAAAATGATCCATAAAAATTAAAAATTCTTTTTCGGTCATCCATCCAGAGGAATTACCAGCACCAATGCAATCTGGAGGTCCACCACGAATAAACATTTCAGAATATTTAAGCCTGGGAAAAACGAACATCGGTGGAATAAAATTACCCGCAGCGTTTAGAGGCACAAGCAAGTGTTACAAGAGTTCCCCTCTCAGCCGATGTGATAGCTCCAATCTTTGAAGACAATTAGGGGAGGTGTTTTTTCTCCAATCGCACTTGCACCTAGTAACACCGTCGTATTGTCTCTCCCAGGTGTTGCGATAACTCTTGTTGCTGCATGACCTTTGAGACCTACGATTTTTGTTTTCGATGGGTCTTTTGAAAAACCGTTCATTCTCAGAAGATCCATTGGCCAGATCCATGATGGATCTAGTGAAAATTGTTTTCTCATTAGATCTATTTATATAAAAAAATAAGTAAAATGGATCTAATGAGAATATTTGATGTGAAAAAAAGTAATGCTACAAAAACAATTAAATATCACTAAAAGAAGTGAATATCACTAATATTAACAAATTAGTATCCTGACACCAGTCCTGGTGAAAAAGATTCTTTGAGAAAAGGGAAGATGAGGCAATGAATGAGGAGATGAGGGAAGGGCAGTAAGGAAAAATCGAAAACATTTAATCACAAGCCAAAATAGGTTTATTTTATTGAGAAATTATCACTTAATAAAAAAAAAAAATTAAAACCCAAATATTCCTAAGTGAGTAGGTACTTATCGTAATTTTTCTAGGAAGTGGCCGATGCCAATTTGGCCATTTGCGAGCTGCATTTGTGCGAATAAAATGCAATTGTCATTTTCAATGCTCGTTTTGCGGCGTTTAGGTGATGACCTTTTTTTAAATCTTTCTAATCGGTCACAATTGAGTGAAGTCAGTGATGACTCTTGATGTAAAATGTGCAGTATCTGTAAAAGATGCACTTCATTTTTATTAATATTTGTATTGATGCCGTGATTCCAACCTTCTACACTGTTGTTAGTGCGGTGGCGCAGCCCATACACACACCAGATCCTATAGTATTTGTCATTCATCCAGTATTTTTGAAAGTAATTTACAAATTTAGTTAGGTCGTTCTCGTTTGGCGAAATCTCACTTTTAATATAATTCCAGCCATCTTCTATAAGGTTTTCCGGAAGTAAAGCCAGTTTACAACATAATGTAATTATCCTCCTGTTTTGTTTAGTTATCTTTATGTCTAAAGCTTTCGCTTTACGAAACAGGGCATTTGAAAAATGGTAGTGGCAACCATGAATTTCGACATCCATTTTTGACAATGCAAGCATAACTGCCTTTTCAAAATCAATGGTGACTATCTTAGGCTGCCAGTCTGGAACCTGGGCTTTGATTAAATTAAACAAGATCGTATACGCCTCTGTTGTTTTATGTGTCATAAAGGCAAAAACCAATGGCACTATGTTGGTACTATTAGAGTCGTGTTGGACAAGCTTGATATGTCCCATCCATAAAATAATTAGTAAATAGTTTTAGACGCATTTGTGCGTCTTTTGAACAAAATACAATAATTCGCATACCTTTATGCGAGTAGTCCGCAAGTAAAAAATCTTCATACTGTTTAGGTACTTCTACCTCCTCTGGATTGTTTGTGCTAGTTTTCTTAACTTGAGCCAACTTATTTCTTCGACGATATATCCCAGATTTTTTTTCATCGAATGTAGGTACTGGTTTGTTAGATGATAAATGCCATCCTTTGATTTCTATATGAGAAAGTGCCTTCTTATACATGCGAGGAGCAGGTTCTTTGCCGTATGTTGCTTCTTCGCAGTAATCACTTAATGTGCCTTCTATAAAATTATGAGCTACATCAGGAACACAGGCGTCGCAATGGGGTTTCCGATTGGTAATACTTTTGTCCTAAAACCAAACTGTAGGTAAAAAAGTAGTAAGACAAGTTGCAAAATAATGTTGGTAAGTGTTTTTTTTTAACTGGAAGAGGATATTATATAAGTATACAAATAAATCACTCACCGAATTTAATGTTACGGATCCAGTACATTTCAATTTTGATGTTTTGTAATTTTCACAACGCCAGAGACTAGTGCCTTTTTTATAAAAAAACATGCTTATGAAATCTGTAGCCCTCGCATAATAATACTGTACCACGCCCACTTTTAATAAATTTCAACTCTTCGTTCGTACTCATTTTCCGTAAGTAATTATAAACGCACTAAACTGCAATGTCAATATGACAGATCCATACTATACTATATAATATTATAAATTCGAAAGTAACTCTGTCTGTCTGTCTGAATGTTACCTTTTCACGGGTTCAGGGATCACACAGGAATAACTCTCGAAATTCTGTAATTATGTTCTGTTAGATCGATCGTTTTTTTTTTTTTTTGGTACGAGGTCAGGAGGTCTCGCTTCTCGGTCGAGTGTTTTCTAACGTTGATCGCAGTTGACAAGTGTCAATTGCCTTCACTATCTCAAAAGTTGTTAGTTGTCTTGGCAAACGGTTACAAGGTGGTGTTTATGAAAATGATTTAACATAAGATATCCCAGTTTCATTAAAATTACTTTGCATATTGTTATGGGACATAGGATACTTTTATCCCGATAGTACGTTCCCGTGGGATAATTTCCGACCTCCACGCGGGCGAAGTCATGGGCAAAAGCTAGTATATTAATTTATTACTCATATTTTCTCATATAAAAAAAGCTCATCATGTAGGTTAAATAAGATCAATCATGAGTCTGGCTCATGGGTCTTCTGAGAAAAAAAATCTCAGTAGTTCCACATCTTGAAATCAGGATCTAATGAGAAAACAATTTTCACTAGATCCATCATGGATCTGGCCAATGGATCTTCTGAGAAAAAAAATCTCAGTAGATCCACATCTTGAAATCAGGATCTAATGAGAAAACAATTTTCACTAGATCCATCATGGATCTGGCCAATGGATCTTCTGAGAATGAACGTGAAAAACTGGTCTCATCTAAGTTCCAGATTGCATTAGGCTTTTCTTCTAAACCTAATTCCATTATAGTTTTTTTAGTAAATCAAAGTACCCATAAACCACAAATGGATCAACCGCTATTTTCCGAGCGTATTCAACAGCCTGTGGTTTTTTAACCGAAAGGTTATGTCGATTTCGAATTGAGGCCAACCAGTCCTTTCCAGTATTCCATTTTTAAAACAAGTTGTTAGATTGTTTTGGTTTACATAATCTCCAACCATCTCGGAAACTTCTGCCCTACTAAGGCCAAAACCATATTTTTCCATTGTACGGAGGCAGGAAGCGAGATTTTGTTCAATCATCAAAGGTAGAGTGGTTTTTCTTCCTAGTGTACTTGAAGAACTTTTTTTGTGGACATGGTCCATGATGGTCATCTGTGGAATTTGGTAGAGTTGCGCTGCTTTATATCCAGTTAATGTACCATTTCGGACTGCCGTTACAGCTGCATGCAACTTGTCCTTGTTATAGGAACCCTTTGCTGTTTTTCTTTTATAATTTCTCACCATGATTACTGTTATTTAGTAATTATGAGAAAACTGAAAACAAACAAAATAATAACATCATTAATAAACATTATATCTGACCATAGGCCAAATCTAGTATTAGTTAGCACTAAAGCAGGAACTTTTTATTTATTCTGAGTTTTAGACATTTCGGCACTATGTTTTAAGCGCCATGTTCACGGGTAAACGGGTAGTAGTGTTAGTTTACGTGCTAATACTTGCTAGTGTTAGTTACCAATTGACTTTAAAAACTTATGACACCTAAAAGTTGTAGAGAAAAATAACAATAGTCGACTTAACCAAAAACTAAAAATAGGAAGGATGAAAAAGGTTGACAATATCTGCAATGGGGTAATTCCGGTATATGACGATTTAGCCCCTTTGAAAATAGACGGAATTTCCCAACTGACCATTTTGAGGTTACATATTTTTTATGACAATTATTTCTGTATCAACTGGTTTTTATTCAAAAGAAATAGAAAAATCCGTAGAAACACTTAATAAAAAACTACATGATCTGCATACTCAGAAAGTCGTAACTTGTAAAATTGAATATTTACCTTATAAGATCGAGAGATTTCTTATAAGAAGAGAGTCCTATTTTATTGATAAAGAAGCGTGACGGATCTGATCGAATGTGCGTAGACTACCGTGAGCTCAATAGCAATACTGTAGCAGATAGGTTTCCACTGCCCCTCATAGCTGATCAAATCACAAGATTATGCGGTGCTAACTTTTACACTTGCCTTGACTGTACTTCTGGATTTCATCAGATACCTATTCATCCAGATAGTATTGAGGCCACTGCTTTTGTAACACCCGATGGCCAATTTGAATATTTGGCCATGCCATTCGGTTTACGAAATGCTCCTAGTGTCTTCCAACGTGCTGTAACTAATGCGTTAGGCGAGTTAGTCTATTCTTACGTGATTATCTACATTGATGACATCATGGTGCCCAGTAAAGACCCCTGTGAAGGTTTACATAGACTACAAGAAGTCCTTGAATCATTGACTAAAGCAGGATTTTCTTTAAATCTTAGTAAATGCTCTTTCCTGAAGCGTAGAGTAGAATATCTTGGCTATGAAATTACTTCTGGGGAACTTCGCCCAAATCCTCGAAAAATAGAAGCCTTAATTAACTTAAAGTCACCCAAAACAATTCACCAATTGAGACAGTTCATTGGTCTTGCATCGTATTTTAGAAAATTTGTGGAGAACTTTTCACAGATTATGAAACCTTTGTTCTTCCTAACTTCTAGTAAACAGAATTTTAAATGGACTGATGGACATGAGAAGCTTAGGCAAAAAGTAATTTCAATTCTTACTAATGAGCCAGTTTTAATGATTTACAACCCTGAATATCCCATCGAATTACATACTGATGCCAGCGCTGATGGCTACGGTGCCATTCTTTTTCAAAAGGTAGAAAAAAAAAATGCATGTTGTAGAATACTATAGTAAAAGAACGACTGTAACTGAAAGTAAATATCATTCCTATGAATTGGAAACTTTGGCCGTTGTTAACGCAGTTAAGCACTTTCATCATTATTTGCAAGGACATAAATTCACCGTTGTAACTGACTGTAATTCCCTTAAAGTCTCGCGCAATAAGGCTGATTTAACTCCCCGAGTGCACAGATGGTGGGCTTTTCTGCAGGCCTATGATTTTAACATTTTGTATAGAGAAGGCAGATATATGAACCACGTAGACTTTCTTTCAAGAAACCCCCTTCCACAATCAATTGACAAAGCGGAACAAAAACGTGTTGATATTACAACTCTGTCTAATAGTTGGCTTTTAGCTGAACAACAGCGTGATTCTGAGATTTTCGCAATCGTTTCCAATCTGAAAAATAACTCTCTGCCCCCCGATGTTGCCCAAAGTTATGAATTACGATCAGGAACCTTGTACCGTAAAATACAACGCAATGGGAAAACTCTTTGTTTACCTATTGTCCCAAGAGCTTTTAGATGGTCTGTTATAAACCACATTCATGAAACAATCATGCATTTAGGGTGGGATAAAACACTTGAAAAGGTTTTTGAGCATTACTGGTTTGATAAAATGGCCAAATATGTTAGAAAATTCGTAAATAATTGTATCACGTGTAAAGTTTCGAAATCTAACTCGGGCAAAATTCAAGCAGAGTTACACCCTATACCTAAAGTCAGTATACCATGGCACACGGTGCATGTACATGTTACGGGAAAACTTAGTGGAAAGAGTGATCTCAAGGAATACATCATTGTTATAATTGATTCTTTTACGAAGTATGTTTTACTGTACCATACTACCCAGATTGACGCATCAAGTTGCATTAAAGCTCTTAAGTCCAGTGTCTGTTTATTTGGAGCACCTTCTAGGGTTATAGCTGACCAAGGTCGTTGTTTTGCAAGTAAAAACTTTAAAGATTTCTGTGATTCCCATAATATTGCTTTGCATTTGATAGCTACCGGTGCATGTAGGGCTAATGGGCAGGTTGAACGCATAATGAGAACATTAAAAAGTATGCTTACCGCCGTTGAAACAAGTGAGCGATCTTGGCAAGATGCCATTGAAGACGTTCAAATTGCTCTAAATTGCACAAATAATCGGGTTACTAAATCTAGTCCTTTAGAATTATTGATTGGACGAGTTGCTAGACCTCTAGGTTTGATGACTATTGACAGTGAAGAAATAGAAGTAAATCTGTCCTATGTAAGAGAACAAGCAGCCCTGGGTATAACTAAAAGTGCCGAATATGATAAAGCCCGATATGATCAAACAAAAGCTACTTTGAAAAAGTTTCAAGTTGGAGACTTTGTACTTATCGCTAACGAGGAACGTAATCAAACAAAATTAGATCCTAAATTTAAAGGTCCCTATAGAATTGTAGAACTATTGGATAATGATAGATATTTATTAAAATCTTTAACTTCCAATAGAATTTTCAAATATGCCCATGATCGTGTACGAAAAATGCCTGAATGTCCAGTTACTGATGTCAATGATGACTCTAATGATGATTTATCATCTGCTGCTGACCTACAATAGCTCAATTGTCAAGACGCCTGGATTTGGTTAACTCCAAATTACTTGTCGAATCCCATGGTGTGATTTCGGCTGGGAGACTATGTCTCTACTTTTTGGTTGTCTATGTTGACGCCTGGATTTGGTTAACTCCAAATTACTTGTCGAATCCCATGGTGTGATTTCGGCTGGGAGACTATGTCTCTACTTTTTGGTTGTCTATGTTGACGCCTGGATTTGGTTAACTCCAAATTACTTGTCGAATCCCATGGTGTGATTTCGGCTGGGAGACTATGTCTCTACTTTTTGGTGGTCTATGTTGACGCCTGGATTTGGTTGATTCCAAATTACTTGTCGAATCCCATGGTGTGATTTCGGCTGGGAGACTATGTCTCTACTATAATTGAGCTATGTATTGTCTGTAACAGTATGGTCGTTTTGAATGGTTGCAATGCAACTGCTTTTGATAATAATTTTATTTGACTAATTCAGGATTTTTCTTTTGAACATACCTTTTGTTAAGGCTTTTTGTCAGAAAGGCCGATCGTTATTCACAAAGAGCTTTTTTTTCCCAGGATCACACGAGGTCGTGTAGAACGTCAGTTCTGGCCGTGTCGGAGTTGGTTGTCATTTACAAATTGTGGGTAATCAACAAAATTTATTATGATTTGTTTTTTTCGTTTTCTTATTATTAATTTAAGTGATTTTACTATCAATTATTGTCTTATAAATCAGAACATAACACTAGTTTACAAGAAAAAAAACGCAGAGATGAGATACATGTGCCTAAATAGAATTTTTTATGCTGGTTACGAATCTGTGACTTAAAAAAATGTAGCACGTCTAGTTTCAAAAATATTTAATAAAATTGAAATTTACAAAAATACTTCACTTCTATAGAGAATTGTCGACAAAAAAATTCAAAGTGACTTATTTTCGCCTTTTTTTTGTAATCAGACTGCTCAGTTTCCCTTATAATTGACCAGCAATAGTCTGCCAACATGTTTTGGTCCCAGTATCCTTGGTATCTTTCTTCAAACATTTTCAGATCCTGGTGAAAACGTTCACCATGTTCATCACTAAATTGCCCTAGGTTTTCAGGGAAGAAATCTAGGTGCGAGTGAAGAAAATGTATTTTTAAAGACATGTTTACTCCCATTTTTTGGTAATTCTGTAATAATTCAGCAACAATACTTTCGTAGTTAACACTTTTCTTATTTCCGAGGAATTTCTGAACCACTGTTTTAAAAGATATCCAGGCAGCATTTTCAATTTGAGTCAAATGTGACGAAAATGTATCGTCCTTTAACAATTTTCGTATTTGAGGGCCTATGAAGATGCCTTCCTTCAATTTTGCTTCAGAAAGAGCAGGAAAAATAGCTTTTAAGTATGTAAAAGCAGGACCATTCTTGTCAAGGGCTTTAATGAAATTTTTTATCAAACCTAGTTTGATGTGGAGGGGTGGCAAAATAACATTATTCGGATTAATTAACGGATTGTATTTTATATTCTTGGTACCTGGCAAATATTCGTATCTTTTAGGCCATTCCTTCACAACATAATGTTGATCCTTTGCTCTCGAGTCCCAAAGACACAAAAAGCAACAATGCTTAGTGTAACCGCTTTGCATACCTAAGAGTAAGCCTACCACTTTTAAATCGCCACATACTTTCCAGTTATGCTCATGATACTTTATAAGTTTGATTAACGTTGACATCGTTTCGTAAGATTCCTTTGTATTTACAGCGTGGCCAATAGGAATAGACGGTTTGAGATTTCCGTTATGTAGAAGCACAGCTTTCAAACTTGCTTTGGATGAATCAATAAATAAACGCCATTCGTTGGAATCATAGACCTGTTCCATACACACGAATAAGCCATTAATGTCCGAACAGTACACAAATTCATCATGCCGCTGAAAATATTTTGAGAAACGTTCACTTCTGCTGCGATAAATACTGACTCTAGTCTCAGATGCTAACAAATTCCATTGCTGTAATCGTGAACCTAATAACTCTGCTTTGCTCTTTGACAGTTGTAGGTCTCGTACAAGGTCATTCAACCTTGACTGTGTTATAAGTTGTGGTTCCTTGTTGTCAGTCTCGTCTTCATCAGAACTGATCTCCTCTTTGGTGTTTTCAATCTGCAAGTCACTCTGACTTATTAGCCTGCTTTCTTCAGTTACACCAGAAGATGAGCCTGGTGGTGATGGGAATGGAATGCCATCAGTGTGTAAAATAGGCATTGTCACAGAAGAAACTTCAGGATATCGAACCTTACTTTTGTTTTTGCGGTTGAAACCAAATGATTTTGTTATACAAAAATAGCAATCTGTATGGTGATTTGTTGGCATTCTCCACATCATTGGTACTCCAAACTGCAAATATTTATTTTTGCCTGCTTCCCAGTTGGTTAAAATGCTTTGACAGCTCACACAAACTACATGAGGGACCCATGGTTTGTCCAGGTTTCCAATCGAAAAACCAAAATAATGAAAATAAGCTCTTTTCACTGAGTCCGTGATGTTTCTTCTGTCTTTTGACAACACAATCTTGCCACAAATGTAACAAAAATGGTCTGGATTAGTTTTACAAACCCTCGATGACATTTTAGAACACAAAATTATTATTAAGACACTTTTTAACAAATTATTTCACTTTTTACACAATCCAACTTATGCGCGGGTAGTCGTAAAATGTTTTAATGTTTAACTAAAAAGTTTGACGTGATAGAAATTTATGAATACTAAATTTATTTATGTAGGGTAGTAATGTATCAAAAACAATTAATGTAATCTTTGCGTTCGACAAAAAGTTTTTTTTTGTAAACTAGTGTAATTAATTGAGAACTCAATGTACGCACTGATTGATTTTTGGCAACTTATTTCGATATTTGTAACCGATAGTTTTGTTCAAAACAATTGATGACATGTTGCTTTGGTTTTTAAATTATTTACTTTGTGAAATCACCATTGTTAATTTACAATAATTATTCTTGTATTATTTGATTACTTTGTAAAGTAAGTCTTACTAGATTTAGCACATTTTAGTGTTTTGTATCAAGTAAACACGATGACGTACTTCCGTGCGTCATCGGACAGAGTTGTCGTGGAGGGATTGCAAGGTGGGGGCATCGCCCTATAAAAGACCGTGCACTCGGTATGAAAGTCAGTCGATCTTCGGATTCGACTCAATTAGAGCCTCGCTCCCGACAAAACTGTCGGTTTACCTGGTACAGCGCTGCTGTATATTCACATAGCTGTATTGGCTTGCTGATAGTGAGCAATACACTTTGTATTTGGGTGGCTTAGGCCGCTGTACGAACTGTAACCATATTGGTTTGTTCGTTTAACTGTATTGTTACCATTTACCGTTTGTATTGTGTATTTTGATATTGTGTTTTCTTATATTGTGTTTTTTTATGTTGTGTAATTAAAACTTTGTAATTGTTTATACAAAACAGTTTCTTGTTATTCTCAATAAAATGGGGACTCCAAACCCTGACGATATGCCTCTCGGCACTCCTGATCCTACAAATATAAAAATCTACTAAAACCAAGTGATATGATTGCCATTACCACTTTGGGCATGTGTCTTGCCCTTTCAGGCGCAAATGTGTCAGCTACAGGGGGAAGAAGTTCAAGCAGCACTTTTTCCCTATATGGATCTAAGGAGAGAGTGCTGCTTGTAAAAGGAATTTAATAGCATCATTTGCATGATGTGAATGCCAATTTTTTGTACCATCTCATGGATTTGTGCTCACTTGGATAATAAGCTAACATTCGGTCGTGTCGATCAACACCTTTCATATATTTATTATATTTTATTACTATATTTGGTTTGTTAACCACACGACCAGGCCTATTTTCCACTGGCATCAAGTCGGGTGAATGCTCAGTGGAAATAGTGAGCACATCTCTCTTGTCTTTCCATTTACTGACACAAACACCTTTTCCGTTATATCTATAAATATTAGGTCTTTACCTATGAAATTGGAGATTTGTATGAACATTTTAAAATATAAAAATTTTGGTAATTTTTTTATTTCAGCTAATCAAAGTATTGGCCCAAATTATCTATACAATTTTGCCATTTTGATGGCAGTTTGCTTATCCCTTTACTGTAGAAATTTGCCGGACGGGAGGCGATGAAGTCAGCGAAAGCGTTTTGTACTGCCTCTCGGGTGTTGTCCTTTTTAAAAAAATTGTCTAAATTTTGAAAAAAGTAGAAATCTGTTGGGGCAAGGTCCGGTGAGTACGGTGGGTGACGGAGAGCTTCCAGCTGTAACTCTTGTAGCTTTGCGATGGTCTGACGTGAAGTGTGAGCTCGCGCGTTGTCGTGAAGAAGTAATGGGGAAGAGCGATTGACCAGTCTTGGTTGTTCAATTGCGAGCTTCTCCATCATTGTTTGCAATTCTTGGCAATAGACATCTGCCGTCACTATTGTGCCATTCGGTAAGAAGCTGTGATGTACAAGTCCGGCACTGGTCCACCAGACAGTCACCATCATCTTCCTATGAGTAATCTTTTTTTAGCGCACTGATTAGGTGCTGTACCCGGGAACACCCACTGAGACAAACGCTTACGGTTGTCGTACAGGATTCACTTTTCATCGCAGGTAACAATTCGATTAAGAATCCCTCGTTTCTATGCCGATTCAGTAGTGCTATGCATAGGGCACGCCACGATAGTGGCGATAAGACCCCTCTTTGAGGAGTGGCTAGAGAGGCGTCACGGCGTCCTCACCTATCGCCTGACGCAGGTCCTCACCGGACACGGATGTTTTGGGAGGTTTTCCTGCACATCATCAGGCGGGAGGAGACGCCCGGGTGTCACCACTGCGAGGATCGCCCAGAGGACACGGTGGAGCATACGGTGGAGGTCTGCCCCGCATGGACGGAGCACCGCCGTGCCCTCGTAGAGGCGATCGACAGCGGCGGCGACCTCTCGCGTCCGGCCCTAGTTCAAGCCATGGTCCGGGGCAAGAGGGAGTGGGAGGCGGTCACCTCCTTCTGCGAAGCAGTCATGCTAGCGAAGGAGGTGGCGGAACGGCTGAGGGAGAGAGCCTCACACCCCAGCCGCCGCGGGAGACGCTCCGGGCGTCGGGAGCCGCGTGACGACTCCCGGCCACCGTAGGCGCGGGCCTGCGGACGGAGAGTAATGGGTCGCTCACCGTCCGATCAGGACCAGGCCCGTGCCGGACGGCGCGTACGTGTTCCACGCGCGCCTCAAAGAGATGTCAGCATAAAGGAAGGGGCCTGCCAGGGCCGAAGCCTGCCGGGAGTGCGGGATTGTCCGAAAGGGTTACCGCTACCCCGGAACATAAAAGGCTAAGGAAGGAACACGGATGGGTTTTAGTCAGTAAGAGTCTGACACTCCCTTCGCTCCACCCAGAGCGGGAGGAGTCATTTGATGATTTCCCATCCATAAAAAAAAAAAAAAAAAAGTAGTGCTATGCATGCTTCGACGCGTAAGTTTCGCTGTTGGTTGCTTAGTTCGTGTGGCAGACACCCACGTATCTAGCTTTTTTATCTTTCCGATTTGACGCAAGTGCTTCAATGTTATTTTGACACTAACTTCAAGGTCCACAGCAAGCTTAGCCGTAGATTGAGGTGGATCCGCTTCCACTATCGCCTTCAATTCGTCGTTGTCGACAATGGTTACCGACCGACCGCGAGGCTCGTTCTTCAACTCAAAATTTCCAGATTTGAAACGATTGAACCAATAATGGACCGTGTTTATGCAAGCAGTGTTGGGCCCGTACACGTCGTTAATGTTCCGTGTTGTTTGCGCAGCGGTATTTCCACGTAGGAACTCATATTCGAAAATTGTACGAATTTTCAGTTTATCCATGGCGCCAAAAACTACCACAATTTCACAAAAACAAAAACTATCTAAAAACAAATGACTGAATTTGAAACTAAATTAACACGGCTTTCGAATAAAATTTATTTGAATTACGAACTGCGCGCCAATCCAGAGATAATTAAATCTGAAAATGCTGCATATAGAATCTCCAATTACATAGGTAAAGACCTATTATTTCCACCTTTCAAAAGCTTCTTAATCACAACAGCATTTGGATTATTTCTTCTTTTGGCAGCCAAAGTTCCAGAACAATAAGTTTTTTTTTTTTACTAATAAAGTTTCTGCTAGCTGGACAGTATTATAAAAATTGTCCATATAAATGGAATGGACGCTGTAAAAGTAATATTTTAAAAGTGTCATTACTACTTTCTCGACATGACCTTTACCGCCAACTTCAATATCGGCGCTACCTTTATACATATGTATTTTATGTACTAGTCCTTTAGGATCTGCCGAAGCATATAAGTTAATGCCATACTTGTGCCTTTTATTTTTTATATACGAGTATTGTCTAAGACTTAAACGCCCTCTAAATCCAACCATTGATTCGTCAATGCTTAATTCCCTTTCTGGATAAATTATTTTTTTCATTGTATCGTTGAAGTAATTTAACAAATAATCAACTTTAGAATACTTAATTCTAGTTTCGTCAATTGTATTGAAAAAGAGACATATACTGTCTAAAACTTAAACGCCCTCTAAATCCAACCATTGATTCGTCAATGCTTAATTCCCTTTCTGGATAAATTATTTTTTTCATTGTATCGTTGAAGTAATTTAACAAATAATCAACTTTAGAATACTTAATTCTAGGTTCGTCAATTGTATTGAAAAAAAGACATATACTGTCTAAAACTTAAACGCCCTCTAAATCCAACCATTGATTCGTCAATGCTTAATTCCCTTTCTGGATAAATTATTTTTTTCATTGTATCGTTGAAGTAATTTAACAAATAATCAACTTTAGAATGCTTAATTCTAGGTTCGTTAATTGTATTGAAAAAGAGACATATATTGTTTAAAACTTAAACGCCCTCTAAATCCAACCATTGATTCGTCAATGCTTAATTCCCTTTCTGGATAAATTATTTTTACATTGTATCGTTCAAGTAATTTAACAAATAATCAACTTTAGAATGCTTAATTCTAGGTTCGTCAATGGTATTGAAAAAGAGACATATATTGTCTAAAACTTAAACGCCCTCTAAATCCAACCATTGATTCGTCAATGCTTAATTCCCTTTCTGGATAAATTATTTTTTTTCATTGTGTGGGAAACTAATGGAAGATATCCCAATAATTACACTCGAATACGAAGTCAGTTTTTACAGTTTATTTATGCTAGTTCCACATTATAAAATCACTCGCGAGCTAAGTGGCCATACAAGCATAGTTTTAGAAGATGCAAAGTTAGGAAGGCGAGGAAGAATATAAGAAGGAAACTTAGGTAAAATATCGAACGATAGGTAGACAAGCGTGGTTAGCGGGCGCGAGACAAACAAGCGTGCATTCACCGTCGCGGATAGCTGCCGACTGGCAAGGCGCGCGCGCGGCGGCCGCCGGCGCACCTCTCGGGCTGCGATGGCGGCTGGGTGGCTCGCGCGCCGCGACCGGTGGGTGAGCAGTGGTGTCCCCACTTGTATCGTTGAAGTAATTTAACAAATAATCAACTTTAGAATGCTTAATTCTATGTAGGTTCGTCAATTGTATTGAAAAAGAGACATCTTAATATTAACAAAAATCTGTCCCTACACATATATTTAATTATATTGAATTTTACATAGGATTTTTTTTCCCAGTAATCTGCTATTTTACTCAGGTTAGCGGTTCCCATGAAAAACAGAATGCCTAAAAACGTCCACAATTCAGCCATATTTGTGTTTTTTCACTTTGTTAGGCCGTTATTAGACAACAAAATTTGGGCATGCATGTTAGTCATTGCCGCTAAGCTGGTCATAAACTCAATTTGAAAAAACAGCTTTAAAATAGTCTACAGGACCTTTATTCGCAGCTTCCGCGATCTTGATCTCGGGGGTCCCAGTAAATGGGAAACTATTTACAACATTGTCTGCGCCAGGACATCGTATGTATGAGAACCTTTTAGTCGTTTGCACGCTAATACTGCATGCATTCTGGCTCTTGTGACTGGATTTAACCAGTGCACTGTCATGTCCAAGTAACTTTTGTTGTGAGCTGACCAACAGTCAGCTGTAGTTGCCACCCAATCAATTTTTCCAAGTAAACTGAAACAAAAATAATAAAATACAATCATACACTATGTAAAAAAATAGTCACATACGTTCACACAGAAAATTTTACTTTTTTTTGTGGCAGTCATGTGAAAATCCCTGTCCGGTCCGACAGGGGCATACAAACATATAGGTACGTATCTTAATAACACCACCAACATGAATATCTTAATTGATTAATTCATGAAAATAAAAATATACCTACTGTAGCGAAATGTAATGGAAGGACACTTCACCGACAAACACGTTTAATTTTTGTACAAAAAATCGAAAACACAAATAGAAAAAAATATAAAAATACAAAAAAGAAGAACTAAGTATGAAAACTTGTCACATGGGTTTTAAATAATAAGAAACTATTGCATTACATTTTACATCTAGGTTTTAGTATCAAAAATAAAATTTAGGTTTTCAATACGACGCGCACATACGGGTATTTGATACAAAAAACTGGCCAAAACCTTTTTTTTTTGTAATTTTGGGTCAATTGTGCCTCCTAATTATTTTTCATATTAATTTTAGTATAACCCAATCATTTCTATACCCTTTTCTCTAAAGGGACTTACGTGTGAAATAAAATAAAACATTATTTTCTATTTCAAGCATTATGGTGATTTATTTGTACAATAACTAATAAAAAAAGCCTTTAAAAATACACAATGATTTAAAAATAACGCTTACTTTTTACATAACCTTACAAAATACATAAATGAAAAGCTATGTACAAACTGTAATTTACATCGAAACAAAAGTTAAATATACATTTTCTTGTAATATTTACAGAGAAAATTATACAGCTAATATTCGTCAGACTCGCTATCGCTATCTGCTTGATCAGTACTAGTGCCCGGGTCAGCATTATCAGTGTCAGTGTCCGCGGGACACTCGTATTCAACTTTAAGAAATTGTAGAATTTCTTGCGATAGTGGTTTCCTGTTCCTTTTGAATTGCATTCTGCTGCTGCTACTAAGAAAGACATCAGAGGTCAGAAGAAGGCGGTTCATGACATCTTGGAGGCAATCCTTTCGCGAAAACTTTCTTGCAAAGTTTTGCCTGTATAGGCGGAAATGTTTATTCCGCGACTCAGCTGCCTCCTCTGATAATTGTCCAATCGGCAAAAGAGCATGTTTGATTACCAAAGCCCCATGACACAAAACTTTATGCAAAGTTGGCGTCATGGGGTGCCAGTTGTATAACTGCATATATAGTTCGGCTGTTGACTTCAGAAACACCGAAAATTTTTCCGTGTCAATAGAGAACCCACTCGAAATAACTTCTAGAATCAACTTGAGGTTCTTAAGGAAGTTTATATCAATCCCTGTTATTGAGGCAGTTGTTACAGGATCGGCAAAGAACCTCCTAGAAGTATTTCCATCGTTAGTATTTCCAAAGCCAGCTTTCGGCACGTCTACAAGCAAGCCCATTTGCTCTCGAAAGGCCTCTTGAATCTCTTTCTTTTTATCTGCCGAAAGCTGCTTTTCCTCCTTGTTAAGCCTCCATTTTTTGATAGGTAGTTTGTAGGCTATATGAAGACATGTTTCGAGAAATCTAATCCGAGCGTGCAATATTGATAGTCCAAATTTGAGCGAGTTCGAATCTATCAAACTTTCGTCGGTTTTAAGATTGTTGAAATCTTTGCTGGTCTGCTTGCATATGTAGCACTTCATTGTTGACGTGGTATTAGTTGCGGCATTGCACACTTTACCATCTACCATTGTAAGCACAAGTGTGTGCGACACCTTTATGACTTTATTGTCAGCCTCAACTTCAGTGGGGTTTATGTTTTGTGCCTGGTTTTCAATGTGTGCTATTTCGGATCGAGTCACTTCATTATTTTCATGCACAAACTGAATCCTTATAGGACGGCAAAATCGGCAAGATGAAGGAGCTGGATTCTGCCACCAAATCTTCAGATGGCCATTCACATTACTTGTCAGTCGTAGGGGTACTAATGAGCTTATAAAAACATGGGCATCGGAGCCTGACTCATCTTGGAATTTTTGTTTAAATTCTTGTGCTTTCGAGCCATCACATCCCCATTTGCAAATGAGTTCCATATTCTGCCCTTCAATTTCTGTTGCTGTCATTAACACTTTCTGGAGGTACAGGCAAAGGCGTTGAGTGGTGTGGTCAAGAAGATCTTGTAAAGTAATTTCTGTATATCGATTCGGAGACAATAGATTTAGGATAGCACTCCTTTTTCGCTCTCTGTAGGAGAGAATAACAGGGGTATATATCCTCCTGCCCATCTCTTATCACATTATATTGTTTGCGCGTTAGGTCGGCTTCCACGTATTTAATCAGTGCTTGTGTTATCGTTAACTTGCCGCTTATTGAACTATTGTCAGCTGAACTTATGATTTTGCGGAATCTAGTGGCTCGTGTCGGAGTCGCTGAAGCCTGTTTTATTATTTGAGACAAATCATTGTTGCCTGCGGCTCGTTCACTCATCACAGCAGCATACGTCAACTCTTCATGCGATATTTCTGATCTCACGTTCTCTGTTTTGCGCCTTTTGCTTCTTTCACTACATTCTTGGAATTCCTTAAGAGGTCGGCCGGGTTTATTGTGTCGCCAAACAGGTAGAGAAATTTTTTCTTTAAGCCATTGTTCATTCGTTTTTCGGAAACGACATTCTTTGTAGCTTGCTGAGGTCCATTTTAGCTTGTAATGATGTTTAAATGATTTTAAGCAATCGCGGAGTACTTTAGTTTTGTCCTCGGGGCATTTGGTCATTTCAATTAGTTTATGCTCAAGAAAGTCCAGTTTTTTATCTAAATTTTTGTAGTCGCACTGTTTTATTACGTTAAACATATCCTCTCTTGTTATTGTCATCGATGACTCATCATAAGGACCTGCCAACAAGAAAAAATCTATGTTAAAATTAAAGAAACACAAAGGCTCCTTTCATTCTGCAGCGTGTCTCCGGTCGCGTGCAGCGCTGCCGGTCAGCAGAGGCGGCTCGTGACATTTATTTGTGGGGGTTCACTAAAAAAAAACGTAAAACTAGAGCTTACCATTTATTTTATTTGTACAGAAAATCCATTCGCCGATCTTTTTGACGAGCGAAGACATTTATCACTTTCTTGTGAAAATCAGATATGGAATTAATTAAGCGTTTTTCAATGCTAATCATACATAATGCATTGAGACGGTCTTGCGCCATTGTATTTCGCGTAAAAGTTTTGACTTTATTTAACGTCGAAAAACAACGCTCACATTCTACTGAGGTCATAGGGATGGTGCATACAATATTTAAAAGTTTTATGCTTTCAGAAAATACAGATTCTAATGAAAATTCCATAAAATGTTGCAATAAAGCAACGGCGCCATCACTATTATGAAAATCTTCTCTGCTATAAATTACCTAATAACTCATTTTTTAGTTTGTTTTTTTCCAGGAAATTGTAAGTGTTTACCACTTTTTTAAAATCATCCTCCGGAAAACTCTTATTGTAGTCCGCAAATCTATCTGTGTAGAACAATTTAGACGCCAACAAATGGTCCGTATGTACGAATCTGTCTTTAATCTGCACTCTTAATACGTCACATACTTCTTTCCTCATAACTGAATAGTTTAAGTTATTAGGCCGACGTTTTTTCTGGGGCGAAGGTGGTGGAACAGCATCACGTAACTGGTTTATGACTTTTTCAAATTTACTGACTTCATTTGCGATTTTGATCGAGTCAAGTGATCGGGACTGTAAAAATTTGAACAGCATTTCACAGTGCGGCATAAGCGTCCCAAAAAAGTTCAGCCAATACAAAAAATTGTTATCACATAAATATGACAGGAGCGATTGAGCTTGATTATAGGTATTGTGGTCACTGTTATGATTGTCCATTATTGCTTGCATACACTCTTTAAGGGGCTCTAAATTATCGTGTATAACTTTCACTGTACGCGTATTGTAATTCCATCTCGTCTGTGGAGCGGCAGGTATTCTTTTATTCACGATTTCTTTCAAAATTTCGGATCGTTTCGGCGAACGCGTGAAAAACGATGGAAATGCATGCAAATTATAAAAGAAGCTTCTTATTGTGTGATTAATCGATGCACATTTTTCTAAAATTAAATTAAGTTGATGCGCGTAACAGTGAACATAATAAGCATATGGGTAGATATTTCTAATAATCTTTTGAACACCATTGATATTTCCACTCATGACGGCTGCTCCGTCGTAGCTCTGACCAATTAACTTATTTTTATCAATACTTAAAGAATCAAGCTCCTTCATGATTTCAGCCGCTATTACTTCTGCTGTATAGCCTTTAGGTTGTATAAACTTCAAGAATCTTTCATATATTTTACCATCATGTAAATATCTAATAATCAATACTAGCTGCTGAATAGTAGAACAATCAGTTGATTCGTCTGCCTGAATTGCAATAAACTCTGCATTTTTAATTTGTATTTGTATTTCTGATCTGCAAACTTCATAAATAGCATCTAAAATGTCATTCTGAATGGTTTTAGACGTACCTTTAAAAACAGAACTGCTGGATAAATGCTGTTTCATAGCCAAATCGATCTCTGACACGAAATCAACCAAACCTCTATAGATTCCGGGATTCAAGGATTCCGTAGATTCATCATGCCCCCGTAAAGCAACTTGAAATGCACCACAAAATACCACACAATCTATTAAACGCCGTAAAATATATCGATTTTCATCAACGCGTTCATTGAACTCTCTAATAGATTTTCGATACGCAGAATCGAGCGCCTTACGAATATCTTGTCGGCCGATAGATGCCAATTGCACTTCACATAACATATGAAATCGAGATTGCGAATGTTTTTTTATTTTTATTGAAAGATGCGCTAAATCGTCAACACCCGTTTCCGTCCATGCAAATTCACCACCACCGCTGGCGCCAGCTCCAAACACCAGACACGGGAAACAAAATAATTTGTTGCTTTCTTCACATCCACACAACCAAAGTGTTTTGAAATATTGTTCAGATTTAAAAACACGCGTAAAAGATTTATTTTTCGTAACACATTTTTGAGTAAGTGTAATTTCGGGACGTGGTGGCCCCTTAGCTTTCAGTTCGAGACGCATTTCGAGAGTCTTTTCACAATTTTTAATAAAAGATACACTGTATTGTTCCATTTTTAACACAAATATCGCGCACAAATATTTTTTAATACTTATTTTAAGAGAAAAACTGCGAATCTACCGTAAGTAACTGACAGCCGATGAGCCGACCGTTTGTTTACATAAGATCGGCAACAGCGCATAGGCATAGACCGCCGCGCGCGCGCGGCCGCCTTGCGCGGTTTGGCAACGTCGCGCGTGAGCGGCGCTCCAGAATAGGCTAATTTCTCATACAAAATCTTCTGTTTCACGCGTCGGACTGTGTCGATGTTTCTCTTTCGCACTCATTGAATACAGTGCTAAAAATCGTACTGAACTTTGTTTCATAGGAGCGCAATCTCTGGCGCTCCACACGTTACAATTTGACGCCAAATGTAGGTCTATGCGTAGGAATTAGTTTCTACGTTTTTAGTAAACTGCTATTAAGAGTGTATTGTATAGGCATCATAGTAGAAAGAATGTATGTTTAGGATTAGGATTATAAAGAAATATAGATTAGGTATGCAATTTTCGCGGGAGTGCACTGCACCAGCGCTCTTTAAGACGAGCCGCCTCTGCCGGTCAGGTTGAGCATTTCACAGTTTTGCGTGTGCAGTCGACCGGGCTGGACGTGTACAGTCATGGATACAATTAATAAAAAAAAACTTATTTTGATTTCTGTGCTATATCATCACATCAAAAAACGCCGTGCTAATCGAAAAGGAAAATTGTTCATGCACCCCATAACTTCGGAGCGTTTGTTGAGTGGTGCATTCGTATCGCTATATTCGCAACTGCGAGAAGATGAAAATAAATTTTTCAATTATTTTAGGATGTCAATGAGCACTTTTGACGAACTGATTTTTAAAATTGAAAACAAAATATCACATACTGGTTTACTCCGAATAGCTATAACACCTACGGAACGCTTGGCAGTCACAATAAGGTATGTTTGGCAAACTTTTGTTACCTACTTCAATTTAAATAAAAAAATAGTCATATTTTACATCATCATTTAATCACAAAAAAGTAAAAAAAAAATCGAAAGCCAGTTAAAGTGTTGTGAAATCAAAATCAAACGAGTCTTCTGTATCATAGTTGTCGGTGGAGCACGATGAAGCACTCACAGGAGATACTTTCGAAGGCATGGCTGGACCAGCACTTGTAGATGGACCCATGCTTGTACTTTGACCCATGCTTGTAGTTTGACCCATGCTTGTAGTTTGACCCATGCTTGTAGATGAACCAATGCTTCTAGATGGCCCCATATTTGTAGTTTGGCACGGGACGGTACATGTATCTTGGTTTATTCCAACGAGTAATTGTAGAACCTGACTCCGAAAAAAATATTTTTTTTCAAAGTCTAGTCTTCTAACTGCAGGGAGGATTGAATTGAAGAATGCCACGTCTTCATCAAAAGCAAGATGGTTAGTAGAATTCCACATCTCAAGTAACTGTTTCTCAAACGCAGTCATTTCCTGTGTCTTTTTCTTTTTACTTTTGTTACGGTCGTTCGACAAATCGTTTTCTGGGCCCCGAGAATCATTTTGTGTCAATGGATTGTCAGAAGTTTGTACATTTTCAACAGACTCTGATTCGTGAACATCGCTTAAATCGGTCACAGGATCTAAAAAAGACATATTTTCTTTTAGGGTTAGCTCCAGAACCCGATTTCTTAAATTTTACTGCCGTTTTGTAACGTACGTATTGATCTCTCGCACTTTTCCACCTCTGATGTAAACTCCTTACTGAAACAATTAAATTTATTCTGTTACAGGTACCTTGCATCTGGAAATACATTTACTGATCTACATTACTCTTATCGTATGGGGATTTCTACGATCAGTGGAATAGTGAAAGAAGTATGTCAAGCTATTTGGGTTTCTTTAAAAAACGAATTCTTAAAGCTCCCGAATGAACCTAATGAATGGATTGAAGTTGCTGCAGAATTTGAGAAGAATACAAATTTTCCACAATGCGTTGGAGCCTTGGACGGCAAACACATACGCATGATAATGCCACAACACACTGCTTCACTTAATTTTAATTTCAAGGGGTATTTTTCAATTGTTTTACTAGCAATGTGTGATGCAAACTATAAATTCCAATATATAAATGTGGGAGCACCGGGAAAAAATTCTGATGCAGGGATATTTAGAGAATCGTCACTTTTGAAAAAAATTGAGAATGGTACTATCAATCTACCTTCACCTAAAGCGCTTCCTGGAATGAGAACTCCGGTTCCGTATGTGATACTCGGTGATGAAGCATTTGGAATTACACGTAATGTTTTGAGGCCTTATGCAAGAAAAAATCTTAATTATAAGAAGAAAATCTTTAACTATCGTCACTGTCGTGCAAGACGTATGATTGAATCCACTTTTGGAATATTAACTAATAAGTTCCGAATTTTTCATAGACCTCTCAATGTGAACACAGACCTCGCAATTGACATCGTAAAATGTTGTTGTGTATTACACAATTTCATTCGAGTAAAAGATGGTTACCAACATCAAGATACTTTGGTAATCCAAGGGCTTGCAGACTCAAACAATTCAATAGTGAACAACTCAATTGGAAATGAAGTTCGTGATCACTATGCACATTATTTCATTTCAGAAGAAGGTAAAGTTGATTGGCAGGACTATTGTATTACATAGGCTGCGAAATAAATAACTAAGTTTTGTACTCACGTGTTTTTTCTTTTTCTGTCTGCGTCCAGTCGTCAACATTTTCAAATAACTGTTTCATTATTTCCACCCAAGAACTTTGTTTCACATCCCTGTCTTTATACAACGGATATCGTAAGTCCCAAATAGCACGCCTTTTCTGAACTTCTCTTATTAAATGTTCTGTATCAATTGCCGCCATGATTGTACGCAAAGTGCACACGCGCACGTCCGACAGTGAAAGCATACATAGCGGCACTGGCCCGCGCGCCGACCGGCAGACGCGGGGCGCGCGGGCCCCGGTCAAGCATTTGCGCCGGTCGGGCGTTTCGAAACACGCGACCGGCCGGACGCGCCACTGTGAAACCTACCATAGGTTTCAAACAAATTGCGCCGGTCGCGTGTGCACGCGACCGGCGACACGCTGCAGAATGAAAGGAGCCAAAGTGTTGTTTTTTTCGAAAAAAACCTATTTTTGTTCAGAGGCTATAATTCATAGGGGCGGAAAGAGGCGGAAGGTTTTTCTCTTGATGTGAAATCTAGAAGGTTCAAAGAACACGATTATGTATAAACTTTAGCTTAACTATGTTTATCTGATACTTAATTTGACGAAGGAAACCTATTTTACGTGTTTTTTTTGGCATAAAAATACTCATGACTTTATGGTACAATTAAAGAATGAAAAAGTGATCCTAACAATAGCACAATAGATTCAAAATAAAGTACATACCTGTGCCTGAAGATTCCATGGTGGTTTTTGGGGTTTGCACTAAACACAACAGTATGATTAGTCTTAAACAGCAATTGAAATTTGCGAGCGCCGAGAAAACAAACGTGTCACTAGCACAACAGATGAGTTCCGACTGACGTTGAGGGCGCATGGAGCGCTCTAGCCCCTTCTGGGTACCGGTTTCTTAATGAATAGAGTGTCCCATTGTTAAAACATAAAAAAGGATAGCTGCGCGGTTACTATTGTAAAAATGACTTTTGGCCAGTTTTTTGTATCAAATACCCGTATGTGGCGTCGGGCAACACTGTATGTATATGTCATTACGTGTTTTTGTGCGTAGCGCTGTCACTACGTTCTCTCAACAAAATACAAGTTTTATTGAATTTTCTTAGATAATTATGTATACAACAATACTAAAATCGATTACCATTAGTATAATCACGACATATGATGTGTGTAGACTACTATTTATCGAAATAAGACGTGAACTCTGGTGCCGGCGTGAGTTTGTTTACAAGCGTTTTTGTTTATGAAGAAAACAAGTATAGTACCAAATTATTGAAAAAATTAAGAATGATCAAGCTGCCGAAGCACAAATAAGGTAAGACTTGAATTTATTCAAGAATTCTGTGATAACCTAAAAAGTTTCCTAAGTTCGCTTTTACCTACTTATGTCAAAATTAAATGACGATTTCCGGTGTTTCCGTGCCTCGTAAGCTGCAGCGTAAGGTCCATTTGACTTCATGGCATATAGAAATTATAATATGTCCGGTTTCTCTGGTATGGTCGTCGTCTTTATGTAGTAGTTTAGCCATATCCCGAGTTCTATGTACACTCTTGACAAGTCTCGTACGTCTCGACGAATTTCCGTTAACAGTCTCAACTTTTTTTCTTCTTCTAACAGTGGACAAATTATAGAAACTAGTCCTCTCTTGATATTGTATATTTTAAGAGTTTGCGTAGGGTCGGTTAAATTTCTTTTTCGTATCGAAGGTAAATGATTTTTACACTTTTTAACCGACTTTAAAAAAGGAGGTTCTGTATTCGACCCGTATGTATGTATGTATGTTTGTATGTCCGCGATTATCTCAAAAACTACTGAACCGATTTTGATAATTCTTTCATTTGTGTGATCTACATACTTTGAGGGAGGTTTTAGTATATAATACATTAGGTAATTATTCTTATGTACGAAGTTATATGCATAAATGTACTGCATCTCCGGCATTTCTATGCGAATTTTGATGATTCTTCGACTTGTGTCTTCAATTCTTCAATGCACTAGTGTTAATTGAATTTGTGTGGGGTAGGTACAACTAAAAAGTGAAAAATAAAAACTTTTTTACAAAAAAAAAAACAACCGACTTCAAAAAAAAAAACTAAAAAGTGAAAAATAACTTTAATTTCGGAAGTCGGTGTCAAAAAACGAAAATGCGGAACCAAAGACACCGACTTCCGAAATTAAAGTTATTTTTCACTTTGTAGTGTTTTTTAGAGGTTACTCTCGTATGATCAATACCGCCGCATGTCTTGCAACCTCTCGACATGACGGTCTCACGATGGATTATAATACATGAAGAGACTCGACGGTGATTTTTATACTACAAAATGATGAACCCTGACAGTATAGTTTAAGTGCGCAAAAAAAAGAATGAAACGTGTTCAATTTTTGTGTAAGTGCTCAAAAGAAAGATAAGGTAGATAGATATACATATAGATAGATAGAAAAGAAAGATAGATATACATTTAAATTAGTTTTCATAATCGTTTTCAGAATCTGACTCAGAGTCAGAATCTAAATGAGAAACATCAAAAAATTCGAAATCGCTCTCCTAAAGTTTCAACAAATCCAGGGTATCGTTGAAAAGCTCTTGCTTTATTTTAGAACTCATCTTGGGTCTTGTTGCAGAAATAACTGGATCTGATGAAAGACGTAACATGTTGAGGATATCTTCATTCGAATTTTGTCTGCTTTTCTTTCGCGAATTGTGTTCCCTGAATCTACGAAGTCTTTGTTGAATGACTCAGACGCTTCCTCTGATAGGCTTCCAATTGGCATAATTGCGTTACTGGCAATGATATCTGCCCCGTGTATTAGCAATTTGTGCACTGTAGCAGGCCTATGGTACCAATTGTATAGTTCCACATACCTAGCAGCTGTCTGGTACGCATATTCTTTAAATTTTAAAGCGTCAATATCTTGTCCTGAGGTAACTGCCTGTAAAATCACTGCAAGTCTACGAACTGACTGTTCGTCTAGCCCAGTGATCGCTGCAGTTTTTTCAGGAAACTCGAAAAATCTTCTGGCTGTATTGCCATCATTCGTTGTTCTGGATCCTTGTTTGACAATGTCTATCAAAAGGTTTAGCTCAGCTTTGAAACGATCTTGTATAACATTTTTTCTTGTTTGAAACACAACTTTGTCATCATCTCCTCGCACTGCCCATTTCTTGAGGTCAAGCCTATAAGCTATATGCAAAAGGCATTCCATGGTATTGATACGAGCGTGTAATGTTGACAGTCCAAATTTATACAGGTCGACAGACACTGGTCTTTCCTTCACAGAATGCAATTTATTCATGTCTGTAGGTTTTGCTAAACAAAGGTAGCAGCTAGAACTTGATTTTGCATCTGATAGGTAGGTGCAAATCTTTCCATCAATCATAGTCATCATTAATTTATAGTTGACGACATTAGTTCCGCAATCTGAGGGGCGAAGTGCCCTTATCTCGCCTTCCATCTGCTTGTGATGTTCAGTAACAACAAAATTGCTTTCTTTCATAAATATAAATTGCACTGGGCGGCAATATGACGATGAGCATGGTCTTGGATTTATCCAAATAGTATCTTCTTCACATGTGATTTTAAGTGGTACCAAGGAAGTCATGAAAACACTTGAATCGTCTTGGTCACCGCTCATACTCTGTTTGTATCTACTTTGATTAGAAGCACCATCGAATCCCCACTTGCATAACATAGTCAAACACTTGACATTTAAAACTTCAGGCAAACTTTCTAAGATTCTTTGCGCTGTTTTGTCAAGCAAACCTTGCAATGTGATCTTGGCTGAATAATCTGTCACGGTGATTGTTTCCTGTGGGGGGTAGCACTGAAATTTTGAATTTTGCACTTTGTAATAAGAAGGATATACATCCTTTGCACCTTCTCGCATGGCTGTTTCCCTCAAAGTTACATATTGCCATTTCGAAAGCTTTAAAAAAAAAGAAAGAAGTAGACCCAGCGCTTTTTCGGGCGAAAACACAGGTTTAGATGGTTTTCTAATAATTTCCATAAATTTGACGGCTGCTTCGGGGTTCTTCAGCATATACTCAATTACAGTTGCAATACTTCCCTGACCTTGTTCTCTCAGTTGAACTGCAGTTGCATATGCTAATTCGGTGCTATCGCGACCTTTCTGGTCCACTGTTCTTCTCTTTTTCTGCTGAGTACTTAGTTCTTCAAAAGGTTTTCGAGGTGTTGATTTTCTCTTTGTCATCGTTCCAACCGATGATGTTGTTGATGTCGAAGGTTCAGGTTCAGGACGGCTTGTTTCAGAACTTTCAATTGTTGATTGTATACAACTGGGCCAGTCTATGTTTGCTTCAAGCCAAGTTCCTTAGTTTTTTATTAAATCCGTAAAGTTACTTTGGGATTTTTTCCATCTCATCATTGCAGCTCTCGTGAATCTTTGACAAAAGATTTTCAAAGTCAAGCTGTCTTCATCAGAAAGACTATGACCTAGGCGAGATACCACTGTATCAAACAATTTATCACTATCATTCTTCTCAGAATTTTTTAAAATCACAAATAATTCTAGGTTCGTAATAAGGCCCTCCATACTTTGCACTTAAATATCAACGTGAATGACTGAAATGCTCAAAACGAACTAAGTAATAGAATATACTGCAGTTCTATTTATATGCAATTTTGTGCTTAACTACCATCATTAATTTTATAATGTTTAGCTTAACTACCCCTTATTAATGTCATAATGTTAATAATTAGGTACTAAAAACAGTAACTTATCATCAAAATTAAGGTAATTATATAATTTGGGTGATTAGATAATTCCTAATAGATTAACAACCATACAATACAGTGTTAAAAACGAGTTCTTAGAATGCGTAATTAAATTATCACTTAATATTTTTTCCTCGATGTCAGTGAATATATTTCTTAATTTTGCTAATGTAATGGGTGATTCATTCGGAGTTACTTTTTCCAAAACTAAAAAGATATGAATAAAACAAATTTATCGGGTAATCTTTATTATAATACCAAAGAACCATTCCTTACATTTACTTTTTAAAGATTATTTCTTTCAAATGTTGTCCGTAACTGCGATTAAGGTGGTCCATTCTGGAGTTCCAGTTTTCGATGACCCGACCGAGCATTTCCAGTGGTATTTGGCGAATAACGCGAGTAATGTTGGCTTCCAGTTGATCAATCGTACGCGGCTTATCCATATAAACTTTGGATTTTACATAACCCCACAGAAAAAAGTCTAAGGGTGTGATATCACAGGATCTAGGCGGCCAACTGACTGGTCCGAAACGCGAAATTAACTGTTCACCAAATTTTTCTCGCAACAAAGCCATGGTTTCACGTGCTGTGTGGCAAGTGTCGCCGTCTTGTTGGTACCAAAAGTTTTGAAGATGACGGGCTTCAATTTCAGGAAACAAATAGTCCGTTATCATGGTACGATAACGGTCACCATTGACAGTGACGTTCTGGCCGGCTTCGTTTTTGAAGAAATATGGACCGATGATTCCACCACCCCATAAACCACACCAAACTGTTGTTTTATCTGGATGTAATGGTAGCTCTTGAATCTCTTCAGGTTGCTCTTCAGACCAAATACGGCAATTTTGTTTGTTAACATATCCGTTGAGCCAAAAATGTGCCTCATCGCTAAACAAAATTTTCGTTGAAAACAGTGGATTTTCTGCAAGCTTTTCAAGAGCCCAAAGACTAAATCGGTGGCGATTAGGTAGGTCAGTCTGCTTCAATTGTTGCACCAGTTGAATTTTGTATGCTTTGAAACCAAGATCTTTGCGTAAAATACGCCAAGTTGTGGTATACGACAAGCCAAGCTGTTGCGAGCGGCGCCGAATCGATTCTTCGCGATCATTGCGTACACTCTCAGCTACCGCCGTAATGTTTTCTTCAGTGCGAGCTGGATGTGGTCTATTTGGTCGTGTATTGTCTAATAATGAAAATTCCCTTTCAAACTTTTCGATGGTATAGCGAATAGTGCGTTCGGTAGGGCGATTATGTGGACCATATGTTGCTCTAAGTGCACGAAACACATTCCTCGTAGAACGCTGATTTTCGTAATAAAGTTGAATAATTTGTAGGCGTTGTGCCGTGCTTAGTCTTTCCATGATGAAATGTCAAACTATAGTGAATGAAAATATTGGTTAGGTTGTCATGACTGACGCTTTATCTGTCAAAAAATGCATAGACAAAAAAGTAACTCCAAATGAATCACCCGTTAGTAGTGTTTCTCTGAAATACAGACACCTGTCTGCAAAATTTCAAGTTTATAAAGCCATTGATCCGGATGCAGGTACAAATTTTATTTCAACTATTTTATTATATAACGTATCTATTTTTATAAAAAGACCGCAGCTGTCAGCGTTATATGAAATACACCAAAAAATGTCAAATAATTTGTAGAACAGCCATCTGTAAGGATATATCGGTTAAGACAGCGGTTTTGAAGATATTTGGATTTATTACTTTAGCGCCATACAAAATTTTCTTTTTTATTATTTAGTTTACCTATGAAATGATATTCCTTATATATATTCATGACTGCTGAAGGCATTAGAAGCTAAACACAAGCAAATAAAAAATAGAGCGAAAAGAATTTAAATGCCTATGAAGCTTGATTTACAGCCCACAGTGCGGCGCAGCCGGCAAGGTGCTTGGTAAATAGTAGGTACTGGATTGACGATTAACGTTCTTGGGGTAATTTAACGGAAGTTAAGGAGTCCGTTAACATTTTTTAAAGTTAACTTAAAAGTTAATCCGTTAGTCGAAATGTTAACTTCGTTAATTAACGATTAACGGATTAACGAGTTAATGCCCAGCTGTGGTTATAGGTATAATTATCAAAAAGAGCAAGAAAAAAAAATCTTATGAGTCCTTAAAAGTAGGACGCTTACCTAATTTTAAAATACGTTAGACTGATAGAGTATCGGCCATATCTTCCGACAATCGTCTTCAGCAGCGGTCACAAGTTTTGTGACTGCTTTCCATACCGGACTGCTGTCATCAACAGCCGATTTGAAGGTAAATAGTGCCCGTTTCCAGCGGTCGGTGCTGAGCGCCTCCGCTTTCCGAGCGTTGTAAACACGCAGTTCTACGTAGTAGTTGCCCTGCCGGGTGGGATCCCGCTGGAGTCTATAACCGGAATCGCTGCGTCTTGACAAGAAACTCTGCAGCGCAGCCGCTCGGATGGGTTCACCGCCAAGTTCTTGCTCGTTCTGAAATTTAAAATGATTATCATTAGAAAATTAAAAAGAAAAAAGCATGAAAGAACCTTCAAAAAAGAATTTTGCAAAACGGCTTATAAATAACGGAGTTCTAAAGTAACAAACACAAAAAAAATATTCAACCGAATTGATAACCTCCTCTTTTTTAGAATATCTTAAGTGGGTGATAGACGTACGAACTTAAAGTACGCGGTTTTAAAGATCGTGAACTTATTCGGCTCGACGTCGGTGACACACGTGAAGCTTGCTCATACTATATCGCGATGTCGTCGAGAGAAGAAGCTTTGTGTTATTTGGGAATATACTACATTTTAAAAACTAATAAAAAAGACGAAATCGACAAGTGTGGGTAAAGCACTGGATTACGAAAAAAGAGCGTTTATCGCATGTGAACTTCTGGGACTTCACTTGGATATTCATTTAAACTGGAAATGTCATATAGAAACCGTTTGTAAGAAACTAAACCAGTACTCATATGCGCTCTACAATCTTACAAAAATAGTAAATGAGTCCGTTGTTCTGGTTTCTTACAAAGCCTATGTTACATCTACATTAATTACGCTTTGGAATAATATATTGGGGAAATTCCACTGACAAAGAAATAGCGTTTAAGGCCCAAAAAAGATGTGTGCGTGCTGTGTTTAAACTGAAACCAACTGAAAGCTGTATTCCATATTTCAAAAAATTTAAACTCTTAACATTGCCCTGTATGTACATTTTTGAGACGGCAGTATTTGTCAAATCCAATTTCCATCTGTTTGAAACATTGAGATCTAAACGACGCAACAGAGAGATAAATTATGTGCTAAGCCACATAGCACTGCTCTTTATACAAAAAGTTTTTTAGGAATGGCACCTAGGATCTATAATAAGATCCCTAGACGAATTAAAGAAATAAACAACATACACGATTTTAAAAAGGCTTTACTGAAAATATTTTATGATAAAGCATATTATACAGTGAACGAATACCTAACTGACACATTACAATTTTTTTTTTTTTTGTTTTTTGATTTTTTTAATTTGAAATTTATACTACAATTTATTATTATAATATTTTATTGGAATGTTTTTTTTTATTTATTTATTATTGTATCGACAATTTGAATTAGAGTTTTTTGATAATGTGTATGTTAATTGTATATGTGTATATGTGTGTGATAATTGTATGAAAATTTATTATAATCAGCATGTTTGTATCAAGATAATATTTGTACGCCGATGACGGCTAGACATAGCGTTCTTTAATAATTATAACATCTGTACCTAACCCACCTATGTTCAACAAATAAAAAATATTTGTATTTGTATTTGAATTTAGTAAGAGAGTTACGTGAAGAGAAGGAAGATTTCCATAATTATTTCAGAATGCCTGAACCGCTGTATGAAGAACTTTTGCGTTTAGTTTCACCAATTATAGCCAAACAAGCATTTGTTCCCAACGAGTAACACCCTCAAATGTCACACTGTTACTCGATGGGATTTTTTTCTGAAAAAATTCCCAACCGGTCACACTACCAGTCACACTGTTACTCGATGGGAATTTCTTCAGAAAAAAATCCCAACCAGTCACACTGTTACTCGATGGGAACACACTGTTACAGAACTTAATGAAAATAAGAATTAAATCGGTTTTTTAAATTTTTATTAAAATCAACAAAATACAAAAAACTTTAAAGAACAATTTTCTAAATATAATCAGCCTTATGTTTGTACCTATATGCATGTATCACAGTAAATCATCACATTTTACAACAATTAACAGTTATTAATTCTAATGTTAATTTGAACTTTAAAGAACAATTTTCTAAATATAATCAACCTTATGTTTGTACCTATATGTATGTATCACAGTAAATCACCACATTTTACAATAAGTATCAGTTCTTAATTCTAGTGTCGTAAAATCTCCAAAGCATGGCCAACTGAAATAAGACCTTGTGTTAATTCCAGCTGCACTTCCTGAATAAACTCGTCTCTTGATATAGATTTCTTACCCCGTTTTCTTTTTGACGGTTTGCCTTGTTGTTTCAGAACATTTCTGACAGTATTCTGAGAAGAATCTTCTTCAATTGTGTGCAAGAAATGCATAATATTCGGGTGTTTTGTTCCAATGGTCTTATTTAGTTTATTATGCCAAGATTCGAGTGCATTTGTTGTGCGATGGGCGTCACCAAAAACGCACCACACTTTTAAATATTCCTCACGGAGCCACTGTTTTTCCATGTAGTTAATGAATTTTTTTGTGCCTGTACCTTCACTATCTCCGTATCTAGCAATTATGTAAACCCATCCATTAATTATCTCGTTTTCGGGCAATAATGGAAGAATCGCACTAAGTTCAATTATTCGCACCTCCTTCAAATCTTGTGACGTTCGTGAGGTCATATTCAGGCTTTTTCCTTTTTTAAAAATGGCTTTGTTGTAATGATAATAACAACCTTTTATTATGACTGTTGGAAAGACTTTGATAATGGCATTCATTGCAGCCTTTTCATAATCAAGTTTAAATTTTGTTGGATTCCAATCCGGCAACTGCGACTTAATCATTTGAAACAGAATTAAGTAGCTCTGCATTGTTTTGTTGGTCATTAAAGCATATATCACAGGGGTTATATTTGTGTGGTTTATTGTACTACCAGTATCTACATGAATTGTATACAATTGCACGAATGGAGAAGGGCAGCTTCTGAATGTGCCATCGCCATAAAATTCTTTTGATTCACATGTAATTTGCCTTGCTTCCACCGAGGAAAATACTATTATTCGTGTATTATTAGTTTTATTTGAGTAGTCTGCTAACAAAAAGTTATTATATCTTGGTGGCACTTCGACTTCAAGAGCGTTTTTAAATAACATCTTTGAAACTCCAGCTTCTTTGTTCCGTTGTCTATACAGTGTACTTTTAACGCTAGTAAATTTTGGTATGTTGGATACAATATTTATATCGGCATCTTTAAGGTTGCCTATCATGGAATTGTATTTTTGTGGAATGTTAGGAAAGTCCGGTTTGTACAATTCAGTCTTTAATTTATGGATTGATTCATCAATTTCGTTCTTCGCAAAGTCTGGAGCATGGCTATGAGCAGTCTCGTCTAGTATTCGTTGATCCTATAAATAGAAAATAGCAACAATAATAACAGGAGTCAAAGCTGTCGTATTAGTAATATTCGTCATATTGTTTAACCCTGCGTATGATTAAAACAAGTTGTTTTAAAACACGTGTTTATAACAGTTCCAAATAAATCGATTAAGTGTTTATGCCGCGTTTGTGTATGACGCATCTACTACTACTTAGCATACATGTTGAACGTCACTTGTCGCGCGCCTAATGTTGTCTTATAGTGTAAACTCGGCTTTATTAATAATACATTTTGAAACAAGTTTTAAGCAATTTTAAAAGCCTTAAGAAAAAATGTTTTAAGCCGCTTTTAATAATAGCGTATGCTTGGAAGAAATGAAAACGAATAAGTATTTAGGACTTTAAGTAGCTTGAAATAAAACAAATCTATAGTTTTATGAAAATAATGCAAAGCATTCATTCACAAATAAACGTATTGATTAACAAACAAACCATAGGTTTATCAGTAAACTTTATTATATAGGTACTTACTTTTATTCTCAAGATTCCTTTGCAAATGTTTCGTTTTGTGCACGCCCACACTATTAATCCGCTACTATGCTTTCGTCTAGCATAAAATTGATGTCCACTTCGTAGCAAAATTGTCCCACCATTCCTTTTAATTAAATTTAATGGCACTTGACCGGACGAACTAGATGCGGTGGGCTCTGACATTGTCGACAACGTGCACTTTGCTTCGTTGCACTGCTCTGACTAATTCATTTTGCGTCCCTCTCCCCCACTTACGACACGTGGCCGCCGCCGCCGGGGCCGCGGGAAGAGGGATGCAAAAGTATTTTTACATTAAATGTGCATAGAAAATAACCGCCATTACACACTCGCGATAACTGATGTTGCCGGCTTATCATAACTTTATTTTGCTATACATAATTTTAATTGTCACAACATACTTATGGCTAATTATATGTATTTGGAAAATTGTTTAAAGTTCAAATTAACATTAGAAATTAGAACTGATAATTGTTGTAAAATGTGATGATTTACTCTGATATATTATATAAAGCTGATTGTATTTAGGTACCTCCCCCCCCTTATTACGTGGGACTTAAATATAGATGGCGAGATGTGGGTGTAATATTACACCTCTGCCTACCCCTTCGGGGATACAGGCGTGAGTCTATGTATGTATGTATGTATTTAGGTATTGTAATTTTATTTAAGAATAAAACGTTCAAAGGAGAATCACCAGCAATATGACGAATAAATGTTTTTAAAGTAAAAACCGATTTAATTCTTCTTTTCATTAACTACTGTAATATTGTGACTGGTTGGGAAATTACTAATAAGAAGTTCCCATCGAGTAACAGTGTGACTGGTTGGGAAATTAGTAATAAAAAGTTCCCATCGAGTAACAGTGTGACTGGTTGGGAATTTTTTCTTAAAAACATTCCCATCGAGTAACAGTGTGACATTTGAGGGTGTTACTCGTTGGGAACAAATGCAAACAAGATACTTGCATGAGAGAAGCTATTTCACCGCATGAACGTTTAAGTGTAACATTACGATTTTTGATAACTGGTGGAACATACTAGGGCTTTCAGTCTCGATGCATTACTGAGTCCCGGGAATAAAAAAACGAGACTAGGTGTGGTCTCGAAATTCCCGGGGAAAACGAGACTTTCGAGACTATTTCAAAAGTAGGTTTTTTACTTATAGGCTATAAGGCTATGCAATTAGAAAGTCAAAACAAGATATTTTAATCAAGTACTTTATTATACAAATGCAAATAAAAACAAAAATCATTTGTTACAGTTTTTTTCATTTTTGTAGTGGGCACGTAAAAAACAAAGGGCGTTTAATGTCGTTTCAGACAGAGAGGACCTACTTTTGTTACAAAAGTAACCCGCGTTAGAAAAAGCTCTCTCTGCTTCTACGCTAGTGGGGGGAATAGATATTAAATAATTGTAGCAATAATTTAGGTATTTCCCTCTGTCGCCCGTTCTTCTCCATAGGTACCTACGCTTTGGAATGGGCAACTAGCTTCATCTTTCTGACTGACCGACCCCTTGACAATTCAAAAGTGCCTGTAATTGGTTTAATTGAAATAAATGCTTTGAGTTTGAGTTTTCAAAGAGAGCTTTTTCTACGTGCAAGGTTGTTTACAAGTCATGGATAGACATGGAAGTTATATTCTGTCCTTCGTCTTCTTGGGGGTTTAACATATTATTATTTAGCTCACATTCCAGCTGTTCTTTTGTAGTTAAATTTGTGACCTTCGCAATCGCCGCATCATTTGAATAACTGGTATTTGCGGTATAATTGTCAGTTGTGGAAGTGGATTTATTTAACCTTTCGTACAATTCTTTTAAAGACACTGTAATTTCGTCGTTGCTTAATGTGTGAAAAGCTGTTGCATCAAGCTTTTTTTCAAAAAACTGAGAAGGACTGTGCAAGTATTGTAAAATACTTGCCTCAATCAGTCTATTTTCCTGAATACGGATACGCAGTGAATTGGCGAGATTTACGCTCAGAAAACTTTGTTGTAAATCTAATTTCTTTAGGCAGAAATTCAATGCAGTATCTGCTGTTAAAAGAGTAGCGTCTCGTCTACACTATGCTTCCAACGTCACTCTCATGATACCTAGTGAATTTGAGATTGCTTCCAATGTAGTATACTCTGATTCAGTGAACTCTATTCCGGATCCTAAATCAATCAAAGCTTTTCGAACGCATGTCTTTATTTTAAGAAATCGGTCAAGCATTTCAGCTAAACTGGACCATCTCGTCTTGCAATCAATTATTAATTTTAGTTCTCTGTGGAACTCTTCTTCTACGTATTTTCTTAGTACAATTTGTTTTGTTGGTGATTTTCTGAACAACTTTGCTACTTTTCGGACTTTATTAATCACATGTTCATAAATTCCTTCTTCATGTTTTTGCGGCTTGCTGCTCTTAATTATTTCAAAACTACCACTTTCATCTTTTTCATCATCATCATCCCAATTTTCATCATCGTCATCGTTCATATTCTGTGATACGTCATTTTGTATTTCACATATTTTTTTATTATACAACACATCTAGTATTGCTAATTGCATACCATGGGCCAGACACTTTTGGTGATAAGCATTGACTGACTTTCCCATTTTTTTCATTACGCTACATCCATCTTTTGTCAGACTTATAACGTCAGTGTCTAAATGAACATGAAACTCCAACAAACGTCCTTTTAACAAATCTACACAAACAGTAGCAGGCATGGGACCAGATATTTTAACGAGATCTAAGTTTTTGTATTTATTACCTTCAAAAAATGGTGAGTGTATGTTTACATTCATGTACCTCTTGTTTTGGGTTGAGGTCCACTCGTCTAAGGTACAACAAAATTTAACTCCGGTCTCTTTCAATTTTGTAATTTCGTTTACTGTCAAAGACTTGATATAGTCGGCCTGTTTTTTGATCATGCTTAATATGGTAGCCACAGATGATGGTAATGTGTATTGGGCTTTTTTGAACAACTCACGTAAATCTTTAGATTCGACAAAAGTTCGAAATGGTATTCCATCCAGAGAAGCCATTCTCGAAACTTTAACTTTAATTCCGTCAACTCTCTGGAAGAAATCCGTCATCTTGACTTTTTTTTCGGGTGGTTTATAAGCTCCATCTTCACTCGTGCATTTGCTTGTTGAAGGTGTGCAAGCGATGTAATCCGATGATGAAGCAAGTCGTACTTCTTCCTTTGACAATAATCATGTTATGCATACTCTTAAGATGTTTATGAAGACCACTTGTATTCCCTCCTAAAGTCTTAAATATTCTGTGGCATGTTTTGCATTTAGCAGAAGCATTATCATTGGCTCGCAAAAAATAGCACCATACCGAAGACTTATCATGCATTTTAGCAAGTACATCGCAATAAGACATGATTTTGTCTAAAACAATAAGAAAAGCCCATCACCACACACAAAAAGGACAAAAATAAAACCACCAGAATACCGTCCTATTCAGAATACGGCTACAATATAACCTCAAACACACCCCGGACACTCCATACAACGCTCGCAAAATAATTACCTACTACTACATTAAAAAATGGCGTTTGTATACGTATGAATGTGTGCGTGAGGTACTTGTGTTTGCGAGCGCTCTTGTTAAAGAACTGCGACGGTAACCTCGAAGTGCGGGGTGAGGTGCGGTAACTGATGTTAGTGCGGGGAAGGGAGTGGCCTTTCTGTACGTAGTACTTTAAGTATTCTGTGCTTCAAACTAGCAAAAAACAATATTGAGTCAAATAACACGTAAAATCGATAGTTATCAGATTAAGCATTAGAAATGAATTAACCCTTTATAAGGCATAAGCATCTAGGGGCGGAAAAATAAAAGTAATTATGGTTTTACATTAGTTTTATTATGCTTTTTCAGAAAATGAAAAAAAAATACATGGTGGGAAGTCACTTCCCTCTGCCCGTGATACGTAGGTGATAGGTGTCATAGGCACCAAGGCTGATTGAAGCGGATTGATGTTGTATTACTTATTCCTTGTGAAACGCAGTAAAGCATGGTAATATGCAAAGGGCAACTCCACACTTTGAGCACATTATTTTGGAACGTTTGTCCTTTTCTTTAGTGCTGCACATTCTGCAGCGCTTGTAGCTCAGCAATTCCACCGGCATATGGTCCCCAACGTTGTTGTAGCGATTTTTTTCGGCAATAACGTGTAAGGACTTTTGACGGTTTTCCGATAAACAAGATTTCTTTCTGGAGACGTAATTTACCAGACCAGAACGTCGTTTTCTGTTCGAGAATCCACTGACCAGTCCTCTAGCAACAGATACTCGGAATTCAAGAGTGGAGAGTTTTGTCACATTTCTGTTTTGGCAATACAACAAGTATGCATTAGTTATACTTGTATCTAAAAGAAAGTAGAAGATGCGGACCCACCATCTCTTACTCCGTCTGCCAACTGAGTAGGTACCTACCTTTTAGCTGGTCGAACATTATTGAAAAAAAGGTAGATATCGCACTGGCGCGCAAAAATTGTTGCGAACGAATTCAGACAATTGTCGTAATTTGTTTTAGTCGGTTTATAGCAGCGAGCGAAACAACGCGTGTCTGTGTCGTGCCTATATTTACCTAAAATGCCAAGTTGTGTGTTACGAAAGTGTAAAAACTATGGTTCCAAGAAAAATAAGAGTGTAGGAGTGTCACACCATACGTAAGTATATTAAAATAATGTCATATTCATATTTTTTCACGATTTTATTTCTCATTTACAAATTACATTTCGAATTATTAATATGGCGCTACGATAAGGACAGTGAATATGATGACAACTGCAGCGCGACAAGGACAAACAGCCATGTGTCATAGATTAATCAACCAGAAGCGAAATCGTAGGCAGAATACACAACGTTCGTTGTCCGCTTGAGTTAGTTTGTTTAGTTTGTTAGCGTCTTTCTAATAATAATATTAAGATGATATAGAATTAAATTAGTAATAGCGGGCTAGTCAATATTATTTTATTACTCGATTAGGAGGTACCTTAGATAAAACATTTATTTTTTGTAATGTTTTTGTTATCTTCCAGATTTCCTACTGATGTTTATATAAAACATAAATGGATCAGCATAGTTCAGGCGGAAAGAAGTGAATATAACTGGATACCTACAAAAAGTAGTACAATTTGTTCTGAACATTTTAAAAATTAAGATAAATATACTACTTCCAAAGGCTACATGCGTCTGAAAAAAACTGCAGTACCTGTGATGGCCCCGGTAAAATTTAATTTTATAAATATTATGATAGTTGATTATTTTCACAACAAGAAAAAAATGGTCGTAACTTATGTAATTTTGTGATCAGTGCATTCAATCTTGCTCAATACCTTTCGAGCACCGTCATATGAGACACAATTTAAGAACAATAGGTGCGCGGACACTGGTGTCCGCTTCGTGTTCCATAGTTTAATTACAAATATAATTTGTAATACCATATCAATTAAGAGAATTTATTCTATTTCAGGACAATGATGATGTTCCACAATTTCACTCACCTACCAGTCTGGACCATGTTGATATATCCGATATGGATTCAGTGTTTGACACCCCCAGAAAAGCAAAGCTTAGGACGCGAGTTCGTACATTATTTGTTGAAAAAAAAATGTTACAGAAAAAAAATAATGCTCTTAAAATCCAAAACAGCAGATTAAAAAAAAAATAACAAGCATGAAAAACATTTTAAAGGATTTGAAAAAAAAAATTATCTCACGGAACAGCAATTTTCGGATCTTAACTTAAAAGCAGAACCATTAAACTTATTTAACAGAATATTGCAAATAAAAAAGTCTAAGAAAAATTTTAGGAAGAAATACCCAGCAGCGCTTCGCAAATTTGCGTTAACTTTAAATTACTACTCCTCAGCGGCGTATAAATACGTTAGGCGGGTATTCCATACTGCCCTGCCTCATCCCCGTGTTTTGGCTTAATGGTACCAAAATAGTTCAATGTTGCCGGGTTTCACGAAACAAGCATAAAATTTGATATTTTAAAACAAAAAAGTAATTTATCTAGAAAGAAAATTATTTATGGCCTGATTGTAGACGAAATGGCTCTCAGACATCAAACTCAATGGACAGGCAAAAATACAAAGGGTAATTAGTAAATTATGGTTCTGGACCTTCAGAAAACAAAGAAATTGCAACAGAAGCATTTGTTTTTATTTTAGTATGTTTAAGTGAAAACTGGAAAATTACTGTAGCTTACTTTTTCGTCAAAGGGTTATCATCAGAGACGAGGGCCACTTTAATCATGGATTGTTTAAGACATTGTCATGCAGCAGGCGTTGACGTAGTAAGTTTGACTTTCGATGGTTGTGCGGCTAATTTGTCTACTGCAGCGGTTCTAGGCTGTAAATTGAGCGTTATTGATAACTTAAAAACTACATTTAAACATCCTGAAACCAATAAAGAAGTTGCACTTTTCTTAGATCCATGCCACATGATTAAATTGGTACGCAACACTTTTGAAGCGAAGTCAGTTATTTTTAATAATGAAAATAAAGAGATAAGGTGGCAACTATTAAAAAATCTTAACAAACTGCAGACAAACCAGGGCTTGAATTTTGCCAACCGACTCACACAACGGCACTTAAATTTTCGCAATGAAATTATGAAGGTCAAATTAGCCACACAACTTTTAAGTAGAAGTGTCGCAAATGCTTTGCAGCTTTGCGAAGAGACATTGCGTTCATCAAATTTTAAAGATTCGGGTCCCACTAAAGACTTCATAATATTATATAATGACTTGTTCGACATTTTCAATTCGAGAGCTCGTGACAAAGGAGAATGGGCAAAAATGTATGGAACTTGGGACCACCCTCCAATAGCAATAAAATGTATGTCGTTGGATAGGGCTTTTCATTTGGAACAACAATTATTATGACAGTTTCGTTGTTATAGCTGTCCGTTCGGAGTTATAAGACTTGTAGGTCTGATATAATGAAGAAAAAAAATTGTTCTAAAGGGAAAGTAATAACACCGTTAATAATCATTTAAATATTTATTATTACAATTAAATTCCATGATTGATTGCTGTACATTATAAACAATTATTTAAGGGTGTCCACATATCGACGTTTTTTAACCATAGAGGTATTACAGATAGAGTAGGGAGGACATACAGCTGCCTGTAAGCGGAAATGTCCGACGGTTACAAAAAGACGAGACGAGACGTTAAAAAGTGAGAAAAGATCGCGGTACCTTATATCTCTCTCTCTCTCTCCCTTACTTTTTTTGACGGGGCTCCCCTGCTCTATCTATAATACCTCTAGGGCCTTAATGGCTATCTATAATTACATCATTTAAGAAAATTGCAGGCGTATTAAATCCATCGTGAATCGCATATCCTAAATACTATAATATGGATATAATGTGTGCACATGTGCCCATCGTTCGCCGTCCAGATAAGCATGTACAATAGTGTTGTACTATATCGTTGCCTTCATTTTGGCTGTAGTTTATTAATATATAACAATTGTACGTCCTTTGTCTGACATGACGTGATTGAATGCGTCCACGCAAAAGCCACACATTTTCCTGAATACCGTAATCAGGCAGATCATCTAACTGATTTTCCCTATATGTTTCTATAGTGTATAAGCCGTTCTGCAGATGCTCGCTGCAATAACTTCGAGCCAGTTTTAACTGGTATGTACCCAATGCTAGTAGAATTATTTGGTCTTCGGTGAGCCTTGGAAAGTTTTCTAGTACATTAGCTTCCAGCCGTTGAAAATCTGCCCTACGGTTATTCAAGCGCTTTCTATCTACATATGTATGCAGAAGATTTGGTGTATCAACTTTACGTCTTATATGATTTAAAAAATCTTCTGCGTGGACGCTGTCTTCGATGGGTACGTGGAAGTGGTTTATAATGGCTGCAGCAATTCGGAAATCAATGAACATGTGAGGCAGCGCTCTATTAAAATAATATTTTGCCGCAAAAGCTTAAAATCACGTTTAAATCGGCCGTTTACCACTTCCACTACCCATCGGCACATTGTTACAGCCCGAGCTTCATTTGCTTGTTCTGTAGTTAGTTGTGTCTCACGACGATCTTTAGTTGGTGGCACGTAGTATTCATAACCGCAAGCTTCTACAGACTCCAAAGCATCCCTAAATCCACGGTCCAAGATAAATACATCATTTTCTTGTAGTAAAAAATGTAAAGGGTGTTCTTCGTCATTCATGATATCTTGCATGATTTGCGCGTCAGTTTTCGTAGCGGCGAATGGTCCCACTACATCAATAATATAGCCATCTGAGGCAACGATTAAAAATGGCTTTAACAAGTTTTGGTACTTGTGCAAGCTGTATGTTAGGCGTTGAAATAAGAAATTGCTACTTTTGTTAATATATATGTAGGTTCCATCACATATGAGTATGAGTTTGCTATTTTCTGCATTTCCATAGAGGTTTTTTGGTATCATTAGGTTTCTCGCCAACATATTTTCTCTGTCTATGTGATCCAATCCTAAGTGTAGTATAACGTATTCATTAGTTAGGCATTCACGAGCAACAGCTAAATATCGTTCAAGTTTTCTTCTTGACGTATTAAATAATGTCGCAAGACTTTCGTTTCAATCTCCCGTGCGAAGTTTTACCAACAATATGGCTAACGCAGTCCTTGGATCATTGGATCTCTCGCTCAGCGATGGAGTTTGCTCCAAAATGGCATCGAACTGGTCTCCATTAAGACCAACCCAAAAATGCATTTCTTCGTTGGTCAGGGCTCCACGAATTCTAAAATCGAACCTCGAACCACGTTGAAGAGCTGTTCGTAGCATGTCACAAACATCATTGAATTGGAAAGCAGTAAAATTATGAGTTGTGTTACAAAAATCAGGCAGCTCATTCCAATTATTGCTTTCCAGATGTTCTCTACATACTCTGGCGCCATCGGGTATGTATAACTTGTGTTCACAAAAGATGTGAACTTTAATAGACTCTGGTATTCTGTGTCGGGTGTTATTAGCACAGTTGTTAAAAATACAGTGCCTGTGATTATTTGGCGCTCTGATGTAATCAGGAACATGAAGTACATGAACATTCTGTTCATTCTCTTCACGAGCTTCTGGCACTTCTACTACAACAGGTGGTCTGGCGGCATTTGCTGCTATCTGCCAGCACCTATGGCACACGCTTCGTGTGTTGTCGAATACCACCTGTAATGTAAAAAAAAACTATTATAATAACACATTTAAAGATTTTTGTAACTTTTATTAAGGGTTGTTAATATAATGAGCTTAAGCCTGATACCGGAAATGCCACTCATCGCGTTAATAACTGAGTCGTCGGGCCATAAATCAATTCTCTATGTTTATCTCCCTCGCACTTGCGAGTCTTATGGAGCAGTATAGCGATGTGCGTAAGAATAATAGAAGTGCTAATTGACGAGGTAAATATATTGATATTAACTGAGATATGAGTATTAACTCATTTGTGTTACTTAAATATAAAATAATTAAAAACTAATATAAATACATAATTCTTTCGTCCTTATCAGAGTCTCCGTTGTCTGTATTATCTTGTAAGGAGGCTAAATAATGAGGGTCACAGTGACTCATCGAACACATGTGCGCTTAGTAATTGGTGCCGATAAAGGGATTTGTTTGTGCACTGCATTGCACATTCCTGTAACCATTGACATTTTTGGCCCGACGAATCAGTTAATTATTATCGGCTTTCTTAAAACTAAAACGATATTTTACGGGTTAAAAGTGGTATTTTAGTTTATTTTGACATATCTAACCACGAAAAACATTCAATAAAATACCACATTTAACACGTAAAACGTGATTTTATTTTAATGAGTAAGAATGGCTTTTTTAAGTTGTCCCTTTGTTATAATCGATTATGACTCTAGAAAAATATCAATAAGTAAGTACAATACACTTACCTCTAAAACTGCATGTTGTTGTATATATGCAGCAACCTCTGGTCGCGCTCTTGGGAGATTATCAGATAGAACGTGTTGCTGATATCTTCTGCGATACAGGCCTCGCCGACACATAACACAGTTTCGATGATCTTCCATCTTATCCGATCGATATGCAATTCAAAAGTCCAGTGTGATAGCCAAATTCAATAAGTAGAGCGATATCAGTGTCCAAGAAGAATGCCAGGTCAAAGTCGTTAGAAAGAAGCGAGTGAAAAAACGGAACCAAACGATAACTGACGTGCAACAAAACCAACGAACGACTGACTACTGATAAGGGTGGCTACCTGCGCCTGCGCCGCGCGCGCTCCACGTGACCACTTTGGAGGGGAGGGCTCGCCGTGTCTGCCCAGACTTGTCCCGAGGATACAGTGTGTAAGCGAGATGAAAGCACATGGGTATAAAAATACTAAACATATATAAAAACATATTAAATATATTTATTTATCTGAGCTAATAAGTCTCATAACTCCGAACGGACAGCTATAACAAAAAAACTGTCATAACAATTGTTGTTCCAAATGAAAATACCTATCCAACGACATACATCTTATTGCTATTGGAGGGTGGTCCCAATCTGCCCATTGTCCTTTGGTTTCAAAAAGCCAGTTAGTTCAGGTAATGCAAAAGAAATATTTGCTTTTCTAGAAAAAGCTAAAAAATATATACTTGAATTGCGTATTTACAATAAAAACAGAATTACCCGACGTGGACATGTATTTATGAAAATAACTAAAAAGAAGCTCGTGCAATGTAAATCTAAAACCGGTTTTTTAGGATTTTTGATTTGTATCGAAAGCCTTAAATATTTATATACGTCTCTTGTTCAAGATGAGGAAAGACTGAGCTACATTTCTACATAATAATATAGGTTAAGTCAAGACCACATTGAAATAATGCAATGCAATCTTTGCCATCAAAATCCAAACCTTTTCTAATTGCCATTTCATCAAAACTTAGAACGCATATTGTTTTGTGTAATGTGTTTTTCTTTTTATTTATTTCATGTAAAAATTTGACAGCTTTGATAGATTCTGTGGAAAAACCAGGATTTCCATCGATACATTGGTACCATCGCGATAGCGTACGTGGATGAGGTAAGCAAGTGTTAAATTGTTTCCTAACAAAGGTGTAAGCTTTGGGACTGATGTAGTGGAGACTTAAGGCAAATTTCCGTAGTTCAGGCGAGTACTTCCGTTCAGTTAAATTTTTACACAAAAACTTTTTTAAGAAATCTCGATTGGTTGCATCGATCGAAGACAGCAAGTCAGCCGTTTCTTGGTTGATTAATGAACGAGTTTTTAATTTCTCAATTACAGTAGATTGTTCGGCAGTTTTCTTTTGCAAACGCCAGGTCTTAGATCTTAAAGCAGCTAATTTCTTCCTTCTATTATCACTTAATATTGTCTTCTTTTCCAATTTCCCAATTAACTCCTTTTTACGAGGAGTCATCTCCACTTCCGGCGCTGCCACCATAGGTAATATTTCTTGTGTCTGAAATGTAACAAAAAATATTTCTGTATTTATAATAAACTAGCTGACTCGGCGAACATGGTATGATGTTCACCGAGTTAGCCTCAGATTTTCATTTATTATATTTTCCCATATTTTAATAATTATTCTGCTACTCGAGGCGAAGACAAATCCAACAAATAAAAGATGATAAAAATCGGTCCAGCCGTTCTTGAGTTATAAATGGTGTAACTAACCCGACTTTGTTTTATATAATTTGATACTTATTTACAACTACCGTAAATAATATCTAAATATAAAAACATTATATCTACCGCTTTAACGATTCAAATCATATTGGAAAGTTTAAAATGTTTAAGTAGGTATATAAACGGCGTTTATACATATACCTACTTTAACATTTTTGAAACTGATTCTTGTAAGTCAGACATTGTGCAATTTCTGCTGTTTTAGCGGTGTAGCTAAAACAGCAGGAATTGCACAAAGTGTCTGAATTACAAGAATGATTTTCCATAAATATAGACTGATCAAGAATAAACTTACCATAGTACTTTCTACTTCTATTTCCATAGCAACTTTTTCTGATGGTAAAGATAGGTGACTTAAGATTTGACTCAGTACTCTATAATCACATACATAATATGTCGCTTACGTTAAAACTGATGACCATTATTAGGTAGAGCTGATATGAGTATGTTGATTACGATAATTCTTAAAATCATAAAATAGTAGAAATATTTTTATGTATTTTTTTTTAAACTGTGTTTACGAGATACCATACGAAACAGAGAAGGACAAAGAGTCAGAAATACAAAAAAGGAAAAAAACATTAAGTAAAGTGAATTATCTTTATTAATAAAATGAAATACAAAAAGAGACACAAATCAATCCTCGTCTTCATCAGTCTCAGGTAAAACGTCTCTTGTGTTTCTATCGCAGGGCAAATCCAGATATTCTTTTGTATAAACTTCTGGTATGATACCTTTTTCGCACATTTTCTTTAAATCTTCGTATTTCGCCTTCGAGATGGGAATTTTTTCAGTGTAAGCAGTTTTAGGTTCACGAATAGCTTGTTGATTCTGCCGAGACCTCAATATAAGAGACACATCAACAGCTTGTTCGGGTCCATCGTAGTCGTATTTAAGATAGAACTTGTCGTCTTTTTCAAATCTAGCGTTACGCAGCTTGCTTGTTTGTATTTTAATTTTGTTTGGTAAGAAGGCTGTTGCATAGGAATTCCAATCTTTAATTTTATTATTTTTTAAAAGAATTGTCTCATATTTTTTGGGGTTAGTACGAGCATTTCTAATCAAAGTTTGCCATCCAGATGGTGCGTAAATGGTTCTTTTCTGTATAAATCCTTCTATTGTTGCATGCACAGAATCTACTGGCATCATGGTATGTCCAGGAATGAGGAAGTTTAAGAAAGTGGAAGAGAAGAGAAAGTGGAATGATAGTCAGCCTTTCAACAAAACTCGCACGATATTGCATGAAATAATACAGCATCACAATCATGGCTTTATTTTTATTTTGTCCTGCGCAACTGTCACTGTATAATGCAACTTCATTTTGAGTCCTTCTCTCGTCAACCGTTTTAAGGTATCTAAAGAGAATAGTACAGATTTCATTACACCCTCTTTTCGCTTTCTTTTCGTTCCAAAGATAACAAAATACAGATCTGGTACCGTTTTCATAAATGCTTTCATTATAATAGGCAAGCTTTCGAGTATAGTTTACGCTTTGACCGTGAGGTGTTTGTAAGACTTTTTCGAGATCAAAGCTTGCACACAAAAAGTTTCTGTTGTCTTTGCTTCTTTTTTGATCTTCTAGAAATAGCTTTAATGATATTTCATTGTCCTTAATGTGATTCTTCTTTCTTTCTTCAATTCAGTCTTAAATATTTTTCTAAACTTTTGATAACTTACTGCACCTAACTCTTTCGTATCGTCGTCTTTCAAATAAAAGTTTCTATGCAGGGTTTCCAGTAAATAGCACGACATACTGCAGGGGGTGATAGCTAGGGTCACTACCTATCAATACAACACAATATATGTTCAGCAAAATCTTACAGATTTACAGTTTTACAAAATTCTCCGAAATACCGAAAAATCTCTACCTTGAAACAGATTTTTAAGCATCTCGTAATGAAAAAATCCTTTTCTAGTACTTTTTTTTACATCAAATTATTCGTGAATAGTTACTTTACTCATATAGATAAGTCTTTTTTCTATCAAAGACAAGAATGTTTTCAAGAAATACTATTTTTTGTTTAAATTTGCACAGAACTATTTTCTTATCACTTAAGTTTAACCTACAGTGGTGAAAAAAAAATGTATGTGGCAGTTTTGTACAACAAACTTAAAAAATAGCTTGTTTAATGGTGATTTTGGAAAGATACAATACTAGTACATTTTCATTTTAAAAAATACGAAAAATAAGCTATTTTAGTTAATAAGAGCATTTTATTTTAAATGCAAGTAATGTGACTTTGAATTCGAATCGTTGTAAGGTCGTACTACGGTTCGAATTACATAATAATTAATCTACAGCCGACCGGCCGGCCGGTCTGTAAATGACATCTTGAAGGATAAGGTGATAGTAAAAAAAACAGAGGAGTTAACTTTAATAAACATTTATTTAAATAAATTACAATAAATGCTCAAATTGCTTCCCTTGTGCCCTAATACACGATCGGCATCTTCATAAAAATGAGCTTTTGAGTCTTCTCAGGCTTATTTCCGATATTTTTCTTGCTGCAATGTTAATCCTTGCTCTCAATTCATTGTCATTTTGGATCGGTTTTTCATAGACTTTGTCCTTCATGGCACCCCAATAAAAAAATCCAGGGGGTTTAGGTCCGGAGACCTAGGTGGCCATAATATCGGTCCCAGTCGCCCAATCCACCTGCCTGGATAAGCTTCATCTAAGTAGGCTCTTACTTCCCGGCCATAATGAGCAGGGCACCCATCATTTTGAAGTCACATCACCTCTCTTAGCTCACTCGGAACATTTTCAAGGAGCGTGGGTAGGGTTTCTCGTAAAAACTCCAAGTAATTATTGGCATTTAATGTAGGTGGAAGCTCGACGGGACCCACAATCTGGCCATTAAAAATCCCACACCATAAATTTATTTCGAATTGGTACTGGGACCTGTCTTCTCTTGAAACATACGGATTTTCTAATTGCCAACTATGTAAATTATGCAAATTCAAGTAGCCATACTTTCTGCAGGCTGACTCATCACTCCATAACACCTTATTAAAAAAGTTTGGGTCCTCCCGATGCATTTCAAGCATGCGGCGGCAGAATTGAACTCTCGGCAGGTAGTCTCTAGTTAAAAGAGTTTGCACGCGTCGTACGTGAAATGGATGGTATCCATACCTCTTAAGTACTGAATGAACAGTGGACTTCGGTATCCCTGTGCGCCGTTGTATCGCCCTAACCGAAGTTGTCGGGTCTTGTTCTCGTTCCTGAAGCACTATGTCTTCGTCAACAACTTGAGGCCGTCCACCGCCACGTTGACCAGGGAGTCTGCCTTCCATGTAGGAGTTATGCACTCTGGTCTCCTATCGGGAAACCTTTCCCTGTAGAGGGTGGCAGCAGCTCGGGAACTTTGGCCAGCTTCTCCGTAAATAAGGTGCATCTCAGCATACTCTCGCTGCGTATAACCAGGAAAAACGCGGCGGTTGGCCATGTTATAAAACACAAAAGTCCAGGTGGTCGCCAAGTCGTCGTAGTGATCACAATAAAAAATCCAAATCGTAAGGCAAACAAAGTCCGGGGTTCAAGGCACAAAACAGTCGTCAGTACGAAACAATAATTTGTGAACACAGAGATGCGTTGCGCACGGTTTAAGGTAGCGTACTGACAAGTGTCGCAAATAAGGTTGAGAGTGAGACACAAAATCACAATGCAAGAAAGAGCGGGATAGCACATGCGCTTCTTTTGTTAGACAGTAACCGGTCGGGTCGGGTCGGTCGGCGAGCAGGTAAAAACCTTTAGTCATTACGCGTGCACGTCGCATTTTACGTGTCACAACTAGTTTTATAATAATTCGCGTAAATGAGCAGCTATTACTTATTCTCATAGTGGTTTTTGTCAAAATTACGTTACTTAATTACATTTTCAACAAAATCAGCTTCTCTGGAACATGCACTAGTATTGTATCTTTCCTAAATCACCATTAAACAGGCTATCTTTTAAGTTTGTTGTACAAAACTGCCACATACATTTTTTTTTCACCACTGTAGGTTAAAGTTATGCGAAAAGAAAATCGTTCTGTCAAAATTTTAACAAAAAACACTATTTCTTCAAAACTTTCTTGTTTTTGATTAAAAAAAAACTTATAATGAGTAGAGTAACCTATTCACGAATACTTTGATGTAAAAAAAGTTCTAGAAAAGGATTGTTTCATTACGAGATGCTTAAAAATCTGTTTCAAGGTAGAGATTTTTCGATATTTCGGAAAATTTTGTAAAACTGTAAATCCGTAAGATTTTGCTGAACATATATTGTGTTGTATTGTTAGGTAGTGACCCAAGCTATCACCCCCTGCAGTATGTCGTGCTATTTACTGGACACCCTGTAGGTATAAATAGGTCACATCCCTAAATTCAGTTGGTAAGTACAATTTGTTACTTTAGTTTCTGCAATAGTGTGATTGAACGGCAGGCAACATTTTTATAAAATTAATGACGTTTTGAGTTTGAGATTGACTGTATTTATTCAGAGGCGTGCTTTTGCCGCGTTGGCCAGACTTTGACATAAAACTTGCAATTTTATGTGATTTCGTGTAACGCAGTGTCATTTGTGAAAAATCAAGGGTTTTTAAAAGAAACTGTTGGCAAATTTTAACCGATTCAGTGCCCCTTGGTAATTAATAATTGTAACTTATTTTTCGACGATCACTTTCTGCTATTTTTCAACCGATTTCACATTCTTTAATACAAGACAAAATAAAATCTCTTTGTCTTTGTAAGGATCCAAGACCCCAATAGAGTTCATGAACGCAATTTCTCTCGATTTCAGTAAGCTTATTAGCGCAGTCATTTTTTACCTAAGCAGGGATTAGGTTTGACAAATTTTCCTTTTCCAGACCACCTCTCAGACCTTTCTTTTAGTTTTTTCGGTAGTGGTCGTTTCTTCCGCATACCTCCTCCTCTTTTGTGCTATCAGAACTTTCTTTGGTTGAGTCCGAACTTTCAATTGTCGTCGTAGGAATTTGAATAGCAGACGTGGATGGGCAAGCGTAGTTGTCCATACTTGTAAATACTTGCCTTTTCTTCTTTCTTCTGCTAGGAATATGCCAAGACTGGTCAGAGTTACATCCAATATAATCCTTTTCTTCTTCAGAGTTTTAGTCGATAGACGAGCAATGTGTAGAATCAGAGTAGTCAACTAAAGCATTGGATGGTAGAAGTTAAGCCATCTCCTCCATTTTCTGAAAGCGAAATAAAAGCGCTATACAAATCCAAATCGCCGCCACCCAAACAAAAGTTAAAGCACGAAAAAAAAAAAAACCGAAAAGGAAATTTAAGACTGAGGCATACCACCCATAACGTATTTCATTGAAAAGCACTATTGCAATAAAACTTGTCATCAAACTTAATAACATGCAGTAGGTAATTTAATTTATTTAAGAAGTCAATGCGTTTAATCAAACTCAGAAAAACAATTAGCATAGTATTTTACTTAAGTCTCTAGCACTAAATACCGCCCACCTACCTCAATTATTTTTGTTCACAACCCAAAATTCAAGTAATTTAGTTTCACGTTTCACTTACCTTGTCGTTCGATAACACGTGTCTTTTACTTGAATACCCGTTTACACAAATACACACTAAGAAAAGTTAATTTTCAAAATATTCGTAACGTAAGTGAAGAAAGTTTATCACAGAGATGAATAAACTTCAAATTTAAAACACGTTGAAACAAGTCGTGATGCTACACTGTCTACTTCTACAAGTGCGTTTTGATTCACTATTAAACTATTAGGTCCTTACATATGAAATTGGCGTTTTTCGTACTGGCCACTTTAATCACGAATTTCTCCTCTTTGGTAAGGAATTCCAAATTCAAATTTGTACAGCTATTTACTCATGTATTTGTGCTTCGATGACCGTCATTCATTTGTTTTTTTTCTTCTGTTTTTTCTGTTTGCGTCACTCATTTTACAAAATGGAAAATTTAAAATATCGCATTATTTACGAGTACGAATTCCGCCGTGGCACTAGTGCTGCGGAAACGACTCGAAGGGTGAATGATGTGTATGGCGGTCATGTTGCAAAAGAAAACACAGTTCGTTTTTGGTTCCAACGTTTTCGTTCTGGAAATTTCGACCTGCAGAACAAGCCCCGTGGACGGCCTGAGACCCAAGTTGATAATGGAGAATTGAAGGCTATTGTGGAAGCGGACCCATCGCAAACCACGTCCGAGTTAGCTGCAGGCTTCGATGTTAGTGATAAAACTGTTTTAATTCACTTGAAGCAAATTGGGAAGATTAAAAAGCTTGAAAGGTGGGTACCTCACGAATTGACTGAAGCAAACCGGCAAACGCGCGTCGACTGCTGCGTTACATTACTGAACCGGCACAACAATGAAGGTATTTTAAACCGAATCATTACCTGTGATGAAAAATGGATTCTTTACGATAATCGGAAGCGCTCAGCGCAATGGTTGGATCCTGGCCAGCCAGCCAAATCCTGCCCCAAGCGAAAATTAACCCCAAAAAAGTTACTTGTAAGCGTTTGGTGGACTAGTGCCGGTATTGTTCATTACAGTTTTCTCAAATCTGGCCAGACTATTACAGCTGATGTCTATTGTCAGCAATTACAAACCATGATGGAAAAGCTAGCGGCTAAACAACCAAGGCTGGTCAATCGCTCCACGCCACTGCTGCTTCACGACAACGCCAGACCACACACTGCGCAACAGACGGCTACCAAATTAGAAGAGCTTGAATTGGAATGTCTTAGACATCCTCCGTACTCCCCGGACCTTGCTCCAACAGATTACCATTTTTTTCGCAATTTGGATAACTTTTTGCAAGGGAAAAAATTCAACTCCGATGGGGCAGTCCAAATCGCCTTCAAAGATTTTATTGATTCCCGTCCGACTGGTTTTTTTAGTAAAGGGATCAATGAACTACCTATAAGATGGCAAAAGTGCATTGAAAACAATGGTTCATACTTTGATTAATTAAATATATTATATTAAAAAATATTCGACTTTTTGTTCCTTCCATACAAAACGCCAATTTCATATGTAAGGACCTAATATTAGATTCTTTTAAACATAAAATAATAAGCAGTTTCGTTATTTCTATTACTAACCTAAAGTTAAGGTAACTTTTCTTCTATAGTAACCAAAGTTTACGGGCATTCACATTTCATTTATTTGAGTATTATAAAGTTACAGTTCACGAACTACTAAACGCAAAACGTATTTTATTTCTATCGCAAGCGACAAGTATTTAACTTACGTTGCATAATTTATTATCGTAAGTGCCATACTTACGATCTGTCAGTTGGTGGGGGTTACGTTAAAAAACTGAATGGGTTGTAACTTACGATGAAAATTTCGAAATTAAAAAAAGTTTGTTATATTTCTACATAACTAAGTGATATAAGATGCAAAATGTTTTTTGGGATTTTTGGCGCTTACGATGTTCTTCCTGAAAAGGCTCGTATGATGTTAGTAAAAATAAAGAACGAATATTACTTTTAACTCATTTATTAATACTATCTATGAGACGGTCCTACACCGGGATCATCAAAGGAAAGGTTCCACTCCCAACATTTCTTCATCCCATGAGTCCTCGTTTTCATTATCGTCCGATAACTTCTCGGTATCTATTTCAGAACTGCTTTCTGGTCCTAAATTAATAATAAAATGCTCTATTTATTTTTTCCTGATCACATTTCTTGTCCAGTACCTACGTCTCCTCAACCCGTTTGATGTGATTAATTTACTTTTTCCAGTCATCCGGAGTAATGGATGCAATTGCTTCTTTGGTCAATTGTTCAATTTTATTTTCAAGTTGTTTCACGTTTTTGTCAGCAACGCTTTGTTTTATAAGATTCCAAACGTGTTCAATTGGATTTGAATTGCAATTGTAAGGTGGCAACCTTAAGACTTCACATCCGTGAGATTTTAATAGTTCGTTTCTCAGGCAGTTTTTTCTTCAACTGAGTTAACAACTCTGCTTTTCTTCACTTTTCTTCAAATGCGATATTATTTTTCTCCATATATTTTTTTATTTCCTCCTTTCGGGTGGCTGATGTTGGCGCTTTTTTAACTTGCATACTGTGGTATGACGCGTTATCCATAAGTAAGAAGCTCGCTGGCGGCAGATTAGGAATAAGTTTTTCCTTTAAATAGGTATTTGAGGAAATTATTTCCGTCCATCCCCTCATGATAATCGCCTTTCTTTGATTTTGCTTTAAATAGCAGCTCAGCACCTATAATTAGCCCATTTTCGCCACCGTTGTGCACCATTACCCAGCGTTGGCCTGGGCTATAGTTTTTTTTTTTTTTTAATTCTTTTATCTTTAGAGCTCTGCCAGCACACAGCATAGTGGGCATGAATCCACGACTCGTCCATATAGATTACAGGCTTCTTACTAGCCCCCAGTGCGTCATTTTGTCTTATTCGTCTTAAAAAACGTATACGCCATGCTTTTATGTTATCTCTTTCGATTAACACGCTTCTGTTTTGACGACACTTTTTAAACCAACCGGTATCCCAGCTTATTTATTAGGATACGGCCCAATGTTGTTTTCGATCTTTTGAAATTTAGATCCTGTTTGGCGGTTGCTAATATTTTGTTGAGGGTGGGCACTTGTTTGCGCACATCATATTAAATAGAGTTAACTATATTTCAGATTCCGCTTATATCGAAATTGTCAACAGGAACGTGTGTTATTCTGCCCCGTTTTCCTTTCTTAGGCGCGCTTCGGCCGTCTAGGAAACCGGGGTTTCGTAACTGGTTTCTATGAAGGTTTTTTTAATACGTCTACGTAACTGGTTTCCATGAAGGCTTTATTTATACTACTACGTAACTGGTTTCGAAGGAGTAATTATCCAATGTCCCTTAAGCCACCTACGAAACCACGGTAATGATATCTTTACAGTATTACGACTCAGCCCTGTCCTTGAAATAAATACCTACAGCCACGCGGTACGTAAACACGCGTTAGGGCTGCCCGACTTCAGTTTGTTAATTTCATCTACTTACCTACTTGAGTTTCTTTCTGTTTTGTGTATTAAAATTATTATATAATTATAGTGTACCTATTATATATAATATTGTAAACTTATTATATTTATTACAAAAAAGAAATTCGTTGTGATTGAAAAAGGAAGCGTTCAATAAAAATACATAAGTACTGTGTTTATTGATTAATCGATTTAATGATAAAATTTCACACTTATAAATTTGCGACGGAAAAATATTTGCGCCTCGACTGAGATGTACGAAAGGCTTTATTATTAAATTTGATTGTATAAAAAATCCGCATTCGGATAAAAAGTTTAACTAAAAATACTTTTGGGAAACATGGACAAGGAGGATGAAAAGGAATGTCTTTCACTTGGTTATAAATACCTGCTGCTACTTTACAATTTACATGTTTTGTTTTAAATGATGTTCGGAATATTTCTTCCATTTTTTCCACATATTCCACGAAATCATCACTGGGCACTATTAAAAAATTTTGGGAACTATTCTTACAGTAGTCCCGGTACCTTAAATACCGAGTCTCTGCGCTGAAATTGTGGCTTCTTTCATGGGGCTTCACGTACGACTTCAAAGCCTGACAATCATCATGTTTTTCCAAACAACGCTTAAGAAGATACCCGCAAATATAAAAAAGCGAATTTTTTTCTGGCATGTCTAACTGATTATAATCGGAACTAGTAATTTGGACGCTGGAAAATTCTTCATTAACTGTATTTGATATTTCGTTGGTTGGTATAGAAATTGCACAGTCGTTAACTTCTTCACGATTCGTACTTTGCACAAGCAATTTTCCGAAATCATCTATACAGTTTCCGCTTTTTGGGGGTTTTATGATGTTGCAGAAATATAAATTTTTAAATGCCGCTGCAAACTGTCTAGAAGTTGGATTTAGAGCCGTGCCATTTTTTGTCCGTATCTGTCCGAACAAATTTTCAAGAGCGTCTTGATTGCATCTTCTTGTCATAAGAAAATTATATCCTTCCACCCGCAAGTCTTCAAACAGGAGCATTATGGATGTGATAGTAATTTGGAAACCTTCAATGAATCTCACGTTTGATGTTTGGTCACGGCCATTCTTTGGGTTTATTCATTTTAACTCTTGAAAAAAGCTTATCATGTTTTTGAAAAATTCCTTTTGTGATTCATTGCCTTCATACGCTCTTTTATATTCATTACTATGCCTCAAATTAGACGTATTTAAAGAATCGAACAAATTATTCATCATCATAACAAAGTTAGCAGTGTCTTTGCCGGATTCTTCAATTTCATTTTGATCTATATATGTACAAATGCCACTTGCAACGGACCTACTGAAAAGTTGTGTCGCAAAGCAAACCTTCATCTTTTCGAAGTTTGTGGGTTTGATATGGCTGTTGGTAAGTTTATGGGCAAGCCTTAAACTCTTTTTTTCATCATGATTATAAAATTGTACAATATGATCGTATTTCGCTATAGAATTTCCGTAGTGAAAATCATATTGCATCAGGTTATTTCGAACGTTTTTGATTAGATGCGGTGCGTCAAAAACATAATATATTTTTCTATTATCAATGAAAAAATAAGGTGTTTCAATAGAAACTGATCTTTCTTTTGAAGCTTTCCATAAATCAGACCCTTGGTCAGACACAAAAATACGGATGATAAGACCAATTTCGAATAACTTTTGTAGTACTTTATCAACCCATTTGTTTATTTCATCATAGCTTCGACATTCTGAAAGTAATGCTACAGGCTGTTTCCAGTTCACAAATATTCCACGAACCATTATTACTAATGCATTTTTAGCTGGTTCAGGCGACTGCAATCCTTCAATTTCATGGAATCCGTTAATTTTGTCTTCTTTAATATTGAAGAATAGATTTGCTTTTAATGACATTGCATCAATCATGGCTGAACAATTTTTTTCTGTTTCTGTCATTTGTGCAACTTTCATTTTAAGAACAGACATAGCTCTTTCATTAATTTCAGTTGTGATCGGGAAAGAATGTTTGTACAATGTTGAAGGACAGGGAAGACATAATGCACTTTGCAAAAACCGGTAAGCTTGTGGGCTGATGTAGTATAAGTTTAAGCAATAAATGATGTAGTCCTGGTCGTATCGATTTCCTTTTCCATGTTGTTTTAGGTTAACTTGTGCTTTTACTAGAAGAGCTAGTTTATCGGTCAAAAATTTATCGCAGAGTTGATGGAAAGTGCTTACTTCAGCTTTTTTTGTTTTATTTTCGGTTTCAATTAGTTTAATTTTCTTTCTGCATTGTAGGAGTTCAGCTTTCAATTTTCTTTTCCTTGGAGTGTTGCAAGAGAGACTCGTTGAGGTTTGAGCGTGACTTTCATTCGCTGCATTTTCAGTCTGTGTACAATTTTCAACTCCAATCGACAGAGCAACTTGAGTTTGTTTTTCTTCTTTCCAAGAACCTCCTGGAACGGTATTTGGTAAGCTTGGCAGCATCAATAATGGAAGGGCGTCGTTTTTTAAAAGTTTTCGATTGGGTGATCTTCGTATGTCCTGCGCATTAAAATGTTTTTCACAAATCCGGTAAGAAGCAAAGTTAGGTTTGTTTGCTAAATCATCTCGACGGATCAGTTGCAACCATTCAAGGCGTCTGTAAAAAGAAATATTCCCGTTTATTCTGGGTAAAATAAAGTTAAAAACTAAAAAAAACGGAAAAAATTGGGAATTATTCTTACAAGTACAAAACAAGAAAATATTCTTCAGTAATGAAGTCACATGTTTTGAGGATAAATAACCGTGGTCGTCGCATCCAAGCAAACCCGCGAGCAATAGCTAGTGATGTATAAAGGGTGTAAGGGATGGTGTACCGAAAATTTTACAGACGTGATCAGTCCATGAATCTGAACAACTTTCCCGAAGAAACATATTTGGGAAATGCAAAAAAAATTTCAACTTCCCATACTAATCATTTAGTTGGTTACAAAAAAAAGTATGGTAGATCGATTTTTTTGCGTTTTCCAAACATGTTTCTTGGGGAAAGTTGTTCAGTTTCATGGGCTGATCACGTCTGTAAATTTTTCGTTACACCGTTCCTTACACCTTTTACATTTTAGAAATGTGCTAATTAATCCACTTCGTTTGATACCTAACACAGCACTCTTCAATACAAAAATATTTTACTTTATGTCCTCGAGGATGATATGATATATTGAATTTAATGTGACGTCACCAGCGGACGATCAACATCAACGCGTGTGCGCTACCTGCAGCAATCAAAATCTCCAACTACCTACCTACTAAAAATCTTACTTAAAAATAAATTATACTTAATGTACTTAAATCTTACTAGGTAAGTAACTACCATTTATTACTATTACAATAATTTAGTAATAATATTTGGTCTATTTCAATAATATATGTAAGTAGCTAAGTACATTAGTAAGTAGAATTGTGTAGCCTAGGAAACTTTTTCATCACGAGCGCATGTAAGGCAGGTCACTCGTGTGCACAGACTTACAATATTATATATCAAATTATTTTATTTATTCAGGTATTTTACTCTGTGGAAAAAGTGAAATACTTACGTAAATTTTCTTTTTTCATTGTAATTACTTACCTATTAAAAAAGAAACAAATTACGCATCAAAAAGTATACAAAAACTATTTATAGTCTTACCTTTCGGCTTTTCCAGGTAATTTAAAAAATGTAATATCTGGGTGCGTTATTGAAGAATTCAAGCAACCATAAACAGCACAGTATAGCCTATAACTTGCCATATCGATTTTTTTAAAAGTAAGTAGTAGTCGCCCGCTTACTAATTACCACACGTTCGATCGTCACTACGGCGCATTTCCGACTGTTGTGGACCGAGTGAGTACCGAACTCCGAGGCGCGTAGGTATGATTCGCTTTCCGACCGTTTGTATGAAGACAGAATACTGTAGATATCATTACCGTGACGAAACTGAGTACGAAAGAAGAAAGCGAAAAAAGTTTGTAGGTACTTGTTAATACCACTGTGTTCTGTAAATAACCCATGATTGGACGAATTTGAGAGTGAATGTCTGTATGCGCTCACTAAATCGGCACGCGATTGGCTGTGCCGTACCCGCGAGCCGCTAAACATTATGGCGCGAAAGCGACGAGCGCGCCATCTGGTGAAGCTGAGAGAACGGACAGCGTCACTTAGTCTGGTCGCCGCCATTGACCCGATAAACTATCTTTTTTTGACTCCGTGAGTATAAACTGATACAACAAGGACAAATTGTGCATCACCGTGTGGTGTTATTCGTGCCAGTCTCCTTCAGATCAATCGTAAGCCGTGCCGCAGCAGAAGAAAGGTGAGTCGTACTCAGATATTTCCCTGTTGAATTTGTTCCTTGATTGGGTGAACGGTGAGCGCCGTTCGTACAGAACTACCTATTTCTCATTTTACAACCAGCGTATATTACAGTCCACTTCTCTATTCCACATTCTGGTCCATTCGAGCCGGATCTGGTCCATTTGAACACGGATCTGGTCATTCCAGCCCGTATCTCATAATTTTATTTTGCTAAAACCACGCGTCCAAAATGGCGGAAGTTTTAGAAACGAAACGTAAAATCTTAATAGTTAGAAAGCAATATTTATTTACGAAAATACAAAAGCTATATATATGACTATTCCAAAAAGTTGGGAACAGATCCAGAAACATTACAATTGTTTACGGTATTATTGTCGGAAATGGAAAGTGTTCGTGCGAAGTTTGAATCCACCATATTTGATTTGTACGAAATAGAAGTGCAAATAAAACCTACTGCAAAAATGTCAATTAGTGAACTTGAAACATTTGACGAAATGTATAATGCATGTCAGTTAATCGCTAGTAAATATTCTAAATCAGAATCCGATTTCGGTACTGCGTCAGACAAAAATGATACAGTAGTACCAGTACCCGCATTACCAAAGATAACATTATTTCAATTTGACGGAGAAGTTGAAAATTGGATAACTTTTTACGACACGTTTTCATCTTTAGTGCACAATAGAAATTTCTCAGATATCGATAAATTCCATTATTTACTTTCATGCGTCAAAGGTCCTGCTTTAAATATCGTTAAAAATCTACCTATCACTGCCGCTAATTACAAATTAGTATGGCAAAGTTTAGTTGATAAATATCACGACCACAGAACACTAGCATGTAGGTATTTCGATAAAATGTTCAACTTCGCACCGTTAACTAAAGATTTTACGTCGAACTTAACTTCATTTATAGAAACCTTTGATTATTCACTTAAAGCGATTCAAGCATTGAAAGTTAATAACTTAGACGATTTCTTATTGTGTCATTTTGTACAACGACTCGACCCTCATACGCGAAAATTATTCGAAGAATGCCGTGATCAAAAGTTGATACCTACGTTTGCGGAACTAATGGCGTTTGTAAACAAACAAATTAAAGTTCTAGAACACACTTTTACAGACAGCTCCTCGAATAACACGTCGAAGTCTAATAGTAATTGTAATGTATGTAGTGTGTTTTCACCTTATCATTTATAAGGATTACAACACTGGTTCTCCGGAACTGTTTCCGGCACTTTGTAACCTGTCAATCTGCCATTCCAATTATACTCCCTGTTGAGCGAAGCTGTGTTTTCTTCCCGAACATCCCGGATTACCAACGAGGTTCCTCATATACTTCAGTGGCGACGAGGATTAAAAATCAACGTATAGCAACGCGTGACGTACGTATACAATTAATCAAAATGACCATCGGCAAAGTTGGCGAATTCAGAATGGCGGATGACTGGAGATTATATGTGGAGCGCATGGAAAATTATTTCTTGGTCAACGACATTAAAGACGAACTAAAAGTTCCAACGTTAATAACACTGATGGGGGCGGAAAGCTACGAGTTATTAGTAAATTTGTGTACACCGGACAAGCCGGGCACTAAAACCTTTGCATACATAACCGCCATTATGGAAAAGCATTTACAACCTAAGCCGAGTGTATTGGCCGAGCGATACAGATTTCACCAGCGAAAACAAAAAGAGGGTGAAAGCGTTATACATGGCGATTCTTAAGAAAATGACAAAATCCTGTGAATTTGGAACGTGGCTGGAGGAAAGTATTCGGGATCAATTCGTATGCGGCATAAGCAGTGAAGTAATTCGGCAACGATTATTTGCTGAGAAAAAGTTAGACTACACAAAGGCGTTCAGCATGGCTATGAGTATGGAAGCGGCCGAGAGAAATGCGGCTGTGGTCGAGGGCACCATGAAGTTCACGGATAAAGCGAGCACGGTCAGTGACTGCTTGGCGGTGGAGACGTCGACTCAAAACGGTGGCCGCGGCGGGGCGGAGCAACCAGGTGCGGGAGCGCGCGGTGAAAGGCGCCCGGGGGCGCGGAACGGACAGCGACGTACAGGTTGGCGCAAACCGCGGCATGGCGAGGAGGCGGCGACAACCGCTCCGGGAGAACGTGCTCGAAAAGATCAACAGTGCAACGCTTGTGGACGCCAGCATGATACGTCATGGTGTAAATTCTCGCGATACGTGTGTCGCGTGTGCAATAAACAAGGACATCTGCGCCGCGTTTGTCCGTTAGAAGTAGGACATCATCATTTGGAGGGAGTTCAAGCATCATCAAACGTATCAGATGGTGAACGAAGTGATGAGGTAAGCATGGTCGAATTTAACAACTTATCTCTAACACAGTGTCCACCCATATTTTTGACATTAAAAGTGCACAATCGGGAGTTGCGTATGGAGTGTGACACAGGAAGTGCCATATCGTGTATAAACTATGAAACATACAAACAGCTGTTCAGTGACTTAAAAATAAATACATGCAATATTGTGTTACGATATTATACAGGGGAAATAGTAAAACCAATTGGGGTTATAAAACCAGAAGTAGAATATAACAGTAAGTGTAGGAAATTAGATTTGTATGTCATTAAGGGAGGTAAAACAATATTAATGGGTCGGCAGTGGATGGCCGAATTGAAAGTACTATGGTCTAGTTTAAAGGGGGTTTAGGGATTAATTGTAAATAAAAGGCAAATGCGTATACGAATCAACTGAATAATTTATTGTTATAAAACACCGCCTTATATTACTGCTTGGTATAACACAAGTAGTGGTGGTTCTGAGGAACTAACCAAGAGAAGGTAGACCAATAGACATGATCCAAGTTGGGAGCTCGCCGTGAGGAACGCGCGCGCGGCGCGTACATAAATATAGGTGGCACGGCTTCCAACAGTCAGTGTACGATGGTCTTCGACGCCGGGATGACGTCGCTTCACAATACGATTGCCAGTGCAGGCGCAGGCCGTCAGCGGTGTCGCATTCGTTCGGAGCGGTGGCTCGGTGCGCGACCTGGCGGTCGCTCAGTGCGCTGCGCGCTGCGACGGCGGCCGGACGTGTGATGCGCTCGTATGATTGTATGTGTCACTACATTATTCCCCCCTCAGCGAAGCGTACAGGAGGTTTTGATGTCCTGCCAGATTTAGTGACGTAGCTGAAGGTGACAGGTGCTTCATCTACTTGCTCCTCGTTGGACCGGAATGCAGGCTTGAGCCTATCGATGGATATATTAGATCTTCTATTCTCCAACTGTACGGTGAAGTACTTATCTGTGCGATCGATGACGCGATACGGACCGTTATAGGTAGGTGTTAACGGTTTACGCACAGCGTCGTTGCGAACGTAAACATGTGTTGATTTATACAGATCGCCGTGAACAGCTGTGCTTTTGTTGGCTTCGCGCTGCACCTGAGCCTTTTTCAATGCTTCGCCGAGATGATTCATGAAGTGCGATGACGTGTTGCATGTTGTGATTGTTTCCCCGTAGAATTCACCAGGCAGGCGTAGTGTTCTTCCGAATAATAATTCCGCAGTACTGGCGCCGATGTCTGTCTTATATGCGGCGCGAAGACCAAGCAGTACAGTGGGTAACTCGTACGTCCAGTTCGTTGTATTTAATCTTGCGGTGAGTGACGCTTTGAGTGTGCGATGCCAGCGCTCCACCAAACCGTTCGACTGGGGGTGGTACGCCGTAGTTCGTACGTGCTGGATTCCCATGCGATGCATCAACTTACGGAATAGTTCGGATTCGAACTGTCTGCCTTGGTCTGTTGTTATGGTCGCGGGGCAACCGAATCTTGCAATACATGTTTCATACAACGTATTTGCGACTTTTTCTGCCGTTATGTCCTCGATTGGTTGAGCTTCTGGCCACTTCGTTGCTCTGTCGATCATAGTAAGTATATAACGGCAGTTGTTTGACGTTGGTAACGGACCGACTAAGTCAATGTGCAGATGACTTAAGCGGTCTACTGGCATGAACATGGATACTGGTGCTTTGGTGTGGCGATGAACTTTCACTCGCTGGCATTGGTCGCAAGCCCTTGCCCAGTCTGTGACATCTTTCTTCATAGTCAACCAGAAATAACGTGTCGTAGTTGGGGAACTGAATTCCTTGCAGGCGTGCAGTAGCACCCGCGTTCTGAATATCAACTGGCTCGAAGCCAAGTAAATTCCTATTTGGTACCAAGTTGCCAGGAATTAACGCCTCTGGCAATGGTTGATAATTGGCCTCGTTGTTCATTGAAGCAGTTACTCTTCGGGATGTGACTAGTGGGGAGATATAACACTCATAGGTATTGTGATTATTGGCGACCAGAGCTCCAAAAGAGCCACTGGGCTGCTCAACTCCATCTATAACAATTGGACCTTGAGGTATGGCTGTTTGCGGCAAATTAATGCGCACTTCCTTCCCATCTTGTGTTATGACGGGGGCCACATGTGACACATAGTCTACTACTGCTTGTGGGAGCACCTGGTAATCTGGGAGCACTTCTCTAGCGTCTGTCCTAAGATTGAGGACGTTCTGGCCCGCTTGTCTTGCGGTCTCCAAAATCTCTAAATTTAGATGTACCGCCATTGCATGCGTGAACATACTAAGGGGAAGACGTTCATGGAGGCGGGGATCTACACCGCGCATCTTCTCGTATGTCTCATTGATCAGGGGTAAAAACCCCGAGAATTCAAAGTTCTGACAATATACGTCTTGTGCTGCTAGGAGTGAAGAATGAGGACCGACGTCGTACATCGGCTCATCTCTGTAAGGTGTTGATGTTGTGCTCGGAACAACAGTTTGTTCTGGCTCCCTGGGCCTGTGAGGTTGCTGAGTTTTCTTCTTGCCCCTAAAGGCAGACGACCGCTCTGTTGGCTTCCGTTCCTTAGTTTGAACGCGAGCAGGGTCGAACTCCTCAGGCTGGTAACTCCAGTCCTGAACTTGGCGAATATTGTTGTTATGGTTATACGCACGTTGAGCATCCCTCATATCTCGGCGGTTACCGCCGGAATTATGGCTTCTGCCACGTGGATTTCCACTATAATTATTGCTTTGCATCTCGTTAGAGGTATAGCTTGTCATAAAAAAACGACGCCTTATATTACTGCTTGGTATAACACAAGTAGTGGTGGTTCTGAGGAACTAACCAAGAGAAGGTAGACCAATAGACATGATCCAAGTTGGGAGCTCGCCGTGAGGAACGCGCGCGCGGCGCGTACATAAATATAGGTGGCACGGCTTCCAACAGTCAGTGTACGATGGTCTTCGACGCCGGGATGACGTCGCTTCACAATACGATTGCCAGTGCAGGCGCAGGCCGTCAGCGGTGTCGCATTCGTTCGGAGCGGTGGCTCGGTGCGCGACCTGGCGGTCGCTCAGTGCGCTGCGCGCTGCGACGGCGGCCGGACGTGTGATGCGCTCGTATGATTGTATGTGTCACTACAGGGGAGTTAGTGTCGGTTAATAATGTGCAATATAAGAAGTTTAATATGACTGAATTTAGTTCCAGATACTGTAAAGTGTTTGAAGAAGGCCTGGGTCGATTCACTGGTGGTACAGTCAGCATCCATGTGAAAGACAGCGCGCGGCCAGTGTTCATGAGGGCGCGCCCGCTGGCCTACGCGCTGCGCATGCCGGTGGAGCGTGCCCTGGAGCAGCTGGTGCGGGATGGCGTCCTCACACCTGTGCATCGCTCTGATTGGGCCACACCAATTGTACCGGTGGTAAAAAAAATGGTACTATCAGGATTTGAGCTGATTACAAATTAACATTAAACAAGGTTTTGGAAGTTGACCGTTACCCCTTACCGCGAGTTGAAGATTTGTTGGCTCGCTTGCATGGGGGTGAACACTTTAGTAAGATAGACTTATCTCAAGCTTATGCACAATTTGAATTGGACGAGTCAAAGAAATACACTGTCATAAATACACACAAAGGAATGTTCATGTTTAATCGATTAGTTTACGGTTTGGCATCCAGCCCTGCAATTTTTCAAAGGTCTTTAGAACAACTATTTGGGGATTTACCTAGTGTTGGAGTATTCTTAGACGATATTATCATAACCGGTGCTACCTCTGAGGAACATATTAACAATTTATGCAAAGTCTTCGATCGTTTACAAGCATATGGTCTCAAGGTAAATAAGGAAAAATGTAGTTTTTTTGCAAAAAGAATAAGTTACTTGGGCCATATTATTAGCAAAGAAGGGGTGCAAACGTGCACGGATAAGGTAATAGCTATAATTAATACACCCGCTCCTACAAATGTTTCGGAGTTAAGAGCTTTCATAGGTATGACAATGTACTATGCCAAATTCCTTAAGAATGTTAGTACAATTCTTGCACCGCTGTACAAGTTGCTCCGAGCAGAGGTGCCCTTCAACTGGGGTAGTGAATGTGAAGAAGCATTCAAACAAGTTAAAGAACAACTAGCTTCAGGTGAGGTACTGATGCATTATACACCAGATCTACCACTAGTGTTAACCGCGGATGCAAGCAGCGTAGGGGTGGGTGCAGTGATATCGCATATCACAGCGGCCGGAGAGCGTCCGATAGCATACGCGTCGCGATCATTAAGTGCGGCCGAGCGGGCATATTCACAAATAGACAGAGAAGCACTCGCGATAGTTTTCGGTATCAGAAAGTTTCATCAGTACCTATACGGGCGTAAGTTTGCCCTAAGGACAGATCATAAACCATTAACGCATATTTTCGGAAATAAAGTTGGCATTCCGGTAATGGCAGCGTCGCGGTTGCAACGATGGGCGATTCTATTATCAGGTTACAATTATGAAATTGAATATGTATCATCTAAGAAAAACTGTGCTGATGCCTTATCAAGGCTGCCACAGGGTTAACAACCGAGCGAGAGCACAGAGATCACATATTTAAACTTTGTTGAAGATTTCTTGCCAGTAACTAATCACGAGATTAGGAAGCAGATGGCGACCGATACACTACTCAGCAGAATTAGACTTTATGTGCAGTCGGGTTGGCCTTCATTATGTATGGATGAACAAATAAAACCGTATTATCTTAGGCGGAACGAATTGTATATAGATTGTGGCTGCTTAATGTGGGGCTATCGTATTATTATACCGCGATCGTTACGGAAAACGGTACTTGCTCAATTACATACAAGTCACATGGGAATCGTTAAAACAAAATCAGTAGCACGTAGTTACGTTTGGTGGCCGAACATTGATAGTGACATTGAACAACTATGCCGTAGTTGCGAGACTTGTGCGATAGAGGGCGCTGCACCGCCACGCGCTCAGCCACAACCCTGGCCACACATGGTGCAGCCCTGGACTCGGTTGCACGTCGATTTCATGGGACCTTATCGAGGTAGCACATACATGATTCTAATCGATTCAACTACGAAATGGCTAGAAATAAATGAAATGACACGCACGAATGCGACACAGGTGATAAAGGTTTTACGTACAATCTTTGCTAGATTTGGTCTCCCAGTAGAATTAGTTTCCGACCAAGGGCCACCATTCACAAGTAAAGAGTTTAGCGACTTTTTGACAAATAACGGCATTCGCCAACGGTTTTCACCAGCATATCACCCTTCATCGAACGGCGCGGCGGAAAATGCGGTTAAATTATGCAAAACAGCAATTAAGAAAGCTTACAGAGACAACAAAGACATTGATGCAGCAATACAAACATTCCTACTTAGTTATAGGAACACACCCCAAAGTACTACAGGAGAAACACCGGCTATGTTGCTGCAACGACGGTCATTACGAACGCGATTAGATTTATTACGGACAGACCAGGTCATTCAGGACCGGGTTCAGGCAGCTCAACAGCGTCAGACAGTAAATTCGAGAGGGGTAAATCGAGAGCTAGCTGAGCAAGATACGGTATGGACTAGGAATTACGCAAGGGGTGATAAATGGGTGAAGGGTGTAATAGAGGCTAGGGCAGGCACGCGTGAATACATAGTAGATAACGGTAACGGTCAGCTTACTAGAAAACATGTAGATCACATAAAACGCAGATCCCGATTATCTGATTTTGCGTGTTCTGATAGTACCACTTTTGATGATGTTTTACCAAATCCAGCACAGGCAGTTGAGGATGCCATGCCAACACCAGGAGGGTGGTGGATGTTGGTACTTCACAATCTAAAGATTTAAGCGATAAGTTGAAAATAACGAGTGAGGACCCGGGAACGTCTAGGGTCGAAAGATCTGAACATCCATCGCCACTCTTACCGCTACCACAGGTGGATCGACCCAGACGTAATCGTAGACCTGTTGTAAAATTTACATTTGATGATTAACCAAATCATCGTGATCATAGTTAGTGGAAGAGGTTGTTTCGGCCTCTACCGATCCCAAGACGAAGTCGCAGGGCTAACGATGACGAACAAAGTTCGGCAGAGCTATACCACCACATAGTTAGTTTACATCCAATTTATTGTTTAACCTTAAGTGGATTTGTTAATTATAATTACAACAATAGGTACAAGTAAATGTATACCTTTAAGATATTATGTTAATAGTTGTAAGTTGGCAATTGTTATAACTAGGATAACCTGTTAATTAAGTGGGGAGGTGTAATGTATGTAGTGTGTTTTCACCTTATCATTTATAAGGATTACAACACTGGTTCTCCGGAACTGTTTCCGGCACTTTGTAACCTGTCAATCTGCCATTCCAATTATACTCCCTGTTGAGCGAAGCTGTGTTTTCTTCCCGAACATCCCGGATTACCAACGAGGTTCCTCATATACTTCAGTAATAATACACAAAATAAAAACCAAAGTAAATCTTCGTCTAAGTCAGTTCTTAATACGGCACGAGCTCCGCACAATAATAATAACCGTAGTAATAATAATAACTTAAAAGACATGGACAAAAAAGTACATTCCAAGTACACATACATAGTAAATAATATTGTATATTAAAAATAGAAAAATGAATTAATACGTTGTTTTTAACCTCTCTGAACTCGTCAGTGTTTATTTCAAAATATTTAGTAATGCATGAATTCAAAGTACCGTTTGTCAACTTCCGCCATAGTGGACCATAGAGAAAGATAAATATATTAATGGGCGTTCCATACCATGAATACTACTTGTAGACATGTGACGTAGACGACAAAATGCTCATATTAGGAACATTTTATTCTTACGAAACTATCTTCATTGGTATTTGTTGCATTTAATAAAATTATCTTTTCATAATATTGATGCGTAAGATAGTTTTTTTTTTATATTTCACACACAAAAAAAATCATAAAACGGAACGCGTTTACTTATTTGACAATGACAATGTGCGTTGTCTATGTCGAATGTCAATGTAATGAAATAATCACAAAGTACTTTTTGATTGGAATTAATGTTATTGCATATTCTTCATTGCGTACCTACTGTGTTTATGTTTTTGCGAATATTCCTATTTGTCCCCTGCTTATTCCTACGGACTGATACCTTCTACCACTCAATTACCTTGCTATTAACACTGGAATCTGATTTGCATTGCGTTTCGGATTTGTTTTGTGGATCAATATGAGGTGCATCAACTGCGGAATAGCCATGCAAAGGTTGCAGAGGCATCTCATATCCTCGCTTTCTGCACACCATCAAACAAGAGTTTCGCGTTGGATAACCAATGCTCAAACCGAGGAAGCTGTCTGTTGGAAGCTATTTTAGGGTACTATTGTAGTTGCCTTGTAGGAAACAGGACCGTTAGTTGTTGTTGTCACGTTATGACAATTATCTGGTACCTTGGTTGGGCAAGACACCAAAACAATATCCAAGTTCCAGCTGGATTTTTAGACAACATATTATTAACAATTCAAGAATATTAAAACAATCTAACAAAAGGCTAATCTTTCTTGAAAACCATAATTACAATTGTAAAACAATAATATATAAATATGCTTGTATTTTTTAACATGTCTGGTTATGTTTAAAGCAGCTATTTATGTAATTACTAAAGCCCTATACTTGCACTTAATCCAGGTTACTGTATTTGTGAAATAAAAATTCTCTATTTTATACAAGCTGGTTGATTGACCTCACTCGGTATCTTCATTAAAACTATCGCTGCAATTTATGTTATTTAGGTAGTGTAGTGTATCTATTAAATAGATATGTAAACACTGTCTCATTCACACAAGCGGGGTAGCTGCTGTCACTTATGTCATCTGTCAGTTACGAGGAATGGCGGGAAACAGACAAAGTGAAGCAGGCTATATACGAAGGCGCTTGGTGTGGTAGTGAGCCAGTGAAGTGATATGTTCAACATAAATACGGAATCAACAGGATTCTACAAGTGGCGACGAGGATAAAGGTCAGATAAAATTAACAAAATTAGGAGAAATTATATGTAAGTACCTACCTACGGATACGGCTGACCAAGAAAAACAAAACACTAACGAGGTGAGAACTTGCATAACTATTACCCAAACTAATGTATGTATTGTAAATTGTTAGATTTCGCATCTAGTAACAAAGTATTTCAAGCAGAAGTAAGGATTCTGACGGTGTTTTATTGTAATACACTGTTACTAAAATTGTTACAAAAAAAAAAAAGTTGAAAGAGATGGATCACTCAGGATATCTATAATTTTATGTTGCATCGTGTTTGGCCATCACAAAATGACTACTACACCCAATATAAAAGTTAGGAAAGAATACAAACCACAGTCATTAAATTACTAGGAGTGCTAAGTACTGCAGTGGGAGTCGTAGCAATGGATGTGCTGACGACATATAACTAAAAGGCGTTAAGCTTTGTATAGTATTTATTGTTTAAGAGAAGCTTATCGTACAACGGTAAATTCAACACTGCTTCTAAAATAAGAAAAAACACTACTTAACAGAATATTTGACACACGCTTGAACATTCAAATGGAACATGCCTCCAAACATAACCAGCCTGTCCTGCAAAGGTGTGGCTTTACAGCCAGACTCGCTTTACAGCCAGTCTCCACAGTACTTAGGTGCCTACCTACTTATTTGAAACAAAACAAAAAAAAAAGGAACTTATCCACCTGCAGAATAAACTGGATTTGCTCCCTTCCTTATGGCTGGACAAGGGCAAGAGGATGATGATAAACTTTGTACTTATTTCATATTCATGAATCTAATGTTTTTATTAAATCATTAATTATTATTCTATTTGCTGTTATCAGCGGGCTTGGACAAGGCAACAGCACTCAAACTGTATTAATAGGTACCTTGTAATTTTCAAGAATAAAATGTATATAAGCTAGGTATAACAATGATGATTCCTTTAACTCTGATTTTGGTTTGTAATGTTATCCTACCTATTCATTAAAATAAGAATACTTAATTATTTACTTGCCTGAAACGGTATAGGTATCTATGGGTCTATGAAATTGGACACAAATGGTAACAGAAATACAAGCAGTGATCTGGATTAGGTTAAGCCGCTTCAGATCTTTTAAGAAAAAATACATACTAAAGCTGGCTTACTAAAAAAAAAAGGGGGTATTAGGTACTGATTGTAGTAGAAAGTCTCATAGTGTAGATCTGTTCCGCAGAGGATAATTTCCTGCATGTAGCAAGAACTAATGAGTACTAATGATAACGCTTAACATGTATTCCAGTTTTAGGGTGACATAATTTAGATTGGTATCAACAGACTAAGGAAAAGCTATGTAATTTTTACTATAATTAAATACTAGTACCAACCAGTAAGTTAAAATAATAAGCATACATATTTACTTTGAAATAAAATGTATGCAAAGTGAAAATAAAAGTCACAATAACAGTAAACTGCTGTTTGATGTTATTGCAATGATTAATTAGAATAACATAATATTTTCTTATGATTGATATGAATGAATAGGTATGTTAATTGGTAAATCAATTTTGTTTGAGAAGAAAAGTTCTGTTGGAGTATAACTCCTTAATGTGGTAGGTACCTTCAGAGGTCACTAAGTTACTGGTGCCAATTTACATAATGTGAAACCAAGACATATACTTATAACAATAAAGATTACATACATATTCACACATAGATAATTATAAGTAGGTACCTACATAAATGTGTCTGTGAGAGTGTCTAGCTGTTAAGATTTTCATTATCTCAATATTAACTAATTATTATAATTTGTGGTCTAGTGGTTGCAAGCGCTACTGCTGATTGTGGGGTCCTGGGTTCGATGCCCAGGTGACACCAATGTTATGGGGTTTTTTCCATCAGGAATTTCTTGGTGGTGAAGTTGGCCTTAGTCAGAATTTGTGAAAAATTTATGGCTGTAGACTCGCTCTCCCTGTTGCATGGGATCTGGCCAGGACTGGCTAAGGTCAGTTAATTATAAAATACTCTATATCTCTGTCTGGCCCTCTGGTGGGGACAGACATGATGTTGGGTTATGAAATTATAATTCTTATTTTATCACAAACTTGGTAATAGGTACTGCCCTCTGTGGGGTCCTGTTACCAGTATTACAATGGTCTGTGTGAAAGTATTGAAGCCTTTGTTATGCGATCTGCACCATCTTAGGAATCAGCATTTATTGCTGGAAGATTACCTAGTTCAAACTCAAATTAAAATTAAAATGTATTTATTTGTACACATACCTATAGTAAAAGTGCGCACCCCCACCCTATTTTAAGTTGAACAATTATCAACTTTGTTTCAGTGGAAATTGGGTCGATTTCAGAGTGACTGGCTCTAAGGAGGGAGTTGTGGAAGTGTTTGGGGTTGTGGAGTAAGCTGGACTTTGTTATGTAGGAATAAGTTGCTTCTCCATTGATTTATGTTTGTTTGCATTTTTGGCGAATGGGTCGCGAACACAGATTAGGTATACCATAGTGGTACATGATGGTATAAAATCAAAAACTATGTTGTGTCACCATGTGTTGCCTTGCAAGGCGTGTAAGTATTGCTTACACAGTAGGTAATAGGTGTACAGATCTATATAATTATAAAAATACTCCTAGTTGAACTAATTTCAATGTGTTACTGAATATGCAAAAATTTCAAGAAAACATTTTTATAATATCATGACTTGGGTTTTAGACGTAATTAACAATTGCACAGTTGTTATAGTAGGTAAGTTGGGTAGGATGCAGCTTTACCCAGTATTCTGGAACTTGATACGATTATACGATTGATATGATTTTTGATGATTCATTGTTTAATAAAATGGAAATTAAATCACAAACGTAAATAAATAATAAGATTATTTTACCTACATGAAGAATATACCTTTGTCCGATTAAACTTCTTGAAGTACCTACCGGAAATGTTTTCAAGTGGTATTGAAGTTGATAAAAATAATGATACTACTGAATTAATTTTAATCCTGAAACGTTCGCATTGACTCGTGTAATATCTTCTTCTACATCAATTATTGTTCAAAAAAAAAAAAAAAAAAAAAAGAAGGAAGGAAAGGAATCTTCACTTGAATAATTACAATACGCGCATGTTCAGAGATAACTTAGTACTGTAATAGGTACACAGTTTACCTAGTTATATTGAATTATTGGAAGCTCTTTAGTACCTACTTCTCGGAAGTTTTAATCAACCGAGTAATTAGAAAATTCTGTATTTTGAATTCAGAATGTCAGATAATTATCAAGTTTTGGTAACACAAACTTAATGTCATACCTTCATGATAAAGTTAAAATTCCATGGCAACTGTTGGGACCATAATATAGTAATACAAGCTGTGAGTCTAAAGGTAACTTAGACTGGTATGACATACCTACAAGGTAATAGTTGATTAACTACATGTGAACTATCTAAGATTGATTATTCAATTACAGGTAGGCTCTTGAATATGAAAAGAAACGAAGAAAGACATATATTCATTAAGAAGTGTAAGGGCACAACAAAAATGACAGAAGTAAAATAATAGAAGAGAATGAAAACACTCGCATGCACTCTGCGTGGTGTCATTGGGCTCGTGTGAATTTGAAGTTGTGTTAAAAAGATCTAAACCCTACACATAATTATAGCATTACATTTCAGCACGACAGTGGTGGTGGTCTAGCCCGACTAAGGTCGTGGGTTCGAAACCAGGCAGGCATTTTGTGTATTATCACTCATCACCACTGTTCATCAACGGTGAAGGAAAACACCGTGAGGAAACCGGCATGTCTGAGAACCAATACTTCGAAGACATGTGACATTACCAGTACGCACTGTTTACGCGTGGTAGATAGGCATCCATTAAATTGGACGCATAGGCATCCATTAAATTGGACGCATGGGCATCCATTAAATTGGACGCATGGGCATCCATTAAATTGGACGCAATGGGCATCCATTAAATTGGACGCATGGGCATCCATTAAATTGGACGCATGGGCATCCATTAAATTGGACGCAATGGGCATCCATTAAATTGGACGCATGGGCATCCATTAAATTGGACGCATGGGCATCCATTAAATTGGACGCATGGGCATCCATTAAATTGGACGCAATGGGCATCCATTAAATTGGACGCATTGGGCAACCATTAAATTGGTCGCATTTGACATCCATTAAATTGGACGTAACAAAATGGTGAAGGAAAACATCGTGAAGAAACCAGATGTAACACTCCATTAAAATGGATATATCAAAACGGTGAAGGAAAACATCGTGAGGAAACCACGTGTAACACGGATGTAACAAAGCGGCGGAGGAAAGCATCGTGGGGGCCGGCGTGTCCTGGAGCGACTACTTCGGGGACGTGTGCTTCTATTGACGCGCGGTGGGCCCGCGTGATGGTTTGTAGCCTACTATTTTATTTTATTTAAACATGAATTCATGTCCCTCACGGAAAGGATGCTTGTGTACCAGTACTGTGGGAGAGGTATATCAATAAAACAATATCTTTCATATAAAATAATTGTTACGGAATCGTTTCATGTTTTTGACATTTTTGTCCTTGTTGAGTCTTGTTTTAGCTTGTCAGCAAAATCTGACGCCTACTGTTTTCTACCTTCTCAATTCGTATTGGCGTTTTGTTCTGGAGTAATAGGCCATTAACTTGTGGTTACCTGAAGGGTTGCATGCCACAAACCATGATCATAATCTCTACAGTAATTACCTTAACCCCTTATAGGCTGAAAAAAAAATATTCTGTGGGTCTTGTGTTGTACGGTTGTACTACGTAACTGTATTATTTACTAAGGTGACTTTGTGACCTGATATAATTATTATTATGAGCTGTTACTGAGGGAGGAATACGTACCTAAACAAAACATTCAAAAGACACATTTTTTTTAATGTGGCAAAAGCATGTGAAAAAAATGAACGAAAACGCTTTTATAAAGTACCTACTAATAGTTAAACATCGAAAAAAAAATTGATAGGTGACCATTATAATAGACCAAATTATAGAAATATGTACATGTATGTCGAATCCAGTTACGGTGGATTGTGATCAGCCATACTTAGGGACATACATTGTGTCAGATATACAGTCGTGGGCGCAGAATTGGGATACGGGAATGAGAGAAATAGCTCCTTTAATTTCTACACAGTTTATTGTTACAGACTCAATTACTAACACTACTGTACTAATTAATACTCTGAACTTAAAAGGAAACAAGGAAACCTAGGCCAGTATGTGTCGCGACCACGTCTACACGATCACTGTCGCTCCATGGCCCATAAGGTCCGTACTAACTCCGTATCGGACACCATACTTTAATCCTAGACTCCGCACAACGCTAAACAAAGGCGCTTGTGTCTCATTTTAAGTGCATACTTATGAAAGATCCGACATATATTTAGTCGTCTGAGTTGCAACTTGCAACAGATGATTACGATAACGGGCGAAAAAAAAAAAATTTGTTGATGAAAGGGAAACGGATATCGGAGGACAGTAGCTATCGATTTGGGAGTTACACAAGGTGATATGGCTTAGGTAGAGAGGGAAGGATTGAATCCCATTTCACACGACGAAGAAGCTAATGAAAGAGATGTGAAAGATAAGAGCAAGGAAACTGGACAAACGATGAGATTAAATAAAAAGTCCTGGCCCGACATGTTCATAAATGCAGATGATCAGGCTTCTTATGTTTCGGTTTACTTCAATTTATTAATGCTTTAATTTCATTGGCAGTTGATTGCAAAAATGTATAGTTGAAATAAACATGTTTGTGATTTTGATTTTACACGATTGTTTGATAACGTGTTTAGAGTTGAACAAATAAAAAATATAATAAGAAAGGGATGTAGTGTATCTATTAAATAGATATGTAAACACTGTCTCATTCACACAAGCGGGGTAGCTGCTGTCACTTATGTCATCTGTCAGTTACGAGGAATGGCGGGAAACAGACAAAGTGAAGCAGGCTATATACGAAGGCGCTTGGTGTGGTAGTGAGCCAGTGAAGTGATATGTTCAACATAAATACGGAATCAACAGGATTCTACAGGTAGACATTTAAGATATAATAATTATAATATAGGTAGCAAAATATTTTTATTATTTTCTCTAATAAATAAATAATTATTTTTACTCTTTTGCTTTATTTTGTGCTTCTCTTTTTTATAGTATATTGAACTACCTATTTAAAAAAATATAAGGGTAATCTATAAAAATGTACTTTAAAGAAAATCATTAATTTCGAATACACTTTGTTAATTGTTATTATGACTGCCTCGTTGGTCTAGTGGTCGCAAACGCTACTGCTGAGCATGAGGTCCTGAGTTCGATTCCCAGGTCGAACAAAGAGATATAAACCCCATATCTCTCTCTTAATTTTTTCATCAGGAATTTCTCAGTAGTAGCCCGGAGTCTGGACTTGTGCGCTTAATGGCAATCAGCTCGCCCATGGGACTCAAAATAACTGGTGAAATGTGGTTGTACTACACCTCTGACCAACCCTTCGAGGAATATATAGGCGCGATGTTATGTTATGTTTGTTATTATTGTCACATTTTTTGAGACTATCACCCAGTTTCATAAAAATGTTAATCAATATACAGTTTAAAATCCTTCATTTAGGTGGCCATCACTTTGTTTAAATGCTTAATAATATTAAAAGCATATCAGTTTTACGTAATAATATAATTCACAACTGTTCGCTATTTTAAAGCGCCTTTAAGTGTTTTAATAGCAAAATTATAATCTATGCACCTTATTGCTAGCGATCTGATTAAAAGGTTTAATGAAACTGTTTTTTGTCTAGTTTGTTGTACTGGTCATGACCCAAAATATTAACTCATTTAACCTCTTTTGCTTACTCGGAATGGTTAATCTGATCTTTAAACTACACAATCATTTTATTAGTTTAAACAATAAGCTTGAAATCTGGTGGTAATTCTCATATTGGTGTTAGAAGGGAAATGTTCAAAGCTGCCCCGAACAAGGGGTAGCTTTGAACATGCATCAATAATAAATCAAGATCACAAAATATACCTTTATATAAAATCGAATTAAGTCTTAAAATGAATTAAATCAACCTAATCTAAATTTTGAGAAATTTAATTTGAAAGCTATCATAGCTGCAGTGCACGACGTGCCTGCGGCTTCCATTGGAGGAGGGAGTTTAACCAAAATATCGGACATGCTGATGTAAGAATCATCTTTCTTTTCAGGAAAGAAAAACTTGTAAGATGCTCCTTTTTTTTAAGAAAACTAACAGTAAAATCATGACCATCCTTTTCTATAATTTTTCCTACGAAAACCATTGACCTTTTATTCCCTCCTGATGCAAGTTGAGTTAATACGTAATCTCCAAGATTTTATATCACTATTATTAAGCTCCTTTTCGTAGCCAACGTCTTCATTTTCATCTGTATCTTCGTTTTCGCTATTTATTATTGGTTCTTCTTCTAACTCTAAATGTATTTCAGAATCGGTTTCATCCGAAGAAAAACTCAATATAGTTTTAGTTTTTTTTCGCTTCAATGCTTTCGGTTCTAAGCGATTAGCTCGTTTTTTGTTTTAAACTTTTTCTTGAGACTTTTTTAATCGTGCTTGTCGTTCAAGATATGCTTTTTGAATCTCTTCTTTTTCCGGGGTGTCTGTAAGAATCCGAGATTTTCCTTTTTTTCTTCCTTTGTTTGATTCTTTACGTGGTAGAGCTCTTGGAAAAGGCTTCACGACTTCAGGTGTTATTACCGCAGCAGATGCAACGGAAGGTACAATCCAAGTTTCAGTAGGCTCTGCTTCAGGCGCATTAAGGGTAATCGGTGGTGAAACTGCAGAGGTTATAGATTGAATATTTAATTCAGTTACAGAAGGTACAGTCCCAGCATCCGGCAAAGATAGTGAAGGCCCTACATCCGAAACAACTAGCTGAACACTTGTAGAATAAATTATCGATGGTGAAACTGGAGGGCTTACTAGGATATCCAACGCAGTAGCAGGTGGTGAGTCTTCAAAGTTTATCTCTTGTTCGACCTCTTCACAGTCAGTATCTGCTACCGCAGTTGTAGTTTGGAGAGCATCGGTGATGGTAGATATAGGACGGTTAGTTACCTCTGCACATTCAAAATCCTCATCACAGAAGGCATTCCTGGAAAATGGATGTATCCCCGGTTTCACAAAGCCAGCAATTATATTCCGGGCAACATATGATGCATTATATGCCGGAGTTACTATGCTTGCCAAATCATGGATGGTAATTGTTTTACCGGGATGGGACAGTAGCCAATCATTTTGGGCAACAGACAATTTCTGTTTAAAAGGACCATTCACTGACACATCCAATGGCTGCATGCGATGGGTGCAGTGTGGAGGAAAGGTAAGTGCAACTATTCCGTTTCCCCGAGAGTAAATTGTAGCGTCCAATGTACAGTGGCTTTCATGGTTGTCCATGAGCAGCAATATTGGATCCTCTTTCGAGCATCTTGTCAACCGTTTAAGATGTTCGAGTACCTTGATAAACAAAGGCCCAGTCATCCAACCACTGGTGGGGCTGTTGGCATAACCAACGCTGCCGATAGGTGCCCCAAAGTGCATAGAATTGTGAAATCGTGCTCGAGGAAATATAAAAACTGGCGGTAAAGCATTTTCGATGGCATTTACGATACCACACATAGTAATAAGTTGGCCTCGTTCAGCAGAAACACATTGTCGAATCTGCTTTGTACCCTTTCTTGCTATTACATTTGGCGCCTGAACGACAGTCATGATATTCGTTTCGTCCAAATTGTAAATGCACTCTGAAGTAAAATTTGTCCTTTTTAGCGCCTTCTCATAATTGTCATAAAACTGTGTCACATTATGTTTGTTAAAACTGGTAGATCTGGAAAGGCTTGTATTTTCTGGTTTTCTCAGGGAAAGATCCTTATGACACTTCATAAAACCTTTTAACCATTCTATGCCTGCTTCTTTTTTTTCTGTCCATTTTATTGGACATTTTTTTAGTGCCGTTGCATATTCATACGCTAACGACCTAGCCTGTTTGTAGGTAAGTCCGTAATTCATTTTAGAACTTTTTATTAAATACTCTCTTAGCATCCTTTCCTCTTCTCTAGTAAATACTTGTGCGACAGTGTACTTTGATGAGAATACTAGGTCATTTTGAGGTTTGTTCTCTTTGTATTTTTTAATTCTATAAAATAATGTGTTTGATTTAACATTATAAACCGCAGCAGCCTTTCTAAGCTTCATATTTCTATCAACTACTGCCAAAATGGCATTATTAATATCTTCCTCGTTAACATCTTGATCTCGTTTATTTTTATAATTGCGCACCATTTTACCTTTAAACAAATTACAAATTAATTTATTTTCAATAATATTGGCATTCTTTACCTATCTAAATTTACTCATAGTTCAATAACTAACGCTTCCGTACTACACAATTAGTATGGGGCAGATTTGAACATGTTCAAAGGTACCCCATTGAATTTGTTCAAATCTGCCCCATACATCCTTTTTAAAGAAATTAAAAAAACTGCCTCCTTCTCCCCTACATTTGATTATAAATTGTAGGTAAAGTTTTATTGCCACACTGCTAGGTCAGTCATAATACTCTGAACTACTGTTTGCGAAAACAGTTCTGCTGCTATAAGCGGACCCAACTCCAGGAGTTGGCTTGACAGATGCTCGCTTCTTGACATTGAACTCTAGGGAGTCTTATGGACATGCAAGGGTTTTATTAAGGATTTACTTTTTCATTTTCGTGTGATTATAAAGTAGGTATAGTATTGTATTACATACATAATAAAGTAGCTGAGAATTACGAAAATCTCGATAACATTACTCGACCCAAGGATCGAACCTAGGACGATAAGCAGTGCGCTTACGGCTATTAGTCATTAGCACCAACAAACAAGAGAAACAGCCTTTGCTAGGATTCAAAATAAATAATAGACATCTATTAAGATAGGTATTTCATACATTAAAACAATAATGTTTTGCTTTAGAAAATGTATATTAATGCAGGTTACATCATCTGATCTCATCAAGAGCATCGTCTATATTGTCTACTAATATATTGTCCAAAAACTGTGCAGGGGGGTCGACGATAGGGTTTTGATATCTTGCCCAGCTCAAGTACCATATTATTGTCATTACATGGGCGCAACAACCAATAGTTCTGCGCCCAACAATACAGTTGCAACAGTACTGTTTAATGGCGACTCTGCCAGTTTGGGTAGTGTCTACTACAATATATACAAAATATATTTTTTGGCTTATATGGCGGCTATATGTATTTTGCCTCGAAGAAGCCATATATTTTCTGCATCTGTTACTTGCAATTCGCGTAGTAACTCCATGTCGACCTCCCTGCATACTTCAATAATATATGAACCATCTTGTCTCACATGTTCACCATAATATGAGCGAGCCTGTTTTATTTGACATACTCCTAGTGAAATCAAAACTAAATCATTATATTCCATTTGTGGAAAGCCTTCAACATTATCTCGTTCTACAGTTATACTTTGAAACTGTGCCCGTCTCCTGTTTAAATTATTAGCATCTACAAAATCTGCCAGAGTTATTAGTGAACATTTTTTCTTGGATTATTGATATTATTTCCCTTGCATCATCTCGGTCAACCAAAACAGGGTGAAACCTATTTATTAAGGCTGCTGCGATTTTGAAATCAATCATTAAATGTTTTGATGCCCTATTAAAATATTCTTGTCGCAGCAACTTAAAATCCCGCTTGAAGCGCCCATTCACTACCTCCACGACCCAACGGCATAATGTCACTTTGCGAGATTCATTTGCATTTTCTGTTGTTAATTGATATTCACCTTGCTGAACAGACAGAGGGTAATGCACAGAGTAATTTAGACTTCCCAATAGGGAAATACTGTCACGAAAGCCTCTATCCAAAATAAATACATCACCATCTCTAAAATATTCTCTTAAAGGATAAGATGCATCGCTGAATTGGTCAGTTAAAATATCGGCATCTGATTTTGTGGCAGGATACGGGCCCAGTACGTCGATTATATGGCCATCGCAACATACTATGAGGAATGGTTTGACAAGATTTCTATATTTATGAAGTGAATAAGTCTTTTTTTGATATGAGTTGTTACTGCTTTTTTGCACATGAATGTACGTTCCATCCATTATTTATTATTATTTCTTTCCTCGATATTACTTCCAGGGTTTCCGAATAATGAATTTGGAATGTATAAGTTCCTTTCTGCAACTCCTTCCCTTGAAATGTGCTCCAAGCCCAGATGTTGTGGCACAAAGTGTGTCATCATTACATCTCTTGCTTTTTTTATATATTTGCTGAGTGTGCTTCTGCTCATATTTAACAATGTCGAAATTCTTTCATCAGAGTTACTATTTGGAGGACAAACCCTATTATTTAAGAAACACAAAACTAATTAAATTGGTGATAGCTTAAATGATACCCTTTATTGAAACTTCGTACACTCCTGTACGAAGTTTCAATAAAGGGTATCATTTAAGCTATCACCAATTTAATTAGTTTACCCTTACTTGAAACTTCGTACAATACCCTTTATTGAAACTTCGTACACTCCTGTACGAAGTTTCAATAAAGGGTATCATTTAAGCTATCACCAATTTAATTAGTTTTGTGTTTCTTAAATAATAGGGTTTGTCCTCCAAATAGTAGATCTGTCACCAAAATGTAGTCACCAAACAATGCAAGTGACCTAACCAAACCGAACCTCGGGGTGCCCTTCGCTCGCTCTTGCATCCTATGTCGACGGAGCCCCGCTTCGCGGGGCCCCTATTTCTGTGTAAAGGGTTTAAAGTAACCTAACCATTTTTTTTTTTTTAACGTGGAGAAATGCTCATGCATTCTGCACTACCACGGGGAGATAGTGCAGTTATGTGGGACTCCAACCCACTAAAACTCCACGGTGTCCTCCTCTGCCGCTTACGGCGGGAACACGGGCACGCGTTAGCACTCATCCGTGAACCCGCCGCGGCTGTCCGTCACCGGACCCTCCTCTGGGGAGTATTCCCCATCACCGGCGCACCAGAACACATAGCACGCCGTGACTACCCCAGGAACCAAACCAGCACATGGGCGTCAGACGACCCCGTGTCTGGGCACCCTTGGTCCCCCTGCGACGGGTCAGGTCATTGGCCCCGCCGCCTGCCAATTTTCGGCCGCAGAGGATAGGGAGAGCGGCCAACGTCATACCAACACTCCTCTTCCTCTGCGGCCCCACCGCGTCCGCCATCGGACGGTGGCGAGTTGGCGACCCCGTCAAGGCCGCGGAAGGTAGGGAGAGCGGCGCACCGCAATACCGGCACTCCTCTCCCACCGCGGCCTCCAACCCTCAGCCGCGATGCCTCCGATACGACATCGCGGCCCGCCTCAGCTGCGATGTCGCTCAAGCGGCACCGCAACCTACTTGTTGGCCGCTACGTCGTCGGCTTACCGGCAAAAGCCCTGACGAGCGGCCCCTCCTCGGGTTCCACTTCGCTTCACCGTGGGTGTCCAAGCCACGGCTACTGAGCCCCCCCGCCTCGACAATGCGGGAACCCACCGGGGGGGGAAAGTAACCTAACCAAACCGAACCTCGGGGTGCCCTTCGCTCGTTCTTGCATCCTATGTCGACGGAGCCCCGCTATCTGAGAACGAAAATATTTCGTGGCGATAGATCTATTTATTAGGTGATACAAATATTTCGTGGCGATAGATCTATTTATTAGGTGATACAACTTGATGACAAATATAAATTTTGGTGATAGAAAATATAGTTCCCTTCAATAAATAAGCTCCAAGTGCAATGGCACGCTTACGAAAATCAGGCAATGCAGCTTCCAATTCTCTAAACTGTTGTTTTGTGCGTCCTAGCCAATACCACACCATGTTATCTTCCATTTGATCAATGTTTTCAAAATCTAGACTGTTTCTATCATTTCTGAGTAGCTCACAAAAATCCTCTATATGGGCAGCTGTAAAACTGTGCAGAGTATTTTCAGCCTCATATAAAAGTGACCACAATTGGCTTTACAGGTGAAAACTACATATTCTACAGTTTGGTGGAATATAATATTTGTGGTCACTGAAGAGTCTCACCCTGATTGTAAATGGTACCACTTGCTGTGAGGTACTGTGGCAAGCTGGGAATAAGCACCGAGCATGAGTATCAGGTGCCCTTGAATAGTTCGGTAAACTAATTCTTTCAGATCCTTCTGGAACTTGGTTACTTGCAGTAACAGCATCTGCATGAACAGCTGCTTCAGCTCTTTGGAAGCATCTGTGACAAATCACATCTGATGGTTGAATCTGAAAAAAAAATGAAACTTACACACTGATATTACACAGAACTTCAATCAGATGGCATAATAATGACATTTATAGGAACATACTAATAAAAGTATTTTACCTCTCGTGGATGAATCCAGTTTTGCACAACAGTTAAGATGTGCTGGTTCTGCTCACTTTGTACAATGGTGTGCCGCAATTGTGCTACGGAGTGACCACATTTTATGCACACATTCTGATGACCAATAAATACTGCAGAATCGGCCAAGCCCCTTGGTGTATTATTATTGAATATTGTGTGGCATGCATCACATATGTAGTCACTGGCACTCACCTGAAATATAATCCATTATTTAGTCTTACTTGGGCGAGAGGAAGCAATGCTTTATTTTTTTAAATGTATTAATAAATAACTGGATATCAACATAAGAAACACTTACCACTTGTGGTGCAACACGTTGTTGTATTTGAGACAAATGTTTCATTGTTTAAAATGTGTCGCCTCAATCTTGTTAAATCAATGCGGCAATTTGCACATCTTAATGCGTTCCTGGTGGTTGTAGAAGCCGATGATGAAGTTGATGGTGTTGAATAATGTTTAGCAGCACGATCCGCCCTTTGCCAGCATGGATGACATATGTAATGCGATGCACGAACCTGAAATTAATAATCCATTTACGAGTAACACAAATATTTACTAAATACATTAGTACAGTAGTTGGGTGACTGGCCGCTACTTTACTAGTTGCAGTTTCTATTCTTACAAGGTATATTGTTTTAAAATATTACAAAAATGAAGTTTTTTGTTTGGTTGAACACGCTAATCTCAGGAAGTACTGGTTTAAATTGAAAAAAAAATTTTGTGTTGGATAGTCCATTTATCAACGAAGGCTGTACAACATAACATATATTATAGGCTATAAAACATAACGCTACGCAGAATAGCAGCCCAGAAGCGGGTATGAAACCACAGAGAACAGCTAGTATTCTTATATACTGAAGAATATTTGTTTCGGACTTAGTGTATGATGTGGTGAAAGTATGATTATCTGTATGAAACTGCCACTATCAACGATAGCATCAATCTGTTATGAAAAAAATATTAGTTACCTGCACTGGCAGAAGTCTTTCCAAGATGATGTTTCTAATATTCACATGTTGAACAGTGTCTGTCCTCAATGCAATTACTTGATGAGAACGTGCATGATGTGGCAATATTACATGACACAGAGCACATTCTTTACCAATGTGACTTACATTGGGAATACTTGCTGCAGCCCTGGCTTGCGCCCAACATGTTGTACTATAAGATCGTGAGCTTGAACCTGAAAAAATTTTTGGAATTACTAAACAGTCACCAATAACCACTATCACCTGTCATCATAATCATCAACATAATACATAATCTCACACAGGGCAGCTTACTCTCTGAGAGAGTCATTGATTTAATATTTTAATACAGTCAGCATGTTTGTTTCAAAAAAGGAATCAGCCGAGAAAAAGAGAGGTTTTACTTACCAAACGAGGAGCAGTCCATTGCTGTATACAATGAAGAACTTGTTCATCTTCCAATACCATGGAACCAGAAGCTGATCCGCAGTTAACACAAAATACAGAAACGCCTTCCATTTCCATGTTTACTACGCAAAGTCCGTTTATTATAAGCCAGGTCGTTGTTCTAAGTAGGTCCGTATCAGTAAAACTCAGACAGAGGTCGATATTTCAAGAGAAAATCACAGTCCTTTGTTCACGCCAAGTTGTTAGATAAAATCGGAAAAGTAAGAAAATGCTAACGAATTCAGTAGGTACGCAACCAACGCAAACGCAGATCGAGTACAGAATGCGCGCGCTAAGTGACATTACTAGAGTTGGGCACTCAGCACATGTGCTAGTGTGACGTTGCAAAACTAATAGTAGCGACATCTGTCGTGGAATAGCGTTTGTCATGGTGGTTTACGGGACGCAAGATGGCGTTGGTGTTTTGTGTTTAGTAAATTCATTACAGTTTATCAGTTAATTAAATCAAATAAACAAACATACATAATTCACCATATTTTTAATTAAAAGCAATGTCGAATGTATTAAAGATAAAAATCGATAATAATCTTATATAGTCTGTGGAAGATTATTCGAGAAACTGTCAGATTGGTTTGGAAAAAACGGTGTTCCGTGTCCGGTCTTTTGCGACCAAGAACACGAGCCTGGGGGCTGTTTGAGAGGGACTTTATATCCTGAGAGGAACGGGATGTGCCCAACTAACCCGATGGGGTTTTAATATAAATTCCAGTAGAAGCAGAATCCTGTGAGTATTCAACCATTTGCTTTATTCTTGCTGGATAGCCTATAGCCCAGGTCTCTTGCATGTGTGTTCTGACACGAGGACGTTGTTACAGGTCTGGCTTGTTATGCTAGCCTTCTTTTGATTGGTGCTATGCGCAGCTAAATTGATGCCTGGATGTTGCGCCGTTGTGTGATGATTTGGAATTCATCAGAGCGCAGGCGGCTTTAAGTTATCCCTTGCGGTGTGGTCATCCGACGTTCAGGAAGGCCTTACTTAGCCGATTCCCGGTTATGAGGGAAGTTCGCCACTCCAGGTAACGAAAGCGTCACCATCTCGTCCGTAGGCCGCGTTCGCGTGTGCTCACATGTTTATCCTGTGAGCGAAGCCAAGGACCGACGATCCGTCAACTGATTGGTGTCAACTGATTGGTCAACTGATTGGTATCAACGGAATGAGATCAACTGATTGAGTTCAAAACTGAGAGGTTATCTGTGTAAGATTATAATTTAACCTATGAGAGAGTTAGGCCTTTTGTAAAAAAAAACTAGGTGTTAAGACCAGTTTTTGTAAAGATTTTGTGTCTCGGGTTTGCTTAGTATATTAGTTATTTTTCCCTTATGAGCACAGTTCAATTAGGTCGACACATGTACGATGAGCTAGGTTATTGATCTATTCCCTCACGGACTCGCCAAAGCGACTCTGAGAAACTGCTATTGTCTCATGCAGGTGTTCACCCATACCACTAGGTACGGAGACTAGTTGTGTGGGTGAATGCCGTAGTAGCAGGGAAAGAGGCATTATTTTAGTGGCTCGCCACTTTGTTTGTATGTGTGCCTTCATTTTGTAAAATTCCAATAAACTTGTATTGTGTAAGAAGGTACTTGTTTAATTGAATCTTTCCCTAGCAGAATATACCCTATAAATTTACTTTAGCACGGTGGTGAGTAGTATAGTTCAAATAGAAACTATCATCAGCTTGTTTCCAATTAATTTCTGTAAACTACGCACGGGCCGTGTTACACTAGCACGTTTGTATCGACTCACTTTGTCAAAAAGAGTCACTCGCACACTTGATTTAGGGGATCCCTTCTTTTCGCATAATGTTCTTTGTCCTAATATACTTCGGCATAACGATTTTGGCACAATTTGTTTTGGCATAATAATACTTCGGCATAATTTTTTTAGGCATACATTTTATGTTGGCATAATCATCACATTTTATGTTGGCATAATCATCTTAAAGACTAATTTGTTTTGGCATAAATTTGATTCGCATAACGTTAGTAGGCCTAATGACTATTAGCATAACGTTAGTAGGCCTAATGACTATTAGCATAATAATATTTAGGCATACAATTAATATAATTTATACATAACATTATGTAACTTAAACGATTTTTCAATCGCGAGATAACTTTTATCTGAAGAATATATTAGATGTTTTGACAGTTTTTGTATAAAAAAATATGTCAATCAGTTAACTTCTATTATGAGAAATAAATATGGCGGTTATTCATCAGATAGAAGTTAACTGATTGAAACGGGAACACCCAAATACTCCGAAATATTTTATTCCGAATTTCGATGTTCCGATTTTCAAAAGTCCGAATTTCATAATACCTAAGGCCTCATTTACGGAGACGCGGGGCGTCTCGCGGCGCGTGTGGCGTGGCGTCTCGCGGCGCGTCGGACGTTTTTTCTGTTTACGGTGGGGCGGCGCGTGAAGCGGCACGCATCATCGCACGCGTAAACACAAACTTATAGCAATATACGACCATGTTCATAGAGAAGCGAGACGGGAAGCGTGGCGGTGCCCGCCGCGGCGCCCGCGGCGGGCATCGCGGCGGCGCACGCTCGCCTCGATCAAATCGACTAGTTTTATGTTGGCGAGAGATGGGAGCGCACGTGTCGCAACTTGCAGCATGATCATATCATACTCCATTGCGACGGTGACTCGTCTGTGTTGCGCGATTTCTAAATAAGACTGACAGAAGATTCCGCCTCGGACATAGCTTCATCGAGAATTGCCGCTGCGTGCGCCGCTGCGTGCGCCGCCGCGTGGGACGCGTCGGTGCCATCCGCGGGCTCGGCCGCAAAAAACGCCCTAATTCAAACAAACGCGTCTAAAATCGCTTCTCCGTAAACGCACTCATACAACGCCATATATTTGAATTCAGTGCGGGCCGCGCCGCTCAACGCGACGCGCGACGCCCCGCGTCTCCGTAAATGAGGCCTAAGAATCATAATGTCTATTATTAAAAATCACGAAATTTATTTTACCGAAAGTCATAAATGCGACTTGTTTGTTTTCCGATTTTCATATATTCGAAGAATCAAATGCTCGATGGGTTCGCGGTCCGAAAAACGACACTCCGATTTTCAATACTCCGAATTATTTCCGTTACCGTTACCGCACCCGAACTCAACGAACGCAATAGACGACGTAGGATGCAAGAGCGAGCGAAGGGCACTCCGAGGTTCGGTTTGGTTAGGTTACTTTAAACCCTTTACACAGAAATAGGGGCCCCGCGAAGCGGGGCTCCGTCGACATAGGGTGCAAGAGCGAGCGATGGGCACCCCGAGGTTCGGTTTGGTTAGGTTACTTTAAACCCTTTACACAGAAATAGGGGCCCCGCGTAGCGGGGCTCCGTCGACATAGGATGCAAGAACGAGCGAAGGGCACCCCGAGGTTCGGTTTGGTTAGGTTACTTTAAACCCTTTACTCAGAAATAGCCCCGCGAAGCGGGGCTCCGTCGACATAGGATGCAAGAGCGAGCGCTTGAATGCTGCTTGCTTGCTTGCATGCTGCATGCTTGCTTGTTTGCTGCATGCTTGCTTGCATGCTTGCTTGCATGCTGTATGCTTGCTTGCTTCATGCTTCCTACAGCGAAAAAATAAAAATATGTTTTAGTATCATTATGCGTAAATAAATTTATGCTTTAGGATATTATGCTTAAAAAAGTTATGCTTTAGAACTTTATGCTTAATAAATTTATGCTTTACAATATTATGCTTAATCATTATTATGGCTAGAGAAATTATGCTTAAAAAAATTATGCGTAAGCTGTTATGCGTAATTATATTATGCGAAAATATAATTATGCCAAACAAAATTATGCTAAGTCATATTAGGTCTTAAAATTTTATGCAAATGGATAGGTAACCTTGATTTAGATGTGCTACCACAGTTGAATGTTGCAAACTTAATAAAACGAGTGGCTGAGTGCCTCTAATGTGCTGTGAGTTGTGACTGGCTGAGTCTAGTTTCGATTGAAAGTGAGAGCTAGCGAGTATAGTGTATTTATCTATGGTGCGAGCTACGAGTGAGTGAATGAGGGAGGTGTGCTAGGTGTGGTACTGTGGAAAAATCGTGTATGTTTTTTGTTAGTGTGGTTTGTGGTTCTGCCTCTTGTGACATAAAGTACCTAATGTTTCTGTCTGTTGGTCGCTGTTTACTGTTAGTTTCGATGCATGCGCACAGTGGTGCGAGTATAAATTATTATGGTAAAATGGTAAAATAAAATTAATGAGATTTCAGCTTTTGTATATTTATTTCTTAATGAAACGTAAAAGTAATTGAAATAAAGATGAGATCAGCAGTGGGACAGCACAGTACATTCATTCGTGGTTAATATTTTACAAGCAAGTTACAAAGTACAATAGAATATAAACAACCCGTAACTAAGCTTATTTAAATCAATGACAGCAATGTGTTACATATGATTATTTCTCGCAGGCCAGTATATACATATAAATATACGACCTCCAATACGCCCCCTTAATCTATTACACATGCATATCACTTCTGTACTCGGTACATAAAAATAAATCAAATACTAACACTTCTGTGTTTAACTGTACTAGCTGTATATGTCGTAGGATAATTTGATACTTCGAATCTTCGCGGAAATCCTAGGGGTTTTGCGAAAACGCGGATAATTAGACATAGGCGAAAAATTATCAAATCTTACTGGACAAAGTCAGGATTTTTGCGAAAATACTCGTTACTATAGTAAGATTTGATGTGCTCAACACTGATTGGCTACAATTTTGCTGGCTGACTTCTAATTGGTTCCTAGTTTGCCGATGATTAACTTCAAGTATTGTATCATAGAGTTATGAAGGTTTAGAATAGGTGAGAAAGGAAAATCACTAAATTGATTTTTATAAACTTTTTATTGAACATTTTAGTATGTATTTTGTTTTCTACAGACAATAGGAGATCTCAGTCGTAGTAAAAAAAAATGATCCAATTTTAGGGTGTAATCCATAAATTGGATGAAACTGGTTAGGTAAACAATTAGTTTAATAGTGCAACAATGGAATTGATCAGTCTTGTGAATTAAAGTCTTGAGATAAAATGTCTCATTCATCAGCCTTCTCTTCTCTTATACAGCTAAACTTAAGATATATTGAGGCAAAATTATTATCACATTCTGGTTCACTTATAGTGAACAAAATAACTACAACAAATTATTATTGAATTAGCAAAAATAGGAAAAAATAGACTTATTCAAAGAAATTAAAAGATAACTAGAAAAAAATTTGAAAAGCGAATAATTACAGAACAAAAGATAATTAAATACGTCACTAATGTGAAACTTACGCTGAGTTGCATGAACCTGTAACATTGGAGTTGCAATGCAAGCACAGCTGCGTTTAGTAAATAGTAATATGAAATTATTAGTAAGACTTTACTTGTTACAACAATTCAAAGATTTATGACATTTGGAATTACAAAGCAAACCGTGCTTTTTACAAGCACACTTATTTGAGGAACATTGTTTGCTTGATTTCTTGCAATGACATTGCTTAAACCCTTGTCCGCCGAATGGTGATAGTTGTGAGGAAATACCTCGAATAGGTAATACTACCTCGGGAACGGGGCCGGTAAATTGAGCTCCTGGAGATATTTGAAGTGCGTTTCTTGGTAGCCAATCTTTAATTATACCAACGGAGGTACCAACTTGAAACAAACCATTCTTCTTATCAATTACTCGTCCTGTAATGTTTTTGTTATCTAAGGGTGCACGATCGTACTTCGGAACATCAACCAAAATTGTAGCACCTACATCTATTTCTTTAAATTTTTTGTTGGATGTAGTACACATAGTCGCAGCTGCTCTTTTTAAATTTTCATGCGAACTTGTTCTTTCTTTCTTAATAGAATCTTCTTGCCAGCATAAGTTACATTTAACATTAGAAGAACTACTACCTTCTCTAACTTCAGACACTCCACATGCGCCGTGAATCACTTGTTGGCATTTTGAACATTTGAGTGAATCGGATGTGGTAATTTGGCAAATACAACATTTAACTTCAGTAGCAACAATATTATTGGAATGTTGTTGTTGTACATTTGTGTGGGAATTTGTGTCATTTATAGCGATATTGTTATCAAGACAGATCGTTTTTGTTGTACTTGCTGGGACAATTATTACATCTTCTAAAATTGTAATGTTATTTGCAGATTTTTTTTTATATTGTGTCATAGATGAAAGAGGGGTACATTGTGTTGAAGTTTGTGTTCGGATAGTCATTTTTTGATCAGTGGAAACATACTGATTTGTGGTTTCGTTAGAAAGCTGCTCATAGAAAAGGATTGCATTTTCAACTTTGGATTCATTTCTACAACCTGCATTTCGCTCGTCTTGAATATCTTCAGTGCGAGGAGGATTTTCATTAATTAAAACCTGTTGTAAGTCTTCTTCATTTTCTAATTTTGACAATGTATCTCTAGGCAAATAAGTTGAAGACAGGCCAATTACAGGATCGTGACCAAACAAGGCTTTGTATGGTGAACGTCCTATTGTGCGATGATGCGAAGAATTTTTCTGGAACTGAACGAAATAGCATCCCAGTGACCATTCAGTTGAGTTATTGTCGGACATCCAGGAACGCAACATGTTCTCAACATCCTGATTGCACCTTTCTACCGAACCTAAAAAAGAGAAAAATACTTTATTGCACATAAAAAAAATACAAAACAACAGATAACAACAAAAGACAGTACAACATAGGTGGCCTTATTGCTAAGGTAGCAATCTCTACCAGGCAACCTTTGGGTGAAAGAAAAATGCATAGCGGTAAGCGGGATAGTGCAAAACTTGCAAACAAACCTTGACTTTGAGGATGTCGGGGACGTCCATTCACTATCTTGCATGCAGGCCACAATGTGATTAGCTCTTTTATTATGCTGGCAGTAAATTCCTTGCCATTATCACTCTGTAAAATCATTGGCGCACCCACTTCTAAGAATATTTTTAAAAGAGCCATGGCTACTTCAGTTGCTTTTTTACTGGTTAAAGGTCTGAGAAAGCAGAACTTAGTGAGGTGGTCTTGATAGTTTAAAATCCATTTGTAATTGTGGCTAGGAGTTGCCTGGAGATCAATTAAATCTACCTGCCCACGTTTGTTAAAGTCTTGAAAAATTATGGGGCGTACAACAATTCCTGTTTTTGGGCAACTTTTTTTATTCAGACAGATCTTACACAAGTTGAGGAACAATATCATAATCGGTACCGGTATCACATATTGTTGCTTTAGGTTATATATCAGTTTGTCGCGTCCTCCATGCCCAGTTGATATGTGCGCCTGCAGAAGAATATCATAGTACATATCTGTTGAAGGTACTTGTACAACAGGAGAGTTAAGATCCTTTCTTCTCAGTATCAGAAGTTTTTCTTCACCTACACTCATCACGTCGTATTTTTTTGCATTTCTATACTGTTGTTGTGTTTTTGGTTGCTTAAGTACACTCGCAGTTTTAAATTGTTCAATTGAATTTATTACAGCATTTACGCGTTCTTTAGTCCATTCTGGTTTAGTTGTACCGTCAACTCTATTATCGTAAAACTTTCTTAACTCTATGTAAAATTTGTCTTTATCGGAGATAACCTCCAAATTCTCCGATTCTGCTGAAGGTTGAACATCATTCTCTGTCGAATCTGTCATAATTATATGAAAACCAAACCTCCTATTCACACCGTTTCTTAGTTCAAGTCCAATTTTATAGTCCACTTTTAACACAATGACAAACAAAACACCGCTAAACCAATCTCGAAAGCATTGTTGTTGTTGAGTGGTTGACTAAGACTTTTATGATATATGACACTATGTACATCCGTGTAGCACTTTTATTTACCACTTTATTTAAGTCCAAGTAGGTACACTATTTACGATAAAAAACAAAACACTTCTGCAATTTAACTCAGACACAAACGTAAACAAATAACGTGCGGCAACAAATGATTGACATTTAAGACGTCAACCAATCAGAGACGATCTCTTATTGAACGCGCTGACCGACCAATCAGCGTTCTTATTTCATAACAGCCAGCGTTTCGTTTCGCAATATTGCTATAATAACGAGTATTTTCGCAAAAATCCTGACTTTGTCCAGTAAGATTTGATAATTTTTCGCCTATGTCTAATTATCCGCGTTTTCGCAAAACCCCTAGGATTTCCGCGAATATTCGAAGTATCAAATTATCCTACGACATATACAAAAGTATAGTACAAAAAACAGAAGAATAACAAAGAAAAGAATGCATAACGAAACTATATAGAAAATTATCTATTACCAAAACAACATAAAAATAAACATTTAACTACTCATCGCCCCCTTAATCGAATAATTTGATAGGGATAAATCCTTTAAAAATTCTCTTAACTTCGGGCTATGAACACTTTTAGTTAAAATGTCGGCTATCATATTATTAGTTGACATGTACTTTATCTCAATTTTGTTAGTAAGTACACACTCGCGAATAAAATGATATTTTATATCTATATGTTTCGTCCGATTATGCATCATTTTGTTACCTGCAATTTTATGCGCCGACTGATTGTCAGTGTAAATTACTACCGCTTTACTATCCACAGCCGTTAAACTATTTAGTAAACTCCGTAAATAGAGAGCTTCCTTCGAAGCTTGACTTAATCCTACGTACTCTGCTTCTGTACTTGACAAGGATACTGTCGCTTGCTTCCTACTCTCCCATGACACTATATTTTTACCTATTTTGAAAATTAATCCTGTGAAAGACTTTCTATCAAGTGCCCCTCCCCAATCTGCATCTACGTAGCCTCGTAAGTCTAAATCTCCCGACTTCCTAAAAGTGAGACAAAGGTTAGACGTACCTTTTAAATACCTTAAGACCCGTTTCGCACATTTAAAATGTATTTCATCATAGCATGAATTGAATTGTGAAAGTACACTTACCGCATGTGCTATGTCTGGTCGCGTATTACAGGCCAAATAGTTTAGACAGCCTATTAAGCTTTGATACGGCAGATCGCTATGAGAATTTGTCGATCTTTTTAATTTCATACCGACTTCCATTGGGGTTAAAACTGGCTTAGCGTCTGTCATGTTAAAGTCATTCAAAATATCCGAAATGAACTGTTGCTGATCTAAACAAATAACATCTTTGTCCCTCCTCAACCTCATGCCTAAAACATGCCTAGCCTGCCATAAATCTTTCTCTTTAAACTTGTCAAGCAAATTGTTTTTTAATTTCTGCTTTTCTTGTTCACTATTTCCAAAAATAAAAAGGTCATCTACGTAAATAACGTCAATCAACTTCTTGTTGTTTTTAAACTGCTTTTGATACAAACACGGTTCTATTTTTGATTGTACAAAACCTAAATTCAACATTTCTTTATCCAATTCCTTGAACCAAGCATTTGAAGCTTGTTTCAATCCATACAAAGAACGCTGCAATTTGCATACCTTGGTTTCTTGACCTTTGACTACTGCTCCTTTTGGTTGGAGCATGTAAATGTCCTCTTTAATTTTTCCGTATTAAAAGGCAGTCGTGACATCCCATTGGTCAATAAACCAACCGTATTCAACAGCTAGCGAGAGCAACAATCTTAAAGTAGAGCTTCTTACTACAGGAGAATATGTCTCAGTATAATCTACACCACATACCTGTGTGAAGCCTTTTGCTACAAGTCTAGCCTTGTACTTTGTTACCTTGCCATCGCTATCTTTCTTGATTTTTTGTCAACTTCTACGATAGATGCCGCTCTTGGGTTGACGGTTCTCAAACACTCTACCACCCGATTATCGAAATCAGCCCAGATACTCGTACTGGCAACTGAAGCATAGTTTTGCGACGAAGTATCTGTATCATTTCTACCATCGGATTCGGATGTACTGACGTTTTCAGACGGTAGGACAACCCTTGCTGCTAGGTCATATAATAACTCTTTTGCCTTCGTATAGCTAATTGGTCGATTTTCTGGAAAACCGTATCTTTTAAATCTAGGGTCGAGTAACGTGCTAATTGAAAAAAGACTATTGTCTTCAACCTTATTAAACCGATCTTGCAAGGTTTGTTTTAGTTTTTGTGCCATATTTAGGACAGGCAAAGGTAGCTGCTGTTCATTCATTATTTTGTCTATTTTATTTATCATTAAGTGAGATAAAACGATGACTTCGGATATGGTAACCGACTTTTCAGCACTCATCATTACAGTTATGGTTTTAAATATTGAAAGTATTTCACAGGCTTTTGTAATTACAATGACATCTTCATTTTCTAAATTTGGTGTTCGTGGGTAGTCATTCGCTATTGTTGAAATTACGCTAGTTTTAATTTCGAGAATTCTCTGGAACATGTCATAAGTCGAGTTCCAGCGCGTGACCACATCTTGCTTAACTTTAAGAATTTTTTCACCAAGGCGGGTTTGCATTGCTTTCAGCCGCTCGGCAGCTAATGGGCTTCTCCTAAATACACACATCAAAATTGTCTAGGGATCAAGCATTTTTATGCGGATTTCTTGGGATTGAGATGTGGCTTTGTAATAAATTTATGATTTTATAAATTTATATGGATCCTTTTTGGTGCATTTCATAATTTGAATCAGGAACTGTGAATCAAATTCGAGTAAAAGATGAAAATCAGCTGTCAATATTTTCCCTATAAAAACATACAACGCATTGAAGACATTATTAGTGCTACTGTTTCCCTACTACTGATTAAAACCAACGTTATTATGGAGCGGCGACGTCATTTAAGCAGGGAAGAAATGCTCAGAGCCGTGGGAATGATAGAAGCTGGTTCCCGGCAACGTACTGTGGCTTTAGCTCTGAATACAAGTCAGAGTGTTATCAGTCGACTTTGGACACGTTACCGAAGCACTGGTACCGTGGCTGAGCGCCATGGAGGACGGTATCGCTGCACCATACGGAGACAAGACCGATACATTCAAATCTTAACTCGAAGAGCTCCAACAATAACCGCCATGATGTTAGCCGTGAGGCTTCATCACTCTTCAGGGAACTTAATTAGCGACCAAACAGTCAGAAACCGCTTGCATGAAGTGAACCTTCATTCCCGAAGACCGCTACGGGTACCACCTATAGCAATGCACAATCGTAGGATTCGATATCAATGGGCTCTTGAACACAGAAATTGGGCAGAAGAACAATGGCGTTTCGTGTGCTTTTCTGATGAGTCTCGTTTTGGTATGAGACCGGATACAAGACGTATACGACACTGGAGAACCCCTGGACGCCAACAGCGATTAAAATCCTGCCAGGAAGTCCATCCTTATAGTGGTGGAACCATCATGGTATGGGCGGGTATTTGGATCGGCGGAAGAACTGAGTTGATTTGGATCAGAGGCAACCTCAACGCTCAAATTTATGCTGAGACGATTGTATCAGACGTCATCGTTCCTCTACAAGTGCAAATCGGTCCCTTATTTCAGTTAATGCATGATAATGCACGACCGCACACCGCAAGAGTTGTAAGACAGACTCTCGCCGCAGCTAACATCAATGTCCTGCCCTGGCCTGCTCAGTCGCCAGACTTGAACCCGATTGAGCATGCATGGGATATGCTACAGAGAAGAGCTCTGCCGAATATGGAGGGTATCCAGTCGCAAGAAGACCTTTTTTTGTTGTTGCAACGAACATGGGCGGCCATTCCACAGCGTGATTTGGATGAACTCATTTTGAGTATGCCAAACCGATGTTCTTGTGTTGTTAGTGTTCGCGGTAGAAACACGGATTATTAATTGTTTAAGTTACCCAATAAAATTTTAAAGAAAACTGTTATTTCAGTCTTTTTTTCGAACTTTTGTGTTAGTGGTTCAAATGTCAAAAATCCCTTTATTAGGAAAATGGTAAATTTCTTTATTAATGCAAAGGTGACTTGGTTTATCGTTACTGTGACAAACGAAAACACTTTATTTGATGAATCCTTAAAGATAATTTTAATTAATATCAATCAGGAGAAAAGTTATTGCAAAAATATATGTTGATCCCTAGACACTTTTGATGTGTGTAATTCCACTATGGCCTTGATCCTCTCACGAGTATCCTTGATTTCGTCTAAACTTGCCTGGACGCTTAAATTTAGGGTATGGGCAAAGCAAGGTATTTGCCTCCACCCCGTTAACCTAATTGCACTTTGTGCATTTGCCGCGTTGTCGGCAGTCACAGCTTGAATTTTTTCATAAATTTCCCACTGTTCGCAAATTTTTTTTATTTCAGAGGCCGGATTCTCACCGGTATGTCTGTCATTATAATAAAGACACGAAAGCATGTGTGACTGTAACACAGTGTTTTGGTCAACATAATGGACAGACAATGCTATATATGCTTCTTTTGCAACAGACGTCCAACAGTCGGTTGTTACAGCCACATATTTGACATTATGAATGTTTTCTTTTACTTCGTCAGATAATAATATGTTATAGTGTTTTTCCAAAAGAGCTGTGGCGAAAAGCCACAATTCCAAGCCGGGAAGAAATGTAAAATAATTATGTATAGTCTATGCTTCCGGCTTGAGATAGAAAAATAGGACTCTACTCTATGGACTGACACCAGAGGTGTGCATTTCGAATTGTCCCTGCTATCTGATTCTGATAACCTGCTAAATGGTGTAATACTACAATTTTCATCTGTCTATACCAAGTTGTAACATGAACATGTGTTTTTCGTGTAAATACACCCTTTCAAGACAAACAGCAAGTGTTTATGTCACCTATCTGCACTAGAAACGGATCCCCTCAATGGTGACCCCGTCTCCGTTGTACTTGGAGTAAGCTTTGGACATCGGGCGCCTTCTTACGCGCCTTCGACCTGTTCCCGCAGCAGTGGAAGAATCGCTACGTACGGGAACGATTGTGAGCCGGCCGGCATTAACTTCCAGAGGAATTGCGTCCGCTCCCGCCCCGTTCGCATTTGGCTACTCTCCGCTTCAAATTCTTGTGAAATAACAGCAAAATGTTGGGATACCTACGTAGTGCAATGTGATAAGTGCCATTCATCATCCATCATTTCACGTAAAATTTCCGTACTGCCGCACCGCCATTTTATTTTCATCGGGTTCGCGGGGTTCGCATAACTACCTACGCAACGCCACGAAAAGCAGAGTTCCGGCACAGTACATGCGCGAGCGCCCGACCTACCTACAATATTCGACGGACAGTTACGGAAACCTATGTGTCAACTTCAGTGAAGTTCTAAGTTCGTATGACATGTTAATGTTTACATTGGAAACTGTAAGTTTTTGAACATTTCTATAAATAATGATCCAGTGACGAAATATTTACCCTGCAAACGATTTACTACTGTACAGGAAACTTGTTAATAGTTGTAAGGCCATCTTCATTACATTGTAATTGGAAAATAATAGCTTTATAACTTTATTTTTGAAGTATCTGCTACATTTGTACACTTTTGTTTGTTTTTAATTTGCTGGATGTGTATTTAATTTTTTTTCTCTTGTTGACATTGTTTTTCTGGTGGTGTTATAAATTTATAATTGTCCGGACTAACTTGGGGGTGCCACAAACAAAATTTAATTTAAAAATATTAAATAATTCCTTGTGCTATTGCAATATTGACCATGGCTGATGCAGAGCTTTTGTCACAACTGAGGCAGCTTCAGGCGCAGGTAGCAAGCCTCACACCTTCAAGTGCTCAGGTGAACGAGGTGAAGGTTAAGCTTCCCTCGTTCTGGTCGGACAAGCCGAAGCTATGGTTCGCACAAGCTGAGGCCCAGTTCGATATCTTCGGCATTAAACAAGATGCCACAAAATTTGGATATGTCCTGTCTATGTTAGACACTACAATAGCAGCCGAAGTAGAGGAGGCAATAACGGATCCCCCTACTGAAGGGAAATATGACCACCTTAAAAATCAACTAATATCAAAATTGTCAATTTCCAGAACACAGCAGATTAGACAATTGCTCAGTGACGAGGAACTGGGAGACCGAAAACCTTCTGCTTTTCTCCGTCACCTCCGCTCCTTGGCTGGTTCTGAGATGGGAGACGACAGCATTCTACGGGAATTGTGGATGCGCCGTTTACCCAGGGAGGTACAGAGGATTCTCATTGCCCAAAAGGACCTAAAACTTGACAAGGTGGCCGAAATCGCAGATGCTATTGCGGAGACCACTCCTCCTTGTCCTACAGCTGTCCATGCTACCAGCTCATCTTTTACACCTGAGTTGGCTTGCATAATGGACCGCCTTGATGAGCTTTCAAGGAAAGTCGAAGCACTCGGCTCTGACCGCTCTCGCTCCACCACTCGCTCCCAGTCTGCTTCACGGTCATCTAGCAAAACTGGTGACCAAATGTGCTGGTACCACAGACGTTTTCGGGAGAAGGCCAGCAAGTGCATTACACCCTGCTCGTGGAAACCCCAGAAAAAGGGAAACCTGCCCAGCAGTCAGTAGAGGCGGCATCTGATTGCTCAAACCCTGGCCGCCGGCTGTTTGTGACGGATTCTGAGTCTGGTCATAACTACCTTATTGACACTGGCTCAGACATTAGCTGTTTCCCACGTCACCTGCTCAAAGGACGATACACACCCACCACTTTTGACGTCCGCGCCGCAAATGGGAGCTCTATCAAGACCTATGGTACCATTCTTTTGCGCTTAAATCTCGGACTTCGCAGGGAATTTAAATGGAATTTTATCATTGCAGACGTTGGCACGCCCATCATTGGCTCCGATTTTTTGGCTGAATACCACCTGATGCCGGACTGCCGCAACCAGCGACTGCTAGATGGCCGCACCAAACTCTTTATTGCTGCAATATTTGGGAAGAGCAATCAAACTAGCGTCAAGACAGTAGTAGCAGAGTCTCCTTTCGCCAACCTGCTGTTGGAGTTTCCTGACATAACGCGACCACCTGGGTTGCCACGCGTCGTGAAACATGCAACACTGCACTACATTATTACTACTGATGGTCCACCGGTTGCGTGCCGCCCACGCAGACTCGCACCGCAGAAACTCCAGATCGCGAAGAAAGAGTTCGAGGAGATGATCAGCTGTGGAACATGTCGACCCTCCAGCAGTCCCTGGGCATCACCGCTGCACCTGGCTCGTAAGGGTGAATACGGATGGCGTCCTTGTGGGGACTATCGAGCGTTAAACGCACGAACAGTTCCTGACCGCTACCCCGTCCGCCACATAGCTAACTTCGCACATAACCTGGCTGGTGCTACTATCTTCAGCACCATCGATCTGGTGAAGGCCTACCAGCAGATCCCGGTAAACGACGAAGATATTTGCAAGACTGCCATCACGACACCTTTCGGGCTATTCGAGTTTCCCTTCATGACCTTTGGTCTGCGCAACGCTGGACAGTCTTTCCAGCGCTTTATGGACGAAGTCTTGAGGGGGCTCGACTTCTGCTACCCGTACATCGATGACATCTTGGTGTACTCCCGCACTCCGGTAGAACACGCCGAACATCTGCGTGTCCTGTTCCGGAGGCTGCAAGAGTATGGCGTCGTCGTAAACCCATCAAAATGCGTGCTCGCTGCTCAAGAGGTGATTTTTCTCGGCTACCGGATCAACAAAGACGGTTCCAGCCCACCCCTGGAGAGAATCGAAGCCCTAAAGAATTTCCCTCTGCCTAATACGGTCGAAGGTCTTCGCAGATTCCTAGGCATGGTAAACTTCTACCGCCAATTCCTTCCAAAAGCAGCGAAACTTCAAGCACCGCTTATTGACGCTTTGGCTGCCACCAAGCTGAAAGGCCCCAAACCTATGCCCTGGACGCCAGAGCTGGAGCTTGCGTTCAACAGCTGCAAGGAACACCTTTCCACTGCTACGCTCCTAGCTCATCCCATTCCTGATGCTCCATTGGGACTCTTCACTGATGCATCGTCCAGTCACATCGGAGCTTGCCTGCAACAAAATATCAAAGGCCATTGGCAACCGCTTGCTTTCTTCAGTAAGAAGCTGACACCGAAGCATTCCACTTGGCCAGCTTACCACCGGGAATTACTTGCTATTTATGACGCCGTACAGCATTTCCGCCACGTGTTAGAGGCTCAACACGCAACAATTTACACGGATCACAAGCCTCTGATCTTCGCTTTCACGCAACGGCGAGAAAAGTTGGCCCCTGTTCAACTTAACCACTTGTCCTTCATCTCTCAATTTACCACGGACATAGTCCATATCAGCGGGAAGGACAATGTAGTCGCAGACACCTTGTCTCGAGTCGAGGCACTTAGTCTCGAAGACAACTTCGCCGCCCTCGCCGAAGAACAGGCGACCGACGAAGAGCTGGGCAAGATGCAGTCTAATTCGTCTTTGAAACTGGAGAAAGTTACTGTTCCAGGGACAGACATATCTATTATATGTGACACAGCTACGGGAAGATCAAGACCTTACTTGACACCATCTTTTCGTCGTATATACTTTGACAAGCTACACAACCTTAGTCACCCTGGTGCGCGAGCATCCGTGCGCCTGGTGTCTGAACGATTTGTGTGGCCTGGTATGAATAAAGATTGCCGAAACTGGGCTCGATCCTGCTTGAAGTGCCAGCGCAGCAAAATCTCCAGGCACACAGTCACGCCCCGTGGAAATTTCCCCACTCCGACGAACCGTTTCCGCCACGTCCACATCGATATCATCGGTCCTCTTCCACACAGCAGAGGTTTTCAATACTGTCTGACGGCTGTCGATAGATTCACTCGCTGGCCGGAGGCCTGGCCGATGATCACCATGACGGCGGAAGAATGCGCTGAAACGTTTTTTAGGGAATGGATTTCTCGCTTTGGCGTCCCCTCTCTCTTAACAACGGACCAAGGACGTCAATTTGAGTCCGCCTTGTTTCAGAGCCTCCTGCAGCACTGCGGAATTAAACGCGTGCGCACTACCAGTTACCATCCGTGTGCGAATGGTCTGGTGGAACGCATGCACAGACAACTAAAAGCTGCCTTGATGTGTCACGAAGACACTTGGCACAGAGCCCTGCCCGTCGTACTCCTGGGAATGCGCTCTTGCCTCAAAGATGACCTGCAAGCTTCTTCGGCCGAGCTGGTGTACGGGGAACCCCTGTACTTGCCAGGCGAATTCATGACTCCATCTTCGCCATCGGTTAGCATCGAAGACCACAACTTCGCCACACAACTACGAAGTCATATGGCTCATTTGAGACCTACTCAACCATCGCGTCATGGGCAACGGTCGACCTTTGTGTTCAAGGACCTCGATTCAACGTCGCACGTTTTCTTACGAGACGACTCTGTCAGGCCCTCGCTTAAACCACCATACTCAGGACCACATAAGGTGGTCGCACGTCATGATAAAACAATTACCATCTCTATCAATGAAAAGCATGTACAGGTGAGCCTAGATCGGGTCAAACCGGCGTACGTTTTAGACGAAACCTCCTCATCGACGTGTCGAGCCCCAGCTTCAGCACCTGTTCTTCCTGCCGCGTCTGAAGCACCCTCCAGACCAGCTGCTGCAACTGACCTTGAATCCAATACTCCTGATCCAGTTAGTACTGCAAGGCCTGAGTCTCATAGACCGAACTATACCACACGTTCGGGCAGGAAAGTTCAATTTAAAGTTCCGGTTGATGTTTAAGTTTGATTTTATTCATTATTAAAAATTGTGGCTCCCCCATTTTAGCAAAGTTTTTTTTAGTTTTTAATCTTAAGTGTTTGTTTTGTATTTTGTTTTACGGATGACCTTATTCTCTCCGTAGGGGGGTGATGTGGCGAAAAGCCACAATTCCAAGCCGGGAAGAAATGTAAAATAATTATGTATAGTCTATGCTTCCGGCTTGAGATAGAAAAATAGGACTCTACTCTATGGACTGACACCAGAGGTGTGCATTTCGAATTGTCCCTGCTATCTGATTCTGATAACCTGCTAAATGGTGTAATACTACAATTTTCATCTGTCTATACCAAGTTGTAACATGAACATGTGTTTTTCGTGTAAATACACCCTTTCAAGACAAACAGCAAGTGTTTATGTCACCTATCTGCACTAGAAACGGATCCCCTCAATATTTACACGAAAAACACATGTTCATGTTACAACTTGGTATAGACAGATGAAAATTGTAGTATTACACCATTTAGCAGGTTATCAGAATCAGATAGCAGGGACAATTCGAAATGCACACCTCTGGTGTCAGTCCATAGAGTAGAGTCCTATTTTTCTATCTCAAGCCGGAAGCATAGACTATACATAATTATTTTACATTTCTTCCCGGCTTGGAATTGTGGCTTTTCGCCACAGAGCGTTTGTCTTTCTGGAGGGGATAGGATAGCCGGGATTAAGTTTATTCACGAATTTTCGGAATGATGGCGACTCTACAATATTAAATGGCAAAAAAATTTTTGCCACCATTTCAACCAAATCGGCGTTGATGCTTTCTATGTTTTTCATAGACATTGGTTTTTGAAGATAAGGCCGAACTGACTTATCGTTATTTCGTGGTCGAAAAGCGGGTGCGGGGCGGGTATTTGTTGAAGAGCAGGATGTACTTGAGTTTGGGGTAGGTTCAAGTGGGATCCCCCCCGGTGGGTTCCCGCATTGTCGAGGCGGGGGGGCTCAGTAGCCGTGGCTTGGACACCCACGGTGAAGCGAAGTGGAACCCGAGGAGGGGCCGCTCGTCAGGGCTTTTGCCGGTAAGCCGACGACGTAGCGGCCAACAAGTAGGTTGCGGTGCCGCTTGAGCGACATCGCAGCTGAGGCGGGCCGCGATGTCGTATCGGAGGCATCGCGGCTGAGGGTTGGAGGCCGCGGTGGGAGAGGAGTGCCGTATTGCGGTGCGCCGCTCTCCCTACCTTCCGCGGCCTTGACGGGGTCGCCACCGTCCGATGGCGGACGCGGTGGGGCCGCAGAGGAAGAGGAGTGTTGGTATGACGTTGGCCGCTCTCCCTATCCTCTGCGGCCGAAAATTGGCAGGCGGCGGGGCCAATGACCTGACCCGTCGCAGGGGGACCAAGGGTGCCCAGAGACGGGGTCTTCTGGCGCCCATGTGCTGGTTTGGTCCCTGGGGTGGTCACGGCGTGCTGTGTTCTGGTGCGCCGGTGATGGGGAATACTCCCCAGAGGAGGGTCCGGTGACGGACAGCCGCGGCGGGTTCACGGATGAGTGCTAACGCGTGCCCGTGTTCCCGCCGTAAGCGGCAGAGGAGGACACCCTGGAGTTTTAGTGGGTTGGAGTCCCACATGACTGCACTATCTCCCCGTGGTAGTGCAGAATGCATGAGCATTTCTCCGCGTTAAAAAAAAAAAGGTTCAAGTGGGACGGGTTGGATATTTTCATCTGGCCTTGAGATCGAGACAGGTTCTTGAATACTCTCAACAATATGTGGCGCTGGCGAAGGCGTTTCTCTAATTGCTGCTGCTACTATCGGATGCTTTGACTTCAGGTGTCGTGTTAAATTGTAAAGGCCACCTCCTTTAACCGATAAAGTATTACTGCACAATGTGCATTTCTTTTTATTCTCTCCTACATCATTAAAGTACTGCCAAACAGGAGAAGTTCTTTTATCGGCCATTATTATTAGATGACTTACTGACTGAACTCGCTTTTTATAAGTAAGTACCTGTAGCGGAGGTAATGAAGAAAGCAAGATAGATTTCCAAAAAGTGTCGCGGACGAGGAGGTTGTACGTGCGTGCTGTTTTGACCACATTGACGACTACTCGCGGAACGGCTCGCGTCGCGCGCCGGCGCTCCCCTGCCCCGCGCCCACCTGCTTCAACTCCCCGCACACTACAAGCTCCTCGTACGCACACCACTCTCGAGTTTATTCGTAAACAAAATACAAAATATAATATTAGAATGCATATAGGTAAGTAGGTAGACATAATTATGTATACATGGGATCGCACAGTTAACAGTACCTATCTACTTAGTATTTTGTGTAAGAATGTACCACCACCATTCAGCAACCAAAACCAAGCTATACCTATACCAATACCAACACCGATCTGAAAACCAATTAAATACCATTCCTTGAATTCTAACAGATAAAGATAGACCATCTGTAACGCGGCACAAGAAGACAGTTTTACCTCAGCATAAGTGGATAAACGTTATGAGTGAGATTTTATGGGAGGAAACAAAGCGAGAATGTACTTAGATATTTAAACGCAGTTCAGCTGTTGATAACAATATTCGATTCAGTGGATATTGTAAGCAATGTGGAGCTAAAATTAGAGCAGAGTCAACAGAAGCGTCAGAAACTCATGCTAAAATCAATTGTATTATTGAGGTAGGTGATTTAAATATTGAGCATGATCCAAAGATTAAAAATAAATTGACTAGAAAGAAAAAAGAAGAGCTGTCTGAAAAACTGATTAATGAACATGCGATCGTAATTCGGAAGAAAATAGTAAACAAAGTCATGAACGAAGATGACACCTATGAGCCACCATTTCTACCATCATTAAGACATTGCAGAATATCAGGCAACGATCTAAACAAGAAGCTTATTTGGACAAGAATGTTGTACTTTCATTATGCATTATGGGTAGTACTTTATACAAGAATGTGATTCGATTATTTTGTGTTTTGCCTTTCATTTTATATTATTGGACGGATCTACAAGAAAAATATTACTGTCATCTTGTCAATTGTAATAAAAGAATAAAGCTCAGTATTGACGCTACAGGGTCAATATTTAAAAAAATAATACCTCCTAGAGATCCTGCACAAATATATGTGGCTAAGCACATTTTTCTTTACCTGGCTGAATTACAAACAGGAAATTCTTGTGTACCGGTAACTCAAATGATAACTGATTTGCATACGTTAGAAAATATATACAAATGGCTCAAACAATGGATAGGCACCAAGAAAACTCCTGATGAAGTAGTTTGCGATGATTCGGCTGCATTAGTTGGAGCAATCATTAAAGCTTTTACTGACTTTGAATCTACCAAGGATTATATTGCATATTGCTTTGATGTCCTGATGAAAAAAGAAAAAATAAAAACAAATCATTGCCTTATTCGCTTGGACACATCGCATTTTGTGAAAACACTTTATAATTACCAATGTTTCAAATACGTTGACGAAAGGGTTATGAAATTTTATATAAAATATATTTGCAAAATCAAAGATTCTTCATCGTTCGGCGAAATCAAATTGATAATGCAAAATCTTATTGTTATTGCACTTAATAGATACACAGGAAAAGATTGTAACGGCCATCCTACGTTATGTAACCAAAGCTTACAGGAGTTGCTACAGACAGACACAGATAATACAAATAGAGAAGACAAAGATGATGATGAGGTCAGGGTGAATGAGGAAGTGAATACAATTACTAACGACCTACTCAACTTAGAAGAAATTGAAAATGTTACCTCAGACTTTATGACAGAATTTACCATGAAAGTTGACAAAGTTTCACTTGAATTGCAATTATCTGAGAAAAACGATATATGAAAATTTATATTACTTACCAGATTTTATTATTACCTTCAAGAGGCTAATGTCTAGATTGCCAATTTGGTCAAATGTGATGTTGCCATTTGTTTAGACAGAAAATGTGACATCAACCAGTTCAGACGTGGAAAGTTATTTCAAAAATATTAAAACACTTTTGAAAAGTCCCAACGACAGACTACGGGTGGACGAATTCCTAATGAAGCACCATGAATATATATCTGGGGATTTAAAGAACAAATTCAGTGATGATATTAGTGAAAAGAAAACAAAGGCTACTGAAAAAGCTAAAGTTGAGTCAAGTGACTTTTCGCAAGAATCTGTCATGTCTGATGAACCCATCCTTCTAGAGAACTGGCGAGGCCTGACTATAAGAAAACAGGAAAAACAAAAGCTAGAGATGCGGTCCAAAAATAAGTCGGTCGATTTTTTGGTAAATGGAAATAGTAGTTCAACTGGTATTAAAGGCGTAGTTGTAGAAAATACTTGCGCCTTCGATTGTCTGGTGCAATCTTTAGCAGTTGCTTATATAGATAGAATGAACATCCGCAAACTAATAGAAACAAAAACATCCGGTTTTATGATGCTTATTAAGTCTCTTGCTAAGAAAGATCCCATAAATTTATACAGCATACGAGCCAATATTATAAACAAATATTATTTTGACAAAACAAACACAACTGTCTTGACGATCATAAATTGTATGACGAATATTACTTTTGTTTTAGACAAAATTTTATTAAAAGATATTCCTATGGTTATATCGGAAAAACGATGCACAAATACACAATACAGTCAGAACAACTCCACATCTCAGCGAGAAGGCCGGGCAAAGTGGATAACTTAAGGTTTTTAGGGATTTAGCAGAAAAGGTTTACAATAAAAAAACAAAATAATTATCACAAATCAGTCTTTATTTATTGCTCTTACAAATACGAACGTCAGTAACCAATAATATTTAAACAATAATCAACAACAATTAAAATTTTAAAAAGTACGAAAGTATTCGCATTGCCCGGTACCCCGGGTAAAGCGGACCCCGTACTTGGGCAAAGTGAATACCCATATTCAATCTCTGAAAACATAGAAATAACTTCGATAAACTGCAAAAAAAAACTTTACTTGACAATAAAATTAGAAAATCAAGATTGGCAATTGTCACAGGTATACCCTTCATCATCATCATCATCATTTCAGCCGAAAGACGTCCACTGCTGGACATAGGCCTCCCCCAAGCACCTCCACTTCGACCGGTTTTGTGCTTCTCGCATCCAACGAGTTCCTGCGGCCTTCACAAGGTCGTCGGTCCACCTTGTGGGAGGCCTTCCAACGCTACGCCTTCCGGTACGCGGTCGCCACTCCAGAACCTTTCGGCCCCATCGGCCATCTGTTCTGCGAGCAATGTGCCCTGCCCACTGCCACTTAAGTTTGGCAATTCTTCGGGCTATGTCGGTTACCTTGGTTCTCCTGCGGATCTCTTCATTTCTGATTCGATCCCGCAGGGAAACTCCAAGCATAGCCCTCTCCATTGCCGTTTGGGTGACTTTCAGCCTTCTAATAAGGCCCATTATGAGCGACCACGTTTCAGTGCCATATGTCATCACTGGCAACACGCACTGGTCAAAGACTTTCGTCTTGAGACACTGCGGTATGTGGGACGAGAAGATATTGCGTAGCTTCCCGAACGCTGCCCAGCCGAGTCGGATTCGACGATTGACCTCTTTCTCGAAGTTGGACCTACCTAACTGGACAGTTTGTCCTAGGTAAATATACTCGTCCACGACTTCGAGTGTAGCGTCTCCGATCTTCATGAGAGTGGGTGTTACGTGGGCATTTGACATGACCTTCGTTTTGTCCATGTTCATTTTCAGACCCACTCTTTCAGAGGCTCTACTGAGGTCATCGAGCATTGTACTGAGGTCCTCCATAGTCTCAGCCATGACTACTATATCGTCGGCAAACCGAAGGTGAGTTATGTACTCGCCATTGATGTTAATGCCAGCTCCTTTCCAGTCCAGAACCTTAAAGACATCCTCCAGAGCAGCGGTGAACAGTTTCGGAGAGATAACGTCTCCCTGTCTCACACCTCGCTGCAGAAGGATAGGTTTCGAGGTCTGGTCCTGGAGTCGAACTGACATAGTGGCGTTTTCGTACAGACACTTCAGCACCTCGATGTACCGATAGTCGATCTGGCACCGTTGAAGAGACTGCAGTACAGCCCATGTCTCGATCGAATCAAAGGCTTTCTCGTAGTCCACAAACGCTAAGCAGAGAGGCAGGTTATACTCTTCGGTCTTCTGTATAACCTGTCGCAGCGTATGGATGTGGTCTACGGTGCTAAAGCCTTTACGGAATCCGGCTTGTTCGGGAGGCTGGAAGTCGTCAAACCTGCGCGCGAGACGGTTCGTGATGACTCTCGAAAACAGCTTGTAGACATGGCTCAGAAGTGAGATGGGCCTATAATTCTTAAGAAGGGCATTGTCACCCTTCTTAAAGAAAAGTATCACCACACCTCTGTTCCATGCCTGTGGTGTTTTACCCTCGAGTATGACGGAATCAAACAGCCTCTGAAGGGCCTTAAGAACGGGTTTTCCGCCGGCCTTCAGGAGCTCGGCCGTAATTCCGTCATCACCCGGTGCCTTGTTGTTTTTAAGCTGCTTCAGAGCCATCCTAATCTCGTACAGGCTGACGTCCGGGATGTCTTCGGTATAGTGTCGGGTCAATCTAGCTCTTGGGTCGTTTGCCAGACTCGTAACGGGGTTGCTTGTTGACGTGTATAACTGTCCATAGAACCTCTCGATCTCTCTCAACAGCTCAGGTTTGGCGGATACGATCCTGCCATCATCAGTCTTCAGTTTCATAAGCTGGCTCTGCCCAACAGACAAATCTCTAGCAAAAACCTTGGAGCCTCTATTTTGCTCTATCGCTTCCTCAATACGATCTGTATTGAAGCGGCGAAGGTCGCTTTTCAAGGACTTAGAGATCTGTCTGTTGAGCCGCCGGTACTTTAGAACATCATCTGAAGACTGCAGGATCATCTCGCGCCTCTCCTTCATGAGCCGCAAAGTAGGATCAGAGAGCTTCTTTTTCGTATTCGTACGACGGGTCTTGAAGATCTTAGACCCGACCGTATGGACAGCTTCCACGAACCCATCGTTATATTCGTCCACGGAGCTCCCCAGGCACTCGAAACGATTCTGAAGTTCGAGCTGAAAGCTCTCGGGGTTTTGAACTTGGATCGGCGCTGGGCGGAGCGTAGACCACATTAGTCGAGACCTTTCCAGCTTTATATTTAAGTTCAATGTGCCTCTTACCATGCGGTGATCACTTCCGGTTTTCACCGCGTTGATCACAGAGACATCATTGAATATTTGCTTCTTCGTCGACATAATGAAGTCAATCTCATTTTTAGTTGCACCATCCGGGCTCTGCCAGGTCCACTTCCTGTGCTCACGTTTTCTGAAGAAGGAATTCATCATAAAGAGGCCTTCCTTCTCCATAAAACTAGCCAGTAGGTGGCCCCGGTGGTTCCGTCGTCCAACTCCAAATTGCCCCATTCGCAGCTCACCATCGCTTCGTTTACCCAGTTTCGCGTTAAAGTCCCCCATGACAACGGTGAAGTGAGTTTTAGAACCATGCATAGCTCTGGAAATATCCTCATACATGGTCTCCACCTCATCGTCGGGGTGTGACGAGGTCGGGGCGTAAACCTGTACAACCTTCAGCGAATACCTTGCGGATATTCTGAGTATAAGGTACGCCACCCTGGTCGACACACTCTCAATCTTCACCACGTTGCTCACAAGGGACTTGTGGACGATAAACCCGACACCACCTTGGGACTGCTGGTCGCCCTCCCGGAAATAGAGCAAGTTGCCAGATTTAAGGATTATCGAGTCCTCCCCCTCTCTTCGGACTTCAGATAATCCCACTATGCCCCATCGCAACCTGCTCAATTCTTCCTCGAGTTCGGAGATCTTCTCGTCGGTCCGGAGTGTACGCGTGTTGTATGTTGCCAGGTCCAGTTTTCGGTTATTTTGGTAGCCGGATCTCTTCCGGGGATTCTTAGCACCCCTTGCCTCACCGTGGCCTTGGCCGCTACCGTAGCCAAGGGTAGGCGGGCCGCCGGGCACTAGGGGCCAAGTATTTTTTGTGCTTCTCATTTGGGGGGGGATTTGCCATAATCGCCACGCTTGGCATGCGGGTTGGCGATCGCAGTATGATATTAAATGCATAGAGAACGCTGCTGCCCATTCTCCGGTACGTCCCTTAGTCGCCTTTTACGACACCCATGGGAAGAAGGGGGGGGGTGGTGCTATTCTTTAAGTCCGGCACCACACGGAAAACCCTTGAGGTATACCCTTGAGTACACAGGTATACCCTTGAGTGCCATCAAAAGCAGAACAATCTTCGTGACACCATTGTTGACAAATGTCACATTGAATCCAATTTTCAATTGGTTTACCGTCTTCTTCAATATATATTTCACCGCAAAAAAAGCATAAAATATCCTTAAATTCTTTTATTTCCTATGGCTGTTTAACCTTTTTAGCAGTTTTTTTGTCTTTGTCAGTCTTTGTATTAGTCTTCTTAGGAGCAGTTTTTGACTTATCATTCAGTCTTTTAGTGACATTCTTAACTTTATTTTTCTCATATTTCTGCTTTTGATCTTCCTTGATCGGAGTACTGGTTAATATTTCCGATTTTTGTAATTTCCGTTTACGTGTGGTCATTGGTTTGGCAGGATTTGGAATAGGTCTTAACACCGAGGGACTGCAGTGGGAGGTTGAGCATCCCGGTTTCGGATCAGGTGAGTTGTCACGGCTAGTATTCTGTCGAATATTTACTTCAGTCTCTGGCACCACTGTGTCATCTCTCTGAGCAGCTATATCTGGCTCAAAAGCGGAGACAATTCGGGAACATCCTGGTTCTGGTTCAGGTGTACATCTGTAGCTACGAATCTTTTCAGGCGTGGTAACAATGGGCGCTACAAAGTCTTGAAACTCACAAGAGGGCGTTCTGTTTCGAGATGGAAATATTTCTGATAGAGGTTCTACTGAATTTGATGGAATCTGTTCTTAAAGGAGTGAAGGCGAAGGAGTTGAAGAAGTTTCTGCAAAATGTATGAAAATATCTGGATTTGATGGAATCTGATCTTGAAGAAGGGAAAGCGAAGGAGTTGGAGAAATGGCTGCAAAACGTACGGGAATATCGATCGTTTCTAGTGCGTTTTCACTTTCTGTGCCAATATTCATTTTAGACGTTCCTGCAATCACAGCGGCTGGTTCGTAATCTTCGTCACCAAAAGCATATTTATTCACAGGCCAAATACCAGGTCTTTCAAATCCATGAACTGCATTTTGAGCTACTGCACTTTTCAGAAAAGCTGGTGATAATAGTCTGGCTACATCGTATTGATTTATAATGCGTCCTGGGTGCGATTTTTGGAATAAATTTACCTCCCTTTCAAAGTAAGTTTTCAGAGGGCCATAAACCGCTACATCCATGGGCTGCATTTTATGAGTTGAGTGTGTGAGGTACGCATCGCTACATCTTCTTCAAGCCACGCATCGCATAGAAATGAAGATCGCACGTCGTAGAGATCGCGACGCCCCCGTAAGGGGGCGTGGCGAGCGGTACCAGGGCTGAGCCCCCCGGCCGCGAAAAGCAACACGGTGGCCTGTAAAAACAGGCCCCTCGTTAGGTTGGCGACATTGGCCTAATAGAATTTGAACGCACGTAACATTTTACGTGCGTCCATGTGAGTGATTGCATGTTGTGTCTCTGCAGGCGCGCCGCGACGCTGTTATAATACAGCGCCGCTTTCTTCACGACACCTCGGCGGTCTGTCCCCGCCAGGTGAGACCCCCAGTTGCCTGGGGGAGGCCCGGCGGAGGACGACCAGCGACGGAGGTGCCGACTCGACGCTCCTACAGAGTTGGGTGATATTTGCCCCCGCCCGTCCCGCTTCCAGAGCTAGCCGGTCACGGTCCGAGCTAAGAGGCAGTCGTGTGTGTGTGAGCGGTATTGTACTGTGTAACACCGCTCAGTGTCTACGTGCCCGCAGCCCGCACTGCGCGGTCACGTGTGAGTTTGGGCGTCTGTTGAGTAGCGAGTGACTGCGTTCGCTACGTAACGTGCCTATATTAACCTAGCACACGTTACGCAACGAGTGTGTGTAATATGTGGAGTTCATTTGTTTCGAGTGGGCCGCGTGTAACCTGGGTGCGGCTCACTCGAGGCGTCAGTCCGGTGCGATGGGGTCGTCGTCCGCTACCAGGTCGCGGGGCAGGGGTCTCGCGTCGGGGGGGCGCGCATGCCAGGGCGCAATGTCCTGGATATGAGGCCAGGCACATGCGTCGGCACGCGCGAACATTCCCTTCGCGAGTCGCCGCACAAACTCCTCCAGGCTCTCAATCCCGAGGTCCCGGTGGATGATATCGTTCCTCACGAAACGAGGCGCGCCTACTATGGTCCGCAGCGCAAGGTTTTGCTGCGCGCGGAGTAGCTTTCGGCTCGGCTCGCTCGTGAGGGCGAACCATGCCGGGGCGGCATACGTCAAGATTGGGCGTACGTACAACTTGTACACACCCAACTTGACGCGTGCCGGAATGCTGGACGAGAGCACTGGTTTGAGTTGGTTGCGGGCGACCCTACCCCGTGCGGCGACCGAGCGGACGTGTGGCCCCATCGTGAGCCGACGATCGATAGTCACCCCCAGGTACTTGACCCGGGGCGACCACGCGATGTCGGCTCCCTGCAGCTTCAAGGGTGGTGGGAGGAGCGCGGACCCGGTGACCATCGCCTGCGTCTTACCCACGTTCACCGACAGCCGCCACTTGGACAGCCACTCGGGAAGCAGATCGAGCGCGCGCTGCATCTTGACCGCCGCGTACTTCGCATTAAGCGATGTAGTAATGTACGCGGCGTCATCTGCGTACAGCGCGAGCATTGCGTCCGGAGTGGTGGGGATGTCGTCGGTGTAACGTGAGTAACACGTCGGCGAGACGCAGCTGCCCTGCGGTACACCCGCGAGCACCGGGCGGGCGCTAGACAGCGCCCCATCGACCACCACCCTGAAAGTCCTGTTGGAGAGGAAAGTAGAGACCACTTTTACAACGCGACGGGGCGCGCCGGATGTGGCCATCTTGTATACGAGGCCGTCGTGCCACACACGGTCGAAGGCCTTCTCCATGTCGAGGAATACTGCCACCGAATATTCCTTTTTATTTAGCGCGGCTGCGAGGTGGTGCAGTACCCTCGACAGCTGGAGCGTCGTACTATGGTCCGCCCGAAACCCAAACTGCTCCGGGCGCGGCGCGACGTGTGGTTGGAGATGTCGCAGCAGGAGTGCTTCGAACACCTTGGAGACGGTCGACAACAGCGTGATCGGCCGATAGCTCTCCGGCTTCAGGATGTTTTTCCCCGCCTTGGGCAGCATGATGACGCGCCCCTCCTTCCACGAAGCGGGAAAGGCCCCCGTGCGCAGTATCGCCGTGAACAGGCGCGCCAGCGCCGCTACCATACGGTACGGCAGGTGGCGCAGCACTGTGTTGGTGATACCGTCAGCACCGGGGGCCTTCCTGGGCTTCGTCTTAAGGATGGCGCGTCTAACTGCGCCCGGCGAGAAAAAGACGGGGTCCTCATCGGGAGCTATCGGCGGGCCGAAGTAGTCTCCCAGGTGTTTCTCGACTGCTGCGACATGCTCGGTGTCGGCGGTCGGGTTTGGGCGGAACTGACGCTCCAGGTGTTCGGCGAAGACCTCCGCCCGGTCCTCCGCTGCGTACTTGAGCGCCCCGTCGCTGTTGAGCAGCGGACGCACCGGGGCTGGGGTATTCGTAAGTTGGCCGCAAAGCTTGTGTAACGACGGCCAACTGTCCGTCGTGGCGTCGATTCTTTCCTCCCAGCCCGCGGTGGTAAGCGCCTGTAACTCGGCCTTTACCTTCTCCGCGAGACGGTTCAGCTGCGTTTTCAACGTAGGGCATCTTAGCTGTTGCCACTGCTTGCGGATGCGCCTCTTCTCGGCGATCATAGCGTTAATGCGCGCCGGCAGGGGCGGCAATAGCCCTCTCCCCTGCGGCTGCGTGCTAGTCGCCGTTTGTAAGGCGCTCTGTATGCAAGCAGTGACTTCGTCCGCTGTCTCGTCCACGTCCGCGGAGGTGACGATAGGCCGAGTCGGCGTGGTGGTCTCTACTTCCTCTGCGAACTTTGTCCAGTCCGTGATTCGACGTGGCGCTAGGGGCTTCAGTCGGGCCGGCGTTCCCGATAAGACGACGAGTACAGGTTGGTGGTCCGATTGTAACTCGTCGTCTATCACTTGCTGCGTGATCTGACGGTGTAGCCCTCGGTGGACTACGATGTCCAGCACGTCCGGCATGTACTGCCTGGCGTCAGGGTAGTGGGTGGGCGTCTCAGGGCCGGACACCGTATAGCCGAAGGCTTCCGCGTCCGCGAAGAGTCGTCTCCCCTCGGTATTCGTGTTGCACGAGTTCCACGCCGGGTGCTTGCAGTTGAAGTCGCCGGCAAGGATGGTGGCGCGTGAGGTGCTACCAAGCAGGGCCCGCAGCTCGGTAAAGTTCAAGCGAGCCGCGGGCGGCTTGTAGCACGCGTAGATGTTGATATCCTCGCCGGCAACGTGTAGCTGCACACCCAGCGCGTAAAACGTGCTAAGCGACGGCAAGGGGAGTTCTTGATGGACGACTCTTCGCCTCACAAGTACCGCCAGACCACGGTACGTTAAATGAGCCGACCGTTCGTCCTTCCTATAAGCGAGGTACCCCGGGAACCTAATCTTGTCCTCAGGTCCCAGGAGCGTCTCGCTTATTAGCGCCACGTCGATGTTTTGTTCCCGAAGGAGGTGGCGGAGGGGGGCGACCTTATTTTTTAGGCCGCGGGCGTTCCAATGGATCACCCTTAACGGTCTATCCATGGTAAAGCGTCAGTAGCGTGGCTAGACCGTCAAGGATGACCGTCTCCACATCTTGTCCCTGCCTAATCGCTTTGATTAAGTCCATCAATAGTTTGATGGCGCAGGCTGTAAAGTCTTTCTTGGTTAATGAGGCCGCGCTGGTGGCGCCAGCGCCGGCACTCGCAGCTTTCTTGAACTGAAGGGGTTCCGTTTTTTCCCGCTGCGTAGTGCCGGCGCTAGCGGCGGGTGCCTTGTTTGCTTCAGTTTTCTTTGTTGTTTCTACAGCCTGCGCCCCGCTTTCGGCAGGGACGGCCGTAGGGATTTCTCCTGTGGTCGCCGAGGGGGGGGGGTTGGGTTTCTTCCCCTTTCTCTTCCCCCCGCGCCTCTTCTTCCTCCGCCCGGAGGAGGTGGCTTGGGTCCTCGTTGTAGGCCCGTTGGCCGCCGCCATCAGCGTCGTGCCTTGAGCCTCTTCCTCTGGCGTCTTCTGTGGCCTCTCTGTCGCCGCTTGTGGCTGGCGCACAGTGGCCGTGATGGCAGCGGTCCCCGCTCGCTTATTCCTTATTTCCTTCTGGAATACGGGGCACTTGATGTTGCACGCGGGGTGCGGGCCACCGCAATTCGCGCAAGTGGCCGGCTCTTCCCGCGGGCGCGGGCAGTCGCGCGCCGCGTGTTCGTCCCCGCATCGCACGCAAACGAGCGGGCGGTGGCACAGGTGCGAGCTGTGTCTGAAGCGCTGGCACCTGTGACACTGAGCGGGCCCGCGTTTTCCACGCCAAGCCTCTATTTTGACACCACGCATATACATAAATATGGTGGTGTCGTATATGGCCCGGACGTCTGGAGTCTTTTTAAGTATCGCGTGAAACACGCAGCCGGGTCGTCCTGCCGCCCCCTTGATATGGCGGACGTACTCCGGCTGGTATCCCAGCGTCCGGAGCTCCTCCTCAATCTCCTTCGGGTCTGTATCCGCCGGGAGTCCTCTTATGGCCACCTTCAGGCTCTTCTCCGCCGGCAGCGAGTACGCAAACCAGGAGACGCCGCTGTCCTTCTCCAGGCCCGTCAAGTACCGCTGGACCAGCCGGTACTCCTCCTCGCTGTCTGGGGTGAAGCGGACTCCACCCCCGTATGGACGAGCGTTAGGGGGCCGGCCCAGTTTGGCACTGATGGCCCGGAAATGCGTCGCCCAGTTTGGCAGCTTCTCTACTACCAGCGGAGGGTAGCGAAGCTTCTTCTTCCCCGGCGTTGGCTTGGTAGCGGCGCCGGGGGTGGCGGCAGAGGGGGGTGGCGCATTTGCACTCACCTCCGTGGTTGTCGGTGTAGGTGGCGGCGACGGTGATGGCGAGCGCGGCGGCGTGCGGCGCGCCACCGCGGCGAAGGTGGGCGAAGAAGGCGCGCCCCGACCCCGCGGCGCGCTTTCGCGCTGTGGCCGCGGCGGGTCGATGCAATACCTCTTCGCCTCTTCCCCCACCGCGGTCTCGCCGGAACTCCTCCTGCGTCGCTGGGGTCTAGGCTCCGACTGCGGTATATAGTCGAGCCCCCCCCGCGACGGCGTTGGTGGCGGCGTAGATGCCGGCGACATCGCCTCGGCGACTTTTACTCCCCCGGTGGGCCGCGGACCGGATCGCGGGGTCGTGTCTCGCGACACGTCTGAGCGACCGGACGCGGCCGAGCCCACCGATGCGAGCGACATACTCGACCCCGCGTTCGACGAGCACGCCGAAAGCATGGCGGGCGAGTCGTATGCCGAGGCTCTAGGCGGTGCCGGCGAACCACATACCTGGGCTGCTGCAGTGGATTGGGTGTGTGCCGGACGGGATGGTCGGGGTCCGGCACTCGCTGGCCGCTCCTGCTCCGCTGTCGCCGGTCCCGCCGTCCCGCCAGCGAGCTGCGGGGGCCGGATGTGGCGGTGCGCGATGCTGGCACAGCTTCGGGCTTCCTCGTGTCGGGCGCCGGCGGCGACGCGAAACGCGGCGGCGCGGCGCTACGAGCGGGTGGTGCGCGGGTTCGCGCGGATGGTACGGGGGCACGCGCGGGGAGCGCGGGGAATTCGCGCTGCGCCGCGGTGCGCGCAGCGGGCGCGGCGGCGCGCGCAGCGGGCGCGGCGGGCGCGGCGGGCGCGGCGGGCGCGGCGGTGCGCACAACGGGTGCGGAGGTGCGCGCGGGTGTGGGCACGCGCGCGGGCGGCAACGCGGCACGCGCATGCGGTGCGCGGCTTTGTGTCGCGGCGGGCCCCGGGGCCTGGATCGGCACTGGGCGGAAGGCAGTCGGGCGAACTGCGACGGCTTGCTGGCGGCTCGTCGACGGTGCCGGCGCAACGCGCGCAGGCGCCGATGTCGTCGGTGGGCCGGCAGCTACAGCGGTGCTCGACTCCCCCCCCCCTCCTCTTTCCTCTTCCTTCTTCTTCCTTTCTTCCTTCTCCTTCCGACTGGAGCCGGCCGGCGGTGCACCGGACAACGCCACGCCGATGTTCGGCAGCGACGTCGCCCGATCCAGCGCAGGCCGGAGCTCCTCCTGGGACCCGGCATCGCGGCCGCGCATGCCGGGCTTCGGCATCTTCGGAGGCGTGGTCTCCGCGACCGCCGCGGCGATTGCTCGCCGAACAGCACGGAGGCTCCCTCTGTGTTTGCACAAGGGGTACTTGTAGCAAACACAGAGAAAACGATTAAAAATTCGCGGTCCGCGCGGAGCAAACTTGTTCTTAGGCAGGACAAGCTCGTGTGACCACGGGCAAATCCTGAAGATCGCACGCGCTGCGAACGCGTTATATTTACGTTAGTGCTATCTCGCTCGCGCGCGCATCTGTCTCGTTTCTTTTTGGTACTTACATCAGTCCTGTAGGCGCGTTCTTATTGGACGATCGCGCGACGCCTTCATGGTAGCACTAGCACTACTTCAGCCCCTGAGATTTTACACTTAAGCTCATTGTGTGTACGGAAAAATATACGTTCATATTTCTACACTTCTACTCTTGTTTTATTCCATCATTACCTACTAAGCTGCTACAAGTGTGGGGCCAAGGATAAAATTACGACATTGTTCTTGCTAGCGTAATCTAAGGCTGGGTAATACTTATGGCTCTCGTGGTTATCCAATAATAGAAGTATTTTCTTCTCAGGGGTAGGTCGAACATGTTCCACAAAAAAATGCATCCAATTCAAGAACACCTCACCTGAAGTCCAACCGTTTGGAGTACAGGTTCCTTGAGTGCCGGGAGGTGCACCATCAAGTATTCTGGGTTGCATCTTTTTTCTGGCGAAAATTAGGAATGGTGGGAGAAATGAACCAGCAGCATTGCAACAGCCTATGACAGTAGTCAATTGACCACGTTCTGCACTGGCGATTATGCCCACTTGTTTCTTTCCTTTCGTGGATAGAACTTTAGGCGGTTTATTTGTGGTTGTAGATATACCAGTTTCATCCATGTTGTATAATCTAGATGCATCAATATCATATTTTTCTGTTAAAGCTTCAAGGTTTTCATAAAAACGTCCAACTTCATGTCTATTAAATCCTTTTGCCCTTGCAACCGATGTTGCCTCTGGAGTTCTGAGGGTTATTTGCTTGTGACGAGACAAAAATGACGATAACCAATCATCTCCAGCTTTTTCGTACTTGTCCCAGTTATTCGGGTAGTTCAAATGATTGTTCTTTGCGTAGATGAACGCTAAATTTTTGAATTCATCTCGAGTCAAGTCGAAAAATACAGAATCCATATCTTTTAGATACGTCACTAACTCTATTTCCTGATCTTCAGTGAAAACAGGACGGAATCGACCAAGTTTTGAAGCAGCGATGCCGGTTTTTACATGCCTATACAAGGTTGCATAAGCCAAACCATACTTTTTAGCTGTGCTTTTTATGGACTCTCCAGCTTTGCACAAATTAATAGCCGTTTGCATAGCCTTTTCATCCCACGTCCCTTGCTTAGTTTTTTTTTGTATTTATTCACCAAATAAAAGACATTTTTAGATAATAAGTCACCAATGAAAAATGGCGGGCAAAGTGGATACCATATCCACTTTGCCCTATTCACTTTGCCCCACTAGGTAAGTTTTGAGGTTAACACATTTCATACAAAAACGAATAATTCTGACTTTCTGTTAAATATACCATAAAAACCTACTTTGATATGCTACCGAATTAAGACATTCCTAAAAATAAAGAACTAGTAATACAGGAGAAATGATCAATGTACTTACCGCGTAAAATCAATCTTTTATTTACGAAAACACAAATCTTCACTCCGCGGGCGGGACGCGACGCGGCCCCTCGCTTCGATGTTTGCCGCATACTAAACCAAGATGGCCGAACGTAACAGTGGCGGTGTATTGAATGAACAACAAATATTTTACGAGTAGTGGGGAGTATTCGCTTTGCCCGGGGTATTCACTATGCCCGGCCTTCCCCTATGTTCGTACATGCCACTGAATGAACTAATTTTGTCTGATAAAGGTATTTCAGCCCTTGAAGAATCGGCTCGAACAATGTTAGTGATTGATTCAGGTGTGCTATGTGTTAAAAGTAATGACGACGGTGTAAAATGTACCGGTAAACAAACTATTAACCACACATTGAATGATTTATTAATATTTGAAATTGATTTAAGCGTTGATTTAAATGGCATTCTAGACACTATGACATTACAAGGAAAATTATTTACACTGTTGTCAGTGATTGGGTGTTTACCAAATATTCGCCATTACGTCGCTCACTGCAAGCGTCTGGATGATACTTGGGAAACATATTATGATGATTTAAGTACTAAAGTTACAAGGACTAAAAACCAGCAAATGAATGTTCATTGCATTTTATACGCAAAATTGTAAATTATAACTTATTTTTATCAAAATGTTTGTTTTTAATTTAGGCCTTGCATTTTAAAGTTGGAAAATAACTTGAAAACTCCTTTATTTATGGACTATATTTTTAATAAGTGTGGTGGGGTAAGACTAACATAGTTTTCTGCCAGACAGTAAAGATCAATTTTCATGGCTAGGCTTACCTCTGAGCTAATAAAATCAGTGATACCTAAAAACTATACGCTTTTACGAAATAATGAGTATATTTCCGCTAATGCATTCAGAACGTACATTCTGAATGAATTGTAAGACAGTCAAAACTGCTTGTCTTGCCCCACCAATTGGGGTAAGAATAACAGTACTGTATTTTAACAGAAAACATACACTTATTGGAGTTTCTAAAGAAAAATCGTAAATGTAATAAGTACTCAAATTTAATCTGAACTTATCATAACGAACAAACGTTTATTTTTGTAGCAATTCGTTTATTACATGATTTGGGGCAAGACTAACATACAATCAAAATCAGAGGTGCAGAACCTTTTGAGTAACATCAATAGCATAATATGTAATGTTATACGTTAGACAATAATTAAAAGACAGACCAAGGAATAAGTTGAATGAAACTTTATTTCCATATTAAAATAATAAAATTCTACATTCACACTTTCAAAATAAACATTTTTTAATCACTATTCTAATAGGAACTTTTATTTTATTTATTTTAAAATCTACTGAACATTGCCTTGAAATTACATTTTGAATAATACCTTTCCTCTTCGACCTATCAATGGTTCGGGTAGTTTGCATACAATATCTTCTAAATGTCTGACTTCGCATTATGTCTGATACGTGTGGGAATTTTATACGCTATAGCGGCTCTATAAGCTGTCATCTCGCCATTCTTGACTAATTCCACAGCTTCCAGCAATTGTTCTCGGGTATATTTAGCTGCCCTATCTGTTTTCCGAACATAATTGCGAACCATGTTGTCCGTGGTACCGTCTGTAAAGAATTAAATATTTTACTCCATCTCGCATGACGAAAACGAAACGACTCAATTTTACTCTCTAGCGAGAAAAAGTGTTTTGAATTTAGAACGCTGTGAATTGACAGTTCTAATTTCTGTCTGGGACTTACCATCTTACTTACTAACTTTACCTAGTCGAAAGAAAAATACCCTATACGAAAATGTTGAATATAACTGACTTGGGGAAAGACTAACATACGTCTGTCTTACCCCGGACAAACTGATAGTCATGCCCCACTTTGACATTTCTAGATTATGTTTTGGCTTCGTAAAATATTAGAGGAAATCGTTTGTTTAATGTTAAAATGATTCAATAATTTAAAAGACAATATTAATATGTTGCTACTTACGCTCAAGACTCCTCCATTTAACGCTTATTTTCACCAAAATTTTAAGGAATTCGTCAGACTCAACCACGTGCAATATATTTTTTCTCAACTGATATTTTCGTTTCATTATGTTGGCAATATTAACCATCAGAAGTGCCATCTGTGTTTTGAGTCGAAAACTTTTTCGTCAGAACTGTTTTATCGACATAACAATTTCAAAAAGAAGGCATTACTTTTAGAGATATTTGAAAGTGATAGTCTTGCCCCGCTGATAGACTTACCCCACCCCACTTACGCGGCTTTGGTACACTCTTTTTTTCATTGTTATTTCTTGTTTAAAGGGTTAAATGCTTAAATTCAATCTATTGACTTATGTTTGTTATATAAAACACTTCATTTACAATACCTTGTATTAACAATTGTTAATATTTGATTATGAAAATATATTTGTTATTCGTATACCTTATTGTTTATTTTAAACCAAAATTTTCAAACTAACTACCTATTCTTAGGTAGATAGGTAAACAAAAACCAAAAAGTGCACCTTTTTCAAAATCATTGTTGGTAATAAAAATAAAAGTTTATAGATGAAGTCCAGGTCTTTTTATAAAGTACTTATTATGCTGTTTTCGTTGGCATAAAGAAATAAAGCACATTTCGTTATACATATTTGCTGAAAGTAATCCTCCCTAGCCGCGCCACATACTCTAAAGACTAATTAATTAAAATGAATAATTTCTTGAGAGAAAAAAGTATCAACGAAGAGTAGAGAAAAGGTACTATTATGTAAATTGATTTAACGATAGTTAATATTAAATATTGCAAATTTGACTTGCTGCAGAGTATACCTTCCAGCTGGACCACACCCTACGACCAATAACTCCGTAACTAAAGGGGTTTATTGGACCATATTTGTCGTAGGCAAGGTACTCTTTAGGTAGTTTTTTTCGGGATATTGATTTATTAATAGTTCATTATACTCTATTTAATTTGAGGTGGCGCGGCCAGAGAGCACTGCCTGGCGGCCGGACCACATAAATTGTTAAATAAAAAGATATCTCTTGAGGTACTAAAAATATATATATATTCCGATGAAAGTAGAATTTAGGTAGGTATTATTTCGAGCTATAGCATCTGAGTACTAAAATGTGGTCCGGCCACAAGGGAACACGCTCAGCCAGTTTAATACTTTTAGGCAGGAAAATGTCTGAGGTACTGAATCTATATTGAGGTAAGTTACATGTGATTTGTTCAACAACATGACATGTGGCCGTAACCTTAAAGGGGTTCGTTAGAGAATGGATTTCTAGAGGTAAGCAATGCTTCAACCTTGTTTTTAACCGACTTCGAAAAAAGGAGGAGGTTATCAATTCGACTGTATTTTTTTTTTATGTTTGTTACCTCATAACTTGCGACTGCGTGAACCGATTTTCATGACTTTTTTTTTATTTGAAAGCTGGTGCTTCCCGTGTAGTCCCATAGTCACCAAGTCAGGATCTGATGATTGGATCCTGGAGAAATCGAAGGAACTCTTCAAATATTATAGGCACACCTATAGCGATTTGGGTATTTTTTATAGTAACTCGTGCATTTGCTCTCGGAAAGCACCATTTGGTGAAGTGGAACTGATGATGAAGACCACAGATGGCCACCGGAACTACTCAATAATATCTAAGTATTTTACGGGTTGCGATTCGATTACTTTAATATGGTTGCGAAGCAATTTATGCTCGCCACGATGTGAATGGTAATATGGAGCTGATGGTGGACCAGGAGAACTCCTCAACAATTAAATTCCCTGCATTGGGAAAAGCAATATTTTGTAAAAGGTGATGAGCAAGTTGACACTACGCTATTGTAACTTAGATAAATTATAAGCAGACCCACTAAAAAGCGTAAAATAAAAACTTTTTAACGAAAATACAACCGACTTCCAAAAGAAACACTACAAAGTGAAAAATAACTTTAATTTCGGAAGTCGGCGGCAAAAAACGTAAATACAAAACCAAAGACACCGACTTCCGAAATTAAAGTTATTTTTCACTTTGTAGTGTTTCTTTTGGAAGTCGGTTGTATTTTTGTTAAAAAGTTTTTTGTATTAGTGATACCAACTACATTGACATTACTATGGGTAGGTTCCAAATCAAGCAGCTGTAATGCCCTTTGTGTAATAAAGGTCAGCTGAGAACCACTGTCAAGCAGGGCTTTAAGGTGGACTTCAGCGCCGTCCCGAGTGACAAGTTTCACCTTAGCTGTGGGTAAAAGAACATCATTACTAATGTTATTGCTTGCCGCTAATGATGCGTTTGATGCTGAGCCAGTGGTTTGTGTATTACATAATATGTTTTTATCTGTATCATGATTAGTGGTGGTTAATAAAACGTATAGCGTCAAAAAATAACACGCTATGTATTTATAGCATCTAGCGTTTGTTGTACCGACTCTGACTTCGCGCTAGAAATATAACGTTTCAACAAACTATGCATCTCAAATTCTAAACTTACACAGCGGGGCGAGAGCGGGATAGCATTATAGTTTTATAACTTTTATAGCGTCACAGGCTCACAGTCACAGCGCGTCGCGTCGGGGCATTCGGGCGAAATCGTATGAACTCGGGCGGCAGTCGGCGCGGGCGCCCCGCGGTACCTGTTTATTACGTACGCGTTGTTTTGTAAACAAACACGGCGCTCGCGCGTTACTTTTTTTAAATAATAATTTTGTTTCTGTGCAACTTGTACTATTGTAAATATAATAATTCTCATGTTTCGTACATTCGTCGTGCTATTGTAAATATTGTGTGTTCGCTTTTAAGAATTGTAAATAGGTAGGATGTTACTGTCAACTGTGTGGTGACAAAGTGAAACTGTGGATAGTGATTTGTAAATAAGTTTTAGACAATTAATTAGGTAGTTAAGTAATAAGGACTTTTGAATTGCTTAACTATCAAAGTAGATACCTAGTAAAATGCCTCGCGGTAGTGATTTACCAATTTGGAACTTTTTCGAGAAGTCCAGTGAAGGCAATAAAACAGCTGTGTGCAATTATTGTCGTCGAGAGCTGTCATTTAAATCGACGATAACAAATTTAAAAGCTCACTTAAAACAAAAACACATTTCGGCATACAATATTTTTTTAAATTACGCCAAAACCCTAGTGTCAGTGCCTGAATCTGTGGTGAGTAACATTTCCTGTGAAAATGAAGGTTTGCATGAGAAGAATTCCAGCGGTGGTGGTGCTTGTACTGGTGGAGGTGGAAATTTTGAATCAGCAACGGCATGCATTAGTGGTGGCGAGACAGGGAGACACAGCAGGATTGCTACTAATACTAACTATGGTAATATTAATGAACCGCCGCCAAAAAAAGTACAGCGGGTAATGCAGACATATTTAAGAAAAAAACTCAAACCAGAGGAAAAGGCTAATATCGATCTAAGTCTATTAAAAATGATCGTGTATGATTTTCAACCTTTTTCTATTGTTAACGACGTAGGGTTTCGTGCGTACACGCATTCTCTTAATCCCAATTACGAAATACCGGACCGCAAAACTTTGTCGGTAAATCTTCTACCAAAAATTTATGAAAAACGGCTTGAAGAAATGAAAACATTTGTCCAGCTCAATGCCAAGTCAGTCTGTATTACGGTGGACAGTTGGAGTTCTCGTAATATGGATAGTTACATGGGAATGACGGCGCATTTTATGACAGAAGACCCCATAGCACTGAAACCGGTTTTGATCCAATGTGCCGAGTTCGAAGGTCACCATACGGGTATAAAAATGTACCGAGAAATTAAAAAAATTTTAGAAGTCTGAGGGATATTTGATAAGGTCAACTTTTTGTCACCGACAACGCGTCCAACATGGAGAGTGCAGCAAGATACCTGGAGGTGGATGGCTGGTCACATTTCGGATGTTTTGCCCATAAATTAAATCTTGTGGTGCAAGATGCCCTAGGTGAAATAAGAGATATTTTGGCCAAGGTGCAAAGAATAGTCAACTATTTTAGAAAAAGCAATATAGCCAAAGAAAAACTTTTGAAATACCAAAGGAATCAAAAAAACGTTACTGAACCTAAAATGGTTATAAAATCAGTGCCTACACGGTGGAACTCTGTATATTTAATGCTGGTAAGGTTCGTTGAGTTAGGAGAATCTTTGCGAGCCACTATACCAAATTTAGGAACTGATCTTCCAATTATACCCATGGAAGATTGGAAGTGTTTTGAGCAAATTTGTATAATTCTCAAACCTTTTTACGAAGCCACCGTAGAAATGAGTGCTGAAAATTATTTAGTTGCAAGTAAGGCAATTGTTCTCACATCAAGCCTCATTACTAAAACAAAAAAAAAAAAAACTAGCGGAAAAACTAAAAGGGGGTAAACGGAGCCGGTCGAAACCCAACAAGGTTTTGAAAAGGCAGGATCCAAAGAAGGACACGTGCGACAAGGATGGTTTCATCAAAGTGGAGAAGAAGAAGAAGAAGAAACCTCCTTGTCGGAACCAGTGCGGCACCGCGCTGGCAGGACCCAACATGCTGCTGCGTCCAGCAATCCCGACGACGCAGCTGTACGTGTCCAGACTGCACCACTCCACGAAGGTTGAGGAGATCGTGGAGTACTTGCGTGTGAAGACCAACTGGACTTTGAGGGTCGAGAAGTTGGAGGCGCGTCACAACACGAACTTCAAGTCGTTCGTGGTGCGTGTTCCGACACACCATCTCGAGAAGTTCCTCAAAGAAGAGTTCTGGCCGAAGGGTGTTGTGTACCGCCGGTTTCGTGGCCGGCTACATGACACCAGTCAGCGAAACATGACGCCGTCACTTCGTGTTTAGTTAGTTTGTAATTATAATGATGTATTTATTTATAGTATTTTTAAGTTATATTAATATTGTATTTTATGTGTTTCCTATGGGCCTTGATGCCTGAAATAAATGGATAAATAAAATAAATAAATTAACATCTGTGAGAATTACACCAGACTGCAAGAATTATCTACTCCGGTCAAGAAACTTGCACAATAATTGAAAGATGGTATGAAAAACCGATTAGGAGAAATAGAAAAAAACGAAGCAATAAGTTTAAGCACAGTTTTAGATCCCAGGTTTAAGATGAAAGCCATAAAAAATGAAGAACAAAATGAACACCTCTTATACACCCTGAAAAAGAAAATTACAGATGAGATAAACAACACAATTCAGCCATCACAAAATGAAGAACCTGGACCATCAACATCAGCCGCAAGTTTTATTTCGTCCCATAATTCAGAAATAGAATGCGACAGCGACATGCCCTCATACAGTTTATGGTGCGAATTTGATGCCGAAGCCAATAAAGATTTCGTCACGAAATCACCGGAAGTCGAAGCGGCAGAAGAGTTGCAGAAATATTTGGCCGACAACTTAATAAAAGAACGGAATGCCCCTTTAAATACTGGCGAGAACACAAATTTATTTATCCGCAATTATATAAATTATTTATTAAACATTGCAATATAATGGCAACCTCAGTTCCTTGCGAACGCATCTTCTCTAAGTCAGGGTACATCATTAACGATCGTAGAACACGGCTTTCTACGACAAAAGTAGCCCAACTAATGTTTCTGAACGTAAATAAATTTTAATGCAACTGAAAGGAAGCAAGTGTACATAAAGAATAAGTAAAATAAAAAAAATAAAAAACAAAAAAAGTGATTTTTAACCGAGGAACAAACTCATAACATGTAAATTATTGTAAATAGTTGATTTTTTGTAAATACAATCAATAAACTTTTAAATACGCCTATAATAAATAATAATTGTCTCACAAAACTTTTATAATTAAATTTAATCAATTTTATTATAGACAGTCCTAAGCCTGGAAAGTATGAAGGAAAGTTCATGGATCTATAGCGCTTCATCGCTTCATGAGATATTATTATATTCTTTCGTGTACAGCGCGTTGCGAGTACTTGCGAAGCTGCGAGATAACTAGCGTGTTGTTGTTCTTCTCCCCAGCGAAAGCACTAGGAAGTGGCGAAGGGCGGGCGTTTTGGGGGACTGTCTTTTGTAATTTTGACGTTCGAAAAGTGCTGATTCTCAGCCTAGTTTGAATAAATGACTTTTGATTTGATTTGATTTGATTTTTGTTGCCAGGTAACGTCTCCGCGTTCAGACTGCGGCCAAGTTTTATAACAACGTGTTATAATGATAGCGTATAAAATAGCGCGCTAGAAAAATATAGTTTATAGTCTATAACACGTCTTTAGTTTAAAGTCGATTTGAACATCACTGATCATGATGTAGCAGGGTATTGTGTGCTTCCTTGCACTTTGCACACTTGAAATGATATCTGCACTTTCTAGTGTGAGCGCACAAACAAATATTGCACAGGCCATTTTCATTGACAAACTTTACTCGCTGATCTACATTTATTAGTTTAACATTGTTACAAGAATGAAGCTTATGTTTCAACTTACAGTATAAGCGTGAAGGCTCCTGAGCAGCTGTGTTGGCCACTAGTCTGCCAGCAGCTTTCCCGGGCTCTGTAGGCGATTGGCGTAGCTGACCATGAGACGTTCCCGGGCCAGCATTTTCAAGTGCCAGCGCTCGATTCCCCATGTAATCCAAGAAGGCTTCTATGGTTGGCTCTTCATCTGCGCTCCTCTCGAGTTGAAATGCACGGGAGGTGTACGCATCTAATTTGCGATATAAAATACACAAAATTACAGTATCCCAAAATTGTACGTTTGGCTCCAAGTTACTGAGAGCGGCAAGAGTTTGTTTTACATTTGACACAAATTCTCTCAAGTTAGATGCCGTTGACTTTGATAGCGGCTTAAGATCTAATAACAAATTGATGTGCTCATTTATTTAATCTATGCTTATTATTATATCTATTATTTACTATTTCCAAGGCTTTTACATAACTTTCACCTGTCAAGGGTAAATTTTTAATTAAGTCATATGGCTCGTTTCTTAAATACGAGCGTAAGTAATACAGTTTCTGAACATTATCAAGGCACTTATTGTTATCAATTAACGATTTAAACAGGTTGATAAATTGTACAAATTCTGTGAACTTACCACTAAATATTTGGATGTCAATCGGAGGCAAGTTAACCTTTGGCACTGATTTAGGAGCTGAATGATTGTCACTAGCACTGGCACTGTTACGGCGGTTGAGTTCCCCATCGATTGCTGTGATGATGTAATAATAGCTATTCTCTACTTGCTCGATCTCCTCCTTGTCTTCTGGATGGAGTGACGAGATTTTCATATTGTGCGATTCATATTGCGCAAACGTATCTAACAACTTTTGTCGTTTAGCTAATAAATTTTCTTTGGGAATGCTAATTAATGGTAGCGAACAAGCGGATCGTAACCTCGTAATAGTACCCTTCAAGTAGCCACGTGCGGCGATTAAATCCTTCAACTCCATGGTCATAATACAGCACTACTGAGACTTATTTTTAAGCTAGACTATAGTAAAACTTATTTAAAACACTGTTTTGCCGATACCAATATTTATCACAATAGAATTACGTATTTTACGCACAACACAGACGCACGCTACGCCAAACACTCTTGCTTGCACTGCAAAATGGCGACCATGTCACAGGCGAGGCGAGTCGTCGCACCGTGTCGCACACGCCGCTGTCGTGACGGGGCCCGCCCACTTCGTCTGGTACGGTGCGGACGACGCATGTACATGCGTCGTCCGCACCGTGTTCCGTTCTTTCTTGCTTGCGACGAATGTTTGCTTTCAGTTGGTGCACAATTTACCTATGTTATTGTATGTAGGTATCAAGGGATGCTGGATGTATAATTGCACTTCTGCAAAAAGCCGTGTGGCTTAGGTTTTATCAAAAGATGTATGTACCTACACTACCTATTTTCTTTAGCGTCTGCACCGCCGACGGAGTAGGTAGGTGGTTAGATGGATGATGGTATTCACCTGCGTCTGCACTGCCGACGGATTAGTAGGTATACCTGCATGCACTTCCTCGCCTTGTATCACGAATCACGCTTGCACTGCCAACGTGATGGTGACGCTGTAGATCTTCACTGAAGGGTCCCGAAGCTCGAAGGACCATGTAGAAAATTGTGCGTAGTGGATAGTATAGATAAAGGGAAACAGCCAGTTCTTGATCCAGATTGTATTTCAACCAAAACACGGGAGATGCGGGCAAGACGGGGTACTTAACGTTTGATGGATAATAAAACTGACACTATTATACTTATATACTCTGTTTTATTACTATTATTTTCTTTGGTAATCAGTCTTTCAAATTTCTATAAATTTAGGAACAATTGAATCATAATAATTTTTTTAACAATATAAAAGTAAAAAAACTCCACCCACCCCATCTTGCCCTCTAGGGCGGGTAAGACGGGGTACCCCCATCGGGCAAGATGGGGTATAGCAAATCCTTTACTATTCTTCGCAAAATTCGCAGGTGAATTTTGCTTCATCGTCCTCATCATCTACGCCAGCACAGGAGCAATGTGCCCAATTGCCACATATAGAACACGCAACCCAGCCTTCATTCGATTCCAAATATAGTCCACTACAGTATAAGCAAGGGGTATTTTCAGTGTTACTCTCGCTGTTGCTACTGGAGGATCTGCGATTGCCCCTTCCTTTCTTATTTATTTATTTATTTTATTATTTATGTACACACAGTAAAATACATAAGGAAATGTTATAATTATAATTTGAGTACAAAGGTACTGCTTATTTCTTAAGAAATTTCTTCCAGCAGACCTGCGAAAGGAGAAGTAAAAAAAGAAATGTAGACAATAGTGTGTGAAAACAAGAAGAGAGAAATATGAATGTGTGAAGCCTAAAACTAAAAAGTATACTTAAATAAATACATAATGCTAAAATATATAAACATATATACATAAATATATAAATACTCACAGTACAGAGGAAAGGTAATGCTCTTTTAATCTACATTTAAATAGAGAAATAGTTTTTAAATCACGAATGCTAGGCGGAAGTGAGTTCCACAATCTCACAGCATGGACAGAGAAGGAATAAGAATAGTAGCTTGTTTTATGAGGATGCGATTTAAGGAGGGATCTTAGGTGTGATCTGCACGGTGCGTCGCTAGGGCGAGCGTAAGAAAAACGCTCACGCAGGTAGGAAGGATAAGACGGGTTGTGTAAGACGTTGAAGAGGAGACATAAAATCCGAGTATTCCTGCGAAGGCGGATTGGGAGCCACTTGAGTTCCTTGCGAAGGTGAGAAACATGGTCATACTTTCGAAGACCGAAAACAAAGCGAATGCACAGATTTTGCAAGCGCTCAAGCTTGTTTAATAGCTCTTCAGTAGCATCCAGGTAACAGGCGTCGGCATAATCTATAATCGGCTGAATAAGTGTTTGTGCCAAGGAAATTTTAGTCTTCAAGGGCAGAAGACCCTGAAGGCATTTCAGCGAATGAAAGGAGAAATGTACCTTCCGGCTAACCTCGTTGACCTGAGCACGCCACGAAAGGTTGGAGTCAATAACTACACCCAGATCTTTAGCGGTTTCAGTATAGTCAATCCGAACACCATCGAGATATAAGGGCATCAGAGATGCAACATCAGCCGCATTGCGAACGAATCTACTGCCTATGATCATGGCCTGAGATTTAGTTGGGTTAATTTGCAAACCAAATGACTTAGCCCAATCGCTGATGCAAGCCAGGTCATGATTCATTGCAGCAATTGCAGAATCCGCGTTCGCTACAGTAAAATGTCGATAAAGCTGCAAGTCATCTGCGTAGAGATGAAAACTAGAGGAGATTACTCTGGTAACAAAGTTTATGAAAATTGAAAAAAGAAGAGGAGAGAGAACGCTACCCTGAGGAACACCCTCAGTGAGGTTACACCAATCAGAGAAGGACTCCTCCAGGCGAACACACTGAGAGCGTCCCCGAAGATAAGAACTGAACCAGGCTAAAGTAGAAGAAGAGAAATTGATAGATTTAAGGAAACCTAGTAAGATATCGAAATCTACTGAGTTGAAGGCGCTACTAAAGTCAAGCAATACAAGAACAGTAAGGGACTTATTCTCCATAGCCCAGCGGATGTCGTCAGTCACCTTCAAAAGCGCGGTTACAGTACTGTGACCCGCGCGAAAACCGGATTGAAAAGGGGATATTATCGAGTTAGACGCCAAGAAAAATGACAATTGTCTATGAACTATATGCTCAAAAACTTTAGAGAGAAATGGGAGAATAGAAATAGGTCTATAGTGGGTTAATAAAGTAGGATTGTTAGTTTTAGGTAAAGGTATTATGTGAGCCTGTTTCCAAACTGATGGAAAGGAGCAAGAGGAAAATGAGTGATTGAAGATGTGAGTGAGAACAGGAAGTAATGAGGAAAGGATAAGAGTTATCATTCTTGAACACAACTTATCATTACCGACTGCTGAAGAAGTAATCGCAAGTACAGACTTCTTAACGTCATCCTCAGTAACATCGTTAAAATTAAAGTGAGAATATTGTGGTGACGGCAAACTAGCAAGACTCTCGAGTGTCGCAGCCTTGACAGACGGATCAAGAGAAAAGGGAAGGAGAGAGAAATGCTTATTAAGATCATTAAGGTTCACATCCTTACACTGGTTGGCAGGTGACTTGCCTATGCCTACAGATTTGAGAAATTTCCATACATCGGAAGAACTGCGGTTATTGAGTTGGTCGTGGAAATAGCGTCTCTTAGCAACCTGACACAGATGACTGCAGCGATTACGCAATGATTTGTAATAAGAGAGATTCAGCTCTGAAGGTCTGCGCTTATATCTGCTCTTAGCTTTATCCCTGCGAGCCATAAGCTCTTTAATTTGCAGCGTTATCCATGGTGCAGGGTTATGTCTAACTTTGACACGTCGAATAGGGGCATGCTGATCAAATAAGTCGAGGACGGTTGCGTTAAAACATTTCACCTTATCGTCGATGTCATCGATCTCAACCAGAGGGGACCAGTCGAGATCGCTGGCATCGCGCCGCAAAGCTTCCAGATCTATGCCCTTGTAGTTACGGAGATATAAAAGCTGGGACTTACGCTTGGGAACACGGATACGATACGAAAGGTAAATGAGATCGTGGTAAGAAAAAGTAGCCGTAAGTTGACCATGGTGAGAAACATTATTAGGAGAGGAGACAATCATAAGATCTAGAAACGATGGTGTACAATTAGGAAAATAGTGAGTTGCAGAGAGAGGCAAAACTTGAAGATTGAAAGAAGACAAGAGTGAAAGGAGTTTAAGGGAGCGAGTGTCATTTTTAATCAAGCAGGTATTAAAATCACCCATTAAAATAACGTGCTCATACATGGGGCAAAGATCACTGAGTATGGAGTCGAGAGAATCGAAATAGTCTATGTGAAGATTAGGACTGTAGAGCACTGCAAGCAAAACCTTTGTGTGATGAACAATAATTTCAAGAAACAAGTATTCAGCCGACTCAGAATACCGTGAAGGAGACGAACTGACCACCCTGTAGGGTAAGTCAGCACGCAGGTAGATAGCAACACCTCCTCCACCTTTGCCGGTCCTATCGTTGCGGATCAAGACGAAGCCGGGGAGTGAGAACTGAGTAGAGAGGAGTGATGGCTTCAAAAAGGATTCCGATATTAAGAGCGCATCCAGATGAGCACTGCTAAAGGATGCCAGAAGGTCAGAATAGTGACGAGGAACACTCTGAGCATTTATGTGAGCTATATGAAGATTCTTAGGGTCATTACAGAAAAGAGAAGAGATTTTATCATGTAAAGTAAGTGGTATGGAAAAATCACTGTCCGCACTAACAAAACTAGTAGAAGAAGAGCACGAGAAGAAGCTGTCGTTAAGATCAGCTACATCATCCATGAGCATAAGTACTTAAATTATAGTATAAATATCAAAATATTATAAATATCTAAAATACAAGAATAATAATTAAAATAACGTAAATAGGTACTAAAACACTAACAATTAAAGATTTTCCTTTGAGAAAAACCTCCCCCACTCGCTGGTATATTGGCAGGAATTTTACAAAATAACAAAAATACCCAACGATGTAATAAAAGTGTGGTAAAAATAAAACAAAATTTAAAAAGTAACAAAACGAAAACATTGAACAGAAAAATGGAACGCGACGCAATGACGGCTGGATACGATATGACAGTTGACACTGACAACTGTCTACGTCAAACTACAATACATCCGTCACATTGTCAAAACAAGTTCTAAGACCGTAAAATAAACTAATGTACATACCGGCAATAATAGAAATAAAAAGTAAAATGATAAGCGGTGATACAAATAAAAATTACTAATTTAACTACCGGCTCAAGACGATTGTGACAATACAAAGCGGCCAAGTTGAGAAGTAGTGAACTAAATGGATAAAAATACATTGACAAAACAATAACAACGAGTGTGCTACTTGCGCAGACGCGTCTTCCTCGTTCTCTTAGCAGGAGTAGCCAAGGTTGCGGCACTAGGAGAACCACGATCTTCAGATTGCGCAGAACCCTCGGTGTCGACTGAACAAGACGGGAATTTGGTTATTAGATCGTGAAGTTCGCCTGCCGTTTCGATCTTCCGACGGGATTTGTCTGGGCAAATAACAACAATCTTGCCTTCCATGGACCAGCAATTGGGCATACCGAAATGCTTACGAGCAGCTGCAAACACACGATGCCGAACTTGTGTCAAGAACTCGGAGATGGTGATCCCGGTACCCTTGAGAGCTTTCTTGCTATCCCACACAAGTTGTCGGTGCTCCATTTTGAAGAATCGTACTAGTATGGGTCGGGCCTTCTGCTGTGAGAATCCAAGTCTATGACAAACATGGATAATGTTCTTGTCACTACATACCTCCGTCAATTTAATTTGGTTGGATATGATGTTGTGGACCACATCAAGTAACTTTTCGTTATCCGTCTCCGGAACACCATGGAACAGCAAGACCTTTCTACGCATGATGGTTTCATGCCTGTCGAACCCAGCAGCTAGCAGCTCAATTTGAGTTTTTAATGTGGAGAGTGCTTGACAGACAAACAGCTTAAACTCGGAGAACTCACGTGCAATGGTTACAAGGTCTGGTGAAGCTGAAGTGGTACCAGTGGTAGCCTGCTGCAATTTTGCTTCATATTCCTGCATTCGGGAACCAAACAACTGCTCGAGGTCCTCCAAGCTGGCAGCTAGTTTAGTGTCCATGTTCCGTGTGTAGTGAAAGTGAACCAGGTACGATCAGCTTCAGAGAAAAGGAACCCCTCAAGACTTTAAAGATTATCGCCCGAGCGCGCTCGAGCCCGCTGTCGCTCGTCGCTCGAGCGACGGCGGGCGCGTCACGTGGCTCTGGCCTCGAGCAGCTCCCTCCCCCGCTGCCGCGCGCCGCATCCATCTCTGCCCGAGCATCCACCGATCCCACTCAAATATTATTTGCAAGTTTTTAAATAATTATAATATGGTATTTTTTCGGCTTTTTGCCCGAACCGTATCCCAAGAATAACTTAACTTACAAAAAGACACTTTATGTGCGATTGAGGATACGAACCCGCATCACCAGGCGCCAGCCGATCACGTAGACCGCGCCTTATACCACTAGACTATTGAATCAGTTAGCCACCTTAACGAAAATTTGAATAGCTTTACTCCTTTTATCGAACAAGGTTGATAACGGTCTAATCTTCTAGATATTAAGGTTTAAATTTCAACGTCCACCACGTATTATAAATACTAACACCTTACCGTCTTGTTTTACAAAATGCAATTCGTAACTCCTCAATTAACTAAATTATAAGGTTGAAATTTGCATAGATTTCTTGTTTGGTTGAATAGAATGTGCTTGATTCCGATTGTTGCCCTACCTACCGTAATTTTAATTTAGAATTCTTCTTCGCCTTATTTACTAAACTGTGATTGAGGGTATAATTACTTATCAAATCGTTTCGTTTTCGTGTCGATCCGCTTGTGCGTAATTATCTTCGTCGAAATATTATCCGATTTATTAAGTTTTTGAACAGTTGATTATATTAACCGATAGTATTGTTCGATTAATAACTTTTTGAAGGCTGGAATTAAATAAACTGACGACTGAGGGAAACTGACCAGTGATACGCGGACTCTAAAATTGTTGTTCTCTGGGAACAGGAACAAAGCATAAAGAACGAGATATGGGCATAACGGTAAGATTTACGTTATACACATATATGTATTTATTGTTGCAATCATGTTGCATTATTACTGACAAGTTGGATTTTTTTATGTATTCCTAATATTATTATTTTCGTTCCAGAGAAAAACAGTTCGTAGATGGATACAAAGGTATCATGCGACTGGTGATGTGAAATGTGATCGCCAAGGCCCTCGCTCAATAATTGTTTACACTAATGAATCGGGGCGACACCGTAATATTGTGGAAGTTCACTCAGTGACACCCTTCAAAACTACGCGTTCAAGTGTGACTTCAAGAAGTGATAGACAGTGACGGCCATCCTCTCCGTTATTAATAGGCAATTTACTCGGCAGATTTATTGTGTAACTGATCTGATAAAATTACATTGGAACGTATGAGCAAGTGTTAATGATTCCCAATATTTGTGGGATCATTAATTCGTAGTTAATCAAAAATAAACAACCTTTATTATTATCAATCCAGATACTTTTGTTTACAAGTAGTCTTGTAGGTAATGTGTGATGCACCATCTGACCTCACATATTTTTATAATTTCTAATGTTGTGTTAAATAAGGGTTATCAGAAAATGTGATAAAAGAGAAAGATGTATATTGCTATACTTTTATAGTTTAGCATGTTGGTTCTTCCTCTGTAATTCACAGGCACAAATGACAACATTTAATTTTTTAATCTTTTTTTCCGATAAGATCATACAAAGTATAAAAAAATAATGTTTTCACAACTTTAAATGAATAAATATTACCTATTGTAGTTGTTTCTAGAAAAATCTATAAATGAACCGTTATCTAATGTTAAACGTTCTAAACCTCACCCAGGGTATCTATTTTGTGTTTAGTTAATATTCTAAGTAAATAACCCCAATTTAACACACATAGAAAACTGTATATTCAACCGTGAAGTGGGTTCCATGAAGTCCTAGAAATGTAATTAGAGAAATAAATGAATATTGTTTATGCAACATGCCTAGATTTTCTTACAAACCTCATACCTACTTCAACATTTGATTTCTTAAATAATAATTAACAAAAATCACATAATAACCTATAAAAGAAACAAAAAAAAACAAAAAAAGAACTTCTCGTCCGAGGATTTGAACTCGAGACCATCGAATTGTTAAGCCGCTGTCTTAACCACTAGACCAACACGCCATATACAATACGTTACAAAAAACTTAAATGGGTTTAATGTCATTCCCAAAAGGGGTTCCCTTACTTTGAAGCGGACTGTACAAGTGCTACAGACTTGATAAGAATATATAGCGAATGTGGGGGGGGTCTAATATTAAATGTACTGAATTATTTCATTAAAAATAATAAATAAACTATTTTAAAAATTTAATTTGTCAAGAGCACACAAAAATGTATGTTACTACTATGCCTACCCACAAAGGAAAAAAAAGCTTATAGCTGTTTTTCCTCGTTTCCGAGTCACGCGTGAAGTTTTGCGAGTGGCTGGAAGGGGTAATATTTGCTGTGGACTAGCAACATGAAATTTGGATTGTTGTGGAGTTGTTGGTCTTCTATCTATTTCGGTATTATCAAGCCAAGTAGAACATCCGGGCTTAGGACTCAACGGGGCGGCAGAACCCATCATAGCGGTCGTATGAATAGTCGCTGCTTCAACCTCGGATGATGGTAAAACTTTTGCTGGTAAGGCGCGAGATGTTGTTGCAGTGGTAGCAGCTCCAGCAAGTGCTACGGCTGCTGAAATTGTTGTAGGTGTTACAATAGCGACACTGCTGATAACTGATGTGGTCGGCACAGATTGGCTTATTGGTGCTGTTTCAATGGATGTTGATATTGCAAGATCCACCGATGGTGTTATTTCAGTAGAAAGTTCATTGTTTGGTGCACTGGCGGATGTGGTTATTGATTGAGCCTGCGGAATGTCAGTCACCAAAGAAGGAGCAAAATCGCTTTCAGAGAAAACCGATGGATCATATGGCCAAATTCCGCATTTCTTGAATCCATTCACAGCTGTTGCCATTGTAGACGCCTCTATAAAGGCCTTTCCAAAAATTTCTGCAACTTGCCGAATTGTAACTACCATCCCCGGATTGCTGCGAAGCCATGCCGTGATTTGTCGATCATAATAATAGCTCAATGGTCTCATATAAGCAACGTCGGCGACCTGAAGACGGTGAGTAGTATGTGGGGGGAAACATAAAATAATAACCCCGTGGGATCGAGCTTCATTAATCAAATCTATGTTTTTTATGTGGGTGCTATGACCATCTAATAACAGTAATACAGGTCGAGCTGCTGTCGCCCCACTGAATTTTACAAATCGTTTAAACCACTCGAGAAATAATTCAGTGGTCATCCAGCCCGAGTCACTTACAGCTCCCCATGCTCCAGGAGCAGCGTTAAGCATTAACTGAGGGTCCATCCTTTTTCTGGGGAACACCATCATAGGTGGCATATATTGCCCACTGGCACTGAAACATATTTCGACTGTAATCGTAGCACCTCGTTCCGCAGAAGTTAAGGCCCCTACTTGCTTTCGGCCTCTTCTCGCTATAATTTTTGATTTGGTTTTAGGAACAACTGAAATGCCAGTTTCGTCGCAGTTGTAAATACGGTCTGGAGTAAGATGATGTTCATCATAGATATTACCCAAAAAAGTAAAAAACTGATCAACAACTTCTTTGTTGAACCCGGCAGCACGCGCAGCTGAAGTGCTTTCGGGTTTTCTTATTGACAACTCCGGATGTCTGTTTAAAAAACCTTGAATCCAGTCCTTGCCAGCTTCTTGTTTTTGAACGTTGAAAGGATGTGGTTTATTATTTTTTACAGCTAGATTATAAGCTAATGCCTTGAGGTCTTTAGTTGTAAGACCGTAAAGTCGACTCTCCATGTCTAATATATAGCTACAAAGCTCTTTTTCTTCGTCTTCTGTAAAAACAGGTCGCTTAGGCCCTAAAGGAACTTTTATACTTGCAGATGAAGAAGCAGCTAAATTTTCGCGAGATATCTTGACTTTTCTTTCTAAAGTTGTCTGAGGGACAGAAAATGTCTTCGCTGCCAACATATACCCCATTTTTCCTTCTATAACAGCATCCACAGCTTTTACCATACTCTCATGCGCCCAATCCCCTCTATTTGTTTTTTTCTTATACGTTTTCACCATTCTAAAACAAAATAATATATGATTGATTACACCATCAATACATACTCCCTTGCACCCAAATCACCCACTACCCCACACACTCATACACGTATAAACCATAAAAACTTGCGATATAATCAGAAACCACGAGCGGGCAAGATGGGATATACAATACCCCATCTTACCCTCAAACGCTTAATTATATTTAAAAAATCACATACGGAAAGCAATTCAAAATACACAAATAAACAAGTTCTTACCTGCTAGCTTAATCGTTGCACGCTGTAGCAGGGCAGTCAAGATAACGCTTTTTAAAGCTTATTGCCAAGTGTTTTACACGTGCAGTCTGTGAACCAACTATACTCAGCGGGCTATCAGCGCCCTACGGGTCCAATATAATAACGGGTTCAGGATGTTGATGGGGCTGCCCCGTTTCTGCAGTGCATCAGGTATGTTTGCACAAGCACACGTCGATGGCTTCCACGCCATTGTCAGACGGAAATCTGCCTCTTTGCTCTGCAGAGTGCGGGGGAGCTCCAACTCCATCCTGAAGACCATAGCGTGGAGGTGCGAGTCTCCGCTATTAGGTGATGTTGTTCGAAGATGTGTTTCGAACAACAGCCTTGTTTCTAAATAGATTACCAACATACTAACATAGGTATAAGTTATCTTTTTGTTTTTTTTTTACTAACCCATATGGATGCTGCTTATCCGAAATAAAGATTATTTTATTTTTATTTTTTAAAACTCAAAAGAATGTCTTGACCGTTTTCAGAGTAATAAGGCCGATGTTTTACGTCGATTTGTAACAACAGATGAAACATGGGTTCATCATTACTCGCCAGAATCAAAAATTCAATCAAAACAGTGGACTCAATCGGGATGCCCGGCTCCAAAAAAAGCCATGGCTGTAAAGTCGGCTGGAAAAGTGATGGCTTCTGTCTTTTAGGATGCAGATGGGATCTTGATGATAGATTACCTTCCTAAAGGTCAAACAATTAATGGAGAATACTACGCTAATCTTCTAGATAAGCTTCATCAATGTATTCAGCAAAAACGACCAGGTTTAGCGAAAAAAAAAAATCATCTTCCACCAAGACAACGCAGAGGTTCACACATGTGTTAAAGCTATGGCAAAAATCAACGAATTGAAGTACCTATGATTTGCTGCCCCACCCACCTTATTCGCCTCAAAACTTTTTTGGGCGGACAGAAATTTGCCACAAATGATGAAGTCATAGCCGCTGTAGAGGAGTATTTTGCAGGCCTCGAAAGAAATCATTTTATGGAAGGCATTACTGCTTTAGAACGAAGATGGAATAAGTGCGTAGAAGTTCACGGAGACTATGGCGAAAAATAAAATTAATTTTATCACGGAAAGTTAAGTGTTTTCTTATTAGGCTAGTTACTTATCATCCCGCCCTCGTATATGAAACAAAACCAGATTCAAATGAAAAAAATAAACAGGCTGGTGACGGTTCTACTGCGTCGACATCGAAAACTACAACTATAAGTTCATCTGCTAACAATACAAATGAAACTAACACGCTTTTAAAAATACTCGCAGAAAGACTACAAAACAAAAAAGATGCAAGAGAAGATGTTTCCGAAGATGGGGACAGATATTTTTTATTGTCTTTGTTAAACGATTTTAAAAGGATCCCAGAAAGTCGTAAAATGGATGCCAAATATGACATTATTGGAATTATCCGAAAATACGCGATGCCACAATCGCGTACTCGAGATTATTATAACTTAGATTCGGAGTTGTATGAACAACCCGGCTATTTACGAATCAATCTCCAGGATCCCAGACACTGACAAATACTCAGCTTCAGTCCACATCAGATGAACTTGCAGCAATCTCATCCGTATCTAATTTAAGTGGAGATTCTGATGCTTCCATATACAACATGTAACATAATTAACGCACATCCTAAAAGTAGTTTGTTCAGAATCGTTTACTTGAATTTTTCTATCATTTTTAATATAGATATTTTTTTTCCAAAAATAATTAAAACTACGTAAATTGCAGTAACACTACCCGTGTCCAGTCAAAACAAACTAAAATGGACCGTAACTCAAGGCAATAAGACTTTTAAAAGTGCAGTTTTATTTGTACCTATTAATACAAATTTCGTCATTCAATACAAAATACAGAGAATGAACTTTATTTCAAGCAAGTTACAAACACATTTAGTAAACTTAGCGATTTAACCGCACGCACACACTAACAGGCGCTGGACAAAGGACACAATAGTTAAAACAACAAAATAATATGTCATGCTCGTTTTCGTTCCCTTTCTCCTGCAAACTAAAAACCTGGGATAGAGCGGGATAGCCACCAAGATACCGCGCGGCGCGAGCGCGGCAACGATGAAAGAAAGAAAGCTAACTTAAATGTAAATAAACAATATTAGTCACACGCGGACATTATTAGTGGAAAGACTTCGTAGAGTGTTTGCAAATAATTTTTCACGCGCGATGTCTTTCCAATACACAAATATTCAGTACACCGAAATGGTGAGGACTTTGGCATGGTGTAGTGGTAATGTGGCTCTAGCTTGCAGAACATTCAACCAAAGGTATGGTACCAGAGTAGACCGCAGGACTATGTTAGCTGCTACTCAGCGGCTTCGCGACCACAGAACGTTTCGTCCGAACACGGCCATTGATAGGGGAGCCAATGTGCGGACACGTACTCGTCTTCAAAACGAAATACTGGACTATTTTGATGAGCATCCCCATGCCAGTACCCGAGAAGCAGCGCCACGTTTTGAATATAGTCGTATGCATGTGTGGAGAACACTTCGTGGTGATAAAAAACATCCATTCCACCTCAGAAGATGCCAGGAGTTGACTTCAAACGATTACGCACCTCGCTTGCAGTTCAGCCGCTGATTATTAGAAAATTGCCGGCGGAACATAATTTGGACAGATGAAAGTACATTCACACATGTGGGGATGTACATACAATCAACACAACACACATTTATGGATGCACGAAAATCCTCACGCATGCAGAGTGGATTCCTTCCAACACCGTTTCTCAGGTAACGTCTGGGCCGGTGTCATTGGTACATACATACTGGGCCCTGTGTTTTTACAAAGATTAACAGGAGACGCATATTTACTGTTTTTACGAGAAACTACCTACGCTGCTAGAAGACATACCTCTTCATAATTTACAAGAGGTATTCTACCAACACCGCAACACGATGGTGCCCCTGCTCATTTCACTAGGAGTGTTCGACAGCACCTTCATCATGAGTTTGGAGAGCGCTGGACCGGTCGCGGCGGCCCTGTCCAGTGGCCTCCCAGATCAGCTGATTTGACGCCTCTTGACTTTTTTTTGTGGGGACGTATTAAATCGTTACTTTATTTTAGTGAGACAACAAGTGCCGAGGACCTAAAAAATAGGATAGTGAACGCTTTTGAAATAGTGTAAAATGACACTGTGAAGTTCTTTCTAAATTAAAGCATCAATTAAGAAAACGGGCATTAAAATGTATTGAACAAGGTGGTGGACATTTTGAAAGTGTGTTAAAAATACAACGTCGTATGAGTGTTTAGGCAATCGGTAAGTTAAGTATTTGATTTTTTAAATTATTGTAAATATCTTGATTCACATCTTTTAAACACGCCGTCTTAGAATAATGTTGTCGTATCGCCTCTTTTTAGCAGTTCATTATTATTTACATTAGCAAAACATTTTGTAACGAATATTGCCTATTGGCATTTGTATTGTTACGCGCCACACTTGATGGCGACATTAGCTACTACTAGCGCCGTCTAGTATCGAGTAGCAGAACTAATAATTATTCGGGTCCCTTCTAGAAACTTCGATGATAGAACTTTCCAGAACTATCGACGTCTGGTCGGTCGGGTTCGGTATGTACTCGAACATTCTAGATGTTTCTACGGTAGAAGGTTCTGGAACTATCCGAGGCCTATATAAGGCCGGTGAGCCTGCGAGCCGGGAACAGTATTGGATAAGCGATACAAGCGATAACATCGAAGCGATCTTCAAGTGCGACTTTCAAGTGATCAGTAGTGCGATTGTGCTTTATATTTTAGTGTGTTTAAGTTGTAATTTGTGTTTTTAAATAAAGTGTCTATTTTTGGTTAAATCGGCAGTTTTTATTGTCACGAACCCCAAGCTCGTAACAGTATCATAATCAATAAACAAAATTATTGATCACACTGTTCAGGCTTTGGACTGTCGAAGTCCAAAGCCTGAACAGTGTGATGGAAAGATACAATAAAATATGAAGACAATAAACAACTTGATGCTCGGAGTTCGGACATTTGTTAACCGCTCTCTCGACCAGCTGCGCGCGGGGTTTTTCCCGTTATAGCAAGGTTACAGGCTCAGTCTGGCGTCATTCTGGTCCATCAGTCTGGATTGACTTGACTGATGCCAGAATGATGGAGGATTTTCGACGGTTACACGGTCAATCTAGACTGACAGCAGACTGATGAAAAGTACGCCAGTGCCCGTTTAAGACTTCGGAGCTGACAGTCGGTTGTCAATTTATCAGTGCTTAGTCATGGATATTATAAGGAAAAAGAAATCGTGTGCCATGATAATTATCGCGTTGCTGCTAAAGAAACGCGTAAAAAGAGAGCGATGGATGAGAAGCTGGCTACAAAGAAGAGATCATTACACTCATCTTAATTTATTGAATGAAATACGAGATCAAAAGGAAGAAGAAGACTTTCAAAATTACTATCGGATGAAAGAAGTCTGTTATGATAATTTGCTGCAAATGGTAAAACCATATTTAACAAGACAAGATACATGCATGTGAAAAGCGATTACTGCTGAAGAAAGATTAGCTGTCACTTTGCGATACCTTGCTACAGGAAGAAATATTAAAGATCTGAAGTACTCGGCAATAATGTCACCTGCTGCTATCAGTCAAGCTATTATCGAGACATGCGAAGCATTAATTTATGTTCTACAGTCATATACAGTGGACCCCCGATAATCCGGCCCCTGTCTAATCCGGCGCCCCCTGTAATCCGACATGACTTAGAATTACATGTATGTTTGACAATCTTTGCTAATACATATAGATCACGCAGGTTTGAACAGGTCACAACTCGTACGCGCCACCGCTATTGTGCTCGACGCGTATGCATTGTTTTACTTAGTTTGAATTTGACTACTAGTGATAGCGGTACGGCCTAGCGTGCGTTCATTGTTTACTATTTATTCATTGTGTATTAGGTATACATAGTACCTAGTAATGTCGTCACAAACCCAGAAGCGAAAGCACAAAACGTTGACAATTAAAGAAAAATGTGATATTTTAGATCGCTTAAATCGCAATGAAACTTTCAGTAGTTTAGCAAGTGAATACGGCGTAGGCCGATCTACAATTTATGACATTAAAAAAAACCACGAGAAGATTAAGAAGTTCGTGTCAACTACTGACTGCGGGCCAGGCAAGAGACAGACACTCAAGAAAGCTGAACATCCAGAAGTGGAAGAAGCTTTGTACGTGTGGTTTCTTCAGGAAAGAAACAGGCATGCACCAATTTCGGGACTCATGTTGGCGATGAAAGCTAAGTTTTTTTATAAGGAAATAACAAAAAAAGATGATTTTGTGGCCAGCAAAGGATGGCTAGAACGTTTTAAAAGTCGTCATGGCATACGTTTAATGACTATTACAGGAGAGAAACTTTCTAACGATGCCACCTGCATAGAGCCCTTTAAATTAAGATTTTTGCAAAAGGTGAACGATTTAAATCTTGACCCGTCACAGGTGTACAATGCAGACGAATCAGGGCTTTTTTGGCGTGTGATGCCTAACAAAACTTTCGTTTCTTGTAACGAAAAAGACGTACCTGGACGAAAAGTGAGTAAAGAGCGTGTAACCATACTACCATGTGCTAATGCTGCAGGTACACACGCGCTTAAGATGGTGGTCATTGGGAAATCTAATAAACCAAGGGCATTCAAAAACATTGATTTACCTGTACACTATTACGGACAAAAAAGTGCATGGATGACAAAAGACCTTTTCAAAAAGTGGTTTGATGAATGCTTCGTACCTGAAGTTAGAAAATGGTTAAAAGATCATAATTTTCCTCAAAAAGCGTTGTTGCTTCTTGATAACGCTCCCGGTCATCCGTCTGAAGAAGAACTGACAACTGAGGATAAATGCATCACTGCGATGTTTCTTCCGCCAAATTGCACTGCACTGATTCAACCAATGGACCAGAACATCATTCAGTTTGTTAAGCAAGACTATAAAAAAAACCTACTTTTGAGAGCCGTATCAAAAGACCAACCAATAGAAAAAACTTTAAAAGAATTTAATATGAAAGACTTGGTTTTTGCTCTTAGTCAGTCGTGGAGTGCGTTACCGTCATCAACTATTAAATCGTCTTGGAAAAAGTTATGGCCAGATATAATCACCACTCCTAGCAACGATCCACAAATCAGTGTAACTTCGGAAGTTATAGAACAAGTCGCTACTGAAACAGAGATAAGTCCGGAAGATTTGGAAGTCTGGTGCCGTGGAATGGATAAAGAAGAAAATGTTTTTCTTGAAATGTCTGACGAAGATAAAGAGGTTTCTAATAATACAACAAACGATCAGGAAGATAACGACGACGTGATTGCAACTGCTCCACAAGTCACAGATCAAGACGCAGTTAACGCTTTTGAGCTAGGTTTACAATGGGCTGAAGAGAATGGTACATCCTACAACGAACTTTTACTTTTGAGAAGACTGAGGGACAAAGCTATGATCTCGCGTTATAACAACCTTAAACACAAAAAAATTGATGAATATTTCAAAGCTTCATAATTTGATATAGTATTCACTACATGATTTTGATTAATAATTCTTGATTATTTTGGTAGATATGTATGTGCATTTATGCTTAATTTTATAATAAAACGTAAGCTCTCAATTGTTATTTAATTTACTAAATTCGACTTACATAAATTAAGTCTGATTTGTACTTCAAAGTACATACATATGTACGTATAATATATAGATTCTTGTCATTAGATATGTAATTTGTCGGATTACAAGGTACTCTTTCGTAAAAAAATCCGGACTGTAGGGGTCTTAGGCAGTGCTCTATAATCCGACAAATTCGATAGTCCGACACTGCCCTGCATAATGTTTGCCGGATTACCGGGGGTCCACTGTATTAGGGTAAGTAAAAAAAATTAAAATATTTAATGAATTTATTATTAGTTGGTAGGTACAATATTCCAATATTTTTAAACGCTAATATGATGTGCAGACGCCAGCACATCAAGCTACCCGAAACTGTCAAATTTTCCCAATCAACTTTGAACCTTATGCTTTTGTGATAAAGTTGAAAATATATTAAAGAAATTTGACAGATTGTAGTAGCTTGATGTGCTGGCGTCTGTACCTTATTAGAAAGCTTATTTATTAAGCTACTCGATTAATGTTAAATATGATTTTTTCAGGCGCCTGTTTTTGTAAAAAAGTGAAAAATGTTTCAGTACAAACAAAACGCACATAGCCTTTATTTATTCATTTCTATGCAATATAATTATTTTAAATGTGACTAAAGATTCCGTTTCTATTAAATGCTTTGAGATTTTATTCTAATTTTATCTGCAGCTTCATGAAATTTAGACAAAAATATTGATTATCATTACAATGCAATATCAAAACGTGTCGAAAAAGGTCAAATCTGTAAATGTCAGAATGACGTTAAAATAAAAATAAAACACCATAACCACCGGTACACACGGCTACACATCAAGCTATACAATTCCAGTTTTAGCGGACAGCATTGTATACATTTTTCGTACAATCTGAAGTCAGCTTACATTAGTTATGTATAGCTTGATGTGTAGCCGTGCGTACAAGTCCGCGAGGCGGAGTGGTTTTATATGTAGAAAAATAGGTCAACAAATATATTAATGTACTTAATTATAAAGTACAAGTATGTAATAGCTACTTATTTCTATGATAATTGACAATGAGAAATGATGAAGTTACGTCATTTGCCACAGGGCTGCCAACCCTAAAATATACAGAGTGGAGATGACCATACGACAATAAATTAAACTTCACATACCTCAAGACGTTCTCAGTCTACATACAAAAAATCATTTGAATACATCCAGTAGTTTAGTCACAGGAAATTTTCATTTTTAACATTTGCTACATGATGTATCTGTTAATAGGGAAGTACTGTGAGGTTATCGACCCCATCGGTATAAACATCAAAACATTAGAGAGAGTTAGATAAGAAAATAACGCATGCGGAAATTGCTATGCACTCATATTAATAGAAAATTTAGTGTGTGCGAAAGAGATAAATCTAGTTTCGTTTGTTACTTCGCTTTCTTGTAGAATTTGCAACTACAAACAGTGTGACCAGATTCAGTATTTTAATACTTTTTGAGTCAATGATATTGAAAAAAAGGTAGATATCGCACTGGCGCGCAAAAATTGTTGCGAACGAATTCAGACAATTGTCGTAATTTGTTTTAGTCGGTTTATAGCAGCGAGCGAAACAACGCGTGTCTGTGTCGTGCCTACCTATATTTACCTAAAATGCCAAGTTGTGTGTTACGAAAGTGTAAAAACTATGGTTCCAAGAAAAATAAGAGTGTAGGAGTTTCATACCATACGTAAGTATTAGGTCCTTACATATGAAATTGGCGTTTTGTATGGAAGGAACAAAAAGTCGAATATTTTTTAATATAATATATTTAATTAATCAAAGTATGAACCATTGTTTTCAATGCACTTTTGCCATCTTATAGGTAGTTCATTGATCCCTTTACTAAAAAAACCAGTCGGACGGGAATCAATAAAATCTTTGAAGGCGATTTGGACTGCCCCATCGGAGTTGAATTTTTTCCCTTGCAAAAAGTTATCCAAATTGCGAAAAAAATGGTAATCTGTTGGAGCAAGGTCCGAGGAGTACGGAGGATGTCTAAGACATTCCAATTCAAGCTCTTCTAATTTGGTAGCCGTCTGTTGCGCAGTGTGTGGTCTGGCGTTGTCGTGAAGCAGCAGTGGCGTGGAGCGATTGACCAGCCTTGGTTGTTTAGCCGCTAGCTTTTCCATCATGGTTTGTAATTGCTGACAATAGACATCAGCTGTAATAGTCTGGCCAGATTTGAGAAAACTGTAATGAACAATACCGGCACTAGTCCACCAAACGCTTACAAGTAACTTTTTTGGGGTTAATTTTCGCTTGGGGCAGGATTTGGCTGGCTGGCCAGGATCCAACCATTGCGCTGAGCGCTTCCGATTATCGTAAAGAATCCATTTTTCATCACAGGTAATGATTCGGTTTAAAATACCTTCATTGTTGTGCCGGTTCAGTAATGTAACGCAGCAGTCGACGCGCGTTTGCCGGTTTGCTTCAGTCAATTCGTGAGGTACCCACCTTTCAAGCTTTTTAATCTTCCCAATTTGCTTCAAGTGAATTAAAACAGTTTTATCACTAACATCGAAGCCTGCAGCTAACTCGGACGTGGTTTGCGATGGGTCCGCTTCCACAATAGCCTTCAATTCTCCATTATCAACTTGGGTCTCAGGCCGTCCACGGGGCTTGTTCTGCAGGTCGAAATTTCCAGAACGAAAACGTTGGAACCAAAAACGAACTGTGTTTTCTTTTGCAACATGACCGCCATACACATCATTCACCCTTCGAGTCGTTTCCGCAGCACTAGTGCCACGGCGGAACTCGTACTCGTAAATAATGCGATATTTTAAATTTTCCATTTTGTAAAATGAGTGACGCAAACAGAAAAAACAGAAGAAAAAAAACAAATGAATGACGGTCATCGAAGCACAAATACATGAGTAAAAAAATAGCTGTACAAATTTGAATTTGGAATTCCTTACCAAAGAGGAGAAATTCGTGATTAAAGTGGCCAGTACGAAAAACGCCAATTTCATATGTAAGGACCTAATATATTAAAATAATGTCATATTCATATTTTTTCACGATTTTATTTCTCATTTACAAATTACATTTCGAATTATTAATATGGCGGTACGATAAGGACAGTGAATATGATGACAACTGCAGCGCGACAAGGACAAACAGCCATGTGTCATAGATTAATCAACCAGAAGCGAAATCGTAGGCAGAATACACAACGTTCGTTGTCCGCTTGAGTTAGTTTGTTAGCGTCTTTCTAATAATAATATTAAGATGATATAGAATTAAATTAGTAATAGCGGGCTAGTCAATATTATTTTATTACTCGATTAGGAGGTACCTTAGATAAAACATTTATTTTTTGTAATGTTTTTGTTATCTTCCGGATTTCCTGCTGATGTTTATATAAAACATAAATGGATCAGCATAGTTCAGGCGGAAAGAAGTGAATCTACAAAAAGTAGTACAATTTGTTCTGAACATTTTAAAAATGAAGATAAATATACTACTTCCAAAGGCTACATGCGTCTGAAAAAAACTGCAGTACCTGTGATGGCCCCGGTAAAATTTAATTTTATAAATATTATGATACTTGATTATTTTCACAACAAGAAAAAAATGGTCGTAACTTATGTAATATTGTGATCAGTGCATTCAATCTTGCTCAATACCTTTCGAGCACCGTCATATGAGACACAATTTAAGAACAATAGGTGCGCGGACACTGGTGTCCGCATCGTGTTCCATAGTTTAATTACAAATATAATTTGTAATACCATATCAATTAAGAGAATTTATTCTATTTCAGGACAATGATGATGTTCCACAATTTCACTCACCTACCAGTCTGGACCATGTTGATATATCCGATATGGATTCAGTGTTTGACACCCCCAGAAAAGCAAAGCTTAGGACGCGAGTTCGTAAATTATTTGTTGAAAAAAAAATGTTACAGAAAAAAAATAATGCTCTTAAAATCCAAAACAGCAGATAAAAAAAAAATAACAAGCATGAAAAACAGTTTAAAGGATTTGAAAAAAAAAATATCTCACGGAACAGCAATTTTCGGATCTTAACTGAAAAGCAGAACCATTAAACTTATTTAACAGAATATTGCAAATAAAAAAGTCTAAGAAAAAGAACAATGTCAGATGTCCATAGTAACTTTGGCTCAATATTAATTTGTCACGGACAGTGAAAATTCTTACGTTTTTTTGTGTAGTTTAATGTGAAAAGCTTTTCTGTAATATCCACTTGTACAGTGAACTTCTAAAGAAGAAGTTATTCAGACATTTTAAATTGGAGGTTATTGTTGCTCTATCACGCGTCTGATAGCATCTTCTCTTTCTGAACTGTTATTTAAGGGGTGAGACTTTACACGATGCAATGAATGACCGCAACCAATACAAAGATTTCGAAGCACAATTGATTCAGCTGGCGCATTGCTACTTGTTGGATTACTTGTTTGTTTAATAAATAACCAACAGTAATGACAAACAACACTGACATTTGGAATCTAAAACCAACAAAATACGGTTGTGTTGCAAATTAACATTTAGCGTAGGTAAAACAGTTGACATTATATTAGGTCCTTACATATGAAATTGGCGTTTTTCGTACTGGCCACTTTAATCACGAATTTCTCCTCTTTGGTAAGGAATTCCAAATTCAAATTTGTACAGCTATTTACTCATGTATTTGTGCTTCGATGACCGTCATTAATTTGTTTTTTTTCTTCTGTTTTTTCTGTTTGCGTCACTCATTTTACAAAATGGAAAATTTAAAATATCGCATTATTTACGAGTACGAGTTCCGCCGTGGCACTAGTGCTGCGGAAACGACTCGAAGGGTGAATGATGTGTATGGCGGTCATGTTGCAAAAGAAAACACAGTTCATTTTTGGTTCCAACGTTTTCGTTCTGGAAATTTCGACCTGCAGAACAAGCCCCGTGGACGGCCTGAGACCCAAGTTGATAATGGAGAATTGAAGGCTATTGTGGAAGCGGACCCATCGCAAACCACGTCCGAGTTAGCTGCAGGCTTCGATGTTAGTGATAAAACTGTTTTAATTCACTTGAAGCAAATTGGGAAGATTAAAAAGCTTGAAAGCACGACAACGCCAGACCACACACTGCGCAACAGACGGCTACCAAATTAGAAGAGCTTGAATTGGAATGTCTTAGACATCCTCCGTACTCCCCGGACCTTGCTCCAACAGATTACCATTTTTTTCGCAATTTGGATAACTTTTTGCAAGGGAAAAAATTCAACTCCGATGGGGCAGTCCAAATCGCCTTCAAAGATTTTATTGATTCCCGTCCGACTGGTTTTTTTAGTAAAGGGATCAATGAACTACCTATAAGATGGCAAAAGTGCATTGAAAACAATGGTTCATACTTTGATTAATTAAATATATTATATTAAAAAATATTCCACTTTTTGTTCCTTCCATACAAAACGCCAATTTCATATGTAAGGACCTAATATTAATAAATATCGTACTTTACCTCAGAAAGTGAAGTCCATTGCCGTAACAATGAATGGACATCGTCAGATTCAAGTAAATGCCGTTCCATCCGGAACACATTTATACCACAATTAATACAACGTAGTTGATGGTACATTGTCACAAAATGTGTGGTATGAATATAACACAATAAGTCTATAAAGCAAACGCAGATGAATTCGAGAAGGAAACAAACGTACACATAGAAAAACACCGACAACAACAATATGTTTGAACTGGCGCGCGTGATTTTGACAGAACTGCAAAAGTTTTTTTTTTTAATGGCGTTTGCTGGTTGCCATTACAAGGCGATTAAGTTATCGAATACAGATCAGGAAAATCGATTTCTTGAATTTCGTTCTTATATTCTTTAAAAAATAATAAATGTATTTTAATAAACACGACGAACGTATTATTTAGATAAAAAATAATAATAATAAAAGACAATTGTGAGGTGGTAAATAAAAACTAAAGAGTAAATCGCTTTAATTATTTAGAATAATCGATTACAGTGGCAGAATAGGTAACTACCTGACACTTCTTTATTTAAAAAAAAGTAAAACCTGGAATTCAAGGACATGATTAGTAAAATGATTACTTATTAAAATGATTTTCTTTTCGAACAGTTCTCGAAAAGAAATAAATATTTTTTTAGAAGTTGGAATTTTATATTTAAATTGTTGTAGGTAAAAACTTCGTGTCCGTGTGAATTTAGTTTTAAAAGTTGTGTAAGCCGAAATCTGACATTGTTCTTTTAGGAAGAAATACCCAGCAGTGCTTCGCTGCGTTAACTTTAAATTACTACTCCTCAGCGGCGTATAAATACGTTAGGCGGGTATTCCATACTGCCCTGCCTCATCCCCGTGTTTTGGCTAAATGGTACCAAAATAGTTCAATGTTGCCGGGTTTCACGAAACAAGCATTTGATATTTTAAAACAAAAAAGTAATTTATCTAGAAAGAAAATTATTTGTGGCCTGATTGTAGACGAAATGGCTCTCAGACATCAAACTCAATGGACAGGCAAAAATACAAAGGGATTAGTAAATTATGGTTCTGGACCTTCAGAAAACAAAGAAATTGCAACAGAAGCATTTGTTTTTATTTTAGTATGTTTAAGTGAAAACTGGAAAATTCCTGTAGCTTACTTTTTCGTCAAAGAGTTATCATCAGAGACGAGGGCCACTTTAATCATGGATTGTTTAAGACATTGTCATGCAGCAGGCGTTGACGTAGTAAGTTTGACTTTCGATGGTTGTGCGGCTAATTTGTCTACTGCAGCGGTTCTAGGCTGTAAATTGAGCGTTATTGATAACTTAAAAACTACATTTAAACATCCTGAAACCAATAAAAAAGTTGCACTTTTCTTAGATCCATGCCACATGATTAAATTGGTACGCAACACTTTTGAAGCGAAGTCAGTTATTTTTAATAATGAAAATAAAGAGATAAGGTGGCAACTATTAAAAAATCTTAACAAACTGCAGACAAACCAGGGCTTGCATTTTGCCAACCGACTCACACAACGGCACTTAAATTTTCGCAATGAAATTATGAAGGTCAAATTAGCCACACAACTTTTAAGTAGAAGTGTTGCAAATGCTTTGCAGCTTTGCGAAGAGACATTGCGTTCATCAAATTTTAAAGATTCGGGTCCCACTAAAGACTTCATAATATTATTTAATGACTTGTTCGACATTTTCAATTCGAGAGCTCGTGACAAATTTGGTTTCAAAAAGCCAGTTAGTTCTGAAGATTTGTGATGGGTTTTGGGTTATGAGTGAATTACTATAATAAAACCACGGAGTGAAAATTGTAACGCGTATATTCAAAACGCGGCAAAGCATAGAGAGTGACATTTATATAATGTTGCCAATAACTATAATTAAGGACAATGTTGCAATCATTACTTAACACCCCCTTTAGAATGCAATCCCATTTCCTTTATACAATAATAATGTTTATTAAAAGTAGTCCCCTTAGTTAATATGTCTGCTACCAATTAATACCTTTGCAGTTTACAAAATTAACATTTTTATTATGATAATTATCTCTTAAAAAATGAAACCTAATGTCAATATGCTTCGTTTTAGGTTTATAACAATCAGTTGAAGCTAAACGTATTGCACTCTGATTATCACAATATATGGGTAAGGGACTTTCTTCTTGCAGACCAAGTTCTAGTTGTAGCTGACGGAGCCACAGCGCTTCCTGTGTCGCAGACGCCATAGCCATATATTCTGCCTCAGCTGTAGATAGAGCAACTGTTGGTTGTTTGCAGGAGTTCCACGCTATACCACCATTCTGAAAAATAAAAATGTAACCGGTGCAGGACCTTCTGTCCTCTTGGCTGCTGGCCCAGTCTGCATCGCAGTAGCCTCTTATTCCTTTCGATTCATCTTTACTGAAGCATAGCTTTAAATCTTTTGTTCCCTGGAGATATCTCAGTATTCTTTTGATACCAAGCCAATGTTGATGTCCAGGATTGCTGACATATCTGCTGAGTTTATTTACTGCAAACCCAATATCTGGTCTAGTTGCCTGGGCTAGATACAGTAAACATCCTACTGCCTGTCGATAAGGAAAATTTTCATTATCTTCATCAACTGTGTCAAATTTAGCATTCACTTCTATTGGTGTTTTTACAGGTTTTGATTCTGACATTCCAAAACGCTCTAATGTTTCTTTAATGTAATTTTCTTGATCAAGCATGACAATTCCTTCCTTACGATTTCTAGTAATATTCAATCCAATAAACTGTTTTGATTCTCCAAGATCTTTCATATGAAATTCACCTTTTAGTTTTTCTTTAATTTCCGACTTTAAATTAATATCATTTGAAAATATAATGAGATCATCGACCCATACAGCAACAAAAATCATTGTTTGTTGTTTCACACAATAGTAGATGCATGGATCTATTTTGGATCTAGAAAGGCCAATTTTCTGTAGCACACTGTCTAGTTTTACATTCCATTGCCGGCTGGCTTGTTTTAGACCGTAAATTGATTTCTGTAACAAGCATACTTTTGTTCCTTCTTCATATAACTCAGGTTGAGTCATATAAATTTCGTTTTCTAAATCTCCTTGCAGAAATGCTGTTATGGCATCCATCTGGTCAATATCAAGGTCATATTTCGCAGCCAATGCAATCAGGTATCTTACAGAAGTGTATCTTACCACTGGTGAGTATATTTCATCATAATCAATGCCCCTTTTCTGTGCATAGCCTTTAACTACAAGTCTAGCTTTATATCTGTTTACAGTCCCTGTTTCATCAGTTTTCGTCTTAAAAATCCATTTACAAGGAAGAGCTTTCTTTCCCGGAGGTAGGTCAGTAAGTGTCCAGGTCATATTCCTTTTCAGAGATTGAAATTCTTCATCCATGGCTATTCTCCATTTGTTAGCATTTTCTGAGGATAAAGCTTCTTTTACAGTTTCCGGATCTCTTGGATTTTTAATTGAACAATAATAACTAGGTTTTGAATTCCTTTCAGGTTCTTCAGGTTTATTCCTTGGACGTAAGGTGATGGTACTTTCTGGTAAGTTCTTATATATTACATCTGATTTTCTACTGGGAACATATACATCATCTTCGTCTGAGTTTGTGGCATATTCATCAGAGCTTTCACTAGCATCTGAAGATTCTGTTTGTTGTTTTCCTGTTTCAGGTTCAGGTACTGATGGTGCAGGTGGTGACTGTACAACGGAAGAGCTGTCAACATCACAAGGTAAGTATATATTATGATTTTTCTTTATATTCTCCAAAAATTCAACATCTCTACTCTTGATAATTCTGTTTGTTTCAAGATCAGCGAGGCGGTATCCTTTGGTATTATCACAATAGCCTATAAAAATCATTTTCTGTGACTTCGGGTCCCATTTCTTACGTTTCTCCTTGGGAACTTGTGACATGACTTCAGAATCAAAGATACGCATGTTCGACAAATTAGGCACCTTACCGTACCATAATTGATATGGGGTCTTTTTGTTTATAGCTGTAGTAGGCGAGCGGTTAATTACATAAGCAGCAGTAGCTGTCGCCTCAGCCCAATAAGGTTTTGGTAAGTTAGCATCCAACAGCATGCACTTAGCTCTTTCTACAAGAGTGCGGTTCATCCGCTCTGCGAGACCATTTTGTTGCGGTGAATACGGTGTACTAGTTTGATGCTGTATGCCATACTGACTCAAATAATTATTAAAATCTCTGTTGCAGTACTCTAAACCGTTATCGGTACGTATAATCTTAATTTTCTTATTACATTCATTTTCTACCTTCTTGTGGAAATCTTTGAATGCATTTAAAACACTGAGTTTGTCTTTGAGGAAGTATACATGCACTAATCTTGAGAAGTCGTCTATGAAAGTTATAAAATATCTCATACCTCCTAGGGATGGCGTCTCCATTGGACCACATAAGTCAGAATGTATCACCTCTAGTTGTTCTGAAGCTCTGGAACCAACATGTTTGAAAGGTAGTCTTGACTGCTTTCCCTCTAGACAGGTAGTGCAGGTCACAGGTAGCTTGACCTTTTCTGAAGACAAGCTCACTCCCTCAGTGCATTCTGGTAGTCTGTTTACATCTGGAAAGTTTAAATGTCCCATGCGTCGATGCCACAGGACTACATCATTTGAAATATCAGAAATACTGAGGTTGGCATTTATTTCTCTGTTAACATTAAGTAAATATAAGTTGTTTTCTAATTTAGCTGAACAGATAAAATCTCCTTTCCTGTTAAAAATCTCACAACAATTTCCATTAAAGTTAACTTTGCAACCATTCTTTACCATTGCACTGACAGACAATAAGTTTCCAGCTAGTTCAGGTATGTACAAAACATCTCTTACCTGTATTCTATTTTCTTTATTACCGTGCAACACCAGATTAATTTTTCCTATTCCTTTCACAGGTAGCGGAGTCTTGTTAGCAACTGTGATGGTAGAAATCGGGGGACATTTGATGTCATACATCCAATCACTATGATTTGTCATATGCATTGACGCGCCTGAGTCCACATACCATTTATCATGCTCTGTTGTTACGGAAGAAGCTGAAAATGCTGCTACAAAACTTTTATCTTCACTTTTATTTGGTGATTTCTTCTGTACACGACAATGTTTACCCAAGTGACCATATTTATTGCAATTAAAACACCTTGGGCCTTTGTGTTTTTCACTATTCTGTTTATCAGAACTTTTCTTCTTAACTGAGTAAAAAGCAGTAGTTTCTGAACTCTGAACTTCTTGTAAAAGTTTCGTTTTAATTATATCTGCACTGATTCTTACCCCGGAGCTCTCTAATGCCATAATCATGGGTTTGTATAAGTCCGGCAAACCCGCAAGCATTAAGGTGCCAAGCCATTCGTCGTCGACGGAAAAACCTATGTTTCTCAACTTGTGTGCAGACGTCATGATTTTATTTACATAATCTTCGACACTTTTAGAGGATTCCAACGTTGTTGTAATCAGATCCTTCAACAATGCTACTTTTCGTGTTAAACCGTTATCATCGAATGCTCGTTCTAAGTTTGTCCAGACTTCCTTCGAAGTTTTCGCATCTTGGATGTGAACATAATTGATAGCATCCACTAATAATATCAGTTTTGACTTCGCTTTTATGTCTTTGGCGGAATCAACTTTGGCGGGATCTTTAGTTTCGATGCACTGCCAAAGATCTTCAAGTTCGAGATACGCCTTTACTGCGAACTTCCAATTGGCATAGTTATCACGGCCAACGAGTTTTTCAATGTTAAATAACGAATTTGTAGACATTTCTTCGGATTATGTATCTCGGCAAATTGTATGACGCCACGCGGTGGAAATTTTTCGACGACAATTGATTATTCGGATTTTCACTGTTATTCTGAGTAATCACTATCAGATAGCCAAACCAAACCCAACCACGCTCTGCTACCATGAAGATTTGTGATGGGTTTTGGGTTATTAGTGAATTACTATAATAAAACCACGGAGTGAAAATTGTAACGCGTATATTCAAAACGCGGCAAAGCATAGAGAGTGACATTTATATAATGTTGCCAATAACTATAATTAAGGACAATGTTGCAATCATTACTTAACAAGTTCAGGTAATGCAAAAGAAATATTTGCTTTTCTAGAAAAAGCTAAAAAATATATACTTGAATTGCGTATTTACAATAAAAACAGAATTACCCGACGTGGACATGTATTTATGAAAATAACTAAAAAGAAGCTCGTGCAATGTAAATCTAAAACCGGTTTTTTAGGATTTTTGATTTGTATCGAAAGCCTTAAATATTTATATACGTCTCTTGTTCAAGATGAGGAAAGACTGAGCTACATTTCTACATATAGGTTAAGTCAAGACCACATTGAAATAATGTTTGGGGACATACGTCGACATGGAGGGTATAATAATAACCCAAATACAATCCAATTCAAAGGAATTTAAAAAAAAAAATCATCATAGAAAATGGTCCCTATTTTAGAAATTCTCATGACTTTAAGCAATTACAATACAACATTTTAAAACACGTTTTGCAGTCTAACGTATTCGATATTTTGTCCGAACATTCTATGAATCAAACCCCTATACTCAATCATAGATTGCAACTAATTCGAGCTATAATACAAAAGTATCTGAATGTCCGTTTGCATCATGAGCACAAAAATAACCCATTCATAAAAAGCACGTCAAAAAGACAAAAAAGAAATAAATTAAACTTATTTGAGGGTAAATAAATAATAATGAAAATGTTAACTGCCAATTCAACTATCATTTTCTATTTTTATTATTGTATCTTAGTCTAAGTTTGTGATTAAATAATTAACAATATTCTGTTTTTTTGTTTTATTTAATATCATCATGTTTTATCATATTCATTACCAATGTAATATACCTATGCTCATATCCAATGTCCCATCTGTGGTAAATCCGCATACTCTATGATGCACTAGTAGTAGTATGCTTCAAGCGCAACTCACTACAAATAGCTATCTCTTTCTGTTACATACTTTCCGTATTATCTGTCGCAGGCGTAGTTGAATATGACTATACACCTACATGTAAGTACATTTGTAATACAACGCAACAATTTCTGGACGCCGCTTAAGAGGGTATCCTAGCAGCATTTTTCCATACAAACGTATTCCCCTATTTACTTCCTGGTTTATCCCTCTAGAGGACTCGTTTTTTTTTTATAAAGTCTAGATCTACTGTATGTATGCCCCTGTCATTTACTTTTTCCCAAAAAATAATTACCAAAACAGATACGAATTTTCGAAAACCCACAAAATGCCCCATTTTTACTGTCATATTCAGATGACTACCAGATAAATATGAAAAGTTTTTACGTTAAAATAAAATAATAGAAACATAGATCTACTCTTCCTCTAAATTTCGACACCAAACATAATTGAATCGGCGCAGGTTTGGCGGAGAAAACAGGGGAATACAAAGCATCGATCTTGTCAAGATTTTGTAGTGAAAATCGGTCTGAGCTGCAGTTGTCCCTATCGCACATTACGGGGAAAGATCAAGGGTGAGGGGGGTTCAGACTAATACGTATACAAATAGGGAAGTGACCACTGTCGATTTTTTTATCGATAATGTAGTGATTTCCATCATTATCGATATTACTTGTATAGAGTTTGGTATCTGTATGCCGTTCCCACGGGAAAATGCTTTGAACCGCGGGGCGAAAAGTAGTGTTTTTGTATTTTTATATAAAACTAGAATTATAAATAAGAAGCAATTTGGCATTGACAGTTCATTCATACAGCCACAGATAATATAGTTTTAAATTGTTTGACTAAGGCAAAAAAATATTCAGTTTTTATTTTGCAGAATTGAAGTTTTTAATTTTATTCTCCAAAAGCAAATATAATCAATCAGAACACAAAAGAAGAATGGCTATCTATATATATAAAATAAAGTCGTGTTTGTTTGTTCGAACACTTATAACTCGAGAACGGCTGGACCGATTTCTCGCAATCGAAGTTAAAAGCAGAGTGTATAACTCAGGCATAAACGAGCCATTTTACCCCTCGACTTAACTATCCACTCTCGCCTGCGGCTCGCGTGGATATAAACGTCTCGGGGTAAAATAGCTTCTTTTATGCCTTAGTTGTACAATCTACTATTTTTTCTTTTAGCGCTCAAGAATAAACGCGCTTTATTTTGTTTTCTTTTACCCATCACAGAGAAGGTTTAACTGAAACCACAATTACCGTGATTAGGTACTTATAGCTCCACATTTGTAAATTGTTATTTATCAATCAGTAGGTATAGTATTTTAGATAAATATAATATGTATAGGTATTGCATTTCGTTTATCTATTTGAAGTGGGTAAAATATTTAAAAATAATAGGTGGGTACTTACGTTTTTTCTTTAGTCGTAAATATAATTACTCAAAATCCGATACACAAGCCAAGTCAGTTCAGTAAAGCATAGAATCAAGTCCGTAAACAATAAAAACTTTTTAAGAAAAAAAAAATCAACTTCCAAAAAAACACTACAAAGTGAAAAATAACTTTAATTTCGGAAGTCGGTGTCTTTGGATCTGTATTTTAGTTTTTTGCCACCGAATTCCGAAATTAAAGTTATTTTTCACTTTGTAGTGTTTTTTGGAAGTTGGTTTTTTTTTTCTTAAAAAGTTTTATTTCACGCTTTTTAGTGGGTCTGCTTTTATTTATCTAAGTTACAATAGCCTAATGCTCATCGCCTTTTACAAACAAAATATTGCTTTTCCCGATGCAGGGAAGTTAATTGTTGAGGAGTTCTCCAGGTCCACCTTCAGCTCTATATCACCATTCACATTGTGACATTGTGACCATATTAAAGTAATCGAATCGCAACCCGTGAAATACTTAGATATTATTAAGTAGTTCCGGTGGCCATCTGTGGTCTTCATCATCAGTTCCACTTCACCAAATGGTGCTTTCCGAGAGCAACTGCACGAGTTACTACTCGTATAAAAAATACCCAAATCGCTATAGGTGTGCCTATAATATTTGAAGAGTTCCTTCGATTTCTCCAGGATCCCATCATCAAATCCTGACCTGATGTTTTTAGACTAGATGCTGATAATCCTGGCTGCAGCATCAGGCCAGACTTATGTCAACATTGCATTGAACTTAAAATTTAGTTCTGTTTAAAATGAGCCCAAACACGACTACGGTGCTGTAATTTCAAGGTTTGTACTTTTCCTGATGCTCCTGGCTTCAGCATCAGGTCTCTATGTACTTCGGTGTTCCTCATTAACAGTACGTTTATCCACACATCGAGCCCTTTTCAATGAGCCTAAACACGATATATCTGCTGTTAGTTGTCGAGGAGTTAGGTACTCTGCAGACTATCCTGACTGCAGCATCAGGTCATGACTTGATGATCATGAGACCAAATGTGGCAAATGCCCTATCAAACAGCAAAACAATTTACTAAAACAGTCCTTGCCTGTTTGAGTAACTTCTTACTGTTAAGGAGTTGTACCTTCCATCATCAGCCCAGCTACCTGAGATGGTGACAACCATACGCAAATAAACAAGATACTTCTTAAAATATGCGAAAAACAATAAGTGAGCCTATAAAATTTGAGGGTTGCCCTCGATTTCTCTAAGATCCCATCATCAGATCCTAACTTGGTGACAATGGCACCACCTCAGAACTATCTACTTTCGAACAAAAAAAGAATTTTGTAAATCCGTCGACAATTGGCGGAGTATACGATGAACAAACATACAAAAAAAAAAAACATACAAACAGTCGAACATAGTACCTCCTCCTTTTTGTGAAGTCGGTAAAAAACGTCTAACACAATATTTTGATCGAGTAAGTAGCTCGTAAATGCCAAACACTGCAAACGCCGACCGATGCCCGATAGCAAATGCAACTGAAAGACCGCAGAACGAAAAGCGGCCGGGCGCGGGAGTGGTACGCACGCACACAAACACAGACTACTCACACACACATTGATAGCGCGGTCGCTTGGGCGCAACGCGACGGCAATAGTTTGTACAAATACCTATTTCTCAATTTTGTCGCAGACCGACTACGCTCTTAATATGAACGTAGCGTATCTTCTTTTATAATATCATTGTTTTGAGTATATTTTAGTAAGTTTTCCAAGAGTCAGTATTTTTAAAGGTATAATGGCGGAAGCCAGTATTTTTGGGTATATTTTGGATAAAAGTTATTTTGGGTTGCTATATGAAAACTAATTATATAAAAAGCACGGACAACGTATTTACATTAGACCCAAAATCTAGTGTCAATTATTTGCCATTGAATAATATGTACTTAGGGATTCCAGTGGGTCAAGAATTAATTAAACATAGGGGAAACATAAACATGAAAGAACAAATTGCTGATTTTTTTCAGAAAGTGCCAATCTTTTTTAATTGAATTGAGCACGCAAAATCACGATTGCCTTTAAAAGATCAAATTTTCCGAGAACTGAAATTTCTTGACCCACACACTGCCATGAATAAAGAATTTAGTAGTTTAAGAAATGTTATGGAAACTTTCCCATACGAAGTACAGCCAGAACAAATGCAGATAATTGACGAAGAATATAGAACACTCAAACTTGATCGCGAAGTAAGTAATTTATTACAATCTTCGAGTACTGGCTCACCCCTTTCTTGTGAACAATTTTGGTTGGAAGTAGGGAAAATTTCTAACAGTGATGGTACATTAAAATACAAGAATATATCTCGTTCCAGTAAATCTCTGTTATGTATACCAGTTTCGAATGCTGCATGCGAGCGCATATTTTCACAGATTAATTTAATAAAAACGGAACAAAGAAACAGATTCATAAACAAAAATGTATCTGCAATTTTAAAAACCAAACAAGGTATAAAAGATGAAGGAGGCTGTGCGAATTTTAACCCATCAAACAGAATGTTAAAATATAATTCTAATATTTATTGCGATGTTGATGATGATTAATAAATAAAAATATGTTTTGAAAATCAGTATTTTTATCCCTGTGCAAGTTGGTATATTTCAGTATTTTTTTAAGGAGCTTCGGTTTTTTTGTAAAATTTAATCTGGTCACACTGACTACAAATTTGGGTCAGTGTGTCGCCGCAATCCTGTGACGATTCACGCGTCATCGCTTTGTAAGCGCACGCGCCGCCGTTTTTTGAAGTGCCCGGCGCCGCTCGCCGCTCGTGCGTTTGTAATTTGTAACTTTATCTATTGTTGACGGTACATGATTTTAATTTATTTAAATTGCACTCATTGTTACCTAGAGACAAACCAGTTAGGGAAAACTTCTGTCGCTGGATTAAAACAAAACATTTCGAGAATCCGGATTTCTTGTACAATATGATGTGGACTGATGAAAGTACATTTACAAGGAACGGTTTATGGAACAGACTTCGTTACTAGAGCCGCGTGAATCCGTGTCTAGGACGCGAGACTTCGCACCCGTACAGATTTGCTGTCAATGTTTGGGCTGACATTCATAGAAATACCATTATCGGTCCGGTTTTTATTGATGGAAATTTAAACGCTGAAAAGTTTTTAGAACTTCTCAATGGACCCGTTTCCGAATACATGGATGAGCTTTCGCTAAATGTGTACAGGCAGATGTGTTACCAATTAGACGGAGCACCAGCTCATTCAGTGGTGTCTGCTAGAGAGCGTTTGTCTGAAATGTTCGGACAGCAGTGGATTGGCCGTTATGGACCAAAGAGTTCGCCAGCCAGGTCCCCCGACCTTACACCTTTGGATTTTTTCTTGTGGGGTCATATAAAAAATTAAGTGTACTCAACAGCTGTTGATACTGTTGATGATTTAAAAGATAGAATAATCTTATATTTTAATAAATTAAAACACATGGCTGCGAATGGGGACCTCTTGTCAGACGTTAGAAATAACCTTTAACGACGGTGCAATTTGTGTATTCGAATTCATGGCGGCCATATTGAAAAACGAAAAAATAAATAACTTACCAAAATATAAGTCCCACTACCGAAGATCTCAAAATGGTGATGCGCTATATGTACAACCAGGATTAACTATGCAAAAGATTTATGATTTATACAGCCATTTTCAGGCAAATTTTCCTAAAAGAGTTTAACTTAAGATTCAAAAGACACGTGTAATAGATGTGACACATTTGCAGCAAAACTAAAGGCCCCGAACGATTTGTTAATAGAAAACAGAAACCAATTGATTTCGGAAAAAGAGAAGCATTTAATATTAGCTGAGTCCTTACGAAGCCAAATGAATAGCCAGATTGAAAGGGCAAAAGTAGATGAAACATTTGAGTGTTTAACATTTGACATGGAGAAGACGTTGCCTTTACCACGTATTCCAACAAACATAGTATTTTATAAGAGGCAACTCTGGTTTTAAAACTGCGGTGTTCATGTGTCTTCTACAAATCAAGGGTATTGTTTTGTTTGGGTTAAGGGTCAAGCTGGCAGGGGAGCCCAAGAAGCTGGGTCCTGTTTGAAAAATATAATAAACGAAGTAATGCGTCCTAATGATGAATATCTATCATTGTGGAGCGACAGTTGCGGGGGCCAAAATCGAAACATAAAAATGGTGCTCTTACTTAAAGTTATTTTACCCAGCCATCCTACCTTAAAAGTCATTGATTTAAATTTCCTAGAAAGTGGTCATACATTTTTGCCAAATGACACAGACTTTGGTAAAATCGAAAGTCATTTAAAAAATTTTCAAAGATTATAAACTGCAGAAGATTACGTGAATGTGACAAAGACTTGCACAAAAAAGACCCCTCTAGTGCCTGTAAAGATGGAAAAAGAAGATTTCGTTAGTACTGAAAAATTTGAAAAAAATATGATCAATCGAAAGATGTTCGTTAATAAAGTTAAAGTTAATTGGCTAAGGACCAAACATATCCAATTAAGAAAGGATAATGTACACTCTGTCTTCATGAGGTCAGATGATATTGAGGAATATCAAGAGTTGTACATAGGGCGAAAAGGACATTGCTCTGCGTCCATACATTGTTGGCCCTGGAGCCAAGAGCATCGGATAATTATGTATTGTATTCTCTATCATTTGGAGACTCATAAAAGATCTTGTTTTTATAGCGGACTAGCTGCAGAAAAGATATATTTCAAAAAAATTATCAGATTTTGAGGTTATAATCTAACCATAACAACGAATATTAAATGTAGGTACCTACCATGATTTTTCATAGCTCTGAGTAATTTTTAAGAAACTGAAAAGTAATATAATACCTACCTAGATAATTAGGTACCTATGCTGTTATTTTTCTAAAAAATGGATGCAAGTGCAAAATTAATATACATTAAACTAATCAACATAGGTAGGTAACTGAATTCGTAGCACCGCAGAGCCACAATTTACACAAAATACACATTCCATTGCGTATGCGTATCTAAGTCCGTTTTAAAGTGCCAAGTTATCGTTCGAGCGGTACACAGTTCCGAAAATCACAGCCAGGTCAATCGTTTTTTAAACCAATCCAAGTCCGTTAAAATAGCCAAGTCGTAAAAAAGTCCCGAAAGTCACCAAAACACCGAACACAAGAAAAGAACACAGGAAAAAGCACAGCGCAGAAACTGTAACTCTCAATTGTGGTAACAATGACTTTTTTTTTTTAATAATTTTATGGCATGGCTTTTTGGCCTTTGTGCCATTGGTAACAATGACACGTTCACCGGCAAAACTAGGGATGTAATACGACACCATTAATCGATTTTTCGATTATGATTTACTGTGGTCTTATTATTACAGTCTGTTACATCTACTTTGTCATATAAACATTACAAGTATGTATGACAATGGTTTATTTTATATATAACAACACTCTTCTATACTGGTAATAATAATATATAATAACATCTGTATCTAGTTTGCAATATTGTTTTTTAAATAAAACATTAGGTAATTGTGATGTGTTTAGTAAAAATAAGTATTTTTTTCGTTTAATGAACCGCAAAAGGAGCGTTATTTTTGTATTAATTGTCGTAAATAATGAATTAGTTTGAATGATTGTATAGAAATAAAGAAGTTTTGATTATTGTATAATATTATTCTTACTACCTATTTAAATTGGAGTATGACTGCATTCATAAAGTATTTTATTAGGTTTTTAAAACTACACTTTAGAAAAAAAAACACAATCGATCGATTAATAATTCAATCGATCGATTTATAATTGATCGGACATCCCTATTTCACTTTTGACACGACATAGGTGAAGATGGCGATGTAATGTTATTAGTCGCATTAAATTCTATTAAAAATACATTTTGGAATACAGCTAGTCCGTGATACAGATGTATTTGCAACTTATATAATAAAATAGGCGATTAATTATCGTATATTCTCAAACTCTTCATTGCACAGGGCCACTTTGAACATTGTCTTTTAAAGGAAGCGTGCTGCCTTTAAGCTCAGAACTCCTTATACCACTCTGGCCAGACGGAAAACCTATTACCCAGGCTAAATTAAATGACATAAAGTCAATGTTGAGTCTAATTCCTGAGGATTGCCTGTCCTTTTTATAAAAACCTGCAGGGCATGGAAGGACTCGATTATATTGAAGGATTTTCTGGTGAACAAGACTTTGATTTTGAAGACGATGAAGAAGAACTAGTCTAGTCTAGTTATTTTTCACAATAAATAATACTTTATTCCTATTTTTATCTGGTTTTATTCATATTTTCTTGTCTTACATGTTTGGAACGTTTTGTATAAATAAAATTTTTAAATGTAACATGAAAATTGCAATAAATCAAAAACGTTCCACAGCAATATTTTTATGAATATTCAAAAAAGTATAAACATTGAAATCTAAAATAGGGTTAAATTAAAACTCGATTATGTCATCTGTAGCACACAAAAGTTTATGTAGTAAAAAAATAATGATATCATAAAGAAATACGAGATTGAACTTTAATCGCAATTATCTCGAAATGATAAGTTTGTGGGTTGGAACGTTTTTCAGGAACTACGTCCAGGACGTAGTTATGCTACAACGTTCCAATCCACAAGGTGGTCAAGCCAAGCTAGGTATTTTGGATCGTCCTATCTAGTGCTGAAGACACTGACTCTCTTACGACAATAACTATTGAAATAATTAAGCGGTCTAAATGATAAAACGAACCAAAAGATCTAATTATAATCTTATAAAGTGACATTATTACATTTGGATCGTTCTGTTTTAATTCGTTTTGGACTGAATGCAATAAAAATAAGGATCCAATCATCTTGAAAAATTTTAAAAATAACTAATTTTAAATCTTAAAAAGTGACATTCCATTTTGATCGTACTGTTTTAATTCGTTTTGGACGGAATAACATAAAAATAATGATCCATTCATCTTGTTATGTTATTTTTTTTATTACTTTTTATTATTTATTTCTTATCTATTTCTTCAAAACATTCCATGTACTTTATAATGTGTACGATAATTCATAATGGTAAAAGTAAACCTCAGTTTACCTGTGACCACGAACGCTGTAAAGTGTTCGAAACGTCAGGTTAAATAAAATGTTAATAAATCTCGAAATAATCCGTAAAAGTAGTTTTATTTAAATGTATCGTGTTCGCGTAAATAAAAGGCTACAATAAAAGTAAACGATTTAAAACGTGTATACTGGTAGGAACATACAGTTATCTAATCATTAAACGATCCATCACTTTTGTATTTTTTATAATAAGGCCTTGTCTAAAATAATGTTGCGCGCCACAATTAATGCCTACCACTAGCGCCATCTAGTATCGAGTAGCAGAACTAGTGGTCAAGATGCTTCTAGAAATTTCGATAGTAGAACTTTCCAGAACTATCGACGTCTGGTCGGTCGAGACCGGCATGTACTCGAACATTCTAGATGTTTCTATGGTAGAAGCAGTGTTACCAGATACACGGTAATTACCGTAGTTGCACGGTATTTTTGGCTAAAACACGGTCTACGGTAATGTTTCACTACCGTGTACTTTTCTACGGTATTTTTTATTAAGAATTACCTTGACAGTCAACATGTAAATAATTATTCAGAAGTATTAATTTTATAAAAAGATACGTAGAACGAAACGAAAATCCAGCTCTATATGCATGGCAACATCAAGTCGCCGCTATTTCGCTTCACTACTACCGGGGAAATCCCTAAATATTTTATTCATCACAATACGTTTAAATGTGTGTTAGTTTACATGTCCATTCAAACAATCAATGTTTATGAAAATTGGTTGCATAATAATGAATGAATGAATCGCTTGCTCACACTCTTTTTTCTTCGATTTGTTTGTTGCTGTTTGATGTATGGCAAGTGCGCAGTGTATTTAATCAGTGAAACAATATTTATTTTTGTTCGACACAACGTACATAAAATGGGTAGTGATACTGATAGCTACGAGACAGATAAAGAAGCGTCATCATCCAAGATTCCGAAAACTGGACAAAAACGTAAGCATTATAAACAAAAATTCAAAGATGAGTGGCGAAATAATAAAGCTTTTTCCCCTTGGCTTCAGCAACATCCTAAGGACCAATATAAAGCTTTCTGCTCATTTTGCGACACAACGATGAATGCAGAATTAACTATCATAAAAAGACATTCTGAAGGTACAAAACATTCACAAAACGTTAAAACTGTACGTTCAAACGTTCAGCCAATAGATAGCATGTTCAAAAAATTGGAGCCCAGTGGCGATAAACAAAAAATAGCAGAACTAAAGCTAGCTGCCTTCATGGCCGAACATAAATTATCACATCGAGTGGCGGATCACATGTGCGATCTTTTGGCAAAAACTTTTACGGATTCAAACATAGCCAAAAATTTAAAACTTAAGCGTACAAAGGTACAAGCTATTATTAACAATGTTATTGGGAAATCTGAAAAAAAAAATCTTGTGTGAAGATTTAAAAAAATCTAAATTTTCAGTGCTAATCGATGAGAGCACTGATATAGCGGTGGTAAAAACTGTATGCGTAGTTATCAGGTACTATGATCCGGTAACTGGCAAAATTGTTTCTCGTTTTTGGGATTTGATACAGCTGTTTGATAGCAGTTCTGAAGATTACACAGCTAACGCAGAACATTTATTTAACATCGTCACACAATCATTTGAAAAATATGAAATCCCATTGGATAACATTATTGGCTTTGCTTCCGACGGGTGCAACACAATGATGGGTTGCAACAATTCAGTGTTTACCAGGTTTCGTCAACGCTGTCCCGGAATCACTGTTATAAAATGCGTGTGCCATTCACTGCACTTATGTGCAAACGATGCTTGTAAAAAATTGCCACAAGAATGTGAAAAGTTGGGTCGAGGAATATACAATTTTTTCAAATCAAGTAGTAAACGGCAATCTGAATTTAAAGATTTCCAGATATTCACTGAAACAGATGTCCACAAATTGTTGCGACCAGCACAAACCCGGTGGCTGTCATTGACTGCAGTGGTAGAACGAATTATAGAACAATGGCAAGCCTTAAGATTATTTTTTGATGGCAGATGGTTAAATGACAGAGAATGCGCAGAGATTCATAAAGCATTAAACGACCCTATCATGAAAGCATATTATTATTTTTTAGCATGGATGCTGCCTAAATTTTCAAAAACCAATTTATATTTCCAAAGTGAATCTACTGTCATTACTGAGCTTCATTCAAAAATGACAGAACTATACCGTGAGCTAATTTTGACGATAATGAATGATCCAACAAATGGTGACCAGTATCTTAGTTTGGACGAAATATATCTTGGTCTAGGTGCACGGCAACAACTTAATTTTCCTGAGGTTTCTGATTCTGAAAAACTAGAATTCAAAGAGAATTGTCGACAGTTTATTGTGGCAGCTTGTGTGGGTATCAGGAAAAGATATAGTCTAGATGATCAAATTATGAACATTATTTCAAAATTAAAACCGGAAATTTGCATTTCATCAGGATCTAGCGAAAGATTTGCCACATTATCAATGCTCTTCGATCATTTCCCCCGTATAAGCCCAAGGAATCTCAGTGACCAACAAACACTGGACGATGAGTGGAGAAATTTCCCCATGATTATGGCTCAAACGCAATTACCCAAAACTGACAAGGCTGACGAGTTTTGGCACAAGGTAATCAGCAGATTTTTTTATTGCACTCCATATGTTTAAAAAAATGTGGAGTACCTAGATTATTGCTTAAAACATTTTGTTTTTTGTTCACAGATAGCTCAACTAAAGGATGGAAATATACAGAAGTTTAAATTTTTGACTACATTTATGTTGGATATCCTGTCTTTACCACATTCAAATGCCGCTTGTGAAAGAATATTTAGTCAAGTAAATGACGTTAAAAAAAAAAAAAAAATAAGTTGATAACAAACACCATAAAAGGAAATATTCTTGCTCAGCAATCCATACACCGGAGTGGAACGAGCTGTGTGGATTTTATGCCATCCAAGGCAATGATACAAAAAATGACTGCAGCAATATATGAAAAAGAAGTTGTTACTTTAGAATCTTTAGATGACTAAATTTTAAATAAAAAATATCGAAAAATCATTGCATTTTCTCTTTATTTTGCACGGTATTTTTTTTTTTTTTTTTTAATCTATGCACGGTAATTTGGAGCCGAAACACCGTAATTCTAACCTGTCAAACACGGTAGTTTATAATTTTAATCTGGTAACACTGGGTAGAAGGTTCTGGAACTATCCGAGGCCTATATAAGGCCGGTGTGGCCGCGGCCTAGGATCAGTATTGGATAAGCGATACAAGCGAAAACATCGAAGCGATCTTCAAGTGCGACTTTCAAGTGATCTTGTAGTGCGATTGTGTTTTATTGTCAGTGTGTTAAAGTTGTAATTGCTGTTTTTAATTAAAGTGTCTATTTTTGGTTATTAAATCGGCAGTTTTTATTGTCACGAACCCCAAGCTCGTAACAATAATAATTATACAACTAGGTGGCGAAATAATGTGGCAACTTGAAAAAAAAAAAATGCGTTATGGAGTCTGGAACGTTATCACTAAAATAATAAAGCTAAACAACAAAACGTTCCATTGTCATTTGAAACGTTTTATGAATAATCATTACACGGCTTACAGTGTGACTGACCCTTATCTTCCTGATTTGTAATTAAAAAGTATAATAATTTATCATATACTACTGTACGCTCACAGAAAAAAATTTAACCAAAAGTATTTCAGGATTATCAATGCAAATGTCTTAAAATATGTGCCAGTGCAATTTCGTTGGAAGATCGAAAACAAATATTTGAGACTTATGTAAGGCCGCGTTTCCACTGACGCGGAGCTGGGCGGAGAGGAGCTTAGCGGTGCACAAATTGACCAATGACTATGCTTGAAATCTCCGCTCCGCTTCAATGGAAACAGTACGAGCGGGGTGGAGCAGAGCTGAGCGGATATAGGCGGTGCAGTGCGGAGGACAGCGACCATTGGGGTGCAGAGCAGAGGACAGCGGGGCGGTACGGAGCGGTGCGGAGCGGGGCGGTGCGTGACTCGCGTGCAGTGTGTCAGTTGTCTTCGTTACGTCACTAGGTGCATACGTATCAAAATGGATGAGAAGTGGAGTTTTAATAAAATTAATGTATGGTTAAAACATCATATCATATTCATCTGGCATAACAATAATATGCTCTAATCCCAAAGCTGGGGGGGTAAAACCTTGTAAATGCCGAGCATAACTCATAAACCATTATTATGCACATTATATGAGAACAGCACCCAATAGTTCTTTTTCCAATAACGCACGTACAATAGTAGTGAGCGATTGATGGTCTCCCCGATAATGATTTATCCACCACGATATACGTGTAATATTGTCTAGCTCTAACATGTCGGGATTGCAGTCGCCCACGAATCATCCATAAATCATTTCCCTGTTCCTGCAACTCTGTCAGGTGTTCGTCTGGCAAATCGTTGCTGAGCTCAATTGTGAAAGATCCGTTGTCGAGGATATGTTCGCCATAGTAGCTCTTTGCTTGTTTTAATTGATATACGCCAAAAGCGAATAAAAAGAACTCGTGCTCGTTCATCCTTGGGAATTCTGAAAACTCTTCCATATCCGCTGTCATCACCCTGAATTGAGCACGTCTTCGGTTATAATTATATCGTTGTATGAGTTCTGCCAATCTGTTTGGCATATTTATTCTTTCATGAATAATCTCTAAAATGTTTGTAGCATGTGGATTGTCTTCAAATAAAATATGAAAGCGATTTAATATGGCTGCTGCGATCCTAAAGAAATCGAACATGCTTCTTAGGGCTCTATTATTGTATACGTTTCGCAGCAGCCGAAAATCTCTCTTAAATCTGCCGTTGACCACTTCTACTACCCAACGACAGATCGTAATCAGTCTTGATTTGTTTGCCTGATCCGTGGTTAATTGAGTCTCATTTGGATACTTTGTTTCTGGCATGTGTGTTATGTAACCGCTAGACTCGAGATTTTGCACAGAGTCGCGAAATCCACGGTCCAAAATAAACACATCTCCACTCCTATAAAACCAGGGGAATGCACTGTCCGTATTATTTATTAGGCTATTCATTTATATGTGCGTCAGATGTAACTGCAGAGTATGGTCCGATTACCTCGATGATGTGTCCATCGCAAGCAACCAAAAGGAATGGTTTGAGGAGATTTCTATATTTGTGATGGCTGTAAGATTTGCGTTGAAAAAAATGATTGCCACTTTTTTGCAAATATACATACGTGCCATCACAAAATAATAGTGATTGCTTTTCTTTCGCTTTCTGGACTCAAAGGGTTCCCGAACAGATTATTGGGCAGTAACAGGTTCCGTTGTGCCACGTCCTCACGTGTCACGTGATCAAATCCAAGATTTAAGGGCACGAAATCTTCTAGAAGTGCGTTCCGTCCAATTTGTAACCACCTGTGGAATGTTGTTTCTCCACATTTAAAAATATTAGCAAGCCTTGCGTTCGAGTCTCCAGTTCTTAATTTAACTAATACTGCCGCCAATATACACACATCAAAAGTGTCTAGGGATTAACATATATTTTTGCAATAACTTTTCTCCTGATTGATATTAATTAAAATTTTCTTTAAGGATTCATCAAATAAAGTGTTTTCGTTTGTCACAGTAACGATAAACCAAGTCACCTTTGCATTAATAAAGAAATTTGCCATTTTCCTAATAAAGGGATTTTTGACATTTGAACCACTAACACAAAAGTTCGAAAAAAAGACTGAAATAACAGTTTTCTCTAAAATTTTACTGGGTAACTTAAATAATTAATAATCCGTGTTTCTACCGCGAACACTAACAACACAAGAACATCGGTTTGGCATACTCAAAATGAGTTCATCCAAATCACGCTGTGGAATGGCCGCCCATGTTCGTTGCAACAACAAAAAAAGGTCTTCTTGCGACTGGATACCCTCCATATTCGGCAGAGCTCTTCTCTGTAGCATATCCCATGCATGCTCAATCGGGTTCAAGTCTGGCGACTGAGCAGGCCAGGGCAGGACATTGATGTTAGCTGCGGCGAGAGTCTGTCTTACAACTCTTGCGGTGTGCGGTCGTGCATTATCATGCATTAACTGAAATAAGGGACCGATTTGCACTTGTAGAGGAACGATGACGTCTGATACAATCGTCTCAGCATAAATTTGAGCGTTGAGGTTGCCTCTGATCCAAATCAACTCAGTTCTTCCGCCGATCCAAATACCCGCCCATACCATGATGGTTCCACCACTATAAGGATGGACTTCCTGGCAGGATTTTAATCGCTGTTGGCGTCCAGGGGTTCTCCAGTGTCGTATACGTCTTGTATCCGGTCTCATACCAAAACGAGACTCATCAGAAAAGCACACGAAACGCCATTGTTCTTCTGCCCAATTTCTGTGTTCAAGAGCCCATTGATATCGAATCCTACGATTGTGTATTGCTATAGGTGGTACCCGTAGCGGTCTTCGGGAATGAAGGTTCACTTCATGCAAGCGGTTTCTGACGGTTTGGTCGCTAATTAAGTTCCCTGAAGAGTGATGAAGCCTCACGGCTAACATCATGGCGGTTATTGTTGGAGCTCTTCGAGTTAAGATTTGAATGTATCGGTCTTGTCTCCGTGTGGTGCAGCGATACCGTCCTCCATGGCGCTCAGCCACGGTACCAGTGCTTCGGTAACGTGTCCAAAGTCGACTGATAACACTCTGACTTGTATTCAGAGCTAAAGCCACAGTACGTTGCCGGGAACCAGCTTCTATCATTCCCACGGCTCTGAGCATTTCTTCCCTGCTTAAATGACGTCGCCGCTCCATAATAACGTTGGTTTTAATCAGTAGTAGGGAAACAGTAGCACTAATAATGTCTTCAATGCGTTGTATGTTTTTATAGGGAAAATATTGACAGCTGATTTTCATCTTTTACTCAAATTTGATTCACAGTTCCTGATTCAAATTATGAAATGCACCAAAAAGGATCCATATAAATTTATAAAATCATAAATTTATTACAAAGCCACATCTCAATCTCAAGAAATCCGCATAAAAATGCTTGATCCCTAGACCCTTTTGATGTGTGTAGTTTTTCTTTTGTTTATTGATCTTAAGCTTGGTAAGCCCTCCAGTAATTCCGCAAACTGGTTTTGACGTAAACCTGTCCAGGTATGAAATTCGTCAAGAGCCATATTGTCATATTGTTCAAAATCAATAATATCATCAGTAATACGTCTTTGTAATATTGAAACTATACTAAACATCTGTGCACCAGTGAACTCTTCAGATTCATTGTCTTGCAAAGGCAGTAAATGCCACAGATTTTGTTCCAAATGTTCACTGCATACACGTGCACTTTCAGGTATGAAATAACTGTACCGGCAGAGCATGCGAAAAGTGATGTTCTCGGGAATACGATGGCGAGTTTCATTTACGCAATGTTGGAATATACAACTATTTGACGTGTTTGGTGCGTGTGGTTATATAATGTACAACAATAAGTACCTATAATGTGTTATACAAAAAATATTCCAAACGTCATGTTCTGGCAAGATATTTCAGTTGTTTTAGCTAATTCATTTGATCGAAAATATATGAAAAAAGACAGACCTTTGAAACTCAAATAATACCAAGCACAGTGGTTGTACAGCTTTGGTGCCATAATAAGAAATGTTTAGGCGGACCAGTTCTATCAGAATAATCCACTTTTTTCTTTTGGCCGGCACTTCCATATTTGGACCAAAAATGTATGAAGCGTGGATGATGTCCTTTTAGTTTTTATTGTAAGAATACCTAAATTTTTGATAGTGATTATATTTATCCAACTCTGAAACTAACATAGTGAATACTTAAGTGATACTAACAGAAAATGTGGACCAAAAAGTTGTCTTTTTATGAATAAATTATTATTATTCCCTTTATTCTTCTACAAAATACATATAAATTATATTTTTAAATATTTCAATAACAAAAAATAAAAAAAAAACATTTAAAAATATAAAAAATAGTTCTCCACCGGTGTCGGGAGCAGGGTCCGTGCTACCGGTGGTTAGGGCTCCAGAGACAGGAACCTCGTCACAATGCGAGCCGTATCAAAGAGTACTGCCTTTTGTTTCAGGCCCTTGATCCAATCGCGCAACGAAAGCTTCGACAAGTGGTCGTCGAAGCTTTTGGCTATAATGCCATTGGCGGTCACGACAATCGGCACAGTGATGTAAATCGACATCGAAATCTCGGAATAATTTAACGCCTAGGCCTATCGTATATCGATGTGAAATAATGGTTATTATTATTATTCCGCTTATTTCTCTTTTTTGGCATATTTGATACTTGCATATTTAAATATTTCTTAGGCCCAGCGCACACCGCTGGAGGCGCGGCGGAGCGCATTTCCTTGAAACGCGCGGACGGATTATTAAAATAACAATTATCCAAATTTAAACAAACACAAAAAGAAAATAATAATATATTATTATTCAGTTATATTTAATCGTCGCAAAATACGGGTTTCCTGCCAAGGGACTTGCCCCTGGTTATTAAAATAAGAACAAAATATGTCCCGGATCCGATAAACTTCATTGTTACTTGCATTGTTTGTTGTAGTGGACGGATTAGTAGTGTTGATAGATAATACAAATGATAATGATTCATTAGTCGACGAGCTATCTGAATTGTTTGCATCTAAATAGTTAGTATGTTTTTCAATCAAGTAATTATGTAAGACACAGGTTGCTTTAACTATTTTATCAACAGTATCGACTTGGCATTCGAAATCCTTATGGTACACGTACCACTTTCTCTTCAAAACACCAAATGTGGCCTCTGCTGTGCGTCGAGCTCTCGATAGTCTATAATTGAATATTCGTTTACTTCGATCTAATTGATCTCTAGGATATGGTCGCATTAAATTATAAGACAAAGGAAAGGCTTCGTCACCAAGAAATACGAATGGTACTCTCTCTCCATTTTCAGTTAGTGGTTCAACCTGTGGCAAATTTAAAGCATTGTTTTGCAGTCGTTTTCCAAACTCACTCTCTGCAAATATTCCACCGTCACTGAATCTTCCCATCGACCCGATATCTACCATTATTATTTTCCGTTTAGCGTCAGCCACACACATTAATACAATTGAAAATCTGTGTTTGTAATTGAAAAAAGATGAGCCTGATTTATTTGGTGCAATTATGTAAACGTGTTTGCCGTCTAACGCACCAACGCAATTCTTGAATTGCCACAAGTCTTCAAATTCCTTTGCTATTCGATACCAATCATCTTGAGTAGGTACAGGCATATATAAAACCTGCAACACATTCCAAATGCATTCACAAGTATCTTTAATTTTATTCTTACAGTAAAAACTGCTAAAGCAAAGTGGAAAAAATTGCGTGACAATCATCGTGACGCAATTAAAAGACAAAGTTCTACCAGAAGTGGTCAGGCGGCAAAACAAACCTGCCAATGGAAGTATCAAAAAGTAATGGAGTTTTTGCTACCACATATGCAAAATAGAAAACGAACCTCGAAATTTCAGGAATGATTCAGAATCGATAAGAAGCCCTGATCATGACACTGATACACAAATGTCAGCTTCGTCAGTTACTACACACGATCAAATGTCAAACGATTCAGAGCAAATTCAATTAGAAGATCTTCTTTCGAATGCTACACAATCTACCCAATCTTCCGGCCTTTCTTCAAAATCTAAGAACAGAAAATTGGACGATGTCTCCGAACTGCTTACGCAATTACAAAATAATAACCAGCAGCGAACGGAGGAACGGGCCGAGTTAAAACAGATTCTTACAGCATCCGATGATTTAGATGACTTGGATCATTTTTTTCTCTCCATGTCGAAGACCTTGAAAAAACTTCCTAATTATTTACAGCTTAAAGTGAAACGCACTGCAATGAATGCTTTATTGGAAGCCGAAGAAATAAACGAACAAAACTCTTGGACTGCCACGCATTACGGTTATTTCACAGCTCGTACAGAAACAGACACTTCACAAACATATGAAAACATACAATCATCAACATCATCACTAAACATTACAGAACCTCCTCCACCACCACCTACACCTGGAACTGATAATGAGCAACTTTGATAGTCCAATATTACGATATCATTGTCATTTTTGTTGATTTTTAAAATATGCATAGTTGATTTTTATTGTTTTAAATTATGTTTGTATGTGAAAAGTGTCACAATTTCATTGTCAGGAATAATGTTTACTATTTTGAATAACTTTATAACGTTGAATCAGGTCATGTGACTCTGATTCGCTTTTTTAAATAAATGGTTATAATGTATAAATTGAATTGTTTACTTACTTTAGACATATTGCAAGCCTTTCTTCACTTGAAATCGATCTCCTGCAATTAGTATCCTTCTTCTGTATATATGGTTTAAGATGGCAATGTAATTCATGGAAAAGTTTTATTGATACCCTATACGAAGTTTCGAACATTTCGTCATCACACGTCTGAAAAAAAGATGAAAATTCTCCATGCACAGAATGGTACTTTATATGTTGTCGAATCCAGAATCTATGTTTTCTCTTCGAATTCAAAAAAGTCGCAACAGTCAATGCTACTTCATCTGATTCGTTATCTTCGTCTTCAAGTAGAGAAAGATATAAAATGATTGCTTTTTTCTTTTTAAGCGACAACATGACGTATTGTCTTTCCGAGAGATTGAGTGTAACTAAGTGCAAAAATGCGCGATTCCAAAAGTATGCTCCACTCCGCTCTGCTCCGCTCACTGACCACTCACCGCTCTTCATCGCTCCTCTCCGCCCAGCTCCGCTTCAGTGGAAACATTGACCACTTTTCACCGCTCTTCTCCGCTCCTCTCCGCCCAGCTCCGCGTCAGTGGAAACGCGGCCTTACTCTTGGATCTTACAATGCTCAGTTAATGTACATTAAGTCATGTGTCACAGAGGAACCGAAAAAACGGAGCTACACCATGACTTCTGTTCCTGTTACCAAAAAAAAGCCTAAACAATTTCATCGCACCTATAAATTTAACGATGTCAAAGTCTGTCGCGAAATGTTCCTGCACACTCTACAAATTACAACACAAAAAGTTACCATAGCATTATACAAGATTCGTAATAATGAAATAAATGACTGTCGAGACATGAAAGACAAAAGCTGAAATAAATTGACTGAACAGAACTTAAACTTTATTAAGGAAGTTATTTCAAAATTACCTAAATATGAATCGCATTATCGTAGGGAGAATAACAATGAGATCCAATATTTAGAGCCTGGCATGACAATATCGAAACTTTATGATATTTACAAGAAACTTGTTGTTGAAAAATTTGGCACCGAGTTGAAATGTCCCTCTCTTGAAACTGTAAAGAAATTTCGTTTTGACTAATTTTAAGTTGAGGTGTAAACCGTTAAAAAAAAGACACGTGCAATAAGTGCGATTTGTTTGCGGTGCAATTACAAAACACTAGTGGATCAGAAAAAACAAAAGTAGAGGCTGAGAAATCGTTACACTTAGAGAAGGCACAAAAAATGAGGGAACAAAATACCCCAAACATAGAATGCTTATCATTTGATCTCGAAAAAACTTTGCCCCTGCTTCGTTCGTATACCGACAAACGTAATTTTTTATAAACGTCAGCTTTGGCTATATAATAGCGGTATACATTCAGCATCAGATGATGTAGGGCACTGTTATGTTTGGGTGGAAGGTGTTGCCGGAAGAGGCGCTCAGGAAGTAGGATCATGCCTTGCCAAATACAGGGAGGTCCAAAAGTCGTGGATCAAACGAAATAGGGAGATGAAGGAGGTCATTTCCAACAAAAAATCTTTCTACAGCATGGTCATAATTCAATTGCCCTAAAAGTTATGAATATTTGTGTATACCGAGTTCTTTTACAATTAGACGAATTAAAAAAAAAATGTGATATAAAACAATAAAACAAACGGTGGTGTATTACTACTAGATAATGTATCAGCACTACAAAGTTCTATTAGGGCTCTGAGTATCAAATTTCAAGAGCAATTTATTTTTTTCCAAAAATTTTGTAACGTTACCAAAAATTATTTCTCACTTTAAAAGCGTTGGAAATGACTTTCTTTATCCCCCTACTTCGTTTGATCCACGACTTTTGAACCATCCTGTATATTGAAAACAAACTACCTCCTACTATAGAACATCTCATACTATGGAGTGATTGTTGCGGTGGACAGAACTGAAACATAAAAATTGTTTTAATGTTAAAGGTTATCTTAGACTCCCATTCTACATTAAAAACGATAACTTTTCGGTATCTTGAGTCAGGGCACAGTTTCTTACCTAACGATACCGATTTTTCAAAAATTGAAACTGCGCTTAAAAAGCAACAACGTGTTTATACAGCTGACGAATATATAGAAATTATGAAAAATGCTAGAAAAAAAAACCATTTCAAGTATATAGAATGGACAAAAATGACTTTTATAGCACTGAAGATATTGAGAAAAACATAGTAAATCGTAAGAAATTCACAGATAAAAGTAAACTAAACTGGCTGCTGGCAAAGGAGATAAAGATTGAAAAAGCTAGATTATACAGGGTCCCATTAAAATAGGTGGACAAATTTTAACACAGCGCTCAGTAGGTCTAACGAAAGTAGGGTTGCCATACGTCCGGAATTTTCCGGACAAGTCCGGAAATATAGGTCTTTGTCCGGAATGCGGGGGGAATCTTAAACCGTCCGGAATTTCTACAAATAAGTGAAGAGTGAAATAAAAAATGAAAAAACCAAATTATGTATTAATTGTTTTTATTCTAAATCAAAGAAAATCAAAATTATTTTTATTCTAAATCTACTACATTACTTCTGATATTTAATGCTCCCAGAAATATTGTTCAACATTTCTGAATCTTTCATAATAGTTTTGTAGAACACTTCGCAAGTCATATTTTTTAAATTATATTGAGTTAAGAGAATCGACTTGACAGACTCTACAGAAAGCCTGTTTCTTTCCTTTGACCATTGGGTTCCCATTAAGGAAAAGACCCTTTCAACATTGGCATTTTGTGCCTGCATCGCAAATATATAAGAACATATCTTATTTAATTCCGTAACTTTTCCTGGTCCAGCTGCCTTCAGAATAATGGTCCATTGGTTATTGGCATTCATCTCAAAAAAATCTTGACTTTGTTGCTTGATCATACTATTCAAAACTGTGATTTCATCAAACAATTTGCTATCATCCAAAGGAGGACGGGCAAGAATGTATGGAAGCTGGCCTACGAACCAATAACAACATGCGATATATCATTGGAAAGGTATTTTTATGTACTTCAATTAATGTTATGGCGCGAAGTCCCAAATCGCTGTGTGGAAAAAGTTATGGCACAACAAAGCTCGACTTAATTCACAAAAATGCCATTTCCCACTAATTGTGGACCAGGTGTTCCATGGCACCTCAAAATACCATATCTATGTTTGAATACACCGCGTGGAGTATTGTTTAACATATAGTTCTGTTATTCTTATACTTTGTTAGTTGCACGTGTTTTATAGGGATGCCTAATACTTTTGGCCAAGGCTGTATCTCGGTCTCACTCTTCTCATCAGGCGCTGGTATAAACTCGAAATACCTACATGCTAAAACTACTTTATCCCAGACATTTTATTTCTGAAAAGATAAGTAAGGTTTGGGGGACCTCAAGGTCTACAAAATAAAACAAACACGTGGAAAAAAATCATTAATGAGATTTATTATCAATAACAATGAATTTAAACGTTTTTTGTACAATATTATACTTGGCTAAATAATCATTTGAGACGGTCATTAGTGACAATAGATACAAGTTAAAGGATTTAAAACGAAAACAAAAGTATTAATACTCCATCGCGCCCACACACTTATAAAAATACAATAATAAATCAAATGCATATTATTTTTAACCGACTTCAAAAAAGGAGGTTCTGTATGTATGTATGTATGTATGTCCGCGATTTTCTCAAAAACTGATGAACCAATTTTGATAATTCTTTCACTAATGTAAGCTACATACTTTCAGAAAGGTTTTAGTATATGATACATTAGGTAATTATTCTTATGTACGAAGTTATATGCATAAATGTACTGCATCTCCGGCATTTCTATGCGAATTTAGATGATTCTGTCTTAATTATGAGCAGTTTAATATTATATTAAATCAGACACCAACTATGTCAGAACAAAATAATCGCCCGAAGACGGTCCTTGGTGTATATTTAGCTAAACTTCGTACCGGTGAAAGTAATGAACGCTTAGCGTCATTATTTAATATGTATCGTCGTACTCTAGAGCGAAAGTAAAAAATCGCCAGAGATTTTGTCACATTACATTTAGGTTTTAACCACATTTCAAGGAACGATATTTTTGAAAATAATTCGTTGATACCTAAGGGTATATTTGGTAACAACGAAAATAGTAAGACAATCACTATTTGCGATAGAGCCTACATTTTCATTGAAAAAAATTCAGTTTTTATTATTTTAAGGTTTATCTTATAGCTTGCACAAATATAAGAATTTATTAAAACCATTCATGATAGTATGTACTGACGGTTATACAGGGTGAAATTGAACACATGCGACAAATTGAAATGGGAGATAGTACTCATTATTATGGACAACTTTTACTATGGGACCAAACCTAAAATCGCGAAAAAAAAATCAGTTGGTCCCTACATTTTGATGAGTTATGCGAACATAGATGTAGGGAACAGCTGATTTTTTTTTCTCGATTTCAGGTTTGGTCCCATAGTAAAAGTTGTTCATAATAATGAGTACAATCTCCCATTTCGATTTGTCGCATGTGTTCAATTTCACCCTGTATAAGGTCAACTTTTATCAAGTACAAAAATTTTAAGGACAGATTCAATAACTAAAGATAGACATTTTACAAAAAAAAAAAAAAAATTTCTATACGCTAGTTTCCAAGAAAAACACCAAAAACCATTTTGTTTAAAAATTCAAATAACAACAACCTGTGTATTAATGGCTAACGTACTCTAGGCAGATAACAATGGTTGCGCCTGCACACGTGCGGCGGCGGCGTGTCCCCCGCTTGCTGCACCCGCTGCACCCGCCTTGCGCGGCTGCCATTCAGAGCTGGAGATTGTCTTTCAGTTCGCCAAAATCAAGTTACCGAATTGTGTGTTGTCTGTGCGAAAATTTTCGAAATCCCGTATCGGTATTCATCCCGAGAATACATGAATATGGCTATGTGCTATCACGACGCAGGTGAAATAATGTTGTATGGACGAGTGGTCAATATTCGCACCATTCTTCGAGCCGTGCAGCGCTTCAGAGAGAGTGAGAACTTCCAGGCTCGTCTTATTGACTCGGGGAGGCCACGACACCCAGTGCAGCTTGAAGAGGTGCTGGATTTCTTTCACCGGCACCCATTGGCGAGCACCGGAGACGCTGCCCATGTGTTTGGCGTAAGCCAGAATTACGTGTGGCAGCTCCTGCGCAGTGAAGGTTACCATCCCTTCCATTTCACTCGGGTCCAGGAGTTGCTGCCTGAGGATTACGCGCCTGTGGGGTAGGGCCAAATACCTAGTGTATGGGAACGACGGTCATACAATCCGTACAGTGGAAGAATTACGTGCGCGAATTGTGAGTGCATTTAACGTGATGTCCAGTAACCATCAAGTGCTTACTGAAGAGCGGAGGCATTGTCTCGATCGCGCTAGACAGTGTGTGAGACAACAAGGGCGTCACGTCCAATAATTGATGTGATATGTGTAAATAACTAGTAAATTGTGTAAACAAGTGTAAATCTGTTAATGAATTTTGACTATTTTTAACATGCCAAGTTAATGCAAAAAGTTAGGTAAGTTGTTAACATTTTTACATTAATTCAATACTAAAAAAAATAACAAACTGTATTAAATTGTTAGTCCAAAGCCTGAAAAAGTGTGATGGAAAATTAAAATACGATAGATTAGCGCAAAGGTTAAAATCGTTTCTTAACATGTGTTACAGTCTTAGTTAATGCAGTCCGAGCGATGACGTAATACCGGGTTAAATGACCCTGGGTTTTTTGGGGGTGCAGACCCGAACAACTGAGTCGGTATACAGTATGCTTTTTAAAATATTGTAATTTTTTTGTTAGAAAAACTGAAAAACAAAACTAGCCTGATTATTTGAAATAAAATGTTAGGGCCGTATTTCTATCGTATGGATAGACGTTCTGTTTAAATTTTTGTACTTGATAAAAGTTGACCTTATATAATAGTCGTTATTGGCCCTTTTGCTGTGACTACATCTGATGCACCAATCATGCAAGGGATTGTTCGTAATGAAGATAGCTTCTGGAATTGGTTTTTTCGACAGAGTGATGTTTTTATTCTAGATCGAGGTTTTAGAGATAGCATAAACAGTCTCGAGGAATGTGGCTATGAGGCACATATACCGCCTACAAAAGATAGGAGCGAAAGACAAATAAAACAATGCTATAGATTACTTCGACAAACATATTTTAATAGAGCTCTTCCCCATATGTTTCACGATTTTAAAATTGGTGCAAGCCTGTTAAATGCTTTTCATCCCCTTTTTCAAGATCACAGGCTAGCTCCAGATATCATAAGTTTCATTAATGAATACATATATGAATACTACCAATCGTTTATATGATTACGTTGAAATGAAAAACCTTAACAGACAACGTCGAAGGTTTACAAGAATGGAAGTAAACCTCCCATTCTTGAGTGATTTTCCTCGTCTGACTGAAGACTGTATAATATTGCATGCTTTAGGGACATACCTTATGAAGCTAGCAAAATCATATGTAGCAGAACATTTTCGAGATGGCATATATTTGATTGAAATGTGTAAGGATGATACATTATATGATTTAAATAAATGTGATACTTTGCAAAACAATGTGTGGTTACTCCGAGTGCGGATACAGTCGCGGCACGTGAGGGCACGCACATATTATTCCTATATTTTAATTGACAGGGACCAAATCGGCAGAAGCGCAATAATTCAGTACTATTGTACTTGTATGATTGGCAGAAGGACAGTCGGGAGATGTAGTGAAAATGGTGGAAAACGACGCGATATGGAAACACAAGAAACCAGTGGTAGTGACAAGTTACGGTCAGAATACATTTTGACACAGACAGTTGTAGATTTTGACTTAATGACACTGTTTTATATTTTTGTCGGTACTGGCTACCTGCCTGTACCTAAATAAAATGAGGTATTGCTTGTTGTTATACCTTTTTATGATAAAATGCTGAAAAACAAACTTTTGGTCAAGTCTGGCTTTATTGTGCAATAACTTTTTCCACACAGCGATTTGGGACTTTCCACCAGAACAATAGTTAAAGTACGTGAAAAAACCTTTCCAATGATATATCGCATGTTGTTATTGGTTCGTAGGCCAGAATGCCCGTCCTCCTTTACCCCTTTTCCAATGAGAAACTGTATTGATGGAATAATATAGTTATAATCAATAGTATTGTCTTTTTTTATTATCATCCATTCAAAAATTTCCAAGTCCATTAAAGGCTGCCGCCATTTGTTTAAATACTCCCGACAACATTTATAAGATTTTTGGATGTCATTCAAAAACTAATCTTTCTTCTCCTGGCTGCTACAATTAGAGATCAAATCTCTAACTTTAAGTGGAATGAATTTCGCATCTTCTCTTGCTTTCAGGGTGTCGATAAGTGTTTGCAAAATCTTTGCGATGTCCATGATAGAATTTTTTTCCTTTTCAATTTCTAAAATTTTTGGCTGAAAGATGGCCTTTTGATGGATTTGATGGATTAAGCTATGCACGAAAAACAAATAAGATTCGCACAATTCATTTTCAAAAAAAATTACGAGGACAGTTGGCACTTGTGGAGTAGTTAGAAAATACGTTTTCAGAGGCTCATACATTTTGAGAATTCTCTCAACTGCCGGAAAAAGGCTCAGCCACCTAGTCTTGCTGTGTGACAGTAACTTCTCATAGTTAACTTCAATGTAGTCGCAAATGGTTTTCAGTGCTTCTGTTCTAACAGTATAAACAGAAAAGAAATTGAAGAGTTTCATCACCAATACTTCAACATCAATTTTCAGTACTTCTGTTCCATGCTGCACGCTATTGTGTAGTACATGAGCCGGGCAACCAACTCAAATAATATCTTTATTTAATTGATGTCTCAGGTTTGTGAGCACGTTTCTTCCCGATAACGGGCGATTTATGCCACCAAAATTTACATTCGCGATGTCCGCAGTGAATGAGATGCATTTTTCCGATAAATCATATTTTTGTAATGTTGTCATAATAATTTCAGCAATAGTTTCGGAAGCTTCATTCCGGGTACTATGAATATCCAATAACTTTGTTTGAATTCCTCCATTTTCGTAATCAAAATACTGAATCATTATTGGGAAAATCTTTTCTGAGCCATGATTGCTTGCGTCTGTAGAAACTCCGAGATAGTCAATATGATTCAAAGAAATAGTCAGTTTTTTAACAACCCATGGACTTATCACACCATTGATGATTGCTTCAGTTTTGGTTCTTGAGCAAGTCATCTCGCTCGCAAAGAGTCAAGAAATATTACTTTCATCAGTCGCCCAGTACATTCCATTGAATTATAGGATTGGTGGTGCTTAACAGTATGAAAAGCGAGCGTACCTTCAGCAGCAGACTGTTTTTGTTTACTCCCTGATGAAGACGACGATGCAAAACTGTCAGTGACTTTTCTATTAGTATTAACGGTCGTAAGTTTAGTCTTGTGCTTATTACTATTGACATGAGTTTCAATATCAGTTATTCCTTTATGTTTTATAGATAAACTACAGTCACAAATCATGCAATAAGCTTCAGTCGGTTCTTTTCCTTCTTTCAAAAAAGAATTATTTGGTTGTCATCACTTCAGTAAACGTACATTGTCGTTTTCTACCACTACCTGATGCCATTGTCGTAATCTTCGACACATATACACTATGAATTCGCAATACGTACGAGTACGTACGAACTTCAAAATCACTTCTAATTGCAAAGACAAACGCTAGACTAAATCAAAACAAACAAACTCAAAGCAAAAGTACACGGTGCGCGGGTGTATCATGTGCGCGGACGAACGCAGGCGACAGAGAGGCGCTGCCCCCTCACCCCTTACCATTTCACCAGATTTTTTCCGGATTTTTGATATTTTGATCTGGGAACCCTAAACGAAAGACATCCAAGCAAAAAAAACACTGATTAGAGTGATTTTATTTTGACCTAAAATAATAACTTGCCGGCACACTAGCACATACACTAGCATAAACACATCCATTATGGGTAGGTACTTGCACTCGCGCGCCGCGCGCGTTCTAAGTAGGTAGTAGGTACCCAGTCAGTTCTGTTAACATCAACCATACTTTTAGTAACTTTTAGTTGACTACACATCACCTTTTTAGGATATTGTTGTTAGGATATAAGTAGAAGATAGTAGGTAATTACGCGCAAGTCGAGAACAGGCTACGATTGGGGTGAATAAACTTTCCTCGAACACACATGATTATGAACCGTCTAGGTACTTACTTATGTAAAAAAAAAAGATTCAAATTTTCCATCACACTTTACCAGGCTTTGGACTGTCTAATTGCGTCTGAACTGTAATCAAAGTATCAAAACGATTGCAGTAACTTGTAAACAAACAAACTCGCAGTGCATACAGTGTAGTGTTATGAAACAAAGTTTACCAAAAAAATATGAATAAGATAGATTTGCAGCTGTTGCTTGAACCTTCTCCAATTACTTGGCAAATCCCCAGTGCTGAGACACAGTTTTTCGGGTACGTTATACGACGCTGCGGCCATGTTTGCACACTGTTACAAACTGTTCAGCGGTTAAGTATTTTACAATTATGGTAATCACTTACGGCTGCGCCATGTATTAATGTGTTTTTAATAAAAACAATGTGAGCAGGTAATAACAATACTTTACTTTGACTCCACGATATAATAATAGCTCTTACATGGTTTCTGCTTCGAGTACGCCATTGCTGCTGTCTCCTAGTGTCGTGCGTCCATCACTCTCTACTAGTGATGCACATTCTTACTAAGTTACTATTTACTAAATACTACAATGATCACAGGACACGAAAAAAGAATAAACTTACACAGATCACTTAGTACTTAACGAAACACAACGATAATTCGAAACGACACGGCGACAATACGCACTCCTACCACGATGGCTTGCGTCCTACGTCTGATTTAAGTCAAGATTCACAATGACAGGAAGGAAATAGTCTGTCTGGCTTGCACTCGTGGACAAGTATTGATAGAAGCACTATTCGCATTAATTTAATAAATAATTGTACGCAAATGTGAGAGCAATAGGAAATATGTAACTTTATTATAGAGTGATTAATATTAAAATACAAACTTTCTTTTATTCTTGTCACTGTTATTATGTTGACTTACATTGGAACTTTTTAATGAATTACTTATTTGGCTGACGTCAAGTATATTTTTTAAATCAAAAACGTTTGTGATGACTTGGAACTTATTAAAGAATATTATATTTTACCGAGATGGGTAACATTTTATTTAAATCAAAAACGTTTCAAATGGTTTGGATCATTATAATGAAATGTCTATTCTACGTCGAGTGCACATATTAATTTTAACAAAAACGTCTCATGTAGTTTGGAACGTTTTAGTGAAATATCTATTTTAATAAGGTCAATCAGATTTAAAAAAATCAAAAACGTTTCAGATAGCTTGGATCACATTTTAGAAAATCGTTTATGACTCTGTCTTATATTTGGGTTGTTCCACACAGCTTGGGCTCTTTTAGTTTAATACTTATTTGTGTTCTCCATACATGTGAGTTGGGCTACTAGATCAGGTTTTCATTATTAAAATGACAGTAGAGCCACCAAATTTTGACAGTTAGTAAATAGCAATAATGTGACTCTTAAGGTATTCATAACTCAATTTTGACCTAATTGTGGGTTGGAACGTTTTTGAAACTACGTCCAATTGCAACATCCACACATCACAAAGCTTGGGTGCTCTGCTCACATCCTAAATTTGCTTTGCCATGGTTTTATTAAAATTAATATTATAGAAAAAGTTATAAACAATGCAACTAAAGTTGTGAACTCTATCAAAAACCACAAAGTTCTTAATTCGTTGCTTCAGGAAATAGTGAAAAGAAAAGGTTCTGGAGAAACACTTAAACTAGCAGTAAAAACCAGATGGAGTAGTCATTCGACCTTGTTGAAAAGCTTACAGAACACACAAATAGCATTGAAAACACTAGCTATAGACGAGAAAGCCGTACAACTTCCATCAGATGTTAAAAGGAACTTGCAAGAAGAATCATTTTGGGACTTTTTGAAGCAGATTTCATGTATCTCTCTCAGAACCGATTGCTGATGCTATAAAAAAATTAGAAGGTTCTTTTCCTTCTTCTAATATTTTTATGATACTTTGAAGGGTGTCATCTTTCATTTGTTCATCTCTGTTTTTCATTGTATTTAGGTAGATCTAACTCTGTGCTCCATATTATGCATATTCCATCATGCTGCTCACACGGTGGTCGAGACAATGTATCAGCTACTACATTAGTTCGTCCTGGAGTATATTGGATTTTGAACTCGTATGGTTGCAGCTGTAGAGCCCATCGTGCTAAGCGACCAGTAGGTGTTTTAAGAGTCATTAACCATTTCAACGGTTGATGATCTGTAATAGTTATGAACTTTGTTCCTTCTATATAGCCACGAAATTTTGCAATTGCCCATACTATGGCTAGTGCTTCCTTTTCTGTGACACTGTAATTGCGTTCAGCTTGTGTTAAGAGTCTACTTGCGTATTCCACAGGGTGCTCATGCTCATTGTCCCCCTCTTGGCATCAGTCTTGATAGCAAAGGGTAAATCGTGACTTGCCTGTTTTACTACAGGCTACTCACCATCTTACCTAACATTTGGGAGAGAATTGCGTACACCATATGAATTGACACATGATCTAAGCTCAGTCGTAGAATCAGAAAACTTTGTCGCAGAAATCACCAAAAAGTTAAAACAACTAGCCCAAGACTTGGAACTAGCAAAAGAAAATATAGAGTGTAACAAAGAAACGACTCGCCAAAGAGCAAATAGCAAGAGAAGACCTGATCCAAACTACGAAGTGGGAGACTTACAGCCGGTTTCTGAAACGCGCGTCATCGAAAAAATTACGTAATAAGTTGTTAATCTATAGTTAAACGCAGTTTGGGTTTCTGAACGAACCAAAGTGACAGTTTGTCAGTGATTTGTCATTGCAAGTGTCAAATCTCGAATTATGGTAATTTTCGGTTTCCGGAAGGCTTTTTCTCATGTTAACTTCGCGTCAATGTCTAGTTATTAATCGACAGTTAATTAGCGAAAATCGATCAATTAACAGAGTGTCAAATCAAATTATACTTATTACTTCAATATTTCAGTGAATTTTAACAGGTGCCCAATAAAAATGTTGTCTGATTTATCTGATGATGATATATCCGTATCTAGTGAAGAGGAAGATCTGGTGCAAACTCGCCTGTTTCGAGAGCGAATGCATCCAGTAAACCATTACAATGATAAAGAATTTAAGGACCGATACAGAATTCTTTTTCTGCAATTTTGGTGGTATTTTTTCCTCCACTGATGGTTCTTCGGTTATTTTTTTTTTTCTTGTATTTTTGTAATTTCTTTATTAAATAAAACACTTATCTACAAAACAATTACGTTATTAAACCTATTTTGTGTAACCTTCATCTAATTAAATACCCGAGGAAAGGAAGTTGTAACAGTTTGGAGTAGGCATCCCTAAACACGCACACTTTGACAGTTTGACTACAATAAGTACGCAAGCGGTACTCACACTAATTGCGGAATTGGAGACGTTTTTTGCGCGACGTTTGTTTGCATTGCTCCATCTAGACGTGTATATAATCAAAGGTGACAACCTATAGGGCTTAACACTAATAGGAGGATGATTGCCTGTGTCGATTCTATGTTGTGTAAATGGAGTTGGTTCCGTGTTTTTCTCATAGATGTCGCTGTGCTCAATTAACAATTCATTGAACATCTTTTGCTCATTGTTTGTAAGTAAGGTTCCTTCATTGGGTTTTAAATGAAGATCAACAGAATACAAAGAAGTTGGGTTTATTGGTAAGTAAAAAATACGTGGATCAATACAAGATTTGCTGTCAGCGGGTTCCCGTGGACGTGTAGGACTTGGTGGCGTGTCGAATTTATGTAATGTCCATTTTGGTCGTTTGTTCACTGGTGGACTTTCTTGTACGTCGGATGCTGTCGGTGTAATGGGTAATGGTGACAACATGTCCAGCTCATTAGCCCAATGGATGAACTCTGACACTGCCTTAATTTCCACTGGCTCCTGTCTCACTTCAAATGTCATACGCTTAACTGCCTTCATTGGTATGGCGTCATTGTTCAGTTGGATGAAGTCGTAAATTGTTTCTGGTTCGTCAATAAAGTTCCAACAACGTTGCGGTGCATTAAGCATCATTCCTGCCTGTTCTAGGAATTCGATACCAGCAACGTACGGTTGTCAACAGCTTCTGGTATGACTGACAATGTTATTGGTAATGTGCGTTTTCCAATACGTATGTCAGTTGTCGTTGTCAACAAGTTTGACTTTTTCACCGTTCCATCTGCCAATTTGATGTCGGTTATTTGCTGGTCAAACTGTGTTCCTTTACGTAACAACGTCTTGTATAGTTGCATACTTGCAATACTGCGATGGGCAGCAGTATCTATGTATACATAGCCTTCTTCCCCTTTTATATTTACCTTTATTGTCGGTATTTTGGCTTGTATTTTTAAAGTATTTTGCACTGTACAAAATGCAACGGGCTTTGGTGGCGTTTCCTTTGTTTTACAGGTATTGCAGCTGCTCCTGTAAACACCAGGTGCTCCACATCCATAACACGTGATGACTGGCTTCTTTTCAGCTTGAGAAACTGCCGTTTCCTTTTCTTCTGCCAACCTTTTGCGACATACATCAAATAGATGACCCTTCTTGCCACAAAAAGAACATCTTTTAAGCGGCTTCCGTTCCGGTTGTGTTGATGTCGTTACCTCACCAGCTTCCTTGAGCAGACTCTCAATATGACGACCACGTTCCAGGAGTTCTGCAAATGTCTTCACATCCGTGCGAGCAATCTCCTTTTTGTAGGTTATGTTGAGTAGTCCGTAAACATAGTCTAAATGTTCCTCTTCCTTATTTCTTTTTGCAGGTAATTGTGCGAGTAAGGCACGTTTTTCACACACAAACGTGTCAATTGTTTCTGTGGTTTGTTTCTTTGAATATATTTCCAAATAAATTTCGTGTGGCTGCATTTTCCGGCGCAAAAGCAGACTTAATGGCGTCGAGAGCTTGTGTCTACTTTTTAATGTCGCCTTTCACACCATTCCACCACGTAGCAGCAGTACCAGACAATAACAAAGTGAAACCTTCCAAGGCGTCTTCGTCACTGATTTTCTCAATCTTTTTGTAGACTGAGATACTGGTCACAAATTCTTCTACTTTATTAAAATTTCGTTCACCGTCGTAACGTTTTGTGCACGCAGCAAAACTTTTATAATGCTTATTTGCACTTTCGTTCGCTTCTGTCACTTTTGTTAAGAGTGCAGTGAATTGCTCCTGAGTCAACGTCACCATTTCTTGTTTTTACTCAGACATGTCAATACTGTCAAAATAATATAAATGCACTTGAGGGTAGGCTTCTGTTTATCTGCCAATATGTAGGTACACCGTCAGAAATGTGGGAACTCCGATAAAATTGTTGCGGGTAGAAGAAGATTTTTACGTTGGGCGCCAATATAATAGTGGCGATGGAATAAAACCAACGATGGATGACTTATAGGAGTTTATTCTCTTTACTTCAACACTTTACAGACTTTAGCAAACAATGTTAGACTTAGGTTAGACCTATTAGTGGACCTAGGGATGGACTGCGGGGCTATCCTATCCCTTCACCTCCTAGCTAGGCTATTCCTGAGGGCGACGGGGCCTCCGCTCAGCGCAAGCTTATGGCAACAGTGGTGACTGCGGGGCTATCGACCACTGTGCCGTCTAAGTAGCGAGTGACTAGTACCTCGGTGGTGCGGTTTTATATAGGCGGTTTAACAGATGACAGTGTGCGTCTTCAGCATCTCCTGCTTGTATGTGGTTGTAACCTTCGTTGACGTCACGGACACTTCTCACGTTGAATGCTAGATGTCGCTAGTAGTCTGTTGGTACTGTTGATGTTATCGTCTTATTGATGATTGTTGTTGTGTAAGTTGCGATCTACTCGGGTGGCGTAATGTTGTGCACAGAATTCGGTAGACGGCGTAAGGCGTCGTGTTATACTGATAATTTTTGCAAACAATATACACACACTAAATAATAAGTAATTTAGTTTCCCGAAACACCGGGTTTTAGTTTAGAAATGTCATTTTCCGAGCGAATCGCGATGGCAGCGGTGGGGATGTCAGCCCTAACAAGTACAACGCCGTGCTTGATCCAGACAAACTTGTATCCGATTTCCTTGGCTTTTTCTTTGGCTTGACGAAGTAGTTTCTTGTTTTGCAGTGTCAAGTGTTCATTTTATAGATTTTCCGTGGTGATCCTGGTATATTTAACTGCTCCGACGTGATACCCTTGTTGAGGCGCACAGCTGATACGAAGTTGTCCCTAATAATTTGGGAAGCTTTGACTATCACATTCTTTGGTCGTGAATTTTTAGGGTTCCTTTGCGGCACACGATGGATTGAAATCACACCACGAGCAGATATAGGCTGCTTTATAACATTTGCAATATTTTCAATAATTGATATTAGGTTCTCCCCGCGTTTCTCAGGAAGGTTGCTGATTTCAATATTGCAACTACGTGCTCTTTGTTCCATATTCTCAATTTTTGCTTCCAAGTCAGCGAGGCGTGGTTCATTTGTGTTTGAATGTTTCTTTCGACCACTTGAACGCGACCACTGACTTCCTGCGTAATTTTTTCGAGGTCATCATATTTATTGCCCATGTACTCAATAGATTTTTGCACGCCTGCAAACTCGTCCAACAATTTGCCGAACTTAGCGTCTTGCTTTGTGAACCAATTTTCCAGCATGGCTTGCATATTGTCTTGAAATAGTTTGAATTCTTGCCGGAATTCGGACGTGTGACCACGGGAAACTCCCTGCTGGAATGTGATGCAAGGAGTTGGCGATTCTTCATCAATAAGTGATCCGTCTACACTCAATTCGCCGTGCCGAGGTACATATCAGCGTCGTGATTAAATGTGCTATTCAATGTTGACATACTGATGACTGCAGTCTCTGACTCGTAATTTACTCTATGGCAACAGACGGTGACCCGCGCAGTAGCGATAACACGTACAGTACACACACACACGCGCAAGTATTTAACTAATTAGCGGAGTAAGTGTAAGACAACAACCGGTTTGCACGAATGCTTGCGGCGTTGATAGGCATTGGTAATTATCCGGCAGTCTGACGGATGCCGCCGGTCAGGATACCTATCAGCGTAAATTCTCAGCGCTTCCCTAGCATTTCCCCGAGCTTCCCCGTAACACATCATCATTTCTCCATATTCACGAGCTCTAAATGTAGCCATTTCTCACAAATTATAACACCACAACAAAAATAAGTCCAAAAGCGTACGTAACAACGAAGACGTGTGAACATGCAATGACACAAACAGAAACTGTCCTGTGCTAACAAAACAGACAGCCCGGCGCCGGCGGTTTTGTTCTTGGGTTTAACCCGTAAACTACAGCATAATAAGACTTTTTTTTTCGCCAACGGCCGGGCTAACGTCTTCCCATTTTGTGCAATCGCAGATGACGAGTTTGATGAACTCTGTAGCTAGACAGAAAGTGAACAGCTGATTTTACATGTTGTTCGTTAAAGTATTTCAACATCCATTGCTGGTTTTTTGGTTTTAGCCGTATTTTTTACATAAATGGAGTGCTGCTTTCAGAGAATGTAATTTTACATTGAAATAAAACTGAAAAAAAGACCAAAAAAAAAATTTCCTGAGAAAATTTTCAGTGGAATATGGTTCAAAATAAGGAGCTAAATGTACCCTGTTAATTTGTGGAGGGCTGTCCCTTACACCCGATATTAGTCAAATGATATTAACCGGATTGTTATCATTGCCCAACACTACTTGGAAGTGATTTTAAGTGGAAGTGATTCAAGTGGTTTTAACGATGAGGAATCTAGTGAAAGAATTTTGTACCAGTTGTATAGTGGATTTCAACAGCTTTGGTAAGTGAATTTATGTTCAATCTTCAACCCGAATTCTTTGTTTAAAAAGATAAACGGAAACATTTGTAGGTTAGATCATGTAACTATGATTTTTCTTTAGGAAATGGAAGAGTGACGCAGGTGAACAACAGTGCGGCAGCTAGAAGTAATGCTCGAGTTCTTGGAAGGACATCGAGACCTCGCCCTCGGTCGGGTGAGATCCAAGGAGGCAAGAGCAGTTGCCCAGCGGCTCTGGCAAGAGTGCGCTGAATTGCTTAATGGCTTAGGGCCTGCAAGGACAGCAAAAGAATGGTCAAGCGTGTGTACTTTTTAGGTCAAATTAGAATTGAATTTAATTATAATGCTTGAACCTCGCTCTTTCATAATTAAACAAAAGTGTGTATAATTTTGATCATTCAGTATTCATGATGTGGTGGGAAATAGACACCTAATCTAAACAAATGAGTTATGTTATTATATAGTCTAATTTTTTCTAATCTTTTATTTAAAATGTTTTCAAAGTTTACAGTATTTTTGAATTTTTGTTGCAGTCGTAATGTTATGATGCAAGAGTGAGTGCGTCCTTGAACTATTTAATTTCTAATTCGATTTTAATTTGTCTAGTCCAAAGAAAATTGTACCTAGTTACCTACCTAACTAAAACAGAAACTGATACCTATTTAAAGAGACTATTTTGTGTCGCTTATCTGTGTTGTTAAGTAGTGACTTCAAATTCGGACTGAATAAAACGTAGTACTACGTTATTAAAAACTAAGTACTTAATAAGTAAATGTTTGTATTAAAAATTGTTTGTATAGGTACACACGGCGGACATCAAGCTTTACATTTCCAGTATTACCTGACCTCGCTTTGTATGAGTTTCCCGTACAATGAGAGATCAGCTTAATTTGGTTTTGCATAGCTTGATTGGCCGTCGTGCGTACATAATGGTGAAAGAATTCAAGGAATGGTATTTAATTGGTTTTCAGATCGGTGTTGGTATTGGTATAAGTATAGCTTGGTTTTGGTTGCTGAATGGTGGTGGTACCTTCTTACACAAAATACTAAGTAGATAGGTACTTACTTATAAAAAGCGAGTTCAGTCAGTAAGCCATCTAATAATAATGGCCGATAAAAGAACTTCTCCTGTTTGGCAATACTTTAAGAATAAAAAGAAATGCACATTGTGCAGTAATACTTTATCGGTTAAAGGAGGTGGCCTTTACAATTGAACACGACACTGGGCCCTATCCAATAAAGCTGACAATCCGACATATATGTCAAAAAATGACAAAATTGTAGAATTGTCGCGCTTAAGCTGTTTAATAAACGTGACAAATATGTCAAAAATCGTCAGGTGAAATCTTGACATATTTTTAATGTAAAAACACGTTTAATAAAACTCGACATATCAAAAAACCACAGTCACAATATTTCTGACAATTGTCGGTGACAATATTGTCGGATTGTCGTGACAATTATGTCGACTTTTGACATAATATATTTGCAAAGAATTTTGTTTTATGAAGCTGGATGAGGGTAAAATTGAAAAAGATATTATCAAAGTACAAGAATAAAACAATCACTAGTGCAACTTCGATTGTGTTATGATCGCGTGTAAGATGGAAATGCACAGAAAACTTACCATTTTGGGCCTTATTTACGAAAGTAAAAATATACTTTTTGGGAAGTTTAGTGACCAATTGACCCACGATGTAAAAATAAATAAATGGAAGGAAATAGCCGAAAACTTAAGAACATTAGGTATTTTCAATAAAGACTGGAAATACCTTCGTGACACTACATGGCAAAATTGGCGCAAAAGGACCATGGTAAGGTTTAGTTTATTTTAACTAGTTTATCCTTCATCAATCCGTATTTTTTTTTTATTTATTTAGACCGTTAACCAATAAAGAAGTTATCAATTAGATATGATGTATTATATTGTGTAGGTATGTATGAAATATTCGCATTGTGTATGTGGAAACGATTTTTAGGGTTCCGTACCCAAAGGGTAAAACGGGACCCTATTACTAAGACTCCGCTGTCCGTCTGTCTGTCTGTCTGTCCGTCTGTCACCAGGCGTTATCTCATGAACCGTGATAGTTAAACAGTTGAAATTTTCACAGATGATGTATTTCTGTTGCCGCTATAACAACAAATACTAAAAAACAGAATAAAATAAATATTTAAGGGGGCTTCCATACAACAGACATGATTTTTTTGTCGTTTTTATATATAATGGTACGATAAATCTTTCAGGAAAAGAGAGATAATCGTCTGCAGACTGGTTCTGGGGGAGGAAAAAAATGCAAATATGACGATTCTTATGAAATGATACTAAAAATCATAGGAAAGGATTCTCCAGCAATAGATGGACTTCAAATACCAGAATCTTCAGGATCAAATGAAACACAGGTATCCGTGCCTGTTTTTACAGCAGAAACACCACCTCAACCTCAAAATCCAATACGAAGAAAATCACATCCCCCAGTTGATTTATCAAATGACTTATTTGATTTTAAGAAAAAAAAAATGGAAATAGAAGTAGATATTGCTAAAGAAAAACTTCAAATTGCAAAAAGAGAAAAATACAAGCTAGATTTGGAGCCACTCAAACTTGAAAAAGAATTAAACATACAGCCATCAGAATTTACACTACCTTTGTATTTACAAAACGCTCGGGTTATTGATGTTTGTACTGAACAAATTGAACAAATTGTTCGAACAACAGAGTCGGGTGCTGATAATGAACAAGTCAACGATATTATAATAAGTGCTATGAATGAAAATCTTGAAGTATAATCGATCATGCATTTATTAAAAGGATTAAATAAATTATTCATTCAAATAGTTGTATTAATGACTGTAAAACTGCAATCGCTTCCTCATCAAATACTTCGTCCACATTGTTATTATCTACAACTGTATCATTGTCATTTCCGCTAATATCTTGTTCTAAATAGGGTGCATTTGAGCCTAAGCGGTTTTCAATGTTATGCATAACAATGCAAGATAATATTGGAATTTTTCTTTTATGATTCCCAAAGAATTTTCTACCAATCTTCTCGTTGACTTAAAAGCACGCAAGAATCTTTCCAGTGATGCTGTCCTTGGTATTTGTATTGGTATATTAGGCGTCATAAGCCACTTTTTTAAACCATATCCACTGTCTCCCAGGATTATTGCGTTTGGGAATGGTCTCCATCCACTTTCCCATGTCCGTGCTAAAGAAGAGCATCTCATCACTCTGGCATCGTGAACAGAGCCAGGCCATCTTGCAGATGCGTAGAAAATTTCTAAGTTTGGCCCGCACACCACCATAATATTAATTGAATGGTTTCCGTTCCTGTCTACAAACGCAGATTCATTTTGATAAGGCGCATCTAGAGGAATTAACGAACCATCCACAATACCAGATATTCTAGGTATCCCATTATGCCTCATGAAAAGTGTTGGTATTCGGTTACAATTATCAGGCCAGCGAACCTCTTCTCCGAGTAATTCAGTAATCACGGCTCCACATACCCTTCTTATGCAATCATGTACGGTTGTTTTACTAAGCCCATGTGCATCACCAATAACGTGGTACTGTGAACCACAACCCATCCAATGCAAAGCGCATAAAAAGACATGGACAAAAAAGTACATTCCATATACACATACATAGTAAATAATATTGTATATTAAAAATAGAAAAATGAATTAATACGTAGTTTTTAACCTCTCTGAACTCGTCAGTTTTTATTTCAAAATATTTAGTAATGCAAGATGAATTCAAAGTACCGTTTGTCAACGTCCGCCATAGTAGATGTTTCACACCGTTATTATGATGCGCTGGTGCCGGTGAAAAAGAAACATAAAAGAACGGCGTTTTTTTCAGTAACACACGTTTATTCAATTTTAATTAAGTAAGTATTACAGGAAAGCGATTCGAGGTACCCAAAAGTTCTCTTTCCTTTTCTTAACAAAGGTCATCGACCATAGACCCACACAAAAAGGTTTTCTATGTTTTGAATATTGGTCATAATAAAAACGAAAAACTGTGATATAATTGATACAAAATTAGAAGTTCAAATTAAACTATAGCAATTAATATAGCGAGTGACTATGAGATTTAAATTAACTCAACTTAAAAAACATTAGTACTTAGTATGAGATTACATAAAATGAGACAAAATAAATTCTTACTTAAAAATAGACAACACTACACTAATCGTAGTCTATAGGTAATGGACAAACTTTCAACACACTTGTTCTAATAATTGAACCCTTTACAGTTTTTACATCAACTGCGCGAACTAAATTATCTTTTCCTGGAATGACCTCCACAATTCTACCTACAGGCCAGCTTAATGGGGATACATTGTCAGACTTAAGTAACACCATAGCACCTTTTTCTAAGTTAGGCTGTTGGGTTTTCCATTTAGGACGATTTTGCAGCATGACTAAGTATTGCTTATGCCATTGTTGCCAAAAATGCTGTTGCATTTGAGTACATTGCTTCCAGAAACTGAGTCTTCCTACATTTACATCAGTTAAATTTAACTCTGGATAAGAGGTCAATGGAGAACCAGTGAGGAAGTGTGCAGGTGTCAGGTAAGACATGTCATCACAGTCCCTTGACATAGGCGTCAGCGGTCTAGAGTTTAGAATGCTTTCGATTTGCACTAAAACTGTGTACAATTCCTCATAGGTAAGTACACTATGGACAATCACACGTTTCATATGATATTTAATACTTTTGACTCCTGCTTCCCACAGACCACCAAATACAGGAGAGTATGAAGGAATAAATTGAAACTCAATCCTTTCTGCACTACCATAATCAAAAACTTTGTTTTGATGATCTGTGGAATTCAGTAAATCATACAATTCCTTGAGTACATTACTAGCTCCCTTATAGTAACTAGCATTGTCACAAAATATTTTTGTAGGTTTGTTTCTACGACTTATAAATCTTCTTAAACAAGCCAAGAATGTATTAGTAGTCATATCTGAAGCTAATTCTATGTGAATTGCTTTAGTAATAAAACAAATGAAAATTACAACATACGCCTTTGTAATAACCGGATTTCTTATCCTAGTTTGTTTAACATTGAAAGGACCGGCATAATCAGTACCTACAATTTGAAAAGGACGAGCAACATTGACGCGCTCAAGTGGGAGAGATCCCATAAGTTGACTAGAAACCTTGGCCTTAAATCTGAAGCAAAGTACACATTTGTGCAGCACAGCTTTTACCTCTCTGTTAGCATTGATCAGCCAATACCGCTCGTTTAAACTACTAAGAGTTAGCTTCTGCCCCGCATGCTTGAGTCTAATGTGTTCATTATAAATGATTAACTTAGTCAAAGCAGACCTTTTAGGTAGGATAATGGGATGCTTTTGCTGAAATGTCAGGTTTGTATTTTGTAAACGACCTCCCACTCTTAACAGACCTTGACCATCTATAAAAGGATTTAAACTACTCAAATAAGAATTTAAGTTAGCTTTTGACTTTAACAATGTTAACTCATTTTCAAAATGTTTGCTTTGATCAATTTTAGTCAAGTCATGCAATGCAAGAACCATCTCCTCAGGAGTTAAATATCCCTGCCTTTTGTTAAAATTCTGTTTTTTACAATTAAATATAAAACGATTGACATAAGCCATTATTCTAGTCATCTTATTCAAATTTGAATATTTTTCTATAAAAGTATGAAGAGAATTATTTTCTTTATTACAAGTATTACATATCGCTGAAGGCATTTTTATTTCAGGAATATCAGATACATTTATATTTAGTTGTGAGTTACAATGAACATAATCACTGTTTTGCAAATACTGTGGACCCTGAAACCACAATGAGTGTTTTTTCAGTTGCTCTGGTTTAAGACCACGAGACAAGCAATCAGCAGGATTCTCACTAGTGTTAACATAGTCCCAGTGTACATCTTTTGACAATTGTTTGATTTTTTCTACTCTATTAGCAACATAAACAGTAAGTTTTACAGGTTCAATCTTAAGCCAAGCTATAACAATATTTGAATCTAAATATAAGTAGGTTTGGATATTGTTATACTTTAATGCTAAAGTGTCATGTACTTTCTTTGATAATATAGCTAATAATAAAGCACTGTTAAGCTCAAGTCTAGGTATAGTTAAGCTTTTATCTTTAGGATTTATACGAGATTTTGAACATAAAAGATTGACATTTACTGTGTTGTCTTCGCCAACTACTCTCAAATAGAGGCAGCAACCGTGCGCAATATTAGAGGCATCGGCATAACCGACTAACTCAAATTTTTGATGTGGATGAACATTGATATTTCTGGGAACAGAGATACAAGACATTTGCATCAAACTTTCAGTAAATTCAAGGAATCTCTTATTTAAATAATCCGGTAGGATATCATCCCACTTTAATTTTTCAAACCAGACCTGTTGCATTAAGTATTTTGCTTGCACCAAAATAGGGCCTACCAAACCCAGTGGGTCAAAAAATCTACTAATAAAGCTTAACATTTGTCTCTTAGTATAGGTTTGCTGTGTTTCAGTAATTGGACATTTCATATTCAAGGTATCGGAATTTACATCATATGACAAACCTAACGTTTTGACATAAGTATTTGACTTATCAAAATCTTCTTTATTCAATTGATGAATTTCAATAGAAATATCATTTAATATTTCACTTTGATTAGAACACCACTTATGTAATGAAAAGCTAGCTAAATTTAAAAGCTCAATAAGCTGTCTTTTTACCTCAAGAAGTTCTGCAATCCCGTTGGAGCCACACAAGATATCATCAACATAACATGAATGTTTTAACACAAAACATGCCAAAGGATATTGCTCTTTGTATCTTTCAGCAAGCTCAATCAAACAGCGTGTTGCTAAAAACGCAGAACTTTTTAAACCATAAGTCACCGTTTTCAACTGAAGACATTTTACACTTTGATCAGGTGAATCTCGCCAAAGAATGTTTTGTAGGCAGCAATGGTCATTGCTTACTAATATACCTCTATACATTGCCTTAATATCACAAAGCAAAACAAATTTACAAGTCCTAAATAGTGTCAAAATGTCAAATAAGTCATTTTGCACAACTGGCCCGTTAAGCATAATATCATTTAAACAAACACCTTTATTAGTTTTCATGCTCGCGTCAAAGACAGCTCGAACCGGAGTAGTTTTACTATTTAAATTGAAGACGGGGTGATGAGGTAAATAGTACACATTACCTGCCTTAGGGTCATAGTTGGAGATATCAAAGTATATGGCATAGCCCGGTTCAACATAATGCTGAATGAATTTTTTGTACTGTTGATATAAATTATTATCTTTAGCAAAGCGCTTTTCTAAATTATAAAATCTATGCAGTGCCTGGTTGAATGAGTCACCCAACTGGATGTCATTTACATTAAGTTTTAAAGGCAAGTCTACACAAAACTTTTTATCAACAAGTTTCACAGAATTTTGGAAACATTCCTCAGCTAGTTGGTGTTCGGTAGTACCTTCTTTATAAACTTCAGGTACTTTTTCACATTTCCAAAAATTTGAAATAACATCCCCTATATCATCTGACTGCTCATTAAGAGGATTATTATAAGAATGATTAAGAGGGGTACCTTGAACTTTCACACACAAATTTGATGAACATACTTTGCCAGCGGAGACTGGTAGACTGCCTGCCACAATATATCCCAAGCTGGTACTAACCAGGTAGGGCCCATTCGGCGTTAATGGCAGCGTCTCCCTCTGGAGCACCTGAAAAAATACGTCGCACCCTAATAGTAACGATATTTCACCAGATTTATTAAAATGTTCATCTGCCAATTTGACATTAGATGGTATATTGAACCCAGTATTATAAAAACTTTGTTGTGGCAGTTCACAGGTTATGTTTTTTGCTATATAACAGGTTAAGCATAATTTAAAGTTGCTGTTTGTAGCATAAATATCTAACTCCGCCTTACGATGCACGTTGCTAGTGCTCTGCAAGATACCCGTAATAAGTTGATTGGCCTGTGTTATTTTGCAGCCAATTTTACCAGCCAGTTTTTCAGAAATAAAAGACACTTGACTGCCTGTGTCTAGTAAAGCTCGTGCATAGATAAATGTGCCATTTTTAGCTATAATACGCACCACAGCGGTAGGAAGCAACACATCTTGTACAAGTGAGGTACTTGACATGACCACAACACTGTCAGACTTGCCAATATCAGCAGTAGACCCTGCAGCAGTAGGCTCAGCAGTAGCAGTATAGCTTACCTCCCTTCTTGCAAATTCCACACCATGCAGAAGCGTATTGTGCCGTTGCTGACAGGTGGAACATTTTAAGCGCAGTTTGCATTTACCACCATGTGCATTCAAACAGATTATGCATAGCTTATGCTTTTTAACAAACAGACATTTATCATTGTCAGTAGCAAGCTTGAATTTTGCACATTCATATAACTTATGGTTAGTATTACAATACTTACATGAGGCTGGGGCTGCTACATTACACATAGACTTGCTGGACTTCACACTCTTAGAGTTGCTCGAAGGTGCTGTTTCAATAACAGCATTCTCGCTGGCCAGGGCTCGTTTCTCTAGAAAGTTGAGGAACTCATTCAACTTAGGCACAACCTTTTCATTTCGCTCTAAGTGAAAACCCCTATTGGTGTAGGCATCGACCTTCCTAAGTAAAATATTAACCACTATTGGGTCCCATGTCTCCGCAGACACTTGCAAACCTTTTAAAGCAGTTATGTGTAAGTTGACACATGAGACGAGTGACCTGAGATTTGAAGCAGTGCATTTCTTGAAAGAAGGCAAATCAAGCAAGGCATTAATGTGATGATTTATGATCATTGGCTCATTGTTATACCTTTTATCCAATAATTGTAATGCAGCACTATAATTTTGCTCAGTTAATGGCAAATTTTGAATTAAATTTAAGGCTTCCCCAGATAAAAAGGAACGCAAATAATATAATTTTTGACACAAGCCCAAACTATCATCAGCATCTATAACAGCTTTAAACATATTAATGAAGGGAATGTATTCTACGACATTTTTACCATCAAACTCTTTTATAGTAATTTGAGGTAACTGTTTAAAGTTAGTGTTTGCTTTAAGCGGCTTCGCCACAGGCAGACTGGATTGTCGACCGTTTAGTTCCCCGTCAATGATACCAATGCAAGTAAAATACTTACTTTCATATATTTCAGGGTTCTCCTCATCTTTAGGATTTGCGTACAATATATCCTTGTTAAGCTCTTCGTAATCTCTGAAGTTTTCAGCTAACCGGCTTCGTCGTTCTTTTAGTAATTCACTAGGAGCACTTGAAAAGCCGGCGCTATTGCAAAATGCTTCAACCCTACTTATGGCACCCTTAAGGTATCCCCTACGGAGCTTAAGTTGCGCCAAATCATCACTTTGGGATTGGGGCATTTTTTAGTTTTGGTGCAATGCAAACAAAATACTCAATGCGTTAGGTAAAAAAAGTCAACGCCTCTCAAACGTTTAAAACTTTGAATATCCACTAATTCACGATTATCACTAGTGCTTTCTTAAACTTAACCTTATTACAGTTATTACTGAAGTAAGTGAAGTAGTTATTATAAGTACAACAAAGCAAATATGTCAAGACAAGGATACAAATTGTAAAATGAGCAAACAAAATGGAGGAAAGGTAACGCGACCGATTCGATACGAACGTAGAACGATGAACGATTCTTCGGAATAACTCGGACGAAATCGCTTGCTGATTGGTCGTTGCGAGGTTGGCAGCACGCAATTATTTCTGCAGTCTATGCGCACGACGCTCCGATACACGTAGCAAAAGGCTTGATACAATGAAAATATGATTGTGCGCATGCGGATTCGTGAAATTGTGGCTTCTAAAATGGCCGACAACAAGAAATTGTACACTTGTTGACATTCACTTTCACGCACACACTTTTTTATATAAAATACCTCTTAGGATGAATTTCGGCCCTTCCTGTAATTTCTTCTTATATTTTTCGCAATCTTCCAAATTATAGCCCGGCAAAAGGTTGAGAAATCACGCAATTTTTCCCAAAGTGCCGCACCACGTTCATAAGACGCCACGCAGCAATATCTCTTCAGGTGATCTCGCTTGGTACCACCAAAATATTGCGGCACACGGTTTCACAGGTTGACGCGGGGACAGGACGCTCCTCTGCAGCAGGATATTGTTTCCGCCACTAGAGTACAGACTCCAAACTCACCCAGCGTCGATTTTTTATTGCTCGAAGGACCAATTTTATGTTTCACACCGTTATTATGATGCGCTGGTGCCGGTGAAAAAGAAACATAAAAGAACGGCGTTTTTTTTCAGTAACACACGTTTATTCAATTTTAATTAAGTAAGTATTACAGGAAAGCGATTCGAGGTACCCAAAAGTTCTCTTTCCTTTTCTTAACAAAGGTCATCGACCATAGACCCACACAAAAAGGTTTTCTATGTTTTGAATATTGGTCATAAACAGTGGACCATAGAGAAAGATAAATATTAGGTCCTTACATATGAAATTGGCGTTTTTCGTACTGGCCACTTTAATCACGAATTTCTCCTCTTTGGTAAGGAATTCCAAATTCAAAGGAGAATGGGCATTTTGGGCGGTCGGCGGCCAGTTTTCAAATTAGTGTCAAATGAAAGTACTGTTAGTTAGGAATAACTTTTACTATGGGCGTTACGTTGTGTTTCATTTAGAAAAAGAGATATTTAAATATCAGTACAATGTTATTGTATAGAGCATTTTTGCATAATTATTATATTATAAGTGTGTGTAATGCTTTAATATTACTTCAAAACGTGTCGTGACACGTGTTATTTTCACTTATTATCATCAACACAACAAAACCCACCGGTTTGACTCAACTACCTGCTCACGCGGAGGACCAATCAGCTTCGAGCAAGAACAAAGCAGCCCTGTTAACGCGGAAGACTAATTAGCTTCTTGCAAGAACAAAGCAACCCTGTTAAAGCGGAGGACCAATCAGCTTCGAGCAAGAACAAAGCAACTGGCAAGCGGTGCGCGCGCGCTTCTTCCGCGCAGTCCTTCGGTTACGCTTGTGTCGTTGTGTACTGTGCGATTGTTCATCGATTTACCTTGTGCTTCTATAAACCTTTCGACCTCTGCTTGCATACTGGACTTTGTTTACTCCTATCCTAAATTGATCACTTGGCATACGTTTTTGGACTCGATTCTACTTACAAACCGGGTTTAGTTGAATATGGCGGAAAATCGACCAGTGTGTGTTTTGTGCAATCGGTCAGTGGTTAACAGAAGATCATTCGAGATAACCCATGCATTTTTTGAGGAAAATGCCGCAAATGCTCAATATATTATTGAAGCTATTGCCCCACATCAAGTAAGTTTTTTTAATGTTAATAATAATAGTCTTGGACGAACATAACAGTAAATAACATATTACTACAGTTGTCACAGCGAAACATGACCTTTGAGTTCTAGTGAGTAGAGTCGTCCTGTAATAAATGTCAGTAACAATAGGAATGTGCTAACGACTTGCGAAACATCGACAGTTTGCTACCTGCTGACTTGCATGAGTCATTTCTTTTGTTTTATTTTACCTGTAAAACACTTCAGACGATTTTTTTATTAATGTTACACATCACTAGGTATGTAGTTTACTTATAAGTTAATATGATTTTTCCAGATTGAATATAACGGTCTGGAATACGTTTGTCGACCATGCTGGCAACGAGCTCAACGTGCTGTCCAGCCTAATCCAAACCCGGCCTCGCACGAATGTGTACTACAGATTGATGAGTATTCTAGAGTGCCTAACAATGCAGCGGTCTGTATGTTTGAGAGATGTAGAAATACTACACGTCATCGGATTCCTCAAAATATACGGATATCACTTCTTATGGATGCCAACTTATATATACCAGAAGAAACAAGAGTATGTGAAACACATCTAAGGTCCAATGACTGGGACGAGATCATTGATAGTCCAATTCTAAGACATGATTTTAATAGTACTCATTTCTTACACATGATGGGTCTTATGAAAGAAGCTGTGTCAAGAAGCTCTGTTCTAGATTTTGAAAATATTGAAAATATGGACACCAATGAAGTACATATGCGCTTGGGTCTTAGTCGAGAACAATTCTACGATATTTTGGAACAAACGCCTTCCTTGTCTAGTTCACATTCCAAAACTGCTCTAGCCATTTATTTGATGAAGTTGCGGACTGGTGAATGCAACGAAAGACTTGCCACGCTCTTTCAAATGAGTAGGAGAACTCTTGAAAGACATTTGAAAACCGCAAGAGATTGTTTATTTGCCGAGTTTGTGCCTAGGCACCTGGGTTTCAATCACGTCGACAGAAGAATGCTCGTTGAACGCAATCTCTACGTACCGAATGCTTTGTTTGGAAACCCTGATTCAACATTAGACGACAGACATGCAATAGCGATAATGGACGGAACATACATCTACATTCAGAAGAGTTCCAATTATTCTTTCCAAAGAAATACGTATAGTTTACACAAGTTTTCCAACCTTTTAAAACCATTCATTATAGTAAGCTGCGATGGTTATATTTTAGATGTTTGTGGACCCTACGCAGCTACTGATTCAGACGCAACTATATTACAAAGAATGTTATATGACGAGGAAGGTACATTTCATTGGTTCTTTCGTCGTAACGATATATTTATACTAGATCGTGGGTTTAGAGACGCCCTTCCTGATTTGTCACAATTTCATTACTCTGCTTATATGCCTGAAAGTAAAGACCGCGGTGCAGATCAGCTCACAACCGAACAAGCGAATAGGTCTAGATTGGTCACCATTTGCCGCTGGGTGGTAGAAGTAATAAATGGTCGATTCAAGCGTGACTTCAAATTGTTTCGCCAACACTATTTTAATCGGGCTTTAAACCATATGTTTGAAGACTTTAAAATAGCAGCTGCACTAATTAACGCTTTTCAGGAGCCCATACATGATAGCGTACATGCAGCCACATTTGTGGATATTATAAACGACCGCTTGAATCGACCAAATCACCTGGCGGACTATGTTGTTCGTAATAATATAAACAGACAAAGAGCAACGTTCCAAAGCATCACCGGTGATCAGCCTGTTTTTGACGATTTCCCAAATCTTACAGAGGATGATCTTATTCTGTTTGCTCTCGGTACGTACCAAGTCAAGTTAGCCCGCAGTTATTATGCTGAGCACCTAGTACAGGGCTTGTATAATATTGAAGTGTACCGAGAGCAGCAAATAAGGGGTCTTAGCGATTACATTGCAGAGCAAGACGTTTGGTTATTACGTGTCAGAATACAGTCTAGACATGTAAGGTCTAGGATTTATTATTCATATATTGTTATTGACCGACAAATGAACGGCCGGGAAGCTATCGCTCATTACTATTGTTCATGTCTGAGTGGAAGGCGCACGATAGGATGCTGCGCACATGTTATGTGTGTGGTGTGGTATTTAGGCTGGGCAAGAAATCAAACCGAGGATATCCGGTTACCAGCAGCGGAATTAAGTGCGATTATAGAGCATGATGAGTAGGCACTATTATTATAGCTATGGAATATCAGATTAATCGGTGGTTTAGTATTGTAAAACTAACTAACTTATAGTAATTACATCGTATGTAACATGTAATACGTAGTATGGTAATTGTTCATACTAACAATGTAATATATAGATAATTATATATTAAATATCTTTGAGCCTATCTAGAATAGTTTTGTTTTCAGAAATCACTTTCCTTTTCTATTTTTGCATTGTACATAAGCCTAAGCATAAGCATAAGCTATACAAAGTGTAACGTTAAATGCGCAAAACCTCTTAAGGGGTCATTGTACTCATCATTATGAACAACTTTTACTATGGTACCAATCTTGAAATCGCAAAAAAAAAATCAGCTGTTTAGTACATTTTGACGAGTTACTCGAACATAAATGTAGGAAACAACTGATTTTTTTTCGCGATTTCAGCTTTGGTCCCATAGTAAAAGTTGTTCATAATGATGAGTACAATGACCCCTTAAGAGGTTTTGCGCATTTAACGTTACACGTTGTATAAAGTGTTCGGAAATAAAAATGTATTTTAGCCGGTTTAGAAGTACACCACAGTGATAAAACTTCTACACGGTAATTTTAGGACTAAACCACATCAATAAACAACAAAATCATCCTTGGCCGCGGACCGCCCACGCTCCATACAAAATTGCCCATTCTCCTTTGTACAGCTATTTACTCATGTATTTGTGCTTCGATGACCGTCATTCATTTGTTTTTTTTCTTCTGTTTTTTCTGTTTGCGTCACTCATTTTACAAAATGGAAAATTTAAAATATCGCATTATTTACGAGTACGAGTTCCGCCGTGGCACTAGTGCTGCGGAAACGACTCGAAGGGTGAATGATGTGTATGGCGGTCATGTTGCAAAAGAAAACACAGTTCGTTTTTGGTTCCAACGTTTTCGTTCTGGAAATTTCGACCTGCAGAACAAGCCCCGTGGACGGCCTGAGACCCAAGTTGATAATGGAGAATTGAAGGCTATTGTGGAAGCGGACCCATCGCAAACCACGTCCGAGTTAGCTGCAGGCTTCGATGTTAGTGATAAAACTGTTTTAATTCACTTGAAGCAAATTGGGAAGATTAAAAAGCTTGAAAGCACGACAACGCCAGACCACACACTGCGCAACAGACGGCTACCAAATTAGAAGAGCTTGAATTGGAATGTCTTAGACATCCTCCGTACTCCCCGGACCTTGCTCCAACAGATTACCATTTTTTTCGCAATTTGGATAACTTTTTGCAAGGGAAAAAATTCAACTCCGATGGGGCAGTCCAAATCGCCTTCAAAGATTTTATTGATTCCCGTCCGACTGGTTTTTTTAGTAAAGGGATCAATGAACTACCTATAAGATGGCAAAACTGCATTGAAAACAATGGTTCATACTTTGATTAATTAAATATATTATATTAAAAAATATTCGACTTTTTGTTCCTTCCATACAAAACGCCAATTTCATATGTAAGGACCTAATATATTAATGGGCGTTCCATACCATGCATACTACACACATCAAAAGTGTCTAGGGATCAAGCATTTATATGCGGATTTCTTGAGATTGAGATTGTGGCTTTGTAATAAATTTATGATTTTATAAATTTATATGGATCCTTTTTGGTGCATTTCATAATTTGAATCAGGAACTGTGAATCAAATTCGAGTAAAAGATGAAAATCAGCTGTCAATATTTTCCCTATAAAAACATACAACGCATTGAAGACATTATTATTGCTACTGTTTCCCTACTACTGATTAAAACCAACGTTATTATGGAGCGGCGACGTCATTTAAGCAGGGAAGAAATGCTCAGAGCCGTGGGAATGATAGAAGCTGGTTCCCGGCAACGTACTGTGGCTTTAGCTCTGAATACAAGTCAGAGTGTTATCAGTCGACTTTGGACACGTTACCGAAGCACTGGTACCGTGGCTGAGCGCCATGGAGGACGGTATCGCTGCAACACACGGAGACAAGACCGATACATTCAAATCTTAACTCGAAGAGCTCCAACAATAACCGCCATGATGTTAGCCGTGAGGCTTCATCACTCTTCAGGGAACTTAATTAGCGACCAAACAGTCAGAAACCGCTTGCATGAAGTGAACCTTCATTCCCGAAGACCGCTACGGGTACCACCTATAGCAATGCACAATCGTAGGATTCGATATCAATGGGCTCTTGAACACAGAAATTGGGCAGAAGAACAATGGCGTTTCGTGTGCTTTTCTGATGAGTCTCGTTTTGGTATGAGACCGGATACAAGACGTATACGACACTGGAGAACCCCTGGACGCCAACAGCGATTAAAATCCTGCCAGGAAGTCCATCCTTATAGTGGTGGAACCATCATGGTATGGGCGGGTATTTGGATCGGCGGAAGAACTGAGTTGATTTGGATCAGAGGGAACCTCAACGCTCAAATTTATGCTGAGACGATTGTATCAGACGTCATCGTTCCTCTACAAGTGCAAATCGGTCCCTTATTTCAGTTAATGCATGATAATGCACGACCGCACACCGCAAGAGTTGTAAGACAGACTCTCGCCGCAGCTAACATCAATGTCCTGCCCTGGCCTGCTCAGTCGCCAGACTTGAACCCGATTGAGCATGCATGGGATATGCTACAGAGAAGAGCTCTGCCGAATATGGAGGGTATCCAGTCGCAAGAAGACCTTTTTTTGTTGTTGCAACGAACATGGGCGGCCATTCCACAGCGTGATTTGGATGAACTCATTTTGAGTATGCCAAACCGATGTTCTTGTGTTGTTAGTGTTCGCGGTAGAAACACGGATTATTAATTGTTTAAGTTACCCAATAAAATTTTAAAGAAAACTGTTATTTCAGTCTTTTTTTCGAACTTTTGTGTTAGTGGTTCAAATGTCAAAAATCCCTTTATTAGGAAAATGGCAAATTTCTTTATTAATGCAAAGGTGACTTGGTTTATCGTTACTGTGACAAACGAAAACACTTTATTTGATGAATCCTTAAAGAAAATTTTAATTAATATCAATCAGGAGAAAAGTTATTGCAAAAATATATGTTGATCCCTAGACACTTTTGATGTGTGTACTTGTAGACATGTGATGTGGACGACAAAATGCTCATATTAGTAACATTTTATTCTTACAAAACTATCTTCTTTGGTATTTGTTGCATTTAATAAAAATGGGGCTTTGGCTTCAAGCACTCCCGTCACCCAACATAGGCACTATGCTGGGTGACACTACCTTTCGGCTCGCTACCTGCCTGCGTTTGGGCGCTCCTTGCGGGGCTCCGCATCGCTGTCAGTGCGGTGAAGCTGTCGACTGCCTTGGACACCATGGCCTATCCTGCAGTAGGAGCGCAGGCCGGATAGCACGGCACGCCAGCATTAATGACATCATCCGTCGTGCTCTTGTCACCGCCGGGGTGCCAGCTGTTTTAGAACCCAACGGCCTGGCACGCGACGATGGAAAGAGGCCAGACGGAATGACCATAATGCCCTGGAAGTTAGGCAGACCTTTGGTGTGGGATGCAACATGTGTCGACACCCTTGCGCCATCCCATCTTCCTAGCACGGTGGGCTGTGCTGGGGCGGCTGCTGCAGGTGCAGAAAACCTCAAACGGCGAAAATATTGCAACCTGATTGGGACTTATATGTTCGAGCCGTTTGGGGTTGAAACACTAAGGCCATGGGGTCCGAGTACCCACTTGGTATTTCGGGATATCGCCAAGCGGTTAGTCGACTCTTCACGTGACCAGAGGGCTGGCCTATTTCTTGGCCAAAGAATTAGCATTGCCATACAACGTGGCAATGCTGCCAGCCTTTTAGGCACTGTTCCTGTTGACAGCGATGCGGATGAATTCTTTGATGCCCTATAATGATTGTGTATTTTTTCATATAATTGTACATATTATTATAGTTTATATTTTAGCTTATATTATGTAAATATTTAATTTTTGGAGAAATAAAAATATTCATGTATTTAATAAAATTATCTTTTCATAATATTGATGCTTAACGCATTTCGTAACACTGATCAATTATTTTTTAATTTTACATTTGATATGTTCTACATTTTCTTGACAACACGTATTATTGTATATTTAAATTGTCGCATCTATTCAATTTCACCCTGTATATGGAGTGTTGAGCCCATATAACACTTTCATGAGTAGACCCAGGGAAAGAGTCTACACATAATATATTTAAATTTGTGTCACAACATCTGAAAAAAAAACGTTTTACTACAAAAGAATTGAGAGATACTAAATGAGCTTAATATTTAAAAATACTTATAGAAATGTCTATAATCTTTAATTTAATAGTTTATCATAATTATTTACATTATTACTCACTATTAAAACATTTAGAGAGTGGTACCCTTTTCTATTCATGAATCTCTCTTCATTATGCTGAGGGCACACTATGGCCACATGGGTCCCATCGACACAGGCCAGCCTTCCCGGCATTTTATAACGCCTGTGAAACTTAAAAAACAATTTCAATCAATATTTTCCTTCACAAGGTATCAACAATTCAGTATCAGTAAATTCAAAGGTACTATTTATACTTACTCTCTTATAACTTCTTCCCTTTCTTGTCGTTGGAAGGGGAAAGAAACATATTTGTCTAGAATAGAGGGCTTGTTTAAAGCCATTACCACCTGCCGGATTGCTTTGGAAATACTGGCTTGAGAAACACAGTGATTCCGGTTATCTCCTACAAGAGTCTGATAAGACCCAGAAGCAAAGAATGCTAGTGCAACCAAAACCTAAAACAAAAATACACTCCTTTGGAAAAAAACGGGCATTTTTGATTTTTCCACATTATTTGTAATCAGTTTGTAATTTAGTTCTAAAGAGGTTTTAATAGCCAAACTATGTTGCTGGCACTTAATAGTCTGGGTATGAAAAAAAGTTAGTTCCAAATTCGAAACTTTTGTTTTAAAAAATAATAATCCCTTTTTCAATTTGTGACTTTTTACTTACTTTTCGCGGGTTTGCGTTTAAAAGGTTATTAGGCAACTAAAACTAACTTTTCGTTATTTTGAATAGAATAATTTATGATTGTCGCATAATCCTGCCTTATTGTGACTTATAACAGATATCTTTAATCTTTGTGTCGATTGTAATGGCAGAAAAAGCAGTAAGAGCTAGTAAAATTATAGCGCTGCTGGAAGTGGGGTGTAGCCAATGTTACGTCTCACAGCGGTTAAACGTGAGTCGTTCAACCGTCCAAAGAACCTGGACTCGATACCAAGAGACAGGTAGGTTCCGTTCAGAGAAGGCAAGGTTCTGGAAGAAAACGTTGCACACAACCACGAGACGACCGCTTTTTAGTGACTCGAGCGCTGAGGAACCGCAAATGCAGTTACATAGACCTCAAAAGAAACCTTGAAGAGGTGCGAGGAGCACAAGTTAGCCTATGGACAGTGAGGAGGAGGCTTTTAGCGGCTGATATACGCAGTCGACGACCAGCGCGGGCCCCCAAGTTACTCCGTGAGCAACGGATTGCTCGATTGAGGTTCGCTAGAAATTGCCTATCTTGGACACTAGGTAATTGGAGTAGCGTACTCTTCTCCGATGAGGCTCGAATTTTTCTGAATGGTGAGGACCGACATAGACGGCGGTGATGCTGAGACATTAACCACAGCTTTTAAAAACCAGCTAGTAATGGATGGGCTTGATATAAATAAATTAATAGGTATCGGCGTTGACGGCGCCAATGTAATGATCGGACCACATCATTTATTCTCATCTGTTTTAAAAGGGTCTAATCCCCCAATTGACTGTCGTTAAATGTATCTCGCATTCCTTACATCTTGCTGCAGAGGAAGCATGCAAAGTATTCCCAACTCAGTTAGTTTATTGTCCGCGGGTGTCATAGTTGGTTTTCGTCGTGTACCAAAAGACAAATTGATTATTCTATAGTATATGAGACATTAACTGATAAAAAACCACGAAAAATTGACAAGTTATCGGATACTCGTTGGCTGGCTCGCGTTCAAGCTATCAATAAGATTGTGGAACAGTTTGGATGCCTTAGAGCTGCATTTCAAAATTTCGAAAGAAAAATGCTTTACTGCAAAACAATTGCATCTATTGCTTATGAATAACTCAAACAAACTGTATCTTGTTTTTCTAAAAATGGCGCTAAAGGCGGTAACTGACTGCAATAGACTGTTCCAGTCCGACAATGTTGATCCACTCAAACTATTGGCAGCGCTCCAGAATTTACTTCTCAATTACCTTTCAATGATAGTTGCCCCTGAGCGATTAAGCATGATCAGACGTGATGATTTGCACATCTTCCGTTTTCGTGACGTAGTTATGAGTAAACGTTGCATCAACTTTGGTTATTCTTTTAATGAAGCATCTGATGGAATGGATGCCAATGATTTAAAAGTTATAAAAGAAAATTGCACTTTATTCCTTTGTGATGTGCGAACAAATCCAAAAAAGGATTCCAAATAATATGAGTATACTGGAGAAACTTTCATTTTTCTCAAAGCATCCAGCCAAGTGAGGCCAGACATAAATGATATCATTCTTTCATATAGTCAGTGCCAATTATATAAGGTGCTATAAAAATATCTGCCACGGCTGCAATGGGAGACAGTATTGTGTTTATAGATTACAATAGTAAAGATAAATTATTGGTTATTTGTCATATTTTTTTTCATACAAAAAAATGTACGTATAAATTTGAATTGATTTATTAGTATAAAGCCATCCCGTAGACAATAAGCTGTTGCCGCACCGGCGCCGTTCATGCACTGTTGCCATTCTTATCAAACAATGCCGCAGCCGCAGTGCGCGCCAGCTACTCGGTCGTCAAAGCGCAGCCCCACGCGCTCCCACCCTCACCCGCACTACCCCGTTCGTCACACGCGCAGCCGAGCCGACCGCCCGCTCAGTACGACGCACGTTGTTTGTTTTGTTAGTTGCAAGTTTGAATATTTTAATGTAAAAACGTGGTATATTATTGTTAATAATAGTTGTTTATTGTACTGTGTGTATGAATAATACTAGAAAAAATAAAGATATATCATACTTTAACTATCCCAAGGAGTACAATATTGAAGTAAATATTTGATTACTACTTTTTCAAGTTAGTATGTACCTTTATTTTATTGTATGATCCTTTTTTGATAAGAGGGTTGTACACGGTGTTTTTACTTTTTTATTATTATTACAAGTTTTTACTAAACATTTGTAGGTATGTGGGTGGGTTGGTATGTTGTAGGTATGTGTGTTAAGTTTAAATATTGCAAGTAAGATTTGAACCACTTCCCGATGTCTGATTGAGCTGAAATTTTGTATACCTGCGTAACTTCGGTGATAATACAATAATAAGATAAAACCTGACGCTGCACCCAGGATTGTCTCCTCATTAGGGAACTCTTCAACAGTTAGTAGCACGATCACGAAATTTTGTATGATAGTTTAATTTTGATAATTCAACACGATATTTTTATCATGAACTGCTGCTGCAGCCAGCATTGTCTCCTTACGAGGGAACTTTTTAACGGTTAGTAGCATGGACTTGACACTTTTTAAGTATTTAAATTTAATTTTGCTTGCTCATCATGATCTTCACCATAAACTGCTGCTGCAGACAGGATAGTCTTCTCACGAGGAAACTCCTCAACGGCCATAGTAGCATGATCATGAAAGTTTGAATACGAGTTTAAAAAGCATTTTTAATGGAAACTTATTATTAATACCTACATCGTACTTATTTCTCGCTACTAGTCGGTCTGTCTTGAAATTAAATAAATATTTAAAAAATAGGTGTAAGTATAATCTTTAAAATATACCTACCTATGTCTTTTGCATAATACCCAGTGTTCGGTTCGCAGTGACTGGCTCAAAGCATTTACCACACCATTAAAAGAAACAATAAATAATTAAAAAACAAAAATTATAGAGTAAGTAATTTGTAAAGTATTCTATCATACTGAATAATAAAACTATTTAACAAATGTTTTGTTTAATTTGTCTTAACCTATTGTGACAACCCTACCAAAATAGGTAACAATTTTGCACATTCTTAAGAAGCTTTGTCTCTGTTTCGTTTGTCTACTCATGTGTTTTTATCCCGATATTCCCACGGGATCGACACTTACGCGGGTGAAACCGCGGGGCGCAGCTAGTTGTTAATGAAAATTACACATTTAAGTAACTCAGCTTAATTAATATTTACAACGCAGCACAGATTAAAATTCAAGAAGCAAACGATTTTAAACCAATATCTGACAAAGAAGAACTTGACGCCTTTGAACGTCAGCTCAAAGATCCAACCATGGTATCAACGTTCAAAAAAAAACTGGCAGTAGTTTGTGGAAAAGGAAAAGGACGAGGGAGCAACAACGTTAGTGGACATAATGTTCACCAGAAAATTTATGACAACATGCTCTTGGGCTGGAGGCTCTAAAAAGTTAGCGTCAAAATTTTGTTTCATTATGCATTAGTTTTTATGCGATGCATGTAAACCTTTGTGCTGCTTTGTCTCATCTTCAACCAGAATCAATAATTGATGAAGGTTGGCTTTATATCATGGGAGAATGTTCTAATAGCGACAATATCATAAAATTTAACGACTACTTTGTCAAAACCTGATTGGAACTCAACACTAGCAAATACTTGGGACACTTATCAAGAATTGCACAAAACCAACAACACCGTGGAAGTGTGGAACAATCACATCAAAAATACATCAAAATTAAGCCCAATTTCTTGCTCAATTTCTACAAGGATTTAGTAAGGATGCGGCTTCTAACTCAACTGCGGTGAAATGCCCATATGGTATCAAAATATCAAAGTGGCTGCCTGAAAGCAAGGAAAGAAAGAAAAAGATCGACTACGCTGTTGGTGAACTACTCAGCGGCCAGATTAGTGTAGGCCATTGTTTAGAAAAATTTAAATTTTAATCAAGTGAATATTTTTTGTATTTTAAATTGTAAGTTTTATGTCTGACATTTTTGAATAGATAATCATCATCATCAGTATAGACTGAAGTAATAGTTGTGTTGACTGCTATAGAGCAGTCCACTGCTGGACATATGCCTCTCCTATTGCACGCAATTCAAAACTCCACATCCAGCCCAGTTCCATTTTAGCGTGGCAGCTTTCCAAGTGACATCAGTTATCTTTAATGGAACGGATAATCGTATTCCTAATCCTGTCTGTAAGTTTGACACCTAAAATACTCCGTTCTATAGCCCTCTGGCAAATCTCGAGTGTGAGCCTCTGCTGATTTGTCAAAGACCATGTTTGACCAACACTATGTAAACAAACATAGCATCTAAATATTTTGCATATACTATGTCAATTTTAACATCCACCTACAAGTTTACAAAAATGAAGTTCACTTTTTTTATGTTTACCTTCCCTAATTTTACTTATGCTTTACTTTGTTGCTTTGTTATTAAAAATCCTTTTTTGTTATGAGAATAATAATTTTGTCACAAGTGCTACTATAAGTACATTAATTTGCCGAGAACGAGGAAAACTGTTCCACCGTAATACAGTTTAAACTAGTACGGGGAACAGAGTGAATCTGTTCGTGTTAATAACCAAAATAAGTAGGTACTTACTTACCGAGGCTATCGATACATACCAAACAAAAATGTTACCTACCATTACTGCTTATTTGTTGCTTAAATGAATTGTGCAAGGTTTGTTATGATCATTTGGATAAATAAAGATAAAGATGTTTTTTTTATATCGATACCTCTGGGCTCAAAGGGCGTATAAAAAAAAAAACCTTTAAACTCAAACTCAAAGCATTTATTTCAATTAAACCAATTACAGGCACTTTTGAATTGTCAAGGGGTCGGTCAGTCAGAAAGATGAAGCTAGTTGCCCATTCCAAAGAGTAGGTACCTATGGAGAAGAACGGGCAAGAAACTGCATGGACACTCTTTAAAATCAAAATAATATGGTTACAAAGTCTTGGTTACATCATTCATGTTAAAAATTATACATGTGAGAACAATGCAGAACGTTAAAAGCGTCCATAATGAGAAGATGAGAAAAAAACAATTCAAATAAGCCGTGGCAGCAAAGAGATGACCAGTCCCTACTGACGGCGCCCGTTCACGAACATGACGCATGTATTAATTCGGATAAGCAGCATCCATATGAGCTAGTAAAAAAAAAAAACAAAAAGATAACTTATACCTATGTTAGTATGTTGGTAATCTATTTAGAAACAAAGCTGTTGTTCGAAATACATCTTCGAACAACATCACCTAATAGTGGAGACTCGCACCTCCACGCTATGGTCTTCAGGATGGAGTTGGAGCTCCCCCGTACTCTGCAGAGCAAAGAGGCAGATTTCCGTCTGACAATGGCGTGGACGCCATCGACGTGTGCTTGTGCAAACATACCTGATGCACTGCAGAAACGGGGCAGCCCCATCAACATCCTGAACCCGTTATTATATTGGACCCGTAGGGCGCTGATAGCCCGCTGAGTATAGTTGGTATAGCGCATTTTTGAAATTTTTTACTATTCTCACTCAGTTTTTGATTCTCTATCAATCTGTGTAATCCACGTGGCGAAATTCGCAAAAAAAAGAATACAACCTCATAATTTTCGATATGTAAACAACTAATTTGATCGATAGAGAATCAAAAACTGAGTGAGAACAGTAAAAAATATCAAAATGCCCAAAATGTGGGCGGATATCTAGGTCTCTATATACTCGTAGGTATCATATATGAGGATGGGAAATATGCACACGTCAATGAGGGGACAAAGGTAGATCACCCTTCATTATGTCTTTCATGGACCTACCGTATAAAATTATCTGGATGTTTATCAGGCGAACAAATAATGTTTACAGTCTACAAGTTCCTTGCTGCCGAGGAGAACCCAGCAAAGGTGAAGAAGACGCAAGTGGGAGGATGTCAACCGAGACAGGCGGCAGCGCCACGCCACCACTTTCTTCGCTGTCGTCGGCGTCATTGGCGACAAGGGCCTCGCCGCAGCCGCCACCGGCGTCGCTGTCGTTGGCGGTCGTCGGTCGGTGGATCCCGTAACGCCGACGAGAAGCCGCCATATACAATTTAATTTAATACCTACATCTACGCGGAGCAGCGAGAAAACCAGGGTGCTCTGGAGTCTGGACCTAGTAGTATCTAGATTTTAGGTCTTCAACACGCCTCTATATACTCGCCTCCTTGGCGGCCCGCCATGCCATTAGATTAACAAAAATAAAATTTACATGTCTACAAATTATGCCTATTTACACATTAAAACCGACTATAAAAGGACGTAGTTTCTGAAAAACGTTCCAACCCACAATTCGATCAAAATTGAGTTATGAATACCTTAAGAGTCACATTATTGCTATTTACTAACTGTCAAAATTTGGTGGCTCTACTGTCATTTTAATAATGAAAACCTGATCTAGTAGCCCAACCCACATGTATGGAGAACACAAATAAGTATTAAACTAAAAGAGCCCAAGCTGTGTGGAACAACCCAAATACAGGGTGGCCCAGAGAGAAATGCACTTTTGATTTCGCGCGGATTTCTAAACGACAAAATAGAGGGGCGCGGGGATAGCAGGGGTGCGTAGCGCAGTTTTTGTAATTTTAGTCACCATGAGTCATTACACGGGAGAGCAGCGCGCGTTTTGTGTCCGCGCATTTTACGAGAATGCTCGATCCTATGTGACTGTTCGACGGCTTTACCGTGTTAAATACGAGTTGCGGCGCATCAGTGAGTGTCCAAGCACTAATTTAATAAAGCAATGGATTGAAAGATTCGAAAGGACAGGATCGACGCAAAAAATGCGGCCTCGAGGTCGTCAAAGAGTATCACGGACCGATAAAAACATTCAGCGTGTTCGAGAATCTGTACGCGCGAATCCACGAATGTCGGAGCGCAAACGTTCATCGGTTTTGGGAATCTCTAGATCGACCTTGCAGCGAATTTTGCGGCTTGATTTGAAATTACATCCTTATAAGATGCAGCTAGTGCAGGAACTGTAGGCAGCAGACTTCGAATCAAGATTGAGATTTGCAAATGAAATGCGCAATGAATTCAATAATTTAAATAACATCCTTTTCTCGGATGAAGCCCACTTTAACCGTAACGGATTTGTAAATAAGCAGAACTGTAGATATTGGGCAGTAGAAAATCCTCGATTGAAACATCAGAAGCCGCTACACTCACCGAAAGTTACAGTTTGGGCCGCAATTGCAAGATGGGGAATTGTCGGACCATTTTCTTCCGAGAACAATCGTGGCCAAGCTGTGACTGTCAATTCACAGCGCTATACGGCCATGTTGAGAAGTTTTTTGATTCCAAAGATGCAAGAATCTCGAGGTTATAACAGGAATACTTGGTTCCAGCAAGATGGGGCTACATGTCACACTTAAAACGAGAGCATCGCCGTGGTAAGAGACATGTTCCCACAAAAGTTAAATTCACGCAGGGGTGACATCTCCTGGCCACCAAGAAGCACCGATCTCACTCCAGCAGACTTCTTTTTGTGGGGTTACCTAAAGAGCAAAGTGTACTCTAATAATCCAACAACTCTGCAGCAACTAAAGCTGAATATTCGGCAGGAAATGGAATCCATTTCAAGGGAAATTCTAACGAAAGTTTTCCAAAATGTTGATGCCAGATTGGAAGAATGCTGTAACCGTGAAGGACACCATTCAGACGATGTCATTTTAAAAATTAAATTTCATTTAATTATCTTTAAAATTGTAATAAATACAAGTTCTACAAAATTATACAGTTTTTTTTCTTGAATTTTCAAAAGTGCATTTCTCTCTGGGCCAACCTGTATAAGACAGAATCATAAACGATTTTCTAAAATGTGATCCAAGCTATCTGAAACGTTTTTGATTTTTTTAAATCTGATTGACCTTATTAAAATAGATGTTTCACTAAAACGTTCCAAACTACATGAAACGTTTGTGTTAAAATTAATATGTGCACTCTACGTAGAGTAGACATTTCATTATAAAAACCAAACCATTTGAAACGTTTTTGATTTAAATAAATGTTACCCATCTCGGCAAAATATAATATTCTTTAATAAGTTCCAAGTCATCAGAAACGTTTTTGATTTAGAAAATATATTTGACGTCAGCCAAATAAGTAATTCATTAAAAAGTTCCAATGTAAGTCAACATAATAACAGTGACAAGAATAAAAGAAAGTTTGTATTTTAATATTAATCACTTTATAATAAAGTTACATATTTCCTATTGCTCTCACATTTGCGTACAATTATTTATTAAATTAATGCGAATAGTGCTTCTATCAATACTTGTCCACGAGTGCAAGCGAGACAGACTATTTCCTTCCTGTCATTGTGCCAGCCAATGTCCCGTATTTTACGAAAATCTGCAGACCACGGACGGCCATGCGCACAACACGCACGCTCTGGCCGCGACGCGGGCTGAGACTGACTGAGAGACGAGCAAGACGAACAAACGAAGCGCGTGAGTGAGTTATAGAATGAGTGAATAAGTCGCGTGCGGAGGGCCTCCCACTCGTTCCCCTTTTCTCTTCCCCCGCAGCGTACTCTCTCATTCCTGCCTGACGTTCGTTGCGTTGCGTCATCGACTTGTTATTTTATGCAAAAAGGTTACGAATTGCTTAATTATATCTCTTAAAATTAGTGACAAAAACAATAGTGATAGTGACAGTGAAAGTATTGTTGTTGTCCCCGCAAAAAAATCTAAAAGGCTGACCAAATACAATTCAAATTGGGAGAGCAACTTTTCCTGGTTACGGCAAGTAAAAGATAATTCTTTCAAAGCATTTTGTCAGCTGTGCCAAAAAGATTTCTCATGTGCGCATGGTGGAATTGCTGATATAAAACAACATGCATCTACAAAGGTTCACAAATCGATTGTAAGTAATAGAGCATCCAGTACGCTTTTGAATTTTTTATCAAAACCAGGAACGTCTGAATCCGAAAATGTAATTGCTGCCGGAGAGATTGCATCTGTTTACCACACAGTTAAACACTCTTTAAATTACAATAGTATGGACTGCTCGCACAAGTTGCTACCTTACATCTGCAATGATTCAAATATAGCCAAAAAGTTCAGTTGTGGAAGAACAAAAGCGGAGAGTATTGTATGCAAAATATTAGCCAAAGAGTCGGTGAAAAATGTGCTACAGACTATCCAAGAAAAAAAATCTATATTTTTCGATTGCCACTGATGCAAGCAACAAAAAAAAAACAGGAAAATGTTTCCCATATGTATTAGGTTTTTTGACTACGACAGTGGGGTAGAAAATCGTCTTCTTGATTTTGTAGAATGTAACAATGAATCTGCTAATCAAGTAGCCAAACTATTGATAGACACTTTGCAAAAATATTGTCTTTCGTTAAACAAAGTTTCAGCTTTCTCCGCTGATAACACCAACGTGAACTTCGGAAAACATCATTCAATTTATACAATTTTGTGTGCGGAAAATGACAAAATTCTGAAAGCTGGTTGCCCCGTTCACATCTTGCACAATGCTGCCAAATTTTGTACTGACAGATTGGCGAAAGATATCGAAAGTTTGATTTTAAAGATATGAGGTAAGTGCGTCTAATAAGGGCCAGTTGCAAATAAGGTCCATCTTTTCAAACTGCCCGCGTTTAATACTTAAACTAAAGCAAATACCGCGCGGCCCCTCCCCACTAACCAATCACCAAAGCGCACCTACGTTCATAGCATTTGCGCCGGCCATTTTGTCAGTGACTCTGTGTGTAACCTCATGGGCGGTCGACGTCACTCAGTTTATAAAATATTTTATTCAGTTTTGCATGATTTTGGTAATAAAACCCGGTCGTAATCAACCAACTGTGCAATAGCAAAGTTAAAATACTTTCAGAACTTGTATTGCTGGGGTAAGCTACAAAAATTATTGCTTTTTTTTCTCGATTTTGTTTGTTTTTCTCAGGACATATCTAAGTACCTAACAAGGTCCACTGTGTTGTCTCCAAATAAGGGCCGGTCCTTATTAGGTATGTACGAAGTTTTAAAATAAGCACGATCACTTACTTACTACTTATACTATATATATATATATATATATTATTAATATTATAAAGCTGATAAGTTTGTTTGTGTGGTTGGTTTAACGTGCTAAACTCAGAAACTACTGGTTCGAATTAAAAATATTTTTGTGTTGGAAAGTCCATTTATTGAGAAAGGCTATAGGCTATATAATATCACGCTACAACCAATAGGATAGGAGCCGAGCAGCGGGGGTAAAAAACGCGGGCAACAGCTAGCGACTTATATAAGTTGTAATTGCTAACGTACAAAATTGCTATTTTTAAATACATCTTTCTTTCCTGCTTCCTGCTTTAGACATACATATTGTACAAACATTAATGTAAGTCTAATTATTGTTTTTAGTAAAGACAAGAATGGAACTTTCCCAAAAAAGAAAACGAGGCTCAGGTTGGTCTCAATCTGACCTTCAGAATGCTCTAGATGATGTCAAAAACAACAGAATATCTCAGCGTGGAGCAGCCTTAAAATATAATATACCACGGCGAACATTAATAAATCACATCAAATCTGGGAGCGAGGTGAAGAGGATGGGAAGAAACACTGTTTTTACTGACACACAGGAGAAAGAATTAGTAGAAAGAATCAAGAAATTTTCAAATATAGGTATGCCTTTAACCCCAAAAATAATACGGAAGCAAGCATATTTATTTTGCGAAAGGAACAATATAAAAAATCCTTTTAGTGACAAAACCTCGACTGCGGGCAAGAAATGGCTTAATAATTTCCTCGCACGTAATAAAGACATTTCTCAAAGAAAAGCACAATTTATGAACCCTGCGAGGGCTCAGAAACTAAATAAGCAAATAGTTGACAAACATTTCAAAGCCATTCGCGAAATATATGATGAGCTAAATATTGACCTGTGGGGACACCTCTGCTCACCCACCGGTCGCAGCGCGCGAGCCACCCAGCCGCCATCGCAGCCCGAGAGGTGCGCCCGCGACGGCGAATGCACGCTGGTTTATCTCGCGCCCGCTAACCACGCTAGTCGGCTATCGTTCAGTGATTTTTGGTAATGTGGAACTAGCAAAAATAAACAGTTAAATTAACTTCATATTCGAGTGTTATTATTTGGATATCTCCCGTTAGTTTCTCACAGACCAAAACCCAGAACGATTATATAATGTCGACGAAAAGGGATGCCGATTAACGATACACAAGCAACAAAGAGTCTTGGCTGGAAAAGGTTCTCGAAGGGTTCACCTTATAGCACATGAACATGCAGAAAATGTCACTATAGCACCTTGCGTGAATGCAACTGGAAACTTCATTCCACCAATGATTGTTTTTAAAGGAAAAAGACTACGGGAAGAATTTTTGGAAAATTTACCAGCTGGTTCTTTGGTGAAAATGGCACCAAAAGGTTCCATGACCACAGAACTCTTCGTTGATTTTATTGAGCATTTGGCCAAACACAAATCTCCAGGAAAATGTTTGTTGATTTTCGATGGCGCGTCATCCCATCTGGACTACAAAATTGTCGATGCTGCAGAAAATCATGACATAGTTCTATACTGTTTGCCATCGAACACAACCCACGAGCTTCAACCGCTTGATAAATCAGTAAACAAGTCATTTGAGCATTTTTGGGATGAAGAGGTACTACTTTTTACTTACCAAAATCCACAAAAGAAACTCACCAAAGCACGTTTTAATAAAATCTTTACAAGAGTATGGACAAAATGCATGACCCACAACAATATTGTTAACGGATTTAGGGCAACTGGTCTGTACCCCTGGGATCCTAGTTCAATCCCAGAAGAAGCCTTTGCGCCATCTATGCTCACTGAACTAACTGCTGCGCAACTCTCTAATAAAGACAATTCTTTAACGGTACCAAATTCTCCTGAATCTGTAAATCTTTTAAATCATAGCTTCGACTTTAATATTACGTTTTGTGAAGAAGCTGGCTCTACAGCTCAGAATTCAGTAGCAACAATAAATCAACTCCAAAACAAAGCTGGTATTTTCCAGAAATTAGTTGACTATAGCTCTTCAATAGAATCTTTGGACTCGGTAGATAAAAATGTCCCTATTCGATATAGTACACGCTGTTATATCAATTAGCTGACCCCCCTAAAAATTACTCGATTTTGCACCCTCCTCTCATAACATTAAAGGTTATTCAATATGTATGAGTTAATCGGACTAACACTACTCGATGAACAGAAACAATAAATAATTTTGATACGCAAATTTGAGCTTTAAGATGTTGGTGTTAGATCATTTACTATGTATGGGTATTTGTTACGCAATTTTCATTTTTAATCAGCAAGACTTAAAGGTTAGGTTAATGTTGTGATAATTTGTGTCATTGCTACTAATACCTTATTTCATCTATCTTACTCAAGTTAATCTGGTGTCGTGGTTCATGCGTAAGGCTGAGACGTGCAAGATGCGAGTTCAAATCTAGTCTCATGTTTAATTTTGTTTTCAATATATAAATTGTTCGTTACATATTTCTTGCATTATTGTAAAGAACAAGCATATCAATTAAGTTGATAAACGATAAACGTTTCACCTTTTTCAATAAGTGGGTAGTTCGACGTCAATATGCGTATTCAACAAAAACTGCTATTGAAATGATTTTAGGAATATGGGGTAGAAGAATAAATTGAACAAGACATTCTATGCACAAATAGCAGTGAATACGCACGAACATTTTTATATTGCCTTACTAAGTTGCGAAAATTCACGCCTTTTTATTAATTATTATTATCGGTTTTGATAGTTTAATCGTCATGTCTCAGTTGAGTGATTATTTAAAATACAAAATATTGTATTTGCATAAGGAGAATGTTGGTATTAAAGCGATTGCTAGGAAACTTAATATAGCGGTAAGTGTATTCTTTTTTATACTTCCTTAATTCGTTAGTTGGCTTAAAAACGTCTGTATAGAATAATAGAAAATTAACTGTTTCATTATGAGATCATTATAGGTCTAATGTGGTTTATCTAAAGGTATTTTTGCAAACTTATTCGAAAAATTATGATTACCGGGTTATTAAAATTATGCTTATTGTGTTGTTTCAGAGAAATACAGTCAGACTGCATGCAGTATGCAAGGCATACTGAACACCCATTTTTGCCTACTCAATGCAGTATAATGTTTCTGTTCAGACGGTCAGAAAACATTTGCATGTTGCTGGACTGAAACAATACAAGCCAGCACGTAAAATTTAACTGACTGCTGCACATCGCCAAGCAAGGGTCCGCTTTGCCCAAGAATATCTCAATTTTAATTGGGAAGATTATGTTGTCATATTTACCGACGAGAAGTTTTTGTCAAAACCTTATTTATAACTAAACATAACTACATACTTACAAAACAAATTGATATATAGTATACCTAGTAGGTAAAACATCAACGTATAATGCTATTTTATTTAGTTCAACGATATTTAATGTGGTGATGTTATTGTTATGAAATAGAAATACATACCTATATATTTCTAAATATTATAACATGTTGATTCACTACATTAAACTCTGTGAAGTATGTAACAACGTTATTAGTAACTGTTATATCATTTACGTTATTCTTATAATAATTTTTTTTATAAAATAAAATCGTTTTTACCATCATTATCGTTTTTTTATTTTCGTTCACCTTTTTTTTTTGTTGCTAAAGTTATAATTTATTATTTATAACTTAAAAAAAAATATTATAAAACAAAATGCGCAGCAGAAAATGTGTTGGTTTCGAACTCGCAACCACGCTCTTGTCAGCTCACTGCAGCTACCACTAGACCACACGAACATGGTGATTGTCGTTGAAATTAGCAATAATATATTACAAGTTAGAACAATATTCAAGATCATACCTACCTTAACACTGCGCGTTAAATATCAAATTCGAATAACTGTTTTATTAATCGTAGACGTTGAACTGTTCTAGTTCGATAAGCTTACTGCTAACAAGCAGAAGGTTCAAATTCGTTTAATTTTTAAGGGGTCAGCTAATTGCTATAACAGACTGTACACCAGTTCCTGGTCCTTCGGGGTTACAAGTTCAACAGGTTCATCGTCCACCTACACTCTTATTTATTTATTTATTTATTTATAATAATAAGCACACCAACAGCACAGTCACTTACAATTCAAGAGAAATATCAACTAAAATTAGCATTTCAGTAACCATGCAAATAACAGGTATGCATGACATCTAACTAAAAAATATTAGAGACAAAGGAGAACAATAAATAGTGTGTCTAGTAGAACACTACAAAAACAAACCAATTTAAGCTATATAGACGTGCACTCTTCACACTGTCTAAATAGGGAACGTCTGTATGAAGCAAAACTCATGGAGAAAATATCAATAGGAAAATCTGTCAAGTTGGACCTTTCATTATATTGCCTTGCCATACGTGTTAGAGGGCTATTAAATGTGGTGTTTAAGGTGGATGTAGGCAATTCAAAAATACGATGATGACGCTTACTACGTTGACTAGGCCTGAAGTTAAAATAGTTTACCAATTGTGCATCGATGGAGCCGTTTATAATTTTATGGAGTATTAGTAAGTCAGAATGGCTACGTCTTTCTTTTAAGCTAATCATTTTAAAGTGCCTCAACCTGTCATTGTAATCAGGTATAACTTTACGAATCCCGTTCTTCACACACAAATACCTAACAAAACGGGCCTGAACAGATTCAACACTATTAGAATAAGTTGAATAATAGGGAGACCAAATAGTGGAACAATAATCCAAGGAGCTCCTTACTAATGCGTTGTAAAGTAAAATAATGCTACTATAATTACGAAAAGGTTTCGACGTACGGATTATAAAGCCTAGCATTCTTTTAGCCTTAGTCACTATACCATCTATATGATCGCGGAAAGATAGTGTCGTATCGAAAAGTACCCCTAGGTCACGGATAACCGACACTCTGCTCAACACCGATCCATCAATATGATAATCAAATTTAATGTGATTCACTTTATTCGTAAATGTAATTGTCTGGCATTTTTTAACATTGAGCGTCATTCTGTTCTTCAAACACCATTCCTGAAGGACATCAAGATCCCTTTGAAGGTTCATACAGTCACTCAGGTCCAATATTCTACAGTATATCTTTAAATCGTCAGCGTAGGCTAAACAATCGCAATTTATCAAATCTAAAAGATCATTCAAAAATACCAAAAAAAGCAAAGGGCCCAATTTAGAGCCCTGTGGAACACCAGAACCAGGAGAAAAAGGCACAGATTCATAACCCGCCAAGGCAACTATTTGAGAACGATTAATTAAATAACTCTCGAACCACCGCAACAGAGAGCCATGAATACCAGCGTAATTTAATTTCATAGAAAGAATTGAGTGATCAACGCGATCAAATGCTTTTGCAAAATCTGTGTAAACAGCGTCAACTTGACCCCTAGCTTCAAAGGTGTTACTAATGAAAGTGGTGTAAATAAGTAAGTTAGACATAGTCGAACGGTTGGACACAAAACCATGTTGCTTGGGACTAATAATATGACGGAGGTGGGAATAAACTACATTATATATGAGACCCTCAAACATCTTTGCAAATTGTGATATAATAGAGATTGGTCTATAGTTAGTTACGTCATTCATATTACCAGACTTATGTATGGGGATAATGTGTGAGATTTTCCATAAATCGGGAAATGTACCTTCCTTAAGGGATTTATTGTATATTATCTGCAGTGGTATAATAAGAGCATCAATGCAAAGACGAATAAAAATAGGAGGAAGCCCATCCGGACCAGCTCCTTTATTAAGATCTAACCTTTTGATGCTATCACTAACGTCATTTTCAGTAATGCCAATGGAAGACATACTATAATTAGACGAGGTATAATTTGGAGACAAGTTACTAGGCTGTTGAGTAACACCGTACACAGATGCAAAATAGTCGGCAAATAGATCAGCCACACCACTACCACCCTTACCAACACGATCACCCCACGAAACCTGGTCAGGGACACCCCTGAAAGATTTCTTAGACTTAGCATAACGCCAAAAAGCTTTTACATTTGTTTTTAATTCACTCTCAATTCTTTCTATAAAATCCCTAAAACAATTATCCATAGCTCTCCCAGCCCGCATTCGTAGGGCAACAAAAGTATCATAGTCTCGAGGGTTTTTGTAACGTTTGAACCGAATCCTGTATTTATGCTTTTCTTTAAGAACTTTAATTAACGAAGCTGAGAACCAAACTGGATAACAATTATTCTTAGGTTTACCCTTCGGAGTGTATTTATCTATATTCTCCCATAGTATATTATAAAATTTCAGAACATAATCATTACAACTCAAATGACAATAATCCTCCCAATTTACTTTACGAAGATCACGAACACATGCCTCATAGTCCGTTTTAGTGAAAATATATTTAGACTGTTTAATATTATAATTTAAATTAGAAATTGAAGCTTTATTAAGTGCTAATTCTAGCGGCGGATGATGTATATCTGGTTTACTGAGGGGGGGTGCGGAAGAAACAGAGAGACTGGAATTCTCATCCACCAAGATGAGGTCTAGGATATTGTCATTTTCATTGCAGATGTTATTCATTTGAACATAGCCGGTGATGTTTAGGAAGTCTCTCAAAGCTAAGGACTTAGGATCACTAATTCCTAGAAAGGGATCATTAGACTGAAGCCATTTCACATTAGGTAGATTAAAATCACCAAGAATCAAAGTGGTGCAATCCATACAACGCAAGCAAATTTCTTCAGCCCTGGCCAAGAACTGAGCAAAGATATGGCAAGGTATATAAGACGGCAAATAAACAATACAAATATTCATACAGACGCTACCAGCACTTATACACAACCACATATCCTCAACGGAGGTTTGCCACTCAGTTTTATTAACAAAATTATACTTATTACTAATAGCTACCAATATCCCACCACCATGATTTTTAGAGTACAAATTTTTATACTGTGCACTACGATCACGGCGCACAACAGTATATCTCTGATCAAAGTATTCAGAGGATAAGAACGAGTCATCTAACCAAGTCTCTGTGAGACATATTATGTCGTAGTCAGAATTTAAAATTGACATTAGAACTTCATGTGACTTCGTTTTCATGCCCCTAACATTCTGATAAAAAATCGAAATACTATACACTAGACTAAAAAAAAGTAAACATGACCAATAGAGACTTAATAACAATTCAAATAATTATACAATTTTTTCTAAACACTGCTCATCCTTAATTAGAATAGTACCTGAATTTTCACTTTTGCATACAAAAATTTTACCGTAGCGAACCCAGACATACTTATAAGATTTTTCTTTGGCCTTAAGACGTGCAGCAGCATGTAAAGATTTATATGTCGGAGAAAGGTGCTCGGATACATAAACCGGCACCTTGCTACCGCCATAACCCAAAAGAGTTGTATTCAATTTATCATCAATGTGAGATTTATTGTATCTAGTTACTGCAGAAAACAATTCGTCACGACATCTAGGACTACGTAACTTTACTATTACAGAACGCGGGCGAGACTTGTTGTCGCTCATACTGGCCACTCTAACACACTTCATAATATCGCAGTCTTTTAGCTCATATGACACAACATTAGCCAATTGTGTTACGATGGTCGGTAACACTTCATTCTTATTTTCAGGTAATCCGTGAATTTCCAGATTCGCCTCCCGCATATTCTGATCAAGGGTGTTTATCTGCATTTTCAGCTGAGCCATAGTCTTTTGCATATCAGAGTTCTGTGAACGAAGTTCAGCGTTCTCACGTTGCACACTCTTGAGTTCAGTTTTTAAGTCAGCAACTTGAGAGATATCAAAGGAACCAGATAACTTCAACTCATCAATCTGTTTCTTTAAATCATCCATTTCGAACCTAAGCTCGCTAATCATATTCTTAACCTCAATACGTAATGTATTACGAATTTCCTCCCGTATAACAAGACGTATATCGCTAACCTTATCGTCCTCGCCTTCAGAGCTATCTTCAATTGTCTCAGACGTCGATTTATTATGTTCATGTTGAGATAAACAGCTCGGACAATTCCACTTAGAACGTGCAGTTTTATTGAGTCTTTTAAATGCAGTAGCACTCAGGTTAACGCACAGGTGATGAAAGAATTTATCGCAATTAGAACGAGTTATTTTTTCATTCTGTTTAACTGGTAATCCACAAGTATCACAGTTAGACATTTTCTAATTACACAATTAATCTCCCAAACACTACAATAAATCCAAAAAGACAATGTGTGATTAGCTGGACGCGAACTCACGACACCTTACGTACACAGGGCACACGTTAGCGTTCACTGCCAACGATACTTTAGAGTGACACACGAAATTATGGATCCCGTGTGATGACTACACGAAGTAAACACAACAGGCGGTAGATTGAAAATAATTTTATAGTGACAACTTGCAATAAAATAACTTTTGTTCGATCACCGCCACAGTACACTTTGGTGTTCACTAATATCACATTTAGGACACTTTATTCGTTTAAAATTATGTGGTTGCAGCCCATAGGGTTCCGTTTTTTGAGTGTCCAGACAGCACGCAGTCGTAAAATAACTTTTTACTATGATTTTAAAATTTAAGTTACAGAGCAGAATTAACGTGACCGTACTATTTGACGTCTCGATGACAGATTATCTTCTCCATCAGATATATCCGATATTGAATACAACTCAATGATGCAAAACTGTCCAGCAAAACGTGTTAGAATATATACGTCTTCTTCTTCATCAGATGAAGAAAATAATAACCCCGCTCAAACACATTTTACGCCTAAAAAGCACCAGAATGATTCATTTGGCGATGACATGCCACTATCAGAACTTAAAAATGTAGATATTCAAGAGTCAAGTTTTAAAGACTTTCTTCCAACTCCCAATTATGCTCAAACTAAGACAAAGCCAAGACGAAAAGCTTTAAATTACGTCGGACAGGGAATAACCAAAGATTTATTTAATGACAAGCCAAACAATAACACAAAAAACTCTGCAAAACAGACCAAAAAGGACAACAACAATGGTAAAGGGCAAAAAGCAAAGGCAAGAAAAAAGTCATCTAAAGGTCCAAACACTAAACCAGATAAAATCAAAACTAAGCAGAAACATTATACAGAAGAAAATTCGGTACAAAGTAAAAAAAAGAAAAAAGTAATAAATAATAAAGAAAGCTGGTACTGCTCAGCTTGTAACATGGATACAATGCTAGCAATGCGGCAATGCAGAACATGTGACTTGTGGTATCACGAAGAATGCGTGGGTCTTACCAAAGATGATTTAGATATATTTTTTGTCCTGATTGTAACTAATGTTAACTAAGTTTTCTTAATTTTCTTATTTTTACTTTGTTTCATAGGAATTAGTTATTGCTAGATGTTATTATTTGACCTTTGTTCATTTTTAAAACTTATTTTCTACATTTTTATATATATTACAATTATTATTACCGTGTTGACTACACGGTTACTAACTGTCACGTTTTGCTTTATATTATTTGTCTGAAGTTGTTAGTTATTTTGATTTTTATGTTTGTTTCATGTTCTCCTAAAAGTTTAATTTCGTTTTTAGTTATTTGATGACAAATTATTATTGGATAAAAAGGTGCCATTGTTTAATTTATATACATTTATTTTGATTATATTTATGTTGATTACTGAATATAATATAATACATATATATTAAATACACACTGCATAAATGTGCATCTTTATCTTTTAATCTTTAGGTGCAGTGATTGTCATATTTGTTATTTTGAAAGACCTAAAAAGGTCCAGATTATGATTGAAGAAGTGTAATACCTAATAAGGTCCAAGGACTAAGACTGAAAAAATGACTGATTAATAATATTTTGTGATTTTGTTTAAAAGAGTTAATAAAAATCTGCTAAAAACTATAATTTGTTTCATTTACAACTAGAAAATAGATTAGTTAATACTTATATTCATTTCCTAAGACTTTTTAAGGGCCACAATACTAATTTATATGAATTTACGTTTCCTTATTCGAATGCCACGAACCAATAGTAGTTTAAAGCCATTGCTATCTAAAGATATGGTGTTTCTGGTATAAAACGCCTAATATCTTGCAGTTAAATTATGGTCCTTATTATGAGCCCTAGTGCCCAATAAAGGCCATAAACAAGCTTTTAAAAAACTTTTTTTGTCAATAACTGGAAAAAGATACCTCGTTTTTATAAAATATTTTCTCTTCAAATAAAAACAGTTGATTTGATCATGATTTTATACAAATTAAAACGTTTCCCAAAATTGATTTATAAGGTTTTCCAAAAACCCGGCCCTTAGTAGAAACAATTATCTGTAACCATTTCAGTCGATCAGCAAAGCGAAGAGTTAATTTGCAAGACCAATTTGAAGCCAATGAAATGCAATGGGAAGAACTTATTAAACACGTTTCCACCAGATTTTTATCTCTTGGACCAGCTGTCGAAAGAATTTTAAAAATATGGCCTGCCCTGAAGTCGCATTTTCTGGAAATCGGAAACGAGTGTCCCCGAATGATAGAAAATATTTTTGGTTTTGATGAAGAAGAAAAAAACCGGCCAAGAGCGTGTCGGGCCACGCTCAGTGTAGGGTTCCGTAGTTTCCCGTCCGTCACAATAAGTGTTCTCACGTACAATTCGATAATACCCGACCCAATGTAATAAGTACCTACAGCGCCATCTCTCGGGGAATTGGGTTACTAATTAATACATAGACGTGCCAGAAGTTTTCGGTGGTAATTTTGGATTGCGAGAACCGATTTTAATAATTCTTTTTTTGTTTGAAAAAAGATACGTTTAGGATAATAAAATATGTAAACGAAGTTAAAAAAAATGCTTGCATATACGATTATACTACGAACTTAGTCCAGAAATGATTTTGTACAACTTTTTGTCTTTTTTGTACAAAAACTGTTGTTTCTATCAAGTTCAAAATAATTTTCCTAGAAAGTCCTTACAAAGTTCTACTTTTCAGATTTTTTTCATAATTTTTAAACTTATGGTTCAAAAGTTAGAGGGGGGGGGACACATTGTTTTTTACTTTTGGAGCGATTATTTCCGAAATTATTAACATTATCAAAAAATGATTTTAGTAAACCCCTATTCATTTTTAAATACCTTTCCAACAATATATCACACGTTAGGGTTGAAATTAAAAAAAAATCACTTCCCACTTTATATAGGGGGGCTACCCTAATAAAACATTTTTTTCCAATTTTTATTTTACCACTTTGTCGGCGTGATTGATATACATATTGGTACGAAATTTCAGCTTTCTAGTGCTAACGGTCACAGAGATTAAGCGAGGACGGACGGACAGACAGACATGGCGAAACTATAAGGGTTCCTAGTTGACTACGGAACCCTAAAAAAGGCTATGAGCTACTTGTCATTTGTACAAAACGTTATGTTTTCGGTCGAGACAATTATGAAAAAGATCGAGTCAGATTCACTGACAATATTTGAAATGCATGCTGAAATACACAAAATTCGGAATAAGTTCGAACAACGATTAAAAGACAACTTTTTCGGTAGTCAAGCCCGCCAAATACTTGGCGGCTTAAACACAGCCGGATAAAGAATCTATAATGACCGATTTCCGTCAATTTTATTCCAACTTTTTGGAGTACTTGTCGAAAAGGTACGACTTTTCCGAGGATAATATTGTATCGAAATTGATTTTTCTTAATCTTCAATCAAATATCAACTACAATGATTTTGAATCAGCGGCTGACCTGCTAAAAATTGAAGTAAATAAAGACGTGCTTTATGAGGAATTTCAACTGCTTAAGGAAAGTCTGGAAATAGCATGTTCTCACGGAGACGACAAATCCAAGAATGCTGTCGAAAAATGAAAAAAAAATTATAATATAAATTATTATAATTATATTTTAATTATGGCATTAAGTCCGCCTCTGTACATTTATGTGCTTGAAGTATTAAATAAATAAATAAACAGTTTACGAAAACTGAGATTAACAATATTTACACGATAATTTCTTTTATTTTCAGTATTCCTAGTTCAAATTGTTTTGTCGAACGAGTATTTTCGCAAATGACCCTCAAATGGACTGACGTTCGTAATAAATGCACACCGAATTTGATTAAAGCCGAATTGATTGATTGATTGTTAAATGTTGTTATTTTAAAATGTCAAATTGATTCGTTTCCAGAGCACAAATTACTTGCAAACAATCAAAGTTTACCTTCAAAAAGCGCCCTTCTCAAATTTAATGTTTATTTAGACAGCAATAATATAATGCGTGTCGGAGGACGCTTAGAGAATTCTGACTTCTCATATAATAAAAAACACCCTATTATTTTACAGTCCACACATATATTTACAAAGCTATTGTTTAATTTCGAGCACAAGAGATTGATGCACGCAGGCCCACAGTTATTGTTAGCGTCGATAAGAGAATCATATTGGCCTATAGGCGGCCGAAATTTGTCTAAAGCTTGCTATCACAACTGTGTGCGCTGTTGTCGTATGAAGGGTAATGTAGTTACTCCCTTAATGGGGAATTTGCCGCAGCAGCGTCTCCATTAGTGATGCAACGGAACTGGCATAACGGAAGCAGAAACGGAAACAGATGTCAAAAGTAAATCTTAACGGAAGCGAAAACGGAAACGGAAGCGGAAACGGAAGGGTTAACACTATGAAAAAAAAGCACAATTGTACATTTAAAACTTTTTTTTATTAAATTTCTATTTTAGTAGTCAAAATTAAACAGCGGCAAGTTATATTTAATAAAGAGTAACTTGGCCGCTTTTTCACCTTTCAGCCTATTTCGATGTTCTTCATATATTAAACCAGCTCCGCTAAATAATTGCTCGCTGGCTACACTGCTGGGGGGAGCTGATAAGTATTGGCGAACTATTGGCAAAATATGGGGGTATTTGTGCGCATTTCCATTCCACCACATAAGGGGATCCTCATGAAGAGGTAGTCTTTTTTCTTTCTTGTACTCCCGAAGGTGTGACTGTATCTTTAAAAGTAAATTGTCACCATCGTCAGCTGTAGAAGAGTCCTCCTCCTGGTCTTCATTTACACTTAACATCGATTCCAATATTTGCAATGATGCTGATGATTTGGAAGTAGAAGGCTGCACTTCAATGTCTGCAATTGCAATTTGAGTTCGGCTTCTTTTGGGGGAAGGTTCGCAGTCATCATCTTGGATGGAATTGGATTGTCTGGTTCTAATAGTGTTAATCGTCATATTAAGTAATTTAGATTCAAACTGCTCTGCAATGACGCTGGTGAAAAAATGCGATTTGTATCGCGGATCCAAATACGTCGCAATAGTGTATTTGTCGTCTTCGACCAGGTTTCCAAATCTTACACTTGAATTCAATTCATCGCGTAATTTTGTTATAAAATTTATGAATTGTTCTGAAGTATTAGGTTTCGTCTCTTCTTGTTGTTAATGTGGTCTTAAGAACTTGAATTAATGGTATGACTGATGAAATACTGATTTGAGAACTACTTAGATTTCTTGTTATTTCTTCAAATGGCTGCATCAATTGCACAAATTTTTGAATATTCATCCAGTCTTCGGGGGATATCATCGCGATTGGATTTGCGCTTAGGTACAAGACAAGCGAATCTTTGAGTTTTGAAAACCTTTCCATCATGTAGAATGTGCTGTTCCATCTGAAATTAAATCAAATCAATTCAATTTTACTTGCTAGAAATATGATCAATAAATAGATGGTCACAGAAAATAAAATGTTACATATTTCACCCAATGATGGCTTGCAAAAATTTATACAAAATTAAATGTCAAAATAATGTTCTTTTCAAAATATAAATCCAAATTCAATTACCTAATCTTAAAAATATATTTATTTATAAGTACAATCAAAAAACTCCTATAACTAACTCATAAAAACATTTGCTTATTAGTAATTTAATAGGTATTTATATTTACCTTGTAGGACAATCCTGAATGACAGAAAGAGGAGACTGATTAAGGCGTTCCTTTTGAATTTTTGTAAGCTCTGCCTGTGCGACCAAAGAATGATTGAAATGGGTGGCAATTTTTTTCAATTTAGCAATAAGTTGTAGGAGACACTCTTAAGATTCAACACCTGCTCGTATGCACAGCTGAATTTGGTGTATTGCGCAACTGATATCCTCAAAGCCTGACAACTGCATTGCTCTAACCATGTTGGATCCACGATCACGAACCATGCAGTGAACTTTTTGGCGATCAATGCCCCATTCTTCAAGCTTGAATCGTTTGAAACTTTGTTGATATTATGGTGCCCGTATGACGTTCATCCATGACTTCACATTTCAAAATTATAGTCTTTTTGCGAAAATCTTTTGAGATCCCATGAGCAGTTAAACTGAGCAATGAAACAGCAGAATCAAGTTCCGACCATATGTCGCTTGTAAAAGATAATTTGTCAAATTCTTCAAGTAAATCTTTGGTTTTCTTTGCTAACTTATTGTACAAATTGTCGCACACATAGGAAGAAAAAAAATCACGGCCTCTTATCTTGTACTTTGGAAGAGCAGCTTGCATTACTCTACGAAATCCTGTACCTTCGACAAAATGAAAGGGTAAGTTTTGGAGCGCAATCATTTCAGCAATCGTACGATCCATTTCTTGAGATTTGTGATGCGATGAATCCCAATAATCCTTTACTTGTAGACTTTGTTGTAATGTTAATTGTCTTTTAGCGTTTTCGGCTGGAGTTAACGTAACCTACAATTACAACAACATAAATTGGTTACGATTACTTCACAAAATAAAACACGTATCCATACTAATATTCGACCACTAGGCCACGCACGACCTCACTTACTCAAAGTTGGTAAAGTAAGTAATAAATAAATATTAACTGACCATTTGTTTTTTCGTTTCCGATGAAAGTTTGACAGCATCATTTAACTTCTCAAACTCTGCAAACCGTTCGGCATGAATTGATTTTAGGTGACTCTTTAAAGCTGTAGTTGTGCGGCCTTTTCGCGAATACACTTTTTCACAAAGTTTGCATTTGGCACTCGAGTCGCCGATTTCATCAAAATAGTTCCAAATGGGACTTGTTTTTGGTTTCATAATTGCACTCTTATTGCACTAAATACAACTAGGTATCAAGCAAACAATAACAGAAGAAAAAACAACTGAAAATGTCACTACTCAAAGTCACGGGGCGCGGAGATGCGCATAGTGAACTAAAAACAATAATTAAATAAACGAACGAACTCGTTGTGACACGTTTGTCGTTTGTTTACCGCGCGCCCCTCCCTCCCAAAATACGCGGAAGGGATTCGGTAATTATCGGCAGCACGCGCGCCTGGACGCTCAACGCTCGTGTCATTCGTCCCATAGAGTATAGTAACTAAAATGGAATAGAGAGGAAAGTCGACCATAAAAAACGGCCACGAAGAAAGTGGTGCCATCTATGAAACTTTTTCAGAACTTATGCCAAAGCCGTAGTTATAGGTACTTGTTTACGTATAGGTAAGTATACTGTATGTATACGTACTACCGCCGTATTTGAAAATTGAAAGTAAGTGTACTGCGAAGGCGACCTTTACACCGCAGCCGCAGTCAGATTTGCATTTAACAAAGAAAATAAATAGGTACCATAACAAAAACAATTAAATGCAAATAGGGCTGCTGGTGTAAGACCGCCTGTAAATAATAAAACCAAATTATTATAACATAATTTTTTAATCACTTATTTAGCTTTCATTTAGATACATCAATCACTGGGTAATTACGATAGCGGGGTATATTCAGATTTTTTTTTATTATTTCTACCATTCACATACAATATCGTATTATAAAAATTATAAGAGATGAATAATATAATTATTTATTAACAATGCCACATTAAAATAAATATCGCTGCTTTTGGTGGTAATTAATAAAAATCCGGCTGTCGTAATTACCCCAGTGCACTATATTACAGTTATAAAAATATAAAAACAATAATCATGTCATTTACTTTTTTGGTTTAGTTTTATGTTTCATGAAGTATGAAAGGGCTGCTAATTTAATTTGGTCTTCACCATCGTAATTGTATTTACCTGATAAAATTCTATTGACGCTTTTGCACCAACTATACACTAACAGATTTGTTGAGATATCTGTAAAGTATTTTATAACAATTTCTCTATGTTTATTGCAATCGTGATATGAAAAGTCAGATATTATTTCTACAAGAGATTTAATTCTTTCTTTTAAACCTGGTAAGTGCACATCGTGTGTTAAAAAATTGGATACCACAGATTGGATATGGCTAAAAGATAATGATAAATTTTTAGATGGATATACTAGCCAAGTTTTGTTTTTATTATACTCCTTTAATTTTATAAAATCGTTTCCTGGTTCGTTTTTACTGCCACAAAGAGAAAGCTTACATTTTTTGCACCCTTTTACAGCTTTTAATACTTTTGTTAGAGCCCATCCACAAACATAATTTCTTTGGAAGATGCCAGGAGTTTCGGTGTCCTCTATCCTAAACAATTCAAGTGGCTCACCAATGTGCACATTTTTATATTTGCCCGTTTCTTCCTGGATTTTTTCTTTTTCAGTGATAAAAAACTGCAGTGACTGTAGGCACGAATTTGTGTCCTCTTCACAATTTGCATGAGGTGAATGGTGAGCACTAAAATTGTTTAGTAACAATGTTTTATATGCTCCCTCAAACCCTACACAATTTGGCGACACATTACGTGCACCCATACTCCTGACATTTCCAAAGAAATTTTCCAGAGGATCCTGGTTGCAGTTTCGAGTCAGGAAACAATCTTGGGAGTATTTATCATTTAAGGTTTTCCATAAAAGTTGGAATCCCTCTATGGTTTTAATCCAATTATTTACAGTTGGAACTCGTTTTTCTATTTTGCTTACTCTATCTACATAGTGTACAGAATTTAAAAAAATTTTTGCCTCATTCCAGAGTTTGTGATGTGGAGAATTTTTTTTTACAGCTCCAGTATAAATTTTGCCATTTTTAACATAAAATGTACCGCCATTTAGGCTATCAAATAATTTGTCAATCATTTGTATAAATGGTATTATTTTTTCCATATCTTTTGGAACTTCATTCCTAACAGACAAATGTTTTATGCCAACTGCTACGCTGTGACTAAATAATTGTGCAGCTGGCTTGACCCGCATTTTGTTTATTTTTTCGGGCAGTACATGCTCCTCTGTGAGCTTGTGCATCAACCGAAGCTCACCATAACATTTGTCAGCCTCATAGAGCATGTTAAAATATTCCCATTTGACTGTAACCTCCTCTTTTGTAGATGGATCAACAAATATTAAGTCTTTGTTGAGTAAATTATTCCTCAAACCCTTTAAGAGGTGTGGCACATCATATAGGGGTATTATTTCCATTGCACCAACAATAAAAATATTGTTTTTAAAATTTTGCTCTTTCCTTAAATACTGTCGCTTAGCATCCGATATGAGGCTGTTGATAGTGGCAGTATTTATTCCACTTTGGTCACAGACAGTCACTAACACCTGAAGTCCAGTGGACTGGATATTTTTTATTACATTTACGACAATGTTTTTTAAGTCTACAGACTTCATACTTTGGCTAAAGTAATAAGCCACTGGCTGCTTAAAATTTTTTCTCAGGCCTTTAATCATGAAAACTGTGACATGGTCAGCAAACTTATGGGTCTTGTGAGTGCCAAGATTCTCGAAACCGATAATTTCGTCCCTTGATTTGTCATAGTAGACATGCGGAGTTATAGACATTTCGTCAAAAATCAGACTACACACACGGTCTTCGGCATTCATTTTTGAAACAGTCTCCTTTAACTTTTCAAAAATGATTTTGTTTATGCCGGGAACTAATTTTACGGCTTTTAAAACATTTAAAAGTGTCTTCTTTGATGGCAAACAAAAATATTTGCTGAGAAGGCAATAACTTTTCGGACTCCTTTTCAGTAAGGAAAGCGAAAGTACTTTCTCTTCCTCAGTAAATCGCCGGCCTCGTGAGCTTTTTCCTGACTCCCTGCATTGTAAACCAGTAAAAATTCTGGCAGCCTTGGACATACTACTGGTTACTTTAACAGATTTTCGTGCAATTCTTTCTGCCCTTGCCAGTCGGGTTTTGAAAGACTCTTCTTTATTTTTCATCCGAGTAACCATTTTCTTCAGGTTTGTGATTTGCCTCTGGTAGTTTTTGATCTGTTCCGTCCTAGGTCGGGTAATATTTGTTTTTCCTGAAAAGTTAAGATTGACTATTATATTATAAGATTCAATAAAACATTCGCCCTATTGTTATAATAGAAATTGGGAAAGTTTTTGAAGATGTTTGTGTTTTGATCATTGTCACTCAATCACACAGGAATTGCTGAACGGATTTAGATGAAAATTTGCACCCAGATAATCAGACATCCTGGATTAACACAGGATACTTTCTATCCCTGTAACCTGAAAGTTGCTAGTAAAGGCTAGACTATAATATTAAGACTATAAATCATCAAAATACCAGATTATTTGTTAAATTAAATGTAGAGGGGACACCACACACACATTTAAGTGCATGCCTCTTCTATTTGTAATCTTAGAAATATTTCTTAAGTAAGTTCAGTTGAGCTTACCACTTATTTATTTATTGTGAGTAACCCAAACAATAAACCAATTATCTACATAGACAAAATACTAACTTACCTTTGAATAATGATGTTTGCGATTTAGAAGGTTCTTTCTCAATATACGGCATACAAGCATCTACTGATGTTTGCATATCCACATGGCTCGTCAATGCAATGTCTATAAAGAAAAAGTAATTATTCATAAGAAGGTACAGTTTTATCCAGTATTATGATATTTAAATCAATAATTTATTGTTATACAGGGTGAGTATACAAGTATACAGTGATGTAGTCCAGCAGGGCTAGTATGGCAAAAAAGGGGAAAGAGAGAAGTTTCTTTTCAGGACCAAAACAAATAAAGATGTGACAAGGACAACCAATTCATTTGTGGGTGGTTTAAGCAACAATAATTTTTACTCATATTAAGAAAGGCCTTGTATTTGTCTTCTGACATAGAGATAAAGGGGTGATAAACAGTTTTGACCACACTCCATGCTAGCCCTGCAAGCATGATAAATATTATGTATGACAATAATTATTTACCGGCATTCTGTGGTGTTGTACCGGATGATGATGGTGTTGCCATTTCAACATTGGCTGAGGAATCAGCTAGCTTCATCCTTGGTAAGCAATAATTATGTTCAGTATCCAGATTGGTTATTACTTTCGGCACACCTGAAACGTAATTTAGTGTTAGGTCATTTCTAGTTGACAGTAAGAGAGTGAGCATTAAGAGACAGGTTTTTACATTTTAACCGTACCCCTATATCTATAATATATTTGTAATTACAAGGGACTTTCTGCGATACGGGTAAGAACCATCTATCTAAAAGTTACTCACCTACCCGTTTAAGCACATATTTGTCTATACTCCATAGGCTTAGGTAGTTAAATAAAGGTAAACAAAAAACCATGTGACTTAGTTAACCGAATAAACATAATACCAGTCTATTCAGTTGTAATGCTACGTTACAGTTGTACTCTTCAATTTAGGAACATTATTAAATAACTTTGCTTTTTTGGAGTATAGTCAGAAGACCATGTCTTGGATTAACGCATAGGGGTTTTTATCATACAATTCCCCTAGGTTGCAGGTAGAAGCGCATTCAGCAACTGGTTATCAAATAATAATACCTAATAAAAAATCATTCACATGCATACCTATTAAGTATAAGAAAGTGGTGGAAAATATAATAAATAATCAGTATACATTTTACCTTCTAAATACAGACAGGGTATAGCTGTCTTAGTAATGCCATGGCCTCGTGTCCTGTGTTCTGGTTTAAAATGGTAGTCACACACTTTTAACGATTTAGGAAAGTTCTCAGGATCTTCATGAGCTATATTTTCGGGTATGACTGATACCCATGCTTCAAAGAGGGTAGGGTATTTAGTTTTATTCGGAAAACCATGCATTGCCACTCCTGGAAATAATAGTGTTGAATTATGATAGGTACAAAAAGAAATACTTTCTACAGGTGTATGTTTTCAGAGTTGTAATGTTAATGTTAATGCTAATTGTTTAATATTTTATAATAGATATTACGCATAGGATAGCTAAAATCTTTAGAATTTCGAGCTTTGAAGTCACGGAATCCCAACATAGCTTAACGTTGATTGTGAAAACATTAAGTTGTTGAATAACTTAAACAATGTGTTTTAATATTACAGAATAGCCTTAAGTACATTTAACTTCATTATTAATTGCAATACTTACCAAAAGTGTCGCAACCAAAAATGCAACGAGCTTGACGAGAACTCATTGCGAGAATTGCAATGAAAACACCGTAAATGAACACTTAACCTATTAATAACAAAAACTTAACAACAAAGAAACAGTAATAATAACATTAACAACACAAATAACAAAAGAACACTTTGATAACGTAGAAAAACGAAAGTTTTTAACGAGAAGCAAGGCAACAGAAGTTTTCGAGTTTGAATTCAAACTTTCAAAGTCATTGAATGATTTCGCCGGCAGTGACAGTTCCGTCAATAAAACAGTTGCTCAAGCAATAAGGCGCCATCTAGCGAGACTAAAATCACTTAGAAACTGTTTTATTGACATTTAGTTCTGCAAAACTTTTAAAGATAGCAGCACTAGTCTGTCATTAAGGTCGAAAATCGCAACAGTTCTAAGTTTCACGCCCCTGATTCGTCCACGCGCGGCCCCCGCAACCGCCCGCGCCGTGCCGCCGTCGCGTCTGCTGCACCGCTCCTCATCGCTTTCTCCCCGCTTCCGTTCAGAGTTCTGTTATAAAGTTTGCGGAACCAGAAGCAGAAACGGAAGTGAAAAAACATGCGGAACTTCTGCAGTTGCGGAAGCGGAAGCAGAGTTCTGTTGCAACACTAGTCTCCATCAGGGAGGCTACCCCTTCGAAAGTGTTGGTGTTGATTATGGCCGGCCCTATCATGTGTGCCAGTCGGCAAGGCCGCGGTTGTAGGCTAGTAAAGGTTTACGTTGCGATATTTATTTGCTTCACCACCAAGGCTATTCACTTGGAGCTAGTTGGTGACCTAACTAGTAATAAATATTTATTGGCTTTGTACAGGTTTATTTCGCGAAGGGGTAAACCCGTTAATATTTATTCCGACAACGGTACCTCATTCGTTGGAGCGTACAACGATTTATCGAAATTTGTTATTAGTAGGGTTAAATTTAGTTTGTTAATATGTACCAGTTTGTTAATATACAGTGTTTGAGATAGTTGTTGTTTCTTATTACCATACCCAATAGTTTGCCACCACAGGTAAAAAATCTTAATTGTAACAGTGTAAAGTCAAATTGCGATTCCTTGGGTGAAAGTTTGGCTAATGATGGAGTTAAGATTCCCGCTTATACTCCTCACTTTGGCGGACTCTGGGAAGCGGATGTTAAGTCGACAAAATATCATTTAAAGCAAGTGCTGGGAAATTGTAATCTCACGTTCGAAGAACTTAACACCACGCTGATCCAAATTGAGGCAGTTCTAAACTCTCGTCCATTGACGCCGCTGTCCGCTGATCCTGCTGACCTTACACCTCTGACTCCAGGACACTTCCTTGTCGGTCGACCGCTTACTTCACTGCCACAGCGAGATCTTCAGGAACACTCCATTCATCATTTAACTCGCTTTCAAAGGATCGAGCAACTCCGCCAGCATTTCTGGGTTCGGTGGAGTAAGGAGTTTATTTCCGAGTTGCAGCAGAGAACCAAATGGCGTTCCTGCAAAGATGCATTGAATTTGGATTCCTTGGTAGTGATCAAAGAGGATAACCTACCCCCCCTCAAGTGGAAGCTGGGTAGAATTGTCGCCGTCCATCCAGGATCAGACGGCATCGTTCGTGTGGCTGACATCCGGACTACTGCCGGAGTAATAAGACGAGCCTTCAACAGAATTTGCCCATTACCCGAATCTTTCAACGTCCGGGGGCATGTTGGAGCGCCTGATGGATTCGTCCAAGCAGCGAGCGACGATGCGTCCTGTTTTAGTTTTAAGTTTTTTATGTACTAATTGCGCGATAAGTAATTGCTTGTGTCATTACCTATTGAGTACACGTTTTTCAAGTCGTTCCAAATTCTCCTCGTTTTTTTATTTTTCCTGAGTTCTGGATATCCGCTACAGTTTCATACACACTTTCGCATGTCACGTTTAGTATAAATCAGTGTAAGCAATTGTTCGTAAACCAATAAAAATAAATAAATGACCGTGGTAATCCCAGGGTCAACTCATAAGTCATATTTTTAGAATCGTCTCCTCGAGCCCTTTATTTTGACGTACCTAGGTAGTAAAAACTTTTTTCACAACTATTGGGTTATAAAGTCAGCCATGTTGATTTTTGTGAAACCTCACCTATTGAATTAGGAATTTCCTTCAAGATCCTTCGGATAGCGATTGAAAGTGACGTGCGTTACGCTGGGCGGTCACCACAATCCTAACGACATATAAATTATTACAATGCATCCAGACAGACATCTGGATGCAATGAGAGAATAAAGAATCCTACATACATAGAGCTATTATGTACCATACAAAGACATGCGCTAAAAACATAACCCTTCTTGTCAGCCGGGTTTGGTGCTTTCTATTTTATTTATAACTCTGTGGTGCCGCGTGTGACAGCATCATGAATGTTTTGTTGTGATTTCTTGTGAATTATTCAAAAATATAATTGGATGTGTTACTGGTTATCTTTTTACATTTCTGAGTGACTTAGCCTTTCTTGGACTATGAATTTTTGCATTGCAGTTTACCTCAGCTACAATAACAATCCCTATAACTCGCATCTCGGACAACTCTTATTTTGCCTGGTTTCTAACGGAGATCCAACGTTCTGTAAACTGGGGCATTACGAAAGAATCATTTATGATACATTCGTTAGATTTGAGTAAAATTCAATCTGTTGGAAGACAGTGGATTACTCCGTGATCGACCGATTTGAATTTCATTTTTTTGACAGGTTTGAAATCATCAGATTTCGGAATGGTCTTGTAGCCTTTCACCAACTTTTACGACGAACAAAAATATACAGGGTTTTGAAACACACGTTTTGTGTTACTCTGGACAGGTCTTTAACATTCAGCAAAAACTGCAAGAACATCAAGCAGAAGGTGCACACTCGCAACAGTCTTCTTCGCCGACTGGTCTCATCGAAGTGGGGTGCTTCGCCTGACGTTATGCGGACTACTGGACTGGCGCTGTCCTTTTTTGCGGGAGAATTCGCGTGCCCCGTGTGGAGTCGTTCTGCCCATGCAAAGCTAGTGGATACAGCTTTGAACGAAACGTGCCGGATCACCACTGGTTGCCTAAAACCGACCCCGGTACAAATGCTGTATCCGCTAGCAGGAATAGCGCCACCAGTGGTTCGCAGAGCGGTGGCAAGCTCCAGCGAAAGGGCCAAAATGGTCTCCGACACACGACACCCTTTGCACGACAACACCCTTGTGCCACAAAGGCTGAAAAGCCGGCGAACTACCACAAGAAAAACTGAGGCTGTGGCGAGACAGTGCTTCCTTACCCAAACCGTTCGTTCCACCCGCTGAGGACCTCCCACCTGGACATGAGTTACCTTGGGTAAACTGGAAGTCTTTAAACAGACTCCGGACCCAGGTTGGCCGAAGCAAGGAAAACCTGTTCAGGTGGAAATTTATAGACGACTCCGCCTTGGAGTGTAAATGTGGTGCTGTTCCACAAACGATGGGACACTTAATATCGTGCCCTGCGTGTCCTGTCAGCTGCACGTTACAGGAACTGATGGACGCTAGTGATGGCGCCAAACAAGTGGCCCAATTCTGGGCCGAGTACATTTAGATTGCCATCGACACGCTAAGAAGAAGAAGAACACTATTATTGCTTCATAATACATTTTGTTTTATATATGTGTCCATTTCTGGACCAAGCTTGTATGGGACAAAAATCCATCTCCTTTTTGCCAGAAGATTTACCGACACTGTTTTCCGGTATTTCGTAATTGGGATTAAGAGATTGCGTGTACGCACGAAACTCTACGTCGTTAACAATTGAAAAAGGTTGAAAATCATACACGATCATTTTTAATAGACTTAGATCGATATTAGCCTTTCCTCTGGTTTGAGTTTTTTTCGTAAATATGTCTGCATTACCTGCTGTCCTTTTTTTGGCGGCGGTTTATTAATATTACCATAATTAGTATTAGTAGCAATCCTGCTGTGTCTCCCTGTCTCGTCACCACCAATGCATGCCGTTGCTGATTCAGAATTTCCACCTTTACCAGTACAATCACCACCACCGCCAGAATTCTCCTCATGCAAACCTTCGTTTTCACAGGGAATGTTACTCACCACAGATTCAGGTACTGACACTAGGGTTTTGGCGTAATTTAAAAAATTATTGTATGGCGAAATGTGTTTTTGTTTTAAGTGAGCTTTTAAATTTGTTATCGTCGATTTAAATGACAACTCTCGACGACAATAATTGCACAAAGCTGTTTTATTGCCTTCACTGGACTACTCGAAAAAGTTCTAAATTGGTAAATCACTACCGCGAGGCATTTTACTATCTACTTTGATAGTTAAGCAATTCTAAAGTCCTTATTACTTAACTACCTAATTAATTGTCTAAAACTTATTTACAAATCACTATCCACAGTTTCAGTTTGTCACAGTTGACAGTAACATCCTACCTATTTACAATTCTTAAAAACGAACACACAATACAATATCACGACGAATGTACGAAACATGAGAATTATTATAAATTTACAATTACAGTACAGTAGAACAATTTGCACAGCAACAAAATTGTTATTTAGAAAATGAACGTGCGAGTGCCGTGTTTGTTTACAAAACAACGCGTACGTAATAAACAGGTACCGCGGGCCTACCGGCCGACTGCCGCCCGAGTTCACACGATTTCGCCCGAGTGCCCCGACGCGCTGTGAGCCTGTAACGCTGTGAGTGAGACTATAAGTATAGTTAAAATCTCGCTGCAGACTCGGTCATAAATGATTCGTGTTTCGCTCTCTTTTCCACTCACGGGCCTTATGGGCAGGCCACGCCCACACGTAGTCCTGTGCATTACTGCAGTCGATGAGTGATATCGATAGTTTTATATATTTATAAATGGGTGATAGAAATAAATACACATTTATTTTTATTTTATTACCAAATTTACTACAAAGCATATTAAATACACTCAGCGGCAGAAAAAGTGGCCCAAAATGAAAAGATGATCTATCTTTTTTTTATAATAAAATATGGTTGTAATTGTTATTACACGTAATGCGTTAACGGTTTATAACGTAAGTTTAGTTAAAATTAAGACTTTAAAATTAAAGTTTTAGCAACAATTTGGGAAACCAGTAAAAATAAAGCTTTTAAAAGAAATTTTATTTAAAATTTTCTTAAAATTTCTTGGAATTACAACAAAAAATGACTTAAATTAATACCGATTATTACTTCCTCTTGCTTCGATGACGGCTTGCATGCGTTCTGGCATGCTTTGCAGTATGTTTTTTATGTCAACTTGAGGAATTTCCTCCCACGCTCTGACTAGAGCCACCTTTAGCTCACGGAGTGTCTCTGGCGGGTTTGCCAGTGCCCGGAACCGTCTTTTAAGCATGTCCCAGACATGTTCTATAGGATTCATCGCTGAGCTACGAGCCGGCCAAGGCAGTTTTTGAATAGGTACCGACATCAGCTAAGTAAGACTCAACGATACCAGCAGTATAAGTTCTTGCATTATCCGAAAATCTTCTCGACCAATAAAGTCCACAAAAGGCACAACATGATCTTGGAGGATTTCTTCAATGTACCCGACTGCTGTTAGGCGCTGATCCACGGTCACAAGCTCCGTACGCGCTTCGGAATACACACCTCCCCACACCGTGACAGACCCGCCTTGGTAACTTATTGTCTGGCGTGTCGTGATGGTAAGGAAACGTTCTCCACGGCGCCTATACACTCTCTCACGACCATCTGGTTTTCTTAAGGCTACTCTGCACTCATCAGTAAACAAGACCTTGCTCCATTGGTCCAAAGTGCAATTCACGCGTTCACGGGCAAATCTTAAGCGTGCAACTTGATGGTGTCTCTCAAGTTCTGGCCGTCGTGCTGGTCTCCTGGCACGTAAATCACGTTCCTCCATCCTTCGCCTTATGGTCCGTTCACTAACAATGATACCACGTGCCGCTTGAAGCCACCGCCTGATTTCAACAGCGGTAAGGAAGCGATTTCTCAATACTTCCAGTTTAAAAATCGGTCATCGCGGGCACAAGTACATCTTACTCTGCCGCTACCTGGTCGCCGTGTATAGAATCCAGTCTCACGATACCTCTTAAGTGCAAATCGTAGTGTAGTACGCGGCACATTAAGAGTTGCAGCCACCTCACGTTGAATTCGTCCTTGGTCGGTTAACAAGACCGCCTGAGCAACATGAGCAGCAGTAAGTGGCATCTACTAATTTTTTCTGGAATCGACATAAACCCGTAATCAATCAAAAATCGATAAAAAACAATTTTACAGACCCATGAAAAAAAAAGAAGAATTTTAACTTACCACTCGGATTAACGTTCAAAACAGTTCTGGCGTAAGTTTTTAGACAGGATCAATCTAAACACAAGTAAATTTCAAATTACCCACTTAAATAAAGTAAACGGGTCACTTGAAATCATCCGTCATCAAAACATCTCATGAATAACACTTAGTTTATTTACAAGCTTCCTTTATGCACTTGGGCCACTTTTTCTGCCGCTGAGTGTATATAAACAAAAGAACGTATATATAAAACTAAAAATAGAAAATTAAAATTCTTCGTCTGAGTCATCGTCATCATCATCCACATGAATGATGAACTTTTCGCATAAATGTGCTTTTCTTAAGTCTTGCAGCAATTCTGCATGTTCCACACATTTTTGCCAATTTTCAATGGAGACATTGGAAATGGCTTCATCGACTAACTTCTCGACATCAGCAATATTGAAGGTTTTGTTTTTCGTTGCAACTTCATGACCATGCTCCAAAGCCATTTGATCAAGTGATATGTTTTTTCCGGTCGATGTCGACGCAACTTTTGTAAAAGCTCTGGTTTGAACTCTTTTGATGTAAATTCAATTCCATGCTCTCGAAGCCACTCTTGAATTTCGCTCTTTCTGGTGCTAGATGTTGGTACAAAATTTATTTGCTGGGAATGATAGCTAGCATTGTCCATTATAATAACAGACGGTTCTTCTAGACCTAGCAGCAATTTCTTAAACCACTCTGTAAAGCCTTCGGCATTCATTTCGGAATGATAATCGATGATAATGTTTACGTGATAACCTTAATGATTCTGTTATCGATAATGGCCTTGCGCGCGCGAAACTAGCGCACATCCCTACTCCGATTATGATTTATGACCAAGTCTGCAGCGAGATTTTAACTATTTTATAGTGAGACTATAAAACTATAATGCTATCCCGCTCTAGCCTCGCTGTGTAAGTTTAAAATTGAGATGCCTAGTTTTTTGAAACGTTATATTTCTAGCGCGAAGTCAGAGTCGGTACAACAAACGCTAGATGATATAAATACATAACGTGTTATTTCAGTTCTGTGCCTTCGGCTTGACCTTCGGAGATAACCTACCTGTACTCACATGCGTCTACTTACGTCCTCTTATCTCTGAGCGTGTTCCAGGTGCGGGGGTGAGGCGCGGCGCGGCGACGTGCAATCCCCCGCGCGGGGGGCGGCGCGGCTGCCGCGCGGCGGAAGAGCGCGCGTTCTCGTTAGTACGCTTACTGTTGCTTAGTGTACGCACATGTTTCTTTTACGTAAATGATTACGATCAAAATATAACGAAAGTTTAGTGTTTCAACGTTGTTGTAACGTTTTTTGTGAGTGATTTACCGTTGGATATTGGGGTAAGTCATTAAAATGTTTTATTTTTGTCTCTGCGTTGTTTTTTCTAAGGTGCGGGTTGATATTGAAAATAAAATTTGTTTTGAGCGACATATTGTAAGCTTAGCATGCTCTATGGCATTACCGGTGCCATGATTTTTGTCGGACATTCCATCCACAAAATATACAGAGTTGATACGACAGAGGGGCTTTCCTTTAAACTGCCTATACTAGGTACCATTTCCAAGCTCTGTACCAAAAATCAATTAAATAGCAGCAGTAGTTTAGTCGCAAATGATTTTTTAAGTTTTTACCCCGTTTGAACACGATGTATCTTTCGTAACAGCTGAGTATGTCTAACGCATAGGTCATGCACCTTAAAACGATAAATCTGAGTATAACCTACAATACGTTGTTGCCGCTCTGACGCAAGTCACAAGTACAACCAAATATTTCACAAAAAAGTTGGCAATGCAAACAAGGAAGCAATAAATACACATACTTGCTCTTTCATTACGAGAGTGACAATCATAGCAAAACATCCCGCGCGTAAAAGAAATAGAAATAGGTCAGTGTGTTGCTATTGCATCCTAGATCCTTGCGATCGATAAGTGGGGCTTCCCGACCTCTAAAAAACATGTTTTTTCAGTGCGCCGACGCCACCCTTCCGGTACGTACGGTGCGTTTGTCGAACTCGCGACAATTATTATCGCGAATTATTAGCGCGCTGACAATTATTATTGTGATTTTGTTTAGTTATTGTGATAGGACACTAAATTATAAGTTTAAGACAGTATTTGAACTAAAAAATAGGATTATTTTAGCATTCTTAGCGACGGACAGTGATTTAATTAGAAAAATAAATAACAATCTTCTCCGTCGGTATGATTTGTGCATTAATGTGAATGGAGGACACATCGAGAATTTAAAAATTTAGTGTTTTTGTTGTGATTGTTGTTTTGCGCGTACTTCAAAACCTTACCTAACATAAAAGCCGCCTACCGCGCCACTGCCGGCGTCGGACCCCCGCCGCGACGTTGCCAGTTTTGTTACCCAGGTACCTATCTAAGTTCAGTAAACTTCATTTACAAAGGCTGTTGCGTTTTACTCTAATTTGTAAGCTATTTAGTTTGTTTGAAAAAAACAAATTCTAGTTTTTGGCGCTTTTTATTTTTAGACCGTATTGAATTAATACTAAACACCTATAGTTACGTACTGTAATTTAAAATCCCCTCTGTCATATCAACTCTGTATATAGTTGTCGTAGTTGTCGGACATACCATCCACATTTTACGTACCTACCTGCATGCCTAACCGCGACGCAGCAATGGCGCTCATGTGACATGTCGGCTATTCAGCCACAGTCCGTCTGGTCAAAGCCAAAGCCCGTGTAGTGGGCTGCGCGGCTCGAATATTGAGCAGCGCGGCTCAAAAAATTGGGCGGCGCGGCTCAAAAATTGGGCGGCGCGGCCCGAAAACTGAGCAGCACGGCTCAAGATTCGGGCAGCGCGGCTCAAAATTCGGGCGGCGCGGCTATAAATTCGGGCGGCGCGGCTCACAATGTGGGCGGCGCGGCTCAGAAATGGTATAACGTTGCTATAATAACCCCTTGAGTACTTGGTACTGCCTGCTTGGGTATCGCTTGACCGCTTTGCTTTTGCTTCAGATGACGCAACAAGTCTGGTGACCCTTGGCGAACTGTTAGACGAGCATGCGGGAACAGACCAAGACGAAGATTTTGGAGCGGGTGAAGGTTTTGGCACAGGAGCATCTCCCAGACGGATGGACAAGCTGGGAAGTTACTACAGCCACAAAGGAGGAAGTATTTGGTGAGGAGATTGAACCAAATATATTAAACAAATTAGTATACGCTCTGCCTACCGTGGGCCTAGCCCGCGCATTTGTACCAGAGGCAGATCACCTTTCGGAGAAGGGATATCGAGACATAAGGCGTAAACTACTTACTGGATTGGGCATTTACAAGGGCTCTTGTTCTTGGGCCACCAGCGGTAGCGAACCGCATACGAAGGCTCAGCAGCGCGGAATGGAGTTTTTTAAACAATCAGTCGAGGCGCTACGACCACTGTTGCACACTAGGGCTGAAACTGATAAGATTCTCTCCGGTTCTCTTTCTGAAACGGAAGAGACTAGTCGGAAGAGGAGAAATACATCGGCTTCGACATCACAAAGCCATGAACCTCTGGCACGTAGGCGCAAGCGCGAGTCAAACTCACCCTCCTCATCACAGGATGGTAGATTTAAAGCTATGGAACAAAAATTTGAAGGCATGTTTTCTGTTCTCTTGGAGAAACTCGAGCAGCGACAACAGTGTGACCCCGAATCTGACAAGGAAAATTACTATTCTGACTGCGAAGTAGAGTCAGTTTCGGAGACTTCTGAGTCTCCTTCATGGAAAGCACCTGCTTTGGACCCGTATCCGGATCGGCAAGTCGAGGAAGACGAGAAGGAGCTCGAATTTCTGCCCACTACTAAAGAAGCGGACCCTCTCATACCCGAGCCGTCGGCTCAACTTAAGAGTGAGGGCATTGAGCGCCAAAGATTAGGCACCGAAGGCTGGAGCCGAATTCGTTACAAAGAGGTGGAAAAACACTTGCACGCGGCATCAGTCTTTAGCGCGCTTAAAGTGAACACTGAGCTGGGGACTTAAGCCTCGCAACCGTCTCCCTGGGTAATAAGACAGGAAGGTATGTTAGGCACAATCACGCACGGATTGCTGCTACTACGCAGGGCTCTTGCTGAAGGTTTGAACGCTATAATTAAAAAATGTCCGAGCCAGCGCGGAATTGAGGCAGTTAGTGGCAGAGGAAGTCCAAATCAGTATCAGATCAGTTCCTGCAGTTCGTGTGCGCACATCGGTCCGAAACAATAGATCTTCGTCGCAAGACTTTTAAGACAAGGATTGAGATTCTGAATGGCGCGCTCCACAACATTCCTCCTTCGTCAACACATTTATTTGACGAGAAACAGCTGAGTTCCTTAGTCAAAGATAACGGTGGAGTGTCAGCTGTTTTTATTTCACCAAGGACTACGGAAAAGGCCGGGAATTCCTTTCGTAAACCGATTCCATCTGCTAGATCCAACGGCACGAAACCAACTTGGCGTTCCCGACCATCTGCTCATTACTCCGCTAACTACCACTCATCTCCCCACCACTCATCCTCTCACCGCTCATCACCCCGCAATCCGCCAGGTAAAAAGCCGTTTAACCATGATCAACGCAGGGGTAGGGGCGGAAGCGACAAGAAGTCCTGAAAGTCCCGTGGTATATATTGACGGTTTTCGAGGGGGACAACTGTGCGAGTTCCGACCACTGCACAGTGTGTAATTTCCATAATCTAGAGGCACAAAAGTCTTGAACCTAAACTATACAAAGGGTCACGGTCAAAATGGGCGTAAAACCAACAGCTTTAAAATATATTCTATGTGAAAGCTAATGACCATTACTTTATTTTATACTATGACGGCAATCACCCAAACAATCGGTGAGCAGAGATATTCAGTGATGTGACAAAAAAGGAAAATAAAGGCTGAATATGAAAAATAAAGGCTGAATAGCTGGCCGGCAAAAAAAAAAAGAAATGGCGGGTAAGCGGCCATCTTGATCTTCATTTTTTCTTTAGCTAAAATATGTTTTTTTATTTTATTTTTACTGTACTATTGTCATTTGCTCACGTTTTGCTATCATCAGTTTATTTATACGACTTCTGACCCCTGCCATCGCTTTCTTGACCTGTTACTGAACTTTTCGCAACTTGTGTTCTGCTGTTTTTGTTAAGTGCAATGGAAGAAAGACAGTGTGTTATGTGTCGACGCTCTGTTTACCGACAAAGACGTCATGTTTTGCATGAAGATATTCCTCAGCGCGACCCACAAATGGCAGCGTATATACGAGAACATGCCGTGATACATGTAAGTATTACACATTACCTATGATATAATCATATTTACATACACCGCAGTGCACAATTCGAACTCTTTACCTACCTGCTACCTGCCCCGATGACGAATCCAGTGCTAAGATGACCCATAAACAAAATGTTTACTAATGCCATTCAAGTATATAAGGTTTTAGCAATAAGCAGCACAATTGCGTGTGAAACGTAATGATCTTTAGTTACTTTTGTTCTGTGAAAAGTATTGTTATGGCTCACTCAACAAAATATCGCAAAATACAAAGCAAGCAACTAATTATATTTATTATTATAAGTAGGTACTATACCGACATTATGTCGTTTTATCTCCGTTGCATTTGTGATTTTACCTTGAAGTACCTACATCACGATAGTTATTTGTGTTTTTATTTTTCAGGTTGAATTCAATAACGTCTATTCAACGTGTCATAGATGCTGGCAACGATTAACAAATGATGTTCCAAGAATTGAAGAAGTACATCCCGATGAAGCAGTGCAGCCTAATGCAGCTATACAACCTCAGGAACGAACTTTAGAAGTAGATGATTTTATGAGAGCTCCAAATAGAGCAGATCGTTGTATTTTTAATAACTGTCATAACGAAACACGGTTACGAATTCCTATGTCTATAAAAATACACATGTTATGTGAACATAATTTGTATATACCTGGAGAAGCTAGAGCGTGTCGACAGCACCTTGAAAGCAATAACTGGAATGATTTAATTAATAACTGTCGCACATATCACGATTTTAATGCTGCTCAGTTTACAGATATTTGTAATATTTTTAAAAACGCTGCTTCGCGTGGAACAAGATTCGATTTTGATTCAATGACTGAATTAGACAACGAAGACTTGTTTTTTTGGGTAGGATTTAATTACGAACAATTTAACATTATTTTAAATCAAACACCCTCACTCGCAAATCAAAGTCGTCCCCGGACAGTACTTGGAGTATATTTAACAAAACTTCGCACAGGTGAAAGTAATGAACGATTGGCATCATTGTTTGGTATGTCTCGTCGAACTCTAGAAAGAAAATTGAAAATCGCTAGGGAATGTATAGAGGCAGAATTTACCCCTTTACATCTAGGGTTTGACCATATCACAAGGAATAATATCTTAGAGAGGAATTTGTTGATACCAAAACATATATCCGGTAACAGTGAAAACAGCAAAGCAATAGTTATTTGCGATGGTACTTATATTTATATAGAAAAAAGTTCCAATTTTTTGTTCCAACGTTTGTCTTATAGCTTGCATAAGTATGAGAATTTACTAAAACCCTTTATGATTGTCAGCACTGATGGCTACATTTTGGATGTCCTAGGTCCGTATGCCGCCACTACATCTGATGCAACAATCATGCAAGACATTATGCATGATGAAAATAGTGCTTGGCATTGGATTTTTCAACAAAACGACGTTATTTTGGTTGATCGGGGTTTTAGGGATAGCTTAGCTAGTATTGAAGAGTGGGGTTATGAGGTACACATACCACCCACAAAAGACAGAAACGAAACCCAATTAACAACGGACCAAGCCAATAAATCGCGAACGATTACCATTAGCCGCTGGGTAGTGGAAGCCATGAATGGCAAAATAAAACAGTGTTTTAAACTGCTGCGACAAACGTATATTAATAGAGCTCTTCCCCATATGTTTGTAGATTTCAAAATTGGTGCTAGCCTTTTAAATGCTTTTCACCCAGTTTTTGAAAACCATCGACTAGCTTCGGATATAATCAACATTATTGATGAAAAAATAAACAACCCGAATCGTTTATTCGATTACGTCGAACTTAAAAATCTGAATCGACAACGTCGAGACTTTGTAAGAATGGAAGCAAGTCTACCATTCCTAAATGATTTTCCACGTTTAACAGAGGAATGTATAGTGCTTCACGCTTTGGGAACTTATCATATTAAACTAGCAAAATCGTATGTCGCAGAACATTTCCGCGATGGTGTTTATTTAATTGAATTATATAGAGAGGAGTCATTAGATGATTTAAACAGATGTAATATTCTGCAAACTAATGTGTGGTTGCTTCGAATTAAAATACAGTCGCGGCATGTCAGATCGCGCACATATAATACTTACATTTTGATCGATAGAGACCAAATCGGTAGAAATGCGATAGTTGAGCATTACTGTACTTGCCTAACAGGCAGAAGAACAGTAGGAAGTTGTGCCCACATAGTTTCAGTTTTGTGGTTTTTGGGGTTAGGACGGCACGAGCCTTTCATTGCACCCGCAGAACATTTATTAGATGTTATAGTTGATGATAACAATTGATATTTAAATAAAAGGTATCAATATAAATAGTAGTTTTTAGCAAATATGTGTGTTTTATTTAACCAATCTTTGGGATTTTTTTGCAGTGATACCCGGTCGATATTGGGGTTAACAAGTATTTAGGGGGTATCTAGAAGTACAATAAAGTAAATTACAACACATTTTATTTCTGTTGGTTTTACGCCCAGCTCTCATACAAAAATGCCCATGATCCTTTACTGCGGGATAAAATGTATTGAATGAAAGAAGAACGGTCATTTATGACTCAGACCCGACACGAATGAGACATATCTCAGATTTTTTGTTATTTTAAATATAGCTAAAATATATATTTTTAGGGTTCCGTAGTCAACTAGGAACCCTTATAGTTTCGCCATGTCTGTCTGTCCGTCCGTCCGTCCGTCTGTCCGTCCTCGCTTAATCTCTGTGACCGTTAGCACTAGAAAGCTGAAATTTGGTACCAATATGTATATCAATCACGCCGACAAAGTGGTATAATAAAAATTGGAAAAAAATGTTTTATTAGGGTAGCCCCCCTATATGTAAAGTGGGAAGTGATTTTTTCTTTAATTTCAACCCTAACGTGTGATATATTGTTGGAAAGGTATTTAAAAATGAATAGGGGTTTACTAAAATCATTTTTTGATAATGTCAATAATTTCGGAAATAATCGCTCCAAAAGTAAAAAACAATGTGTCCCCCCCCCCCCCTCTAACTTTTGAACCATAAGTTTAGAAAATATGAAAAAAATCTGAAAAGTAGAACTTTATAAGGACTTTCTAGGAAAATTATTTTGAACTTGATAGAAACAACAGTTTTTGTACAAAAAAGACATAAAGTTGTACAAAATCATTTCTGGACTAAGTTCGTAGTATAATCGTATATGCAAGCATTTTTTTTAACTTCGTTTACATATTTTATTATCCTGAACGTATCTTTTTTCAAACAAAAAAAGAATGATTAAAATCGGTTCTCGCAATCCAAAATTACCACCGAAAACTTCTGGCACGTCTATGTATTAATTAGTAACCCAATTCCCCGAGAGATGGCGCTGTAGGTACTTATTACATTGGGTCGGGTATTATCGAATTGTACGTGGGAAAACTTATTGTGACGGACGGGAAACTACGGAACCCTACACTGAGCGTGGCCCGACACGCTCTTGGCCGGTTTTTATATTCCAAATCAATTGCTAACACCAAAATATTGCCTTGTGTTTTTGTTCAGGCGATATACAATTTTCTTTTAATACCTATTTACCTACAAAATTCGTAATTGTATGTAGGTAATTCAATGACGATACAACAATTTAGAAAAAAACAACCGACTTAAAAAAAAATCACTATACAGGGTGCCAGGGAAACGCTTCCGAAAACGAAGACAGGTGATAGGGCTAGTGATTCTCGATACAATACCATCAAAAAATCAGGAAAAAAAAAATGAACAATTTTACCAATTTTTTTTAGCATTTTTCGTACACTATGCTGTGAGAACAGTTAAATACCACCATTATTTGCGATTAAACACATTTTTTTTCTTTACAACTCTAACAAGCAATGTATTCGTAAATAAATGTCAGCTGACGCTCGCGCATGACCTCGGGTTCAAAGTGCGCGCGCGCTCGCCGGCGGCAGCGCGGCCGACGACCCCAAGTCCACGTGACGCGCTACACGACGGCTGACGGCTATTTTAGCTCGATCAGTTGCCTTCGTCTTTAGTGACTTTAATCACGTAATCATTATAGATTGTTGTGACAGGACTCCCCCCACGTCCCCCTACCGTCACCGAACTGCCGAAATTACGCCGGTGGGATGCTAGGCGAGGTCGAAAATTGTTACAGAAAAAACGAGTGAAGCCATTGGTGGGAGTTTCGACCTCTGGGCCCGGCGGCGGCCCTTTAAGTCGTGCAGCGCGGGCGGTGCTATGTGATCCTATCCTCATGAACTCCCTAACTTTTACTCGATCGCTTGAAGCAAATGTCTTTTCAGTTCACTTCTACCACACCCCGGACACTCCATACAACGCTCGCAAAATAATTACATACTACTACTACATTAAAAAATGGCGTTTGTATACGTATGAATGTGTGCGTGAGGTACTTGTGTTTGCGAGCGCTCTTGTTAAAGAACTGCGACGAATACGCCGAAGTGCGGGGTGAGGTGCGGTAACTGATGTTAGTGCGGGGAAGGGAGTGGCCTTTCTGTAAGTACGTAGTACTTTAAGTAGTCTGTGCTTCTACCTAGTTGTGGGATATGTGCTTTCGGATTCCATTCATGCAAGGATCGTAATGATTTTCCCCTTGAACAGGGTTACAATTTTATTTTGATCGGAATGTTCGCAAATTTTGCTTACAAATCAGAAAAAATCCAGTTTACTTTGCTTAACCTTGAGACCCCATATCGAAGGTAATTAGATACCTACTGTGATTGAGAAAGAAAAGTATAAAAAGTTGATTATGTACAAAGACATTGACTTTACAAGCAACTTTGTTAATTCGTCCATTAAAACTTTGCACAGCAACAAAATTGAAATTACAGTTTACAGAATGAGTAGAAACAAGCACTAGGAAGATACAGTATCAAGAATTAGAAGAGAAAACTGAGATTTAGGTACACTAGATTGCGAAACGTAATTATTAATTTAGAAAATTTGCGCGTGCATTCGCCTTTGGAGTAGGCAATCGACTGCCGGTGGATGACCGAGCGTTGGCGGTCCCGATCCCGGCGCCGGCGGCGGCGCGGGGTGCGCGGGGCGAAACGGTGCGTACTGGCGGCGGTATCGTTTGTCGGCCGGCAACACACGCAGGCGGCATTGGGCGGCATGTTTGATCTTCTTAGTACTTCTTTAGTAATCTAGACTGTAGGTTAGTTCCTTTTCGACTCGGCTCGTGAGCAAACGTGCGCTACTTTTAATCGATCCATCGCTATTGAATCGTATTTAATACTGTTTTGTTTTAGTTACGTTGTTAGTGCTGTTTTATTGTTTTTTAGTTATTATTTTTGTTACGTTATTAGTGCTGTTTTATTGTTTTTAATTTTATAAATGGACATTTAGAAGATATGCTAGATAATGTATCGCTGGCTGAATTTCGTCGAGCATGGTTCCAGCACGATGGCGCTCCATCGCATGTTACGCGCCCTGTCCGCGAGCGTCTCACTGAGCTTTTTGATAACCGCTGGATTGGAAGGCTGGGGCCGCACGCCTGGCCGGCTCGTTCACCCGACTTAACACCTCTGGACTTCTTTTTGTGGGGGTATGTGAAAGAAAGAGTGTTTGATCGGGAATGTGACAGTGCTGACGAAATGCGGGGCAGAATAGTGAGCGTTTTCAATAAACTACGCGAAGAATGTGTTGAGGACCCTACACTAATGCCTCGTGTTCACCGGTCCACACAGCGACGGGCCCAGCTGTGTATTGAAATGAATGGAGCGCAGTTCGAGCCAAACCTCATAAGGTCGCAAAGGATTTAGACAGGTACGTAAAATGCCTCTGTCAGCTTTAATGTTTAACAGTGGGCTACGAATGCGGTTAAAGTTCATAATTTTGTGAAGTGTCGTAGGGGTGGGCATTTTGAAAGTGATATTTATAAATTCCGTATAAATCCCGTGACTCGGCCGTACGGAGCGCTCGGCGCCCGCGACGTGCGGGTGCGTGGTCACGTGGTGGCGCGTCGTCGCTTTGCGTGTCAGTGACCTCACGTTTTGTACGGTTTCCATTGCGCGTTTACAAAATATGAAGTCTTGAAAATAATCAATTTAAAGCGAAAGGTTATTGGTATTCGTTTGCATATAGGTTGTATATAATGTACGTCCAGGCTTCGGAAGCGTTCTCCTTACACCCTGTATAGTGATAAATAACTTTAATTTCGGAAGTCGGTGTCGTTGGTTCCGCATTTTCGTTTTTAGACACCGACTTCCGAAATTAAAGTTATGTATCACTTTGTAGTGCTTTTTTTTTTTAAATTGGATGTTTTTTTTGTAAAAAAGTTTTTATTTTTTACTTTTTAGTTGTACCTACCCCACACAAATCCAATTAACACTAGTGCATTGAAGAATTGAAGACACTGACTAGAAGAATCGTCCAAATTCGCATAGAAATGCTGGAGATGCAGTACATTTATGCATATAACTCCGTACATAAGAATAATTACCTAATGCATTATATACTAAAACCTTCCTGAAAGTATGTAGATTACATTAGTGAAAGAATTATCAAAATTGATTCATTAGTTTTTGAGAAAATCGCAGACATACAAACATACATACGGGACGAATACAGAACCTCCTTTTTTGAAGTCGGTTAAAAAATGCACAGATCTCAACACAGAAAGCCAATTTTATTTTATATTTTTTTAATGACATCTCGCAGTTTAACTTTGAGGTTATCGTCTGCTTAACCGGGCTTGCCTGTGGATGCCTCAATAAATTAAGCCTCCAGCTGTCTATTTTTGTATTTTTATCTAAATTGGCGTCATTTTAAATGGATATAATTGCTATTCATTAAAAAAAAATATTTTAAAATATTTTGCCTTACCAAAATCAAATGGCAATATATGGGTGATAGCCACTGATATGCAGAATAGTGTTAATTTATTTCTGTTATATTTAATATAACAAAATAACTGAGATGCGTTCCTTTTGTGTCGGGCCTGGGTAAATTTTCTATGGGACGTGACCCTTCTTCTTTAAAGACGTTTTCGAGGTTTTAGACATATATTGCAACCATATTATATAACATATAACACGAATTAGTAATTATTTGAATGTACAGTCGCCAGCAAAATTGCATGGGTACCTTAGTGTCTATTTTCCCGTGAACGTTTGAATTCAAGTTTTCGAAAATAAACTAGATGGCGTTGGTTTCTTCACAACTATGACTAATTTACGAAACGTAAGTAAGGAGTTAGAAAGAAACGTATTAAGTAGGATTGAGCAAGGAGTTACAAAGCTAGAACATTTATCTAATTATTACATTACATTACATTTACCAGCATACGTAGCTTAAATGTTAAAAATAATAAAAGAAACCGATAGGAATATATTTATTAACCTAACGAGTGGGTATTTTAATAATTAATTTAATATCCGAATTGATAGTTACTTAGCAACAGGAAAAAAGAGCAGATTCATCGCAGTAAACATTAAAAGAAACTATTAATTATAAATTGTTTGAATGTTTGAAGAGACAAAAAGAAACTACAAAAATATTTTATCATATAAAGCAAAGCAACGCCATCTAATAACAGCATAATTAAATTTTGTTAGTCGTTAACTGGTTTCACGCTAGATGGCGTCATTTCTCGCTTCATAAGATTTTGTTTCTGTACTACCCATGCACTTTTGCAGCCTATTGTACAAAAAAAAAACAAAAAAAAACAGATTTTATAAAGAAAGAGAGATTAATTTTAAGAATCATGAAGACCTTGAACATGAAGAAATTTAGTCAGAATAGTGAGATTCTTCAAAGTCGCTCTGGGTATCAGAATCTGAATTATCTGACTGAACTCCTTCGTGTTCAATGTCAGAAGACCTTATTTCTAAAAGTTCACAGACTTCAGGATTCATTTGGCTACGTCTAGTTTTGGGAGCAGCACGTAAGCTTGCAATGTAGGGGTCTGATGTTATTAATAATCGATTTATTAAGTCTGTGTTCGTGTCCACTCTTGAAGTTTTTCGCGTGAAAAGTTCCCTAAATTTTCTGTTGTCCTTATTTCTAGCCTCTTGTGCTTCTTCCGAAATTTGGCCGATTGGAAGGACACAAGAAGTAATTATGTCTTTTCCATGAAAGAGTATTTTGTGCACGCTAACGGGCATCGGGTACCATGTCAAAGTCAAAGCATTTATTTCAAATAGGCACATAAAAGGCACTTTTGAATGTCAAAAATTATCTTAAAATAGAATTGATTCTAGTCGCCCATTCCAAAAGGTAGTTTTCGTATGGAGAAGAATGGGCAAGAAACTCCACCGTTACTCATTTAAAATGTTTTAGGTACAATATTTTGCATGGGTACATTAATTATATAATAACATGTGAGGACGATGCACCTAAAATAAAATTACTATACCACAATAGGTAAAAGAATTTAAAACGAAACCATGACATATAAATTAATTATCTGATAGATACATGGTGCTCACATATTTACAAACATGGTACAAGCAAAACGATTTTTATAAAAAAAAAAAAAAAAAATACAAGTAATAAGTCAGGGTGTGAGTAATGAATGTAAAAACTAATAAAAAAAAATACAATTAAATTAGCAACCAGTTTGATTTTGTCTAGACTCTAGATTGTCCTATGGAGCAGGACCAGCATGTTTCCAAGCGTTCTTATCTTGGATATAATCTTCTAATAGTATGCTTGTTTACAAAGTGTACGTTTAATGTGAGTTTTAAATTTTCTTTCATTTAATTGCAATATATCACAAGGTATTTTATTGTAACATTTGACACAGTACCCCATAAAAGATGTATGTACTTTGGCTAATCTGAAAAATGGTTGATGTATTTTATCTTTATTTCTTGTGTTAAAGTTATGTCTATCGCTTATTTTATTAAAAAGATGTAGATTTTTTCTTACATACATAATGTTTTCATAAATGAATTGGCAAGGTACCGTCATAATATTAATCCTTTTAAATAGTTCCCTGAGAGATTCGCGGCGACGTAGATTATAAATGGCTCTGACAGCTCTCTTTTGCAAAATAATGATGGATTCAATGTCAGCAGCTCGACCCCATAGTAAAATGCCGTACGACATAATGCTGTGAAAGTAACTAAAATATACTAAACGCGCGGTTTCTACATCTGTTAACTGTCTTATCTTCCTAACAGCATAAGCGGCCGAGCTAAGCCGCCCCGCAAGAGATGTTATGTGAGGTCCCCATTGTAATTTCTCGTCTAGCGTGATTCCCAGAAAAACCGTTTGATCAACAAATTCTAGTTTTTCTCCATTCAGTATTCTTTTATGTATAAGTCTCTCGTTTGCTTAGCAAATTCCTGAAACTTATTGATATTAATGTGAAATCCGCTATTTATGCATTCTAAGATGACATGGAAGCGCTTAATAAGCTCAACATTAACACCTGTTATTACAGCTGACTTTTCAGAATTTCTGAAGAACTTACGGGCTGTGTTACCATCATTGGTATTTCCAGTTTGTTGTTTAGGCATATGAGGCATATAGAATCAAAGGTAGCTAAGTGCCTCCATGTAAAATTTTCAGGAACCGAAGAAAAACATTTTTCTAATTTAAGAGTCAGGGGTTTTCATACTCTCTGAGTTTATTCTCCATTTTAGTTATTTTTTTGAAAGTGTGGCGCTTAGCTGCCTTTGATTCTATATGCCTCATATCTACTAATAAGCCTAACTCACTCCTGAACTTTTCTTGTATTTGTTTCTTTTTCTCGGCAACTTTTTTTTTATTCTCAGCTCCTCGAGCCTGCCACGATTTTATTTCAAGTCGATACGAAATGTGCAATATGCATTCAAAAATCTGATCCATGAATGTAGAGGTGATAGGCCCAAAGAAAGAAGATTGCTATTTACCGGCTTTTCTAAGATGCGGCTTACATTATTCATGTCCTTTGGCTTTGCACCACATAAATAACAAGTCTGTGTGGAAGCACATGATGCTACGGCATTACATATTTTGCCATCAATCATGCAAAATATCAATGTTGGCTTAACCAAGACCTCAATGTCATTTACAATAATTTTAGTAGGTGAGAGTGAAGTTACTTGTTCCTTAATTTTATTCACCTCCGTCGTTATAACATTCACGGTTTCCTTGGCAAACACGAACTTGATGGGACGACAATATCTGGTCGAAGCAGGTGAAAGGTTTTGCCACACAATCTTTTTGACGCTCTGTTTATTTATTGCATTGATTTGACTAGGCACCATCGATATACTGAACAAACTTTCATCACTGCAATGTTCTTCAGAGAATTTTTGTTTGTATTTATTTTGCTCCGCTCCATCACATCCCCATTTTACAATAATATCTAAACTTTTCAAGTCACTCATAGTCTTCAGTACTTCCTCTTGCACTTTACACAATCGTATAATTGTGTGGTCCATTAGAGATTGCAAGTTAATTTCGGCGGACGTTTCTGTGAAATTAATGCCTTTAGGGTAGCACAATTGTTTTGCCGCTTGAACCCTGTAGTAAGGTGGATAATTTTTTTTGTTAATTCTTTTAACTTGCTCTCTTATAATATAATATTGGTGTGTAGAGAGATTCGCATCGACCATAAACGCGAGAAAGTCCGACCGGTTTTGAGGTCTCTAAACTCTTTCGCGTTTTTTTATAACAGTACCTCTTCTAGGCGAAAACTGACAAAGTTCTTTTACAATTGCTGCCGAATCTTTTTTTCCATCTTTCCGAAGCTTGACTTCAGTTGCCATTGCTATCTCTTGTAGACTCGATGTTTCAAGATGTTGTATGCGTCGTCTTTTTGTTTTAGTGCTCGAACGAGCCCTGACGAGCGGCCCCTCCTCGGGTTCCACTTCGCTTCACCGTGGGTGTCCAAGCCACGGCTACTGAGCCCCCCCGCCTCGACAATGCGGGAACCCACCGGGGGGGAAAGTAACCTAACCAAACCGAACCTCGGGGTGCCCTTCGCTCGTTATTGCATCCTATGTCGACGATCTAAACAAAAAAGATATGACTTTGAATAATAGTGTAAAAGATGGTTATGTTGAGAAAATATAGGAAAACAAATAAAAGTATAATAGATGTTTATTGCTACTGACATTATGAAGTTGAATGATTCGGAATTATGAACATTAGAGACAGAGTAGTTAGGAATTGTGATTGTTATGATGAAAAATGTTAGGAAGAACATTTTCGGATTTCCAATTATCGGAGTTGAAAATTTAGGTGAACTTTGGCGCACCCGTTACGAGTTATTGGAAAATAACCTTTAGGGACACGTAATATGGTTTGTCTTCTTTATATAGGAATGGTTATTTTACCAGCATAAACTAGTGTAGAATTTGACTTTTGTCCCTATAGATTATGGAAATTACACATTGTGCACTGTGGGAAAAGATCGGAGCTCAAAACGCGATCCTAAAAATAATTTCAGGTTACACAATACCATTCGTTTCCAAACCGCCTTCCATCCCCCTGCGAGAAAATTTAGGAAAATTCGCGACAAGACCCTCGAACACAATGTCCAAAGAGCTTCTAGCCCAAGGCGTAGTCGAAAGATGTCATTCCGAAACTGCGTTTCTGTCACGAATGTTCCTAATTCCGAAAACAAACGGAAAGCTCCGGCAAATTTTCGATCTCCGTCGCCTGAATTGTTATCTAAGTCCCCGAAAGTTTCGCCTGATAAACCAGGCTCAAGTCCCCAATTTTCTCCAACTTCTTAGGGAAGCTAGATATAAGTCAAGCCTACTTTCATATGCCAATAAAACTGAGCCACCGAAGATTTCTCGCGTTTGGCTATGCGAACGAACTCTTCCAGATGACGTCCCTTCCTTTCGGCCTATCCAGCGCACCGTTAGCCTTCTCCCGCATCAGCAAATAGGTAGCAGGGTTCCTAAGAACAAAGGGACTACAAGTTTTAGTATACTTAGACGATTTCCTGTTGGCACATCAGGACCCTTATGTACTCGGAAGCCAGATGAGCTATGCAGTGGGCCTTCTGCAAAGTCTCGGCTGGCGTGTAAATCTGGAAAAGTCTGTTCTGGAGGCTACAAGAAATATAGAATTTCTAGGGATTGTGTGGGATACAAACATGAACGAGAAAAGACTTCCGGAAGAGAAAATAGTTCGATTGCTAACAGATTTAGAGAAGATATTGCGGAAAGGTCGATGGTCGTGGCGGTTAGGAACTTCACTAATAGATCGACTGGGTTTTGCAGCTCTGGTGACACCCCTAGGTCGTCTGTTCACCAGGTATATTCAACGCGCTAGTCTAAAACGATTTTTGTTACGACGAATGCGTCAGACGAAGGCTGAGGTGTTCAGATCGGCGATTGTCATCTACTGGGAAAATGGACGAGGGAGCAAGCTACTTGCCACGTAAACAGAAAGGAGTTGTTCACCGTATACATAGTCCTAAAGAAATGCCAGAACGACGTAGAAAGACAGTCGATCATGATTCAATCCGACAACAGAACGGTGGTTTCGTACCTGAGAAATCAGGGAGGAACACGGTCCGCAGCGTTGTTAGAAAAGACCAAAAAGATATTGTTACTAGCGGAAAGCTTAGGGGTAACCATTCATTCCTTTTACCTACCAGGCCGTTACAATTCCATAGCCGACTGTTTGTCGAGGGGAAAGTGTCTCCCAGATTGGCATCTCGTGGACGAGGTCACGACAAGTGTTTTTAAAGTGGGGTATCCCTCAGATGCAACCAGTCGATCGAAGGTAGTCTCGACGTATGTTTCGATAGAAACATGGGACACGCAGGCGGCGTTCATTAACGCCTTTAGCCAGACTTGGCATTACAAACTGGCATGGATCTTCCCACCTCCACCTCTAATACCCTCATTCTAATAGCCTCACTGTTTAGCTCAGGCCCAATTAAGGGCTAATAAATGGACACAAGTTAATTACTTATTTATATTTTAATTCCGTTGTACATTTAGTCAAGGCAGAAGCCCATTTTCAGAAATAAAGTAGTCACAAAATTTGTCACGCACACCAAATGCTTCTTGGGTCGAATTTTGACGAGTACCTTCCAATGACATAACATTTTCTGGTATACCATTAGGTTGTTCTTCTTGCATAAAAAAAACTATCTTCTTCGTCACTACGTAGCACGTTGTGCAAACAACAGGAAGCTAAAGTAATTTTATCGACAAATTCGGGTAGAACTTCAATATCAGTATGAAAAATCCGCCATCTGGCTGCCAAAATGTCAAATGCGTTTGCCACGGTCCTTCTAGCACGAGATAGTCTATTATTGAACGTTTCTTTCTTTGCGTCGATGGAAGCAGTTTCTTTACTATATGGTCTCATTAAATATCGTTTTAACGGAAATGCTTGATCTCCTACAATAACATGTGGCATGGGTCCTCTACAATTTTCCAGAGGAATATCTTCTGGCACATCTGCGGTGTTCGTAGCCAAAGAAATTCCTAGTGTTGATCGAGCGAATACACCTCCGTCACTGTTACGTCCAAATGCACCGACATCAACATAAATTAATTTGTAATTGGCGTCAACCAGTGCTAAAAGAACCACGGAATGTCTTTGTTTATAATTGTAGAATGATGACCCTGCATTTTTTGGGCAAAACAACATAACGTGCTTGCCATCTAAACTGCCTATACAATTAGGGAACTGCCATTTATCATTGTATGCTTTAGCAATTTTCTTCCACTTTTCTTTAGTAGGTTTTGGCATAAATATATCTTTCAAATTTTTTCCAAATAGCAATGCTGACATCCTGAACTTCTTACTGTGCTGTATCCCATTCTGTATTTAAATCCTAGTGATCGAAATGATTCTCCGCTTGCAAAAAACCTGAAAAAAATATTACAATTAATCAAATTAATAAATAACTAATAACTATCAATCTTATTTGAACTTTATTTTATTCCAGCTACAGAATGCAAAACAAAGTGGAACCTCCTTCGCAATGCGTTCATCCATGCCATGTCTAGGAAAAAGACAGTAACCGACCAAGGAGTGAAGAATTTCAAAAAATGGAAATTTGAAGACGAAATGGCCTTTTTGTTACCATTTATGGCAAATAGAAACACCGTTGCAGCACCAATTGGAGAATACTCGTACGAGACTACTGAATCGCCAGGTGCAGAGATAATCGAAGAATCCCTTAATGAAAATAATACCTAACAAAAAAAACGGCACTTAGATAACTATCACGACAATATGCTAAAGTTGATGAAAGCAAGATCTCAGAGGAGATCTGAAAAAAATTACATCGACCTATTTTTCAACAGTATCGCTGAGACTGTCAAGAAGTTTCCTAAATTAGAGCACGTTAAATTCAAATGTAAGATTATGAATATGGTCAACGAGATAGAGATGAAGATGTGTTTGGAAAGTGATGGAGCTTCTATTTCAACACCTCCACATTTCAATCGCCATACATTTTTTCCACACAATTTCTCACCTTCACCTCAGAGTTTTGACACTCATTACTCTCCTTCTCTTGTCACTCAGCAAGTTTCTTCCCCACAGTACGTACCTCAGTCGTCACCCTTACCCCAGACAGCATACTCACCTTCTCCTCCTGTCACTCAGCAAGTTTCTTCCCCACAGTACGGACCTCAGTCGTCACTCTCACCCCAGACCGCATACTCACCTTCTCCTCCTGTCACTCAGCAAGTTTCTTCCCCACAGTACGGACCTCAGTCGTCACCTTCACCTCAGATCTCATGCTTCACCTCACACACTACACTTTCTCTTCCTGCCACTCAGCAAGTTTCCTCTCCTCAATTCATACCTCAATCTTCACCTTCACCACAAATGGCATACCATACAGCTTTTCCTCCGAACATTCAACCTTTGGAAATTTCAATCCCAGAATTGAATTCACAACAATCAAGTAACAAGACATCCGTGCGCAGCCAGGGCGCTCACAGATATCTTAGAGGCCCAGCAGATACAGTTCTTAAAGAATTTTTAATTATAAAGAAAAAGAAATAATAATGAAAATAATAATTCATTATCTAAATAATTTTTTACCAGGGATAGTGGTAATTAAAACAGCGTTAGTATAGTAATTCACAAACTTAATTTATTAATAAAATTACCTAGCCTATATACATATTTTGGGTAGCACTGGTGGTGGTGAAGACACCATCCAAAATATTGTCGACCAATCACAGGCGAGCTCACGCGCCTGTGGAACTCTGGGCTTGGTTTGCGCTCCACGTATAAATACCCCGCGCTGGCGCGGGGCGCCTCAGTGTCCGATGCGCGTGCTTGGCGTGCGGTGGTGTCGTCGATGCTTTCAGGTTAGCTGGTACAATTTTAAGTTTATTAAATAAAGAATTCCCTAATAAGTTTACTGCATTGACATATACAGGGTGAATTTTCCAAGTGGGCGTGGATGGCCAAATTCTAAACTATGAGGAATAGCGAAAAGTACTCAAAGGAGTCGCGGGCTCGATTTTGATGAAAACTAAAACTGCATCATTGGATTTTTGGAAATTCAATATTTCTAGCCAGGAATCGAACCTGTTGATTTTGAAAAAAAAAACACACTGTATTATTACACCATTCGATAGTGTCCCTAATAAGGATCAAATTCTGGGAAGTAATGACATACGGCAAACTTAAGGAAAATGTTGAATTTTAATAAACTGCTTCTTTTTTCATACCTTGTTCGAAATGATGCTCAATATTTTTACACCCGAAACACTCGTAGCGCAGTCACCTTCACAAAATTATATTCTAAATTCAAATTTTAAATTGCAGTACAATCCTTGAGACGTCGAATCCAGCTATGTATTCAAAAACAATTGTCATAATTTTGAACAATTAATCAGTTAAGGTTTAATAGGTAGGTAGCATAAGAAAATAAAAAAGTATTTTGATAAAAATGAGCTCTTTCCTTTAGTTTGCCGTATGTCATTACTTCCCAGAATTTGATCCTTATTAGCGACACTATCGAATGGTGTAATAATACAGCGTGAGTTTTTTTTTTCAAAATCAACAGGTTCGATTCCTGGCCAGAAATATTGATTTTTCAAAAATCCAATGATGCAGTTTTAGTTTTCATCAAAATCGAGCCCGCGACTCTGAGTACTTTTCGCTATTCCTCATAGTTTCGGATTTGGCCATCCACGCCCACTTGAAAAATTCACCCTGTATATAAGGTCAACTTTTATCAAGTACAAAAATTTAAACAGAACGTCTATCCATACGATAGAAATACGGCCCTAACATTTTATTTCAAATAATCAGGCTAGTTTTATTTTTCAGTTTTTCTAACAAAAAAATTACAATATTTTAAAAAGCATACTGTATACCGACTCAGTTGTTCGGGTCTGCACCCCCAAAAAACCCAGGGTCATTTAACCCGGTATTACGTCATCGCTCGGACTGCATTGACTAAGACTGTGACACATGTTAAGAAATAACCTTTGCGCTAATCTATCGTATTTTAATTTTCCATCACACTTTTTCAGGCTTTGGATTAACAATTTAATACAGTTTGTTATTTTTTTTTAGTATTGAATTAATGTAAAAATGTTAACAACTCACCAAATTTTTTGCATTGACTTGGCGTGTTAAAAATAGTCAAAATTCATTAACAGATTTACACTTATTTATACAATTTACTAGTTATTTACACATATCACATCAATTGTTGGACGTGACGCCCTTGTTGTCGCACACACTGTCTAGCGCGATCGAGACAATGCCTCCGCACTTCAGTAAGCACTTGATGGTCACTGGACATCACGTTAAATGCATTCACAATTCGCGCACGTAATTCTTCCACTGTATGGATTGTATGGCCGTCGTTCCCATACACTAGGTCTTTGGCCCTACCCCACACGTGGAAGTCCATCGGCGTCAAGTCAGGTGAACGTGGCGGCCAGCGGATAACGCTACCACGCCCAATCCATCGCCCTTGGAACGCCTCGTCCAAGTAGGCGCGTACCCGCACACTAAAGTGCGCCGGCGCGCCATCGTGCTGGTAGTACATGTACCTGCGGCACCACACAGGCACATCCAGCAGCAGCTCTGGTAGGTCTCGCTGGAGGAACTGCAGATACGTATCCGCAGTCAGTCGGTCCAGAAAAACGGGTCCCAGTAATTGGCCGTTCAACACTCCTGCCCACACATTTACACTGAAACGGTGTTGGAAGTGGTCCGGCCGAATAACCCGTGGATTGTACTCGCACCAGTAATGCGCATTATGCACATTAAATAGTCCCTTGCGCGTAAATGTGCACTCATCTGTCCACAGCACGTTATACGTAGGGTTCCGCAGCAGCCAACGGCAGAACTCGACCCTCGGCGCGTAATCCTCAGGCAGCAACTCCTGGACCCGAGTGAAATGGAAGGGATGATAACCTTCACTGCGCAGGAGCTGCCACACCTAATTCTGGCTTACGCCAAACACATGGGCAGCGTCTCCGGTGCTCGCCACTGGGTGCCGGTGAAAGAAATCCAGCACCTCTTCTTCAAGCTGCACTGGGTGTCGTGGCCTCCCCGAGTCAATAAGACGAGGCTGAAAGTTCTCACTCTCTCTGAAGCGCTGCACGGCTCGAAGAATGGTGCGAATATTGACCACTCGTCCAAATCTCTGGGCGTACAGTTCTTGTGCCCGCAACATTATTTCACCTGCGTCGTGATAGCACATAGCCATATTCATGTATTCTCGGGATGAATACCGATACGGCATTTCGAAAATTTTCGCACAGACAACACACACAATTCGGTAACTTGATTTTGACGAACTGAAAGACAATCTCCCGATCTGAATGCCGGGTGCAGCGGGGCGAAGCGGGGGACACGCCGCCGCCGCACGTGTGCAGGCGCAACCATTGTTATCTGCCTAGAGTACGTTAGCCATTAATACACAGGTTGTTGTTATTTGAATTTTTAAACAAAATGGTTTTTGGTGTTTTTCTTGGAAACTAGCGTATAATTTTTTTTTTTTTTTTTATGTCTATCTTAAGTTATTGAATCTATCCTTAAAATGTTTGTACTTGATAAAAGTTGACCTTATATTACTGCGTAAGGACCAGGCCAACCGCGCGACTAAATGACACTAACGCGCTGGCCCTAAAATTGCAGCTTAGGGCCAACGTGACTCATTTGACAGTGGTCCGTGTGCGTCAACGAGTATTTTGCTTGTCATAAAAATGCCTAGTTGTGTGGTAAAAGGTTGCAAAAATTATGACACAAAGGTTAAAAAGGAACATGGAATATCGTATCATCGGTAAGTAACCTTACATTAATTTTGTTACCAATAAGTTATTAACACGTTCACTGCGGATCACCCAAAATCGGCCCGATACGGTGCTTTGTGTTGGTGCGCACGGTCAAAACTATATCTTTCTCGCTGATGCGGAACGATTATCTTCGGTATTTGTAGGAGTTCGACAAAGACAAATATCGATTTCGGCTCGTGGTTACAAATGTAGGTATTTGGCATTAAAACATCGTGGCGGGCCCTTTTCGACCACCATCGCACTGACGGTGAAAAACACCCGCTCCCTGCGGCGGCGGGCCTATTGTGGTATATGACCGTTACCGACCTGTTGCCGCACAGAGCGTGCGCGCATGCTTCGAGCCGCCAGTCAGTGTTGTGCTCTCTACAAGACAGTACCTACGTGTGCGTGTCGTGATTTTATCGACAGGTCAGAAGAATTCTTTCTAAGAGAAGAAATTGTGTACGGTGCTATGAAAAGCTTCAACAGACATTAGAGTGCAAAGAAGCAAAAAATAAAGTTAAGAAAATTAAAACATTTTGCAACAAATGCAATCAATCCCTTTGCGTGCAGTGTTATAAAGAAAGACACGTACCAAATTAGTTTACTGTTTCTGTCTGGATTATGTGATTTACTAAATACACACTTTTTTATTTCTTATAATTCTGTTTTATTCGATAACCCTATATTTTTGTCTGTCCCATCACTATAAAAAAGTACTTTCTAGTGCGGTATCGGTCGTTATCGGCCTGACACTTTCCTTGGTTGATTTCTCATTTCCTGTTTGGCAGATCCAGGGGCGAAACGAACGTATAGAAACTGGGTTCAGGATCATTTTAACAGTATAAAAAAAAACAGTGTACACCATGTATTCGCAAAGTTATAGCGCTTTAATCTATCCTAGTGGTGTCAGGTCAAAAAGGACTGATACGCACTGTCTGAAAGGTCGATGGATGGTGCATTTCGACCGCCACCGCACCAGATGAAAGTTTATGATTTTTTTGCCGCAGCTAAGGTGTTAAATAATCACTTTTTATAGCGTTAAATAATTTACGTATACTACCGAATTCCACAATGGCGGCCATTGTGTGGCCGTTACTGGACGAGCGAAGTGCACGAAGTAAACTTGTACGGACGTAATTTTTATTATTTATTTCATTGTTGTCCTTAGTGCTTGTGATTTTGAGTTTTGGTACCTATCTAATGTGTTTTATATTTAATAAGGGTAAAAAAAAGATTTAAAAAAATAAGAAGCTTAGAAACAATACCTAATTGAAACTGATATTTTTAAAATATTTTTAAATGTATCTTTCATTTTCTTCACGCTAACTGAGATGACCTTTAAACTACTAATTTTCGCCCGCGACAACAACTACTACTAAAATGGGATAAGAAGGCTGACCAATTAATTTTAGTCGGGTATCCAGATAATGTAAAAGGATACAGAGTATATAATCCAAAAACGAGAAATATTACTACGAGCAGAGATGTCATTATTATGGAGAGAGAAGACTTCGACAAAGCCCATAGTAGAATCAGAAGGAGAAGAAAGTTCATCAGAGAATACAGTTTTAGATTTAATCGATCCTACTTATCGCACGCCCAGATTAACACTGCACTAAGTAAAATACGTTCGCGATGGAGATGCTTATATTCCTGAACAATCTATTTCAAACTGTATCATACGTGAATGCCTTACTACGGTGTATATATATACGGCGGCATCTGTCAAATGCGTTGTTATTTCTTCAGTTACTGATGCCAAATCACCATGGCAAGTTACACGATTGAGCAGCACGTCCAAATAATAAAACATTATTATCAAAATGAGTGTTTGTTAGAGCAAACGTTGCGCGCATTTCGTCCATTTTACGGCAGACGCGGTGGCCCTTCAAAGTCGACTCTCCAACGTTTGGTGACCAAATTCGAGACGACTGGTTCGGTAAACAACCAACCAACACCCTTACGTCAAAGTGTGCAGGAGACTCCGAGGCAGTCGACTTCTCGCCGTGCACAAGAACTCGGCCTTTCGCAGACTTCAACTTGACGAATTTTGCGTCGGGACTTGGGCCTACACCCGTAAAGATCCAACTGACCCAGGAGCTCAAAGTGAATGACCATAGACAACGCCGTTTGTTCGCTGACTGGGCTACAGAACGTTTGGAAGAGGACCCCGATTTTGGCCGAAAAATCATCTTTAGCGACGAGGCGCATTTTTGGATGAATGGTTTTGTTAATAAGAAAAATTGCCGTATATAGGACGACCACAACCCACAAGAGGTTCACCAGGTGGTAATGCATCCATAAAAGTTACTGTTTGGTGCGGATTTTGGTCCGGCGGCGGCATTGGTCCGTACTTCTTCGAAAACGATGATAGCGAGGCCATTACTGTCAATGGCGAGCGCTACAGATCAATGATTAACAATTTATTTTGGCCTGAATTGAACGATATGGACGTGGACAACATGTGGTTCCAAGAAGACGGCGCTACGTGCCACACAGCGAGCGACACAATGGACATTCTGCATGAACGATTCGAGGGTAGGGTTATCTCTCGCAGAGGTGACGTGAATTAGCCACCAAGATCGTGCGATTTGACCCCGCTAGACTTTTTCTTGTGGGGTTTTCTCAAGTCACAGGTCTATGACAATAATCCGCAATCAACCGATGTCAACATAACGCAGGCCATCGCTCAAATTCAGCCGGATCTATGCAGTAGAGTAATTGAAAATTGGACCTCTCGGATCCGTGCCACCGTTCGAAGCCGCGGTAGACATTTAAACGATGTCATGTTTCATAAATAATGGCATAAATAGGCCTTTCAAATAAAAATATAATTTCTTTAATATCTCACATACTGCTTGTTTTATTTAATTTCAACATCGACCCGTCCTTGTTGAAAGACCCATTATATTGTAAAAAACCGGTACCTTGTGTGTCTTTTTTTGTGTTGAAATCCCGCTATAATGAACATTGGTCCTTCGAAGCCTGATAAAATAAAAAATAAAAACCGCGCTGACAGTGTATGCAGTAGTAATAAAGTGGATGAGTGGCTAAGCTCAAGTCAAGCCCCATACGAGCAAGCGGAAATGCCGCCAGCGCCCCGTGCGCCGGCCAGCGCGTGCCCGCCCGAAGGCCTAGCTCGAGAGCGCGCGCGCAGGGGCCCGCGCATGCACCGTACGCCACGCCCGGCGGCGTATTTCCTTTTCCGTGTGCAATAGGAGGCAGTACTGCCTTGAAACACGCACGGGTTTGTTGCGCGAATTCCCTTTCCAAACTCGTGTTCAATTCCAGGCACGAGTCCTTCAACCGCGCACGGGTTTGCAACGCAAACTGTTCTTCTGAACACGTGTTCAAGGCGATGAATGGAACGCCATGACGTGAAGTTTGCGCGTAAACTTCACTCCGCTCGCCTCTCGCTACTTCGCCCGCCAGTAGTATTCGTTTGTTTAATCGCAGTGACGCCGTTTTCATAAAAATAATTAAATACTATAATAAGGAACTATTAAAAGATATTTTGCTAATATTGTGGACAATTAACATTTTATCTTGTGTTCGTGATAAATACAAAGGAAACTGTTTTTATACCATTAGAACATTTTGAGGTTATGCTTATGTGTTTTTTTGTTAAAATGGAATTAATAAAGAACATACTTAGTGGTATTGTGGACAATAACTTTGAAGTGGTAAACTATGATGGAGACGATGGCAATTACCAATGTAAAATTCGATGCTCTATACCTTGTGAAGGTGATTACGACAAAAAGTGTGGTTATTTTATTGAAAAATTTTCGGTGTCAACTCAAACAAATTGGATTATGTTGAGACGATATTCGCAGCAGATACGATATGATTTCAGAAAAGTATTTATTTGTCATCTTTCGGAAAGGAACAAAACCAAAGATAAAAAGAAAGGTGTGACGAGAAACTATAATTGTAAAGCAAGCATTGGGATAAAATTTCTTAAAGTTACTAATAGTACGCTAAAAAATTCACCACTAATGAAACGGGGATTGAATGTTCTAATAGATATAAACTATAATCATTCCCACCGAGTCAATGTCGCCCAAGCATTGAGCCTACTGCGTTGTTCCGAAGACACGATAAAGCAATTTGAATCGTATTTTGAAGTATCACGAAATAGCTATCATTGAGGAATGTGAAAAAAATGCTTACATAACTTTAGCTAATGCGCAAAAAAATCCATGCGACCGCCAAGTTACTCATCTGTATGAACAATGGCGCCATCGAACCTACGGGACGCGAGACATCGGTGATATGATTGAAGTATTAAAACGAAAGAAGATTGAGTTGTCCAAAATAAACGTAGAGTTATTTATCGAAGAAGAACCAACTGTGTGTGTTATAATAACACCTATTATGCAAAGAGTGTTTATGGCTGGTTTAGCTGATGAAATGGTGTTTATTGATACAAGTGGATTTTATATTTGCTGCAACAAAAATTGGTGCTTTACCTATTGTTGTAATTTTGCACACAAGTCAATCTCAAGAAAATTATACACATTGTTTTCAAACTGCAAAAAAAAATTTAGAGGATACATGCCAGAAGGCTTTTCAACCAAAAATCGTCATGACTGATGACAACAGCGCAGAAAAGAATGCCTTACGAACAGTACTTCCAAACAGCAGATTACTTCTTTGCATATTTCATGTAAATCAAGCTCTTTGGCGTTGGCTGTGGCAAAGTGAACATGACGTTATTAAAGAAGATCGGCAATCAGTTATGAAGACATTTCGTACTGTGATGTATGCCAATACAATACAAGAAGCGGAAATTAGAATGTCGGATTTATCAAAGGAGGAGAAAGTTAAGAAAAATAAGAAGCTTGAAAAACATTTAACAAATTTATGGGGACGGCGTGAGGAGTGGTGTTTAGTATATCGCTCTGATATTCTAACACGAGGAAACAACACAAACAATTACTGTGAATCTTCAATAAGAATTTTTAAAGACTTAGTACTGCAGCGCTGTAAAGTGTTCAATATGTGCGCGTTAGTGGACTTTATCGCGAATACCTTTGAATCGTACCACAAGAAAAGGTTGATTAATTTTGCAAATGGGAGAGCGAGAAATCTTACGTTAGCATATGAAAAATTCTGCCAAGCAAGTAACAGTATTAAAGATATTGTACACATGGATGACAATACTTACTTCGTGAAAGAGAAGACTGATCTGTATGTTGTTGACTGTGAAATGGCAACATGTGACTGCCCGTTTGGAGCTGGGGGCCGATTTTGTAAACATCTCTGTGCTGTAGAGAGAAAACATGGGAGTGTACTTACGACATCATTACATTTAAATGACTCTGATCGTCAACAATTTGCAGAATTTGCTCTGGGTGACGAGTTTTCACCGTCATTCTTTGAAAATATTGCGGGTGAATTAAGCACAAATGAAAAGAGCCAAACTGATTCTATTACACTAAATGAAGTACCAAACACTTTTGAACTTCCAATAAATCGATCTGAAAACCGTGTAACCATCGATAATAAATGCTTTGATGATGATGTTCAGAATATTAAAGCTCAGTGGCAAAGAATAACTGATATCTTAGAAAAGGATTCAAATGCTGCATATACAAACATTCTTACTAAGTTTGGATCTAATTTATCGAAGCTGCAAACTCCGTCAAGTATTATATCATTTATTGTTGAAAAAACTGTCCGAAGAAGATCTCAAAAAATTCTTGTACAACCAACATCGATCGCTCGCCGCAAAGAAAGAGGTCTACCATGCAGTGGAAGAATTCAATCAGGACGTCCAGCGAAGTCAGAAACAACAAAGAAAAGAAAGCGTGTTCATGATATTGCATCAAATATTAATGATAATGAGCCTCCTGCTAACACTGATTTTACAAAAATAAATTGATTGTATTTTTTTCTTGTGTAAGTATGTTGATCACGGTGCGTGCGTGCGTGCGTGACACAATTTTGCTGTAATAAAAAATAAATTAAAAACCCGAGTTTTCTTGCTCATCTTTCACATCTAATGCCCCAAAATAAACACGGATTTGTGGCGTTCAATTGCGCGTATGCTAATTAAAAAACCTGTGCGCGGTTGAAGGACTCGTGCCTGGAATTGAACACGAGTTTGGAAAGAGAATTAGCGCAACAAACCCGTGCGTGTCTCGAGGCAGTACTGCCTCCTATTGTACACGGAAAAGGAAATACGCCGCCCGGCGTTCCCGCGCTTTTCGAACCCGCGGCGGCGTCCTCCCCGTCCAACACGAAATTTGCGCCTGGCGCTCCGCCTGAAGTCACCACCGCTGGCATCGTCGCTGCTTCCGACATCATGCACCTTGCCGACGTTATCATTACGAACATGAAGAAACTGCTACGACAAAATTATGATCTTCCCGTGTTTGATAGCAGCCCGGTAGACTGGTTGGCGTATCGTCGTACCTACGAAGCTACCGCGTCCACGTATAGCTTGTACGAGAACTCCGTACGCCTACAAGCATCGCTCCGTGGCGCAGCAAAGTGTCGTTGAAGGTCTGCTGCATACCAGGTCCAACCCAACGGACGTAATAAAAGCCCTAGAAGAGAAGTTCGGACATCCCAATTTACTATTAGAAACAGCACTTCATAAAATTCGGCACTTCATAAAGTCTACCGCAAGTATCCGACAGTGGCGTCGAGTTACGAAATATGACGTGCGATATACGAAATTGCGTATACATCCTAAAAAACATAAAAGCTGAGGGTTATGTAAATAACCCCCAAATAACACATGAAATAGTTGCAAAATTAACTCAAGTTCAACGGGCGCAGTACGGCGAGTTTGTCATGAAAATGAACAGATATTGTAAGCGTAATGGGCAGTAAAACTTTAATGGAACCTAATATTCTATTAAACAACGTTGTAAAAGAATTAAGCACAACGTACAGTGGTTGGCATAAATTCTACTATGACTATGATAAAAAAGCACTTTCTCTCTCCTTAAACATTGTCATTGTATTTTCTTTGCTCCTGTTTCATGTTTGTTATTATGTGTATGTATATATTTATATAGATTAATAGTACTTTATGTATGTATATATTGTATTGTGTAAATGGTACACCACAGACTACCTACAGTATTTGTCTGTCCTTCCCGTTTTTAATCCATCCAAAGGTTGTCTTTAAAAGATCGCTCTTAGCGATAAGACCGCCCATTGTGTCACCCATTGTAAAGTTTTCTATATTTATATCTGTAATTTATATGGTGTACATAATAAAGAGTATTCTATTCTATGTGTCGAAGGGTGCACATGGACTATTTTTATCAGAATTTTAATGTTAGAGTTGGTTGTAAAATAAAAACTTATGTTTCCATTATGACGTTGGAGCTTATTGCGATCTTTCAAGCCATGACTTATGCAAATCAACAAAAATTAAATAAGATTGTTATCTTCTCAGATAGCAAAAGCGCTTTGCAACACGTGGCTGAGAAGTTGTGAAGATTATTTTAAACGTACCTTACCACACATGATGGATGATTTTAGGACTGCATGTGCATTGACAAACAAACATCCTTTGATAGCAAATCGGCCTGAACATAGAGAGTAACTAGAAATAGCTAAAACCAGGATTCGGATGCAAAATCACCTAGGCGAATTCATTATTAATGAAACCATTAATAGAAGACGTGCTGTACAGCTATAGATGCTAATATACCACAGTTAAGAGACTTCCCACAACTTGGGCTAGTGGAGCTTAAAAGATTTGCTTTAGGCTCGTACCAAATGAAACAAACCAGATCCTACTATGGCGAGTATATAAGACAAAATATACAGGGTTACAGGAAAAGTCGTGCTAGATCCGTTAAGCAGGCCATACACGCTAGGGTGTACCTGACCGGTTTGCCTGTACATTTTAACTGTACAGGCAAACCGGAGCGTGTATGTCACACAACTGTGCAGGTTTCCACGCCTGTACAGGCAAGTAAGAAAATATGAATTTTGATATTTTTTGCCTGTGGGTATACTTGTACAGTTTAACTGTGCACGCAAAACTGAACGTGTGTGGCGGTCGCCGGCGCAGGCGTCAGTTGTCCGGTGATTGCTAGAGGGGAAGAACACGGGGCGCTCTACTGTATAGGTACAATTGCAATATGGCGTCTCGTAAGCGGAACTCGGTCATGCAGGAGTTTATAGAATTAAACCATTTACAGGCACTTTTGAATTGTCAAGAGTTTTTGAAGTGTAACAGTCTGCGGAGTAATGTGAGAATAGAAAAGAAAAAATGTAATGAGTCTAAGCGCCGCTGGCGGGGCCATGGTTTCAACTGAGTTTTTGTACAGGTTTACCGCAACGTGTATGGTCTCTACCCAGCTCAAGATTACCTGTACAGTTAAAATGTACAGGCAAACCTGTCAGGTACACCCTAGCGTGTATGGCCTGCTTTAAGGGCGTGGAGTACCCATCATTTCTGACTTATTTCACTATGAAACACCCTACCCTAAACTTAACCCTTTTCGAGATATTCGACTTTTAATTTTTTTATTGAAAATTGCCGATTTTTATTCTACTAAATTTAATATTGTTTATTTTGTGTATCTTATTATTATTGCATTTTTACATGTGTAATAAGATGCTTTAGAACGTCAATCATTAAAATAGTGCATAAGTTAATTGAATACGCCGTAGTAGACAAGTGAAAGTTAAGAAATAAAAAAAATTATTAGAAAGTGTATTTTTCTCTAAGGGATATCTAAAAAAAATATTATGGCAGTTGTTCGGCAGATGTGTTTTAAAATATCTACGTTTTATCAGCTATCTAACGAGGTATAACAATCTAGGATTTGTATTGCATTTCGTGGAAAAAAAGTAGTTGGGACGCTCCAGGTAGCAGTTTTAACGGTCCCGCGCCTATTGTCCTTCAAGTTAAGACGCACCGTGCGAGCGAGACAAGCGACGGTTTATGTAGGTGCGAATGAAAGAAAAAATACTTTTTAATTCTGTAAAATATGAAAAAAATTGTTGCCCATATAAAGAAATTGGAAAAAGTTGGATTTGCCGCTGACAGAAAAGATGTAAAAGAAATGGCATTTCTAGTAGCTAAGAAACTTAATATCAAAAACCCATTTTCAGCAAGTTCAGAATCAGCTGGAAATGTATGGTTTTCGGGATTCATGGCTCGCAACTCTGAATTAAGTCAAAGAAAATCAGAAGGCTTGTCACATATTTAACTCTTTTTGGGAAAAAATATATAGAGGGTGTGGCGTAAATAATGGATAACCCTGAAAGTGTCGATTGGCCAGTAGGCTTAGCCAAGTTGACAATCTACAATCGTTAACGCTAGTAGAAAACTAATCAAATGTATAAGAATGACATCATCTCAACGATAAGTCACGTGGTCAGTACAAACGAATAGAAAATTCGTAGCCAAGTTTACTCGTTCAAAATGTTAGAATGAAATGTAATCGTTTCTACAACGCAGATCGCTACAACCCATACAAATGGTAGCCAAGTTACACTTTTGACAAGCGCTAACGAAACACTGTCGAAGTTTTTGAACGATAGCTAAGCGATCGCCGAGACCCAAGAGAAAACGATAAAAAAATGGCGTCTATTATGATACAGCTGTGTTAAGACTGAGAAGTGTTTTGTTTGTTTTACATAATTTTGGACTATATTTACCATTTATCATTTAAAATGAATACCTTAAATATGTTGTGGTCCGCTAATAATGAAGAAGAGGCGCCAAAAAAGAAACGTAAATCGTCAGTGCATGGAGACAATACGCGAAATGCCGGAAACGTTATTTGTGCAGCAATTTCGGCTAGACAAAACGACTTTCCGAGCCCTATGTCAAGAACTCCGACAAAAAACTTCACTAAAAGGAACCAACGAGATTCCCCTAAAAGTTAAGGTTAGTGCATATTAAGCTGACTGTAGAGTATTAGCAATTTTTTTATTACTTATCTATCATTTAATTTCCTCAATATTGTGTTTTTGTAGGTATTGTGCGCTCTTAGTTTCCTAGCCACAGGATCCTATCAGCGAATTGTTGGCATCACTCAGCATCTTGTCCAACGCACAGCTAGTCGGTGCATCAGACAAGTTGTTGATGCTTTGAACCACCCTGCTGTCATGGCAAAATGGATTGTTTCCGAAAACACGACAAGACAGAGCATCTATAAAACAAGAGTGAGTATACAGGGTGAATTTTCCAAGTGGGCGTGGATGGCCAAATTCTAAACTATGAGGAATAGCGAAAAGTACTGAAAGGATTCGCGGGCTCGATTTTGATGAAAACTAAAACTGCATCATTGGATTTTAGAAAAATCCATATTTCTAGCCAGGAATCGAACCTGTTGATTTTGAAAAAAAAACACATACTGTATTATTACACCATTCGATAGTGTCCCTAATAGGGATCAAATTCTGGGAAGTAATGACATACGGCAAACTTAAGGAAAATGTTGAATTTTAATAAACTGCTTCTTATTTTAGAGTATTCATACCTACATTACCCCTTAACTTGGCAAGTGTACTAGAGGGCACATGAAAATAAGATATGAGTTTCGGCATGTGACCTATAGAGCACGGGTCTGTTTACAGAGAATACAAAAAAAAAATATGATAAATGTCAGTATGTTAAAATTATTTTAGCAGTAGCTCATTTCATAAACGTTTATTTGTCAATGTCATAGTTTTTGTAATACGTCAGTTTTAAACATTATCCGCCAAAATGTCGAAACGTCAAGAACGGATCTCGCGCCTTAAGGTAAAATATCTTGTATTTTTTTATTTAGTTGTTTTAATTGGTGTACATCATGAAATTTTTATTTATGAATAATCAATTAATGCTTGTATTACTTTATTTGATCAGTTTTCACCATGTTTTGTTCGATATTTCGCTGTAAAATTAAGTGTGCCCTGTAAGGCACGCTGCCAACTTTATAGAAAACAGGTGTTGTGCCCTGCAGAGTACCTTGGCAAATAAGTTTATTAGTTTAATTTATGTGACCTGTAAGTCACTTACTAGTTTTGCATAGATTATTTATTGCGTTTTTACCGTAAAATAAACGTAGATACATAGAATATAAAGTTTTTTTTTATAATTTGCATTTTTTTTTTAGCGTATTATGGATGCCATAATACCACAACAAGACTCAGATACAGATTCTGACATTTCTGAATATTATTACACCGGCAGAGAAAGATAAGAGTTTAATTATATGCATCAAACAGGTTCAAAGAGAGAATTCAGTCCCCAAAAAAGTAAGCTTCGCACTCTTTATCCCTTTTTTGATGAAAATGGGATACTAAGAGTTGGCGGTCGTATTGATGAGTCAGAAGTAACTTATGATACGAAGCATCCCATAGTTATGCCTGCTAAGAGCCATCTTACCAGTCTTATAGTTAGTGATGCTCATCTCAAAACCTTTCACGGTGGACCACAAGCTATGTTGTGCTATTTAAAAACGAAATATTGGATATTACGAGCAAAAGAGATAGTTAAAAGTCACTACAGATCCTGTGTAAAATGTTTAAGATATTCTAGGTCTAAAAGCACCCAACTGATGGGTCAAATCCCAGATGTTAGGTTGAAACCAACCAGACCTTTTAAATCATCTGGTTGTGACTATATGGGGCCTATTAGTGTGAGATTTTCACCCGGTAGAGGGTCGAAATCCTGTAAAGGATATATTTGTTTATTTATTTGTATGGTTACACGAGCTATTCATTTAGAGGTAGTAACAGATCTGTCATCAAAGGCATTCATTGCAGCGTTTAAGCGTTTCACAGCACGAAGAGGTCACTGTCAAGATTTATATAGCGACAACGGCACTAATTTTGTTGGTGCCAACAGACAGCTTCGTGAGATGTTCGATCGAGCTAAGTCAACCGTGCCACGTGAAATTGAGGAGTTATTGAGCTTAGAGCACACTACATGGCACTTCATACCTCCACATTCCCCTAATTTTGGTGGTCTGTGGGAGGCTGGAGTTCGCAGCGTTAAAACACATTTATTTAAGGTGATCGGAGATAGCACACTCACATATGAGGAGTTATCTACTGTTTTAGCACAGGTCGAAGCCTGTCTTAATTCTCGACCAATCACAGTAATGAGTGATGATCCTAACGAACCTCAAGCTCTAACACCGGGACATTTCCTCATAGGTGAACCGTTGATAAGTATTCCCGAGGAAGATACTTCTAATCATAACATTGTAGGTTTGGATAGATGGCGATTAACACAAAAAATAGTAAATAACTTTTGGAAACGTTGGTATAGGGAGTACTTGGTTAATCTTAATCAGCGATACAAATGGAACACTAAAAAATCTGAACCCGAAGTTGGTGATGTTGTAATTTTAAGAGATGATAATATCCCACCTGCTAAATGGATTTTAGGAAAAATAACTAAAAAATATTTAGGGCCAGACAATATTGCACGAGTTGTATCTGTTAAATGTAAGAATGGCGAATTTAAACGTCCCATTAGTAAATTATGTTTATTACCTAAGTGAATTTTATTGTTTACTCACCATTGTAATGTTAACTTAACTACTTAACTATGATGTTACAATAATAGATATCTATGTACCCTGTACCTTTTTACCAGTTATCAAGAACCGTAAATGTAAAATACCTAAAATATACAAAATGTATAATAACTTTTATACTGCAAATGTTATGTCTTCTTTGTTACATTTCTGTGCAAGGTTTTGTTTGCTAAATCATTAGCATTTTGTCGCTTAAATGTTGTCTTTTGTATCACGGTGGGCGGAGTTCTCCCATCATTGTAAAAACGTTAACATTTTAAAATTTCAAAGACATATATTTCATATTGCATGTTATTTTTAAGTATAGCATTTAAGTACATACCAGTATTACTAATAGGTACCTACACATACAAAGATTGTTAGACATAAGTAGGTACTCACAATGTACACTTTGATGTGTTCTGGATCTTTATGTTCTCAGGCTTTTTTGTGTTTTGTATATCATTTTTTTTTAAACCAGTTATAGAGGTCTAACTTGAACCAAAACACTTAATCTACAACATAAACTATTAATAACGCCGTAGTGATTATGAATGTGGAAGCTTTGAGTACATGCCTTAGAGTTATCTTACAACTATGAGTATAATCTTAATTTCTAAGTCAGTGATATAATTGACACATTAATCAACGTATCCCCTACACATCTTCTTCACATGTTACATATTGGCTCTTTCTATCAGTTCCAGGTTTACTATAATGGTAGATATACCTAAAGACCCCAGGAAATGACACAGCAAGGCCAGTCACTGATACAATCCGGATGCTGGTCCAATCCCATCTAACATGATGATCCAATATATGAGTCAAGTGGTCCACCTTTACAGTGATCTTTTGGGGAATATTGTTGCTACCCTCTACCATAGGAAATTCTGAACTAGTCAAAGATACATGAGTGAAATCAAGCTTGATTGTCACTTGTCTGGAGAATCGATGGAATACAACATCACGAGCAACTAATGGTCGGTAACCGTGTGATGGCCGACAAGACCACGACAAGGCCTGACCTGGTAGAGTACACAATTCAATCGGGATCTCAAAAACTCTGTGCGATCCACCACACAAGGATGCTGATTTGACCAAGAAAAATATAACAAGGCTGCTTTCCCCCATATGATGAGCGATATTAAGGTTTTTTGTGAATAAGCCCATACGAGCCAACATGCTCCGATGTTCAGCCATTATAAATCTTCGAGTCCAGTAAATGGTAATCATCATAAACACAAATGCTATCACTAAATCATAATGGAAGATCGCGGCGAAAACATGGCTCACATACTGGTTTTGTGGGCTGTCAGGTATCAGCGTGGTTGCTGAATCCACTAAGGTCGACTTAGTTGTAATATTCCCAAAATCTATGATCGTTAAATGAGTAGTATTCTCTGGCACTGATAAGGCAAACCCTTTGAGAGGCATGGATGCAGCTGTCAAGGCTGCAGGTGCACACACGCATGTTTTACAGATTTTGAGACCAATCATAATCAGAAGTATGAACACAATAATACCAAAGATCCAAGACACGATGCTTTTCCAACCTGAAAATAGACTCCCGAAACCCCATCCAACACTAGCATCTGTCGCAACTTTTTCCCGCAGTTCAACTATTTGACCAGCCAACATCTCCATTTCTGAATGGTAGGTAGTCTTAGCAGTATCCATTCGAGCAACCAGGTCGGCCAGTTTAGCTACACTTCCTGCAACTTGAGGTGCTGTGAGATTAGCAATCTCAAATGCTCTTTTAAGACGAGTAGTATTATATGTGCTCACATCAATGTTGACTGTATCTAGAGTCAATTCGGGTAATGGTCCGAATATGTACTTATCACCAACCAATGACTCGCTGCTTACCGCATCTAACACATCCTGAGTCGGCTCTATTATTGAACCATCTATTTTTGCCTTGCAATTTTGGGGTAATGTCAGTCTGGTTTGGCTCTTTAATGATTTTATTACCTGGTCAGTCTTAGTGCCATTCCTACAAATTACGGTTAAATCCATGGTTACTGCATTATGTGTGATCAACCAAGTATTAATACCAATTGGGGCTATGAAGACATGATCAATCAGTTCATCATGAACAGTATCCATCATACAAACCTCTCTAATTTTATCTCCTCTTAATACTGCATGTGCACCGCAATCCCGCATAACATTTGTACTCCATACATGGTTTAATCGGCATGTTCCGTAGGGTGATCTGGAGCAGAGTTGATAGTTCTCTTTACTCATTCTAATCCATTCTCCGGATCCTCCATCAACCACATACACATGATTTAATATCCTAGCCTTGTACCAAAAACCCTGGATAGACACTGACGATGACTCAAGTGCTAAGCATATATCGAAACCTAATTTTTATGGCGCCTATGTTAATCAAGTCTTTGTCCAAACTGATGCACGACACTCTGATAATAGATACATGGCAGCTGGCAGTGACAAGTCCAACACAGATGTATTCAAAGCATCATTTCGGGAACAGGAATTACTAAGAGTGGACAATGCTAGACATTTCTACGAGGCCATGAAAAAAGACAGGCTCAGAGAACCACATGCTAGGATCGATCATGTGACCACTTACTCACGGGGCGACAATTTACCCAATTTGAACTTTAACCTTGTGGATGGAGAAGGAAATAGTTATCAAGGTCATGCAGAGCCTGTCCCTCAACTCAATACCTATACTAGCAATGTAAATTTTAATGGACATGCACGGATGAGTCATACTCCCTTTAGACCTGTAGCAGATAGCCATGGTGCCCAGACTCACGGTAGGCGACAACGACGTGGGGTTGACTTCATAGGAGAGTTTTATCATTGGTTTGCTGGATTGGCAACCGACAGACAAATTCGGGAAGTACTCGAGCTTATAGACAAGCATGGAGCACAATTGAATGCAACTGCTAACTTTGTAGAAACTAATTCTAAGGCTATCCAATCATTGTCTAGAACTACTGCTGAGGAATTCCAATCATTAGCAAAAGTAATAACAGCTACTCAAGATGCATTAAGACAATCTTCAGATGTGATGGAAGAAAACTTGTTGTCGATCTCTGATGCGATTGCAAACAATACACGGGAAGCTGAACTTACTCAAGCCCTACTCCAATCTGCTTAATCATCGGACCCTCTTATAGCGAGTTTTAGAAGAGCTAGGTTTAAACACACTGGCTGCATACCTCAATCAGTTCTGGATTTGCTGGATGTGCCTGAGATAAATGCAGACTAAATATCTGCATTCTCTAAACCTACTTCGTCATTGTTGTTCGCTACAATTGTTTTATTTACCTATAAATGGACACATCTTAGGAAAATTAGAATTTTTAGATGGTGTTCACGCATGATGTTGTCAACCTGCGTGTTGCTATTACAAAAGCTTTAGGCGCTTTCTTCTTTGGGGTACCTACTTACGCACCGAGAACCAAAATTGTCACGTCATCTTCGGATACCCAATGAGAGGTCCTCAAGGAGGTCATCAACGAAGCACCAATAAGAGCAGTTCACGAAGACTTCCGAGTGCTCCTTCGGGGAACGTTATAATCGCTCGGTTTTTTTCTACGATACTAACTTTGAATCGACCTTGCTCTGTATAGATTCATATTCTCGAACCTCAAGCACCGACAAGTCGTCCAATTGTAAAATTACTAACTCAAATTGCAATAAATAATTTTCTATTCTGGAGTAACCAAGAAGTTATCATTTACCTGCTCTCAACCGCAACCACAACTAAAAGAGGAAGACGCATAACGCATGAACAGATGGAAAATACAGAAGACAGAACCCCCACGTGCATGTCTAAACTTTCATTTGGCTTAAATTATATTGCTGATACTATAAGGTTTCTTAAATACAAAAATGGAATGCTTTTTGCGCGAAATATCATATAAAATAATATTGAGCGCATAAATTGATGAAAAGGACGTACGTGCGGCGGTACGAGGAGCAATTCGGCATCCGAGTATCGTGGAACAATGCTTTGCCGTGATGATTAACATTATTAAACACGCCAAAATGGTTAATTGTAGAAAGTTATTATCTGTACCTACAGCCTGCTGTGGTTAAGTAATGCGATTTTTCATCCACTTTGAACTTTAAGTGGTTGACATAAGGTGCAACAAATCGCATTGACTACATTGTATCACTTACGGCTTACGACGGCTGCATTTATTTACGAATAAAGTACCTACATTATAATATCTACCTACACTTGACCATTACGACAGTCCAAAGCCTGCAAGTGTGATGGAAAATGTTATCACCAGTTAATTACAATACAATCGCCGCGCCGTACGTTTGGGTGCCTACTAATTTTATCAATGAGCGCAAGACGCGAGCGGCGCGCGGCGGGGGTGAGCATGTTTTTGTACGGACAAACAGGTAACATAACAAGCTTCTAACTTTGTGATTATTCATGATACAGTTTTGAAATTTTGTACATAGATTCTTTACATAAAAATACTAGACACGTGTTTCGGGTTTCGCATATACTAAAAATAGTGTTGTATATTTATTGAAAAGAGTTCCAATTACTTTTACCAAAAGGGAACTTATAGTTTACATAAGTATTTGAACCTGGTCAAACCATTTCTTTGTGTGTGTACTGACGGACATATTATTGATGTGATAGGTCCTTATGCTGCCACTGAGATTGATGCCGAAATCATGAAAGATTTATTTAGTGATGAAACTGGGCCCATGCGAACCTTTTACAGAGAGGGAGATGTATTTATACTTGACCGAGGGTTTAGAGATGCAATTCCACTGTTGGAGGCATGCAATTCCACTGTTGGAGGCCTGCAATTACAATGTGCAGAAGCCTGGATCGTTAAACGAGGGAGAACACCAGTTAACAACCATTCAGGCGAATAAAAGTCGATTAGTGACATTATGTCGATGGTTAGTCGAAGCAGTTAACGGACGGTTTAAAAGAGATAAATTATTTCGCCAGGAGTTTTTTAATAGAGCTCATGCGCATTTAATAAATGATTTTGAAATTGCAGCTGCATTAATTAATAGATTCCATCACACAATCCAAGATCGGCCAGATTCTGCTCTTATAATAGAAAGGGCCATGAGGTATCTACATACCCCAAATTATTTGGCAGAATTTGTGAGAAGTTATAATTTAAATAGGCGATCAGTCATGTTTAGACGCATCGATGGGAGGTTTCCTCAGTTAAATATGTTTCCCGTATTTAGTTACTCTGAATTAATTATTTTCGCTTTGGGCCCATATCAGGTCAAACAAGCACGGTCATATTATGGCGAACATGTTCGGCAAAATGGGTTATACGAAATAGAAATATGTCCCGAGCTGGAACATTCAGAAGAAAATTAAATGGTTGCGGCCGTTGGAGGAAATAGACCTTATTTATTGAGGGGTCGAATACAATCGCGCCATGTTGGTCGGCGTAAATACACACATCAAAAGTGTCTAGGGATCAACATATATTTTTGCAATAACTTTTCTCCTGATTGATATTAATTAAAATTTTCTTTAAGGATTCATCAAATAAAGTGTTTTCGTTTGTCACAGTAACGATAAACCAAGTCACCTTTGCATTAATATAGAAATTTGCCATTTTCCTAATAAAGGGATTTTTGACATTTGAACCACTAACACAAAAGTTCGAAAAAAAGACTGAAATAACAGTTTTGTTTAAAATTTTATTGGGTAACTTAAACAATTAATAATCCGTGTTTCTACCGCGAACACTAACAACACAAGAACATCGGTTTGGCATACTCAAAATGAGTTCATCCAAATCACGCTGTGGAATGGCCGCCCATGTTCGTTGCAAAACCACAAAAAAAGGTCTTCTTGCGACTGGATACCCTCCATATTCGGCAGAGCTCTTCTCTGTAGCATATCCCATGCATGCTCAATCGGGTTCAAGTCTGGCGACTGAGCAGGCCAGGGCAGGACATTGATGAATCACGCTAGACGAGAAATTACAATGGGGACCTCACATAACATCTCTTGCGGGGCGGCTTAGCTCGGCCGCTTATGCTGTTAGGAAGATAAGACAGTTAACAGATGTAGAAACCGCGCGTTTAGTCTATTTTAGTTACTTTCACAGCATTATGTCGTACGGCATTTTACTATGGGGTCGAGCTGCTGACATTGAGTCATCTTTATTTTGCAAAAGAGAGCTGTCAGAGCCATTTATAATCTACGTCGCCGCGAATCTCTCAGGGAACTATTTAAAAGGATTAATATTATGACGGTACCTTGCCAATTCATTTATGAAAACATTATGTATGTAAGAAAAAATCTACATCTTTTTAATAAAATAAGCGATAGACATAACTTTAACACAAGAAATAAAGATAAAATACATCAACCATTTTTCAGATTAGCCAAAGTACATACATCTTTTATGGGGTACTGTGTCAAATGTTACAATAAAATACCTTGTGATATATTGCAATTAAATGAAAGAAAATTTAAAACTCACATTAAACGTACACTTTGTAAACAAGCATACTATAAATTAGAAGATTATATCCAAGATAAGAACGCTTGGAAACATGCTGGTCCTGCTCCATAGGACAATCTAGAGTCTAGACAAAATCAAACTGGTTGCTAATTTAATTGTAATTTTTTTTGATTACTTTTTACATTCATTACTCACACCCTGACTTATTACTTGTATTTTTTTTTATTTTTATAAAAATCGTTTTGCTTGTACCATGTTTGTAAATATGTGAGCACCATGTATCTATCAGATAATTAATTTATATGTCATGGTTTCGTTTTTAATTCTTTTACCTATTGTGGTATAGTAATTTTATTTTAGGTGCATCGTCATCACATGTTATTATATAATTAATGTACCCATGCAAAATATTGTACCTAAAACATTTTAAAAGAGTAACGGTGGAGTTTCTTGCCCGTTCTTCTCCATACGAAAACTACCTTTTGGAATGGGCGACTAGAATCAATTCTATTTTTTAAGATAATTTTTGACGTTCAAAAGTGCCTTTTATGTGCCTATTTGAAATAAATGCTTTGACTTTGACTTTGATGTTAGCTGCGGCGAGAGTCTGTCTTACAACTCTTGCGGTGTGCGGTCGTGCATTATCATGCATTAACTGAAATAAGGGACCGATTTGCACTTGTAGAGGAACGATGACGTCTGATACAATCGTCTCAGCATAAATTTGAGCGTTGAGGTTGCCTCTGATCCAAATCAACTCAGTTCTTCCGCCGATCCAAATACCCGCCCATACCATGATGGTTCCACCACTATAAGGATGGACTTCCTGGCAGGATTTTAATCGCTGTTGGCGTCCAGGGGTTCTCCAGTGTCGTATACGTCTTGTATCCGGTCTCATACCAAAACGAGACTCATCAGAAAAGCACACGAAACGCCATTGTTCTTCTGCCCAATTTCTGTGTTCAAGAGCCCATTGATATCGAATCCTACGATTGTGCATTGCTATAGGTGGTACCCGTAGCGGTCTTCGGGAATGAAGGTTCACTTCATGCAAGCGGTTTCTGACTGTTTGGTCGCTAATTAAGTTCCCTGAAGAGTGATGAAGCCTCACGGCTAACATCATGGCGGTTATTGTTGGAGCTCTTCGAGTTAAGATTTGAATGTATCGGTCTTGTCTCCGTGTGGTGCAGCGATACCGTCCTCCATGGCGCTCAGCCACGGTACCAGTGCTTCGGTAACGTGTCCAAAGTCGACTGATAACACTCTGACTTGTATTCAGAGCTAAAGCCACAGTACGTTGCCGGGAACCAGCTTCTATCATTCCCACGGCTCTGAGCATTTCTTCCCTGCTTAAATGACGTCGCCGCTCCATAATAACGTTGGTTTTAATCAGTAGTAGGGAAACAGTAGCACTAATAATGTCTTCAATGCGTTGTATGTTTTTATAGGGAAAATATTGACAGCTGATTTTCATCTTTTACTCGAATTTGATTCACAGTTCCTGATTCAAATTATGAAATGCACCAAAAAGGATCCAAATAAATTTATAAAATCATAAATTTATTACAAAGCCACATCTCAATCTCAAGAAATCCGCATAAAAATGCTTGATCCCTAGACACTTTTGATGTGTGTATTTCACTTATATTTAAATCGATGCACAACCATCTAGTAATAATTGTTTAGATACCATATTAGGATACTGTTGTAACTATCTCGTAGGTAACAGAACAGTGGGATGCTGTTGCCACGTCATGGCCATAATATGGTATTTGGGATGGGCTAGATATGAAACCAATTTAACAGCACCAGCATCATATTTAGATAACATATTACATGCTATTGAAGAATAAATCAATAAACACTTATACTTCTTTTTATATTTTTCGAAACCTGTACAATTTACCACAAACCTAATACAATGACAAACCGGTATTTTGTCAGTCTTAAAACATTATTTTACCCCATTTAATTGAATTAAAATAATAGGAAAGGTAAACAACTTACTAATAATTGTAAATACTTAACTGATCTGGCCTAGCTTATGTGATGATTATGAAGTTCCTAGTTCAAAACTAATAGCAATGCTGTCTGTAAACGATAAAATGTATAAACAATACCAGTAGGCAGTATCATGTTTAACGTCCAATAACTTTTCAATCAGTATTTTATATGACATTAAATCTAGATATCATAAAAATACTGTTAAAAAGTTATCGTATGACATAGAACTGCAATTTGGGCATTGCATGGCATTGCTGACTTTCACCTCGATACTAATATGGGCGTCGTCCTTTAGTTATTGTAAAGGCTGAACGCATAGGACAGTTACCAGAATTAGTGGTACCAATCGAGTAGCAGTCGCGGCCTAGTGCGTGTATCCTCAAGTTATTCTGTCTAGCAGTTAATCAGAGCCTGACGAAGGCACCAGGATCGAAGTACTGCGGCCCTTGGAGTACCAGGAAAGGCAAGAAACGTTTATGCCAACGAAAGATAGGAGAATGTTTATTAACCATAGTATATAATTTGGACACCATTTTAGGCGTAGCAAATTTAATTATTGTAAAGGCTGAACGCATAGGACAGTTTCCAGAATTAGTGGCACCAATCGAGGTGCAGTCGCGGCCTACTTATACAAGTGCGTGTGTCCTCAAGTTATTCTGCCCAGCAGTTAATCAGAGCCTGGCGTAGGCACCAGGATCGAAGTACTGCGGCCCTTGGAGTACCGGGAAAGGCAAGAAACGTTTATGTCAACGGAAGATTAACGAAGTATTATTGTATTTTATTACGAAAGGCGCGCAAAGCCGCCCGTGTACAGGGATTTCGGTATGTTTGGGTTTCGCAAGGTGACATTCTGGTGCGACAAAGGAATGGGATGCGAGTACAACAAATTAAAAATTAAAATGATTTCCGGAGAGTTTTCCATTTGGACCCAGATTCCATCTAAGAATCCTCAAAACCTGTATCTACATTTTAGTTTACAAATGTGAAAGATTTCGCAGACGATTATTGAGAGAGATTCTTGGTACCTGAAATAATAGGAGAATGTTTATTAACCATGGTATAAAATTTGGCCACTATTTTAGGCGTAGCAAATTTAATTATTGTAAAGGCTGAACGCATAGGACAGTTTCCAGAATTAGTGGTGCCAATCGAGGTGCAGTCGCGGCCTACTTATACTAGTTCGTATATCCTCAAGTTATTCTTCCCAACAGTTAATCAGAGCCTGGCGAAGGCACCAGGATCGAAGTACTGCGGCCCTTGGAGTACCGGGAAAGGCAAGAAACGTTTATGTCAACGGAAGATTAACGTAGTATTAGGGTCGATTTATACTAGCGCAGAGTCGAAGCGCATCGAAGCGTCTATCCAAAACTGAACATAACAAATTCAACCTTAACTCCACAGCGTAACGCACACATTACTTCGGAGATTTTAAAAAGACGCGCGCATTCGTCGGAATTCGCGCGTCTGCGCGCGAACAACGCTGATTGGTGCGCGCGCGTGCGCGCGCATTCTCGTGTATCCACGCGCCCACTAGCGAACCAACGCGTCATCAGTCGGAAATTGGCCTGCGTCGGTGTTAATCACAATGGACTCGGACGAGAAATTAATTTACCTGGTGCAAAAATATGAATGCCTATTTAATCCGAAAGCTAAAAATTATAGTGACAAATATTCCAAAAATAATGCTTGGGAAAAAGTTAGCGGGGAAATGAAATTTACTGGTAAGTAAAGCAAGTATTTATTACTACGCAATATTTTCGCTGTCGTGCGATGTTGCCGTTGTGGTGCGGCGCGGGGTAGCGCCAAAAAAAACTTTTTGACAATTATCTCTTACTTAACATCGTGTTATCATTTCATTTTGCCATGGTACTGTACCATGTTCAGAAATGAAATAAGTTTTGAAGTTCTTTCTGATATTCATCGCGTCCACGTTTTGAATACCGGTTGTCCATGTCTTGGCTGTCAAATGAATAATTTTGTAAAATGTTGTTATTAGACAGGGCAACGTCTTCAGACCCAAAATCTTCCAAAGTGTAATTATGCAGGCACGTGCATGCAAGAATCAGCGTATCTAAAAACTTTGGTTGCATTCTTATACGTTTTTGAAAAACTTCAAAGAAGAATGGGCGGTTTCGTCCCAAGTGTTGTAACATGTTTCTACCTTTATCATATGGAAGATCTCAGTGAGTGTTATTTTTTTTTTGTATGGGCATAACTCTGTATCTCGTGCAGGGAAAGTGTTATAGAAGTTTCATTTATTTAATACAACTTAATTAATTAGCCTTTAATGACCAAAGGACTAAATTTATTTATAACTACCTACTCCTACTCTGACCCAACATCCCCCAGCACCCCCTCTACTACCCTGCGCCGCGCACTGCCATTGTTTTTTTTATTGTAAGCGCAGGATCAGCGAAAAAGCGCAGCAGTTTTATATGGGAGGATGCATATGGCCAACAGACTAAGTGACTATGTCATCGAAAATAATATAAATCGACAGCGAGTTTCTTTTCGCGCTATAACTCCGGATGACAAGCAATTATTGCAGTTTCCAGTGTTAACAGAAGAAGACCTTTTATTAATTTCTTTAGGTAAGTAGTTACCAAATAAAGCTTGCCCGGTCTTATTTGAGCGAACACGTAAGAAATGGCATGTACACAATCGAAATATATGCATAGGAGCTATTCCTAACCTTGTAAATAAATAAATTTCAGAAGGTATTCTTTTGAGGGGGCGGATAAAATCGCGACATGTATCTGGTAGGATTTATTATTCGTATATATTGATAAAAAGTAGAGCACACACGGCGAGAGATGCAATTGCACATTATTATTGCTCATGTTTGACTGGAAAAGAACAGTGGGTACTTGCGCACACATAATGAGCATCATTTGGTACCTTGGCTGGGCAAGACACCAGCCAAGCATATTGTTACCCGCGACATTTTTGGACGACATTATTATAGATAATAACCATTATATCACAAGTACCAATATGTGTACAATGTGCATTTGAGGCATATTCCTACATAAGGGAATTATTCAGTGATAATTGTATCATTTTTTTTGTTTATGTATTTTTAAATGTGCGTTTATTAATAACTGACTAAAAGTAACTGTTACTGCCTGTGATTAATGTAAATTATTATAAATGTAATAATTATGTGGATATGTAACACAAAATGTAAAAAAAGTATTGATTGATATTATGATTAAAGCATTATTTAGTACGCAAAATACGCGCGTTGACGTGGAGTTGCGGACATCAGCCTTTATTACCTATTACCTAAAGCATTATTTAATACAAGAACCTTTTTTTCACTTGAAGCCCAATACTTTTGACATGCACGCAATTGTAATAACAACTTGGATTATTATTTAAAGGGAATAGATCATCTTTATCAGAAGAGGCCATGTTGCGTGGGTTTGCGGGCGAGGAGTTGAAAGTATTATGAAAGTCTTTATGAACAATCACAGGATGTCTAATCCAATTATTTAATTAACGATAATGCATGAACGACATTCCACCAAGTACGTGGGGCGCGAGCGCAATCAATTTACACACAATTGGATATCATAGCACAATTCCTCCAATCAATATCGTCATTTACGATCAACCCATGTGAATGTATCCCTCACTTTTCCCTTGTTCTTATAATGGCGGGCCGCCTCCCCAGTCCATGGTGTTACGTCAAATTCACAGTTGACATATCTTTAAAAAAAACAATATTAACCAAAGAGGTTGGCATCACCGAACCAATTCTCTAGACGCGCCGACACGGCCACCCTGACTATCGCACGCCCTCGTGCGCTTAGTGATATTGCGCATCTGAATTACCAGAGGAAATAACATTCCATTAGTCAGCTCGTCCATTCCTGACATGCAAACGTATAGACTAACATTTAATGGTCTCTCATTAAGAAGCAGCACAACCTCAACCACATCAATAAAACGTAACGTGTGCTGGGCGCGCTTGGCCCTCTCGTCAAATCACCAAATCGCCATGCGGCGTAGGCTGGCGTACTATACACCTTTACCTAGCCACCAAATTGCTACGTGGTGTGGACCGGGCGTACTAGGCCCCTTCGACCAACCACCAATTTACCATGCGGTGTGGACCGGGCGTACTAGGCCCCTTCGACCAACCACCAAATCACCATGTTGTATGGACCGGGCGTACCAGGCCCCTTCGACCAACAACCAAATCACCATGTTGTATGGACCGGGCGTACGAGGCCCCTTCGACCAACAACCAACCCACCATGTTGTATGGACCGGGCGTACGAGGCCCCTTCGACCAACAACCAACTCACTATGCGGCGTAGACCGGGCGTACTGAGCCCTTACGAATACGCTTAGCAAATTCTACTGTGTTTGCGTGTTTATGAAGTATCTATACAACGTACTTTCATTTTAATGTACATCCGCTTCATGAATGAACGAATGCGATTTAGAGTGCGAAGCTGTTAGGGTTCCTGAACTGGCGGTCAGAGTGCCCTCACTGGACACCGAGAGAGTATCACTATCGCTATCAATAGGTGATATTTCTTCAAGTTGTTCCAAATCACGCGCCGTCTCGGCCTCCTCATCATTAATCATATTTGATGCTAATTCTACTAATCCTTCAAACCCTCTGGGTACTAGACGCATGTATTTGTTTGACACCTTGCATATAAGGCCCTAACTTGTGCCCTACCGCGGTTAATCTTTGAGTATCAGCTGCTGCAGCCTATTTGATTCCGCGGGATGCGACGTTTCGATACATTCTAAATTTGCGCGGGTGAGAGTATTCATACTGATATTGGATGAAATTTTAGAAATACCCAACGACTCGGCTTGAATACCAAACACGAGTTCAGTGGGTGTGTATCCCGGTATCCTAAATCGAGTATTATTAAGAGCAAGTTGAACATCATGAAGTTCGTCGCGCCTAACTTTATTAGAATCATTTTCTACTACGGTTTAGAAGTGCACGCATTACGCGATCGACCTGTCCATTAGCCCTGTAGCAACCAGGTGCAATTCAATGCTATGTTTGAGGCAGAATTTTTTTAAAGTCAGCACTTTATCTTTAACGGTTTCTTTTTCAGCAGGTAATAACCGATAGGGACGCCTCTGAACAGTTTTACATGGGTCCATAAGGTAACTCACCTGTGGTCACGCGACGTATAGGCACACCATCTATGAAGAACTTTCTATATTTCTGTAATACTGCCACTATCAAAAAGAAACAAAATGACCTCACCAGTTGATGTTGACAGGGTACCTCATTATTTTATGTTTGCAAATCTGCACTTATCTGCGTGCTGCATGTTGTTCAGTTCCAGACTTCTTTCCTGGGCAGGTTGTACTAATGTGTCCAGGTTTCCCAAAACATGTAACAGAGTTTTCCTTCTCCATTGGTCTTGACTTTTGACTATCTGTATTGCGTCGCTTGCGGCATTTTTCTAGCTTGTGTTCTCTACTTCCACCATAGAAGCAAGTTCCTCCAAACCGTGTTTCATCTGTCAAGCTCTGCTAATGAGACACAATTGATTTTCTATTGTTTCGTCGCCAATGGGCGACGCGCGCCGCTTGACCGGTTAAGTTGATGCTTTTTGTTGAAGTAATCACAAGTTTTAGTTTCTGAAGAATCACAATCCTCACTGCGTCTCTTTAATTTAATGACACTTAGCTTAAAATCCTGAAGAGTTGTGTTCTTCAATATCTGGTTCAGAGTCATCAGGGATAAACTTTATTAGTTTTATTGAGACATGACTTGCTGGAGTAGCTTGAATTGCATTCTGCAGGCGTGATAAAAGAGTATCCATGTTCCCAAGGAGACTTTCATCATGTTTTCCCTTGAAAACTTCATTGATCACAGTTTGTTCTAATGGAATCTCACAAATCTCCTCAATATCTTGCCCTCTGAATCCCACTTCTGATAAAGGGAATAGATCATCTTTATCAGAAGAGGCCATGTTGCGTGTGTTTGCGGGCGAGGAGTTGAAAGTATTATGAAAGTCTTTATGAACAATCACAGGATGTCTAATCCAATTATTTAATTAACGATAATGCATGAACGACATTCCACCAAGTACGTGAGGCGCGAGCGCAATCAATTTACACACAATTGGATATCATAGCACAATTCCTCCAATCAATATCGTCATTTACGATCAACCCATGTGAATGTATCCCTCACTTTTTCCTTGTTCTTATAATGGCGGGCCGCCTCCCCAGTCCATGGTGTTACGTCAAATTCACAGTTGACATATCTTTTAAAAAAACAATATTTACCAAAGAGGTTGGCATCACCGAACCAATTCTCTAGACGCGCCGACATATTAATAAAAAAGCCTAAATGAACATGTTTATACTAGTCGCAACTTGTTACAAGGGTTGGGACGCATCTCATATAATAACGCCCATTCTCCTTTCTGTTGTAATATTCCGAACGAACTTTCCACTAGACGCCTTGCTCGACTTACGGCCGAAATTAATATCGAATCCATGAGCCAAGATATAAATCGATCGTCGATATATACCAATCTATGGATCGATCTCCAACCCGCGTCCTAATATCGAAAAATGACGATTATGCTGTCGCTCAATCCGCAGATATCTTGAAATCCTTTCCCTCTTCGTCATTCCGTTTTAAGAAAATTTTATAAAAATAAACATGGTTCGTTTGTTTGTAATAAAAAAAGCTAAGCATAAACAGGTTTTATAATTTTATTTTATGGATGTTTAATACATATATTTACCGAACGACGTAACAATTCTATTAATACGAAAAAAATTGTAATAAATTCAATACGTATTAGGTAAAAAGGAATGTCACGACACGGCTAAAGCCAGGACGCGTTTTATTGTCTATGGCGTGGTGCCCGAGTAGCAGCGTTGCCAATTTGTAAGAATTTTCCCAAACTGCGGGAAAACTCAACACCATTAGGTATTTTGTGGGGAGATCATAACGTACATGTGAATATTTGATAGGTAATAATATTGTTCATTTTTGGTATAGAATGAAATAATTTTTTTTAACTATTTACACGGACGAGAGGCGTAATTTCAGTCAGCAGTAAATTTACTGCTAATTTTGATAGCCTAAACCTAAAGGTAAACTCCTCATCATCCAGACTTTGCATGTAGTTCACCCTTTTAATTCTCCGCGCAGAAGCACGTTGACGTCTCATTTCTTCACCAGCGTCACTATCGGTATTATCCCAATCCGATAATTGAGCCAGAATTTCCATATCACTATCACTGGAGAATATTGACAGTGCCATTTTTCAAATGAAATCCGTGAAGTCAATCTTATATCCAAAGAAATTCTAAGATTAAGATTTGGATTGTTTACACCGATCAAAACAAACGTCAAATTCAACGGATAGGTTATTGACACACTCAAACTGTCATTTTCGAACAGAGGTCAATCTGTAATCTGTGATCCGTCCTCTCAAAGATAGATTGGTTGAAAAGATTGCAATTGCAATCCGCGGATCGTTTTTTGCCACACTTTACTACAAATCTGGATTGAATTTTCGATCTTTAATCTAGAGATATTGGATTAGATTGGTTATTAATTTCGGCCGTTAAACGATAATTAAAGATTTTCTTCTCGCTATCGTTTAATACCTGACTTCCAGGATCCTTATCCTGGAAGTGGACGAAGCATTTCCTCTGTGTGAACACATTATGAGACCTTTCTCATAATGTGTTCACACAGAGGAAATGCTTCGTCCCCAACAAAAACATGAGGAACTGGTATTGTCGTACCTGGCAAGCATTTATTAGGCGGTATACCAAGCATATTATTTTGTAATAGTTGTCCAAATTTGGAACTGCTTAATATGCCGCTATCGTTGTTACGCCCAAATGCACCAACATCTACTACAATGAATTTATATTTAGCGTCAGTAATAGCTAACAAGACAGTGCTGAAATTTTTTTTATAATTGTAGTAGAGACTTCCGCTGTTGCAGGGTGCCCTTATATTGACATACATAACATACATACATAATCAGCCTATAATGTTCCCACTGCTGGGACACAGGCCTCCTCTCTGTGAGAGGGAGTGGGCCGTAATCCACCACGCGGGCCCAGTGCGGGTTGGTAGATGTCACATGTCTTCGAATTTTTGGTTCTAGGACATGCCGGTTTCCTCACGATGTTTTCCTTCACCGTTTTTGAGAGCAGTGGTGATGAAATAATTTACACAAAGTAAAGCACCTGTCTGGGTTCGAACCTACGACCTACAACTCGTAAGTCGCGGCCTTTACCACTGGGCCATCACTGCTCTCATGACATGATATTGACATGTTTGCCGTCAATCGCTCCTATACAATTAGGGTAATTCCATAATCTTCTAAAATCTTCCTCGATTTTAACCCATGACTCTGTCGTTAGTTTTGGCATAACAATGGGTCGTAAATATTTCCAAATTGCGGCACAAATTTCGTGTACAATCTTCCAAACTGTAGCATAGCCCATTCGAAAAGTATGAGCCAGTGCTTTGAAACTGATAGCAGTAGTTAGAAATCTGTAACAAATTAATGAAGCTGATTTTTTTTTTCTAGTGGCCGAATGTCAGAAACAATGGAAGAAACTTCGTGACTGTTACAAAAAGGCTCTTAGATTGAGACAATATAAAAGCGGTTCTGCGCGAAAAACTGAAAAACCAATTAAATTTGAGAAGGAGTTAGAATTTTTAAAGCCACACCTTCAAGACAGATCACAGACATCAAACCTTGATTTTTCTGATAATAGTTTAGACGTGGACACTGAAGACATCTTAATTATAGAGTCACAAACATCTGACGTCGGGGAAAGTTCACGCTCTGATTCGGCATTATCAAATCATACTACCAGAAATAAAACACTACCTCTATCGCAGAAATTATTCAAACTATGTCGAGGCCAAAGGAAAGGAAGAAGATCCATTAGATGCGTTTTTTCTATCTATGAGTAAATCAGTAAAAAAGATGCCTATACGAATTCAAGCTGAATTAAAACGGGCAATACTTGGCCTGGTTACTGACGCAGAAGTAAAACTTGCCTCCGAGGAAAGTAGCGATACTCCATCATCTATGGCTAACAACAGCAAATTTATTCCTCACCATCAACTTCAACTTACATCCCATCCACTACTTATTGTCCACCACCTACTTCAACCACGCCACCCAACCATACAAATTACGGCACTATATCCAACACAACATCATCTGCTCCACCATCGCCTTACATACCACAACCTATTTCGAGAACACAGCAACAGCGGCAATCGAAGTTTGACGATTTCGAAGAATTTACTTATAATGACTGATAATAATGATTAATGACCTTAATAACTGTGATTTCACATGGTGAATAATTATTTCAAATTTTTAAATAAAGAGTCTTGAAACACAAGCTTGTTTAATTATGCTATTCTATCTTTTTTTTTTTTTTATGGATGGGAAATCATCAAATGACCCCTCCCGCTCTGGGTGGAGCGAAGGGAGTGTCAGACTCTTACTGACTAAAACCCATCCGTGTTCCTTCCTTAGCCCTTTATGTTCCGGGGTAGCGGTAACCCTTTCGGACAATCCCGCACCCCCGGCAGGCTTCGGCCCTGGCAGGCCCCTTCCTTTATGCTGACATCTCTTTGAGGCGCGCGTGGAACACGTACGCGCCGTCCGGCACGGGCCTGGTCCTGATCGGACGGTGAGCTACCCATTACTCTCCGTCCGCAGGCCCGCGCCTACGGTGGCCGGGAGTTGTCACGCGGCTCCCGACGCCCGGAGCGTCTCCCGCGGCGGCTGAGGTGTGAGGCTCTCTCCCTCAGCCGTTCCGCCACCTCCTTCGCTAGCATGACTGCTTCGCAGAAGGAGGTGACCGCCTCCCACTCCCTCTCGCCCCGGACCATGGCTTGAACCAGGGCCGGACGCGAGAGGTCGCCGCCGCTGTCGATCGCCTCTACGAGGGCACGGCGGTGCTCCGCCCATGCGGGGCAGACCTCCACCGTATGCTCCAACGTGTCCTCTGGGCGATCCTCGCAGTGGTGACACCCGGGCGTCTCCTCCCGCCTGATGATGTGCAGGAACCTTCCAAAACATCCGTGTCCGGTGAGGACCTGCGTCAGGCGATAGGTGAGGACGCCGTAACTCCTCTCTAGCCACTCCTCAAAGAGGGGTCTTATCGCCACTATCGTGGCGTGCCCTGCGCTGGGTTGCGAAAGTCGCTCCTTCCATGCCACCATGAGATCGCGCCGGAGGTCTGTCCGCTCCGCCGCGATTTGCCGCGGAAGCGGAGTTTCCCCCCGGCTCAGTGCCTCCGCGCGCCACTCATACAGGCGCGCTAGGACTATCGCCTCCAGATCCCATGGCAGCAGTCCGGCAAGGAGGCTTGCCGCCTCGCCCGAGATCGTGCGGTACCCCCGGATCAGCCTTACGGCTACCACCTTTTGGGGTGCGTTCAGATAGTGGGCGGCTCGCCGCCGCAGAGAACGCGCCCACACCGGGGCCCCGTATAGGGCCATGGACCGCACGACCCCCGCGTAAAGCCTCCGGCAGGAGGTGTTTGGCCCCCCCAGGTTGGGCAGGAGTCGCTTGAAGGCGGCCCCGGTCCTTTCCAGTTTGGGGGCCTAACGTCGGAAGTGTTCGATGCTATTCTATCTAAGGCATGAAAATATTGATATTTATGTTGAACAACCAAGAAGTGTTTAACACCTTGCGTGTAAGTTAATAAAGTGCTACAATCGTAAGAAAGCATAAAACTCACCTTAAGCAGACTGATATTCGCTCCTCAACGGAAATGGGTATCGTTAAATTTGTTTCTTGTTTCTTGTTTCTCAATGTGTGGTCTCAAAATATTGACTAAGTTTGTAAATTGATCGTAGTCCATTTTATAGTAGTCGTAAAAAAAACTCGGGTATCGATATAAATCAACGCAAAAAGTAGTAAATTCACCACAAATACGTCTTTTCTTCCACAAGTTGTAAACACTATGATTCCGCTTTCTTTTTCTTCTTTCTTCGTTTTCTTCTTCTTCAACTTCAGATATAAGTAATATCATAGCAAAATCAATGTCAACCATTTTACACACGTTTCAGCTACGAGAGCTCTGCTGTTGATGCCCATTACTACACGTGAGAGTGAGCGCGTATTCTGGCGAATACACGCGCATTCGTGCGGCTTCGCTTTAGTTGTAAAAAATTTGACGCTTCGATGCGCTTCGACTCTGCGCTAGTATAAATCGACTTTATTGTATTTTATTACGAAAGGCGCGCAAAGCCGCCCGTGTACAGGGATTTTGGTATGTTTGGGTTTCGCAAGGTGACACTGGTGCGACAAAGGAATGGGATGCGAGTACAACAAATTAAAAATTAAAATGATTTCCGGAGAGTTTTCCATTTGGACCCAGATTCCATCTAGCCTCAAAATCTGTTACTACATTCTAGTTTACAAATGTGAAAGATTTCGCAGACGATTCTTGAGAGAGATTTTTAGTACCTGAAATAGGAGAATGTTTATTAACCATAGTATATAATTTGGCTACCATTTTAGGCGTAGCAAATTTAGTTATTGTAAAGGCTGAACGCATAGGACAGTTTCCAGAATTAGTGGTACCAATCGAGTAGCAGTCGCGGCCTACTTATACTAGTTCGTATATCCTTAAGTTATTCTTCCCAACAGTTAATCAGAGCCTGGCGAAGGCACCAGGATCGGAGCACTGCGGCCCTTGGAGTACCGGGAAAGGCAACAAACGTTTATGTCAACGAAAGATAGGAGAATGTTTATTAACACGTTAACTGCCATAGTAAAATTTTGATGACGTTTTTTTTTATTTTTGTTTTTTGGTTGTATATTCAAGTAAATCACATTATATGTGGGAGACGAGGAAGAAATAATACGAAAGAAATAGTTAAATAAATCAAATAGCCGTTCAATAAATAAGTAACTTAAATATCACATCAACAAAGCAACCAACATAGTAACAGTATAAAGTAATAATTAACTCAACGTTACCTGACAGTTCAGAGCACCTTCGTACCGAGTCTGCTACTAGACAATTTCTGATCTGTCGAGCGCCGCGCACCTTGTTTTATGCTCAACTCGATCGGTAGGTGGGGAGCGGCGCGTAACGAGAAGTCAATACAATACTTTTTATAAATCGGAAGTTGACTTAAAAAAATACAATTAATGCCTTTAATTATTTCTAATTTCGAAAACTTAAATTATCTCGCACACGGCCAGCGAACATAATTTATAAATATTAAAGTACTTAAAGTAATAACATCTGTTAATGATCAAATCTCATGATGATCCTACTGCCAAATCGCATGGTTTACAAACAAGATGGGTCAAGTCACATGACCACAAACGCCAAATCACATGGCTGCTTGTCAAATCACATGACAGCAAAACATAATTACCAAATCACATGACAACCAAGTACAATTGCCAAATCACATGGCAGTTGTCAAATCACATGACAACCAAAAACAATTGCCAAATCACATGGCAGTTGTCAAATCACATGACAACCAAATACAATTGTTAAATCACATGGCAGTTGTCAAATCACATGACAACCAAGTACAATTGCCAAATCACATGGCAGTTGTCAAATCACATGACAACCAAGTACAATTGCCAAATCACATGGCAGTTGTCAAATCACATGACAACCAAATACAATTGCCAAATCACATGGCAGTTGTCAAATCACATGACAACCAAATACAATTGCCAAATCACATGGCAGTTGTCAAATCACATGACAACCAAATACAATTGCCAAATCACATGGCAGTTGTCAAATCACATGACAACCAAAAAAAAATGCGATTATCAGGCATAACAATGATCGTTGGCCAGGCGATTACTGATTATGCAAGACAATCTAACCTAATCAATTAAATCAAATCTACAAACAGTTATCAATCAGATGTATCTAAAGATTCGGTCAACTCACATCCCATATCGGGAGTAACAACTCGCAAGTTATCATGAGAAACATATAACTCATTACCTGTTTTATGAACCCTACTATGTATGATAGCGCTGGCAAATAAAAACAGTACCATAGACACAAACGTCATAGCGGAACATGAATCAGTGCAATAAATAAATAAGTGATTTCGCATTATATTATAAAATTGTATTAAATTAAGTATTGTTAATTTTAAGGTATGTTTTTATGTAAGTATTAATTTAAAAGTCTAAGAAGGAAATTGGAACATTGTTATTGTTAGTTCTTTTAAATAAAATGATTATTGTTACCTAACTACAATTTAAAGTATTTAAAAAGCGTTATTAATTACAAATCAAATATTGTGCGCAATTACATTATTTTTACTAATACAAATCTAAATTGTGTTTTAAAACAAGTGTCAACGGAAGTCGTTGCTGTCTGACGTTGACAGTTGTTTAAACGTATAAAAAGGCTCACTCTAGTCGGAGAGCGCACAGTATTAGATTGTATTTTGAACTGTGAACATCTGTTTGTAAAATTAAGTGGAGTGAATCATTATTGGCTGTGATTATGAAGTGATTAAAAGTGTTTACAAGATGTCTGATCGTTATCATTCGAGATCCCCGAGTCCTCCTGCTCTAACATGACACACACACGTCATCCAACCATATGCTAACACCTTCTATGCCAATTAATAATGCTTCCATTGTTTTTTGAAAAATGGCTGGCGCGTTCGCTAAACCATATACAAGTCGCGTATATTTGAAACAACCTTTAGATGTACTTATCGCGGTCAGCTCTTGAGACGATTCCTCCAGGACAAATTGGTTATATGCATTACTTAGGTCTATTTTGCTGTAACACTCCCCTCCACCTATCTTGGCAAAAACCTCTTCTATCCTAGGCATTGGGTATTTATCTATTTCTAAATCTTTATTTAATGTTATTGAATAATCACCGACAATCTTAACCTTCCCGTTTTCTTTTACTACTGGGACAATAGGGGTTCCGTATTTTGGAAATTTAACCGGTTGTAAAATCCCTAAACCTATCAGTCTGTCTATCTCCTCCTCCACCTTTTCCTTTAAAGCGAAAGGCACAGAACGTGGTTTAAAAAATTTTGGTTGGGTACCCTCTTTTAAAACAAGTTTCACCTCAAATTTATTGAACCTTCCTAGTTCGTCATTGAACAAGTCGGAGTATTTAGATAAAAGTTGCTGCACTTCTTTCATGTCGGACTCTGTTATAGATTGGGTTTGGATTTTATTAATATCCGAAGTGAAATATATCCTAAACCTTGACATAAAATCTCGTCCCAATAACGGTGGGCCTCCATTCGGCAATACAAATATATTAATGTCATGGGTATTATTTAAGTACGTAATTTGACCTTGAAAATATCCCAAGGGCGACATTTTGTGACCATTGTAAAGGCACATTTTTTGGTTAGATTTTATCAGAATACGATCAGTAAAATATTTATTGTACAACGTTTCGGAAATTACACTAGCCCCCGACCCCGAATCCAACTCCATATCTAATCCTACAGCATCAATCAACACCTTTACTATTATAGGCGGGTTACTAACATACCTTACGTTAAATAGCTCACATTCCTCGCAATCACTTTGCGGCGTATTTATTTCCTCCGTGTTCAAACAATGTAAACGTGATTCACCCTTTTTAGCACTACATATTTTTTTTAGATGGCCTTTCACACCACACACTTGGCACCGATAGTTTTTAAAACGACACTTTTCTGCGTCGTGGTTTCTGAGACCGCACACTGTACACCGACGATTTTCCTCGGAACTATTGTTCGAGCTGCGGGTGGTCGCGGCAGGCTCGCCGCGCGCGCGCTGGCCGCGCTGCCCGCTCAGCCGGTACACAGGTTCCTCCTTGATCTGCGTGGCCTTGACGGTTGTCGCCGCGGTGTCAACTACTGCTGCAGCCTTGGTTCGAGCCAATCGCGCATACGCAGCCTGTTGAGCTACCTCCAATGCCTTTGCAAAAGTGAGTTTGCTGGCATCCTCTTCAAACAACCGGTCACGTTCCCGACACGGAGCAAGCCCGAGTATGAAACGGTCTCGCAGCAGCATGTCTAATGCCTCGCCAAACTCACAGTTAATGGCCAAACCTCTAACACGAGCCGCCCATTCTTCGACGCTCTCGCCATCAGATCTCCTCGCCTCGTAAAACTTCTCTCTATCAGCAAACGCACAGCGCTTCGGCGTGAAATGCTTGTCTAATTTTCCAACTAGATCCTCGAACTTAACTTCCTCGAGTACATCAGGATGAAGTATGTTCCGTGCAAGGCGGTAGCTGTTATCCGAAAGATGCGTCAGTAACAAAGCACTTTTATTTTCGGTTTTAACACTGTTCAATTTGATGTACTGTTGTAGCCGACCTTTAAATATTGGCCACTCTTGGGCGTCGTGATCGAAAATTGATAGATTTCCGATAATATTCGTCATTTTGCATGAACTTTATTTTTTTTATTTTTGTAACGTGGGTAACTCGTCGCCAGTGATCTGTCAGCTACCGAATAAAACCACCGTTGCGATTGGATACTAGTTTATTACTGTCAGCGACACAATATCATGGTGATGGTGCAGGCACGCACACACACAAACACACACATACACATCAATCTATCATTGTCTTTTACTTCATCAGGATCAGTGGGGCTAAAAACGCCACTTTGGCAGAATCATAAAAGGATAACATTATGAATCATATTAAAAGTCGTAAAATGGTCACAAACTGACAATTCATAATATTATTTGCGCACAATTCATATCACGCAATTCATCTGTTTGACAGTTTTCAATGAAGATTCGTAAAATGGTCCACAAAATATGAATTGCTTTAATGTCAAATAGCTGAATCATAAGAAGTTAGTCAAAAGCGTCAACTCAGAAATCGTATTGGAGGTTTTGTGAATAAAATATTATTATTATGGCAGATTTAGCCCTGTACGAAAATTTTCTGGAGCACGCGCGGGTTACAGAGAGCCTTTTATATCGCCGACGTAATGCAGCTCTTCGAAAAATGGAGATCGCGTTCGAAATGCCGGATCTCGAATTTGTTGGTCTATACAGGCTAACTAAAAGTGTGTGTCTCGACCTAATACATGAGCTGGAACCGTATTTAAGTTCCCGCCGAGGTGGCATAAGTACTACGTCCAAGGCAAGTAATAATAATAATAATCTTTATTGCGGTAAGTAACAAGACTAAAAAAGGAAAAAGGAAAGGAAGGAAAGGTAAAAGGATTATACATTAAGGTGAATGCCCAGTGGTAGACCGCGAAATTCTATTTTTCTTACGTTTTTTGCAATTGTTAGGTTTTATCTTGATCAAAATTTGACTCGCGACTATAATTACAGTATTATAATCATTAATACATCTTTCTAAATTAGATTTGTACCATAAGAACAAATCTCTTATGGAAATGTGCTTATGAAGTGTTTATGGATTCTAATGATCATAATTCTGTAAACACGTACTCGCGAATCAAATTTTGATCAAGATACAACTTGACACTGACCAGCAAATTGCAAAAAACGTAAGGAAAATTGAATTTCGCGGTCTATCACTGCGCATTCACCTTAAATAGTTCTAGATAGACACTATCATTTATTATTGTAGAGATTTACCCTGTACCACTAGTACAATCTTCTATTGACATTTTAGGTGCTGAGTACTCTTAGTTTTTACGCTTCTGGGTCATACCAGAGATTCATAGGAGCTAGTGCACACCATAAGATGCACCAAGTTAGTGTATCTAACCGTGTGAGGGCTGTGACACTAGCTCTTAACAGTAACCATTTCCGGAATAAGTATATCCGTTTTCCGCAAACGCTGGCAGAACGGAATTCCATCAAAACTGGGTAAGTAAGAATAAATTTATTCAATCACTATGTTACCTACATTAGGAAAACTTGATTACCTATACCTACTTATTATGTGGATAAACAGCTCTTCCAGTGTGTACACACATCGATTAAAAACAGGAAACCTACCATTAGGTTTAGGCTGGTTTAACTGCGCGCGTTCGCGTTCACCGAACGGCGCTGCTCAAGCGCGCGAATTTGAAACGCTACTACTACCCCAATACATATCCGAGCGCGCGCGCTCCGACGGCGCTGCTGAAACGCGTGACTATAAAATCAGCCTAATAGTTTTATGTTTTCAGCTTTTACCAGAAGTTTGGAATACCGGGTGTTTTGGGCTGTATCGATGGCACTCATATAGCAATTGTTAAGCCTGCAGAATACGAGGAGAGGTATTTTAACCGAAAACGATATCACTCCTTAAATGCCCAAATTGTAAGTACCTCCCTACTTCATACAGTTATCAACTGTTTTTGCTATCATACACTTTACTTAACTAGCTGACCGGGCAAACTTCGTATCGCCCGCGCACCCCGCCAGCTGCTCTGCCCCCGCTTTTTAAATCTTCATTTTAATGATATGCTGTAAAGGACAATCTCGTGAGGTTTAGCCAGCGTTGGCAATGAAAGCGCTCAAAAATATGTTTTTTACGACATCACATTACAAATCTTTGAATTTGTCGGCTTTTCTCCAGTACAATATGCATGTGGTATACATATAACTTTCCTCTTGAACCACTCTATCTATTGCTGAAAACTGAACCGGTCAAGCACCGCGCGTCACCTATTGGCGACTAAACAATAGAAAATGAATTGTGTCTCATTAGCGGAGCTCGACAGATTAAAATCTGATGCGTAGTTTCAAAGATATATATGTAAGCTTACAGACAGCGGGAGCAACTTTGTTTTATACTATGTAAAGAAGAAGATGTTATCTTACTTCCATAGGGCCATAAACATAACTGTCGAAATGTGGGTGTACTAAAGGTACACGTCTGCCTAACCCTTCGGGGTGTGATATTATGTTACTTTAGTTTCACTTCAATTTTATTAGGTAGTAGGCACCTAAATTACAAAAATAAAACAATAGAGACAGGAAAAACATTTTACTAAATTAACAACTCTTATAACAATCAGCCTTCTATTTGTAACAACCAACATTATGCCTATTCCTAATATCACATCACACTATATTATAAAGGCGAAAGTTTGTGAGTGTGTGTTTATATGTTTGTTACTTCTTCACGCTCAAACGGCTGGACTAATTTTGATAACATTTTGTATGGAGGTAGTTGACACCCTGGATTAACATAAAGGCTACTTTTTATCCCGGTGTTCCTACGGGATCGACACTTACGCGGGTGAAACCACGGGGCGCAGCTAGTAATACAATAAAGACGAAAAACATTTGACTAAATTAACAACTAAATAATAATAACCAGTTTTCTTTTTAGGTATGCGACTCGGATTTAAATATTTTAAGTGTCGATGCCAGTCACGGAGGGGCAAACCATGACTCTTTTGTCTGGAATCACCATCCCCTTAACAGCTACTTGCAACAACTCCATCAGGCGGAAAACGAAAAAGTGTGGTTTTTAGGTGAGTCCAATCGTCAATAATACAAATAAAAATTGATTGATTGATTAATATTAATGATAATGATATAACGGCTGAAGGAATCTAGTGAAGGTGCCAAATTCTAGGCTGACTCGTTCATGCTAAGAAGGAGAAGAATAATATTCATATAACTTTTAAATGAAATTAATTAATTTCATTTGAGTGTTTTAACAATAATATATGTTTCAGGTGACTCTGGTTATCCCCTTCGATCAACCCTGATGACACCAATAGTGGACACAGAACCCGACACCCCTCAGAGATATTACACTGAGCAGCATTGTCGTGCACGAAACACGGTAGAGCGCACCATCGGAGTGCTTAAGTCTCGTTGGCGGTGTTTGTTAGTAGATCGGAAGCTGCATTATCACCCCACTATGGCTGGGTATATAACAAACGCGTGTGTGGTGTTACATAATATCGCCAATGCTTCCAGGCTGCCAGTGATGGCATTAACACCTCAGGATGAACAAAATGAAGCGAATATGCAGGTATGAAATTCAGGAAAAATCGAATTCAACCATTGATATAATAAAAAGATGTCACAATTGTACAAAAAAAATATTTTATCCAGTCAGCATAACATGAAACACAAGTAATATTTATAATGAAAATTGAGTTAAAAAGTATTCATCATAAAAAAATATCTGTTTCAGTTAATAAATACCCCAATAGAAGCATCAAGAAGAAATCATCACCTCGCGGCTGGTGAATCTGTACGAAATGCCCTTGTACAACGGCTTTGGTCAGCACGAGCAAGACGATAAATTGAGAGGGGTAGTAATAAAAGCTCCGAAAAAAAAAAAAATATAAGTTTTCCGTGTGTACTGTGACTACAGTAACTCACACACTTGTTAAAATTCTAGGAAAATCATCTACTTTTACAATATTTGTAAATATGTGAGCACCGGGTATCTATCACATAATTGATTTACTGTCATTGCTTTATTTTTAAAACACTATCTTTTGGGAGGGGCGACTAGATTCAATTTTATTTTATTGTAATTTTTGACGTTTAAAAATTATCAAGTTAGTTGTATTTTTTTCGGAAGCTTTATTATATCCCTAATTTTATTATGCCTTCATGTTATTTAATTTTCCTCATTGTATCTTTTAATTACATCAATGTTAATGATATACTTGTTTTGTTATTATTGCTTGTGCAATAAATTCTTACTTTACCTCTATGGGACACCAATATGGGATAAGTATCTCTCTACTGCATCAGCAAGTCTCCCAAGGTTCTCTCCTATTAGCTGATTCGCGCGAGCATTCGCTCTATCAGCTGCAGCGCGTTGCAGCTCCACCTGCTACAAAATTCTCCGAGCCTCATCCAGTGGAGCCAGAGGACGACCTAAAATATATAATTAATTAATAGCATAATCGTTTCGCTGGCGACTCGGGAGTAAGTACGCGGTCGGCGCGCTGTAAGCATGCGATCCACTAGCTTGCAGCGTGCGGGCTGCAAATCGAGTTGTATGGTAGCGGAAAGCGCGCTTACTGTCCGCCGTTGGCTTTTACATATTGACATTATAGGATTACAAAATTCCACTCACTGCGGTATCTTCTCAGACGACGTTGTCGAGGCAGAGGCACTACTGCAGTATCGGCCGGCGTAGGGGGGCTTGGTTCTGACTCAAGAGTCTGGCTAGGGTTTGGGGCAGCAGTTGTTTCCATAAGGGGATCAAAGGAAGAGCTCCCAATTTCAGCGTTGACCATATCTTCAGTGACAATCACTTCTACCTCTCTAAAATACACAAAACAAATTAGTTTGTTATTATTTTAAATTCACACAGGATTATATACAAGATAAACTACTCACTGTAATTGTTCTGCATCCAAATGTTGCATATCTGCTGCAGTTGACTGTTGATCCAAAAAAAAAAAGTTACATAGTAAGTATTACAATACTTTATTTGTAAGCCAGATTTTTGCAAGATTTTAATGTAATTTCAAATTATTACCATATCTGGTAAAGGGTTGACGGCTACTGCAGGGGCATTCTGGCCAAAACCCTGTCCCATTATTGACAAAAATCGCAGCTCCGTATCTGACAAAAAATCTCCACTAGGAGGCCCTCTGCCAGTTCCGTTTGCGTCGGCGTTTATGCCAGCAACAATTTTTTTTAATTTGCTTTTGTAGTTACTGACATACTGCAAAACAATAAATAAACTATATTAAAAAAAACCAGCCAAGTGCGAGTGGAAATAAGATGAAGTTGTGATGGCACTATGAGAAATGTGAATATTCAAATACTTACAACTGACCAATCTTTGGGAGATTTGGTTGTGCCACTTCCCTCGGCATTGAGCAATCCAGCTATCTCGGACCACTGGCGAGAGGACTCTGCTCTACCTCGGGCAGTATTATTATATCCCCGAGCCCTAGCCAGGTTGGGGTTACGCTCTAAGAAATCGAGCAGAATGCTCCATTGAGCCTCCGACACTCTAGCTGCACGTCTCTCCATTCCTAAAAATATTACGTACATTTTAATACTTTTGTAAGAAATTAAATACTTATTGATCTAAGATAAACATGTGTACACTTACTTTGCATTTAAAAAATGATCCCCAACACGCACGAATTATTTTTTAAACTTTTAAATTTGCCACCTTAATGTAAGTAAACCACAGAACACTAATACCCTAGGCGGGAAGAATGTCAACTTCAAACAAACAAAATGGCACCCATAATAATAATAATAATGGCAACACTATTGTCAACAAGTCGTCATTTCACTTTTCAGTAAAATTAATTTTTTTAAAACCGTTTTAATAAAAATTGTGATATATTATAGCCATAGCCCGAATACGTACCCAATTTTAAATATAATTTCATAACAAAAACTACATAACAATGAACAATAATAATATAAACTGTAACCAAAAACTGCCGAACCGGAGGTGACATCTGTCATGTCACCTCCGGTAAAATCAAACGAACGACGAACAATAAAATGTTGACAAGAGCAGCCGCACGACGTGCACAATTACTACCTCCGGACTCATCGCTCAGCTCCGCCTCGCTGCCCGCGCCGCCGGTACCCAGCGCTACTGTGAGCGCTGTGACGACACCGGCCGCGGCCGCGGCCGCGGCAGTTGCGTCGAGCTCGAGCGACGAGTATTTCTCTCCGCCCACGACGCCACCACCTGCTCGTCGGCGGGGAGGACGCCGGCCGCCGGACGGCTTAGGACCTCGAGGCCCACCGGCCTCTGATAGGGTCCCAGCTCCCGGCGGAAGTGTGCAGCGCATGAGATGGACACGATCCATCAATGAAAATGTCATGCGCTCATACTATGGGGCTACAGAGGGGGAAAACAATCTGACCGCGTATCGTGTTCAGATGCTCTCTCTTTTTCAGGTGCTTGAACCAGCTGTCAACGTTTCGGCACAACGACTGTCGGATCAGGTGCGGGTCATCCAACGTAATCATATGTTGGATGACACTGTACTTGATCGCCTACGAAATGAAACACAGAGTAGCCATGTCATCGCTCCCCAGTCGCAGACTGCTGTAATACTACCGCAGTATAATACAAGTCATGCTGACGAGGGGAGTAATGATAGGGCTACAAACGTAAGTACCCAGTGCAATGAGGAATTGAGGAGTGCTTTGGAGGATGCGATTCAGGAATATCGCTTCATGTCGCCCGAACTTAGGCCACGCTTGCCTCGCTTGCCCATGCATAACAAAAATAGGGCGCTGGTGGCGGTTCTGGATTCGCAGTTGTCAAAATATTTTGATACCTGCGAAGACCTCACCGATACTCATTCGATTCTGTACTGCGCGGCTGTAGCGGCATGTCGTGTAGCTCACGTTAAATTTACCAATGACTCTAGAGCTACACGACCGAAACCAGCCGTACCAGCTTGGCAGTGCAGAATTGAACGTCGTATTGGTGGGGCCAGAACGCTCATCGGCAAACTAATCTGCTTCAGGGAGGGCAATACTCGCCCTAGAGTGATGCGCTTTGTGAGGCGGGCATTCTCGGGGACTGATATCAGTCCTCAAGACTATATGTCCTGTGTCACAGAGCGCATCGACTTCCTGAAGCAGAAAGTGTATGCATGGGCGAACCGTATCCGTCGGTATAAGCGGCGAGTAGAGCGATACACTCAGAATCGCACCTTCCAGAGTGATGAAAGGTGGGTTTATAGGGGTTGGGAACGACCGGACCAAGGTGCGGCTGACACGCGCCTGCCGGATGATGATGCCATGTGTTCCTTCTGGCGCAGTATCTGGTCGGTGCCTGTCAGTCACACCGAAGGTGATTGGGCTCGAGAGGTCGAGCGAGCCTGCGATCCAATACCAGAAATGGGGGCTATAACCATCTGCCCCCAAGATGTAGCTCGTGCAGTCCGTCCACTGCCCAACTGGAAGTCTCCAGGGCCGGACGGGCTGCAGAACTTTTGGATAAAATGGTTTACAAGGTCGCACTCGCTTGGCATCTCAGTTCCAGATCGCTTTGGAATCTGGTTCGGTACCCCAGTTCCTAACGACAGGAATTACCCACCTGCTCCATAAATCAGGTAGTACCGCGGAACCCAAGAATTATAGGCCGATCACTTGTTTACCGACGGTTTATAAAGTTCTTACATCCATTTTGAGAGCTAAAATTAGCAAACATATAGACACCAACGCCATCATGTCTACCTCTCAGAATGGATGTAGGAATGGATCCCGCGGTACTAAGGAGCTACTCCTCATTGATATGGCCATTAGCCAACAGGTTCGTCGCTTCCGAAAGGATCTGTCGACATGTTGGATAGATTATAAGAAGGCCTATGACTCGGTGCCACATACATGGCTCATGAGGGTGTTGGAATTGTATAAAGTAGATACAACTCTGCGCACCTTCCTGATGTCGTGTATGGGGCAATGGAGGACGGTCCTTCGCTATCCAGGATGTCGAAATATTCAGAGGAATAGCGAACCGATAAGGATCGAGCGAGGCATATTTCAGGGTGATAGTTTGAGTCCGCTTTGGTTCTGCTTAGCCTTGAATCCTCTTAGCACACTGCTGGAGGATTCAGGTCTAGGCTATCGGTTAAGGAGAGGTGGTCAGGTTATATCGCACCTCCTCTACATGGATGACCTAAAACTCTTTGCCCCCAACAATTTGCAACTGATGGAGCTACTGAAAGTAACTCAAACTTTCAGTAACGCCATTAGGATGGAATTTGGTGTGGACAAATGTGCGGTCATGCATGTAAAACGAGGGGAGATTGTGGAATCCGTGGGAACTCAACTCTCGGATTCCACAAACCTTAGAGCCCTCTCCGCATCCGAAACCTATAAGTATTTGGGTATGTCGGAAGCGTTAGGCATCAATATTACTGACATGAAGCAATCGTTGAAGGAGCGCTTCTTTGGCCGCCTGAAAAAAGTACTTAATAGTCTTCTATCAGGCGGAAACAAGGTGCGCGCCTTCAACGGTTGGGTCATGCCGGTTTTGATGTACTCTTTTGGCATACTCAAATGGACTCAAACCGAACTCGACGCCCTGGATAGGAGGGTCCGTACACTGTTGACTGCAAATCGAATGCATCACCCACGGTCATCGGTAATGAGGTTGTATATCCCGCGAAAGTGTGGAGGTCGAGGGTTTTTAAACGCTAAGACCCTCCACAATCGCGAGATATGCAATCTCAGGGAATACTTCCAAGAAACCGACGTGGGGATGCATCGAGATGTAGTCATAGTGGACAAGGGCCTCACCCCGCTCTCCTTGGCTAAAGAGAACTGGCGCAAACCAGTAGTGCTTGACACTAATGATCGCATGGAGGTATGGCAGAGTAAGGAGCTTCACGGACGCTTTTTCCGGGCCCTTCATGGACCCGATGTAGACCTACTAGCGTCCGTAGCCTGGCTACGTTGCGGTGATCTCTTTGGAGAAACCGAAGGTTTTGTCTGTGCAATTATGGACGAAGTTGTGATGACGAACAATTACCGGAGATTTATTGTGAAAGACGGCACGGTTGACATCTGTCGGGCATGCCACCGGCCGGGAGAATCAATCAGGCATATTATCTCCGGGTGTTCTCGTCTAGCTAACGGAGAGTACTTGCATAGACACAACCTTGTAGCCAGGATAATCCATCAGCAACTTGCTCTGAAATACAGCCTTGTGGAATCGGAGGTGCCGTACTACAGGTATGTGCCCGACCCAGTTCTCGAAAATGGAAATATCACATTGTACTGGGATCGATCCATCATCACTGACAGGACTATTGTTGCCAATAAGCCTGATATAGTGGTGATGGATCGATTAGAGCGGCGCGCAATGATTGTTGACATAACCGTCCCGCATGATGAGAACCTCGTGAAAGCCGAAAAAGATAAACAAATAAAGTATCTTGACTTGGCTCGCGAGGTTGTCGACATGTGGGATGTTGACTCAGCAATCATTGTGCCGATAGTCGTCACAGCCAATGGATTGATTGCCAAGAGCCTCGACCAACACCTGAGGAGGCTCACGTTGGGCAGCTGGATCAAGGGCTTGATTCAGAAAGCGGTACTTCTGGACACGGCTCGCATTGTCAGGAGGTTCCTCTCTCTGGAGCCCTGACCGCCGGTAGCTTGGACCCTGTTCCCAATACCGGTGGGCTACTATTTTTTATATTTTTAAATGTTTTTATATATTTTTTATACTAATATTTAAAAATATAATTTATATGTATATAGTTAAATAAAGGAAATAATAATAATGCTAAGACTCCACAATCGCGAGATATGCAGTCTCAGGGAATATTTCCTTGATGCCGACGTGGGAATGCATCGGGATGTAGTCGTGGTGGACAAGGGCCTTACCCCGCTCTCCTTGGGTAAAGAGAACTGGCGCAAACCAGTAGTGCTTGACACTAAGGATCGCATGGAAGTATGGCAAAGTAAGGAGCTTCACGGACGCTTTTTCCGGGCCCTTCATGGACCCGATGTAGATTTACTAGCGTCCGTAGCCTGGTTGCGTTTCGGTGACCTCTTTGGAGAAACCGAAGGTTTTGTCTGTGCAATTATGGACGAAGTTGTGATGACGAACAATTACCGGAGATTTATTGTGAAAGACGGCACGGTTGACATCTGTCGGGCATGCCACCGGCCGGGAGAATCAATCAGGCATATTATCTCCGGGTGTTCTCGTCTAGCTAACGGAGAATACTTGCATAGACACAACCTTGTAGCCAGGATAATCCATCAGCAGCTTGCTTTGAAATACAACCTTGTGGAATCAGAGGTGCCGTACTATAGGTATGTGCCCGACCCAGTTCTCGAAAATGGTAATATCACATTGTACTGGGATCGATCCATCATCACTGACAGGACTATTATTGCCAATAAGCCTGATATAGTGGTGGTGGATCGATCAGAGCGGCGCGCAATGATTGTTGACATAACTGTCCCGCATGATGAGAACCTCGTGAAAGCTGAGAAAGATAAACAAATTAAGTATCTTGACTTGGTTCGCGAGGTTGTCGACATGTGGGATGTGGACTCAGCGATCATTGTGCCGATAGTCGTTACAGCCAATGGTTTGATAGCCAAGAGCCTCGACCAACACCTAAGGAGGCTCTCGTTGGGCAGCTGGATCAAGGGCTTGATTCAGAAAGCGGTACTTCTGGACACGGCTCGCATTGTCAGGAGGTTCCTCTCTCTGGAGCCCTGACCGCCGGTAGCTTGGACCCTGTTCCCGATACCGGTGGGCTACTATTTTTTATATTTTTAAATGTTTTTATATTTTTTTTTATATTCTAATATTTAAAAATATAATTTATATGTATTATAATGAAATAAAGGAGATAATAATAATAATAAGTAAGTATCTTGACTTGGCTCGCGAGGTTGTCGACATGTGGGATGTTGACTCAGCAATCATTGTGCCGATAGTCGTCACAGCCAATGGATTGATAGCCAAGAGCCTCGACCAACACCTGAGGAGGCTCACGTTGGGCAGCTGGATCAAGGGCTTGATTCAGAAAGCGGTACTTCTGGACACGGCTCGCATTGTCAGGAGGTTCCTCTCTCTGGAGCCCTGACCGCCGGTAACTTGGACCCTGTTCCGGATACCGGTGGGCTACTATTTTTTATATTTTTAAATGTTTTTATATATTTTTTATACTAATATTTAAAAATATAATTTATATGTATATAGTTAAATAAAGGAGATAATAATAATAATAACATTTAATTCAGAACAATGTCCATATTTCACAACACACACATTTTACAAACACATCAAAAATAAAACAAACAAAAACAACGCACACAAAAAGAAAAGCAGATAAAAACAGTTAAGGACACATTACACACATTTGGACCGGGAGGAACACTCCACTGCTCACAGTGCCGTATGCAAATGTATCCAGTGGCGCAGCAGTGGAGAGTCCCACCTGTCCGCGAACACACTTATTATACTGTTGTTACAATGCTGTTGTTGTTGTTGTAATGCGCGCCATCTCTGTCGTGCCATCTCAAACTTTTTAACCGACTTAAAAAAAAGGAGGTTCTCAGTTCGTCTTTCAGGTTTGAGCAGGAATTTTGAATCAGCTCAAACTAATAAACGAAAGTGAATGGTGTGGTGTTTTTTTAAATAAAAAAAGTGGATTTTGAAATACATATAATATTGTTTATTATAGTTAACGCCAGATAAGAAAAAAATAAAACTTATTGACCCGACTTGTACCAAAAAGTTCGCAAAACTTCGTTAGAGATCGCTCGTCATTCAAAACAGTCGCTAACAATACATCGGTCGAGTTTCATAATACCCAACACTTAGTCCCAACGGCATAAGTAAGAAATAAGTAAATTTGAATAATGATTGTGATATTTTTTTTAAGTTTCAAATATACATATTCTAACAATGAAATATGTCATTGCTATTGTTTATGTGTTTAAAAAATAATTTTCGTGGTGTGTTTTTTTTTTCAAGATTACTTATGTTTTCAACATATATTTTAATATAAGAACATGCCATAATTGGATTTATTTATTTAGCTTCAACTTATATTCATAGAAGTATACAAGTAATTAAGATAACCGAATCTTAAAGTTCTTACCAGAAAATTACATTTTTTGGGTTATGCCCTCATTCTCGGCGCTGTGTGTGACGTCAGAGCGAGGCAGGGGTGCATTACCTGTCCGCCATTTTGTAATTATTATGTTATGTACTTAACGCGTCCTTCGTCTCGCTCGAGTCTCATTCCAAATCTGGTTTGCGTGTAGGGTTGACTAAGCGTACTCCATACTCGGAAAGTTTTCATGAATATTTGTTGTTATTTTGTTACTGTTAATTGTTTTAGTGTTTTGTTTTTGTTAGTTTGATACTGTTTTGTTTTATTTTTGTTATTGTTAATGAGTGAAGAAGTGAGAATGGATCCACCAACAACCCAAAAAAGGCGACGACAGAGAATCGTTGAACCTCAAGCAGGTTGGTTAAATTATTTTTAATGTATACGTATGAAATAATAGACTAATGACGGACTTAGTAATTAAGTGGTGAATCTTAACTTTAGATATGCAAAAGTACTTACTTTTACATTTAAAATTCTTTCTTTATTGTTTGTTTCGCTTTCACGCTTAAACGGCCACCGAGAAAACCATTATTTATGCAGTGGGAATTATAATTCGACACCTATTTTTTGCGTATATCGTGTTTTTGATCGATACAGTAATGTCAAGAAAAATTTAAAACTCAGACTGCATTATTATTACACTTAATAGTAAAGTACAGCGCAAACTCCATTTAATGCCACTCGACTTAAAAACATTCATTTGTTTGTTGTAATTATCATGCACGTGTTCACCTCGGCTGCTAGTGTCGTTATGTTGTTATGCATTGTCTATACGTTAAATAATGTTGCTCACAAATGTATACGATCTTCCTTAAGTATCGCTGTATTTTTTTAAATGTTTGATTACAGGTCCATCATCATCACAACCATTACATTCTCCAATCAAAAAGAGAAAAAGTACGGTTTTGTCTGTTGGCGAGAAAACCATAGTATTAAATGTATTTAAATACACTAAAAATACATGGCCTGAGAATGAATACCGCTCCAATATGGCTATGGTTAATAAAACTGCAGAGATCACTGGTATAAGTAAAAGTGCTATTTACGGAATTTTGAGGGAATATAAAGATACCCATGAACTAAAACCCAAAGGTACTACAAAAAACAAAATAGGCATAATCCAGAAACTGGATAGTTTTGACAAGACAGCTATAAGGCAAAAAGTGCATAGATTTTTTATGGAAGGTGAGCTGCCTACAATAGACAAAATACAGCAGAAAATAAATGAAGATGACACTTTGCCCAACTTTAGCAAAACTACCCTAAGACGTGTTCTTAAACATTTGAAATTCAAGTTCCAAAAAAAGAACAGGAAAAGTGCCTTAATAGAACGTCCAGAAATAATTCTGTGGCGAACTAAATATTTAAAAGAAATGGAAGGGTACCGTAATGAAAACCGTAATATCTATTACCTCGATGAAACTTGGGTCAATGCAGGTAAAAATCAATTGTCATACTATGAGTCACTAATTTACACAATGTGCAGGGTGCACATTTTCTTCACTTGTATTTTTGGGTATTTATTTATCCTGAATTGTTTTAGGTCATACTGTTACGAAAGCTTGGACCGATACCACTGTGACGTCATCACGCCAAGCATTTCTGGAAGGTCTGTCGACTGGCGCTAAAAACCCAACAGGAAAGGGTAGCAGACTTATTGTAGTGCATATTGGTAATGAAAATGGCTTTTTGAACGATTGTCAATGGGTCTTCGTTTGTAAAAAGACTGGTGATTACCACGAAGCCATGGATGCAGTTCATTTTGAAGAATGGTTCGCTAAAGTATTAAATAAGCTGCAACCTAATGACGTAGTTGTTATGGATAACGCAAGCTATCATTCCAGGTACATACAACTTACTTAGAGGGCCTTTTTTTTTTTTTTTTGTTTTAATTATTCTAAATTTTATACAATGACTTTCAGACGATTGGAAAAAATACCAACTTCATCTTGGAGAAAGCAACAGATTATGGAGTGGATGCAAGATAAAGAAATCGCGTTCGACCAACAGGACACAAAAGCACATTTAATGGTAAAAGTCCAATCTGTGAAAAGTTATTATCAAAAATATGCAACTGATGAAATGGCGAAAGAGAAAGGCGTAATAGTGTTACGGTTACCGCCTTATCATTGCGAGCTCAATCCAATAGAGCTCGTATGGGCGGATACGAAAAGTTACGTTGCTCGACACAATACAACATTTAAATTAACAGACGTTAAAAAATTATTTAATGATGCCTTAAATCAGGTAACACCTGAAAAATGGAAAAATTGTGTCGACCACGTCAAAAAGGAAGAAGTGAAGATGAAGGGACTCGATCATCAGATAGACAAAATAGCCGATCGCTTTATTATAAATGTTACAGACACTTCAGAAAGTGAAAGTTCCGTGAGTGAAAATATGGACACAGATTCCTCTTCTGAACAGAGTCACTGTTTAGAAGAGGAATCTGTGTCCGTGAGTGAGTTCCAATTACCAAAAAATAATTAAATACGAAACTATGTGCCTACTTTTAAATGTTGATTGACTTGATAAAACCATAGACATATGAAAATACTGAAGCTCTCCTAAAAAACGTAACTTTATACAACTACACGACCCACTCACACACACAGACTCCCATACCTACACGTACATTCACACACACATACACATGCAACCACACATTCATAAGACTCATGTACAGACGCCAGCAGGTCAAGCTACCCGAAACTGTCAGATTTTCCCAATCAACTTTGAACCTTATACTTTAGCAATAAAGTTGAAAATCTATTAAAGAAATCTGACAGATTGTAGTAGGTTGATGTGCTGGCGTCTGTACATTCACACACACGTTCACATAATTATATTTTGTTTTACTACACCCATGTACTGTTTTTATTGTGTTTTAAGTATGTACCTACTGTTATGAAGAAGCGGAGATTTATAATACAAACATTTTTTGCTTAAATGAAGACTCCAAACATATTATTATTATTATTTGAAATAAATGATTTGACTTTGAATTTTGTTTAAGAGTTTCATTGAGTAAGTACCTTCCAAAATAAATACGACTGAATATGGTTTTGGCCAAAAGGTTTGTAACTCATTCCTAGTAAACGCGTCAAGGACGCCCCTTACCGCGATACGTTTGTTATGATCATGTTAGCGATACTTCCTTTACATTTTTTCGTATCGTTTTGAAATATTGGAATACATTGGTAGACGGGTGTTAACGACTTTTATTTTTTTCTTATCTGGCGGACACTTTACACTCTTACATGGGACGTACAGTCGCCAGCACATCAAGTTACTACACTTTGACCTTGAACGCGTTATGAGCAACAACAGCGAGAATCGTGCGAAAGAGATAAATAGCTTTTTGTCTGTTCTTACTTGTAATGTTTCGTGCTGCAGTGCGGACGTGAGAGTGTGTGCGTATGCGCGTCGTCGTGTAGAATAAAATATTGTGCGATAAGAAATAGCGTCGCAAGTTGAATACTTGATTCGAATCGAAATAATGGCATGGTAATAAAAGCAAGCGGCCCGCGCAATGCCTAAAATACATATGAAAGCTTGTAATCAATATTTTTTTATTTCAAGTATCTTTTATTAATCCTTTATTTTACATATTTGTTGGAAAATTACCTGAGTATTAAGTCGGTATTACCTACTCATATTACATTTAAACAGGTAGGTAAATATGGTATACACTGTTACATTATTGACTAGCGAAATTTCACGCTCTCGATGAATATTGTTAAGTAGACAGGTAGGTATAATATGATGTGAGAAAAACATTTCTTTTATTAAATTTCAAGCAGGTTTTAATGACTCTTCCGGGTTTTTTTACCTACTTACTGACGGGCTGGCGGTCACCTGTTTTAGCGCGTTCCTTGCTCTTCTATTCCATTTTTACGAAATTAATTGCTGAAAACCCATAACACAATCTCTGCTTGAAATTTGAAAAAAATATGGATACTTACTCCATCACGAACGTGTGTGAAGTTTAGCCAATTAATTATACCTACAAATAGGCTTTTGTCATTCCGCCGTGTTTGAGATCGTTTCGTCCGCGACACGATCTTATTACTCAAACAATAAGGTTGAACGTAGTAACGGAATTACCTATACCGACCGAAGTTTGCTTTTACATGCAAGTTCAACCTTATTGCGATAGTAATAAGATACGATTTCAAAGGTTATGAATTTTCAAATAAAATTCTAATCAATTATTTATTATCGTTACCTACTTTACATCCTAAATCTAATATTATAAAGCTGAAGACTTTGTTTGTTTTTTTTTGTTGAACGCGCTAACCTCAGGCAGGAACTGCTGGTTCAAATAAAAAAAATAAACTTTTTTGAGAAAAGTTTGTCAATTTATTGAGAAAGGCTTGTCCATTAATTGAGAAAGGCTATAGGCTATATAACATCACGCTAAGACCAATAGGAGCGGAGTATCAATGAAAAATGTTGCAAAAACGGGAAATATTATCCCTTTTGAGAGCTTCCGTTGCGTACGCTACGTAAACGGTTAGTTACGCAAAAATCATGTATGACAGAATTGTTCCTCTTTAAAAGTTCTAAAAAAGGTATCTTTTAAGGTTGACTCACTATAATCTATGGTAATCAAATTTGTTCTAAAATAATGCATTATTTGCGAAGGTGTTATTATAAACATGATACTAATCCTTATCCAAATAAATACGTTATTCATCACAAGTATTTAATTTTAACAAAATTGCCCTTAACATCATATTTTGTTTTCAATGAATATCTTAATGGAAACCCACGTCCTTTTCTGTAAAGGATATCGGTTCCCATAGGAACCTATTCCTATGGGAACTCACTCGAGTTCCCATAGGAATAGGTGAAGCCACATAAAATGCGAAAGTGAGTTTATTTGTTACGCTTTCAGTTTTCACGCAGTGGCGTAGCTAGCCGTAATTGGGCCCCATATCAAAATATCTTGGCGGGGTCTTTTGCAAAAAGGGCGGTGACGTTTTTTTAACTAAATAAATATACTGTCGGGGCCTCCCGTATGATAGATACGGTAGTAGTTACCCCCCTGCTTTTGGCGCATAACTACACAACCGATCATCGTGGAATTTTGCATACCTAATTACCTACCTGTCAGAAAAATATATAGGATAGGTTCCTACGGGACTGCGTGTGAAACTGCGGGAAAAATATTAAAGTAAATGCGGAATAACAATCATAATATTTTTATTTATAAACATAACTTACAAAAAACAAAGACAAATATACTTACAAATAAAACCAAACTACACAATAGATTAATTTCTGTAACCTATTATGTGAATAAAGAATTTTTTTTTAATGTCTTGGCACAGCTCGGGACTTTCAGGCCCCGGACCATTGGAAGGCGTTAATATTATTATTTTGAATTATGTTTTAACATATCTCAGGACCATGGAGTCCCGGTCCTTCAGAAGGCGTACGAGGGGTCGAAGCCAACTCGCAGAGGCCCGTTAGACATTTTCAATGAAATGAGGCACCAACTGACGATTATCTCTGTTTGCACTATGCTAGTGCACCCAAGGACAACCCCCGGTTGGTGTAGGACTATTGTAAGACACGGAAACAAAAATATTGGAGTATGGGTTTTGGCGGCTGAAGTGAACTGATTATCTAGGACTATGGAAGAACATAGATTAAAAACAAGTAGATAATATTTATTTATTAAAAGCTTTTATTTTTATTGATATTCATTTGTAACAGATTAATAATTATACAGTTACATCTACCAATGGCTCCTAAGCAAAATCAAATGCTGCCGCCAAACAAAAGTAAGCTTTTACCTAGATTAGTATAATTTGACTGGGTTGTATAAGGTCCGGCGCCCATTGGCGACACGGCACGAAATGGGATTTTTGTAATACTCACAGATGATTTCGAATCTAATTTAACACTGTTAACACTCACATTTCATTGATACGTCTCAGCCTGCTTTGGCACCCTCCGGCACGTTCTGCCATGCCGAATTGTGAACGCTAACCATGATAAAATAAGATCTCAAATAATTTTCGCTTACTAAAATCCCTTGTCGTGCCGTGCCGCTGGTAGGTGACAGCCGTAACTTAAATTATCACCAACAATTGTAAAGTAAAAATTCTCAAGAATATAAAAATGGTGCGAAAAGAAGTATAAAATTTGAATTTACAGTATTCATTATCATACTATCTTTTCCACGTTATTAGAAGAATTATCCATAGTAATATTATAAAATGCGTAAGAACTTTGTCTGTTTTATTCCTTTGCGGCCAAACCGCTAGGCAATTGTGATGAAAAATATGGAGATAGTTTGAAGCCTGGGGAAGAACATGGAGGAATACAATCTTAACCTTTTTATTTTTAAACATTCATATAATTGAAAACTTAACAAATACCTACTTACTCTAAATTAAATTATACGTTCAACAAAATGTATAAAAGCAAACTATACAATAGATTAAAAGTTTCTGTAGCTTTCATAGGTTACAAAAACTTTTCAATCTTCAATAAAGAATAATTCAAGAATTTTTTTTTTTTAAATGTCTTTCACACGTCTCGGAACCCTCGGGCCCCGGACCTTTGGAAAGCGTTATTATTATTTTTATATTGATTAAAAACAAGTAGATAATATTTATTTTTTACAAGCTTTTATTTTTATTAATACCTATTTGTAACTTGTAACAGATTAATAATTATACAGTTACACCTACCAATGGCTGCTAAGCAAAATCAAATGCTGCCGCCAAACAAAAGTAAGCTTTTACCTAGATTAGTATAATTTTGACTGGGCTGTATATGGTCCGGTACCCACTGGCGACACGGCACGACAGGGGATTTTTGTAATACTCACAGATGATTTCGAATCTAATTTAACACTGTTAACAGTCACATTTCATTGATACGTCACAGCCTGCTTTGGCATCCTCCGGCACGTTCTGGCATGCCGAATTGTGAACGCTAACCACGACAAAATAAGATCTCAAATCATTTGCGCTTACTAAAATCCCTTGTCATGCCATGCCGCCAGTGGGTGACGGCCCTAACTTAAATTATCATCAACAATGGTAAAGGAAAAATTCTCAAGAATATAAAAATGGTGCGAGAAGAAGTATTAAATTTGAATTTACAGTAATTATCATACTATCTTTACCACATTATTAGAAGAATTATCCATACTAATATTATAAAATGCGAAAGAACTTTGTCTGTTATGCCTTTGCGGCCAAACCGTTAGGCAATTGTGGTAAAAAATATGGAGATAGTTTGAAGTCTGAGGAAGAACATGGAGGAATACAATCTTAACCTTTTTTATTTTTAAATATTCATATAACTGAAAACTTAACAAATACCTACTTACTGTAAATTAAAATATATTTTCAACAAAATGTGTTGCCCAGTCAAAATTATAAAACTCTAGGCAAAAACTTACCCTTGCTTCCTTCTGCGCATGGGTCATTTAGGAACTTCTTAGCAGGGCGGCGGCATTTCTTACCGGCGTCCTTCAGTCGCCTCCTGACTGTGTCCATTGATATCTAAAACAAAGAAAATTTTGTCAATTTCTTATGAGAAATTGTACGGGCCAACTTAACTAATCTGCATTCGCGATTTATTTGCCAAAAATGTAAACAAAAATGAGTTTATGGAAAAATAACTTTAATCGGTCAAGCAGCGCGCGTCGCTCATTGGCGACGAAACAATAGAAAATCAATTGTGTCTCATTAGCGGAGCTTGACAGATCCTACACATAACACAATAAAGTTACAATAATTATTTTTTTTTACGCTTTTTCAATGGTGCTAGTCACTCTGAAATCAACTTAATAGACATTAAAATAAAGTTGATATTTGTTTAACTTGAAAATAATATTAATTTGAAACATAAGTTTGAATAGACTTTAAATGAGTATGGGACGGTTAAAAAATATTCTTCAAAATACACAAATAAACAATCTGTCGAATTGAGAACTTCCACCTTTGTTGAGGTGGGCTGTAAACTGTGGTTGTAAAGAACTGAAGATTTATCTAATAGTATTAATAGTAATAACTTTCACTATGTCTGGCCGCGTATTGGCTGCGTGTTGTGCGTAAAACCGGTTTGAATGAGCGCCGAGCGGGCCATGCGTCCTTCCAACTACATTTGTCTATTAGTGTGGGTCCTGAGTGACGGCGGCGCACCGCGTATGGCGGATTGCGGAGCGGATTTAGGCTGCACGCATACGACCGGTTTCCTGATTTGGAATTCAGTTTCGGAAGCCCCGAATGCACGCATTTCATACAAAATGTTCTCTTTAGCGCACACGTTCTTTTATTTTCCGTTCGGAAACCCTGACGGAAAATATAAGCACGTGTGCGCTAAAGAGAAGATTTTGTATGAAATGCTTGCATTCGGGTTTTCAAATCTGAATTCGGAAACTGAATTCCGAATCAGGACACCGGACGTTTGCGGCCGGCCTTACTCGTCGATACCTGTCCTTAGAGCACGCGGGAAATTGATGTGTGCGCGCGTGTTTAGTGTTGTGTTTATTTTACTTTGGTTTTTATAATGTCGATATCAAAACTCAAACGTTTCAAATATTTAGAAAGAAGCAGTTTCTTTACCGATGATCTAAATTTTTTTTGTGAAATCTATCTACAGAAAAAAGAAGCGGTGAATACGTTAGACCACATTTATAAGAAGAATAAAGACATCCAAATGAGAGGCTTTTCCATCACTGCAGTGACAACAGGAAAGTCTTCATTCAAATTAGTTTGCGACATTTCACTTCACTATCCGCGAGTAAAAATCAAAATACGCGTATTGATGAGCGCACCCGCCAGTTTGGCGCTCCTCAAACTGGCCGCGGTGAGCAGATAACGCGCCCGCGCGCGTGATTTTTTACATACAAAAAATCACGCGCTCACGCGCGGGAGTTGAAATTTGTATGTAAAAAATCACGCGCGGGGGCGCGTTATCTGCTCACCGCGGCAGAGCGCGGTGCAGTGTGTGGATCGCCTTAGGATTACCATTTAGACATTTTAAAAGTCCTGACAAAAAGCCTGACATTTCAACAAAAGTCCGAACATTTTAGTCACAAAATCCAAACATTAACCATTTAGTTACAGTGGCATGGTAGCAGACCCTCGTGAGAGGATCCCAAAAAAAAAGAGCTGAAAAATATAAAAATTAATATTTATACCAGAAACTAGCGATAGGTTTGATCATTTTACGTAAAACTATTTTTATTTTGAAGAAAATATTATGTTTGAACTACTTAGTTGATTGTTTGCTAATTTTCAATACCTACAACATTTTATTTTGTTTTTAGATGAATGAAAAGTAAATAAATATTAAATACTTATTTGGTATGCTTATATGTATAAGTTTTATTACTCGTATCTAAGCCAAAAAATCCGGACAAATTGAAGAGCCGGACAAAGTCCGGACAAGTTCAAATGTGTTTATTTGTTTAATGTGCCGTTCATTCCACCTGCGCGGTCCGGTTGCCAATTTGTGGGGATTTTCCCAAGCTGCGGGGAATGTCAACACCGTTGGGTATTTTGTGGGAAGAGACACCTTGCGGGGATTTTAAAATTTTTCCGGTAAATTCCAGGCTCAATTTTTTTTTATGGCAACATTACGTCATTTCAACGATTCTTCGGGGCTGCGTTCCGTTTGATCTGTTGATTTTTGGTATAGAAATGAGTTTATTTTATGAAATATTTTTTTGGGGATTTTGTGGGGAATCAGGATTTTGCTCGCCCCAAATTCGGGGATTTTCACCTATGATTTTGGGGAATCTAGAAAATACGATAGATTTTGACGATCGATACAAAAGTGCATTCCATATAAGCCAACATTTGAAAGTAAATAAATATACATCCAATTCTATAATCAGAACCTCGGAATCGCCGGATTTTTCAGATACAAAAGCGCATTCCATATTAGCCAATCTCTCAACTTTAGGTGAATATGCATCCGAATATCCGATCTCTAGTCATGAATAAGTTAAGGTGATATAGTGTGATTACAAGCTACACATGGACTCACGCTGTACGAAGTTGAGGTCACTCGTGTGTTGAGGAAAGGATCGGCAGAGTGTGCAGCGACCATAGCCACATCGTCTGCCGCCGTAGTGGCCCTCGCGTAGAGTTGGCGGTGGTGGGCTTCTATGCTTCGGCTTTCTTCCCACCGCCGAAGCCAGAAGTAAACTGTTTTTTTCTGGAACGAAAAATATAGCTGTAATTTTTTTGCCCATTATTACTCAATTACTATAGGCAAAGAGATCATTGATTTTTAAACCATTTTTACATGTAGGTAATTTTCTCTTGGGTCTGACACTTTAAAAGCCCTGTTTTGAATGTTCTTTATGCGGGATCGTTACGATTTCATTATATTATGTAGACTATGTATTCCTCTTTTGTATTACGTAACAACATTTATCCTATCTCTAGGGTAAACCAGGCAAACGTGCCCCAGTCGGATACGTGCCCCACTCGTGAAACTCAGTGATGCATTTTAAACTTGGCGCTTATTTGATCCTAGCTGGTCAGTAACCCAAGTATGGCCGCGATGTAAACAACACAGTGCTGGATTTTATTTAGTTTGAGTGAGAAAAAGTCATTAAAAGGTTTGTATGACTACATGAAATTGTTTTATATCTATTTTCACGTTAGTTAAAAGTATTTGCTCGATATTATTTCGTGTTTTTAAAGTTTTCAGAATCACCAGAATCTTCTGTGACTACACAAGAAGGAACACCATCTAAGACCTTACAAATAATTAGTCCATTGCCTATTATTCAACGTAAGTAAAAGGAATCAAACTGTTAAGATTTTGACATCAGAAACTCATTTAACAACTCGTAAACTGTTTGAAGATAAAAAAAGTTACAAGAGAAAAAGCGTAAGAAGAATGTTGTGAGGGATTTATCATCGTCATCAGAAAGTGAAGTAGAGTTGCAGCTTAGTGAATCTAGCGAAGAATGTTCTGATGAAAATGAAGACACTTCTGTAGTGTCACGAGGATTACTATCGTACCAAGAAGAAGAGTGAATGGATTTGGTGTTTGCAGTGTTCTGGCTGGTTACATGAAGACTGTACAAATTATAGAGAGAAATGCAACAACGAAAGGGAAAGGAAAAAGAACCTCTAAATGAGAGGTTTTGCTGGGGCACATAAGACTGATCTATCCTTGTAATGTGCCCCACCCTAAGTTTCACAAAATTGTTGATCTCAGTTATTTTTAATTATATTTTAGAAGATTTTTTAGTTTTTCTTATGCCAATTGAGTCAGAGGTTAAAACGGATTACTTTAATAAACATGTTCTGAACAAAAAATGATTTTTATTTAGATTCTTCGAATAGTGGGGCACGTTTGCCTGGTTTACCCTATACAATAAAAACTTTCTAGAACATTAATTCACTTAAATCGAACTTTGGCATGTTTTCATTATACAAAATTTTTTCTATCTCTAAAACCCGTGGACAACAAACTAGAATATCATTTATAAACATAATCCTCTCAATTAGGGACTTTACCTTGAAGAGCGCGCTATCAAAAAATCAAGATAGCGATAAGCTCATAAGGTATTACGCCTTCTTGGACATAAAAATATCATACAGTGATCATGCTTTGGTTTGGCATTTGAATTGGGAAGAGACCTCAGAATATAAAATATCAAGGGCGTTGTCTCAGGAGGGGAGACACGTTGCAGCGCATCATTGTTCCGCATTCATGGCAGGTATAGAAAGCCATCCCACCCTGGGAAATGGCGCGGATAAACCTTTAAAATTCATTGAGCTTTTCGTAAGTCCGATCCAGGGATGCATGAGGATCGATGCATTCTTTAGTGAACGGCCCAGGTCCAATTATGCGAGTCATAGTTTTAGTCATTTCGATTTATCCACCGGTTTTAGGACACTAACGATCAGTAAGTGCGCTATGGGAAACGCGACGTCGGTGAAGGCCATGCATACCTTCATTCGTATTGAGTACGTACGTGAATTGATTTAGTTCTTCTGAGAGACAAAAGTTGCTATGCGGTGGTCTCTTCACGCTCGCCACGGTTTAGTAACAAATATTTCAAAAATCAGCACATCAAGCTACTACAATCTGTCAAATTTCTTTAATATATTTTCAATCAGATATAAATTGAAGTGAATTTCACGGCTGTATTATTCCATCACGTCGCTGAGGACGCGACGCCAGTTCGTTGTCACCAGGCAACGGTTGCCAGGGCTGCGCCGTAATGCATCGGCGGCGCGGCGCCCTAGGCCGCCTGCGTGACTGCGCCGGTCCCGTCACAGCTCCCGTCTTCTCTGTCATTCAAGTGTCACATAGACTTTTTAGTGTTTTTATTCGTTATTTTATTGTATTTTTGTTATTTTAATTAGTTTTAATAAGTAAATTTAAATGCTTAGTGGTAGCAGCGATGTGGTAGATAACAGTGCTTGTCAACCTTCGACATCGCTGAGCATCCTGGAGAGATGTCCGCTGTGTACCCAGGCACGGTTTTTTAAAGGTAAGCGGGGTTTGAATGTGCACATTGGAAAGGTGCACAGACCACCAAATGTGCTCATCTCAGACCCTGCCTCAACAACCACTCCTACAACTCCAGCTATATCCACTTTTGACCCGTTTTGGAAAACCCTGTCCAAATTCAAAAACTCTGTTCCTGTTTTAAAGCGAGTTCCCCGTGGCGCTAGACCTCTAGTGGCGCAACACCTAGCAGGTTGCGTTCGTCTTGCCGCCCGCGAGAACTCGTTAAGTGCTTGGGAACAACTACTCACCTTCCCTTACAGAATTCTACATGTTCAAGAGAATTTGGCATCAAAAAAGACATTAACTGCACAAATTAAAGAAAACTGTAATATTTCGACTCATAATTTAGATTCTAAATTACAGACACAGAGATATACCTCATCAAGAGGTATATCACATCTCGTAGAAACTAAGTTAGGGGAAGGTGACATCAGCGGAGCAGCCAGGATTCTATTTAGTAGTGATGTGGTGGCACCGTGTTCTCCAGAAACACTCGCAGCTCTGGAGAGCAAACACCCTGCCGCAGCGGATGGCCTTTCTTTTCCTGACCCTCCTGATCCTGATAACCACTCCCTCACCATTACAGGTCGAGAGTTGGTCACAGCCGTTTGCTCCTTCAGGAACGGCTCCGCTGGCGGCCTTGACGGCCTGAGCCCTCAGCACCTCAAGGACCTTATTTGTTCAGGCGCCGGGGCAGCTGGTGAGTTGCTCTTGAAGGAGCTTACGGCTTTGATTAACCTTATGCTCTCCGGCAAGGTGAACGAGGCCGTCATCGACGTTCTGTACGGTGCCAATTTATGCGCCCTGCGTAAGAGGGATGGCGGCATTCGGCCCATTGCCGTGGGCACTACTTACCGCCGTATAGCAGCCAAAATTTGCTGTAAATTTTATGGTGAGGTTGTTTCGGAAAAATTTCAGCCCCTGCAGCTAGGTTACGGCTCCAAAGGGGGCTGTGAGGCTGCCGTACACGCCCTGTCGACCTACCTAAATTCTGGAAAAGGAGAGGTCATCCTGAAGGTTGACATAAAGAATGCCTTCAATTCTGTTAATAGGGACACCTTGCTGACAGAAACTAGAAAAGAAATACCACAAATTTATAGTTTCATTTGGCAATGTTACAGAAACCCTTCTAAATTACTGTATCGGGACAACCTTTTGGAATCTGCTGTTGGCTGTCAACAAGGTGACCCCCTCGGGCCAGTGATTTTTAGTTTAGCCATCCACCCAATTATTCGACAGCTAAATTCCAAATTTAACGTTTGGTATCTCGATGATGGAACCTTGGGAGGCGATGCAGAAACTGTACTACACGACCTTCAATTTTTAGCGCGCGCAAGAGCGCGCTATCAAAAAATCAAGATAGCGATAAGCTCATAAGGTATTACGCCTTCTTGGACATAAAAATATCATACAGTGATCATGCTTTGGTTTGGCATTTGAATTGGGAAGAGACCTCAGAATATAAAATATCAAGGGCGTTGTCTCAGGAGGGGAGACACGTTGCAGCGCATCATTGTTCCGCATTCATGGCAGGTATAGAAAGCCATCCCACCCTGGGAAATGGCGCGGATAAACCTTTAAAATTCATTGAGCTTTTCGTAAGTCCGATCCAGGGATGCATGAGGATCGATGCATTCTTTAGTGAACGGCCCAGGTCCAATTATGCGAGTCATAGTTTTAGTCATTTCGATTTATCCACCGGTTTTAGGACACTAACGATCAGTAAGTGCGCTATGGGAAACGCGACGTCGGTGAAGGCCATGCATACCTTCATTCGTATTGAGTACGTACGTGAATTGATTTAGTTCTTCTGAGAGACAAAAGTTGCTATGCGGTGGTCTCTTCACGCTCGCCACGGTTTAGTAACAAATATTTCAAAAATCAGCACATCAAGCTACTACAATCTGTCAAATTTCTTTAATATATTTTCAATCAGATATAAATTGAAGTGAATTTCACGGCTGTATTATTCCATCACGTCGCTGAGGACGCGACGCCAGTTCGTTGTCACCAGGCAACGGTTGCCAGGGCTGCGCCGTAATGCATCGGCGGCGCGGCGCCCTAGGCCGCCTGCGTGACTGCGCCGGTCCCGTCACAGCTCCCGTCTTCTCTGTCATTCAAGTGTCACATAGACTTTTTAGTGTTTTTATTCGTTATTTTATTGTATTTTTGTTATTTTAATTAGTTTTAATAAGTAAATTTAAATGCTTAGTGGTAGCAGCGATGTGGTAGATAACAGTGCTTGTCAACCTTCGACATCGCTGAGCATCCTGGAGAGATGTCCGCTGTGTACCCAGGCACGGTTTTTTAAAGGTAAGCGGGGTTTGAATGTGCACATTGGAAAGGTGCACAGACCACCAAATGTGTTCATCTCAGACCCTGCCTCAACAACCACTCCTACAACTCCAGCTATATCCACTTTTGACCCGTTTTGGAAAACCCTGTCCAAATTCAAAAACTCTGTTCCTGTTTTAAAGCGAGTTCCCCGTGGCGCTAGACCTCTAGTGGCGCAACACCTAGCAGGTTGCGTTCGTCTTGCCGCCCGCGAGAACTCGTTAAGTGCTTGGGAACAACTACTCACCTTCCCTTACAGAATTCTACATGTTCAAGAGAATTTGGCATCAAAAAAGACATTAACTGCACAAATTAAAGAAAACTGTAATATTTCGACTCATAATTTAGATTCTAAATTACAGACACAGAGATATACCTCATCAAGAGGTATATCACATCTCGTAGAAACTAAGTTAGGGGAAGGTGACATCAGCGGAGCAGCCAGGATTCTATTTAGTAGTGATGTGGTGGCACCGTGTTCTCCAGAAACACTCGCAGCTCTGGAGAGCAAACACCCTGCCGCAGCGGATGGCCTTTCTTTTCCTGACCCTCCTGATCCTGATAACCACTCCCTCACCATTACAGGTCGAGAGTTGGTCACAGCCGTTTGCTCCTTCAGGAACGGCTCCGCTGGCGGCCTTGACGGCCTGAGCCCTCAGCACCTCAAGGACCTTATTTGTTCAGGCGCCGGGGCAGCTGGTGAGTTGCTCTTGAAGGAGCTTACGGCTTTGATTAACCTTATGCTCTCCGGCAAGGTGAACGAGGCCGTCATCGACGTTCTGTACGGTGCCAATTTATGCGCCCTGCGTAAGAGGGATGGCGGCATTCGGCCCATTGCCGTGGGCACTACTTACCGCCGTATAGCAGCCAAAATTTGCTGTAAATTTTATGGTGAGGTTGTTTCGGAAAAATTTCAGCCCCTGCAGCTAGGTTACGGCTCCAAAGGGGGCTGTGAGGCTGCCGTACACGCCCTGTCGACCTACCTAAATTCTGGAAAAGGAGAGGTCATCCTGAAGGTTGACATAAAGAATGCCTTCAATTCTGTTAATAGGGACACCTTGCTGACAGAAACTAGAAAAGAAATACCACAAATTTATAGTTTCATTTGGCAATGTTACAGAAACCCTTCTAAATTACTGTATCGGGACAACCTTTTGGAATCTGCTGTTGGCTGTCAACAAGGTGACCCCCTCGGGCCAGTGATTTTTAGTTTAGCCATCCACCCAATTATTCGACAGCTAAATTCCAAATTTAACGTTTGGTATCTCGATGATGGAACCTTGGGAGGCGATGCAGAAACTGTACTACACGACCTTCAATTTTTAAAAAACGAACTTCATTCCATTGGCCTTGATCTCAATCTTTCGAAATGTGAACTATACCTAGCGGACAGTACTGACAGACACTTGACACTTCCCAAATTTAACGCAATAGCTCCAGAAATCAAAATTATTGAAAAAAGCTCTCTTCGTCTTCTTGGGTCTCCAATCTTTGACAATTCCTTTCCCGTTTTTATTCAGGAAAAAATTCAAAATTTCAATGACGTTTCGGAAAGATTGTTAGAAATTAATATGCATTCGGCCATAACTTTAATCCGCTACTGCTGTTTCGGCCCTAAATTAACATATTTTCTTCGCGCTTCACATTTATGGAAGCACACTCACCTTTTAGACCAAATGGACCAAATTATCAGGCATACATTAACATCTATTTTAAATGTGGCCATGGACGACCGAGCTTGGGCACAAGCTACTCTTCCCATTCGTATGGGGGGCCTCGGCGTCCGCAAAATTTCTAGTATTAGTTTACCGGCTTTCATATCCTCGGTCCACGGCACTGATAAATTAATCAGGAAAATCTTAGCCTCCACACTGATTAATTCTGATGTGCCGTGTTTCACCGAGGCTATGGATGCCTGGAGACTCGCTTGCCCGAATACAGATCCACCCGACAATCCATCTTCCCAGAGACGGTGGGATGAGCCGCTCTGCAGAGTAGTACAGAACAATTTACTTGACTCGTCTGCTACTCCTGCGGAACGTGCGCGCCTGCTGGCTGTGGGTAGATGGGAGTCGGGACTTTGGCTTCATGCACTACCTTCGTCGAACATAGGCACTTTGTTCGACGACACTACTTTTCGCCTCGCTGCTTCCCTGCGACTAGGCACTCCTTGCTGTTCCCCTCATCGCTGTCACTGTGGCGAAGATGTCAACAGCCTCGGACACCACGGCCTCTCTTGCAGCCGAAGTGCGGGTCACTTAGCGCGCCACGCAAACATTAATGACATCATCCGACGAGCTCTTGTTACCGTCGGCGTTCCAGCTGTATTAGAACCCAATGGCTTGGTACGCGACGATGGCAAGAGACCGGACGGTATGTCTCTATTTCCTTGGAAGGTGGGTAGGCCTTTAGTGTGGGACGCAACTTGTGTCGATACTCTTGCGCCATCCCATCTTCCTGGATCGGCATGCTGTGCTGGCGCTGCTGCTGCGGCTGCGGAAAACCTCAAGCGGCGAAAGTATAATAACCTTATCGGAAATTATATTTTCGAGCCGTTTGGGGTTGAAACCCTCGGTCCGTGGGGTCCGAGTGCTCATGGTCTTTTTACAGAAATTTCAAAACGGCTGGTTGACACTTCCCGTGACCCAAGGGCTGGCTTTTACCTTGGCCAAAGGCTAAGCATTGCCATACAACGTGGCAATGCCGCCAGTCTCTTGGGTACATTACCAGTCGACAGCGATGCGGATGAATTTTTCGACGCTATATTTTAGTTTTTATATAGTTTTAGTTAAGTTAGTTTTTAATTTTGTTATTTTTGTTAATTAAGTTTTTAAATTCAAATAAACCTTACATCCTCTCAATTGACACTAAAATCACGCAAATATTCCTATAAACAAAAAACCTCGTTTGCAAGTTACGTAATTATTCTATCATTTTTCTTCACATTAAATTCTCAAAAATTCTACGTTAAATATTCCTATCAGATACTAACACGAAAACTAATAATAAAAAAAAGTTAGAAAGCTAATTAGAACAACACAAAATACTTAAATCTAATTTTATTAGAAATTCAAATCTTCCTCAGTAAAACAGTAATAGTACGTATCAACTTGCGCCTTGGAGAGCGGAGAGGGTCACACGACACGAGTCATAACTATCCTATTCTATCACTTTTACACTATTCTAACTTATGTATCACTTCACTGATCTAAAAACTCAGTCATATATTCACTATTCGCACGCCCAGCGTTCGTTACTGTGCGGAATTGCGTAGATATTTAGTTTAAAATCCAATCACAACCTACTGTAATAACTTTTGTTTAGAATGTTCCATGACTAAATGGAATCAAAATCAGTTCATCCAATCTGTTTACTTATGTATAACTCTGAATTTAAGCTTTCACGGTTACCTACACTACATTTTAAATGATGCTTGGAACAGCGCGCAGCGTTTAACTTAAAAACTTACAATATCGGGAACTCATTAGGAAAGAACACAAAGAAGTTACCTACCTACCTATCCCTTCTGTTAACTTAATCCGAAAATTCTATAGAAAAACACCATTGACCCTTTTTTCAATACTAACCTTTGTTTATTTTAATTTAAAAAATATAATTACAAAAAATATTACTCACCGTTATGCCCGTCTGCCGACAAATATCAATCACACAGCAACCACTTAATCTAAGGGCTATGATGCGCTCCCTTTCAATTTGTGTCAACTGAGGCGGCATTCTTGTTGACTTCAATTTTATATTATTATTTAAACGCACAGCCCGAATATGCACAGAACAGTTGCATACGACGCAGTTGCAGTTGTTAGGCGCTGGACACACAGAAAAGACGTAAGACGCAGACGGGGCGCGGACATTTGTCTCTTCCACGTCCCTTTCATATAAAATGTATAGAAGCGTCGTGACGCAAAACATACAGAATAGACGGGGCGCGGGCGCAACGCTTTTACGTCTGCGCCTTTTGTTCAAAACACACAGGAGAGACGGGGCACGGACGCGGCGGGGGCGAAGGCGGGGCGCGGGGTGGCATGCCCGCCGGGAGGGGCTCGCTCGCGTCGCACAGTCACGTGTACCGTCTTGACGTTGAATGGTTGCGTCATGTTTTGAGTTGTTTTTATAAAAATGCGTGACGACCTAGCTTTTAATATTCAGTTTTGTGAATTAATTGAGAATCATTCTGTTATTTATGATTACAATAGGTCTGACTATTGTAACAGAAATGTTCAAGACCAAGCTTGGGAATCGATTGCCAGGACAATAAACGAAAACGGTAAGTAGTACCTATTCTTTATTTAAAAAACATCAACTTATCCTCGTGCGTACCTACATCTGTTCTTTACGTAGTACATTAGAAATAAAAAAATGTGTACTCTTTGTTTTAATGGTAAAACAGAAATATTTTAATGTAATATTAATGTAATATTTTCTTAATTCCTCTGCGTGTTGTGTGTATGCGTTGTGTGAGTGTGTGTGTGTGCGAGGGTGCGGCGTGCGTGCGTGCGCGCGCGTGTGTGTGTGTGTGTGTGTGTGTGATGGTGTGTGTGTGTGTTTATACATTGTGCCTATTTTGGTACGGAATAGGTGCCCGATTTACAAAATAGTTGGTGAGGTATTCCCTGACACCATCTGCAGTTTCTCTGTATAGTGAATCAATTCTTGTTCCAACCAACGTATTTTGGATGTATGGCGCTGTAAATTTTCCATCGCATCTTCGAATAACATTGTGCAATATACACATTGCTTGTATAATTACATCAGCTTTAGCAGGTTCACAGCACATGGGCATGCTCAGTCCTTGAAATTTAGTCCTTGCCATTCCAAAGGCACATTCTACTGATTTCCGTCCTCTGCTTAGTCTGTTATTGAATATTCTTCTATCATTTGTCAATTGATTCCGCGAATAAGGTTTCATTACGTTTTTTTTTCAGAGAGAAAGCTTCATCTGCCACAAAATAATATGGCATAGGTTGTACTTCTCCGGGCAATGGACTATGGTCCGGTAAATTAAGGTCTTCACGCTGCATTGCTTGTCCGAGAGCACTGGCTTGAAATGCACGCCCGTCACTATTTCTCCCGTATTCCCCAACATCTATCGTTACGAATAACCCGTCAGCGTCTACCAATGCTAATAACACAATCGAAAAGTATCCTTTGTAATTTATGTACGCTGATCCCGTGTTAGATGGAGCTTTTATTCTAATATGTTTGCCATCCAGACTTCCCACACAATTCGGTAAATTCCAAAGAGTATGGAAACGCGCAGCTATCTCTAGCCATTTTTCTACATTGGGTGTAGGCATATATTCGGGTTGTAATGTTTGCCATAGAACTTGACAGGTTTTATGTACTATTTCTCGAATTGTAGATTTTCCTCGTAGAAAGTAAACTGACAGTGATTTAAATGAACACCCATCTGCGAAATACCTGTAAATAAATATACAAATATAAATTAGGTATACATATTACTATACTGTGCACCGTGATTTTTTATTCGCGGAGGCTATTGAGCCAGAAAGTAACATTCTTAATTCTTTACATAAGTAGGTACTCGTATTACTGATATAGGCTCTATAGTCTCTGCGAATAAAAACTCACAATAAGTAATTCACTTCATTATATTTATTCGATGATTTGATTGTTTCAGTACAAGCTTGCAAAGATCGTTGGAAAAACATAAGGAACAGATATGCAAAATACAAAAAACTTCTATCACTTCCATCTGGCTCTGCAGCCAAGAAGGTAAAAGAATATTACCTTGCCCAGCACTTGCATTTTTTGGATAAATATTTGAAATCAAGACCTTCCAAATCTAATCTAGAACCACAATGCAGGTCAGATACTCATACGGACGAAAGTGAACTTGATGAGGAGGAGTCAATGTCGCCGTTTCGGCCTCCGTCCCATTCACCCTCTCCACAGGCTCAAAATCATCCTTCGCCGTTATCATCGGACTCGAGTAAAAAAAGTAAAATGCCTACTTTGAAAGACGTCAATCAATCTGCTTTTGATTACTTTAACAGAAAACGACAAAATAGCGAGAAACAAATGCAACCTCTTGATACAGATCTTGCCTTCCTTCAAAGCATGTTGTCTGATATGAAGGCCATGAATCTTGTTCAAAAACGAAGGTTCAAGATGGGAGTAATGCAGTTGGCGGCGCAAATCTTAGATGGAAACGAGGCAGCATCGACATCAGAACCAGCATATTCTACCCGCATTTCTCAAAACAACATAGCCACGGTGTCTTCTATACAACAGCCGTTTCATAATGTTGCACCTCCATCGACAATAGAGCAAAATCAAAATGTTGCACCTCCATCAACAATAGAGCAAAATCAAAATGTTGCACCTCCATCAACAATAGAGCAAAATCAGAATGTTGCATCTCCATCAATATCTGTGCAGGATGAGAATACCCCAACGTTTTTCACTCTATCACCCTATTCAACAATTAGTTCAGTTTCGGCTGCACGGGGTACCGCACGATCTCGGGCGAGGCGGCAAGCCTCCTTGCCGGACTGCCGCCATGGGATCTGGAGGCGATAGTCCTCGCGCGCCTGTATGAGTGGCGCGCGGAGGCACTGAGCCGGGGGGAAACTCCGCTTCCGCGGCAAATCGCGGCGGAGCGGACAGACCTCCGGCGCGATCTCATGGTGGTATGGAAGGAGCGACTTTCGCAACCCAGCGCAGGGCACGCCACGATAGTGGCGGTAAGACCCCTCTTTGAGGAGTGGCTAGAGAGGCGTCACGGCGTCCTCACCTATCGCCTGACGCAGGTCCTCACCGGACACGGATGTTTTGGGAGGTTCCTGCACATCATCAGGCGGGAGGAGACGCCCGGGTGTCACCACTGCGAGGATCGCCCAGAGGACACGGTGGAGCATACGGTGGAGGTATGCCCCGCATGGGCGGGGCACCGCCGTGCCCTCGTAGAGGCGATCGACAGCGGCGGCGACCTCTCGCGTCCGGCCCTGGTTCAAGCCATGGTCCGGGGCGAGAGGGAGTGGGAGGCCGTCACCTCCTTCTGCGAAGCAGTCATGCTAGCGAAGGAGGTGGCGGAACGGCTAAGGGAGAGAGCCTCACACCCCAGCCGCCGCGGGAGGCGCTCCGGGCGTCGGGAGCCGCGTGACGACTCCCGGCCACCGTAGGCGCGGGCCTGCGGACGGAGAGTAATGGGTAGCTCACCGTCCGATCAGGACCAGGCCCGTGCCGGACGGCGCGTACGTGTTCCACGCGCGCCTCAAAGAGATGTCAGCATAAAGGAAGGGGCCTGCCAGGGCCGAAGCCTGCCGGGGGTGCGGGATTGTCCGAAAGGGTTACCGCTACCCCGGAACATAAAGGGCTAAGGAAGGAACACGGATGGGTTTTAGTCAGTAAGAGTCTGACACTCCCTTCGCTCCACCCAGAGCGGGAGGGGTCATTTGATGATTTCCCATCCATAAAAAAAAAAAAAAAGTTTCGGCTGCACACGTCACCAATACATCTTTTTTGAATGAAGAATTACCTCTGAACTACACGTACAATTTTTCTACACCAAAGTAATCCATCGGATTACTTTAGTGTAGAAAAATTATACACATCAACATCGGTTTGAGCGTGCACATATTTCAAAAGTTAATTAAACCTTATTATGTAACACAATTTTCTGTTAGTATTAAAGTAATTAAAAAAGATAATGTATTTCACTTACCTTAACGTTATAAGTAATCTTTCTTCAGCACTAATAGATACTCTCCAATTTGTGTGCTTTCTCTGTAAAGCATTTCTCACTTTGGACATGATAATATTAAAACACTGTGGAGTCATTTTATACACTGTGACAAAACGATCTGGGTAATTGTGTAGGTCCTCCATTATTTAAAAAAATCGATTGTCTTGATTGCTTAGCAATACCGGATGTACCCAGTAACGTCTAACCCTCTGTATATTAGCGAGATGTACCAGTGCTAGTACATCTTCATCTTCAGAAGAAGACATGTCGACGTGACAAAATCAGACTGATGAATGCCGAAAATAGTCCTGACTGCGCGACTGCGTCGCGTCCGCGCCCCGTCTCTTCTATATAACTTCAAAAGTCGCGTCCGTGTCTCGTCTCCGCCCTGTCCGCGACGCGTCCTCGTCTTACGTCTCTTCTGTCTGGCCTGCGCCTTACGACTCCAAGGGACGCACAGTGGGCCCATACTGAAAATTTGTGGACTTAGGCAACAAAGTTCCAATATCGATGCGATTTTTTTTTATATGACGTGTTATGATATTCCTAACAACTTTTATTCTTATAAAATTTCGTCTAAAGTTGATAGTTTGTCTTGAAAAAAATTTATTAGTTTTTTTTGTATGGAGCGAATCACGTTTCATTTTTTTTCTTCAATTGTACTAATATGTTGAGTGTGTGGCGGTGAGTATATGATAGCTAGGGTCATTCTCTATCCATGAAAAAAAAATCAGCGCCGGCTATCTGCGGCATCGCGAGTAATCATTCGGTAAAAAAAAAAATATTTTGTATGAATTTTTTTGCCATTTAAAATAAATTCAAAGTATATTTTTTGTCTCATTTGGCTGTTTTGACCTTCTTTTTAGTTAAATATATAGTTTTAATAGCGCATAGTTACATATAACTAGTAATTCTGGTAGAGATTTAGTTATTATTGCATGTTATCGGTAGCACCTGCATTGTGATTGATGACTCATTTGTTTGTGCGCTCGGCTAAGCGCATAACTAATGAGTTTTCAAAAATGCTCGTCTCTGATTGGCTGAATAATTTTCACTCACTGTTATGTCCACTACTTGAGTAATTAACACTGACTATAAATATAAAGACATTCATTAAGTCCATCTAGTTTCGCTCTTGTCGCTTATTTGTGAACACAGTGAAATACTTTTATTTTTATATTTACATTAGAACTATGGCTGGATTTTGTACCAACCTAGATCTTTTTGTGAAATTAAGAAGTGGCGGTGATCTGAAAAATCATATGTTTCTATATGAAAGTATCATTTCTGTCTTGACTACCGAAGTTTCTGAAGAAGACAAGAACCGAATCAAGGAGTTCTGTCGACTTTTTTGTGTAAATCTAAATAAAAAGTGGATAGAGTCATGTAGACATCAAAAAACTTTTATGAACCGTGAAAGTAATCGCAAGTGGTTGGAAAAAAACATCAAATGGCCTGTTTGTGACACTGTTGACCTGAGAAGTGAGATGGGCTTTTCAGACGCAGCCTTATCTGAGCCTGTGGATATAGATTCCCATGTTCCTACTCTTGCAGTATGTACTGAGGAAGCGGGAACATCTACAGAAAAGGAGCACAGAAAACCGTTCGAAGACTTAAGTAATAAGCAAAAAAAAAGACGTTCTACTTCCATAGTAGAGGAAAATTCCGAGGAAGAGTTGCAGCACTGGTACATAACAAAATTGAAAGACAACGGCAAAGCGAATCTGGCAAAAGTGGTCGAATACCTTTCCAGTAATCCAGATGCGCTATCCGAAGTAGATGAGCGACTATTCAAGAAGCAGAGCTTAAGTACTGTCTCTGAAGATAAGTGTTTAGCTCTTTATACATCACTTGCGCTCTCGAAATGGAAATACTTAGCTCTTCGACAATTTCTGAAAGAAGAAAACTGTGCTGCCTTTCCATCTTATCCAAATCTTGTAAATGCCAAGAAAAGATGTTACCCACCACAAGAGAGTATGGAGATTACTGAAAAAGGAGCTCACATTAAATTGCAAGCGCTATTGGACCACACTGTGAAGAGGATTTTACTAGATATGAATTCTGTTGATAGGTCTCAAAATGAAGAACTCAAGTTAACCTGGAAATGGGGACTTGATGGTTCTTCGTCGCAGAGTAATTATAAACAGAAAACGTCAAACACAGCTACAGAGTTCGATGATTCATCAGTAGTCATGATAAGTATCGTCCCTCTTCGGCTAGTGTCTACTAGCCCATCATCTGGGAATGAAAATATAGTTTGGGAGAACCCCACACCTTGCTCAACTCTTTACTGTCGACCAGTGAAGTTTACTTTCACTTCAGAGACAGCTGATTTTATAAAGTCTGAAGAGTCTGAGATGAAAAAACAAATTGATGAACGAATATCTACACAGTTTGGAAATATTATTGTATCACATGAATTGCATATGACCATGATTGATGGAAAAGTGGCCAATATTATTGCTGAAGTACCATCATTTGCAACGTGTCCCATTTGCTTGGCAAAACCGAGCGAAATGAATAATTTAGACGCTTTGGCTTCCAAACCACTTCGTGAAGAAATTTACAAACAAGGAATTTCTTCACTGCATATGAAGATTCGGTGTATGGAATGTCTTCTCCATATATCTTATAATCTGGATTTTCAGCGATGGACTGCTCGAGGCGAACATAAGGCTTTGAAACAAGCTAAAAAAAATACCACGCAACAAGAATTTCGTGAGCAAACTGGAATGCTGATTGATATAGTCAAACAGGTATGTATTTAATTTTCGCTCTTTTTATGTTGTTTGTGTATTATATCTCTATATATTGTATATTACAGTATTGTTTTCCCATTTTAGGGTTTTGGAACTACAAATGACGGGAATACTGCGAGGCGCTTTTTCCAAGATTACAAAAGATCTTCCAGAATAACGGGAATTGACGAAAATCTGATTTTCAGATTTTCCGTTATTCTACAAGCCATATCATCAGGCAAAAACATTGACTGTGAAAAATTTAGAAGGTACTGTAGAGAAACAGCTGATGTGTACGTGCAACACTATTCGTGGTACTACATGCCAGTTAGTGTACATAAACTTCTAATGCACGGTGCAGACATCTGTAACCACTTTGGTGTTTTGCCAATCGGTAAGTAAAAAATAAATATAGTATGATGTATTATATTTGACTCGATTGCGTTTTGAAATTAAAATGTACATAACTTATTCGTTTTAGGTACCTTATCTGAAGAAGCTTCGGAAGCCCGTAATAAGGACTTCAGAAACGTCAGGGAGAGGCACACTCGGAAAACAGGGAGAATAGCAACAAACGAAGACATCCTTCATGGACTTCTAATAAGCTCTGATCCCCACATATCCTACATAAGGCCTAAAATAACGAAGAAGGTTCATAATGAGTTGTTGCCTGAAGCAATTCAGTTGTTACAGACTACTGAGCCTCCCTGTGGCAGTGAGATTATGGAGGAAGAAGAATGCCTCATAGCAGAGTCCGAAAATTTGCCAGACCCACTAGCACTTCTGGAACAAGAAATAATGTGATCCGGCTCTAGATTATTCCCACAAAAGCCCATCAGGGCTAGGAATATGACAAACAGCCCTTTTCAGGGCTACAATTACTTCACAGTTTCATATTGGTCATGGTCATACGTACGATAACTTATACTATAATATACATACGCTTGATTATGTAGGTAATTATCAATGACTTGCCCGTACAGATTTAAATTATTTCACCTATCATTAACAAAATTAGTATAACCTGAAACTTATTACGATATTTATTCAACAATAGATAACGTGCAGTTAAAAAAATAACACAGCCAATCAGAGACGAGCATTTTTGAAAACTCATTAGTTATGCGCTTAGCCGAGCGCACAAACAAATGAGTCATCAATCACAATGCAGGTGCTACCGATAACATGCAATAATAACTAAATCTCTACCAGAATTACTAGTTATATGTAATTATGCGCTATTAAAACTATATATTTAACTAAAAAGAAGGTCAAAACAGCCAAATGAGACAAAAAATATACTTTGAATTTATTTTAAATGGCAAAAAATTTCATACAAAATATTTTTTTTTTACCGAATGATTACTCGCGATGCCGCAGATAGCCGGCGCTGATTTTTTTTTCATGGATAGAGAATGACCCTAGCTATCATATACTCACCGCCACACACTCAACATATTAGTACAATTGAAGAAAAAAAATGAAACGTGATTCGCTCCATACAAAAAAAACTAATAAATTTTTTTCAAGACAAACTATCAACTTTAGACGAAATTTTATAAGAATAAAAGTTGTTAGGAATATCATAACACGTCATATAAAAAAAAATCGCATCGATATTGGAACTTTGTTGCCTAAGTCCACAAATTTTCAGTATGGGCCCACTGTGGGACGTAATGAATAAAAATAAAGTAATAAACAAACGTTCGGGAAAACCCGGGAGCGGTGGCGGACGCACAAGGGCATGTGGGTGTGGCTTATTCCTAGTGAGACATGATAATTGGCTCCCAATTATTAGTATGTGCAACCATTGGACAATTTTAGAAACGTTGAAAACTCCACCAATCATGCCAAGGATACTTTCTTTCTAACACTATACGGCGAGTCGTAGTTATAGATATGTATAGAGTGTCCCTTGATGTGCTGGCGTCTGTACATAACTGGCGAAATATGGGTGTAGGTACACCTGCCTAATTTATATTATTTATTTATTCTGCAGGATATCAATTTTTCTTTTAAGAGCAGATGCAGAGTACTCTTCTGCAAATTGGCGATTTTTTAAAACACAAAATCTTTAGACACAAATGTGAAACACGCTATTAAATAAATAATTAATGTTATTATCTTTATGTTCTGTACATTTATCGAGAAACTCAAAATTTATTGAGTTTTTAAACAATATTTCTAGTGTCCCTTTTATTTTTATTTTTATATGACTCTGTCTCTAAAAAGCCATTAATCATTGTAGCACCACTTTCAATACAATTAATGAGATTTTAAGAGGCATATATAAGGGACTTTTTTATATCACTATATTCTTTAAACTCAATAAAAGTATGAGATCTCTCTTTTGTCTCAGACACAAAAATATTTTTACAAATTTCACATTTGTTGCGATTATTTTTTATTATAAACCCACAGACGTACGCACACGCTTGAATTTCGCCACTGCTTTCCTGCAAGCTACATTCAAATGTGGAACTTATAGTTTCTTCCAGCTCAATTGTTAAAGAATCATGTCCATTTATGACCTGTCAAACATTTTGACAGAAGATGTTGTGTATAGTGATGTTATTTAGCTTATTAAATAGGTTTTTTTTGCTGTTTACGTAATACGAACTTAAATCAGAATTAGCAATGTGAAAAAAAAGAAATATTATTTTTTTAGATGACTACTGTGAAAAGAGTTGTTTTTAATAGAACGCAGCCATTACAAACGCATTGAAGTACCGTTTCGTTTTGTGTTGTGGCCTTGTGACAGTGGGAGTTTGACATTTAAATTCGGTCAAAGCACTGTTAATATTTATTTGTTTTCTATTTTGTGCGTCGTTATATAATTTATTTTAATTTAATTTAGCTTTAACGCTACTTAGTAGTAAAAATATTCTAAGCAAGTAAATAAATCCATAGTTGTGAAGTTAGCAAGTGAAGTTATAGTTGTGAAACGAAACGTTTTTTTTTTGCTGTTAGTGTGTCATCCCCGTCGGTTACTTACGAATGTTTTTTGGCAAAAAACATTCGTATTTGCAGTCCTTCGTTTGCTTTCGCGTCGATGTGCACTGTGTGTTTTTACTGTTTTGCTCTTTCCGACGACATTTGCATTCACAACGGACTCCGATTCCCTGCGCTTACGTTTACTTTGGCTACTGTAACCATAGAACTATTATTACTCTAGCGTATAGAACCGACGCCGCAAACCAGATTTTTGCGCCATGCTTTGTTGCCGACCGGCAACAACTCATTTTAGTCACTTGCATACGCTCGTCGCGGACGCTTGCCGAAATTGTGCCTAAGTAAAATGCCGTCTTGCGTGTTAAAAACGTGTAAAAATCAATCGACTGGGAAAAAAAAAGAAAGTGGAGTGACTTATCATCGGTAAGTAAGCAAATAATCCACTAAAACCTTTGATTTATTATTTTCTATATTTTTTTTCTAATGCACCCATTTTGTATTCAAGTCATAGATTATGGAAACTGAACCGTACAGATGGGACACGTAGGTACTAACTATAGAATGAAATGAACAATATGACTTGGGTATCTTCAACTAGTATTTATTTTTATAATTTTGTCTGTGCCGCCTATCTGTCATGGTTCTATATACATATAAGGTGTAACAAAATTAATTGCAAATATTTTAAGAGGTCAAATAATATGGCAGAGCTGATTTGTTTTCGCTATGTCAGGGTTGGTCCCATAGTAATAGTTGTTCATAAATATGAGTACAATTACCCCTTAAAATATTTGGTATTAATTTTTGTCACCGTATAGAATAACCTGATAATAAACATAAAAAGCCATTTTTAAAGTTCACATAACATGATTTAATGCAACGCCTATACTATGTAGTTTTCATTGAAAATAAGATGTTCCCGGATGTATTGCAATGCCACAAAAAGTAAAAGCTGTGTACAAAACTACCACAACTACTACACCTACCACTAACTACGACTACCACCACTTCTACTACTACCACCACTTCTACTACTACCACTACCACTACTACTACCGCAACAAAATTTTCTTTTAGGTTTCCTCGTCCTGGTCATGATAAAAGAGAAGCATGGATAAGATTTGTCCAGAAAAATCGCAACGAAGATTCATGGTTACCGAGAGACCATACTCTTATATGTTCAGATCATTTCAAATATGAAGATAAATACTTTACAAAAACAGGTCGACTTTATCTCAAGAAATGCGCAGTACCATACGCCGCCGGTCGCGATTCAAAATCAGGTACAATGGGTTATAGCAATTAGCTGACCCCCCTAAAAATTACTCGATTTTGCACCCTCCTCTCATAACATTAAAGGTTATTCAATATGTATGAGTTAATCGGACTAACACTACTCGATGAACAGAAACAATAAATAATTTTGATACGCAAAGGACGATGAGTCAGAACGTCCCCCCAACCTTACATTGACCAACAGACTTAAAATGTATCTCATTCGAACCGCCTTAGCAAGCTGATTCATTTTTACTATGACGACATCTCTCAAAAGTGCGGGATATTCCGAGAAAATCATGTTTTAGTGTTAATTTCGTCACAACGTCCCCCCAACCCTTACATTGACCAACAGACTTAAAATGTATCTCATTCGAACCGCCTTAGCAAGCTGATCAATTTTTATTATGACGACATCTCTCAAAAGTGCGGGATATTCCGAGAAAATCATGTTTTAGTGTTAATTTCGTCACAACGTCCCCCCAACCCTTACATTGACCAACAGACTTAAAATGTATCTCATTCGAACCGCCTTAGCAAGCTGATCAATTTTTACTATGACGACATCTCTCAAAAGTGCGGGATATTCCGAGAAAAATCATGTTTTAATGTTTATTGCTAGGACGTCCCCCCAAGCCTTACATCGACCAACAAACTTAAAATGTATCTCATTCAAACCGTCTCTTAGCAAGGTGATCAATTTTTACTACGACGACATCTCTCAAAAGTGCAGGATATTCCGAGAAAAATCATGTTTTAATGTTAATATTTTTGGCACAAAATAAGAGTTTGTAAGTAAACCATATTCTTTGATTTTCAAACCTCTCAAGATCAATTAGGAGATGCCATTTAGGGTCGAATCACACCGAGATGGCAGCGAAGCGGCGAGCAGTTTCAGTGTCATATAATTTTAAACTTTATCTTCATTAGAATAATACATAGTATCGCTTGAGAAACTTGAGTCGTCGGAGTGCTCGCGGCGCCACGGGCGGCCGCGCGACCTTTCAAGTTTCTCAAGCGATACTATGTATTATAGTAATGAAGATAAAGTTTAAAATTATATGACACTGAAACTGCTCGCCGCTTCGCTGCCATCTCGGTGTGATTTGACCCTTAAAAAACAGAAAACGTCATTCGTTACTCGTCCAATTTTTTCTATTCCTATAGGCAGGCAGTTGTCCCACCGGCGGCGATGAACGATTAGCGAGTAGAACTAGCAACTGAAAACGAGTTGGCGAGCAGCGAGCAGCGTGTGTGTAGTTCCGATAGTTTTGTCGCTGGGCTATCAGCGAGTTTTCGACTGCGACGGGCGATTACTCGCACCACTCGCTCGGGGCGGTTAGTCTCACAGGGGTTTCTCTCGGCGTGAGCTCTGACCACCAAGCGACCATCGCTGAGCGAGTATCGCTAGGCGAGTATTATCTTTGATAGCTCTTGTCGCTCAGCGACAAACCAGTGAAGCGAGTCCTCGCCGGCAGTGTGAACAGTCAGCGATCAACTGTTAATATATGCATCTCTTTTGTTTACACGGAATATATATCTATTGTACGTTTCTTGAGCGAGAAAACAGCCGACAGTTAGTCGCTTCCTCGCCGGCGGTGGGACAACTGCCATATGCTCGTCCACGACGGAGACGCGGGTGTCTTCGTCTTGGGCGAGCTTGAATCCCTCACTGCACTCAGGATTCAAGTCTTAACTCCCTCGCTTCGCTCAGGAGTCAACTCAAACCTAGAATCCTTCGTTGCGTTCAGGATTCAAAATAGCGCCCGCGACAACAAGACACTACTTTATCCCAAAATAAATAAAACGATTTTTTATTTTATTTCTAAACCCCATGGATTTTGGAGTTAAAACTGGTTGCTAGTATTTTTATAGATCTTTATGAACCTGATAACACATACAAAAGATCTGTTGCAGGGCGGGGGACGAGCCTAGCGAATTAGAAAAATGAATAAAACGATTTTTTAATTTTCATTTTATTTCTAAGCCCCATGGATTATGAAGTTAAAAGTGGTTGCTAGTCTTTTTATAGATCTTTATGAACCTGATAGCACATACAAAAGATCTGTTGCAGGGCGGGAGACGGGCCTAGCGAATTAGGAAAAATTAATAAAACGATTTTTGAATTTTAATTTTATTTTTAAACCCCATGGATTTTGAAATTAAAACTGGTTGCTAGTCCTTTTATAGACCTTTGTGAACCTACTAATACATACAAAAGTTCTGTTGAAGGGGGGGACGGGTCTCATACAAATATGGTCATCGTTCTTTGAGCTTTAAGATGTTGGTGTTGGGTCATTTACTATGTATGGGTATTTGTTACGCAATTTTCATTTCTAATCAGCAAGACTTAAAGGTTAGGTTAATGTTGTGATAATTTGTGTCATTGCTACTAATACCTTATTTCATCTATCTTACTCAAGTTAATCTGGTGTCGTGGTTCATGCGTAAGGCTGAGACGTGCAAGATGCGAGTTCAAATCTAGTCTCATGTTTAATTTTGTTTTCAATATATAAATTGTTCGTTAAGTATTTCTTGCATTATTGTAAAGAACAAGCATATCAATTAAGTTGATAAACGATAAACGTTTCACCTTTTTCAATAAGTGGGTAGTTCGACTTCAATATGCGTATTCAACAAAAACTGCTATTGAAATGATTTTAGGAATATGGGGTAGAAGAATAAATTGAACAAGACATTCTATGCACAAATAGCAGTGAATACGCACGAACATTTTTATATTGCCTTACTAAGTTGCGAAAATCCACGCCTTTTTATTAATTATTATTATCGGTTTTGATAGTTTAATCGTCATGTCTCAGTTGAGTGATTATTAATTAAAATACAAAATATTGTATTTGCATAAGGAGAATGTTGGTATTAAAGCGATTGCTAGGAAACTTAATATAGCGGTAAGTGTATTCTTTTTTATACTTCCTTAATTCGTTAGTTGGCTTAAAAACGTGAGTATAGAATAATAGAAAATTAACTGTTTCATTATGAGATCATTTATAGGTCTAATGTGGTTTATCTAAAGGTATTTTTGCAAACTTATTCGAAAAATTATGATTACCGGGTTATTAAAATTATGCTTATTGTGTTGTTTCAGAGAAATACAGTCAGACTGTGGCTAAGACGTTTTGAAGAGACAGGGAATATTCAAAAGGATCGTCCTGAACCAAAACCTGCAATGTTACTCCTGTGTCAGAACATCATCAAGCAATTGTTAGAAGGCATACTGAACACCCATTTTTGCCTACTCAATGCAGTATAATGTTTCTGTTCAGACGGTCAGAAAACATTTGCATGTTGCTGGACTGAAACAATACAAGCCAGCACGTAAAATTTAACTGACTGCTGCACATCGCCAAGCAAGGGTCCGCTTTGCCCAAGAATATCTCAATTTTAATTGGGAAGATTATGTTGTCATATTTACCGACGAGAAGTCTTTGTCAAAACCTTATTTATAACTAAACATAACTACATACAAAACAAATTGATATATAGTATACCTAGTAGGTAAAACATCAACGTATAATGCTATTTTATTTAGTTCAACGATATTTAATGTGGTGATGTTATTGTTATGAAATAGAAATACATACCTATATATTTCTAAATATTATAACATGTTGATTCACTACATTAAACTCAGTGAAGTATGTAACAACGTTATTAGTAACTGTTATATCATTTACGTTATTCTTATAATAATTTTTTTTATAAAATAAAATCGTTTTTACCATCATTATCGTTTTTTTATTTTCGTTCAGCTTTTTTTTTGTTGCTAAAGTTATAATTTATTATTTATAACTTAAAAAAAAATATTATAAAACAAAATGCGCAGCAGAAAATATGTTGGTTTCGAACTCGCAACCACGCTCTTGTCAGCTCACTGCAGCTACCACTAGACCACACGAACATGGTGATTGTCGTTGAAATTAGCAATAATATATTACAAGTTACAACAATATTCAAGTTCATACCTACCTTAACTGCGTGTTAAATATCAAATTCGAATAACTGTTTTATTAATCGTAGACGTTGAACTGTTCTAGTTCGATAAGCTTACTGCTAACAAGCAGAAGGTTCAAATTTGTTTAATTTTTAGGGGGGTCAGCTAATTGCTATAACCGCGTGTACATCAGAATTGGTGGAGCCAATATCTGAAACAGTGAGTGATTCGGAATCAATCTTCGATACTCCTCGCGAAATAGCGTTAAAAAGAAAACTAATAAAAGAAATTAAAGCTAAAAAAGTACTTGCAGAAAAAATTAACAAGATACAGCGTCAAAACAGGTACTTAAAGAAAAAATGTAAATCTTACAAATTGATGGTCAAGGATATGAAAAATAAGTTTGGTTTAGATGTACAAACGGAAAACGACCTAATGAATAGAGCTGAACTGGTAGAGCTTCACAAATCATTAATAAAAAAAACGAAACAAAACAGGCGTTCTTTGTTGTATACCGCACCACTAAGAAAGTTTGCACTAACTTTGCACTATTATTCTCCAGCAGCATACAAATATATTAGAGAAACTTATAATAAAGCTCTTCCGCATACCAGAACCATTTGCAGGTGGTACTCAGGGGTAAATGCTGAACCGGGCTTTACCGAAGAAGCTTTTGAAGTTTTAAAAAAGAAAAGCCAGTTGAACGAAAAGCCTGTTTTATGTTCTTTGGTGTTCGACGAGATGGCAATAAGAAGTCAAAAGTTATTTAATAAAAAACACAAACTCGGTGCAGTCAACTTTGGTGCAGGTCCAGTAATAGGTGAAGATGAGGACACCACGGCAACTCAAGCTTTAGTATTCATGCTAGTATCTTTGAATGAAAGTTGGAAATTGCCAGTTGGATATTTTTTAATATCTGGTATTAATGCAGAAAGAAAATCAAATTTAATTAAAATTTGCTTGGAAAAGTGTAATGAAGTTGGCGTGACTGTTACAAATCTGACGTTCGATGGTTGTGCTACAAATCTAAAGGCAGCTGAAATTTTGGGATGTCAATTGACTAATTTAAATAATATAAAGACTCACTTTCCCCATCCTTCCACGTCAGAAAAAGTGTGCATATTTTTGGACCCCTGCCATGTAGTAAAATTAATAAGGAACACATTTGAACGAAAACGGGTGATATTTGATGGAAATAATGGAGAAATAAAGTGGCAACTGTTAATCAATTTGAACAAGCTCCAGCAAAATGAAGGACTTCAGTTTGCTAATAAATTGACACCCCGTCATATTTCCTTCCGTAACCAGATAATGAAAGTGAAACTCGCTACGCAGTTGCTAAGTATGAGCGTGGCGAAAGCATTAACTCTTTGTGATGAAATTTTAAAATCAAGCAAATTTAAAGATTCTTCTGCCACTGTTAATTTCATAACTGTGATGAATAACTTTTTTGACGTCATGAATTCAAGAAAATTCCATTTCTATGGTTTTAAACGTCCTATAGATAAAAAAAACAAATCGGAAATTTTTGCGTTCCTAAATGAAGTCAAGTCATATATACTTCAGTTAAAGTATCAAATGAAATCCAAAAGAATTATCAAAAGAAAAAACCGGCAACCTAGAATTGTACTAAATATTGCAAAAAAGAAAATTGTGGAGTCTTCAAACAAAACAGGATTTGTTGGAGCTATTATATGCATTGAATCAATGAAGACATTGTATAATTATTTAGTGGAAGAAAAAAAACTTATTAACTACATATCAATGTATCGCATAAACCAGGACCACTTAGAACTTTTTTTTGGTTTGATCAGAAAACATGGTGGCTATAACAACAATCCTAATGTTCTACAGTTCAGGGCTGCGTATAAAAAAACATTGAACCACCTTGAATTACGATCATCATTCAGTGGGAACTGCATTCCTTTAGATAACTTCAGTATTTTAAATTCATCATCCGTAAATATTATCAATAGCACATCCAGTGTAAACCGACACTATGAAGAGGAATATGAAATTTTGGAGTCGACACGAGCGCTTGAATCAGATTTGGAAGTAGAAAATAATTGTGAAATCTTTGCAAATATGCTCAACTACGAAAATGCAACACAGGCTTCACAACTCATAGTTGGGTATATTTCAGGATATGTAGCCCGTTATCCAACAAAATCTTTGAAATGTGAAGAGTGCATTGACAGCTTGACCACAAAGCGTAAAGGACATGACCAGTTTCTGCCTTCGAGTTCGGGAACATGTGCAGGATTACAGTTTTTACACTGAGATTCTAAAATAAAGATATAAATTATCATGGTTATATTATTCCGAATAAAGGCAAGGCTAAAATCTCTAAAAAAATAGTATTTTAATTGCTTCCGCTTCTCTCTTTTAAGAACTTCCCGATGTTGACGTTCCATTGCATTCATAATCATCCGGTAACCATTATAACCTACACATATTATAACGAGTTATTTTAGATCAAGTGAATTTTATATATTTTGTTTATATTTATTGACACGCCTACAGGTTAGATTAGGTTTTTATTGACACCAGTGTGTAATTCTATGATTGAACACCATCATTTTAAAAAAATCACTACGTATAAAGGAGTGTCATTTCTTTCACAATGCATCTGACCATCCTGACGTTAGTGGCGTACACCACTGTGTAGGGACGGCCAGCAATCTGTTTCATAAAATCGATAATTCTATCGATTCGAGTCAAAGCATGATTCACAAAAATCGAGATTGAAATCTTCGATCAATATTATTTGATCGAAGATTCAAATAGATTTTTGGATTAATATTTTATTTTACCGTTTTATATGTTTAATTAATAATAAGTAAATAGTTTATAGTTACCTATGTGAAGATTTTTTTTGTAATAAATAGTCGACATTTTGTCATTTTTGTCGTAAAAGTGATTTACACACTTATACTGCCTATTAATGTCTTTGTATACTGAATTAACATAATTAAGTGTAAAATATGGTTCTACGGAAGAGTTTGACGGGTCAGAGTAATTATCTAATAATAATACTGAATTCGATCTTAGTGTGCGTGAAAAAATTGATTATCGATTTATCGATCTCAGATTGCCATTCGCCATAATCACATCCCTCCCTAGTGGGGATTCCCTACTTGCAAAATGCACACCAAGCGTCGTCCCTTTCATTCACGACTCACGTCAGGTTTCATTGCCGTTGTGTTAATGTGTACTGTGCGATTATTGTGTTCTATTTCTAACGACCATTGCTAGTAATTCATAAAGGATTCAACTGTTTTGCTCATGATGAGATGCCTAAACTGTGGTATATCCGTAAGACGGGTTCAAAGGCATATTATGTCAACGCTTGCCCTACAACTGCAAGCGAGACTTGCCCGATGATTGAACAATCAGGTATGTACGAGTACCTATACTACATTGAAATAATACTATTTACAAAAAGACAACTATAAAGTCTGGTAGTTCGATTACATGTGAGCAAAACTTAACAAAGCAGCGTTTATTTGGTGGTTTACATGACCCAGGCCTATGTATACTCAATCTATTATGTTTATTGCTACACATGGCTGTATAGGATAGTCACACACAAGTCTGTACCGCCATAGAATTTCATATAATACGTATTTTAACTAAATGATATTTATATTTTTCAGATGCCTTTAAGATGCATATTATGTGATGTGACCCCTGTTTCAATTTATTGAATACCGAACAGGCTGACAATGAAAGATTGCAAGGCCATATTATGGTCTGTCGTGGGTGTGGTCTCTCTCTCAGAGGAATGCGTTTCTATGTGATTCCTGCAGATAGCCAATTACTACCTATTATTTTCCATGATAATTATCAGGTAAGATGTTTGATTATCTAATTGTAGGTATTAATGATACAATGGTTATTTGAGCAAAGTATAACTTTTTTATATTCTGCTATTCATTATTCTACTTTTCATATAATGTGAAGGTGCAGTAATTCTATGGGCTGGGTTACAACTAACAACTATGCTGTATTTTTCATATTCATTCTGTAGGTGGATGACCAATGATCAACATTGTAATGGCATTTAAAACTATATATTAATAAGTCATTCTATTTTAGAATGTGACAACAATCTATGCGTGTCGGGCCTGTTGGACTCGAGCGAATCGTCAGTTGATTCAGGATTCATCAAGGGATTTACAAGAGAATGTTCAGCCAGTCCAAAAATCAACACCACTGTCTCCACCATCACCACCACCGCTACCACAGCCAGCAGTACCGCTACCACAGCCAGCACATGCGGCATCAGGTTACGGGTGGGCGTTTTGGGGGGCTGTCTTATGTAATTTTGACATTCGAAAAGTGCTGATATTCAGCCTAGTTTGAATTAGTATAAAGTAAATTAAAATAATTAATTAGTTCAAATTATAGTTTTACTATTGAGTGTAATCCTCATCCCTTCACTAATAACATTTTTGTTTCCTGAGCCACATAGAGCATAGTAATTGTAGTCAATAGCTGACTGTCGCTTGTAATTGGGTTGGCTCCACAGGGGAGCTACCACGCACTTACAGAATACCAACGTGAAGGAACAACATAATGTTGCTGCGCTTCGAACGGTGCGTAAGAGAACCGGAAGCCCAGGGTTTGGTGTGGGAAAAGGGTGGCAACGCATCAGCAATAACCCTGGTTTTTTGGATGTCAATGGGCGGCGTTGATTAACGTCAGGAGACCCGCATGCTCGTTTGCCCCCTTGATGGTTTTTAAAAAAAAACTAAGCGCTTCGATGGCGTGTCGAATAGTAGAAAATCATTCTCAAACTCGATAACCGCAACGCCTAGCGCCATCTCTTATCGAAAACCAGTTATTTAGTGAAAACTTATCTTTATTTTTCTCAGTTTCCTTATCTTTTAGACTCGTGAAACTTTTTTATCTGTAAACTACAGAATATAACAATTCCAAAAATAAAACAATATTTGCTGCACATTGATGTTGATACATAGGCAGGCGCCCATTGTCCCACTGGTCATGTCCTTTCCGCATCATAAACTAATAATGTTAAAAGACATGGGCGGTTTGTGTTATTCTTCCGAGGATGTTTACAAAATATGCCTGTCAACCGAGATCATCATACGTCATTTAATAAAGGAGAGTAGTGGTAAATCTCTTTCTTCCAAATACAACTTCACTTACATCACAGTGAATACCTTAAAATGTTTCATCGAGAAAGATGTATTTTCTTGTTTAACTCAGCATGCACTTGATCAACCTTCCACATTTAACCACAGAATTCATCTAATTCGAGCGATAATAAATAAATACGCAACTATTCGTTTATATCACGAAGCAAAAGTTTCAAATGATTATTTTTCTGAGCGTCAGAAATTAACTAAACTAATTTTGTTTAAAGGTAAATAAGTTTATATTCAATTTCAATGATGGTCTTTTATTTCACTTCGTTCATTCTCTTTTTCGATTTAAAAAGACATAGGTAAATGCATATTTTTTTTTTTTTACTTTTGTATTAATTGGCCTATTTTATTATTAATGCAGTTTGAAATAGAGCATGCATTGTAGGTACAAAAGTAGTGTCACTTCTGCGGTGTAAAATCTATAAGGACGACATTTTATAACACTTTGTTCCATGAAACGCGTAAACGCCATGAAATTCCCGGCGCTTACGACGTTTTGGTCGCGAGAAAACTATACGTTTTAAGAGGTCTAGCGCTGCATCTTTTATAGTTTGGTGAGACGACACCTAATGTTTACGCGCTGCAGCAAATGCTGAGTGAATCTACGGTACGCTCGCCCCGCCCAGCACCCCGGCTGTCATCCTGTTATGACACTGTTTTTGCTTCGGATAGCCTCTCTATACGTAGTACTTTATCTCAGTGACTGTTACACGGATACTGATTACGTTTACTTCGGCTAGTGTTACACGGATTCTGATAAGTGTTTTTGTGATTTTGGACTTGTCTTCGTTTTCACTCAAACAGGACACCATGAGTGAATGGAGGATACATTGTATTAACTGCAATATATGTGTGAATTCATCGAACACACAAAGCCGCTATCTCGTTCTCGAACAAAACACGAGAGTCATCTCTTCGTTTTCACTCAAACAGGACACCATGAGTGAATGGAGGATAGATTGTATTAACTGCAATATATGTGTGAATTCATCGAACACACAAAGCCGCTATCTCGTCCTCGAACAAAACACGAGAGTCATCTCTCTAATCAGCAACTGGATATCTCCAGTTATAGTAAGTTTTATATTTAATTAAAAAACAACGACGGGTCCCAAGAACAAAATCAAATAAAAAATATTTACGCTATGATTTTTTGAATTTCTTTGTATTTAAATAATAAGATAGTGTTCGATTGGTTATTTCATTAAATAAAAGGATATTAAACAGAAATAAAATAGAGCCATGTAGTTTTCGGTGTATGTAACATGTAACATAATTAACGCACATCCTGAAAGTAGTTTGTTCAGAATCGTTTACTGAATTGATTTCTATAATTTTTAATATCGGTAATTTTTTATCCCAAAAATAAGTAAAAGTACGTAAATTGCAGTCACACTACCCGTGTACAGTCAAAACTAACTAAAATGGACCGTAACTCAAGGCAATAATACTTTTAAAAGTGCAGTTTTATTTGTATTAATACAAATTCCGTCATTAAATACAAAATAAAGAAAAATGAACCTTATTTCAAGCAAGTTAAAAGTCTACAAATACATTTAGTAAACCGATTTAACCGCACGCACACACTAACAGGCACTGGACAAAGGACACAATAGTTAAAACAACAAAATAATATGTCATGCTTGTTTTCGTTCCCTTTCTCCTGCAAACTAAAAACCTGGGATAGAGCGGGATAGCCACCAAGATACCGCGCGGCGCGGGCGCGGCAACGATGAAAGAAAGAAAGCTATTAGTCACACGCGGACATTATTAGTGGAAAGACTTCGTAGTGTTTGCAAATAATTTTTCGCGCGCGATGTCTTTCCAATACACAAATATTCAGTACACCGAAATGGTGAGGACTTTGGCACGGTGTAGTGATAATGTGGCTCTAGCTTGCAGAACATTCAACTATGGTACCAGAGTAGACCGCAGGACAATGTTAGCTGCTACTCAGCGGCTTTGCGACCACGGAACGTTCCGTCCGAACACGGCCATCGACAGGGGAGCCAATGTGCGTACACGTACTCGTCTTCAAAACGAAATACTGGACTATTTTGATGAGAATCCCCATGCCAGTACCCGAGAAGCAGCGCCACGTTTTGAATGTAGCCATATGCATGTGTGGAGAACACTTCGTGGTGATAAAGAACAACCATTCCACCTCAGAAGATGCCAGGAGTTGACTCCAAACGATTACGCACCTCGCTTGCAATTCAGCCGCTGGTTATTAGAAAATTGGCGGCGGAACATAATTTGGACAGATGAAAGTACATTCACACGTGTGGGGATGTACAATCAACACAACACACATTTATGGATGCACGAAAATCCTCACGCATGCAGAGTGGATTCCTTCCAACACCGTTTCTCAGTTAACGTCTGGGCCGGTGTCATTGGTACATACATACTGGGGCCTGTGTTTTTACAAAGATTAACAGGAGACGCATATTTACTGTTTTTACGAGAAACTCTACCTACGCTGCTAGAAGACATACCTCTTCATAATTTACAAGAGATATTCTACCAACACGATGGTGCCCCTGCTTATTTCACTAGGAGTGTTCGACAGCACCTTGATGATGAGTTTGGAGAGCGCTGGATCGGTCGCGGCGGCCCTGTTCATTGGCCTCCCAGATCAGCTGATTTAACGCCTCTTGACTTTTTTTTTGTGGGGGACGTATTAAATCGTTAGTTTATTTTAGTGAGACGACAAGTGCCGAGGACCTAAAACATAGGATAGTGAACGCTTTTGAAATAGTGAAAAATGACACTGAAGTTCTTTCTAAATTAAAGCATCAATTAGGAAAACGGGCATTAAAATGTATTGAACAAGGTGGTGGACATTTTGAAAGTGTTTTAAAAATACAACGTCGTATGAGTGTTTAGGAAATCAGTAAGTTAAGTATTTGATTTTTTAAATTATTGTAAATACATATCTTGATTCACATCTTTCAAACACGCCGTCTTAGAATAATGTTGTCGTATCGCCTCTTTTTAGCAGTTCATTATTATTTACATTAGCAAAACATTTTGTAACGAATATTGCCTATTGGCATTGTATCATAATTAATAAACAAAATTATTGAGTGGACAGTCCAAAGCCTGAACAGTGTGATGGAAAGATACAATCAAAAATGTAGACAATAAACAGCTCGGAGTTCGGACATCTGTTAACCGCTCTCTCGACCAGCTGCGCGGGGTTTTTCCCGTTAATTGTTCATATTTCTCGTAAACAATCGTGTATTGTCGCCTTTTTTCGGCACTAATTGCAACGTGTGCGACTGTGTGCGTTCGTGGATTTGTACTGTGACCACAACATTCTTCCAGAATTAGGATAACTAATTTAATAAATAATCAATACCTAAACATGTTTAATTAAAAATTCTGTGTACGTATTATGATTATAACACAATATACTAATTGGGGTGTCTGAGGGTGTGCGTTAATTACGTTACATATTGTATAATACACTAAGAATAATTAAGTAATAAAATACATTTTGTTTTATTTTTTCATACAATGTTCTTAGGACCTGTCAATATTATCAAACTTCTAAAAACTTCTTTAGTGCCATTTGCAATTCTTGTAGATATTCTTCTAGATATATATATATTTTTTTTTCTAGTACCTACCTATATTTGTCATTCATTATTTTTTAGGTAACTGAAGAGGACTACATTTGCGAGGCATGTTTTTATTTAGCAATGCAAAGTGTCAATGATGAGCTTCATGGAAACAATGATCGGTGTGCAGGTCCATCTCGTCATGGTCACAGAGAAGTTTGCTTGCTGTGTGGACGATCATTGGTCAAACTCCAAAGCCACTTAGTTCTGAGTCCGACTACATCTTCAAATCATGCAAAAATTGTTGAAATAGTTGAGAGAACAATAGCACCTCGTCAGGTAAATGCTAAACAATTAATTTTACTTATTGTATTGTACTAAAGTCATTATTTTGCAGACTTTATTTAAAATGTATAAAGAAATTGGCATTAGTTATCATTACTTACAAATATTTTAGATATTTTTTAGTATTAAAAAAAACAACTGCTTCACACATTAATAATTGCATAACTCAATGAAATGTACTAAACAGCTCATATTATGAAGTTCTCAGTGTTTTTATTAATTGTTGTATAAGTGGTCTCTGCATTGGATGCATATTGATTTTTATTGCATTCGATTAACACTTAAATTGAGAAGTTACATATGCATACTACCCCAGATTAATGAAAATGTAAACTTCATTACATACGCTGTTGTCTTGTTTACAGATATTACAATCTGATTGTCTGTGCCATGCCTGTTTCATGAAGGTGAAAAGAGACGCCATTCGTAGTGATGTACATGATGAAGCTAGAAATCTTGACTACATGCAACCTGGGAGTTCAGGACTTCAGTCTCAAACTCTGGAACCACCAGTGGATGCGGTGCCCCCTACTGACCCCAGTGAGGCTTCAGAAGAATTCCGTGAATCAGCAAGTCCAGAAGTTCATGTTCATCACGAACCTACTGAAAATCCTCTCATCGTCCCGGATACTATTATGCGGAATTATAAAAGAGCTCCAAATTCAGCATCTCATTGCGTTTTTTATGGATGCGATCAAATGTTGAGTCTTCATAAAATGTCAGATCCACTACGAAGAACACTTTTAATCAATCATAGATTTTATGTACCCATCCTGGCCAGAGTCTGCACAAACCACTTATTACAAAATAGTTGGGATTCCCTATATGATGCAGAGAACAGCCGATCTAACTTCACCGTTGATCAACTAGAACACATGCTGTCGATTATTAGTGTAGATAAACCATTTCTTGATTTTAGCAGTATGGAGTCAATAGAACAAATGGATGATCATTTATGCAGTTACTGGATGGGTATGACCAAAAATAATTTACTGTCTTTATTAGCCGAGTTACCCCGAATCCTAGAGATGCACAGGGGTATATTAGGATTAGCATGTGTCCTAATAAAGATGCGAACAGGAGATTCAGATAACAGGATTTCCACACTGCTACAAATACCACGCACTACTTTAGAGCGTCTAATGAGTAAAGTCAGAGTTATTTTACTACAAGACTTTGTAACAAGAAACTTAGGGTTAAATCATACAGGGTGACTGGAAATTAGTGGCGGAGCCGTTAAGGGGAGGTAGTCTAGGGTTATTCCGACAGATATCACTATGAGACCTACCGTCCTTACTTAACCCTTTCCAAGATATTCCTACATAAAGAGTGTAACCCAAAAATTCGTCCAAAAAATTTTCAAATAGTAATAAATCCTAAAAAAAAGTGATTTTGGCCTACTTTTTTTTGTTTTGCAACAAAGATATTCTAAATAAGTAATATTAATTGTAAAATTTCCGCAACTGTCATTATTTTATGCAAAAACTGCTAAACAAAAACGAAAAATGTAAAAAAAATTCTTTGATGGCTGATAAAACATCAATTTTCTTTAAAAAGTCACCCTTTATTATTACGTACAAAATAATTAAAAAACTTCTACGTTTTGTTCCCTTTCGAACTAGATATTAAAGTCCAAAATCGGTTGAGGAACAATGAAGATATGGTCAATGGAAAAAAACCCGTCGAACCCGTGTAGAGCCCTTTGTTCTGAGAACAAAGGACTCGGTCGACGCGCACGAGTCGAGCTTGCCCCTCCCTCTTGCTCAGTCCGCTCTTACGGTTTACTGTGTTCGGATGTGCTTACTTTTTCTCAGTTTTGATTTTTCTAACGACTTGGCTTTTTCCTGGACTTTTGTATTTGATTCTCTTCCCGACAACTTGGATTGTGCCCTGTTTTCTGTGACTCCTTACGATTTGGCTGTGTGGTTTATCGGACCAATAATGGCAGGAAGAACATCGTTTAGTAACGAAGAATACGCAGATATTCTTTTTTATTACGGAGCTGCCAGAGGAAATGCTGAACAAGCTCGTCGTGAATATGGCGAAGTATTCCCTAATCGTCGACTGCCTGATGCCCGCGTATTCTCTCGAACCTTCCGGCGGGTGCGAGAGCGCGGTACCGTCGTAAGATACCAAGGTAAGAGAAAGTTATTAATATTAAAGCATGTTCAAACCAGAGATTTCTCCATACAAAATGTAGTTCCTTCCTGTACAGGCCGCTCTACATTACTGCGCCGCCGCTAGTTTCTAAACTTTTTTGTTTTTAGGTGATGCAGGTAGACCTCGACTGGATGTCAGGGACGACGAAGAGGAAATTTTAAATTATTTCCAAAGAGACCCTACGCTGTCTACACGAATGATAGCTCGCCGTATGGGACGCTCTCAATGGAAGGTGTGGTACACTCTTCACGAAAATGACCTCCATCCTTACCATTACACACCTGTTCAGGCCATAGAAGAAGGGGACCCATTAAGAAGAGTGCAGTTTTGCAGATTTTTAATAAATGCGGACGTTGAAGATAGGAATTATCTCAGAAAAATTTTATGGACTGACGAGTCCAAGTTTGATAAGGACGGCATTACGAATTATCATAATGCTCATTACTGGAGTGAACGAGCCATGGGTAATCCACACCTAAAAAGACAAAAAGGTTCACAGAGAAGGTTTAATTTAAATGTGTGGATGGGTATAATTAATAACCGCTTGATTGGACCACATTTTCTACCACAAAACCTCGATGGGGTTGAATATGAAAATTTACTGAGGAATGTATTTTTTGAATTAATGGAAGATGTGCCGCTAGAAACGAGGCGAAACATGATATTCATGCATGATGGCTGTCCGGCGCATTTTAGGCTAGCTGTGAGAAGTTGGCTAGACCAAAACTTCCCCGACCGATGGATAGGTAGAGGTGGTCCAATACCATGGCCGGCACGTAGCCCCGACCTCACACCCATGGACTTCTTCGTGTGGGGTCGAATGAAAACTTTAGTTTATGCCACTGACGTCCCTGTACCAAACGTTGAAGATTTGCGCAACAGGATAATCCACGCAGCGCAGGAAATACAAAGGGAGCTTACAGACTCAAGGGTTGTAAAAACGGGTGTCGTAAGAAGAGCACGAGCTTGTATTAGAAATAATGGTGGACACTTCGAAAATGAACTCTAAACAGTTTTTTTTTTCAATAAAGTTTTATTCTTCAGTAGTTTGGTTTTTTCTTTCATTTTTATTATTAGTCTTATCTTGATGGTTCCTTAACTGATTTTGGATTTTAATATCTCATTTAAAAGGGAACAAAACGTAGAAGTTTTTAAATTATTTTGTACGTAATAATAAAGGGTGACTTTTTAAAGAAAATTGATGTTTTATCAGCCATCAAAGTATTTTTTTTACATTTTCCGTTTTTGTTTAGCAGTTTTTGCATAAAATAATGACAGTAGCGGAAATTTTACAATTAATATTACTTATTTAGAATATCTTTGTTGCAAAACAAAAAAAAGTAGGCCAAAATCACTTTTTTTTAGGATTTATTACTATTTGAAAATTTTTTGGACGAATTTTTGGGTTACCCTCTTTAAGTAGGAATATCTTGGAAAGGGTTAAGTAAGGACGGTAGGTCTCATAGTGATATCTGTCGGAAAAACCCTAGACTACCTCCCCTTAACGGCTCCGCCACTAATTTCCAGTCACCCTGTATAACTAGAGAAGAATTGCTTCAGCACAATTTGATGATTCCAAATGCATTATATAATGAAAACAATTTACAAACAATTGTAATCTGTGATGGAACATATATTTATTTAAATAAAAGCAGTAATTATATGTTCCAAAAAGAGTCATACTCATTACATAAATATAGAAATCTTCTCAAACCATTTATGATTGTAACATGTGATGGATATATTTTAGAGTGTTATGGCCCCTACAAGGCTACCACATCAGATGCGGACATAATGAAGTCTCTATTTCTCAATGAAAATTCTCCAATCAGACGTTATTTTCAAGAAAATGATGTATTTATTTTAGACAGGGGTTTCAGGGACAGCATCAGCTTACTAGAGAGCTGCAATTATAAGGTGTATGTACCAGAGTCTCTAAGTGAAGGTGAACACCAATTGACTACTGCCCAAGCAAACAGGAGTCGCTGTGTAACAATTTGTAGATGGGTAGTAGACGTGATCAATGGATATTTTAAAAGAGATTATAGATTATTTAGGTTTGACCATTTCAATAAAACAGTGCCAAATATGATGGCTTATTTTCAGATAGCAGCAGCATTAATAAATAAGTTTGGTGTTCGCCTACATGACAGAGTTGATGCTGGCCAAATTGTTAATTTAATTCGAGAAAGGATGCCCTTAGAAAATAATTTATCGAGAGCAGTCAACTTATTAAATCTAAATAGACGGGCATCCTTTTTCAGGAGTATCACAGCCCATGACTATAATGTTCTGTTCCCCCGTCTAGAATTTAATGAACTGATATTATTCGCCTTGGGAACGTACCAAATACGTCAAGCTCGTTCATATTATGGTGAACATGTACGTTTCCATGGCGGATACAGAATTGAAGTGTGCAGAGAAATGTTGAACATGGATGAGTTTAATTTGAGAGGTAGTGGGGAGAATTCATTGATAAGGGGAAAAATTAAGTCAAGGCATATTGGCAGGCGGCAATACTATGTCTATATTTTAATAGAAAATAATTTAAATGGACTACAAGGCATAACTGAGTATTGCTGCAACTGTCTAGTAGGACGTCGCACTGTTGGTTGTTGTGCACACGTAATGACGTTGGTGTGGTACCTTGGATGGGCGAGGTACCAAAGCAATATAGTACCTCCAGCAGCATTTTTAGATGATGTAGTAGTCAGAGAAGACTTATAATAAAATTAATTACCTAATGTGCTGTTTTATTTTTACTTCATTTCCCAACTTACCTTTTATTTTTCAATGAGTAGGTAATATATTATTATAAAAGCACTTAATTCGTGAAGGTAGATACTTCCCATATTATTTACTATAAATCTTACAATACAGAATTATCATTTTACTTTTAAATAAAATGTCAATAAATAACCCGCCCCAGATCGTTCCCGTTGCAAAGGTGCCCATAACACTCGCTGAATAGCGATGGCCATCCTTTGCACCAAGAACGAGCCGGACCGGGAGAGTCACCCGTTGGCTCCCCGAGCCACCCCTATGGCCCAAATCTCCTACAGGCCTCCGCACTCCCAACTGCCCAGTCTCCACAGGCACTGGCAAAATGGTAAAGCTGATCCAAGAAAGCGTACTTCAGCCTTTTTTTAGAGCCGGCGTCCTCAGCAGTGGCAGAGGCATGGTGCGTCTACTGGTGTGGTGGGTGGTGGTTTACTATACTTTTTGGTAGATACTTACTATGGATTTGTTGTAAATTGTAAAACTGATAGTTTGTACATAAATTCGTTTGACAGTTAATTACATAACCTCAAATATTGTTTTCAATATAACATTTTTACCTTATTGTCAAATCGAACCACGTTTTTACAGTGGTTAATCTAAGACTTATTAAATATTTTGATTTGATTCACGTCACTATACATCATCAGAAAAAAAAAACCGAGTGTGCTTATGACCACACGACTGAAGTGAAACTTCAAACGTATTTGGCTATGAGAGGAAGAAAGAAAGAAAATGTGCGCGCGCACTGCTTTCTCTTGCTTATATCCCCCACTCAACTCCCGTTCGCCTCGCCCGTAGCCCTTAGACATGGGTCGTACTTGCAAAATCGAGTACCAGGGCTTCCAAGTACGTCCACCTTAAGAAACCAGGGCCTAAAACCAGGGCTCGAGATACTTTCAAGTATTTTCTATCTGCATCGAAAACTGATCCATAACTTCATACAAATAAGAAGTACAATCACGTAATCAAACAAAAGCCCTTTTGGAAGTAAAAAGTACTTGCATAGGAAATTGATCCGTGAATTCCTATAAATAAGGAGCACAATCGCGTTTACAAATAAATACTTTTACAAACCATTAAAGTAAAAATACTTGCATACGAAATTGTTCCGTAGACTCTTACCACACCTCGGACACTCCATACAACGCTCGCAAAATAATTACCTATTACTACTACATAAACAAATGACGTTTGTATACGTGCAAATGTGTGCGTGAAATCTAGTAGCGTAAAAAAAAATGGCGCGGAAAGCAATTTGTGTCGGGGAACCGAACGACGTCGGCGGCGGCGCTGCCCGAACGTGTGCATTATTATGAAGTGACCATGTAGTTCAATTGTTTATTTATATAGTCGGGTTCGTAATGAAATAAAAACACTAAAATAGTTTAGTTTAAATGACTAATCTGTAAATAATGGGTTATTAAATCGCATGTTATTAAAAATGCGAAATCATACAAACAGTATATGTAAATACGAATTCGGAAAAGCATCACAATATCCAACCATCGTGATTAAAACTCAAATAAAACTTTTAAATCGCATAATTGTGTGTCAGCAATACAGCGCTGCGGTTCGCGAGCGCCCTTGCTAAAGAGTCGGCGACGAATACCTCGAAGTGCGGGGTGAGGTGCGGTATCTGATATGAGGGCGAGGAAGGGAGTGTCCTTTCTGTACGTAGTACTATTAAGTATTCTGTGCTCTTACTGATAAGGAGTATGATCGCATTTGCGAAAACAAACGCGGTTGTTGAACTATTTGAGTACCTAAGTACTCGAGCGTCGAGGCACGACGGAGCGAGATACTTTCAAGTATTTTCTATCTGCATAGAAAACTGATCCATAACTTCATACAGATAAGAAATACAATCGCGTATTCAAAAGCCCCGTTGGAAGTAAAACTACTTGCATAGGAAATTGATCAATGACTTTGAATAAATAAGGAGCAAAATCGCGTTTACAAATAAATACTTGCAAACTATTAATGTAAAAAAAACTTTTTAAGAAAAAAAAAACGACTTCCAAAAAAAACTTTACAAAGTGAAAAATAACTTTAATTTCGGAAGTCGGTGTCTTTGGATCTTTATTTTAGTTTTTTGCCACCGACTTCCGAAATTAAAGATATTTTTCACTTTGTAGTGTTTTTTTGAAAGTCGGTTTTTTTTTTTTCTTAAAAAGTTTTTATTTCACGCTTTTTAGTGGGTCTGCTTATAATTTATCTAAGTTACAATAGCCTAGTGATCATCGCCTTTTACAAACAAAATATTGCTTTTCCCGATACAGGGAAGTTAATTGTTGAGGAGTTCTCCAGATCCACCATCAGCTCCGTATCACCATTCACATTGTGACGAGCATAAATTGCTTAGCAACCATATTAAAGTAATCGAATCGCAACCCGTGAAATACTTAGATATTATTGAGTAGTTCCGGTGGCCATCTGTGGTCTTCATCATCAGTTCCACATCACCAAATAGTGCTTTCCGAGAGCAAATGCACGAATTACTATAAAAAATACCCAAATCGCTATAGGTGTGCCTATAATATTTGAAGAGTTCCTTCGATTTCTCCAGGATCTCATCATCAAATCCTGCCCTGATGTTTTTAGACTAGATGCTGATAATCCTGGCTGCAGCATCAGGCCAGACTTGTCAACATTGCATTGAACTTAAAATTTAGTCCTGTTTAAAATGAGCCCAAACACGACTACGGTGCTGTAATTTCAAGGTTGGTGCTTTTTCTAATGCTCCTGGCTTCAGCATCAGGTCTTTATGTACTTCGGTGTTCCTCATTAACAGTACGTTTATCCACACATCGAGCCCTTTTCAATGAGCCTTAACACGATATATCTGCTGTTAGTTGTCGAGGAGTTAGGTACTCTGCAGACTATCCTGACTGCAGCATCAGGTCATGACTTGATGATCATGAGACCAAATGTGGCAAATGCCCTATCAAACATCAAAACAATTGACTAAAACAGTCCTTGCCTGTTCGAGTAACTTCTTACTGTTAAGGAGTTGTACCTTCCATCATCAGCCCAGCTACCTGAGATGGTGACAACCATACGCAAATACACAAGATACTTCGTAAAATATGCGAAAAACAATAAGTGAGCCTATCAAATTTAAAGGTTGCCCTCGATTACTCTAAGATCCCATCATCAGATCCTAACTTGGTGACAGTGGGACCACCTCAAAACTATCTACTTTGGAACAAAAAAAGAATTTTGAAAATCCGTCGACAATTGGCGGAGTATTCGATGAACAAACATACAAAAAAAAAAACATACAAACAGCCGAACATAGTACCTCCTCCTTTTTGTGAAGTCGGTAAAAAATACTTGCATACGAAATTGTTCCAAAAGGAGCATGATCGCATTTGCGAAAACTAACGCGGTTGAGTACCTACGTATTTGAGCGAGTAGCCGTATAAGATACTTAATAGTCTTGCAAGTATTTTGAGTCGGTACCCGGTGTGCGTACTTGGAAGCAAATACCTGGTGTAAAAACCCGGTCGCATATTTATGCGACCGGGACCGGGTTTTTACACCAGGTATTTCCAGCTATTTTTTACGTACCTTCCCTACTCGCGATCACACGTTTTCGTAACGCATTCGCCAGTTTACTCCCCAAGTCAAGCGCGCCTAAAGAAGTTTCACTTCAAAAATAGAATGACAGGTCATCGCATGTATGGAGCGTGGTCATGATTCTTTGTGTCATAAGCAGTGTGTATATCTGTGGGTGGGGGACAATAAAGTTTTAAAGGAGACTGTTAAAATTTGTATGGGAAGTGGTCTATGATCCAATAGCGATACTGTACAGGTATTTCTGTGGGAATACCTCAACTATACCCTTGTGCAAAGGGGCATCAAAATCTAACCCGGCAGTTTTGAGAAAAAATAATACTTTAAAATTCACATTTCTTGCTACATTTTTATATTTTGAAAACGTTTTAACGGGAATTTCTGACTTTATACTAATTAATTAATGTGGTTTTCTGCTAAACAAAGACACTTACCACCTCGACAGTGCTGAATTTCAGTTTTTTTTTTGACTACAAAAAGGAAGGAGGTTCTCAGTTCGTCGGAATCTTTTTTACATTTTTTAATATTTATATTCACCGATTTCTCGACGACGGCTGAACTGATTTAGAAAATTCTTTTTTTGTTTGAAAGGGTATACTTTACCAAGTGTTCCCATTGTCACCAGGTCAGGTTTGAACGGGTATTTCTGACTTTATTAATGTGTTTCTCTACTAGGCAAAGTCACTTGTTCCTTCAACTTTTTTTTGTACTTACCGATTTTTACGCATTTTTTAAATATTTATGTAGGAGGGATACGTCTTAAAACAAAAAAATACTCCAAAATACGAAAAATAAGAAGGAACTCTATTTATACTCGTAGCAGCAGAAAAAGGGTGTATGTAAAAAAAACTTTATACATCACTACATAGTACAAAACAAAGTCGCTTCCCGCTGTCTGTCCCTATGTATGCTTAGATCTTTAAAACTTCGCAACGGATTTGAAGTCGGTTAAAATCGAAACAAATACTATAATCTAGGAAAGAAACACATTAATTAAGTAAGTATTATAAAGTCAGAAATACCCTTTAAAACGTTTTTAAAATAAAAATGTTATCATGAAATTATGTATTCTGAAATATTATATTTCTCAAAACTGCCGGGTCAGATTTTGATGCCACTTTGCACAAGGGTATAGTTGAGGTATCCCCACAGAAATATTGTAACAATATCGCTATTGGTTCATAGACCACTTTTTAATGTTATCATGAAATTATGTATTCTAAAATATTATATTTCTCAAAACTGCCGGGTCAGATTTTGATGCCAGTTTGCACAAGGGTATAGTTGAGGTATCCCCACAGAAATATCGTAACAGTATCGCTATTGGTTCATAGACCACTTTTTAACAGTCTCCTTTCTCAAAATTACATCATTTTCGTCATCTTCACAATTTCCGGTACCAATAAAAGATAAGTTGCTAAGGACAGCTGTTTTAAGACCAGCAACAAACTGTCCAGCAGTGGGATTTGTATTGCAGCCGCAATTGGCCCGAATGCAACCGAAAAGGTTTTCTAGTGGGTCCTGCTGGAGCCTCCTTGTTTCCAAACTTTTTATAGATTTATTTCTACTAATATTTCCCCAGATTCGCTCTATTCCATTGATGGACCAAATCCATCCTTCTTGGGATGGAGGGCGTCGTCTGCATTCCAAAAATGTCAAGTCTTTAAAAGAAGTCTTCATAAAAGCGAAATGTTTCAGATGCGGTGATTTTTTTTTCATATTAGTTGAAAATGCTTTCCCCCTTCTTAAGTCGGGTGTGCACGCGTTGACGCTATCGAACAGCTTGTCCATATTTGTAATAACATTGGCTGTAGTGACAGCTTCTGAAGAGAGTTCCCCTGTAAACAAAACACATAATTTAAGATCTTACATAACATAATCAGCCTATAATGTTCCCACTGCTGGGACACAGGCCTCCTCTCAGTGAGAGGGAGTGGGCTGTAATCCACCACGCGGGCCCAGTGCGGGTTGGCAGATGTCACATGTCTTTGAATTTAAGATCTTAAGAATTACATAAATAGGATTTACAGTATGTTACAAGTCAACCCAAAAAAGTCAGTTCAGTAAATAATTATTTGAATCAAATATTACAAGATTATACTTTATAATAATTATAAGTTTTATTTACCTTGTGAAATTTTAGCATACATCCCCCCAGCAACTGAATGGCTTAAAACTTGGGCAGCTAGCTTTACCTTCATCTTCTGCTTTGTGTTCGGGTTCAAATGTTCTTGTTTTAAACAAGGCGCAAATACGAAATTGGGGTTGGTGTTATCTACCTCGTAAAACTCTTTTATATGGCTCCATTTAGCAATACCTGTAACAAAAGTGAGTCTAAAATTTCCAGTAAATTGGAAATATGTATTATATTATGATTGTTATAAAACAAAACATCTTACCAAATCCAATTTGATTGTTCGATGTTATATTTGTAGGACATTTAATATCATACTTTAGAAACATATTTCTAAAGCATTTGAGCAAATGCTTTAGCTTTAACTGCTACATATCTTGACAAAATAGAAAATAAAAGATCATAATGCTTACCTCCTTTATAAGAACTGACAGCCTATCTGCAGTCACAAATCCGCTAGAAAAATAGTAAGCAATTGGCTGCTTCAGCTTTTTCCGAATTCCAGCAATCATAAAGACAAGGGCATGTGTTGCCATTTGTGGTGACCTGCCCTGCAATGCATGGTCTTGATACCCCTCAATCAAGTCTTCCTTCTTGTTATAAAACAAATTCTTTTTTATTGACATTTCGTCAAACATCAGGATATATTGGTTTTCTGATGGATTCTGTTCCTTAATTGTTTTATTCAAAACATTAAAAATTTGGTCCTTAATACCAACAGTCATGTTGAACTTGTTTAATAATGTTTTTAGTGAACTGGGTGTTGGCAGGCAAATCACCCTTCTTAATAATTTGTAGAAGTAAACGTACTAAAATAGTTGACAATGACGTTGACATACCTCAAGACATAAACTAAAAACGCCTTTGTACGCCTTGCCAGCCTATAAAGTTTTTATTGTTTCTAATTTCCCTTTTCAGGGCTTATCTGCGGTATGTTTAGCAGTTATAAGGTATATTATAATTTAATAACATTTAAACTGTAGAAATAAAAAATTAAAAACCAATTTGATTTATAAAAACTGTAACGAAAAATTTACCGATAAAATTACGGTTTTTATTTTTTTCATGCGGTAATATTTACACCAAATATGATTCTAATATGAATTGAATTGTAGGCGATTCTGCTATTATGTGTCACCATTTTACGAAAATTAGAGGAATTGCTAATGATCTGCTGGGAATTCGGGAAATGAATTTCATTTAGAGGAATTGCTTAAAGTGGCGTTTTTAGCCCCCCAGGAGTAGGTTATTGACATCTAGTTATTATCAGGCATATTTGATTAACTACTGTGGGCGTACTGTGGGTAGTGTTGGTTATTGCGCAATAGAAAAACCGTTTGTAGTTCAAATCAAATTATAATATCACGAACAAATTAATCACACTAGCAAATCACACACTGTAGGTACAGGACAACTAGATACACAGTAAAATAATTATGTACAGTAACAAAGTAATTGCGAACCAATCGTAGGATCGATTACTGTTCGTATAGTGAGCCACCCAAGTAAACCGACAGGTTTGTCGGGAGCTAGTGCTCTGTCAGGAGTCGAGTCCGAACACCGACTGACTCTCAACGACTGTCACTGACTGTGACTGACTGTCACTGACTGTCACTGACTGTCACTGACTGTCACTGACTGTTATTGACTGTCCGGCACAAACGAGTGCGCTCAGTTATAAAGGTTTGTCCCCACTACGCACTCGCCCCACAACAACTCTGTCCAATGGCGTACGGAAATACGTCATCGTGTTTACTTGATACAAAATATTAAAATGTGCTAAATCAAATAGATTCACATTATAACTCACATTATAAATCGAATAATACAACAAAAATAATTGTCTTGAATAAACAATAGTGATTTCACAAAGTTAATCGTTTTAAAATCAAAGTAACATGTCATCAATTGGTTTGAACAAAACCATCGGTTACAATTATCAAAATAAGTTGCTAAAATCAATTAGCGCGTACACTGAGTACTCAATAAATTATGTTTCGATTTATTAGACAATATTTGATAGTAAAATCTCTTAAATTAATAATAAGAAAACCAATCATAACGAATTCTGTTGACTGTCGCTCAAATTTAATTGACAACTGTCTCCGACACGGCCAGAACTGACGTTCTACACGTCCTCGTGTAATCTTGGGATAAAAAAAATAGGTGAATATCGATCGGCCTTTCTGACCAACAAAAGGTATGCTCAAAATAAAAATCCTGAATTAGTCAAATAAAATTATCATCAATTGCAGACAATACATAGCTCAACTAAAGTAGAGACATAGTCTCCCAGCCGAAATCACACCATGGGATTCGACAAGTAATTTGGAGTCAACCAAATCCAGGCGTCAACATAGACAACCAAACAAGAGTCAACATAGACAACTTGTCAATTCAGCTATAGTATGTCAGCAGCAGATGAATCATCATCATCAGTGTCATCATTGACATCATCCTTAACAGTAACTAGACATTCAGGCATTTTTGTACACAATCATGTGCGTACTTGACTTAACCAGAGCCATATAAACAAAATTTTGATAATCATAGCACAAATCATCTACAAGACATAATCATCAACAAACTTTGACTATCTAGCCAAAGCGAAAATCATCAACCAGAGCCATGTACCATCGTTATCCACATTAACAACCATCTTTTTCACTAAGAGCCTTAGATTGGAAACCTACACACGAGTAAACCACTCTAACGCCACGGCTCTCTAGCCAACCAGCAATCACATTGCTGTCACACATCCAGCACATGGATACGTATGCATCACCCTGTGACTACACACAACTTTACTACGGTCGATAGAGAACCCCTACTCGCGTGGTTCCACTACTTAGGCTTGCTCATCACCACAGTGATCACCATCTACTTTGACTGGTACATGACCTACTGGCATCATTCTTAACTTATCGTTAAACCAGATTGGGCTATAACGAACAATGTTACCATTTTTGCCATTGTTTACCAAGGAAGCACTCAGTACCAGAGTCAAAACAAAATGAAAACGACTCAACAGTTTCGGTAGACAATACTTCTGCAGCTGGCCCAATGGCACAGACATCAACTCGCTGCCACCGCTTCCTTGGCAGAAGTTGTTAAACTTCTTGCACGAAAAGCACCTTCCTTGATCAGTGATTATTCGTACAGGAGATCCAAAGAGTGCGGCACTGTCCGACACTGCCATCCTGCTTGCACACATCCTTGTGTGTTAATAATCTGTAACCAAAAAAATCAACAGCAGTACATATTCCACTCGGCCAATTCTGACCACATTTATCGAAACGCATAATAAAAACAATAGCAATCATCGACAGCAAAATATTCCTCTAAGCCTTAGTAATAATTGATCAGAAACTGTATCAACTTACTAGTAGATCACATACAACGCTCATGGCCCGGCTGCCGCAGCAGCTAGTGACACTCATGCCACCCATATCGTCATCACCTCAAGTGATACGACCAACACACATCACTTCATATAGAGTCTGCGACTCCCAGGTCATTACAAGACCAACACAACAATAGTCTCATTTGAGACCCGGGTCCCCGCTGCACCACGAGCTGCCTATCGCTTCCTGAACAAGTCACAAGTTAGTTGCAGTTACGACTACAGACAAGTGCGTACAATGTGACCTAGCCATGGTATGTGCTCTAACTACTCGGTGGAGGAACTCTCCTCACCGTCTTAGGAACACCTACTTAGAGGCATCTTTCGTATGCGACCGTGAGCGTGCTTATACGTACGATTAGAATTTAAAGCTATTCAGATAGTAACGGACCTCTGAACTTCCAATCTAGCTTAGACTGATAATCTGATTTCGCTATTAATTTTCTAATAACACGAAATCGCCAAACCAAAACTTTGTAGTAGTTGCTTATGTCGCATCAAATGTTAACGGAATGGTATGTGTTTGTTGTTATTGTTAACTGAAAACTAATCGCAAGAACTTTATGTAACAAAAACTCTAACGTAGTCATAAATTGAAATAGGCTTTTCAATATTTCACGTACTATCATAATTTCCTTTGCAAGTCAATGTTGGGTAGAAGTTTAATAAAATCTTAATCTTTGCTCGTTACACTACGTCATAAGAATTGTCCTGTACTGAATACACATATTTGATCAATACTAGTTAACGCAATAACACTATAAAGCTGACATTCAAGATCTTCGCACAAATTGAAATGACATTTTGTTGTAGGGTTGCCAACCGTACTCTAACATTTTGAATTTGTTTGCCATTTAATTTGGCTGCACAACTCACTTTTACTAACGAGCATTAGAATAGAATAGAATATTTTTGTTTCAGACCGGCGTCCATAGGGTTAGTAACAATTTTAACTTAAATTCTAGTGTTAGTAGGTTACAGACACATAAAAATATACAATTAAATTTCGGCATGGAGCCGCATCCACCTCCGCAACATCGGGGAATCCCACCGATCTACGAATACACTGAGAATACTGTTGGTGCTGTCGCGAACCCGAGACATCAGGGATGCACATCTGTTCCTAATAATAGCGGCAAAACCATCAATATTATCCGCAAACATCCCTGACGCACTACATCGCCACGGCAGCCGCAGCAGCACTCTCAGTGCATTATTATATTGAACGCGTAGGTCGCTGTATGCCCGCTGAGTGAAGTCGACCCACAGGCTGCACGTGTAGAAAGACTGACAGTAAGCTTTGAAAAGCGTTACTTTAACTGGTTTCGTACAACGTGCAAACATGCGGGCCAGCATGTTACAACGGACAGCCAGCGACCTACGTTCCCTTTCAATGTCATAATTATCTTTAAGGTCTTCAGTGACCCAGTGGCCTAGATATTTAAATTTGTCCACCACACCCCGTCAATATGACATCCAACATTGGTGCTGCTGAGCTCAAGGATCAGCTGGTTCATGTATAGGTTGAAGAGCCGGGGTGAGCTGATCCCCCCTTGCCTCACCCCGCACTCCAACCGTTACACGTCCGAGTGCGAACCATTCCACTTCACGCTATTGCTTTGCCTACTGTACCAGTACTTAAATATTGACACCATTTCAGATTACTACACACACATTTCAGATTACATAGCAACTTGGTTTCACATTCTAGTTTACGCCACAAAACATCATAACAAACAAGATCAAATGCCCGTGACAGATCCAGAAAACAAGCAAAAATAGGCGTCTTTCTGTTTGTGTAGTATTGAACAGTCTGCTTGAGGCAAAAGATTGCACTCTCAGTTGACAGCCCAGGCTTAAAACCGAACTGGGCGTCATGTAATTCAAGGTGATTAGCCAATTGCTTATCAAGCAGACTATCCAACACTTTTGCTATGACAGTAGTCAGAGAAATGGGCCTATAATTGGAAATGTCAGAGACATCCCCTGTTTTATTTTTCACAATAGGCACAACCATTGTATACATTACATCATCCGGTAAGTAACCATGACTAACGCACAGGTTAAAAAGCAAAGCTAGCACACGCGGCAAGTGTCGCCCCGCATACCTCAGGTGCTCGATGCTGAGGCCATCATGACCAGGGGATTTACCCCTCCATTTTATTTATGATGGCTGATATTTCTTGTGCCGTAAAAACAACAGAAATGTCCCCAGTGTTGGCTCCAGCATCAAACACCTGCACAGGTCTAGTAAGAGGAGGTGACTCAATCTGGAAATGACGTCTAAATGCATTGGCTATATCAGCCGGCTCGTGTACGCCCGCCACGCTCACCGGGGGACTCGACTTCGGATTCAAACTATTTGTTGATTTCCAAAATGAACCAAATTTCTTTTTAGTGTGATGTTTAGCTAAAATATCCATTTTGATCTGCTGTTGGTTATCTTGACAATATTTCAAATTGATCTTAAATATTTTTCTAGATTCACACATTTTATTGTAAAAATAACCACTAGCAGGTTTACCATAAAACAACCATGTTTGGTAACACAGTCGAGCCTCTCTGTGAGCGTCACGAACATATTTGTTCCAACCAGGAATGTATCTTTTGCTATTATGACGCATCTGTTTACATACATAAGTACGTTCGGCACCCTCCTTCAAAATGCTAACCAAACTACTATACATTGTATCTAACACTGTCACATGATTAGCATTAGAACACATTTTATGCGCGCAATGCCGAAAATCATCTGGAAAATCTATTAATTTTAATTTGCATTGAGCACCAGAATCGTTAAAAAAAAAAACAATACAGCTCACCTTTATTTTCTAAGATGTCCGAGGGTAGGTGTAAGACGCAAACATCCAATCGCCATTGCTGCTTCCAGCACATGCTCCACCATCCGCTTGCACTGCAACTGCTCGTGCACTGGGCCACGATATTCCCTGGAATCGCTCACTAGCAGCACACGAAGGACTTCGCTGACGGCTTGCGTGGCTGCTTGGCTCGATCCAGTCACTCCACGTCACTGGTAGCTTTACGCCTTGGTATGCTATTTACGATAGCTACGTTGATGCTGCTCCTTTGCGCACCTTACTGATGGCCACTACTCGTTGACCACCTGGCAGTGAATTTTCAGCAAAACAAATCACCTGTTGTGCACTGTTATTTTCCGCAACAGACGCGTTACTAGGCAAACGTATTTCTGCATACAGTCTATGCCGAAAACAACATGCACCATGATCGCGCATCCGTATCTGCTATGTCTGGGTCGAACTTGGCTAGATCCACACGATTATTTAATAAGCGTTCACATGTCTACACTTTGTTTTTCAAATGTCAACGGTCACTTTCACTTTTAGCGTTCTCATTTTGCGCATGAACCAACACGAATTATATCCCGCTTCTGATGTGGGAGACGAGGAAGAAATAATACGAAAGAAATAGTTAAATAAATCAAATAGCCGTTCAATAAATACGTAACTTAAATATCACATCAACAAAGCAACCAACATAGTAACAGTATAAAGTAATAATTAACTCAACGTTACCTGACAGTTCAGAGCACCTTCGTACCGTGTCTGCTACTAGACAACTTCTGATTTGTCGAGCGCCGCGCACCTTGTTTTATACTCAACTCGATCGGTAGGTGGGGAGCGGCGCGTAACGAGAAGTCAATACAATACTTTTTATAAATCGGAAGTTGACTTAAAAAAATACAATTAATGCCTTTAATTATTTCTAATTTCGAAAAATTAAATTATCTCGCACATATATGACTATTTTAATTTGTTTCCGGTGATTATAATGTAAAATAAAGCAAAAAAATAAAATGTCTGGCATATGTGCCTGACGAGGCCCAAACGAAACAAAACATAGCTATTGGGCCATGTCAGGTATTTTGTCAGGCACCGTCCGCCGGCCGCCAATTTATTTGCGCGGGAAATAACTCGGTGCAGCGCTCGGCCGTTTGAACAAAAGTACCTACGTGTGTCGTAGTTCATTCCTTGCAGGTTGCAACCCGTCCGGCGCGTGCCATGCGATGTACCTAGAGTGTTTATTTAGTCGCTTCGAATTATCTGCGGAAGTGCACGCACCCATTGCTCTAGATTTTTTGTGTTTTTGGAGATTTTGTGTGACGATAGCTATTGTAATCATGTCCATTATTGATAATACGTGTGATTTTGAATTATCGTTGGTAGATCTGCAAGCAATTGACGAACTAGAAAAACAACTGACTCAAAGAGATTCCCCGCTGTTAGAAATTCCATGTTGTAGTGAAATATGTGACGATACAGAAGTAATTTTGCATCGAGAAAACAGAAAGAGGCGGTACGTGATAGAAAGTGGCGACGAAGATGAAAACCCAGAACAGCAGGTTAGCACAAGGCTTGAGACCGATTTATGGTATGAACCAGCGGGTAAGCAAAGAAGAATTATACCTTTCACAGAGTGCCCTGGTTTGAAACCTTATAGTTTGAGAAATACGATGGCAAAATCCAAACCAGAGGATTTCTATTCTTTGTTAGTTCCGGATAGTGTGTTTCATGATATAGCTATGGAAACCAACCGATTTGCTGCTCAGACAATTACTAAACTTAGTTCAAAAAATCAAATAAAACGAGGATCGCGACTGCTTAGTTGGTCTGATACAAACCAAGACGAAATCAAAAGGGTTTTTTGGTTTGATTTTATATATGGGCATAGTTAGATTGCCTAAGCTAGCTGATTATTGGTCAACAGACCCCCTGATTTGTCAATCTTTCCTGCGTACGATTATGTCTCGTAACTAGGGATTGCAATCGAATATTCGAATATTCGAATTATTTGAATATACATTTGAAATTCGTATTCGAATAGTAAATTATAAAATATTCGAACATTCGAATATTACCACAGCAATTTTATTAAAGTTACAACATTATATTGTTAATTACGAACGCGACATCTAACGCGTGGTCGTCAAATTTCTGAATAGATCGGCGCTGCTCGGATTGACGGCCATTCGACCAATCAACGGCCTCCATTCTTCTGTTGACTGCAACTCGCCGGGCGCTAGCCGCCATTTTGAGTTTACTTCACAATCACAAGTACAGCACAACAGACGCGTAGTTTTTTACAACAGAGTGGTGCATTTTGTTATTTTGTGCTGACGGTATAAACATAAGTGTATACGGATTACCCAATTAAATGTAAGTATAATTTTTGTTAAAATATGCTGTGCAATTTAACACTAAAATGAAATTGAGTTTATGATTTAACCTAAAGTAATCCCATTTTATTTAATATTTTTTCATTTCAAATCAGACTCAATAAGACTAATGTTAATTGTTTATAGTAATTATAAGGGAGGTTGTTAGTAAATAGTAGGTATGGTACGGTATAATACGCGCGAAATTTACTTATAACTGAACTTCCAGAACGAAATCGAACGTACTCAAATAGAGCTCTGTTAGGTTTTGTCAATAAATTCGGGATTAACTAATTTACCCAAGATGTGTAAAGTATCACTTCACTATGCACTGACTGATCACCAAATGCATGTTTTTACAGGTGTGCAATTTAGTTGCAGACTGCCTTTCAGTTAACCATGGATAAAAACAAATTGGTTTTCAAAGAGTACACAAAACGTACGCTTGACAAGTCTTCGGTTTGGAACTCGTTCTTACGGACTGAGGATGGAAGTCATGCAAAATGCAAATTGTGCAATAGAATTCTCCAATGTTCAAACACCACTACGTGTTTGCACAATCACTTGAAAAAACAACATCCAAGTGCAGGTTAGTTACCGGACTGACACTTCACTTTTACTTTAATTATACCTACCTATATACGTAGTACTTACTATAGTCACTTACTTTCATTATTTAAATATAATACAATGTATTTTAAAATTATTGAGATCCACATTGGTTTGTATTGTAAATGTAACAGACAGAACATAAAAAATAAAACTGAACTTGCTTTATGTGTTTGTGTGTGAACTGCCTTTTGGCTATCATTTTTGACGTTCAAAAGAGCCTTTTATGTGCCTATTTGAAATAAATGCTTTGACTTTGACGTTCCTGGAAATTCGGAAAAAATCATTTAGTGCACGTACGCTTTTACTAATATAATTTATTTGATCTAGATCTAAGAAGAAATACACTACTAACATCAGCTTCTGCTGCAACGCCTACTACTTCCACAATTCCAACGCCTACTACTACCGTACAAGAACAAGTACAGCAGCCCAAGCCAAAAAAAAGGAGAATTGATGATTATTATCACACTAAAGAAGATAGTATGGAAACTGTGATTTCCAAAATGACTGCGTGTGATGGTCTCCCGTTTAATGTGTTTTGCAAGTCTGAATCTATGCGTCAGCTTTTTACAAAAAGTGGATTCGAAGTTTTGCCGAAATCTCCAAACACAATCAGGAAGATGGTTGTAGAAAAAAGTGATCAGCTGAAAACTGAACTAAGAAAAGAGTTGTCATTGTTAAAGGCAAAAGGACAGAAATTTTCCGCCTCCCTTGATGAGTGGACATCAGCCCGCAATCGGCGCTATATAAACGTCAACATTCATTGCCCAACAAAAATTTGTTAATTATTTTATTTGATTAAAAGTTTTGTTTAAATATTGGTTCTGTCTGATTGGGATGTTGCCCTACTTACATGAAAAATATGTTACTAGTTTCTAAGGCAATAAAACGTGAAAAATTATATAAATACTTTTTTTTTCTGAAATATTCGAATATTATTCGAATAATTCGAATAAGGCTGAAAAAGTATTTGAACATTCGAATACCAAAAATATCGAATATTTGCAATCCCTACTCGTAACGGGTTTGAAATTTTGTTACGAATGGTACATTTTTCTAACAACGATAACCAAAGATATGGCGACCGTCTGTTCAAAATACGTGAATTGGTAAATACTTTGAATCTCAATTTGAAACATATTACTATCCTCAAGAAAATCTCTGTATTGATGAGTCTCTGGTACCATTTCGGGGTCGCATTATATTCCGACAATATATCAAATTGAAGAGGCACAAATATGGAATTAAAGTTTTTAAATTATGTACTAATCCAGGCTACACTAACAGAATTCAAATATATGCGGGAAAGAGAAGTGAGACCGAAACTACAACCCCAACCAATGTTGTGATGTCACTTATGGAAGGATATCTTCAAAAAGGTCATACATTATATACCGATAACTGGTATACCAGTATTGATCTTGGACGCAAATTGTTGGACAAAGAAACGCATCTTGTGGGCACTTTACGTAAAACTAAAAATAGAAAATATTTGCCTAAAGATGTTCGGAAAGATAAAAAAAGGAGAGTTTAGAGCTAAAGAAAATGAAGATGGTATGACATGTATGAAATGGAAGGATAAAAGGGATGTTTATTTACTGTCTACGAAACATTCTATTGGATTTACAAGGACTTACAAAAGAGACAAAGAAATAATAAAACCAAAAATTGTAGTCGATTATAACAACGCAAAATCTTCTGTAGACCTATCTGATCAGATGATCGCATACTCTACACCTTTGAGAAAAAGTGTAAAATGGTACAGAAAACTTGGTGTTGAACTGTTGTTGAACACTGCATTACTCAATTCTTACATAATTTATAAAGAAACCACGAAGTCTAAAATAGGGATAGTAGAATATAGGAAAAAGTTGTGCAAATATCTAACAGAGTCGGGCAAAGAAAACAGTAATCCTGACATGCCATTGACAAGAAATAGGAGGCAAAAGCATGAGCTAAAAAAGAAAGAAGGACCTGTAAACAAATCTAGAAAGTACTGTTCACGGTGTTATAAAGTAAATGTTCAAACAATAGACAGAAATTATGCTAGAAAGAAGACTAAGCAAGTGAATACTTATTGCCCACAATGCCCTAATGAAATACATTTTTGCCTATCTTGTTTCAACGAGGAACATAAAACAATGTAACTTTTCCTTGGACTCTCTGACTGATTATTGCATTTCATTACTATAAATTGCATTTTTTTTAATAATTTTCTAAGCTGTATAAGCCCAAAATATGATTATTTCGAACAATAAAAAGTTTTTATAGTTTCATTGTGTCGCATTTTATTTTTCCCAATAAAATATCCAGTTCTAAATATAAAAACGTTGGGCGAAGTTGAACATAGTTTTTCCAGGGCCTTATCAGTCAATTTTAATAGATAATAACGAGCTAAACGTGCCGGACAGCTCCCTGAGATCGTCTAAATTATATACTGTGGCGTCAGTCACCCGGGACTGACATGGCCTTAACAGGTGCTATGTCTGTCAAGCACTGGTGCCTGACATGGCAGTTAACGTGTTAACCATAGTACACACATCAAAAGTGTCTAGGGATCAACATATATTTTTGCAATAACTTTTCTCCTGATTGATATTAATTAAAATTTTCTTTAAGGATTCATCAAATAAAGTGTTTTCGTTTGTCACAGTAACGATAAACCAAGTCACCTTTGCATTAATAAAGAAATTTGCCATTTTCCTAATAAAGGGATTTTTGACATTTGAACCACTAACACAAAAGTTCGAAAAAAAGACTGAAATAACAGTTTTCTCTAAAATTTTATTGGGTAACTTAAACAATTTTCTAATTAATAATCCGTGTTTCTACCGCGAACACTAACAACACAAGAACATCGGTTTGGCCAAAGACATTAAAATTTTATTGTACCTATCTTAAATCTCTTTGGGTTTGGCATACTCAAAATGAGTTCATCCAAATCACTCTGTGGAATGGCCGCCCATGTTTGTTGCAACAACAAAAAAAGGTCTTCTTGCGACTGGATACCCTCCATATTCGGCAGAGCTCTTCTCTGTAGCATATCCCATGCATGCTCAATCGGGTTCAAGTCTGGCGACTGAGCAGGCCAGGGCAGGACATTGATGTTAGCTGCGGCGAGAGTCTGTCTTACAACTCTTGCAGTGTGCGGTCGTGCATTATCATGCATTAACTGGAAATAAGGGACCGATTTGCACTTGTAGAGGAACGATGACGTCTGATACAATCGTCTCAGCATAAATTTGAGCGTTGAGGTTGCCTCTGATCCAAATCAACTCAGTTCTTCCGCCGATCCAAATACCCGCCCATACCATGGTGGTTCCACCACTATAAGGATGGACTTCCTGGCAGGATTTTAATCGCTGTTGGCGTCCAGGGGTTCTCCAGTGTCGTATACGTCTTGTATCCGGTCTCATACCAAAACGAGACTCATCAGAAAAGCACACGAAACGCCATTGTTCTTCTGCCCAATTTCTGTGTTCAAGAGCCCATTGATATCGAATCCTACGATTGTGCATTGCTATAGGTGGTACCCGTAGCGGTCTTCGGGAATGAAGGTTCACTTCATGCAAGCGGTTTCTGACTGTTTGGTCGCTAATTAAGTTCCCTGAAGAGTGATGAAGCCTCACGGCTAACATCATGGCGGTTATTGTTGGAGCTCTTCGAGTTAAGATTTGAATGTATCGGTCTTGTCTCCGTGTGGTGCAGCGATACCGTCCTCCATAACGCTCAGCCACGGTACCAGTGCTTCGGTAACGTGTCCAAAGTCGACTGATAACACTCTGACTTGTATTCAGAGCTAAAGCCACAGTACGTTGCCGGGAACCAGCTTCTATCATTCCCACGGCTCTGAGCATTTCTTCCCTGCTTAAATGACGTCGCCGCTCCATAATAACGTTGGTTTTAATCAGTAGTAGGGAAACAGTAGCACTAATAATGTCTTCAATGCGTTGTATGTTTTTATAGGGAAAATATTGACAGCTGATTTTCATCTTTTACTCGAATTTGATTCACAGTTCCTGATTCAAATTATGAAATGCACCAAAAAGGATCCATATTAAATTTATAAAATCATAAATTTATTACAAAGCCACATCTCAATCTCAAGAAATCCGCATAAAAATGCTTGATCCCTAGACACTTTTGATGTGTGTATATAATTTGGCTACCATTTTAGGCGTAGCAAATTTAGTTATTGTAAAGGCTGAACGCATAGGACTGTCTCCAGAATTAGTGGTACTCATTGGGGTGCAGTCGTGGCTTAGACTTATACTAGTGCGTGTATCCTCAAGTTATTCTGCCCAGCAGTTAATCAGAGCCTGGCGAAGGCACCAGGATCGAACTACTGTGGCCCTTGGAGTACCGGAAAAGACAAGAAACGTTAATGTCAACGGAAGATTACCGAAGTATTATTGTATTTTATTACGAAAAGCGCGCAAAGCCGCCCGTGTACAGGGATTTTGGTATGTTTGGGTTTCGCAAGGTGACACTGGTGCGACAAAGGAATGGGATGCGAGTACAACAAATTAAAAATTAAAATGATTTCCGGAGAGTTTTCCATTTGGACCCAGATTCCATCTAAGAATCCTCAAAATCTGTTACTACATTCTAGTTTACAAATGTGAAAGATTTCGCAGACGGTTCTTGAGAGAGATTTTTAGTACCTGAAAAAATAGGAGAATGTTTATTAACCATAGTATATAATTTGGCTACCGTTTTAGGCGTAGCAAATTTAGTTATTGTAAAGGCTGAACGCATAGGACAGTTTCCAGAATTAGTGGTACCAATCGAGTAGCAGTCGCGGCCTACTTATACTAGTGCGTGTATCCTCAAGTTATTCTGTCCAGCAGTTAATCAGAGCCTGGCGAAGGCACCAGGATCGAAGTACTGCGGCCCTTGGAGTACCGGAAAAGGCAAGAAACGTTTATGTCAACGGAAGATTAACGAAGTATTATTGTATTTTATTACGAAAGGCGCGCAAAGCCGTCCGTGTTCAGGGATTTTGGTATGTTTGGGTTTCGCAAGGTGACACTGGTGCGACAAAGGAATGGGATGCGAGTACAACAAATTAAAAATTAAAATGATTTCCGGAGAGTTTTCCATTTGGACCCAGATTCCATCTAAGAATCCTCAAAATCTGTTACTACATTCTAGTTTACAAATGTGAAAGATTTCGCAGACGATTCTTGAGAGAGATTTTTAGTACCTGAAATAATAGGAGAATGTTTATTAACCATAGTATATAATTTGGCTACCATTTTAGGCGTAGCAAATTTAGTTATTGTAAAGGCTGAACGCATAGGACAGTTTCCAGAATTAGTGGTGCCAATCGAGGTGCAGTCGCGGCCTACTTATACTAGTTCGTATATCCTCAAGTTATTCTTCCCAACAGTTAATCAGAGCCTGGCGAAGGCACCAGGATCGGAGCACTGCGGCCCTTGGAGTACCGGGAAAGGCAACAAACGTTTATGTCAACGAAAGATAGGAGAATGTTTATTAACCATAGTATATAATTTGGCTACCATTTTAGGCGTAGCAAATTTAGTTATTGTAAAGGCTGAACGCATAGGACTGTCTCCAGAATTAGTGGTACTCATTGGGGTGCAGTCGTGGCTTAGACTTATACTAGTGCGTGTATCCTCAAGTTATTCTGCCCAGCAGTTAATCAGAGCCTGGCGAAGGCACCAGGATCGAACTACTGTGGCCCTTGGAGTACCGGAAAAGGCAAGAAACGTTAATGTCAACGGAAGATTACCGAAGTATTATTGTATTTTATTACGAAAAGCGCGCAAAGCCGCCCGTGTACAGGGATTTTGGTATGTTTGGGTTTCGCAAGGTGACACTGGTGCGACAAAGGAATGGGATGCGAGTACAACAAATTAAATATTAAAATGATTTCCGGAGAGTTTTCCATTTGGACCCAGATTCCATCTAAGAATCCTCAAAATCTGTTACTACATTCTAGTTTACAAATGTGAAAGATTTCGCAGACGGTTCTTGAGAGAGATTTTTAGTACCTGAAAAAATAGGAGAATGTTTATTAACCATAGTATATAATTTGGCTACCGTTTTAGGCGTAGCAAATTTAGTTATTGTAAAGGCTGAACGCATAGGACAGTTTCCAGAATTAGTGGTACCAATCGAGTAGCAGTCGCGGCCTACTTATACTAGTGCGTGTATCCTCAAGTTATTCTGTCCAGCAGTTAATCAGAGCCTGGCGAAGGCACCAGGATCGAAGTACTGCGGCCCTTGGAGTACCGGAAAAGGCAAGAAACGTTTATGTCAACGGAAGATTAACGAAGTATTATTGTATTTTATTACGAAAGGCGCGCAAAGCCGCCCGTGTTCAGGGATTTTGGTATGTTTGGGTTTCGCAAGGTGACACTGGTGCGACAAAGGAATGGGATGCGAGTACAACAAATTAAAAATTAAAATGATTTCCGGAGAGTTTTCCATTTGGACCCAGATTCCATCTAAGAATCCTCAAAATCTGTTACTACATTCTAGTTTACAAATGTGAAAGATTTCGCAGACGATTCTTGAGAGAGATTTTTAGTACCTGAAATAATAGGAGAATGTTTATTAACCATAGTATATAATTTGGCTACCATTTTAGGCGTAGCAAATTTAGTTATTGTAAAGGCTGAACGCATAGGACAGTTTCCAGAATTAGTGGTGCCAATCGAGGTGCAGTCGCGGCCTACTTATACTAGTTCGTATATCCTCAAGTTATTCTTCCCAACAGTTAATCAGAGCCTGGCGAAGGCACCAGGATCGGAGCACTGCGGCCCTTGGAGTACCGGGAAAGGCAACAAACGTTTATGTCAACGAAAGATAGGAGAATGTTTATTAACCATAGTATATAATTTGGCTACCATTTTAGGCGTAGCAAATTTAGTTATTGTAAAGGCTGAACGCATAGGACTGTCTCCAGAATTAGTGGTACTCATTGGGGTGCAGTCGTGGCTTAGACTTATACTAGTGCGTGTATCCTCAAGTTATTCTGCCCAGCAGTTAATCAGAGCCTGGCGAAGGCACCAGGATCGAACTACTGTGGCCCTTGGAGTACCGGAAAAGGCAAGAAACGTTAATGTCAACGGAAGATTACCGAAGTATTATTGTATTTTATTACGAAAAGCGCGCAAAGCCGCCCGTGTACAGGGATTTTGGTATGTTTGGGTTTCGCAAGGTGACACTGGTGCGACAAAGGAATGGGATGCGAGTACAACAAATTAAATATTAAAATGATTTCCGGAGAGTTTTCCATTTGGACCCAGATTCCATCTAAGAATCCTAAAAATCTGTTACTACATTCTAGTTAACAAATGTGAAAGATTTCGCAGACGATTCTTGAGAGAGATTTTTAGTACCTGAAATAATAGGAGAATGTTTATTAACCATAGTATATAATTTGGCTACCAATTTTAGGCGTAGCAAATTTAGTTATTGTAAAGGCTGAACGCATAGGACAGTTTCCAGAATTAGTGGTACCAATCGAGGTGCAGTCGCGGCCTAAATGTGAAAGATTTCGCAGACGATTCTTGAGAGAGATTTTTAGTACCTGAAATAATAGGAGAATGTTTATTAACCATAGTATATAATTTGGCTACCATTTTAGGCGTAGCAAATTTAGTTATTGTAAAGGCTGAACGCATAGGACAGTTTCCAGAATTAGTGGTACCAATCGAGTAGCAGTCGCGGCCTACTTATACTAGTGCGTGTATCCTCAAGTTATTCTGTCCAGCAGTTAATCAGAGCCTGGCGAAGGCACCAGGATCGAAGTACTGCGGCCCTTGGAGTACCGGAAAAGGCAAGAAACGTTTATGTCAACGGAAGATTAACGAAGTATTATTGTATTTTATTACGAAAGGCGCGCAAAGCCGCCCGTGTTCAGGGATTTTGGTATGTTTGGGTTTCGCAAGGTGACACTGGTGCGACAAAGGAATGGGATGCGAGTACAACAAATTAAAAATTAAAATGATTTCCGGAGAGTTTTCCATTTGGACCCAGATTCCATCTAAGAATCCTCAAAATCTGTTACTACATTCTAGTTTACAAATGTGAAAGATTTCGCAGACGATTCTTGAGAGAGATTTTTAGTACCTGAAATAATAGGAGAATGTTTATTAACCATAGTATATAATTTGGCTACCATTTTAGGCGTAGCAAATTTAGTTATTGTAAAGGCTGAACGCATAGGACAGTTTCCAGAATTAGTGGTGCCAATCGAGGTGCAGTCGCGGCCTACTTATACTAGTTCGTATATCCTCAAGTTATTCTTCCCAACAGTTAATCAGAGCCTGGCGAAGGCACCAGGATCGGAGCACTGCGGCCCTTGGAGTACCGGGAAAGGCAACAAACGTTTATGTCAACGAAAGATAGGAGAATGTTTATTAACCATAGTATATAATTTGGCTACCATTTTAGGCGTAGCAAATTTAGTTATTGTAAAGGCTGAACGCATAGGACTGTCTCCAGAATTAGTGGTACTCATTGGGGTGCAGTCGTGGCTTAGACTTATACTAGTGCGTGTATCCTCAAGTTATTCTGCCCAGCAGTTAATCAGAGCCTGGCGAAGGCACCAGGATCGAACTACTGTGGCCCTTGGAGTACCGGAAAAGGCAAGAAACGTTAATGTCAACGGAAGATTACCGAAGTATTATTGTATTTTATTACGAAAAGCGCGCAAAGCCGCCCGTGTACAGGGATTTTGGTATGTTTGGGTTTCGCAAGGTGACACTGGTGCGACAAAGGAATGGGATGCGAGTACAACAAATTAAATATTAAAATGATTTCCGGAGAGTTTTCCATTTGGACCCAGATTCCATCTAAGAATCCTAAAAATCTGTTACTACATTCTAGTTAACAAATGTGAAAGATTTCGCAGACGATTCTTGAGAGAGATTTTTAGTACCTGAAATAATAGGAGAATGTTTATTAACCATAGTATATAATTTGGCTACCATTTTAGGCGTAGCAAATTTAGTTATTGTAAAGGCTGAACGCATAGGACAGTTTCCAGAATTAGTGGTACCAATCGAGGTGCAGTCGCGGCCTACTTATACTAGTTCGTATATCCTCAAGTTATTCTTCCCAACAGTTAATCAGAGCCTGGCGAAGGCACCAGGATCGGAGTACTGCGGCCCTTGGAGTACCGGGAAAGGCAACAAACGTTTATGTCAACGGAAGATTAACTAAGTATTATTGTATTTTATTACGAAAGGCGCGCAAAGCCGCCCGTGTTCAGGGATTTTGGTATGTTTGGGTTTCGCAAGGTGACACTGGTGCGACAAAGGAATGGGATGCGAGTACAACAAATTAAAAATTAAAATGATTTCCGGAGAGTTTTCCATTTGGACCCAGATTCCATCTAAGAATCCTCAAAATCTGTTACTACATTCTAGTTTACAAATGTGAAAGATTTCGCAGACGATTCTTGAGAGAGATTTTTAGTACCTGAAATAATAGGAGAATGTTTATTAACCATAGTATATAATTTGGCTACCATTTTAGGCGTAGCAAATTTAGTTATTGTAAAGGCTGAACGCATAGGACAGTTTCCAGAATTAGTGGTGCCAATCGAGGTGCAGTCGCGGCCTACTTATACTAGTTCGTATATCCTCAAGTTATTCTTCCCAACAGTTAATCAGAGCCTGGCGAAGGCACCAGGATCGGAGCACTGCGGCCCTTGGAGTACCGGGAAAGGCAACAAACGTTTATGTCAACGAAAGATAGGAGAATGTTTATTAACCATAGTATATAATTTGGCTACCATTTTAGGCGTAGCAAATTTAGTTATTGTAAAGGCTGAACGCATAGGACTGTCTCCAGAATTAGTGGTACTCATTGGGGTGCAGTCGTGGCTTAGACTTATACTAGTGCGTGTATCCTCAAGTTATTCTGCCCAGCAGTTAATCAGAGCCTGGCGAAGGCACCAGGATCGAACTACTGTGGCCCTTGGAGTACCGGAAAAGGCAAGAAACGTTAATGTCAACGGAAGATTACCGAAGTATTATTGTATTTTATTACGAAAAGCGCGCAAAGCCGCCCGTGTACAGGGATTTTGGTATGTTTGGGTTTCGCAAGGTGACACTGGTGCGACAAAGGAATGGGATGCGAGTACAACAAATTAAATATTAAAATGATTTCCGGAGAGTTTTCCATTTGGACCCAGATTCCATCTAAGAATCCTAAAAATCTGTTACTACATTCTAGTTAACAAATGTGAAAGATTTCGCAGACGATTCTTGAGAGAGATTTTTAGTACCTGAAATAATAGGAGAATGTTTATTAACCATAGTATATAATTTGGCTACCATTTTAGGCGTAGCAAATTTAGTTATTGTAAAGGCTGAACGCATAGGACAGTTTCCAGAATTAGTGGTACCAATCGAGGTGCAGTCGCGGCCTACTTATACTAGTTCGTATATCCTCAAGTTATTCTTCCCAACAGTTAATCAGAGCCTGGCGAAGGCACCAGGATCGGAGTACTGCGGCCCTTGGAGTACCGGGAAAGGCAACAAACGTTTATGTCAACGGAAGATTAACTAAGTATTATTGTATTTTATTACGAAAGGCGCGCAAATCCGCTCGTGTACAGGGATTTTGGTATGTTTGGGTTTCGCAAGGTGACACTGGTGCGACAAAGGAATGGGATGCGAGTACAACAAATTAAAAATTAAAATGATTTCCGGAGAGTTTTCCATTTGGACCCAGGATCCATCTAAGAATCCTCAAAATCTGTTACTACATTCTAGTTTACAAATGTGAAAGATTTCGCAGACGATTCTTGAGAGAGATTTTTAGTACCTGAAATAATAGGAGAATGTTTATTAACCATAGTATATAATTTGGCTACCAATTTTAGGCGTAGCAAATTTAGTTATTGTAAAGGCTGAACGCATAGGACAGTTTCCAGAATTAGTGGTACCAATCGAGGTGCAGTCGCGGCCTAAATGTGAAAGATTTCGCAGACGATTCTTGAGAGAGATTTTTAGTACCTGAAATAATAGGAGAATGTTTATTAACCATAGTATATAATTTGGCTACCATTTTAGGCGTAGCAAATTTAGTTATTGTAAAGGATGAACGCATAGGACAGTTTCCAGAATTAGTGGTACCAATCGAGGTGCAGTCGCGGCCTACTTATACTAGTTCGTATATCCTCAAGTTATTCTTCCCAACAGTTAATCAGAGCCTGGCGAAGGCACCAGGATCGGAGCACTGCGGCCCTTGGAGTACCGGGAAAGGCAACAAACGTTTATGTCAACGAAAGATAGGAGAATGTTTATTAACCATAGTATATAATTTGGCTACCATTTTAGGCGTAGCAAATTTAGTTATTGTAAAGGCTGAACGCATAGGACAGTTTCCAGAATTAGTGGTACCAATCGAGGTGCAGTCGCGGCCTACTTATACTAGTGCGTGTATCCTCAAGTTATTCTGTCCAGCAGTTAATCAGAGCCTGGCGAAGGCACCAGGATCGAAGTACTGCGGCCCTTGGAGTACCGGAAAAGGCAAGAAACGTTTATGTCAACGGAAGATTTACGAAGTATTATTGTATTTTATTACGAAAGGCGCGCAAAGCCGCCCGTGTACAGGGATTTTGGTATGTTTGGGTTTCGCAAGGTGACACTGGTGCGACAAAGGAATGGGATGCGAGTACAACAAATTAAAAATTAAAATGATTTCCGGAGAGTTTTCCATTTGGACCCAGATTCCATCTAAGAATCCTCAAAATCTGTTACTAAATTCTAGTATACAAATGTAAATGATTTCGCAGACGATTCTTGAGAGAGATTCTTGGTGCCTGAAATAATAGGAGAATGTTTATTAACCATATTATATAATTTGGCCACCATTTTAGGCGTAGCAAATTTAATTATTGTAAAGGCTGAACGCATAGGACAGTTTCCAGAATTAGTGGTACCAATCCAAACAATGGATCCAAATGAAGTCTACTTTCTGACTGGTCGAAGTATCCAACAGTTCAACAGAATTTTTGAAGAAACGCCATCTTTGTCTAGAAGGAGCAAAAACCCCAAAACCGCTTTGGCGGCATAAGTTAAGAACTGGTGAACCCAATACAAGACTGGCAGATATGTTTCACACAAGCAGATCAACTTTAGAAAGAGAAATGAAAACGACAAGAGACTCTAAAAGAAGAATTTACACCTCTACATTTGGGTTGGGATCATATGACAAGAGAGCAAGTGCTTAGGCGAAACCTTTTTATAACTCAGGCACTGTTCGGAAATCCAGAACAAAACAATTGCATAATTATACTTGATGGTACCTATGTATACATACAAAAAAGTAGCAACTTCCTCTTCCAGAGATTAACGTATAGCCATCACAAGTTCCTGAATCTACTAAAACCATTCCTAATAGTCTGTTGTGATGGCTATATTGTTCAAGTAGCAGGTCTCCCTATTCAGCGACTACATCCGATGCAAGCATTTTAAAGAATTTAACTGCTGATGAAAACAGTGTTTTTCATTGGTTTTTCCAAGAAGGAGACGTTCTGATTTTGGATAGAGGTTTCAGAGATGCCGTACCACATATTATAGAGTCTTGTGGCTATGATGCCCATATGCCTAAATCTGTTACAAGAGGCGAAACTCAATTGACGACGGCTGACGCCAATAAATTGCGATTAGTGACGATTTGTCGATGGGTCGTGGAAGTAGTGAATGGCCGCTTCAAGAGAGATTTTAAGATATTAAAAATACTCTCGGTGTTGACGCCTATGCTTAGGTGTGTGTTAGGGAGACTAAATGAAATACTGTTATAGAACAAACCAATACTTATTTAGATCTTTTAAATTTAAACTGACGTGTACAAGATTACAGAAATTCTAGGACCCGTTACAATATTAAGCGTATGTTGACCGATCGGTGGTGCCGCGTCGGAGCAAGTGAAAGAGAGCCCGGCCTTCTGCCGCGGAGCCCGAGCGAGGTCCCCCGCCGTCGTGTGTGGTGGCGCGCCGCCATTGGTCCGCTGCGGTATGGCGTGATACAACGGCGCACTGATTGGCTCAGCGGAGACTTCGGAGGATGACGTCGGCCCGCTGCCTGCGCGCCGCGCTCGTTGCTATGCGGGCACAGGCCGCAACATACTCCCGGGCGTTGAAGACTTCGACTTCAACTGGATGACATGTCCCGCCAGAGGGGACACATCGTGCGGACGGCACGAGTTACCGTCCCTTTGGTGGTGGCGACGTCCGCCACCCGGCTGACCCCGTCTGGGCCTGGGTGTAGGCGCGTGACACGCCCCAGGCGCCACTGGAGCGGCGGAAGGTTTGCCTCCCGCAGGAGCACGAGGTCGCCGAGGCAAATGCCTCGCTGCTGGGTCCTCCACTGGGACCGTTGCTGCATCTCGGCCAGGAACTCCTTCTGCCACCTGGACCAGAACTGTTGGCGGATTTTTTCAATTAATTTGTAGCGGTTGGGCCGCAGTGCTGTGATGGGTGGTGATGGGACGGCGGTCAACGGCCTGCCCACCAGAAAGTGCCCCGGGGTTAGTGGAGAGGGGTCATTAGGGTCTGACGAGAGGGGAGAGAGGGGACGGGAATTGAGTATGGCCTCAATCTGCGAGACTAGTGTCGCCAGCTCCTCGAACGTCAAACAGGCCTCCCCAGCTACTCGTTTAAGATGATATTTAGAGGATTTTATACCAGCCTCCCATATGCCTCCGAAATGGGGCGAATATGCAGGTCCAAACACGAAGCGGATTCCCTCGTTCGCCGTGTAATTGTACACAGATTCTTGGGCCTCCTGCAGCATCCTACCCAGCTCATTGCATGCACCTAGAAAATTACGACCGTTATCACAATATATGACATAGGGTTTACCTCTCCTAGCTACAAACCGGTGGAGACACAGAATGAATGCCTCAGACGTGAGGTCGCTGACCACCTCTAGGTGAACCGCCTTAGTGGTGAGACACACAAACAGACATAGATAACTTTTAGTTATGCGGTTCCCTCGGCCTTTACGACTCGAAATTTTAAACGGGCCCGCAAAGTCTACCCCACAAGAACTGAAGGCGAAGCTATTATCCGTTCTGACGGCCGGCAAATCACCCATAATTGGTTCGAAAGGTTTACCTCTCAATCGCGTACACACAACACACTGCCTGGTGGTCGTGCGAGCAAGGGTTCGCCCTCCCAAGGGCCAATATTCCTCACGGATGGCTGCAAGCAGTGCCTGGGGACCAACATGGAACAAGCGCAAGTGTTCATATTTTACTAACAGCTTAGTGAATCTATGTTTAGCGTCTAGAAGAATCGGGTGCTTCTTATCATAGCTGAATCTCGAATTTTCCAGCCGGCCTCCCACCCGTAGCACTCGTTCAGAGTCTACAAAAGGATTAAGGGGCAATATTTTTGAATTTTTGTTTAACTGCAGCCCTTTGCTCAATATTTCGATTTCTTCAGAGAAAGTCTCATGTTGACTGAGTTTAATTAGAAGAGTGCATGCCTTTTGCAACTCTTCAACCGATAAGGTTGGACTAGCATTTATCTGCCCTTTTCCTATCTGGACAAATCTTAGCACGTAGGCAACTGTTCTTTTCAGCCGTAGGAAATTAGAGAACCTGTTGAAATCTATAAGCTTTGTATTATCTACTCTATTACTATTATTTGCCGCACATGAGTATGGGTTAAGTGGTTTGACTTCTGGCAGCGATTTTTCCTCTAACGGAGCTAGCTTGGGAGACCACTCACTGTCTTCTTGTTTTAAGAAGGGAGGGCCTTCCCACCAAAGCGTTGAACCTTGCAGCACGTGAGGTTCTACTCCTCTTGATGCCATATCTGCAGGGTTCAAACTTGTGCGCACATGACGCCATTGATATTCAGCTGTTAACTCCTGGATTTCATTTATTCTGTTACGAACAAACATTTTAAGTGAGTTTGGCTGCATTTTTAGCCATCCTAGTACTACCGTGGAATCGGTCCACATTAATTTTTTATTTATTTTTCCTTTCAAGGACTGAATTACTTTATGACTAAGTCTCGCGCCGAGGAGCGCTCCACATAATTCTAGTCTAGGGATAGTCATAGGTTTAAGGGGTGCTACCCTGGCCTTGGCACATAGTAGGCGTGAGGTGTAGCTACCATTGTTACTCCTTGACCTTAAATAAACGCAGGCGCCATAGGCTGCCTGTGAGGCATCTACAAAACAATGCAATTCAATATACTCTGGTAATTCACACAGAGTGTGTCTAGGTAGATGCAAGTTATACAGATATGATAAATTATTGCTAAAGTTGAGCCAGTCCTTAGCAAAATGATTTGGTACTGGCTCATCCCAGTCTAACTTGGCGCACCATAGCCTTTGGAGTAGAATTTTTGGCTTTATGATGGCCGCACTCAGTAGTCCTAATGGATCAAATATTTTACATGTCATCGATATAATCGTTCGTTTAGTTATCTGAGCAGCTATAGGTATATTTGTGGAAAATTGAATTGTATCATTCACTGGAGACCAGTTTAATCCTAGCACAGCGGATTCCTTGCTCAGATCTAGAACATCAGTACTAAAGTGGTCCTTCTTGAATATTTGCGGACAATTTGTACGAAATTTTCTAAGCTTGAAACCCGCCGACTCTAACACTCTAGTAGTACCCTTATGGATGTGCGTCAGCTGCTCTTCTGATGCGCAGCCAGTGCTTAAGTCGTCTATGTAGAAATCAGTTAGCATAACCTCCTTTATAAGTTCGTCATCACATTCTAGCGCGAGTTGTTGAAGACACCTCGTACTAAGGAAGGGAGCTGACGCTGTACCATAAGTCACTGTATTTAACTGGTACGTTACAATGTTGTGAGACTTCTCACAACGCCATAGTATTAATTGCAAATGACGTTGTGACTCATCAATTAGAATTTGCCTATACATTTTAGTAATGTCTCCGGTAAGAACAAACCTATGCTCTCGAAAACGTAGTAATATGGACATTAAGTCACTCTGAATGACTGGACCTACTGCTTGTATCTCATTCAGCGATTTCCCAGAGGTAGTCTTCGCAGATGCGTCGAAGACTACTCTGAGTTTGGTGGTTTCACTATGTTCCCGAATGACACAGTGATGGGGTAGGTAGTACCCGAACTGCGGTTGTGCAATTTCGGTTAGGTGACCTAATTCCTTATACTCCTTAATGAACTCTGAGTAAGCTTCCTTTAGTTGGGGGTTTTTATTTAATTTGGTTTCTAAGTGGGTAAGCCGCTTCCTAGCTATTGCATAGGAGTCGCCTAACGCGCTCTCAGGGTCTTCCTTTAGAGGCATTGCTACAGAAAATCTTCCGTTTGACAGGCGTTTGGTATGTTGAACAAAATGCCCTTCACAGAAATGTTCATCGGGGGAACGGGAATAGTGTTCAGCATAACCCTCTTCGATTTCCCAGAATCTTTTTAGACACTCTTGTGCGTCTTGGCTAAAGTTACAAGTTACAGTGAGGGACTTTAGGCTACCTTGCCCTGTAGGGCCTGACACTACCCAGCCTAGTTTAGTGTCTTGTAGTGCTGGTTTATTTTTGCCTAGATATATGTGACTGGCATTCACAATCGCCCAATATACATCCGCACCTAACAGAATGTCTATCTTCGAAGGTTCATAGAAAGTGGGATCCGCTAGACTAACTTCCTTTGGTATACCGAGTTGCTTAACGTTTACCTGCATGTTGGGCAACGTACCCATAATATTTGGTAAGACAAGACAGTTAACCGAGATACAGAAATTAGTCACGCGCGACTTGAGTTTAATGTTTACCCTTTCGGAAACCTTTGAAATGGAATTATTTATTCCGGCAACGTGAGTGGGACGGGAAGTGTCACAAATTAACCCAAGCTTTTGTTTAATGCTGTTGGATAGTAAGGACATCTGACTACCTGTGTCTAGTAACGCTCTTGCCTGATAGATTTCCCCAGTTTGCGGATGCACTATGTCTACTAGAGCCGTGCCTAGCAGTACTTGACCTACTGAGGCCGCTGAGAGAGAAACCGGTAAGCTAGAGGGCTCAAGGGCCGGAGCGTCTGCTGTGGACCTATTGGTCTTAAACTCGTCATTGTGTACTAGTGAATGATGTTTCCGTTTGCATACACGACACGTAAGCTTGGACTTGCATTGGAATGAGTTGTGACCGCTCTTAAGGCAATTTTTACATAGTTTTAATCTAGTGACTTCAGATAGCCTATCCCCTATGTCCATATTCTTAAATTTGGAGCACTCGGATAAATGGTGACTGTTATTGCAGACATGACACGTGGACGGTCCACCTTTATCTCCTAATGCAGCAAAAGTCCTATTCGGTTTAGGCTCTTTATTGCTGCTTGGCTTTCGGTCCCTTTTCTCGGCATTTTCCATGCCTGCGAAATACATTGTTTCTAGAATATCGGCTCGATTTCTTAGAAACCTTGTGAAATTTTCTAAGCTATGGTAATCGGCTAACGTAGACCTATGCTCTTCCCATTTTGTATTAGTCACCGGATCTAACTTTGAAGCTAGAATGAATAGAATAAGTGCATCCCATTTGTCGGTCGGCTGACCCAAAGCTTCCAGCGCTCTCAAGTTTTTTGACATATGGTCTACTAAGTACCTTAACGCCTTGTATGATTCTCGACTACACTTTTCAACACTAATTAAAGCTTTCGACGTCCGGCGGCCCGCTACGACGCGGAAGTATGTTGCGGCCTGTGCCCGCATAGCAACGAGCGCGGCGCGCAGGCAGCGGGCCGACGTCATCCTCCGAAGTCTCCGCTGAGCCAATCAGTGCGCCGTTGTATCACGCCATACCGCAGCGGACCAATGGCGGCGCGCCACCACACACGACGGCGGGGGACCTCGCTCGGGCTCCGCGGCAGAAGGCCGGGGTCTTTGACACTTGCTCCGACGCGGCACCACCGATCGGTCAACATACGCTTAATATTGTAACGGGTCCTAGAATTTCTGTAATCTTGTACACGTCAGTTTAAATTTAAAAGATCTAAATAAGTATTGGTTTGTTCTATAACAGTATTTCATTTAGTCTCCCTAACACACACCTAAGCATAGGCGTTAACAAGTGGCGACCGTGACAGGACTCGTTGAGAACTCGAAATTTAAATTCATCGAATCATCGAGAAGCGGCGGAAGATCGAATCGTCGAGAAGCGTCGACGGAAAATTCGTCGCGTGGAGCAAGTGCCGCAGCCCGCCATCCATCCAGCCGGGCTGCGTAATCAAGAAGAAGGGGAGCGCGGACGAGCTGCTGTGTCCAGGGAGACTTCGGAGGGTGACGGCGGGTCAAACTCAACACGTCTGCCGAAGGTCTAGCCCAGGAGAGTAAGCCCTGATCCATTCATTTCCTTTCTTTAATCTTTTTCCTGTGTGCCCTTGCGCTGTGAACCAGTGCGCGGCTTGCTGTTCGAACGTCAAACGGGAAAAGGGCCATATCTTTTCCTAATTTGCAGGGTTCATTGCACGTGGGTTGAGCTGGCTTATGCTTCATGCTTGGCTAGGCGCTAAGCTGCAATTTTTCCACTCTAGTCGAATCATTTGTATGTTCGTGTGCACCTACCCGCTTAAGTTCAGTTTCATAAATTTAATCCCACGTAACGCATAACCTCACTTTTGGCGATATTGTAAAACGCAAGCTAGCATTTTAAGCTGCACGCATTGTTTTTCCTACCCAATCCATATTCATGCACGCGTGTGAATTAAGTGCACGCAACCAAAGCTTGGTGAACCAGCCATCTTGCTGACTATTTCAGAGTTCCGGCCATACGGCAACTGTTCCGGTGCAGAACCAACGCAGCCAACACAGCGGATTCCCTCGACGCGCCGACTACATTAGCGGCGGCCGGCCGGCGGCCCGCTACGACGCGGAAGTCGTACCTGGGACCGTGTTGGAGCAACGCCTAACATTGTCAGGTTCACTGCACATTTATCTATTCAGCTCATTGTATTTCATTGTTTTGTGTTTTGTATTGCGATAAACAATAGGTCTCGTTGATAGCAAAATGACCAGTGTAGATACCGACCTGAAGGTCAAAATTAAAGAGTTAATTAGAAAGCGTGGCACCATAAAGGGTAGATTAACAAAATTCATAGAGTATTTAGGTACTATGAAGAACTTGGAGCCTAAAGAGGTTGCCAGTGTCCAAGTTAAAGAAATTTCTTTGAGATTAGCCAAGTTTCAAGAATTATTTAAAACATTTGACGAATTACAGTCAGAAATTGAAATATGTTGCTCCGATGTAGATGAACAATTGGAAGAAAGAGAGGCAACAGAGTGTCAATTTTACTCTGCTCTCTCTGTAGCTCAAGAATTAATTGAGGCTACCCCATTACCAATAAATAAAACAAACAGTGTTGGAGAAAATAGTAATTGTTCTCATCAGCCAAGCTGTTGTTCTCATGCATTTAACGGAGTGAAATTGCCAACCATACACCTTCCAAAGTTTGATGGAAACTTGTTAACATGGCTAGAATTTAAAGATACATTTGATTCTATTATTCACAGCAATAAATCAATTCCAGAAATAAATAAATTTCACTATTTAAGGTCAGCTTTGGAAGGGAGTGCTAAGGGGATAATTAAATCAATAGAGTTTACCTCGAATAGCTACAAATTAGCATGGGATTTACTATGCGAGCGATACGATAATAAAAATATTCTCATAAACAATCATCTTAAAGCTTTAATTAGTGTTGAAAAGTGTAGTCGAGAATCCTACAAGGCGTTAAGGTACTTAATAGACCATATGTCAAAAAACTTGAGAGCACTGGAAGCTTTGGGTCAGCCGACTGATAAATGGGATGCACTTATTCTATTCATTCTAGCTTCAAAGTTAGATCCAGTGACTAATGCTAAATGGGAAGAGCATAGGTCTACGTTAGCCGATTACCATAGCTTAGGAAATTTCACAAGGTTTCTAAGAAATCGAGCCGATATTCTAGAAACAATGTATTTCGCAGGCATGGAAAATGCCGAGAAAAGGGACCGAAAGCCAAGCAGCAATAAAGAGCCTAAACCGAATAGGACTTTTGCTGCTTTAGGAGATAAAGGTGGACCGTCCACGTGTCATGTCTGCAATGACAGTCACCAGTTATCCGAGTGCTCCAAATTTAAGAATATGGACATAGGGGATAGGCTATCTGAAGTCACAAGATTAAAACTATGTAAAAATTGCCTTAAGAGCGGTCACAACTCATTTCAATGCAGGGCCAAGCTTACGTGTCGTGTATGCAAACGGAAACATCATTCACTAGTACACAATGACGAGTTTAAGACCAATAGGTCCACAGCAGACGCTCCGGCCCTTGAGCCCTCTAGCTTACCGGTTTCTCTCTCAGCGGCCTCAGTAGGTCAAGTACTGCTAGGCACGGCTCTAGTAGACATAGTGCATCCGCAAACTGGGGAAATCTATCAGGCAAGAGCGTTACTAGACACAGGTAGTCAGATGTCCTTACTATCCAACAGCATGAAACAAAAGCTTGGGTTAATTTGTGACACTTCCCGTCCCACTCACGTTGCCGGAATAAATAATTCCATTTCAAAGGTTTCCGAAAGGGTAAACATTAAACTCAAGTCGCGCGTGACTAATTTCTGTATCTCGGTTAACTGTCTTGTCTTACCAAATATTATGGGTACGTTGCCCAACATGCAGGTAAACGTTAAGCAACTCGGTATACCAAAGGAAGTTAGTCTAGCGGATCCCACTTTCTATGAACCTTCGAAGATAGACATTCTGTTGGGTGCGGATGTATATTGGGCGATTGTGAATGCCAATCACATATATCTAGGCAAAAATAAACCAGCACTACAAGATACTAAACTAGGGTGGGTAGTGTCAGGCCCTACAGGGCAAGGTAGCCTAAAGTCTCTCACTGTAACTTGTAACTTTAGCCAAGACATACAAGAGTGTCCAGAGTCATACAAGGTATTAAAAGAAGACAGTGAGGGGTCTCCCAAGCTAGCTCCGTTAGAGGAAAAATCGTTGCCAGAAGTCAAACCACTTAACCCATACTCATGTGCGGCAAATAATAGTAATAGAGTAGATAATACAAAGCTTATAGATTTCAACAGGTTCTCTAATTTCCTACGGCTGAAAAGAACAGCCGCCTACGTGCTAAGATTTGTCCAGATAGGAAAAGGGCAGATAAATGCTAGTCCAACCTTATCGGTTGAAGAGTTGCAAAAGGCAGGCACTCTTCTAATTAAACTCAGTCAACATGAGACTTTCTCTGAAGAAATCGAAATATTGAGCAAAGGGCTGCAGTTAAATAAAAATTCAAAAATATTGCCCCTTAATCCTTTTGTAGACTCGGAACGAGTGCTACAGGTGGGAGGCCGGCTAGAAAATTCGAGATTCAGCTATGATAAGAAGCACCCGATTCTTCTAGACGCTAAACATAGATTCACTAAGCTGTTAGTAAAATATGAACACTTGCGCTTGTTCCATGTTGGTCCCCAGGCACTGCTTGCAGCCATCCGTGAGGAATATTGGCCCTTGGGAGGGCGAACCCTTGCTCGCACGACCACCAGGCAGTGTGTTGTGTGTACGCGATTGAGAGGTCGTTTTTTATGACAATTTCTATACCTCTAAAGAGATGCAGAATAATAATTTCAGTGGAAATCCACGTGGCAGAAGCCATAATTCCGGCGGTAACCGCCGAGATATGAGGGATGCTCAACGTGCCTATAACCACTACAACAACGCGCGTCAGATACAGGACTGGAGTTACCAGCCTGAGGAGTTCGACCCGAACCGTGTACAGGCTAGAGAGCGTAAGCCCACGGAACGGTCAGCTGCCTTCAAAGGAAGAAAGAAGAACCAGCAACCTCAAAAGACCAGGGAGCCGGAACAAACAGTAGTTCCAAGCACTACTTCTACTCCAAACCGGGACGAGCCGATGTATGATGTCGGCCCACACTCGTCGCTTTTGGCAGCACAAGACGTGTACAGCCAGAACTTTGAGTTCTCGGGGTTTATACCCCTCGTTAACGAAACGTACGAGAAAATGCGCGGCGTTGATCCACGCCTCCATGAGCGCTTACCACTCAGTATGTTCACCCACGCCATGTCAGTGCACTTGAACCTGGAAATACTAGAGACAGCCAGGCAGGCAGGCCAAAACGTCCTCAACCTTAGGACGGACGCGAGAGAAGTCCTCCCCGACTACCAGGTGCTCCCGCAGTCTATAGTCGACTACATATCACATGTAGCGCCCGTCATTACCCAAGATGGCAAGGAAGTGAGGATAAATTTGCCTCCAACCGCCATACCACTTGGCCCTGTCGAAGTAGACAGAGTTATGCAACCAAGCGGATCATTCGGTCAACTCGTAGCAAATAATCATAATACTTACGAATGCTACATATCACCACTTGTAACATCAAGGAGAGTCGTCGCCTCCATGCAGAATGATAACGCATATCAGCCACTCCCAGAAGCCTTAATTCCTGGAAACCTAATCCCAAATCGTAATTTACTCGGCTTTGAGCCGATTGACATTCAGAATGCTGGAGCAACAGCCCGGCTTCAGGGTATAAACTTCCCTAATGACGATACGATTGAAGGGAGGTATAAAGTAGTCTCGCTATTGCAAGAGCGGGTGTATACAGTCCTTGCTGAAATGAAGGACAGGATAAAAATGGTTGAACTTCGAAGAAACCATAATGATAAAGGATTGAACACCGTTGATAAAATACAGCATAAGATAACATCGGTGAATCTCTTATTTGTAGAGTCACCCGGACCATTGAACGATGCAGCAGTTCCACTCTACACGCGTAATGTCGCGATTCACAGTTGCCACGACGTCCCGCGACGTCGCCACTTGTTTCTGGTCGTTGCCACTTGTTGACGCCTATGCTTAGGTGTGTGTTAGGGAGACTAAATGAAATACTGTTATAGAACAAACCAATACTTATTTAGATCTTTTAAATTTAAACTGACGTGTACAAGATTACAGAAATTCTAGGACCCGTTACAATATTAAGCGTATGTTGACCGATCGGTGGTGCCGCGTCGGAGCAAGTGAACGGCGGCCCGCTACGACGCGGAAGTCGTACCTGGGACAATGTTAGGCGTTGCTCCAACACGGTCCCAGGTACGACTTCCGCGTCGTAGCGGGCCGCCGGCCGGCCGCCGCTAATGTAGTCGGCGCGTCGAGGGAATCCGCTGTGTTGGCTGCGTTGGTTCTGCACCGGAACAGTTGCCGTATGGCCGGAACTCTGAAATAGTCAGCAAGATGGCTGGTTCACCAAGCTTTGGTTGCGTGCACTTAATTCACACGCGTGCATGAATATGGATTGGGTAGGAAAAACAATGCGTGCAGCTTAAAATGCTAGCTTGCGTTTTACAATATCGCCAAAAGTGAGGTTATGCGTTACGTGGGATTAAATTTATGAAACTGAACTTAAGCGGGTAGGTGCACACGAACATACAAATGATTCGACTAGAGTGGAAAAATTGCAGCTTAGCGCCTAGCCAAGCATGAAGCATAAGCCAGCTCAACCCACGTGCAATTAACCCTGCAAATTAGGAAAAGATATGGCCCTTTTCCCGTTTGACGTTCGAACAGTAAGCCGCGCACTGGTTCACAGCGCAAGGGCACACAGGAAAAAGATTAAAGAAAGGAAATGAATGGATCAGGGCTTACTCTCCTGGGCTAGACCTTCGGCAGACGTGTTGAGTTTGACCCGCCGTCACCCTCCGAAGTCTCCCTGGACACAGCAGCTCGTCCGCGCTCCCCTTCTTCTTGATTACGCAGCCCGGCTGGATGGATGGCGGGCTGCGGCACTTGCTCCACGCGACGAATTTTCCGTCGACGCTTCTCGACGATTCGATCTTCCGCCGCTTCTCGATGATTCGATGAATTTAAATTTTACGCAACGAGTCCTGTCACGGTCGCCACTTGTTCCCGCGTGATACAACGGCGCACTGATTGGCTCAGCGGAGACTTCGGAGGATGACGTCGGCCCGCTGCCTGCGCGCCGCGCTCGTTGCTATGCGGGCACAGGCCGCAACACTCGGTATACTTTAGGTACTTAACTAAATACCTATAAACAAACTTCGGCTGTTTCATGCAGACATTTCAAGCATTTTTTTTAAATAAAAGTCTCAACGATATTAGTTAAGTACCTAAATCTTTCAAGAACAGTATGTTAGTTGTAGCTATATTTTTGTGTCTTGCCATGGAACACGCCCATCGTTCACAAAGTAATGAGCGAATTTATCTCTGATATTCAAAGATGACGGTGCCCCTCTTCCCGCATGCAACGTATTGAGACTAGTCATTGGTGCAGTATATAAAGTATCTTTATATTTTAGACCATCTCTAGTCCGCACATAGTTGTGTAGAATGCAACAGGCTTTTATTATGTCTTCAGCAAAATCTATGTTTACATTTATAGGCCTATGAAAGATGCGCCATTTGTTCGCCAAAATACCAAAAGTACACTCAATGTTACGTCGGGCTCTCGATAACCTATAGTTAAAAATCCTTTTTTCATGTGGTAAACATTTGCCTGAATATGGACGCATTAAATTTTCTGCTAAACCGAAGGCTTCATCTCCAACTATAACATAATCATAAGGCATTGGTGTTGGCTCTACATTAGATATTGGTTTAGTTAGGTGTTGGTATATTTAATGATTTTTCTGTCAGTCGTTTATAAAATAAAGAATTTTTAAATATAGCAGAATCACTGCTTTTGCCATAAGCCCCAATATCAACATAAGTAAAGCAATAGTTGGCGTCGCAAAGTGCTAAGAGCACTATGGAAAAGAAATGTTTATAGTTATGATACAAAGATCCTGAATCAACAGGCTTTATAACTCGGATATGCTTGCCGTCTATAGCACCAATGCAATTTGGAAAATTTGCATATCTCTCAAAGTCTCGTGCTATTGTCTTCCAGGTATCTTCAGTCGCTTCGGGCATGACTTTGTTTACCAACTTATTCCACAATGATTTACATACTTCGCGGACAATTCCTGTAATCGTCGATTTTCCTAGGCGATAATTATAGCTAAGTTCTCCAAATGAACAACCTGTACCAAGATATCTGAAACAAGAAAATTATTAATAATATTATTATTTTTAGGTACACAACTCAAAAAAAAATATGGAAAAACATACGAGACTGCTACAATAAAGAATATAAAAAAGAAAAAGCAACTCCTTCTGGTTCAGGTGCTCGTAAAAAAGCCCGATATATGTATTTTTCAAGACTTTCTTTCCTGCAGAATAGTGTAAGTAATAAAGACACTACAACTAATATGGAAGAACAGAATGAAAGGCAAAGTGAGGAGACAAGTCAACTAAACGCCAATGCAACCGAAGCCACTGAAATACGTCCCCCTAAACGTAAGAAAACACAAGTGCCAGAAGAAAAACTAGCTGTTTTAATAGAAAAAAGCATCGAGTCCCGACAAAATTTTCAGAACGAACTTCAAGAAAATAGTATTACTAAACAAGATGACGATAAACTCTTTTGTTTGTCGTTATACACTCACAGGCACAATTAACCGCCCACCTCTATCATTCGTCACCCTGTTTGTTTATGTTAACTATGGCTTATCCACTGTTTTATTTTTTATCAAGTGGGTACTGTAGCAGTTAACTAAACACTTATACCCTTATTTCGTTTAGTAAATTTGTATCACCGAAGGATTTTTCGAATTTAGTCGTTGTTTGACATTGTTGCCGTTGCGTTATCGTGTTAACATTTCCTGTTCTTTTCTGCCATAATGTGTGAATATTCTTTAATTTGATTTTGTAGTGTTCACTTATTGTTTGGGACTCTAAAAAATGCTACTCGATGCAACTGGTGTAGGTAGGGCAGTGGTTTTAGTTGACGCTGGGTATAGCCAACGTCGCATCGCTCCTACACTCGTTGTACCTCGAAACACGGTACGGGATGCCATCAGATGATTTCGGGAGACAAGCTCATACACCCGCAGGCCAGGTAAAGGCCGACATCGATGCACCTCAACCCGAGATGACGGTTTCGTTGTCAACAACGTGCTGAGAAATCGCTTTTGCACCGCTACTGAAGCTCGTACGCGTCTTTTTGAGGTGAGAAATGTCAGTGTAAGTGAACGTACGTTTAGAAGAAGACTGGCAGAAAGAAATCTGAGGACATTTCATCCAGCTCGCGCCCCACAAGTGCTCCCAGAACACCGTAGAGCTAGACTTGCTCGTGTGCGAGAATATGCTGACTGGGCTGTGTAGGAATGGAAGGACTTGCTGTTCTCAGATGAGAGCAGAATAGGCTTAAGAGGTCCAGATGGACGTCAGCGTGTCTACAGGCGCCCAAACGAAAGATTTGATCCATGCGCTATAACCGAAACAGTGGGTTACCAGAGAGGGTCCGTAATGGTTTGGGGAGGTATCTCTTACGAGGCTCGTACCGATCTTGTTGTGTACGATAGAGGCAGTGTGAACGCTCAAAGATACGTGGAGGAAGTTGTTCAAGACCATGTCATGCCTTTCGCACCAATCATTGGTGACAACTTTAGTTTAATGCATGACAATGCACGTTGCCATACCGCAAAATCCGTCACTGAGAACCTTAATAAGGTCGTGATTCAAGTTTTACCATGCCCAGCAGACAGTCCCGATCTTAACCCAATTGAGCACATTTGGGACAACCTCAAAAGACGTGTCCGAGCAAGAGTACCAGCCCCTACGACCCTAGGAGAGCTCAAAACGGCTGTAGTAGAGGAGTGGCACAATATCCCCCAGTCGGATATCCAAGATGTAATGGATGGATTGCCAAACCGGCTCCAAGAAGTCATTAGAGCCCGAGGCGGCAACACCCATTATGAATTGTTTTTTTTATCTTTTATTGGATGACTTTTTTCAATATTAAAATTGTTAAATTTTCATCAAAGATTTTCACAAAATCGATTTTTGGTATGAATCCTTTACTAAACGACTTTTTTTTTAACTTTTATGTTTTTTTTTAATACCTTAAAGGCCGCTTTCAACGTACCTTTCATCAAATGTGGTCTAAGTTTGAAGATTTCTGCAAATTGAAAGATATACAAGGTGGGCGGTTAATTGTGCCTGTGAGTGTATAAAGAACTCGAAAAAGTACCAGAAAATAAGCGTTTAGCGACTAAAATCGAATTACTTCAAGTGATCCAAAAAGGACAAATCTTACAGCCCCCTATTCGCTACAGTACCTACTCAGCAGATCACACCTTCATATTGGCAAGGACAACAGTATACAAACCCGCAAGGATATTTTACTACATCTGGATTATCTCCTACTGTAATTCCGCCCGCGTCACCATCACAATTTAGTTCTGGCTCTCAGTCGTCTACTGTTATAGAAAATATATATGCTGATTTCGAAGAACAATAAATAAATCTTACCTTAAAGTTATTACGAGTTTTTCTTCTGGTGACACGCTTGGCCTCATATGCGTTTCAGAGCTTGAAATATCTTGCCTGATCAATTCAATTAGTTCATCAAAAGATTTTATTGACATTCTCAAATAGTCAAAAATTTTTTTATCATACGTTCTTAAATTAGGATGTAGTCGGTCACATAATATTGGATGCACCCAATACCGCCTTTTTCTTTTCTTTTTTTTTAAGGAGCAACCACAGTAAACACACTTCTTCGTCGACCTCCATTTTCAAACTGACGTTATTCCTGCACGAAAATCGCATAATAACCCGTGTCTGAATAGCATCACAATTTTGCAGTTTGAAACCACGCGATTCGTGAACGCGCGGTTCCCGCATGTCTGAACTAGCCCTAACGAGAAACCTAAATGTATGTAGGTACGTAATACGACCGCGAAACCTACGCCCAGCGCCGCCGTCACGCCGCTGCCCGCACCCCCCCCCCCCTCTCTCTACTACCGGCCGGGTGGGCGTTCAAAATTATTGGTCAGTTGCGAATATTCACAGAAACGGAGCGCAACGCGGACGGCTGCGAGCAGCGTTGCCGATCTGGGGGGAATTCCCCTTTTTGGGGAGAATTTCACGTATGTGAAGGGCAAAAAAGGGGTTATAAGAATAAAAGGGGAATTTAATACTCCAAATGCAATAAATATTCCCAGGATTCGGATTCCCAGGTCTAAAAATTATAATTTATTCAACATCCCAGGTTTCAAAACAAACCTGGGTCATTACGCCGCTGTACCAAGACTTTGTAGGCAATACAACATGCTGGCTAAAACAACAGAGTTAGATATCAGCCAATCACTCGTAAAATATAAGAAATGTTTAAAAAATTGATTGTGAATGCTTTTTTTTTTTTTCTTTTTTATGTTAATGTTAGTTATTTTATTCTTCTATGTTTCAATTTTTTACAGAATTTATTGTGTTTTTTATGTTCTACTGTCAAAATGTTTTCTTTTATTATGTATTAGGTATTTAATTTGTTAGCTTAGTTGTTCATTTTATTGTGCATGCTGTGGTCTCCTGTAATTGAAAGAGTACACCTACCAAATACTTTGTCGTCAATTAACCACATAATGTTTTGTGTATATCTTTTGTTGGAGATCCTAAAATAAATAAATAAAAATAAATAAATATATAATTTATACTTGTATGTACATCTAATAAGGCTGGAAGGGCTATGATTCTTTTGCCTGTCCCCTAAGTTGATAAAAAGAAACTAAAAAATAATGTCTATGGCTGGAATTGTTGGATGCGTCCTGCGTCTCTACGTGTTGGTTAGTTTGGTTGCACAGAGATGGCACTGTGGCACAGAGTCAGTCAGTCAGAGGAAATATTGTTCTGTGGTCAGAGTGTTTATTTTTCTTGTAAAGAGTCTTGCTAAGTTACGATGGATAAATCTCCAAAAGATCTCGAGAAAAGGTATATATTTACTCGACTATTATAAAATTATTTCGAAATTGATAAGTAGGCTTACTATTGAATACCTAGTTAAATCATTACTAATGCAAACTAAAGACAGACCAAATAAAAGATTGTGTAAAATTTAAGCCAACAATAAATATGCTCAAAGCGAACCTATACAAAAAGTGATGTATTTGTTTTAGTTTTTAGAATAAAATTTTCAGTAGTAAAACATTTTTATTCTGTTTTTCCTACATCATGAACTTCGAGGGGAATTTTGCTATAAAAAGAGGAATTTTTCAACATGACGCCCAATTTACAAAAACTAACTGTGGCAACACTGGCTGCGAGTGCGCAGGTTTTTTTTTATAGTTTTTAATTATCATGAAATAGTGTACCTGTACCTATACCTGTTGTACTGTGTTCCTAACATAAAGCGAAATGTCTTTCAGGAAAATGCCGTTTAAGATAGTGTCCACACGCCGAAGGGGCAGAGCAGAATTATCTAATGTACCATCCCACTGGGAAAACAAAGGAAAACTTCGATGGCCCAAATATAATTCAGATTCACTTTGTAAAGACGAAAGTGCTCAACCTGGTCCAGATTGGATTTCAATGAATTGTACCTTAAAAAGAAAGAATTTTCCAACCTATGAAGATGCAGAAGAAGAGTTAACTAATATGCTGAACAAGACTGATACTGACACTGATAATGACCTAATGAGTAATCGATACGGTTCTATGCAAAATTCTACGACGGAGTGTTCCAATCTTAACTCTTTGGTCTACAAAAACGAATTTTAGATTTAAAACCGCGTGCATTTTATGTACCTTGTGCGGCACACAGCCTGAATTTGGTAGTGAATGACGCTGCTAAAAGTTCATTATTTATTGTCAATTGTGCAGGAAATGTATGTTTTTTTTTCTGCGTCAACAGCACGTTGGCAAATACTTGCTAAAGAAGTGCCAACTTTAAGTCTAAATCCACTCTCGGGTCATTCCGCGGAAATCCAGTAACGGCGAATATATGCTAATAATAAATTAAATATCATAGCTGCATTCTTTTTTTACTTTATATGACATTTCTTACATGTTTTTACGTATGGCGCCGCTAACTAAAAAAGTATAACACCTTTATTTAATTTATTATTGCAATCAACACGCACCAAATGTCCTTACCATTTCCAAACAAAAGTCGGCCTAATTGCGCGGAATGGCCCTCTCAAATACTCGATGGGAGAGCAGGGTTGAAGCAGTAAAAGCTCTACGTTTTGAACTAGGAAAAGTGTATGAGGCCTTGTTTACTATACAGGGTGAATTTACCAAGTGGGCGTGGATGGCCAAATTCTAAACTATGAGGAATAGCGAAAAGTACTCAAAGGAGTCGCGGGCTCGATTTTGATGAAAACTAAAACTGCATCATTGGATTTTTGAAAAATCAATATTTCTAGCCAGGAATCGAACCTGTTGATTTTGAAAAAAAAAAACACACGCTGTATTATTACACCTTTCGACAGTGTCACTAATAAGGATCAAATTCTGGGAAGTAATGACATACGGCAAACTTAAGGAAAATGTTGAATTTGAATAAACTTCTTCTTATTTTAAAGTATTCATACCTACATTACGTAAGTACAGATGTTTTATCTCACGAGCGCGGGTGTGCCATACTTGTGTGGGTAAATGTACATGCACATTGTCTTTGTGTGCGTACGCTCGGAAGCGCTCAGTTTCGGCCGAGTCGCCGGCTGAGTCAGTAGTGTCATCCAGTTCGCGTCAAAATTATTTAAATAATACCGTCAGCATGGAAGGTACGAGTAAACGAAGAAAAGTTGTTCGCAGTGAGGTAAGGCTAATTAATGTTTATGTTTGGTGTGTATTTACGTTGTGATTATTTGTTGTATTGAGTTAGTTTAATAAACGTGATTTTAATAATCTATTGTTTTTTTAGGGTCGTCAAATAATTGCAAATGCCTATCATTTTCTCAAAGAAGAATATGAATTCACTGAATTGCATCGAGAACCAAATTGTGATGTATCACATTTGCGTAAAATTACAAAGCGCACTGCATCAGCGACGGGAGTTAGTGAACGAACAGTGCAGAAAATATTAAAAGAAGAACGAGACATGTCTAATGAAAGATATGTAGCTAGCACGTCTTCGAAATTCACTTCACCAATGAAAAACCGAAGAAAGAGAGAAAACAAAGTAGACATTGATGGATTTACAGCTGATGTTATTCGGAGCACAATACAAAATTTTCATATCGTACAAAAACAAATTCCAACATTGGCGAAACTCAGGTCAGTCTTAAATGAAAAAATTGGATTCAATGGATGTCTAGCTACGTTACGTAAGTTACTAAATAAATTGGGCTACAAGTGGCGTAAAACCGATAACAATAGAAAAGTTTTAGTAGAACGGCATGATATCCAGACGTGGAGATTAAAATATTTAAAAAAAATATCCGAATACCGTTCTCAAGGCCGACCTATTGTCTATACTGACGAAAGTTACGTATTAACAACACACGTTCGAAATAATACCTGGGCTCAAAAAGACAAACCATCTCCATTTACCAAAAAACTTAGTACAGGTACTCGTTTTATTTAAGTACACGCTGGAACCGATGCCGGATTTATTGAGAACGCTTGTTTAGTCTATAAAGCTAATTCCACAGTTGGGGACTACCATTCAAACATGAGTTATGAAAACTACGTAAAATGGCTGAATGAAAAATTGCTGCCAAATTTACCAGATCGTTCCGTTATAATACTTGATAATGCATCCTACCACAACACACGTGCTGAGAAATTGCCAACGTCTGCCTCAAAAAAATCTGAGATGCAAGAGTGGCTCGCTTCAAAAAATATACCGTTCGACTCAAATTTGCTAAATGTTGAGCTGTATGATATAATAAAAAAACATAAAAGTGATTTTATCACTTACAAAATCGATGACTACATCGCAGAAAAAGGATTTGAAGTATTACGTCTGCCTCCCTATCACCCTGAGCTGAATGCCATAGAGAACATCTGGGGGGTCCTTACAAATGATATTCCTCTAAGAAATGTAGAACAAAATATAACCAGTACAGAACAACTTATCGAAGAAAGTATTGAAAAAATAACGAGTGACACATGGCGTAATACATGCAATAGTGTAATTAAGAAAGAAACTGAATATAAGAAATATTTTGACACTGATTTTGAATTAATAATCAATTTACAAGATGACAGTGAATGATGAAATGAGGAAGTCAATGAGGAAGCACTGAAGTTTGGATTATCGATTCTTCATGCTAGAATTCGTTTCTTCGAGTCGCTATTGCACTTATCTTATAAGTTACTATTAAAAAAGTGGCAAGCGCGAACAGCCGAAGACAAAAAGATTGTTAAAGAAACAAAAGAAAAGATTCAAACTACCTTCAAAGAAGAAATGGGTCTACTCGTAGACATTCCCAAGCCAGGATTTGGGAATACTAATGACGGCAATACGTCCAGAAGATTTTTTGCAGATCCGGAATGCTCTTCGAATTACAGGCATCAATATTGGTCTAATAAAACGATTTAAAGTAATCTTAGAAGTGATTTCAAGTGGCAACAGCATTGATGTTGGTAAATTTGGAGCCTATGCATATGAAACTGCTGAAATGTACACAAATTTGTATGGTTGGCATCCTATGTCACCAACTATACACAAAATTTTAATGCATGGTGCCAAAGTCATATCTACTGCAATCCTACCTATCGGTCAACTATCGGAAGGGGCAGCAGAGGCCCGCAACAAGCACATACGCTATTATAGGCTAAATTTTGCTCGAAAATTTTCACGAGTCGATTGTAACAGAGATATATTAAACAGGCTGTTACTAAGTTCAGACCCGTATTTAAGTTGTAGCTGACCAAAGCTACACAAGAAATGTAAGCCATTTTCGATGGAAGCAATCAGTCTTATGGTCGCAAGTACCTACACCGCTTTTACCTCCAAATGAAAATGATGCCGAAGAAAGTATAGAAGAAGACGAAGACGACGAAGAAAATGAAGACGAACAGTTTGAGTCTGACTAATGATATGTTTTGATCGCAAAGGACATGACCAGTTTCTGCCTTCGAGTTCGGGAACATGTGCAGGATTACAGTTTTTACACTGAGATTTTAAAATAAAGATATAAATTATCATGGTTATATTATTCCGAATAAAGGCAAGGCTAAAATCTCTAAAAAAATAGTATTTTAATTGCTTCCGCTTCTCTCTTTTAAGAACTTCCCGATGTTGACGTTCCATTGCATTCATAATCATCCGGTAACCATTATAACCTACACATATTATAACGAGTTATTTTAGATCAAGTGAATTTTATATATTTTGTTTATATTTATTGACACGCCTACAGGTTAGATTAGGTTTTTATTGACACCAGTGTGTAATTCTATGATTGAACACCAACATTTTAAAAAAATCACTACGTATAAAGGAGTGTCATTTCTTTCACAATGCATCTGACCATCCTGACGTTAGTGGCGTACACCACTGTGTAGGGACGGCCAGCAATCTGTTTCATAAAATCGATAATTCTATCGATTCGAGTCAAAGCATGATTCACAAAAATCGAGATTGAAATCTTCGATCAATATTATTTGATCGAAGATTCAAATAGATTTTTGGATTAATATTTTATTTTACCGTTTTATATGTTTAATTAATAATAAGTAAATAGTTTATAGTTACCTATGTGAAGATTTTTTTTTGTAATAAATAGTCGACATTTTGTCATTTTTGTCGTAAAAGTGATTTACACACTTATACTGCCTATTAATGTCTTTGTATACTGAATTAACATAATTAAGTGTAAAATATGGTTCTACGGAAGAGTTTGACGGGTCAGAGTAATTATCTAATAATAATACTGAATTCGATCTTAGTGTGCGTGAAAAAATTGATTATCGATTTATCGATCTCAGATTGCCATTCGCCATAATCACATCCCTCACTAGTGGGGATTCCCTACTTGCAAAATGCACACCAAGCGTCGTCCCTTTCATTCACGACTCACGTCAGGTTTCATTGCCGTTGTGTTAATGTGTACTGTGCGATTATTGTGTTCTATTTCTAACGACCATTGCTAGTAATTCATAAAGGATTCAACTGTTTTGCTCATGATGAGATGCCTAAACTGTGGTATATCCGTAAGACGGGTTCAAAGGCATATTATGTCAACGCTTGCCCTACAACTGCAAGCGAGACTTGCCCGATGATTGAACAATCAGGTATGTACGAGTACCTATACTACATTGAAATAATACTATTTACAAAAAGACAACTATAAAGTCTGGTAGTTCGATTACATGTGAGCAAAACTTAACAAAGCAGCGTTTATTTGGTGGTTTACATGACCCAGGCCTATGTATACTCAATCTATTATGTTTATTGCTACACATGGCTGTATAGGATAGTCACACACAAGTCTGTACCGCCATAGAATTTCATATAATACGTATTTTAACTAAATGATATTTATATTTTTCAGATGCCTTTAAGATGCATATTATGTGATGTGACCCCTGTTTCAATTTATTGAATACCGAACAGGCTGACAATGAAAGATTGCAAGGCCATATTATGGTCTGTCGTGGGTGTGGTCTCTCTCTCAGAGGAATGCGTTTCTATGTGATTCCTGCAGATAGCCAATTACTACCTATTATTTTCCATGATAATTATCAGGTAAGATGTTTGATTATCTAATTGTAGGTATTAATGATACAATGGTTATTTGAGCAAAGTATAACTTTTTTATATTCTGCTATTCATTATTCTACTTTTCATATAATGTGAAGGTGCAGTAATTCTATGGGCTGGGTTACAACTAACAACTATGCTGTATTTTTCATATTCATTCTGTAGGTGGATGACCAATGATCAACATTGTAATGGCATTTAAAACTATATATTAATAAGTCATTCTATTTTAGAATGTGACAACAATCTATGCGTGTCGGGCCTGTTGGACTCGAGCGAATCGTCAGTTGATTCAGGATTCATCAAGGGATTTACAAGAGAATGTTCAGCCAGTCCAAAAATCAACACCACTGTCTCCACCATCACCACCACCGCTACCACAGCCAGCAGTACCGCTACCACAGCCAGCACATGCGGCATCAGGTTACGGGTGGGCGTTTTGGGAGGGCTGTCTTATGTAATTTTGACATTCGAAAAGTGCTGATATTCAGCCTAGTTTGAATTAGTATAAAGTAAATTAAAATAATTAATTAGTTCAAATTATAGTTTTACTATTGAGTGTAATCCTCATCCCTTCACTAATAACATTTTTGTTTCCTGAGCCACATAGAGCATAGTAATTGTAGTCAATAGCTGACTGTCGCTTGTAATTGGGTTGGCTCCACAGGGGAGCTACCACGCACTTACAGAATACCAACGTGAAGGAACAACATAATGTTGCTGCGCTTCGAACGGTGAGTAAGAGAACCGGAAGCCCAGGGTTTGGTGTGGGAAAAGGGTGGCAACGCATCAGCAATAACCCTGGTTTTTTGGATGTCAATGGGCGGCGTTGATTAACGTCAGGAGACCCGCATGCTCGTTTGCCCCCTTGATGGTTTTAAAAAAAAAACTAAGCGCTTCGATGGCGTGTCGAATAGTAGAAAATCATTCTCAAACTCGATAACCGCAACGCCTAGCGCCATCTCTTATCGAAAACCAGAGTTATTTAGTGAAAACTTATCTTTATTTTTCTCAGTTTCCTTATCTTTTAGACTCGTGAAACTTTTTTATCTGTAAACTACAGAATATAACAATTCCAAAAATAAAACAATATTTGCTGCACATTGATGTTGATACATAGGCAGGCGCCCATTGTCCCACTGGTCATGTCCTTTGTATAGTTTTTTTAAAATAAATATCTAATATCATTGAACTTTGTATTTCATTCGATGAAATTGCAAAAAAACGAGAAAAATAATTTTGACCAGTTTTATTATGCGAATACTCCTATGTGCGTCGTCTAAAAAAGCAACTGTCGGTGCCGGCTATGTAAGTCTCGCTGAAGACGCTTCAACCTTCAATGAGCTTGGAAAGTTACCTGAAGATGTTGTGAAGAGACTGAAGAAAAGTGGGTCATTTTTGGAAACTCTGCAAACCAAACAAGCTAAATTTCACAAAAGCTGTCGTTCCAAATATAACAAAACAATAATTAACCGGTACATAAAATCCAAATCAAATAGCGCAGCTACACCAAGTAGCGCAAGACGTCTATCAAGGACTATGACTATAAACACAAGGGAGACAATTAAAGTTTGTTTTTTCTGCAACAATCCTGCGACTATTAAGGAAACCCTGCATAAAGTCGCAACTCTTGAAATTGAAAAACGAATTAGAGATGGAGCAGTCTGTCTCGAACGGCAAGATTTATTAGTCAAGATGGCAACCGAAGATTTGATAGCTCAAGAAGCATCGTACCACAAGAACTGTCTAACACATTTTTACACACAAGTTAGATCCTGTGAAAGGAAAACGGATAAAAGCGAAAATGCATCAGATATTTTTAGTCTGGCATTTACTGAGCTTGTAATGTATATGGAGTCAAGTTCTGAACAAATGTTCAAATTGGTGGAGTTAAGAAATATGATCAATGATAGACTTCGACAACTGGAGGGACAGAATGCATTTTCCATTTCATCGCAACGCCTGCAAGAGAAACTTCTGAAGCATTTTCCTAATCTTCTATCTCAGTCTGATCCACCTAAGCCTACCATCCTTGCGTTTGACCGAGATATTAGTGCGATCGTTCGTGCTGCAGCAGAAAGAGAAACTCACGACCACTTCCTCAATCTGGCAAAAGTTGCTAACACTTGTCGGGCTGCAATGTTTGATGTAAAGGAAAGTACATTTAGGGGAAGCCTTATTCAAGAAGAGGAAGACATTCCAAATGTTTTGAAAACACTTATCAGCATGCTTCTTTACGGACCAAGCATCATAAACCAAAGTGAGGAAGCGGGTTCGCTAGCTGTGAATTCCATAGCTCAACTAATAATGTTCAATGCTTCAAAGGACAAAGGAACTCGCCGCCATACCAAAAAACGTGAACCCTCATTGCCGCTGTACGTTGGACTTCTTATTCACACTCATACTAGACAAAAAAAAATAATAGACAAATTAGCTCACCATGGACTTTCCGTTTCGTATAAAAGAGTGTTGCAAAACAGCTCAAAACAGGTTTCAGATGCTGCATGTCAAATTTATGAAGATGAAGGAGTTGTTTCTCCGGCAGCTTTGCAGCCGAATGTTTTCTGTACAGCCGCTTTCGATAACATTGATTATAACCCATCGTCTGTAACAGCAGAAGGTGCCCTTCATGGAACATCAATCAGTATTGTTCAGCATCACGATCTAGGCTCAGAAATTATACGTCGCCGCACGCTGTCTATATCAGAAACCAATCACTCGGCATCACTTCAGGTACAAAAATTGCCTTCTTTTTACACAGATGTTGCTCCTTACATACTGAAGGATAAGGAACCTAAAATCCCCCTCATTCCTGAGAACTGTTCAGTTGATATGACAGTTAATCTGCAAGATGAAATAAAGTTAGAGAACGCGTGGCTTGATCATGTTCAAAACATTGGAGACGCAACAGAACAAGATAACCTTCTTGGGCTGCTTACCATGCAAGTCAACAACCGGAAGAAACGAGAGGCATGTCGGTGTCAGTTCTTTTGCCCCTTCTTCCAGACCCGTCGCATTCAATAGCTGTTGTCAGGCATGTTATTTGTAATGTGAAAAAAACCATTACATCTTTGAATCCAGAACAAGCATCAGTGGTCGCTATGGATCAACCTTTATACACTCTCGGAAAGATTTTCCAGTGGAATAACCAAGAGGACTTTGGTGAAGACAAGGTTGTGCTCATGATGGGTGCTTTCCACATAGAGATGAATTTTATGAGCTTAATAGGGGATTTATTAGACAAATCAGGAATAACTTCAGCTTTGATATGTGCTGATGTATGTGGTGAAGGAAAGGCTCAATCATTTTTGAAAGCCTCGCATCCAAGACGGGCTCGGTACATTCATGAAGTTCTAGCAGCTGCTTTACAGATCCTGTCTATGAGCGCCTACAATACATATAAAACAGAAAACCCTGATGCACAATTAGACTTTGAGACATGGAAACAACAACAGTCAGCAGATTCAGCCGCTTTCTACTACTGGAATATGATTCTCAGCTTGGAATTGCTACGAGCTACTTTTGTGCGCTCTATCCGCACCTCTAACTTTGGCTTATATATTCAGGCCTTAAAGTCAATGGCTCCGTGGTTTTTCGCTGTTAACCATACAAATTATGCCAGATGGATACCAGTACACATTCGCGATATGGAATCATTACTCATTCTTGCCCCCGAGGTTCATCATGCGTTTTGTTCAGGAAAATTTACTGTGAAGAAATCCAAAGCACGTTTTTCCTCAATTGCACTAGACCAGGGCCATGAGCAGGAGAACAAAGTAGTTAAAAGCACAGGAGGGGCAGTTGGACTGACGGAAGATGCTGCTGCGTTGAGGCGGTGGATGATTGCTGGCCCCGAGATAGCGTCTATACTGCGAGAGTACGAGACCTCAAACGATAATTACAGTGATAATAAAGAAAATATTGCACAATTCCACCACGAGGAATCAGACGGTAATCAAAAAAGATTCATGAAGCACGTTAACTCTCTTGTTTCGTCACTTCTGGAGATGGATAACCCACTATTAGATATTGATCTACAAACTGTTGACACTCACTTCATTGTCGCTGAAGACGCTGTGGAACGTATGAGAACCCTAATAAGTCTCGGAAATACACAATACACTCAATTTGTAGAACAACGCATTATTTCAAGGGATATTTCCATATCCAGCCCAATCAAAAGGAATAATGTGACTATCTTTGGAAGTACAATATCTGGTCAACAAAAACAGGCCACAAAACTTGCAGTAGCAAAAAGCGACGCAGCCTTATTTTCTAAATTATATATCGCCTGTCAGCACAGGCAAGGTGATATAAACGAATTTTTCAAATATGAAAATCAGCCGTTCCCTCCATCCCTCTCAGAAACAGGTAATTTAAGGCCTGTCGTAAAAGCGGAACTACTAAAATGTATTGAAAAAAATGATGACAGTGAGAATGAAAATGAAACAAGAAATGAAAATTCTGTAAAAGAAGATCCCAAAGACTGCACTGCCTCATTTTTAGATGGCCCTGCAGTCGTTCAAATGATAAGACCAGGTACCAATATAACGTTCGAAGACTACCGCAATAGTTTTATAAATTATGTAAAGAACCAAAAAGGAAACAGAATTGATGTGATTTTTGACGTGTACAAGGAGGACAGCTTGAAGAATACTACCAGAGAAAAGAGAGGAGAAGGACTTCGACAAAGGGTCACAGCAGCAGGGAAGCTACCAAAAAACTGGCAAAAATTTCTTCGCTGTTCTGATAATAAAACTGAACTTTTTAATTTCCTATCTGACGGGCTCCAGCAAGTTCAATATAACAAAAAGACGATTTTATCAACAAAAGGCGAAAAAGTTCTATGTAATGATGGCACAGACGTAGCTTCCCTGTACTCGAAGCAAGAAGAAGCTGATTCCCGAATTCTCCTCCATATTTATCATGCTGTGCAGCACGGTCACACCAAGGTTTTGGTAAGAACTGTGGATACAGATGTAGTCGTCATTGCTGTTTCCCTGTTCAATGATCTAAAAAAAATTAAATTGGAAGAATTTTGGATCTGTTTTGGGGTCGGAAAAGCTACACGTAACATCGCTATCCATGACCTGGCTAATTCACTCGGGCCAGAAGTTTGCAGTGGGATTCTATTTTTTCATGCGTTTACAGGCTGTGATACTGTATCGGGCTTTAGTGGAAAAGGAAAGAAGTCATTTTGGAATGCGTGGAAATCATTCCCCGAAGCCACAAAAACCTTCAAAGAATAATTATCACAGCCTGTAAATGCAATCGAAACCCGTCATTTGGATCTTTTGTCGAGGTATGTTATCTTCACATATGATAAGACATGTGAAGCAGATCTTAATGAAGCAAGGAAGGCCTTATTTGTTAAGGGACGGGCCATGGATAGGTTACCACCCACATCAAGTGCTCTTTTAGAGCACACAAAAAGGGCGTCTTTGCAAGCCGGCTTCATCTGGGGTCAGAGTTTCATACCTAATCCAGAATATCCCAATTTCGAAGATTGGGGTTGGAGAAAAGAAAATGGTCTCTGGACTCCATTATGGAGCACAATGAAAGAAACAGCAGCCTCCCTAAAGGAATTGACCAAGTGTTCGTGCCGCACCTGCAGTAGGGGTCGGTGCCAATGCAGGAAGTCAGGGCTTCCTTGTACTGGCCTTTGCAAGTGCGGAGGAGATAATTGTGATTTTAATTGAATAAATATAATTTAATATCCTAGACTTGTTTTACTTAGTCACTCAAAACCTAGCACTAATACGTTCGTTATACCAATGCATTCGCAAAATATGATAAGATAACATTTAATGATAACATATATATAATATATTCATATAATACATACATAACACACAACGCCCGCCTCCCCCCTCCTATTCCCTCCTTCCACCTGAACTCTCCCACCCCATCCCCCCTCCAATAACTCCGTGGGAGCTCGCTTATGGTGTCATCTTAATATTAGGTCCTTACATATGAAATTGGCGTTTTTCGTACTGGCCACTTTAATCACGAATTTCTCCTCTTTGGTAAGGAATTCCAAATTCAAATTTGTACAGCTATTTACTCATGTATTTGTGCTTCGATGACCGTCATTCATTTGTTTTTTTTCTTCTGTTTTTTCTGTTTGCGTCACTCATTTTACAAAATGGAAAATTTAAAATATCGCATTATTTACGAGTACGAGTTCCGCCGTGGCACTAGTGCTGCGGAAACGACTCGAAGGGTGAATGATGTGTATGGCGGTCATGTTGCAAAAGAAAACACAGTTCGTTTTTGGTTCCAACGTTTTCGTTCTGGAAATTTCGACCTGCAGAACAAGCCCCGTGGACGGCCTGAGACCCAAGTTGATAATGGAGAATTGAAGGCTATTGTGGAAGCGGACCCATCGCAAACCACGTCCGAGTTAGCTGCAGGCTTCGATGTTAGTGATAAAACTGTTTTAATTCACTTGAAGCAAATTGGGAAGATTAAAAAGCTTGAAAGGTGGGTACCTCACGAATTGACTGAAGCAAACCGGCAAACGCGCGTCGACTGCTGCGTTACATTACTGAACCGGCACAACAATGATGGTATTTTAAACCGAATCATTACCTGTGATGAAAAATGGATTCTTTACGATAATCGGAAGCGCTCAGCGCAATGGTTGGATCCTGGCCAGCCAGCCAAATCCTGCCCCAAGCGAAAATTAACCCCAAAAAAGTTACTTGTAAGCGTTTGGTGGACTAGTGCCGGTATTGTTCATTACAGTTTTCTCAAATCTGGCCAGACTATTACAGCTGATGTCTATTGTCAGCAATTACAAACCATGATGGAAAAGCTAGCGGCTAAACAACCAAGGCTGGTCAATCGCTCCACGCCACTGCTGCTTCACGACAACGCCAGACCACACACTGCGCAACAGACGGCTACCAAATTAGAAGAGCTTGAATTGGAATGTCTTAGACATCCTCCGTACTCCCCGGACCTTGCTCCAACAGATTACCATTTTTTTCGCAATTTGGATAACTTTTTGCAAGGGAAAAAATTCAACTCCGATGGGGCAGTCCAAATCGCCTTCAAAGATTTTATTGATTCCCGTCCGACTGGTTTTTTTAGTAAAGGGATCAATGAACTACCTATAAGATGGCAAAAGTGCATTGAAAACAATGGTTCATACTTTGATTAATTAAATATATTATATTAAAAAATATTCGACTTTTTGTTCCTTCCATACAAAACGCCAATTTCATATGTAAGGACCTAATATAAAATTGAAGTCCATAAGAATGCCGCCTCAGTTGACACAAATTGAAAGGGAGCGCATCATAGCCCTTAGATTAAGTGGTTGCCGTGTGATTGATATTTGTCGGCAGACGGGCATAACGGTGAGTAATATTTTTTGTAATTATAATTTTTAAATTCAAATAAACAAAGGTTATTATTGAAAAAAGCGTCAATGGTGTTTTTCTATAGAATTTTCGGATTTAGTTAGAAGGGATAGGTAGGTAGGTATCTTCTTTGTGTTCTTTCCTAATGAGTTCCCGATATTGTAAGTTTTTAAGTTAAACGCTGCGCGCTGTTCCAAGCGTCATTTAAAATGTAGTGTAGGTAACCGTGAAAGCTTAAATTCAGAGTTATACATAAGTAAACAGAATTGGATGAACTGTTTTTGATTCCATTTAGTGATGGAACATTCTAAACAAAAGTTATTACAGTTGGTTGTGATTGGATTTTAAAGTAAATACCTACGCAATTACGCACAGTAACGAACGCTGGGCGTGCGAATAGTGAATATTTGACTGAGTTTTTAGATCAGTGAAGTGATACATAAGTTAGAATAGTGTAAAAGTGATAGAATAGGATAGTTATGACTCGTGTGACCCTATCCGCGCTCCAAGGCGCAAGTTGATACGGACTATTACTGTTTTACTGAGTAAGATTTGAATTTCTAATAAAATTAGATTTAAGTATTTTGTATTGTTCTAATTAGCTTTCTAACTTGTTTTTATTATTAGTTTTCGTGTTAGTATCTGATAGGAATATTTAACGTAGAATTTTTGAGAATTTTAATGTGAAGAAAAATGATAGAATAATTACGTAACTTGAAAACGAGGTTTTTTTTGTTTATAGGAATATTTGCGCGATTTTAGTGTCAATTGAGAGGATTATGTTTATAAATGATATTCGTTTGATGTCCACGGGTTTTAGAGATAGAAAAAAATTTCTATAATGAAAACATGCCAAAGTTCGATTTTAGTGAGTTAATGTTCTAGAAAGTTTTTATTGTATAGAGATAGGATAAATGTTGTTACGTAATACAAAAGAGGAATACATAGTCTACATAATATAATGAAATCGTAACGATCAGGCATAAAGAACATTCAAAACAGGGCTTTTAAAGTGTCAGACCCAAGAAAAAATTACCTACATGTAAAAATGGTCTAAAAATCAACGATTTCTTTGCTTATAGTAATTGAGTAATAATGGGCAAAAAAAATACAGCTATATTTTTCGTTCCAACAGTTTACTTCTGGCTTCGGCGATGGGAAGAAAGCGGAAGCATAGAAGCCCACCACCGCCAACTCTACGCGAGGGCCACTACGGCGGCAGACGATGCGGCTATGGTCGCTGCACACTCTGCCGATCCTTTTCTAAGCACACGAGTGACCTCAACTTCGTACAGCGTGAGTCCATGTGTAGCTTGTAATCACACTTACCTGTCACCTTAACTTATTCATCACTAGAGATCGGATATTCGGATGCATATTCACCTAAAATTGAGAAATTGGCTAATATGGAATGCGCTTTTGTATCTAAAAAATCCGGCGATTCCGAGGTTCTGATTATAGAACTGCATGTATATTTATTTACTTTCAAAAGTTGGCTTATATGGAATGCACTTTTGTATCGATCGTCAAAATCCCGCGATTCCGGAATTTTTTGTTTTTTTCCGACTATAGAATCGGATGCATTTCTACCTACCTAATATTGAAAAGTAGGTAGGCAGATACCAAACTGCAATAGCAAACAACGTCAAGATAAGATAACGGACTACATATGTTATTTAGAATAATTTTATTTATGTAGTTCCTTCCTTCCATACTATACACCCGACTACTTAGTTATGCATTTCCGGTGTTCCTGGCATCCCGGGATTTTTTCACAGAAAAAATATATTAAGAAGCCGCTTCCAAATTTCAGGGCTAAAAATTCACTTTAGGTAAATATGCATCTGAATTATAGTTGCAAAACTTCTGAAAAATTCTGAATAATTCCGGAATACTTCTGGGAAAGTTTCTTTAAATCAGAATTATTCAAAATGAATTTAATTATGATTTTTATTTTTTTTTCCTGAAAATCGTATTTTGCATCGCTCGTCGATCGCCGCCGCGCTACCCTTCTGTGCGCGCCCGACAGCACGAGTCGTGCGTGCCGCGCGCGCCCGGCTGCACGAGTCTTGCGTGCAGGCGATGGCGGTGCGAGGTGCGGTAAGAGGGGAGATGCTCCCTGGAGATGTTTTCCCCCCGCGAGAAAGATTCGTACCCCGCAATCGAATGTTTCCGCCGAATATTTCGCCCGTATAATTGGGAAATATTCCCAAACTTTCGGAATATTTCGGAATACTTCCGAAGTATTCGACGGGAATGATTCGGAATTTTTCCCGCCAGCATCTACAGGGTGATTGGAAGATGGGTGCAAAGCTTTAAGGTGAAGATAGTATAGAAAATTTAGGACCATTTAAGCCATGGTTGTCTTAGACGAAGTCTTACCAAATTTTTTTAACCAAATTTTTAAGTTTTTTTTCGGAAATTCTCAAAATTTAATGAAAACTGCATAATTATGGCCAAATTGAATGATAAATGAATTAATTTTTTATTTATTTAATTAAAGTAATGTGTAAGCAACCAAGCAAAACATGTTTTAGGCTTCTGTGTCATTAGACATTTTTTTTACAGATATTTAAACCTCAGAAAAAATAAAAAAATTGTACAATACGTCTTTTAAACCTTATTTAAAAAAAAAACGGAGGGTGCTTTTTTTGTTCAAACCTTTTTGAAGACATGCTTGATAATCGCTCTTTCTTTTGAGGTATCATTTATGCGGATATCTTACAAATTATTGAAATTAGGACCTAATAAACCAAATCGAGGGAGAAATTTTAAATTTTAGGCAGTCTAACAAAACACAAAATTTTTGCTTAAAAGAATACTTTATGTGCTCGAAATGATAACATTGTTCAATTCTAAGAATTTTTGGCACATGCAGGAACCAATTGAGGGGAACCCATTGAGGGGATTCTCTAAACAATGGCCACCGAGCGCGGTGCGACGGCATTTCCAGGTAGAACGCCCAATGAATAGCAAAAAGCGATAAAGGGTTGGTTTTTACAGCAAAATGGTCTTAGTTACTGAGGCAACAAAGTCGTTTTTCTTTAGTCAGGGTCAGTCGGTCTGTGATGAAGCCGTTACATCTTTTACTTATTAGTCAAACTACTGCCCTTGTGAGTGGACGTTGTCGTGTTGATTCACAATTTACCGTGTTCAGTTGTAGCCCTTTGCGTTCCTGCACGTGTTGTTTGCGTTAGTTTTGAACTTTTTTGTTTCACCGTGTCCAGTCGTAGCCTCGCGCTCCTGCACGTGTTGATTTTTGACTTAATTGTGTTGAGTTGACGTTTAGTGCGCTCCTACGCCGTTTTTCTTAATTGTTAAGTGACTATGGCTACTTTTTCCAATCAAGAATATGCGGATATCGTATTGTTGCGCGCCACAATTGATGGCGATATTAGCTACCACTAGCGCCATCTAGTATCGAGTAGCAGAACTAATAGTCGCGACCGTTCTAGAAACTTCGATGATAGAACTTTCCAGAACTATCGATGTCTGGTCGGACGGGACCGATATGTACTCGAACATTCTAGATGTTTCTACGATAGAAGGTTCTGGAACTATCCGAGGCCTATATAAGACCGGTGTCGCCGCGTCCCGGCATTCAGTATTGGATAAGCGATACAAGCGATAACATCGAAGCGATCTTCAAGTGCGACTTTCAAGTGATCTTGTAGTGCGATTGTGTTTTAGTGTTAGTGTGTTAAAGTTGTAATTGCTGTTGTTAATTAAAGTGTCTATTTTTGGTTTTTAAATCGGCAGTTTTTATTGTCACGAACCCCAAGCTCGTAACAATTGGTGTCAGAAGCAAGGATTAAAATCATGCCGATTCTACCGAAGGACGACACGGAGGGTATCCGTACCCGGAGTCAACGCCAGCAAGAGACGGACCAGAGGCGATTCGGTGGAGCAACGCCACAGACGTCGGAGGGCCAACTACCGATCACGGAAGCCGGACCGTCCACAACTGCTCCAGCATCATCAGCACCAGATTTTGCTGCTCTAATGATGATGCTGCAGGAACAGTCTCGCCGTCAGGAGGAACAGGCCCGCCGTCAGGAGGAACAGGCTCGTCGGTTGGAGGAACAGCTCCAGCGGGACAAGGAGGAACAGGCCCGCCGTCAGGAGGAACAGGCCCACCGTCAGGAGGAACAGGCTCGTCGGTTGGAAGAACAGCTCCAGCGGGATAAGGTGGAGCAGGCGCGCCGCCAGGAAGAGCTTATGAAGGAACTTCACGCTACCTTCGGGAAAGACATGAAGGAGGTGAAGGATAAGGTTGCTCAACACGACAACCGCCTGTTGGAAGCTGAAACCCGAATCGACCAAGTGAATAATCGGGTTGACACCGTGATGGCTGACGTGAAGAAAACCGTAATGGCTGACGTGAAGAAAACGCTGGATTACCTTAAACTTGAGGATGGAATCGCAGCCCCCGTAGCTACAACACCTTCGCTACGGGGATTCAAAGTGCCACCGTTCGACGGAACTTCTTCCTGGTCGGCCTACAAAATTCAGTTTGAGGCTGTCATGAAGGCGTACGGGTGGAGTAAGAGTCAGGCCATGACTGCCCTCACCCTAGGCCTGCGCGATCAGGCCTTAACTGTGCTGGAAGCTCTTGGAAAAGAAGTGACTTACGAGCAGCTCCTTGAGGCATTGGAGGCTCGGTATGGTGACGCTCACCTGGAACACGTGTATCGTGCGCAGCTCAAGGATCGTGTGCAACGCAGTAACGAAACCCTGCAGCAGTGGGCCCTTGAAGTGGAGAAGCTGGTTCGTAAAGCTTACCAGTCCTTGCCTGCGCTTATTGATGGGAACCTGGTGCAGGTATTTATCGACGGCATCCGCGACCTTGAAGTTAGAGCTGCTGTGAGGCTCGGTCACCACGGGACGCTTAAAGACGCCTTGGCCCATGCACTGGAGGTGGAAGCTGTGCGGCAGGATCATCGTTCCCATCGCGTCAGGGAGGTTGCAGCGGCTACAGTTCGCGACCGCAATAAAGGATACAGCCCTAGGTGCTACGGCTGTGGGGAAAGGGGCCACCTTCGATCCAGTTGCCCTAAGCGAACTGCAGAAAGAGAAGACCGAGCTCCAGAGGGTAGTGCGGCTAACAGCACCGCCCAGCAACAGCAGCAGGGAAACGAGTAATAGCCAGGACTGCGGGGCGGGTGCTGGCTGATGCTCAAAGAGCCCCAAGGATTTCGATCACACAAACCCTTGACGGGAACAGCTTAATCATCAAGGGCGAGGTCAACGGAACGCCGTGTAAGCTGACCATAGATACTGGAGCCTCTCGTACGGTCGTCAGTTCCCAACTTATAAGTCGGTTCCTTGGGGACTCCGCATACAACCGAGAACGCATTAATTTGGTAACAGCCACCGGTCAGCGCATACCCGTCCATGGAGAGAAGAAGATGGAGTTGAAGCTAGGCAACAGAATCTACCTGCATAATGTCATCGTGGCTGATATAATGGACGACTGCATCTTGGGCCTTGACTTTATGAGGAAGAATTGTTGCGAGATTGACGTCAAGCAAGGTGTTTTGAAATGTGGACAAGAGGAACTTTTTATGGAAGGGGCATTACCAGGGAATGTGTACAGCCTTAAAAAGATTGTTCTTTCGCCGAGATCAGAAACGATTGTGCCGGTTAGTCTTCCTCGGAATCCTGGGCAAACTAATCGTTGTGTACTCGTGGAAAGGGTAGACAATGACCTTCCATGGAAAGTGGCACGAACTTTGGTCAGGGCCACCGACATCTCAGGGGTACGTGTGCTGAACCTTTGTGATCAGGAACAGATTATAGAAAAAGGCACACTAGTTGGTACTTGCGAGGAAGTGGATTGGTTGCGTCGATGCCAATATCTATCGACTGGGACCCTCAGCAAGGATGCACAAACGAAAGTGTCCACACTTTTAGAAGACTGCCGCAGCGCTCTGTCCCAAAATGAAATGGTCAAGGCGAAGAAGATGTTACTCAAGTACGCCGATGTTTTCTCGTCAAACGATGCTGACATTGGGAAGACTGGCTTAGTTCAACACAAAATAAACACAGGAGAAGAATTGCCTATCCGTCAGCGGCCAAGGAGATTGCCGGTAGCACGTGAAAAGGAAGTGGAAACCATGATTGAAGGAATGGTGAAGGATGGTGTTATTGAACCTTCATCTAGTCCATGGTGTTCACCTGTAGTGCTGGTAAGAAAGAAGGACGGCAGCATGCGGTTTTGTGTTGACTATCGTCGCCTGAACGACGTTACGAAGAAGGACAGCTATCCTTTGCCAAGAATTGATGACACGCTGGACATGCTTACTGGAGTAAAGTGGTTTAGCACACTGGACCTGAAAAGTGGCTACTGGCAAGTTGAAATTGATCCCAAGGACAAGGAGAAAACTGCATTCTCGACAGGAAAGGGTCTTTGGCAATTTAAAGTTATGCCGTTTGGATTGTGCAACGCTCCAGCAACGTTTGAAAGACTGATGGAACTTGTACTTACCGGGCTAATTGGCGATGCTTGCCTGGTCTACTTGGATGACATCATCATCGTAGGCCGTACGTTTGAAGAACATCTTCAAAACCTGGAACGTGTGCTCATGAAGATCCAGAGTGCCAACCTCAAGTTGAGTCCAAAGAAATGTTCACTATTCAAACGACAAGTTAGCTTTTTGGGGTATGTAGTGTCGGAAGAAGGTATCCGCACAGATCCAGAGAAAATCGCCGCTGTCAAGGATTGGCCAGTTCCAAAAGACAAGACGCAGGTCAGAGCATTTTTGGGTTTGTGCTCTTATTATCGGCGATTTGTTAAGAACTTTGCGGATATAGCCAAACCCCTGCACAAGCTAACCGAGGAGAAGCGACATTTCTGCTGGGATGAAAGTTGCAACATCGCATTCCAAAAGTTAAAGGACCGACTGTGCAAAACACCTATTTTGGGGTACCCTGATGCAGGCAAGGAATTTATAGTTGACACAGACGCAAGTGACATAGGACTCGGCGGTGTGTTGTCTCAACGAAAGGGTGATCAAGAGGTTGTGATAGCGTACTTCAGCAAGTCGTTGTCGAAGCCGGAGAGGAACTATTGTGTCACGAGACGGGAATTGCTTGCTGTGGTAAAGTCATTGCAGCATTTTAGCAAATATCTTCTAGGGCGGAAATTCCACTTACGCACCGACCATGCTGCACTGAAATGGCTAATGCAGTTCAAAAATCCGGAAGGACAAGTTGCGAGATGGATTGAGCTACTGCAGGAATACGACTTCGTGGTCGAACATCGCAGCGGAAAATCTCATGGCAACGCGGATGCATTGTCAAGAAGACCTTGTCCTGAAGACTGCAAGCATTGTACTAGGCAAGAAAGTAAAGAAGTTGTACCTGTGAGGATGCTCAAGACAGACCTCAGCAACGAGTGGAAGGAAAGCCTACAACGTGCACAACAGGAAGATTCAGACCTCAAGCCGATTCTCGAGTGGATGAAGGCCAGTGCACCTAAGCCCACGTGGAGCGACGTCTCAGCGATGAGTTCGATCACAAAAAGCTATTGGGCCCAATGGGACAGCTTGGTGATTCAGGATGGAGTCCTGTACCGTAAATGGGAAAATGCTCGGGGAGACAGCTGTCATTTGCAAATGGTTGTCCCTAAAGCTCAAGTACCGGATGTTCTACAGCTGTACCATAATGGTTGTTCAGGAGGCCATCTGGGAGTTAAACGGACCCTACTGAAGATACGAGAACGGTTTTACTGGGTCCACTGTCGGGACGATGTCGAGGACTGGTGCCGCAAATGTACGAGTTGTGCAGCTGTAAAGGGACCTCAGACTCGTAGTAGAGGTGCATTGAAATTGTACAATGTTGGTGCACCATGGGAGAGGATAGCCCTTGATGTTGCGGGACCTTTCCCGGAGAGTGAAACTGGTAACAAGTATTTCATGGTTGTGATGGATTATTTCACTAAGTGGCCGGAAGTCTTCGCCATTCCAAACCAAGAAGCTTCAACAGTTGCAGATAAACTGGTTCATGAAGTCTTCTGCCGTTTTGGAGTACCTTTAGAGATTCACAGTGATCAAGGAAGGAATTTTGAGTCCCAAATATTCCAGGAAACCTGTCGAGTTATGGGTACTCATAAAACGAGAACTACTTCTTACCACCCACAATCGGATGGAATGGTGGAACGATTTAATCAGACATTGGAGAGATACCTGGCAAAAGTTGTGGAAAATCGGCAACGAGATTGGGACAAGCACATACAACCGTTTTTGTTGTCATATCGAAGTGCTGTTCACGAAAGTACATCGGTGACACCAGCTTTCGCAAACTTTGGAAGAGAATTACGGTTGCCTGCAGACCTGATCACTGGAATACCACCTGATGCCCCACGCAGTATAACCGATTATGCGAATGACTTGCGGAACAAAATGAATGACATCTATGAGCACGTCAGACAATCGGGCCAGCAAATGTCTGAGAAGATGAAAACCCGTTATGACCGCAAAATGAACAATAAAGGGTTCGACAAAGGTTCACTAGTGTGGTTGCACAATCCAGTCCGCAGCAAAGGGAAATCTCCTAAGCTTCAAGCTAAATGGGACGGACCGTACCGGATTGTGACAAAGATCAATGACGTAACCTACCGGATACAGAAAGGTGCGAGAGGTACTCCTAAAATCGTCCATGTGGATCGACTGGCGCGTTATCATGGGGCCAATGATGCTCGGGACGAGCATGTTTTAGGAGGGGGCAGTGTTGCGCGCCACAATTGATGGCGATATTAGCTACCACTAGCGCCATCTAGTATCGAGTAGCAGAACTAATAGTCGCGACCGTTCTAGAAACTTCGATGATAGAACTTTCCAGAACTATCGATGTCTGGTCGGACGGGACCGATATGTACTCGAACATTCTAGATGTTTCTACGATAGAAGGTTCTGGAACTATCCGAGGCCTATATAAGACCGGTGTCGCCGCGTCCCGGCATTCAGTATTGGATAAGCGATACAAGCGATAACATCGAAGCGATCTTCAAGTGCGACTTTCAAGTGATCTTGTAGTGCGATTGTGTTTTAGTGTTAGTGTGTTAAAGTTGTAATTGCTGTTGTTAATTAAAGTGTCTATTTTTGGTTTTTAAATCGGCAGTTTTTATTGTCACGAACCCCAAGCTCGTAACAGTATTTATGTACGGTAGAGCAGACGGCAATGGATCTTTGGCGCGACGGATGTATCAAGAGCGCTATCCGAATCGCAGGATACCGAATGTCCGAGTGTTTTACAACACGTTTCGTCGTCTTGCCCAAGATGGGTTTCACCGCGTGGAACCTGGAGTCAACCCGGGCAGACACGAAACTGCCGTCGACGAAGACATTTTAGCAGCATTTCAAGCGGATCCTACTACCAGTACTAGAGCAGTAGCTCGAAATTTAAACATTTCTCAATGGAAGGTGTGGCATACAATGCACCAAAATGATAAGTATCCGTTCCATGGCAGGAGTGTGCAAGGTCTAGTAGAGCAAGATCCTCAAAGAAGAATTCAGTTCTGCCGTTTCCTCCTCAACAGAGACATCGAAGATGCGTGGTTTCTGAAATCAATCTTGTGGACGGATGAAAGTAAATTTTCAAGGGAAGGTATTACAAACTTTCACAACATCCATGAATGGGCCGACGTAGACAACAATCCACATTTTAAGAAGCAGGTGTCATTTCAGATGAAATTCTCTGTGAATGTATGGGCTGGAATAATTGGCAGAACATTGATTGGGCCCCACTTTTTGCCTGATCCATTGAATGGCGAAAATTATTTGCAATTTCTGCAAATTGATTTACCACTGCTGATAGAGGAATCAGGTGTCCCGATCTTCGAAAGAGACCGAACAGTCATCTTTCAGCAAGACGGCTGTCCAGCGCATTGGACTTTAAATGTAAGGGAACACCTCAACAATTGCTTTCCTGATAGCTGGATCGGCAGGGATGGACCCATCCCTTGGCCCGCTCGCTCCCCAGATCTGACCCCGTTGGACTTTTTCGTGTGGGGCCGGGCCAAGGAACTGGTGTATAACAACAAAGAAATTAACACTAGAGAAGAATTGATACAAAGAATAAATTCAGCGTTTGAGACAATGAAGCAGGAGATGATGTTGAAAATAACGACTACAGAAGTTAGAAGACGGGGCCGTGCTTGTATTAGGAATCACGGCCGTCATTTTGAACATGAAAAATAAATAATTTTAATTCAAATGTTGTTTTAATTAGTCTGCCTAAAATAAAAAAAATTCTCCCTCAAATTGGTTTGTAGGCCCTAATTTCAATAATTTGTAAGATATCCGCATAAATGATACCTCAAAAGAAAGAGCGATTATCAAGCATGTCTTCAAAAAGGTTTGAACAAAAAAAGCACCCTCCGTTTTTTTTTTGAATAAGGTTTAAAAGACGTATTGTACAATTTTTTTATTTTTTCTGATCTTTAAATGTCTGTAAAAAAAATGTCTAATGACACAGAAGCCTAAAACATGTTTTGCTTGATTGCTTACACATTACTTTAATTAAATAAATAAAAAATGAATTCATTTATCATTCAATTTGGCCATAATTATGCAGTTTACATTAAATTTTGAGAATTTCCGAAAAAAAACTTAAAAATTTGGTTAAAAATATTTGGTAAGACTTCGTCTAAGACAACCATGGCTTAAATGGTTCTAAATTGTCTGTACTATCTTCGCCTTAAAGCTTTGCACCCATCTTCCAATCACCCTGTAGACAATTTTATAAGGATTATTTTTTGCCTTGACGGTTTTCTTCTATCTCTAGTCGTTTTAAATAAAAATCCGAAAAACTGAAAATTGGGGCATAAAAGGGGGGAGAAGGGGGGGAACCAGGGGGGCCTCGATCTGTTTCCCTTTTTTTCCTGAAGCACACATCTAAAAGCTACATATATACCAAATTTCATGCTTTCTGCCAGATGGTTTCGTACTTACCAAATAGGACCCGTACTATTACTTCAGGAATATTCTTAGAATGGTTAAAAGCACACTTTGTTCCTAGAAACCCAGCCGGTAAAGTGGTTCTTCTGTTAGACGGCCACTCAACACATTGCAATTCCGTGGAAATGTTAGAATATGCTAATCAAAACGACATTATTTTGATATCAATGCCAAGCCACACGTCTCATTATCTCCAACCCTTAGATCGTTCGGTATTTAAGTCATTAAAAAACCACTTCTATGAACAGTGTAGACTTTGGCTAAACCAAAACCCAGGACGCCGTATAACAAGACTTTCTTTTGGAGCTTTGCTGAGTAAGGCTTGGGGAAAAGCAGCGTCACCAGAAAATGCAATTTCTGGCTTTAAAGCGACAGGGGTGTACCCTTTTAATCCAGAAGCAGTGCCAGATTACGCGTTTATGCAAGAATCTGCAGGGGACTCGGAAAATATATCTGTTGAACGAGCGATTCCAAATATTACATCTGCAGTGGAAGAAGATTATCAAGACGCACCCATACCAGGTTGTTCTAATGAACCAGAAAGAGGAATTATTCCCAGAAAATCAAGATCCTCATTGTACACTGCCGCGGTGTCTTATTTTACAGAGCCAAGCACTTCGAAAGAAGTACCATTGAGCAATTGTCCAGATTACACCCCATCTAAAATTTTGAAGGAAATATCACCTATTCCACAAAAATTAATTGAGGTGCGTAAACGAGCAAAGCAAGTTGGAACATTGTTGACTTCGGAAAAACATATCGAAGCCAGAAAAATTGCGGCAGAGAAAAATATGAAGAAGGAGAACAAAAAGAAAGCTGGAGAACTTAAGAAGGAAAATGAAAAAGCGGCCAAACAATGCACTGATCGATTTGTTAAGAAAGGAAAAGCCATCCGAAGAATTTCTGATAGCAGTGATGATGCCCCGTTAACATTAATACAAGATATGAAAAAGAATAAGAAGAACGACGAAAAGGACAACTGTCGCGGATGTGGAGAGAATTATTATGAAACACAGCTCGTGGAAGATTGGGTCCTATGCAATGGGTGCCAGTTTTGGGTTCACGAAAATTGCACAGAATTTGATGACATGTGCTCCAAATGTGGTGAGGAGAAGAAAAGACTGATTAAGTATAGAAATTAGGACGAAAAACAATGTTAAAACTAGGTTTAAGTTATGGCTATCTTACCTCTAATGCTATGGTCATCACACCCGGATACCCCGGGGGAGATGGCCAATTGTGATTTAAAAAAATAAGTTTTTATTTTAAGGCGATCTCATTAGTAATTGTTACTTTTGTGCTAAGTATATTATAGTTGATTGTTCAAAGTTTAATTATAAATAAAAATTTCTGTAATAATATGTAAGCTTTTTTTTTTAGCAATGCTTAAGGAAAACTATGGCCAACTACCCCGGAATTACCCTAATGGTAAAGGAAACCATTTCCAGTATAAAAAACCCGACTTTCAAAAAAAGCAAACGAAGTTCTATGAAACTCAAAATCCAGCCCACAGTGCGCCGCCGAGCTCTGCCGGCCTGTATACAACGTGTAACGTTAAATGCGCAAAACCTGAGACACCCCAACTGATTTTTAATTCAATTGACCTATTTCAGAGAAAAAAAAAAACATTAAACATTTTTTAAAGGTTTTATATGCGGTTTAAGTTTTACTGGCAATTCTAATAATTTCTTGCGTCTGCGACGACGCTCTATCGAGGGAGGAGTCGTCACCGGGCCGCTGCGCCGCGCCGCGCCGCGCCGCGCTGACATTATTATTTACTATCTACGCTCCTAAAAAACTTAGGTTATCTTTGAACAGTGATTTAAATGTTTCCATCACACTTTTCCAGGCTTGGACTGACAACATTAGGCAACCCACATTTTTAGACTAGGTGAATAGCTTTTTACCTACAGTAATTAACTTTGTCATGACAACGCGCCAACATTCTCACCATTTCACATTATTGAATGTTTGTGTACAAAAACGCCATAGTCGCGAAATTCACGCGCACGCGCCGCCTCGCCGGGGTAACGGGATAGAACAAATTACACCTGTGACGCATGTGCCGGCGCCGCTCAGACTGAAGTATGGACTGAAGTAAACACTGTCACGTTATTTCGCATGCCCCGCCCCCGTGCAGATCGTCATTTCTCTTTCTAACCCTTAGGTTAAGTTTAAGTTAAAAAAAGATAGATAGCATTATTGTTTACTTCAAATGGTCTCATTCATTACATGGTACTTACTGTACGAAAGATTCGTATTTGCAATTTGCATTGAAATAAGAGCTATTATTATCCCGCGTATGGGAAAATTTTAATTGGTCGACAATAACTTGTGTTTGTTTACCTATTTTGGCGGGTTTGCGCATGTGATGGCTTGACTTATTAATAAATAGACACGGCAACGTTTTTAATGAAGATTTTTTGAAAAATGTGACCTATATTAAAAAGTGGTTCAATTGATTCTGCTCGTTATTCTGATCAAACTATTTTCAGGTTTTGCGCATTTAACGTTACACGTTGTATAACACGACGACCGGCGTGTGCGCGGCCAGAGAGTATTCACTGCGCTCTCGGTCTGCTTCGACTTTCCTGTTCGGACAGCTCTGAGAACCAGTCTTACGCTAGCACACGCACGGGGAAATGGAAATGCTTAAGGAAAACTATGGCCAACTACCCCGGAATTACCCTAATGGTAAAGGAAACCATTTCCAGTATAAAAAACCCGACTTTCAAAAAAAGCAAACGAAGTTCTATGAAACTCAAAATCCAGCCCACAGTGCGCCGCCGAGCTCTGCCGGCCTGTATATAACACGACCACCGGCGTGTGCGCGGCCAGAGAGTATTCACTGCGCTCTCGGTCTGCTTCGACTTTCCTGTTCGGACAGCTCTGAGAACCAGTCTTACGCTAGCACACGCACGGGGTCCCGCTCCCTGTACTGTACTAGACTATAGTTTGTTTACTTTGTGTTTTAAATAAACAACGTTCCGTCTTAACTTGTGTTTGTTCGTACAAACGTGTTACAATCTGGCGCACAACGCGAGGCCGAACCCAGGCATCAAGATCGAAAGCTTACGTCGTCTTCCACATCGCGAAATCAAGATGTCCATGTCAAACGAGCAGTTCCAACAACTCCTTAGCACCATCACGGCCAATAAACGGGGAACATTTGCATCTTGCACCTTCACGTACGACGGGAAAAAAAGCTCGGATGCAGTAGAAGCCTTCTTAGCCGCAGCAACCGTTTTTAAGTCAACGGAGAAGATAAGTGACTCAGACGCACTGCAAAGTCTTCCACTTTTACTACGAGATGAGGCAGCAGTGTGGTGGCAGGGAGTGAAGACTGGTGTGACGCAGTGGGAAGATTTCTGCACTAAGCTCCGCCACACGTTCGCCCCGAGGAAACCAACATTCATGGTGTACTACCAAATCACACATGATGTTCAGGAGGCAAACGTTACGACAGAAGCCTTTATCGCCAGGAAAAGATCCCTGTTCTCATTGGCTCCTCCTCCAGCATTCACTGAATCGCAACAAATCGATTTAATCTTCCCGCTCATCCGGCTGGAAATAAGGAACCGCATGCCACGAGATACAGTGCCCACATTCGACAAACTCCTGGAGACCGCACGAGGCATTGAAGAGACCCTACATGAGTACGCAGCAAGTTCGGAGACAGGCGAAATCAGATGTCTGTCGTAAGAAGAAGCGGGCTGAAGGCACTCTTTCTTCTACAGTGAAAGATGTCTCAGAGGGTCAAACCCAGGCACCATCTCCTTCCCAGCCGAAGTTCTTCTGCTATGGGTGTGGTGTGAAGCACCTGGAGTTTATAGGAGTAATTGTTCCACGTGCAAGAAAAGCTCGTCGCCGGTCAAAAAAGAAGACGTCAGTTTCTGCACCCTTGACGCTCCTGAAGAGACGCACTCACGACCTGTGGTGTTCCTGGAGGTGGAGGGGGTAACGGGGACGGCATTCATGGACACATGTGCCAAGATGAGTGTTGCATCTTATAGCCTCTACCAGTCCCTGCTGAAGAGTGGATGCAAATTTGACGAGAAAACAGTGGATCTCACATTAGCCGATGGCATTAAGAGGGAGCAGGTGGTGCTTGTGTGCAAAGCCATGGTGACCCTGAATGGTCGTAAAATAGCCACCAGGTTCATCGTGCTGCAGGAAGCTCGTGACAACCGCACGCTACTAGGCGTCGACTTCTTGAAAAAAGCGGGTGTGGTGATAAACATGCCTCAGTATACGTGGTCCTTCATCGACGAACCTGACTTGCAGTACGAGCTCTACCCGGAGGAATTCACCATCTTCGAATCCACCGTCATCAAGGAAATGATGATTTTGCCCAATTCTACTCAGCGCGATGACAGTGACAGACAGTGAGGATGCTGCTAGCATTTCCAACGCCATACCTACGCCTCCATCAACCCCTCCTCCAGCGGTAATGGCCGCGGGTGAAGCAGCAGCTCCAACAAAAGACCAATACGCGGACACAGACTACAAACTGGCGCTGATTGATCTAACTTCCACACCACCAAGCAAGAAAAAGCCTCGGCTGTTCGATGGGTACTCTCCAAGCATCACGGACTTCATGTTGCGAGATGCTCAAATAAATGTCCACCGAGAAAACGCCGAGCTATCTCCACAGAGTAATAGCCTCTTTGATTCGATCAATTGGGACGTTCGCATAAACTCGATCGACGTAGTGGTACATATTACTCCGGACCAGGTTAAGCTAATCGAACAGCTGCTGGAGTGGACAGAGGAACAGCAAAACGCCTACAATGATTTGAAGTATCGTCCAACTTCTGCTCCAATTTTGAGACAAGCCGATGAAACCGAACCGTACGTCATCGAAAGCGACGCCAGCTCTTATGCAATAGGAGCAGCTTTGGTCCAGGGGGAGAGTCATCCATGCTACCAGCTCCTGTACAGCCCCTGCGGAAGCGAGGACCACGAAAGCAAATCCTGGAGCATGGCAGTGACACAGGACAAGCGAAGAAACGCGGAAAACGCAAAAACACGCCTCCACTTGCTGGATCATCGTCGGGACGACTTCAGATCCAGAGGGGGAGACTGTAGCAATAAAATGTACAACAGCCGAGCGCTCGAACCGCGGTACCATCTACACGTCATACTGGACGTGGCCTCCCCGCAAGCGGCCGCACCACCGTGCGCCGCTGAGCTCTGCCGGCCTGTATATAACACGACCACCGGCGTGTGCGCGGCCAGAGAGTATTCACTGCGCTCTCGGTCTGCTTCGACTTTCCTGTTCGGACAGCTCTGAGAACCAGTCTTACGCTAGCACACGCACGGGGTCCCGCTCCCTGTACTGTACTAGACTATAGTTTGTTTACTTTGTGTTTTAAATAAACAACGTTCCGTCTTAACTTGTGATTGTTCGTACAAACCTGTTACACCATTATATTTTCTGGTCAATAGCACAGAAGCTTAGTATTTAAAACACTTTATTTTTTGTCCAACCTAACATTTATTTTAGCCATGTGTGTGGGGATGCATGGTGATTGATGTTTTTACGACACATATTTTTTGAAGACTTTTTTATTTTCCATTACATTTTTCTCAGTTTAGCATGTAGCGGTATCTACAACGCCACATACGAACAACGCGTCATACTGACGTCACGCAAATCCTGCATCGCGCAAGCAGAGTTTACCACGCAACTAGCATATATACAACAGCCCGACATGACTCATTGGGCAGTTGCCCGCCAGACACAACACCCGTCTGGTCGGAGGATCCTCCCTTTTCTATAGAGTATGAGTGAACTTTACACCCTGTTCCTCATACCTCTATACTGGTGAACCCGAACATGAACGTCAGCGCAGCCTTCGTGCACCTACTTCAGCGTGACGTCATCATCACTCCCGCAAGCTTTAGAGCGGCGAGACTGGATGATCCGCTATCGCTCGGTCACGCTAGCCAGTGCCCTTACTGCTCCGACGGCGAATGCATGCTTATTTTTACCTCGCGCATAATCGCTCATGCTTATATGTTTTCGCCTAAATTCAGTTCTCCTTGTGTTGTCATAGTGTTATCTCATCTTTCTATATTCTCTTCGTTTCTTCCTCTATACTTTCGTGTTGTTTTTGACTGTACATAATCTCTCTATAAAAATAAAGAGATCTAAGACTGTAATAAACGTTTTCCAAAAACTCTGTGGTGTTCGTGATTTGGCAGTGTGAACCTTATAATTAGCCTACAAGCATTTACAACACTTTATTTTTTGACCAACCTAACAATTTTTTTCAGCCATGAGCTTGTCTGAAGAATAATCTTTTTCCTACACAATTTTTTTAACCAACCTAGCTCGACGTTTCTTTCAGACCAGAGCATAGAAGCTTTAAAACCATTAACAAGACTTATGTTTTTAACCAATTCACCTTATTTTTAGCCAAGAGCTTTGCAGCTTGAAGCATGATGTCTTCACAACACATTTTTTTTTATCAACCTAGCTTGACATTTCTTTCCGACAAGGGCATAGAAGCTTATCCTTTACAATTTTTTTTTTACCTATCAGACTTTTTTGCAGGGTGCTTGTTGGAAGCATGATGTCTTTTCATTACACATTTTTTTGAAGACTTTTTTTATTTTCCATTACATTTTCCAGTCAATAGCACAGAAGCTTAGTATTTACAACACTTTATTTTTTGACCAACCTAGCTCAAAGTTTCTTTTAGGCCAGAGCAACAGAAGCTTTAAAGCCATTATCAAGACTTGTTTTTAACCACACACTGTTTTTTGACCAATCATGTTTTTTGAAGCATAAAACCTTGCAACAGAACCTTTTTTTTCAGCCAAGAGCTTGTTGCAGCTTGAAGCATGATGCCTTCACAAAATCACAACACATTTTTTTTATCAACCTAGCTTGACATATCTTTCCGACAAGGGCATCCTTTAAATATTTTTTTTACCAATTAGACATTTTTGCACAGTGCTTTTTGGAAGCATGATGTCTTTTCATTACACATTTTTTTGAAGATTTTTTTTTATTTTCCATTAAATTTTCCAGTCAATAGCACAGAAGCTTAGTGTTTACAACACTTTATTTTTTGACCAACCTAACAATTTTTTTTCAGCCATGAGCTTGTCTGAAGAATGATGTTTTTCTTACACAGTTTTTTAATCAACCTAGCTCGACGTTTTTTTAGACCAGAGCAACAGGAGCTTTAAAGCCATTTTCAAGAGTTGTTTTTAACCACACACTGTTTTTTGACCAATCATGTATTTTGAAGCATAAAACCTTCCAACAGAACCTTTTATTTTCAGCGAAGAGCTTGTTGCAGCTTGAAGCATGATGTCTTAACAACATATTTTCTTTTTATAATCTAGCTTGACATTTCTTTCCGACAAGGGCATAGAAGCTTTAAAGCCATCAACAAGACATATTTTTAACCAATTCACCTTATTTGTAAGCCAAGAGCTTGGTGGAACCTTGATGTCTTTACAACAGACTGTTTTTTGACCAATCGTGTTTCTTTTTCATACAAGAGCGTAGAAGCATAAAACCTTTCAACAGAACATTTTTTTTTCAGCCAAGAGCTTATTGCAGCTTGAAGCGTGATGTCTTAACAACACATTTTTTTTACCAACCTAGCTTGACATTTTATTCCGACAAGGGCATAGAAGCTTATCCTTAACAATATTTTTTTTACCAATCAGACTTTTTTGCAGTGCTTGTTGGAAGCATAATGTCTTTTCAACACATATTTTTTTCGAAGACGTTTGTTTATTTTCCATTATTTTTTCTAGTCAAAAGCACAGAAGCTTAGTAGTATTTACAACACTTTAATTTTTGACCAACCTAACAATTATTTTTAGCCATGTTTGAGGGATGCATGGTGATTGATGTGTTTTCAACACATATTTTTTGATTACTTTTTTATTTTCCATTACATTTTTCTTAGTTTAGCATTTACAACACTTTATTTTTTGACCAACCTAACAATTTTTTTCAGCCATGAGCTTGTCTGAAGAATAATCTTTTTCCTACACAATTTTTTTAACCAACCTAGCTCGACGTTTTTTTACGACCAGATCATAGAAGCTTTAAAACCATTAACAAGACTTATGTTTTTAACCAATTCACCTTATTTTTCAGCCAAGAGCTTTGCAGCTTCAAGCATGATGTGATCACAACACATTTTTTTTTATCAACCTAGCTTGACATTTCTTTCCGACAAGGGCATAGAAGCTTATCCTTTACATTTTTTTTTTTACCTATCAGACTTTTTTGCAGAGTGCTTGTTGGAAGCATGATGTCTTTTCATTACACATTTTTTTGAAGACTTTTTTTTATTATCCATTACATTTTCCAGTCAATAGCACAGAAGCTTAGTATTTACAACACTTTATTTTTTGACCAACCTAGCTCAACGTTTCTTTTAGACCAGAGCAACAGAAGCTTTAAAGCCATTATCAAGACTTGTTTTTAACCACACACTGTTTTTTGACCAATCATGTTTTTTGAAGCATAAAACCTTTCAACAGAACCTTTTTTTTAAGCCAAGAGCTTGTTGCAGCTTGAAGCACGATGCCTTCAGAAAATCACAACACATTTTTTTTATCAACCTAGCTTGACATTTCTTTCCGACAAGGGCATAGAAGCTTATCCTTTAATTTTTTTTTTTACCAATCAGACATTTTTGCAGAGTGCTTTTTGGAAGCATGATGTCTTTTCATTACACATTTTTTGTAGGTTTTTTTTTATTTTCCATTAGGTACATTTTCCAGTCAATAGCACAGAAGCATAATTTACAACACTTTATTTTTTGACCAACCTAACAATTTTTTTTTTCAGTCATGAGCTTGTCTGAAGAATGATGTTTTTCTTACAGTTTTTTAACCAACCTAGCTCGACGTTTCTTTTAGACCAGAGCAACAAAAGCTTTAAAGCCATTATCAAGACTTGTTTTTAACCACACACTGTTTTTTGACCAATCATGTTTTTTGAAGCATAAAACCTTTCACCAGAACCTTTTTTTTTCCAGCTAAGAGCTTGTTGCAGCTTGAAGCATGATGTCTTTACAACATATTTTCTTTTTATTTTATAACCTAGCTTGACATTTCTGTCCGACAAGGGCATAGAAGCTTTAAAGCCATTAGGCTTATGTTTTTAACCAATTCACCTTATTTGTAAGCCAAGAGCTTGGTGGAACCTTGATGTCTTTACAACAGACTGTTTTTTGACCAATCATTTTTTTTTTTCAGACAAGAGGACGAAAACAAAACCTTTCGACACAACTTTTTTTTTCAGCAAAGATCTTGTTGCAGCTTGAAGCATGATGTCTTCACAACACATTTTTTTTTTTACCAACCTAGCTTGACATTTCTTTCCGACAAGGGAATAGAAGCTTATCCTTTACAATATTTTTTTTTATCATTCAGACTTTTTTGCAGGGTGCTTATTGGAAGCATAATGTCTTTTCAACACATACTTTTTCGAAGACTTTTTTATTTTCCATTACATTTTCTAGTATTGACTAGAAAATGTAATGGAAAATAAAAACACAGCACAGAAGCTTAGTATTTACAACACTTTATTTTTTGACCAACCAAACAAATTTTTTTCAGCCATGAGTTTGTCTGAAGAATGATGTTTTTCCTACACAATTTTTTAACCAAACTAGCTCGACGTTTCTTTCAGAAGCTTTCAAGCCACTATCAAAACTTGTTTTAAACCACACTGTTTTTTGACCAATCATGTTTTTTTTTTCAGACAAGAGCGTAGAAGCATAAAACCTTTCAGGAGAACATTTTTTTTTTCAGCCAAGAGTTTGTTGCAGCTTGAAGCATGATGTCTTAATATTTTCTTTTTATAACCTAGCTTGACATTTCTTTCCCACAAGGGCATTTAGCTTTAAAGCCATTAACAAGACTTATGTTTTTAACCAATTCACCTTATTTGTAAGCCAAGAGCTTGGTGGAACCTTGATGTGTTTACAACAGACTGTTTTTTGACCAATCGTGTTTTTTTATTTCAGACAAGAGGGCAGAAACAAAACCTTTCGACAACTTTTTTTTCAGCCAAGAGCTTGTTGCAGCTTGAAGCATGACGTCTTCACAACACACTTTTTTTACCAACGTAGCTTGATATTTCTTTCATACAAGAGCATAGAAGCATAGCCTTTACAACACAGATTTTTTTTATTAGTCAGGAAACTTGAACATCGAAACTAGAAACTGACAAACGACTGAATTTTGGCATAGGACAAAACGAATCAGTACTGCACACCAAGCCAAGAGATGGACCTATACAAGAATCATAGCGCCATCCGTTAAACTGCAACAAAGATGACTTTGAAACTCCCTAGTCCCTACCCAAGGTATGGTTAACTGAGATTTGTTTTAATAACCAAAACGATGGTGAGTTCGGCGACTGTAGTAGGCATCACTCATCCTCCATTGAAAAGGGAGGATCCTCCGACCAGACGGGTGTTGTGTCTGATGGGCAACTGCGACAATTGATTTCGGGACGTTGTGATTTTGCGTGACGTCGGAGTATGATGCGTAGTCCGCATGTGGCGGTGTTTATGCCGCTGCTGTGTTAAAACCAGTGATCGGAATAGGTAGAGCTATTTAGGTTCATTGACCGCAAACATTGATGTTAATATGGATATTCCACGGGATTCCGACTGATACTACGGGATTTTATTGAATTTCATTATTTTTGTCAATATACAGTATAAAAATGGTTTATGTAAGCGCATGAGCGACGTTGTAAATTTTACGTCAACAGCACGCTATAAAACTTTTTGCCAAGCGCGTCGTTTCCGCTTTGTTGAGACGCGTAATGTCGCCGCATTATGGAAACAAAAGAAAACAATAACGGGGTGTTTCTGTCACTAGAATACTTACTACTTAAAAACCAAATCCCGTATAGAGGTATGAGGAACAGGGTGTAAAGTTCACTCAACCTCCATAGAAAAGGGAGGATCCTCCGACCAGACGGGTGTCGTGTCTGGCGGGCAACTGCCCAATGATTCATGTCGGGCTGTTGTATATATGCTAGTTGCGTGGTAAACTCTGCTTGCGCGATGCAGGATTTGCGTGACGTCAGTATGACGCGTTGTTCGCATGTGGCGTTGTAGATACCGCTACACCCGGGACTCGGGGAATATCCATATTATTCTAACCTATGGCAAGTACGTAAAACAGCTCTACCTATTCAGATCTCTGGTTAAAACACAAAGTAACTCAAAATCAGGTTGCTGCAACAATTTTGAATAACTTTTTATTACCATGAATAAGAGGTTTTAATGTTAAACCAGTGGGAAACTTTTTCATCAATTAAGATCAATTAATTAAAATCAAATGAAATAAAATATTATTTTTTTTAAATTGTTTTGAAGTATGGCTCAGCCATTTATTTTAAATGCCAGCCTGGCATATTGGTTTACAATACATATTGCTATCAAAATTCACCAAAGAAAAAGGATTTATAACAATTTCTAAGTTCTACTTAGTATTTAAATTTTATTATGACAGGTTTTAAAGTCATTATTAACAAGTAACTTATTATTAATAACTTTTACATAAGGTCCCATTAAAATAGGTGGACAAACTTTTAGAAATCATTCAGACCACCAAATTATGGACAATGGTAAAAAAATATAATAAGAAAAACGCACTAGATACTTACAAGAAAAATAACCAACTAACGGAAATACACTAATGTGCCAGCAATTTATTATTTTAGGTCAAAATAAAATCAATTTAATTAGTGTATTTTTTTTTTGCTTGGATATCTCTGGTTAGACGTACTGAGCACTGTGTTAAAATTTGTCCATCTATTTTAATGGGACCCTGTATAAATGACAAAAATGGATTACATATTCATTAGCACATTCAAAATATAATATTGCTAGTATTTAACTATTTAGTCCCAGCTACTAAGGTATGAAATAGAACACTATTGTTGTAGATTTCACACAGCACCAAGCTCCATTCTGAATAAATGCTTATGCCATAATTATTGGCTACATACAACTACTGATTATTTTTATGATTTGCACTATCATCAATCTTAACACTTTCACTTATTGCACTTTCCTCAATTTTAGATTCTTCAACATTACTGTCTTCAATTTTGTCACTTTTACATTCACTAGACTCACTTTTACCTTCACTAGATTCAACATAACTGACTTCAATTTTAGGTGTTTCGCTGTTGCTAAGATTTGTTCTAGTGTCTATGTGGCCGCTATCTTTGCTTTCATTTTTATCATCATCCGCATCATCGTCATCATCATCATCGCCACCACCCAGCTCTTTTTCATCCACTTTCTCTGGTGTCTCTTCCGAGGGCTCGTACGAATGATTCTGAAGTTTCTCAAGCCACGTAACCATAGACTTGCCCTCTACTTCACCCTTTACTATTACAGGGTATATGTGCTTATGTATAAACTTGTGAATTTCGTCCTCTACGTCTGACCATGTCAAACTGTCATGGCTGTCTTTAAATTTAGCGTCGTATCTGTCGTAGTGGACCTGAAATGAACAAGGAATATTAACTCTTGTCCAGAATATACATAAATGGAGCGCGCATGAGCCATGTGCTCAAAGCGAGTGTTCGCCTTATCTTGTGTATCGCCGTTTTGTAATCAAGCTCGCCTCAAATGATACATTACAAGCAAACGTTGCAAGTCAGTCTCTGCCGTTTTTTTTGTTTGTTTTTTTTTTTAGAAGAATTCGTATGTGTAGCAAATTTTTACTTCATTGGTTTAGTAGATTCGGAGCAAATTAGCTGTGACAGACGGACAGACAGATAGACACAAAAGTGATATTTTTTCATATGGACGTACAGAACCCTAAAGATATAGATTTAGGCATAGGTACATACCGTATCAAGAACAAGACCGAGGCCAGGCGCAGTAGGTAGCATGACCTTTTCCTTGGCAAACACTCTCTCAAGTATGGAACTATCAGTGTGACCACGCAGCACACCTATCGCCAATCCAACCATCTTGCGTATTTGATGCAACATGAAGCTTTGACCCTGGGTACAAATAAAAACAAAATTTAATAAATTATATTATTTACTATTTGTTTAAGGAGTCGAAGATAATACATGAGTATAAAACCCGTAATAGACATGCCTGTAGGCTGTAACATACACAAAAGCATGCGAGTAGCTTGCATGTCATTGTGATATTCTCCCAGACCCCAAATAAGTTGTTATTTGAGGTCGGCGCAACATGTCATTATACGCCTTCTGAACATGGTTCTCATTATTTGGGTATCAATTTTTTTTTACTCTGAAACATAAACAATAAGGATAAGGGCAGGAGAATAAAAAAAGAAAGAAAACGTGTTTATTGTGATTCATACAGGAAGATCACAAACTAAACACAATCATAAAAACAAAATGATAAAAAAAAGAAAGTCCTGTATGAGGCCAAAAGGCTCCTATCTCAGCATGATGCTGTGACATTTAAAAATAATTATTGCAGCGCTGGTATTCTGAATGATGATGATATTCAACAGGTATACTGTGTAGCGTAGGCATTATACTTAGGCGATTCTCACACTGCCCCGCATGATGCAGCGGGATGCAGATAACGCACCCACGCGCGTGATTTTTTACATACAAATTCAATAAAAACGCACTCACGCGCGTGGAATTCCCGCACCCCGCTGCGTGAAACGCAGCGGTGTGCCAATCGCCTTATACATCTTTTGCATCTTTAGTCTTAGGCCACGTATGACGTAGCTCGTATGTTAACTCTAAGCTCTCAACCACTGTATTATATTCCTTGTGCCAGTCGTTCAGTAAACCTTCAACCGAGAACACGCTCTTTTAATTTGCCAACCTTCTGACCGCACACAGCACAAAACCACCTTATCGGCAAAGTGGTGACACCGACGTGAGCGCGCGCGTATCGTGTTCCAAGTTTTTAACAAAGACTATAATTATAATTATCGCGCGCAAAAATGAACGACCCACGCTACCAGGCCGCAGCTCCCCAACAACCTGCAGCCATGTCAACCCAGGACCAGCCACAGCCGCAACAGATGACGGCAGTTTCTACGACACCGAGGATACCGGATTTCTGGCAAGATCGACCAAGACTCTGGTTTCATCAATTCAACGCCATCGTGGATCCCCTAAAGGCAAGTGACCTGCACAAAAGTCAACTTTTAATAGCTAGGCTGAAACCTGACGAATTACCTGATATTAGTGACATTCTTGAAAACATGCCTGAGAATAATAAATACGAAACTCTAAGAAATAGGTTAATTTCGGTTTACGAAGAGTCGGAAACAAAACAAATGAACCAACTCTTAAACGAAATCGAACTCGGAGATCAAAAGCCTTCACAATTATTACGACGTATGCGAGACTTAGGGAAAAATAAAGTCCCAGACGATACTCTAAAATTACTGTGGACAGGCCGTCTTCCACACTCAATTAGGGCCGTCCTAACCGCATGCGACACTGGCGAAGTTAAACTCGATGGTTTGGCTAAAATCGCTGATAAAATTCTGGAAAATACCAGACCATCTGAAATAGCCCCGGTTTCTAAAACAACTCCAAGTGCAGGCCCAACACTTCCCGAAACCATTGTAAATGAGCTGAAACAAATGAAACTAGAAATTTCGGAATTACGCACTAAACTAAACGATTCCAATAACCATCAGAGCCGTGAGTCGCGAAGTCGAGATCGTTATAGCCGTGGAACTTCCCGGACACGCTCTAAAAGTCGCGAAATCACTCATAAAAATAGGGAGAATTACCTCAGACAAAAAGCGAAACCAGGTGACGCGAATTATCAGTGTTTCTACCACTTCACTTATGGCACAAATGCGCGTAAATGCGGCGACACAATGAATTGCAATAAAAATAACCCGGAAAACTAATTCAGACGCCGGGTCAAATACACAATGTCGCCGGCGTCAAATCCTACCGTTTATGTGTTACGGATATCAAAACTAGTGTACGATTTCTTATCGACACTGGTGCTGATGTGTCGGTTTTAGCCAGTAAAAGGCAAAACGTTTCCACATCAGATTACATATTATATGCAGCCAACGGCACAAAAATCAAAACATACGGCGAAAAATCCATCACAGTTAACTTAGGTTTACGCCGCCCACTCCAATGGAAGTTCATACTAGCCGATGTACAACGCTCAATAATAGGCGCTGACTTCCTTGCTGCAAACAAACTAATAGTAGATTTACATGGTAGGAAATTAATAGACAAACTCACTTTAATATCGCGCGCTACAAATATTACAAATTGCCCGGAATCGAGTATTCGATCAATCGATGTAAACGACGAATACCATCTCATATTACAAAAATTTCCCGAAATAACCAAATTAGAAAACTTTAAAACGCATCCTAAACATGATGTGCAACACCAAATTTACACTAATGGACCCCCGGTCCATGAAAAAGTACGACCGCTTAATCCGGAGAAATACAAAATCGCCAAAACAGAATTCGAAAGAATGATGCAATTAGGTATTTGTAGACCTTCGAATAGTCCTTGGGCTAACCCACTCGTTTGCGTTAGAAAAAAAAACGGTGAGATAAGGCCGTGCGGAGACTATCGTAGACTTAACGCACAAACTACTCCCGACCGTTACCCATTACCAAGACTACTTGATTTCACATATTTACTCAAAGGGAAAACTATATTTTCTAAAATTGATGTCCGGAAAGCTTACCATAATATACCAATGGCTCCCGAAGACATCCCAAAGACTGCAGTTATAACTCCATTCGGTTTATTCGAATTTACGAGAATGAACTTTGGATTACGTAACGCAGCGCAAGATTTTCAAAGGTTAGTCAACAACGCCTTAAAAAGTCTTGACTTTGCATTTCCTTACCTAGATGATGTAATTATAGCTTCAGATTCAAAAGAAATGCATGCAAAACATTTAGAGTTAGTTTTAGAACGATTAAATAATATCGGGTTAACAATCAACACAGACAAATGCGAATTCGGTAAATCCGAGTTAAACTTCCTCGGTTACCACATCAACTCAAAAGGCATAAAACCGAGCGCAAACAAAACGCAACTTATTAATGATTATCCACAACCCAAAACAATAGAGGAACTTCGACGATTCCTCGGAATGATGAATTTTTATAGGCTCAACATTCCAAAAGCTGCAGAAATTCAAGCACCACTAAATGCGTATTTACACAATTCAAAAAAACGCGACAAAACAGAAATTACATGGACCGAAAGTGCATTAGAAGCATTCAGTCGATGTAAACAAGCTATCAATAATACAGTCACGTTATCGCATCCCGACGCGACCGTGCCATTAGTGTTGATGACAGACGCTTCCGGTACTTGCGTAGGCGCCGCCTTAAATCAGAGAGTTAGCGATAAATTAGAACCTTTAGGATTTTATTCAAAGAAACTCATCGATACCCAAACAAGATACAGCACGTACGATAGGGAACTTTTAGCAATTTACATGGCAATTAAACACTTCCGCCATATGGTAGAAGGCAGACAGCTAACAGTACTAACAGACCACAAACCATTGACCTTCGCCCTATCTAAAAAGGTATCGCCTTCAGACTCACCTAGACGGTTAAGACAACTAGACTTCATTTCTCAATTTTGCGATAACATCTTATACATAGAAGGTAACAAAAATACAGTCGCCGACGCATTATCCCGTATCGACGAGATTATCATGCCATCACTAGTAGATTATCAAAAGTTAGCCGAACTACAAAAATGCGATCCAGAGTTACAAAATCTACGCAAACATGACAAACTCCAATTTAAATTAATAACAATGCCCGATTCGGAGATAAAAATAGCCTGCGAAACATCAACAAACGACATACGTCCTTATCTACCTCTACAGTTCCGGGAGGTCGCCATAAAAACTTTACACAATGTGAGTCATCCCGGCGTCGCAGCTACTCAACACTTAGTTAAGTCAAGATATTTCTGGAGCAACATGAATACAGACATAAAAAAATTCGTTAAAATGTGCGTCCCCTGTCAAAAATCTAAAATTCAACGCCACACAGTAACACCGATAGGTGAATTTGACAGCACAGGAAATCGTTTTGAAAACGTACACATCGATATAATAGGACCACTGCCACCGGCACAGGATTTCAAATATTGCGTTACTATCATCGACAGGGTGACGAAATGGCCAGAAGTTATACCCGTTAAAGATATAACAGCTGAAACGGTTGCTAAGGTGTTCGTAGAACATTGGATTGCTCGTTTCGGTTGTCCAATACGTATAACCTCAGATCAAGGTCGTCAATTCGAAGCAGATTTATTTCGGCAGTTATTAAAAAGACTCGGCATCGAACGAGTTCGCACAACTGCATACAACCCAAAGGCGAACGGCATGATCGAAAGATTTCACCGTACCTTAAAAGCTGCTATTATGGCAAAATGTTCAAATAGCACACAATGGTTACGGGAATTACCTCTAGTACTCCTAGGGTTGCGCTCGGCAGTTAAATTAGATCTGGGATACAGTCCATCACAATTTTTATATGGCAGTAGTCTCAGACTACCAGGTGACCTATTTCATTCAAAACCTACAACCAATATTAACGACAGCGACTACATCAAACTGTTAACCAAGTCATTGTCATCCGTTCCCAATCTCTCACATTCAAGCCTACATAGCAAAAACAATAGTGTATTCGTTCATAAAGATTTAGCCAATAACACTCATGTGTTTGTTAGAAATGAAGCACGTCGATCTTTGGTACCACCTTACGAAGGTCCATATAAAGTAATAAAACGACATCCAAAATTTTATACATTAGACTGTAACGGTAGGCAAGTCACAGTATCACTTGATCGTCTAAAATCAGCTTACCTATTAGACTTTGATAATGTGTCGGTCCCACGCCAGGAGACCCAAACGACGACGCTACCTGACACCGTCCCATATCCGGCGAACGTCACGACTCCACATGACACTTCGAGCACTACGACACCGCCGATAACAACGAAATCGGGCCGGGTCGTTAAGAAGACCGTGAGATTCGACATGTGAGCCGCCTCCCGTCAACGTCTTTATCAACTGTATCAACCATCACTCTTCAACAAACGCTCACTATCGCCGCACTCATACCAGCCAGCAGTCAGACATCATGGGCCAGCCAGCTAGCAAAACGACCATCGTGGCGCAGAACAGCGCAGCCGCCGGCAACAAGGCTTCACTGCAAGACGAAACCCTTACCGTCACCCACAAGATGTCGCTGTCCGCAGTCATCCTAGTCAGCACAGCAGTAACCCTATGTATACTCTACGTGGGGTGGAGCTATTGCAGGCGCCGCATCGAAGCCGCCGTCGAGACAAGAATCAACCAAGCGATCACGCAACGTGCTATCGGCGCACCACCAGGGATGCCCAACCTACAAGCAAATATCGCGAGTGCAAACCTCAAACAAAGTTATGGTGTAGTGTAAACAAAGTGTAACAACATGATTGTGACAAAAATATACTCTCTAGTATTAAGTAGCAATAACAGTAGCATAGTGTCTATGATAGTGCGAGCGCTTTAGGTATTATAAGTAAAACCATTGTTCGCAACTCATTGTTTATTGTTAACGTCTGTAGTTTTAATTAGTTCATAGATTTTTGTATTCTCCGAACAAATTAAAATTTTATTGTTTAATCTAAGGGGGGAGGATTGTAGTGTAGGCATTATACTTATACATCTTTTGCATCTTTAGTCTTAGGCCACGTATGACGTAGCTCGTATGTTAACCCTAAGCTCTCAACCACTGTATTATATTCCTTGTGCCAGTCGTTCAGTAAACCTTCAACCGAGAACACGCTCTTTTAATTTGCCAACCTTCTGACCGCACACAGCACAAAACCACCTTATCGGCAAAACTGCATGAAATAGACAAAAATATCCTGTATTTATAAAAGCATAAGAATGATATTATATAATCAGTAACATACCTTTACTAATAGCACAGCAAATTCCATATCTGAGTCAACGAAAACTCTGTCTAATGTGAAGCTCATCATAAATCGGAGAGATGAAGGATCTTGAAAATGTCTGAAACAAAAACAAGTTACATCTTAATACTGCTATTTGTTCTTGTCGAAAGCAGGCTAGCGAGTTGTATTGATGATTCTAATTTTATTATACAGTGTCCAGCCCCCTTATTCACAAACACTCTGTATGCTTCCGTATCGTATCGAACATTAATCATTGTTATTGTAGGAGTCTTCTCAACAATGTTCACAAGTCCAAAACCCGAAAATTTTGTCAGTTTAAATCAAATAGACGCCCGCTATTCTTCCAACAGCTATTTGCTGTTGAGGGAAAGTCAAATCAGGTTATCGAAATGTCAGGTTTTCGATACGATAGCCTGTCGTATGGTTGTGAATCAGGGGCTCTGGAGCAGATTTCAAAGTTTGAACAAACGTAATTTCTGAACGCAACACGTTAGTGGCGTGGGGGGCGTCGTTGAAAGCGTAAACCCTGCAAATTTTTTAGCTGCCATGGAGCGATGGCGTAACGTGGAGTGCACCGCGCTTTTGCCATCGAGGCGTACATTTCAAGTAGATTTTGACTTACTGAAACACGTCCTCGACTTAGTAATCGTTACGATATTCGTCGACTACGTGACGGACCATCGATCCACCTTATTTAGTCTTGGGTAGCAAAGTTAAGAGCTACAGGATCAACATGAAACAGCCCCAGACCAGGATCTATACCAGCGGTAGCCACAGACGAAAATTAACGTGTTATGGTTTCTGTGTAAATCCAGTCACTTTCTGCAAAAACTTTTATTTAGAATTAAAGTGTAATTATAACCACTTACTTCTTTTCAGTAAAGTTATGATAATTCTTAGTCCCCTTATAAACTTGTAGAACCTTATTCACTTGTTCTTTTTTTTCTTCTGTGATTCTATACTGCCTTCTCTCTTCATCAGTGACAAGACTAGGCTCCAACACATGTGTGGGAAAAGTATAGCTGTATGTTCGAGCATTACACTTTGATTTCGAGTTGAATTTGTTTGTTACTCTTTTTATGCTAAAAACTTTTATACACTCAGGCAGTCTTTTATTTATTTCTCCTATATCTACTTCCAGAGCTGTGGACAAAAAAGTAAATATTATATTTTAGGATTGTTTGACAATTTTGCATTTTTGTTTAGGCCGAATTTAGTTTTTTATGTGTAATCCCAGGCACCTAGTTTGGGTCTGGTTGTCCCTATTACAATGTTAAAACGAAACCTCAGTTCTATGACAACTAAGGTATACATTGTAATGTAACAAATTTCTGGAAGAGATAATGCATATAAAAGTAAGTATTGCTCCATTTGCAACACTTGAAACATGATAAGGGAAACAAGGTGTTGAAAAATTAAGTAATTTTATAAATTTTGGACAAGTGCAGTTTAAGATACATAGTAATGCATCATGTGTTATTAATGTGAAGAATACTAACGTAGCTTAAGTGACACAACCTGTCTGGCAGCGGACACACCCTTGTCCGTCCGAGAACTCCTTTGAAACTGTGCATTCTGTTGATTGTTGAAATCATCCTCTGTTAAATATTTAGCCTCCATTAATGCTCTTAGTAAGTCCTCCTCTATTGTTCTTACACCAGGATTACTGAAAATGAAAATATAACATAACAAATCATAGTACAAATTAGTACAGTGACCTACCAAGAATAGAAACAAACAAATCAATAATAATAACTTTTAGCGCTAAATTAGAACTTGTTCTATTTCTGTTAAACATTTAGAATTTACAGAAATATTTTTTTAATTAGCATAAGTAACAGCCGTGACTTACGAGTAGTTGGTAGTGGGTTCAAAAACTTCAAGCCCAAGCAAGCACTGTACTTTGTGTAAATTATTTCTTCACCACAGCCCTCAAAACGTTGAAGGAAAAAATTGTGAGGAAAACATGGACATACAATACTAACCCACACTGGGCATGCGTGGTGCCCACTTCCTCTCACCGAGAGGAGGCCTGTGTCCCAGTAGTGGGAACATTATAGGCTGATTATGATATTGCTCATTTGGAGAAACATCGACATAAATGTATTTTTCCCCAAAAATGAGCTAAATATGAGCACTTAGAAAGCGTGTTTATGTTAAGAAAGCAGACTTAAAAAAAAAGTTGCAGTTACATCAATGTTTCTCCAAATGAGCAATATGATGATTAAATTACTTTAGTTTTAGTCTACAAAATATAACTCACCGTTGCATGCCATAATAATCAACCCCACAGTAGCCTAACAGAAGCGCCATTTTCTTCCTCTTGATCCGTTCTATAGGTCTCTCACAAAGTTTCTTCTGGTCCGTTTCTCCATTCTCATTCTTGTTTTCTGTTTCTTGCCACTGCCTCTTCATAAATCGTTTCTTGAATCTCGTCAAATTCTTGTTAGGAACTATTTCTTCCGATTCTTTAGGAGTTTCTTCAGCAACTTTGTACTCTACAGTTGCTACTTCCATGGCTGATATAGACCGCACTTGCAATACTGCAATGAAAAAATAAGGAAATGTTAACATTACTCCAGTTGTTAAACAACATCTGGAGCCCAACAAAGCGGCTGTCACATTACAATTTCTTTTAAAATATTACCCGTCTAAAGGCTGATTTTTCGAACACCAGATAATTTTATCCGAGGAATTATTTATTATTTCAATTATGGTGGAAAATGAAACTATTGTGATTTACCAGCAATTTTGGAAAGAAAAAAAAACAAAAAAACCAAATTCTGCTCATATAAAATCAATTCAAACTAGGCTGAGAATCAGCACTTCGAACGTTAAAATTACAAAAGACAGTCCCCCAAATCGCCCACCCTTCACCACTTCCTTGTGCTATTGTACATAATATATCATGCACATGCGTCTGCATGCCGCCACTGTCTAGTGATGGCGGCTATTTTTACAAAGATACAATACAGGTTACAATCATCATCTGCCTAGCCTTTTCCCAACTATGTTAGGGTTGGTTTGGTCAGTGGGTCGTCTTTTTCCCAACTGTGATGGACCAGATGCAGCTGAATACCAGTATTTTACATGGAGCGACTGCCTATCTGGGTCAGTGAGTATCCTTGGGGGCTTCTGACCACAAAGCATGTACTTCTTTCTGACCGGTAAATATTTTTAAGGCTACCAAACCTACCGGGCGCGCGGGCGACTTATAATGTAAGCTTACCATACAAAGCGAATTAACGAAACAAAACAAGCATAACGAAACACAAAACACATATTTTCTAAGCAGTGATTGTTAATAAAATAAATACCGCCATTTCCCATGTGTGCTTTTTTTTACCTGGTCTAATGGGATGTCTCGGCAGATTCTGTCTTAAAGTATTTACGAATATTCTGAATAACGTGACGGACATACCTACAAACTTGTTTTGTTATTGTACAACTTATCACTTGAAAAACTTAGCAAAATTTATTCAACGTTTATGGAACATCTCAACAGCACTATCAGCCATTTTGTTTAATGGATGGATTTTGAGTGTTGTAACAACTTGGCTGTAACGGTTTAAAAAACCGTAAAAGTTCAATTGTGGTAATACCGGTTTATAACAATCGACTATAGGGTCTATTTCATTTATGTGAAATATTTTTATAGGTTTTTCTTAGTGTTTATAATTAATCGGTAAAATTTTACTGTATAAATATAATTTAAAATTAAAATAAAGCGCCTTACCGTATCTAACCCATGATTAAAATGATAAGGTTGGTGTCAAGGTATTTTTAGGAGGCTCGTATGCTCTTTCTATGCAGTTTACTCGATTGCTGTATCACGCCAGTATTCACCGAAGGGTTAGGCACAAAGAGATTTAAGATAAATAAATAATTTAATGTCTTCGGTTAGGCATATACTTAAGAATACTAAGAGTCACATATTTTACCGCACCACAAATAACATAGGCATAAGTACTGCAAACATATACATACATCATAATATGTAAAGAATCTTGGCTATAAAGGACTAACACACAGCGCATGTTTCGCCCTGGCCTGGCGCATGCGTACTTCACTAATGTATATGGGGCAAGGCTTTTAATTCAGCATGGGTTGACGCAGTGCTCATAAAATGAGGGGTGGAAGTTCGGAACGTTTGGTCGTACGGCCATCTCGCCGTAGAGGAGAAACGCGTGCCAAACTTACGCGATATATCACCGTAATACTAGCCACTTTGTTAGGAGGTGGTGGCTCCGCTCTGCTCTTCCTCGTCCCACTGTACGCTGATCCAGCGTTAAGTGCTCTAGCAGCTGATTTCGATCCAGTGCCAGCGGAGTGCGTCACTGAGAGACGTGATGACAGACTCGGCTTGGACAACTGCACCTGGGCCTCGTGTAGAGAGGGGTGTACCAGCGACGCGTATAAATGTACACAGCTACACGTAAAATACAAAGCACACGCTGAAGAATGGCGCCCGGCTGTGCTGTTTGTCAATATAAAAGGATGTGGCTATCCACCTATGGTTGACTGTGAGAATTTTACAACGAGCTACGGGTATGTTGGTGCGAAGTATCCCTGTTTCTGGTCGCGAGCTGATACAACGGTCGTAATACCGCGTTGGTCTCGAGGAGAACAAGTGGCCACGGTGACCAGGACCTTGGCTGTTCCTCTGTTCCTGTCTGGTTGCGCTGGGATAGGCTTGTGTGCGCTGCACTGCGAGTGCAAGCCCCGCCGCCGCCGCCGCCCTCCTCGTCGCCCCCCACGTTTGCCGACGCTCTCTCCCGATGACACATCAGTCTACCGATTAGCTTAGTGTAAAAAAAACGAGCACAAATTATATTTTCGATAGTGAGAATGTAAATAATATTAATTATATATGTGTAAATATATATACCAGCAGTTGCGTGCTGTCGATATTTTATTTCATATTCGTCAAACCAGTTTTTGAGGGTGTTTGAATGGCAAATCATTGAAAATTTTAAATATCTGTAAAGATGCCAATAAAAAATTTAAAGCAAAAAATTGTTTCCTTATCCTGTGTAATTTTTTGTATTCAGCTGAGCACTGGGCGACTCGCGACTGGGCCTACAAATAGATACTTGGCCGGTTTAATGTGCAGCCAAAAAGCAAGCAAGCGACCACAAGCATCGCTAGTTTAGTGATATAAGCGACACTATTGACATAATCCTTTAAAAGATCATTCTCGGACGAGATGACAGAGTGCTAAGGTGGTAGCATGGGTTATTCGCACTTCGTACCGCGTTCGCAGTTGGTCCCATTCGCACTTTGTCTCATTCGCACTTAGTCCCATGCAGGTAGTTTTTAAGAGAAGAGGTAGGTTTGTGGACCAGTGGGTTAGATTTATAAAAAAACCGGTCAAGTACGAGTCGGACTCGCGCACCGAGGGTTCCGTACAAATGTGTACGGATGCATCGGCGAGTGAGCAGGAGCCTGGCGGGGAGGCGCACAGGTGAGGACTGGCCGCGCCTAGGCACAGGTGGGAACTGGGCCCGGTCCAGAACGTCAAGGACAGGATGTGTCACTGTCACTGGACCATCGGGTGTAGGCAGGCTTCTCCTAAAATTTCATTGAAATGTCTAATGATGTCAAGGGCAATTTTGTCCATGTATTGTTGTTGTTTTGTGTTTTTGCGTTTTATTCATGTTTATAAAAACACCTTCGCAAGTAATTAATTATTTTAGAACAAAGATTACCATAAAAAAGGTTACAGTGAGTCAACCTTAAAATATAGACGTTTGCTGTCGGGGACTTTTTTTTAGAACTTCATGATTTTTGCGTAACTTTAACCATTTACGCAGCCTACGCAAGGGAAGCTCTCAAAAGAAATATTTTTTCAAGTTTTTGCAACATTTTCATTGATGCCCCGCTCCTATTGGTCGTAGCGTGATGTTATATAACACTTTGGTCCACAAACCTACCTCTTCCCTTACAAACTACTTGCATGGGACTAAGTGCGAATGGGACCAAGTGCGAATGGGACCAAGTGCGAATGGGACCAAGTGCGAATGGGACCAACTGCGAACGCGGTACGAAGTGCGAATGGGACGAAGTGCGGATAACCCGCTATACAGGGTGTTACAGAAAGGGTATATCAATACAAACGGGTTGAAGAGTGTATCTGGTCTAGAATCTCTGTACAAAATTTCAGCTCAAAAGCATTAACTTTGAAAATGCTTAATATTTTTTTATTTCGACATCACGGCGCTGCACTGGCGCGCGGCGGCGTGATGTGCGTGTACTAGGCGCACAGACACACCACAGATAATGGATAATGACCCTCGTAGTGCGGTGATACGTTTTTTTATGATTTCAATTTAATAAACTATCGAAATAAAAAAATATTAAGCATTTTCAAAGTTACTGCTTTTGAGCTGAAATTTTGTACAGAGATTGTAGACCAGATACACTCTTCAACCTGTTTGTATTGATATACCCTTTCTGTAACACCCTGTATACAGGACAAAATCGTCAGCCTCTGGACTATCGGCTGGCATTGACCTGTAAGGAGATCAATTGGGTTCTGATTCTATTTTAATGGGAGTAAGGTAGTTACAGGTTCTTTTCGTGAAAGTAAACCAATAAATAAAGAAGTAAAATATTTATTTCAAGGTTTATAATGCGTCTTTATCTTAAGTTTTTAGAGGCACAAAATAATTTTCGTATTCAGTTCAGTCCAATGCCAATGTATACTACATAATCCTTCAGTCTTCCAACAATCATTCATTTTCTACTTTGATAAACATGTACTTATATTTTTATAATATTTTGAAGCTATTTCTTTTATATACCATAGATAATTTACATTGCGAATCTCAGAAATGTGAATGGTGGATATGCAATGAAAATTTTCTATTATTAAAAGCAGATTTATATTTTTTATAACATGGTAGATTCATTTAATTGTCGACAACTTTATTAAACATCTTTGGAACATACGAAGAAATATATTTTATCAGCGACTTACTATGATTTATATAAAAATACGTTAGGAAAAAAAGTTAAGTATATTTTTGTAATTCTTGGTTTCATTATCGACAAATAATTAAATCTTAAGGCAGAATTATTTAGGAAGCTCAGTTTACTAATATCAACTACATGTTGAATTTTAAAATACGATATAGGAATAATAAATACAAGTTAATGTAGCGAATGACGATAATTTAAAAACAATAAACGAACATAGTTATGTATGGAACGTAATATACAAATATACAAAAATCGTTTCGGTAACTTGATTTTGAATCATTAGGCCTTCAAGTTGGACAAATAACGCAGTGAGTATGTTCATAGCCGTAATAACCCATTGAATGACACTGAACGAGACACAATTGTTAACGTTTGGGGGCGTTTAGTGTCCCACAAAGTGTTAACAGCCACACAATACCATATACTCGTCAAAATTCTTTCATCATGAATCAGTGAAACATTCAACCTTTTGACACAACAAAACAGTAATTTACTAAATTTGTATTAATTACGAGACCTCTTATAAACCCGCATAAAAATTACTTTTCAAGGGCGAAGGGGATATTTTACTTGATCTTTTGAGTCAACAAGAATAGTGGACGCGCTAATAGCTGCCATGCCAGCGCCTTAGGTATATTTTGTAAAGGGGCTTATGTAGTGGGCTTTGTTAATCTATGCTACAGCGTGGATCAGAAAGGTCTGGTCAAAATTTAGGGCGTGGTAGGTACAGACCTTCAAACTGAGCAACTTTCTTTATGAGACCAACATCGTAATCGCGAAAAAGAATTAATCGTCCCATACAATACTTCCAATATCTACTCGACCCAAATGTATGAGAAGACTGATCATATTTTCGCGATTACGATGTTGGTCCCGTGGAGAAAGATGTTCACGTTTGTACATGTACACGGCTACACATCATACATTTCCAGTTTTAGCTGACCTCGCATTTTATTATATACTCGCATTGACTTGAATGTGCTCTGGCGGCTGAGAGTATGTCATGCTCACTCAAATGTCTCGCTGATGGTGGCGCATGTGTTGGATCATTTAGCTCCCTTCAAAATGGTTGAGCTGAATGGTGCTAATACATGCGTCATGTTCGTGAACGGGCGCCGTCAGTAGGGACTGGTCATCTCTTTGCTGCCATGGCTTATTTTAATTTATTATTTGAATTGTTGTTTTTTCTCATCTTTTCATTATGGACGCTTTTAACGTTCTGCATCGTTCTCACATGTATAATTTTTAACATGAATGATGTAACCAAGACTTTGTAACTACATTATTTTGATTTAAAAGAGTGTCCATGGAGTTTCTTGTGTTGGAGTTTGGTGTTTCTTTCGTTCTTCTCCATAGGTACCTACGCTTTGGAATGGGCAACTAGCTTCACTTTTTCTGACTGACTGACTTCTTGACAATTCAAAAGTGCCTGTAAATGGTTTAATTGAAATAAATGCTTTGAGTTTGAGTTTATAGATTTTTCGTACAATCAGAAGTCTGCTTATACTGGTTATTATAGCTTGATTTGTAGCCGTGTGTACCACCCGTTCCTGATACATGCTGTATATTCGCCACTTAACAATACCTGGGTGTTAATAATTAATGATACATCGAGCGATTAAAAAGTCGTTTTTCTTAAACTCGATTTACTATATTAAACAGCCGGGGTAAAGTACCTAAAAATACTTTTTTCGCCTTTAATTAACGCTTTACTGACATAATCAGATCACAAATAACAGTTCTATTACAATTTTATGACTGAACGATTCTAAAGTACAATAAAGAAACTATCTATCTATCGCAAATTCCAGTATCCCCTTTTCCCTATTGCAAGATGTAAAACCCTTAAAATAAGGTATTGAAATAAAATAATGTGCAGTGATATGACCAAATATGTGGTGAACCTTCATATCAATGAACTCAATATATAATTTATTACTTGTCAACATTGGCGAATTTGAGTCTCAACTATCACTGGTCCATTAATTCAGGTTTAACACCACATATTTTGTCATAAAACAGTTTACAAAAAAAAAAAAATGTGAACATGGAACGGAATCTTACATTTCATCCATAGAAAAAACATTAAAAAAATAACTTAAGCATTGCGCTATAAATGAGCAATAAAAAAACGTTTACAACAAGATTCTATTCCATACCACTATCCGAGCATTCTTTCTGCTTCTAAACGTTATCTATGCCTACGTAAGATTCTAAATTCGAAACATACTATGGCGGGAGCAATATGGCTTCTCGGTTCCAAACCGCTTTCATTGCAGTAATTTTAACAAGATTTTTAGAACTCGCGCAATGTGGACGTTTACATTTTACATTTTTAATAAGATGGATATACACGCTACATAGCGTGGCAAACTTTAGCCATTTGTAAGACAAATATAGGTGGCATGTCATACAGTAACATTTATAAGCAGAAAGAAATTACAATATAAAAATCATTTAAAACGTACGTAATCACAACCGCTCTACACCCAAAACAGCAACATCGATGCAATCAAATAATTTACTTTATAATCATGACTCGCATTAAAAAGAAATTGGCATAATTTACTATAAAAATTGCTATTTCGGATACAGTATTAAAAATATACTAGAATGGTACATAAGGGTGAAATTGAGTTTTATACAGACAAATGTTTCTGTGTGAAGGTAGAGTTTTTACAACGATTCGAGAAGTTGACAATAGTGGTTTAAATAACAATAAAGGATAAACAATTGCGTAAGACACTTTCATTTACAATCCGCAGCATTTTGAAGAGAACTCCTAATTCATTGCTTCACAGGTTTGAAAAATTCGTCTGCTCAACAACGTAAATATCGCAATGAATGTTGATGAACTGTCAAAATGAAAGGCATTGCAATTTAAGTATGTTACGCAATTACCCCGCTGATTTATCCTCGGTTTCTGAATGCATAGTCTAATTAATCCATCGCCAAATCTTGTGCCAAGAGAATTGATCATCTGACCAATCACAACTCATGATTAATTTGATTCACAGTCTTGATCATGCTTTTAGAAACCGGTTGTCAAAAAAATTTAAAAAATCAAAAAACCCGACTGCGGTAAAAAACTTAAGTTAAAAAAAACTGAAAAGCTAAAAACAAGCCCATTTTAAATTAAATAAAAGTTGGAAGCAGGCGGGACCCATTTGACTTTGAAAATAGAAAAATGGTATGGGTCCCGCCTGCTTCCAACTTTTATTTAATTTAAAATGGGCTTGTTTTTAGCTTTTCAGTTTTTTTTAACTTAAGTTTTTTACCGCAGTCGGGTTTTTTGATTTTTTAAATTTAATTTTTTTATTTTATTCTTTTTAGTTATGAGTTGTAAATCCCACTCAAGTGTGATAGTTTCCCTTTAAACTTCGTAATATATAGGTACTACTGCCGCGTTTAGTTGGTAGGGGGGGGACACTTGATTCTAACGAAAATTGGTACTTTAAAGCTTGATAAGTCACGAACGGTTTACTTAATCAAAAAACGGTCTTCCCAAACCACTGATATTTTTGAAAGACCTATCCAACGATACCCCACTTGACATAGTTTCTTGACTTTCATTTTTTTCATTTTCACAATATGGCGTCTAGTAGTCGCCATATTGAATTTTCATTAACGTCTTCTCTTTAGTGACACTCGCCGGACTAATAGGAATCGATTGACGTGTGAATCATAAAAATCGGTCCAGGCGTTTGGTCTGTATAGTGCTTCAAAGGAACATACAAACATACATACATACATACATACATACATACTTACATACATACATACATACATACATAGGCTGATAAACACATTACCACTCCTTTGCGTCGCGCAGTCGGGTAACAAGAGAAGACTTCACACGAACCACTCGTCCTTATAATTTCACCTTTAACAACATATACTTACTCGATAAAAAAGTTCTAACTATCATAAATTAAGGAAACAATGATTGTCAAAGTTTACTTTGGCAACCACTAAGTTATAGTATTATTAAGGCAGTCATCACACAATACCGGATTGACATAACATGGCGGACTAGTAGTTATTAGATTAGCTAGTAGAACTCTGCAGACGTGATGGGTATCGATAATTGCCTGCCTAGCCTTTTCCTATGTTGGGGTCGGCTTCCAGTCTAACCGGATGCAGCTAAATAGCAGTATAACAAGAATACAACATATCCCTTGGTAAGACTGGATATCAGACTTTCGAGCTGACTACCCATAACGACTGTCAAAGGTCTACGAATGCAAGCGTTGACAACAATTTATTTCATGTTACCGAGATGTTCGGAAGTAAAAGTATGTGAGATTTTTACCTTCTAATATCTCGGCAACGTGTCTTTTTACGGCGCCATATCCAGGAAAATGTCTGGTTTGTATTAGTGTCCTTTTCCCATTTATTTCAGTTACATTGTGGGATGCAACTTAAAAAAATCAAAATGGCGACAGCTGGCTTATTCTAAGTGTTGATTAGCCTTTCAATAACCGGGCGTTAGTGTCAGAGTAACGGACAAAATTAAAAGCTTTAAAAAAATGTGCTTGTTCCACACATGTCCTGTCAACCATACACTTCATAAGATACATCAGAATCACCATTAAATGCTAACCAGCACATACTTTGCGTTAAGTAGCTAATTCGAGATTTGGTGATCGACCAACAATTTCTCACTAACTAATTAGGAAATGCATAATTGAGAAGTTTTTTTTTACTTGAATTTAGGAATTTTTATGATGTTGAACTATTTTTTGTGAAAATAAAAACTCTAATTGGGTAACACACAGTCAACCTCATTCTGAATCATTTTGAAGGATATTGCAGCTTAAACATTGCTTCATATGTTCAAAAAATTTGTCTGCTCAACAACGGAAATAATGCGTTACTTACGTTGTTGAGCAGACAAATTTTTGATGAATGTTGTTGAACTGTCAAAATGAAAGCCATTGCATATCAGTAGATAATGTGTTACGCAATTACCCCGCAGTAATCTGGAAACTAGCAACATTAAAAGAACTATACTTCGTTCATTTTTTGATAAAATTCATGTTGATTGAAATGACCATAGCAAATCAATAAAATCAGCATTTTTTTTGTCGATTGCCTTTCAAAAAACGAGCTAATTAAATTGAATCAGTTTATTTTGTTCATGTATTTTTTTTAAAAACCCCCAACATTCCAATTTTAACAATACTATATCAATACTAATCAAGCAACATTACTGAACTTCTCAATCATTTATTGCTATATGATATAATTTATTGCAAGTGGACGAAATATTGTATGATTATTTAGTTCAATCTTCGTATACTGTGGTCATAGACTTGAGTAAACCATAAACTAAAGTTGACTTGGAAGGGGACTATATTATGTAAATAAAATATTCTAATCGATTATTCCATTAAATGTTCAGCACGCGTAGCATGATCACCACAGGAACGGGTATTGTCGACGGAAGAATAGACAAAATGACAGATGGAATAGACAAATGTATACATAATCAGCCTATAACGTTCCCACTGCTGGGACACAGGCCTCCTCTCAGTGAGAGGGAGTAGGCTGTAATCCACCACGCGGGCCCAGTGCGGGTTGATAGATGTCACAAGTCTTCGAACTTTTGGTTCTAAGACATGGCGGTTTCCTCACGATGTTTTCCTTCACCGTTTTGTGAGCAGTGGTGATGGAATAATTTACACAAAGTAAAGCGCCTGTCTGGGTTCGAACCTACGATCTACAACTTGTAAGTCGCGGCCGTTACCACTGGGCCACCACTGCTTGTGTCAATCTGTATACAACCTGTCATTTTGTCTATTCTTACGTGTCTATGGTGGTCATGATTCGCGTGCAGTAGAAGGTTTCTGCCCCTAAGTAATTGCTGATCGCAAAAAATGAGAGCAGATTTATAAAGAATCAACCATTACATTAATTAATATGCCCACTTGCATAATATTAAAGCATACTCGTAATCATCAGCTACGCTTTCAAACAACATATTCTGGAATATGCATACTAACCTATGTATTGACTACAAATACTTCCGACTTCAATAATAAATAAGAGTTATTAAGTATAGAAACGTACATTATTAAAATTTAAAAGCTAAAATCAAAAGTATTTATAGTCAATTGTGTCTGTATTCATGATTTTGCATAATTATGCGGTTTGCAACAAGATTTCTTTTGTTGTATAACATTTTGGAACATATTTAGATGGCATTTAAAGAGCTACCCCTTCATTCATAAACGTTGCTTAAAGCTAAGTAGTGATTAGAGACTGTTAATCATACATTTTTGAAGTTTAAAAGTCAACTTTAAAAATAAACATATTGTTAAAATATTTTCTGCCTCATTAGTGTTATTATTTTTTTTATAATGGATTATATTTTAAAAAATAATTCAAGGGTCTGTTATTGGCCCTGTTAAAAGCAATCTTTTCTCACTCCCTAAACTGCCTACACTTTTGGTAATTAGACATGATGTTATATAAAAGGAGTTAGAACTGAAAACAACAACAATTTCAACCAGTCGAACTGTTCTAAGAATGTTATACAGCAACAAAATGCTAGAATACATGAATACAGACTGAAATAAAGACTAGACATGATCATAGAACCACTTGAGACATCTGAGAGGCAAGACGGTACCTCTTCCTCTCAAGCTCAACGTTGGTATCCAGACCACGTTTCACAGCCATACTAGTTGACGGTTGTACCTCTAAGCTAGCTTCAACTAGTCTACGGGACCTACAATACCTGTAATCAGCCGCTGTGTTTACCCGTTGCAAGGTCATGTCAACAGCACTTGGTAATGTGTAGTAATCTTGAACATTGTTCTGAGGCACGTTAGAATCTTCTAAGTCTAGGACTGAGTAGTTGGTGTCTGGTCGCCGTTCGACGGGATGCTGGCGGTAAGATGTGTCGACATTCAAGTGGCTTCTTGACGAAGTGCTGCAAGTACTAGAGGCCGGCGACACGTGGAAACTGGGAGAAGTACTGGGTGTCTGGTTCGGGGATGTCCGAGCGCTGCTATAGCCTTGATCCAAATCTGACTCCACCGAAGTCTCGCGAGACTTGAGAATTTGCATCATCCTGTAATTTTAATTTTTTATTGTTATTTTTGTTTGTCGGCTGGAATGTGAGGAGGGGTTTTGAAGTGGTAGTGTTCAGGTATTCGCTTCGGTGTTATAACCAAGGAGGGACATCAACCGAAAGGGATATCGACCTTGCAGCTCTTGCGAGCGTCTTTTCGGCCTTTGATCATCATTAGAGTTTATCTGTAGGCATATTAAACTATCGCGGACCTGATAAACGTTGTCCTGTCCGAACAGCGCCACCTACTGGGTCCAATTGTGAATCTAAACCATCCAGGGTCCAAACCAAACACACATAAAATTTCATCAAAATCGGTCCAGCCGTTTAGGAGGAATTCAGTGACATACAGATGTACAGAAGAATCAGGCTAATATTATAAAAGCGAAAGTTTGTGAGTGTGTTTGTATGTTTGTTACTTCTTCACGTACAAACTACGTCAGAACGGATTTGGATGAAATTTTGCACACAGATAGTTTATAAGTAACCAGGATTAACACATAGGATACTTTTTATCCCGATATTCCCACGGGGACGAAACTTATGCGGGTGAAACCGCGCGGCGCAGCTAGTTATATATATAAAGATGATACATGAACTTTATTGTATAGCAAGCAAGCTGACCGGTCTGATCGCAAGTGGTCACTGCGGTCTCTGGACATTTAAAATACCAGAGGCATCGCAGATAAAATTTGTTTGTAAGTTTGTATGTAGGGGGTAATGTCTGGAACTACCAGTTGGATATGAAAAATTCTTTTTACATTTGATAGCCCAATTCTTGAGGAATGCTATAGGCTATTTAACATCACGCTATGTCATTTAGGAGCCGAGCGAAAAAAAAAAAAGAACGCTAAGCGAAAGCGAAGTGATAGCGCGGGTAGGTGAAGCGATGCGACGGGGATGGTCGGGGGAACAAGAAATTTTATGACAGGCCTGATGGTCTAGTGGTTAGTGACCCTGACTGCTATGCCGGAGGTCGTGGGTTCGATTCCCACCCAGGACAAATGTTTGTGTGATGAGCACGATCATTTGTTCTGTGTCTGGGTGTAATTTATCTATAATATGTATGTATTTAGAAATATATAAGTATGTTTATCAGTTGTCTAGTACCCATAACACAAGCTCTGCTTAGCTTGGGACTAGATGGCGTTGTGTGATAGTTGTGGAATATTATTATTATTATTATTTCACGAAGTCGCGGGCAGAGGCTAGTGCTGGATAAAGCTGTATTTGTGATCTTGTGAGTGTTACCTCTGCAGCAGGCGCGCGATGGGCGCGACGGCGGCGGGCTGCCGGCCGGCGCGCGCGGCCAGCCACGCGGGCCACGCCGCCAGCCCCAGCGCCGCGCGCGCGCACGCCACGCACGCGCACCCCACGTCCGCGCACTCCACCACCTTCAGGCGCACGTCTGCGGAGGGGGGGGGGATATTATAGAGATGGGTCGACTAGTCGGTTGCAAAAAGACCGATTCATCGGCCAGCGGGGCAATTGGCTATTTGACAGTTTTCGAAAAGATATTTTTAAATATACGTAGGTTTATTTTATACCTCTTACAATTATTTTTTTCTTAAAAAAGCGTTGTTTATTCGAAAAAAAAATGTTTTTTTTTTCATTCCGTATTTTGAAATTCGCGCGGAAACAGCCGATCACGTGACATTTATGGCTGTGACGTCACATTTCAATAAACTAAGTAAAGCTAACTACGACGCTTCAACTCTTAAACATATTTTGTGTGGAAAGTTTGCATAAAAAGTTGCATAAAAAGTATATGTTGTGTGGAAAATCAGCAAACTGCCAACGATGATAAAACACAGTAACACACAACGTTTTATTTATTGTGATGTGACGTCATACGATGCTCGATCATGGCCGTTCGCGTTTCAGTTTTTGTAATCCACAGATAAAAAATCTCTAATTTATTTTTCAAAAATAAAATATTTACAATTTATTTTAATGCATAAAACCTATTGTATGATTATTGTGAACCTATATGCTACTATATCTAACATATTATATATTTTATCGTTACAACTGTCAAATAGCCAATTGCGTAACACTTTATCAATCGGAATCGGTTTCATTTTGACAGTTCAACAACATTCATTGCATTATTTACGTGTTGAACAGACAAATTTTTCGAACTTATGAAGCAATGGATTAGCAATTGGCTTCGAAATGGTTCTGATTCCGATTGATAGTGTGTTACGCAATTAGGGTGCAGGTCGATCATTGCTCTTAGTGGTAAATAAACAATAAGTTACGTACACGATCTTTATTCAGTAGAAGCTCTCGTTTAAGTTTTTTATTGTTACAATTATGCTTTGCTTGATTCAAGTTCAATCCTACCAAAGGAAGAGTTCTCTTTCGGGACATGTCTAGTAACTTAGAGTCACTAAAGCTTCGAGCTGCTGAATTTTAGGCCAAACATTTACATTACATTTCGTGTTATTTTTGCCATCGACACGCTAATAAGAAGAGTTTTATAAAAAAAGCGGTGTCATATATTCAGCCCGCAAAAAGGCGGTCGCCATGATTTACAGCAGTAACTACAAAAAAAAAAACGTTTTAAAGACTAAAAATTTCTAAGGATTTAATGAATACTAGACCAACCAAGATTAGAGTTTATAAAAAGTCACAATTCAAAAGGAACTATTTTACATGTATAAGGTGTTTCAAAAATCAGCTGTTTCATACAAAAGTTAAATACCTACCGCAAAACGGGGCTACTTTGACTTCCAGGGTTACTTTGACAGGCGTTGGAACTACTTTAACAGAGCGCCAAAATCGGTTTTCACGTGTGCTCAGCAAGTGTGCGTGACCTCGAGTAATATTGCGCGAGGCGCGGGGCGTGGGGAACGCGTCATAGCGTTGTGATCGGCCTTGTCAAAGTAACCCTGGAAGTCAAAGTAGCCCCGTTTTACTGTACTTGACCAAAATATATGGAACAGCTGATTTTTTTCGTGATTTCAGTGTTGGTCCCATAGTGAAAGTTGTTCAGTTCGATGGTCTAAAGCACCTCTAAAAGTTTAATTAAGGTTTAAGGGTTAATTAAGTTAATTTTGAAAAGGTGTTTCTTATGTAAAGAAAATATATTAAAACTTACCAGATAAAGTCAAGTCCAAGTAAGCCTCCAGTAGTTTAGCCCCATCCCTCCTGAATCGCCTCACAAACTTCGGATGCCGCGTCGTCAAGTCGCTGTCGGTCACCACATATTGGGCCAACAATGCCGCATACGTCACGGGGGTTGGCGCCAACAACCTCCAACGCACATGTTGGCCCACCATCCATTCTAATTGCCTGAATGTTTTACCACATAATTGGACCCCACTGATTTTGGATAAAATCTTTAGAGTGGGCGCCCGACTGAACTTCTCTTCGCTTTTTGCTGTGGACAATTTGAGTAAGTGTTAGTATTTGCAAGATATTACAATTAATTTATTAACGACTAGCAGCGCCCCGCGGTTTCAACCGCATAAGTCTCGATCCCGTAGGAATATCGGGATAAAAAGTATCCTATGTCCTAATTCAGGTCATGGTCAACATATGTGCCAAATTTAATCCAAATCTGTTCAGCCGTTTAAGCGTGAAGAGGTAACAGACAGACACAGTTTCGCATTTGTAATATTACTATATATTAATAGAGGGGCTTGTGGCTAAGTAATAACAGCAGCACGTTTCGATCGATCAGGTTAAGCTACGCTTGCTGTGGATGGGTGACCACATACCAAGACTCTCTCCGTGCCCCAGAAAGCACGTTAAATCGTTGCTTAGTTCCCGGCTGTCATTCGTGGATTTTTGACAGACCGTCCGACAGTCTTAGACAAATCACTAAGCGCTCAACGCGGGATTTTCACGATTATATCGTCGTTTCGAGTGCATAATCGCTGGCGACATTTTCCGGGTTAAATCATCAGTGATATAGAACATTCTTCGACGATTTAGCATTCTAGTATATACAGATAGCAACCTACCTGCTAAACTCAAGCAAGCCAGAGCGACGTGTGTCAGTCGATCCGCCCTCAGTCTATGCGCATCCATAAACAAGTCTAACTGAGCCACCGCCGAGTGTAAGGTTGCGATGCAGAGTCCCAACTTCTTGGTGACGTCACGGAGCTGCTGCACTAAAGCGCCACGGAATTCCAACTGAAAATTAGAATGAAAATCGTTTAAAATACTTCTATAAAATTTTTGTCATTTTTGCCTATGAGAACACACGGTTTTTATTCTAATAAAAATGCTGATAGCCCAAAAGTTCCAATGTGGTAGAGCAATGGTGGATTAATGATAAGGGCCCCGACTTGCGGCTCGTTAGTAGGCCCTGTCGTTCGAACCTTAACGCACTTCTCGAGCTAATTTGTCTCACCACTACTGATACATCACGCGAGAACAGGCAACAGGGTAATTGCGGTGACACGCTATCAGTATTAGCAATGGCTTCCATTTTGACAGTTCAGCAATATTCATTGCGTTATTTACGTTGTTGGGCGGACAAATTTTGCGAACATACGAAGCAATGGATTAGCAATATCCTTCAAAATGATTCAGATTGATAGTGTGTTTATACGCAATTAAGGTGCAGGTCCTAGAACCAACAATCAAAGACAAATGACGTCCACCAACACGCTCTGGGCTCACGTGGTGGATTATCTCTCACAGAAGGTCTGATTCCCAGCAGTGGGAACAAAGGCTGATTACGTTATCAGCTCGGGTCCGAACTCACGACTCGTAAATTGGCTTCTACAAAACCAGATAAGTATTATAGAACACTAGCTTCTGCCCGCGACTTCGTCCGCGTAAAATTTCACCCTCCCCCCATTCACCCTCTTAGGGGTGGAATTTCAAAAAACCCTTTCTTAGTGGATACCTACTCTTCACAAAGAACACACCCTCCAAATTTCATGTCTCTTGGACCAGCGGTTGAAGCTGTGCGTTGATTTATCAGTCAGTCAGGACTTTGAATTTCATATGTATAAATAGTAAAGTAATCAACCATTTTCCTAATTAATCAATCAGTCAGCGAACTCAGATTATAATTATTATGAGGGTAAGTAAAGTCGCTAATGAAGGCTATTAATGACGTCATTCAGCACATTGTGTTACTGGTCCACGAAACTGAACCAACAAGGTTTACTTTCGTGACACTTCAAGACGTAATGGAAGTAGGCTATTTCCTTAGGTTAATCCCCCTATGTAATTAAAGCCTTATATTTGGGGCGTGGGTGTTTTTCTTTTGATAAATGTTTCTTGGAAAGTCGATTTAGTTGTTTGCTATCTAACTACGCAATACGAAATATCAAGTTACATGCATAGGGTCAGCGCAGACACAACGGAGCGCAGCGGCGAGCATTTTTTGTCAGGTTCAAGCATTTATGCACTTTATTGTAATAATTTTAAAGTTTATTTTCAAGTGCGTTAATAAAATCCTCTCCGCTGCGCTCCGTTCTGTCTGCGCTGACCCTTACATGCCTTTTCTGTAAACACTTAGCTACAAAGAACACTGTTAGGTCGGCTTATACGGCACATCTTGAGGTCCAAAACATCGATTCCAGGGTCAGTTCTTCAATGAAATAAAGGTAAGTTTTTTCATGAATGTCAATAAGTTTACCTAAGACCTAATTACAGCCAGGAGCGAAATGCAGACGTAAAGCACTACTGCTGTACTTGTCTGGGGAAATAATGCGTTAGCATAACATCACATCACGCCCGGATTTTTCAAACGGGTAGGTTACTAAAGAGTAGATGTTCGTTTTCTAACCTATTTAATATTCAATTATTCTGGGCCATCATGATGACTTAACTCATCACGTACTTATGTGAAGCTTCGCTAGTTGATTCTAAAAGACTATACAGGGTGGCTGGAACATCAACGCGTAAACTGTAACCAATAATCTCAAACGATAAAATCTCATCACCGGGTACATATTTGAATTTCGAAAATTTAAATATCTACGGTTAAAATGTCAATGTTCAAACATCGAAAATTTAAATATCGAACGACCACAAAACCGAAAATTAAAATAACGTAAGTTTATATTGTCGAATGGTTAGATAACCTACGTCCAATATATCTAAAATCTAATTATCGACAAACATGACATCGAAAGGCTTAAATATCGAAGTATAGATTATCTAATGATGTAAATATCGAAGTACAGAGTATCGAATGTCCTAAATATCGATATTTATTTATATATTGTGCTACAAAAATTAGTGACAGAAACGAATCGCTGCAAAACCGACTCCACGTGGTCTTGTCTGCCCTACCCCTAGAGTATAATTTAAGCCCGCGTAGGCGCAGAGGGGCGAGGCGGCCCGCGAGCTGAGGCGGAGGTGGCTTTAACGCCCGCCGCCGCGGCTGTGCCGAATCTGCGGTGGTGAGCGTTGAAACCATCGACGACGATAAGCTCGCGTGGGACCGCCGGAGCCCCGCAGCGCCGGAGCCGTGACAGAAACCATGCCTGCTGCATGATGCATGCTCGCTTGCACTCTGCATGCTTAAGTAATATTATTTTCACATAATAACTTAAGGCGCAGATATACGACTTCTAATGATTTTAAATTCAACATCACGTCGAATCGACCGGACTGATTTCTTTGAAAAAAATAAATGTTATACTAGACCATTTGCTTCGTAATTTGATATGTGAATATTTGCAATTATATTTTTTTAACATAGTGTAATTAATTTGTAAAGTAATGTCTACCGCGGACATAAAAACGACAATCACGCAAACACTATCGGGTGTATTTTCATAAAACTTTCACCATCTAAAAGACAATTTAATTCCCCGAATTTTAGTATACGGTTTTTATTTGTTTGGTGTTTGAGAGTTTTTGTAAATAGATAATTGCTTCATATTTGCAATAAATTACCACGGTTGTGTCATCGCGCTTCTCTTTCTTTTCTATGCAGTCCGACAGTGACCGCGCTTTAGGTCGTGTAGTCGCCTTAAAAAAAACACATTTGTAGGCCGCGCCCGCTCTTGCATCTTATGTCGACGGAGCCCCGCTACGCGGGGCCCCTATTTCTGTGTAAAACCTAACCTAACCTAACACCGGGGTGCCCTTCGCTCTCTCTTGCATCCTGCAACCATGCCTGCCTGCAAGTTCGATATTTTAACTAGTAGGTATTTTTAACGTAAATATAATGAACCAAAGTGTATTGAAGGTTGACATTTTGAACTTAGGTATAATGATTATCGATGTTTTTAATCATTAGATATTTTTATAACTCGGCATTTCAATGTTAGACATTTTATGCTTAGGTATAACAATTTTCGATATTATGATATAACCGATATTTAAATTTTCGATGTTTTGAACGTTGACATTTTACACGTAGGTATTTTGATGTTCGACATTCAAATATGTACCCCTCATCACCATCTGCCTGGCCTTTTCCCGACGAGGGGCTTGTGGTGGCTAAGTAAAAACAGCCACAGGGGTCTATCGATCAGGTTAAGCTACGCTTGCCGCGGTTGGTCCGTGGATGGGTGACCATCTTCACATACCAAGACCCCTCCGTGCCTCGGAAAGCACGTTATACCGTTGGTCCCGGCTATCATTCGTGGACCTTTGACAGTCGTTACGGGAAGCTCGAAAGTCTGACAACCAGTCTTACCAAGGGGTATTATCGTATTACCTACCCAGTACCTAACTGGGTTTTGGAAGTCAGATAGGCAGTCGCTCCATGTAAATGGTATTCAGCTGCACCCGGTTAGACTGGAAGCCGACCCCAACATAGTTGGGAAAAGGCTAGGCAGATGATGACAACTGATACCTACATTTTTTTTTAAACTAACCAATGTCAGTTACATATTCGTTACATTAAAGAAACTACCTGAAACCAGTTTGACAACAAGATGGGTAGGTACAAATTGTATTATACTAAAACCCTCACCCTTGGTGCCCAAGCAAAGATTATTTCTTTGTCGAAAAGCAGCTGGCTTACAATGTATTGTCTTACAAAATTCGCAGATACGATAAAAAACCTTTTCAATTTCTTGTCGAGATATGCTAAGGGCGCCTTTTAGTTACGAACAATGTTTGCCAAGCACCAAAGGGGAGACAACATTGTATTAATCATGTTGCAATACTTTTAAAATCCATGCAATCGCAGTGGCCGCAAGCGACTTTAATCTCTACTACCTATGGCGTAAAATTGAATATTCCTAGTATGGAATGTTTTGCATGATGAAATACGTCGATTGAGCAAAACACAGTCGATATGAATCATGTCATTACATTCAATAAAGTTTAGTAACCCTCCAACGGTATTAAAATGTCCTTATTCGATATAATTTCATCAATGTTCACGTTATGTCATCATGTGTTTTGTTTTTACCTTTGATGTATAAAATAGGGTTTTACGTTAAACAAATTTTTGAAAAGTAGGTACAGAATATTAATCTCTATTAAATTATCTATACAGTGGTACATAAATTAAGTAGGTTTCGTGTACTAACAGGAATATAACAATAGAATCAGTTGCAGAAAGGAGGCAAAAAAATTTTTTCGGTCGTAAAACACTAAGCATTATGAGTCGTGCAATAAAATAATCTATCGATCTAACATTGAAGTATGTTAATAATCTATGTATTTATACATTGAGGTATGGTTAAGCCACTCATGCAGTAGTACTCCAGCTGGAAAACTTATAGCAAGGTTACATTAATTATTCAAACTTCAGTAAGGTACTTATAGTATCGATTTTAAATATTAGTATCTATTTGTGCCCACGACTTCGTTGCATGTCGGAAAATTGGATTTAATGGGTTTCATTTTTTTTGTGCGGAAATCTAATTCTTTTTCAAAATAATAGCCTAAGTTACTTCTTATGGCATCAGCTATCTGCCAGTGAAAGTCCCGTCAAAATCGGTCTAGCCGTTTCGGAGATTAGGCGAAACAAACAGAGACAGACAAAAATGTTAAAATATGTTTTTCTTTGTTTTAAGTATCGTAAATACTTGTAAAAAGCTGTTATTTTGACATAACAAACAGACAGTTCAATTTTATTTATTTGTATGTATAGATGTCTATATTTTGATACCTAGATGCTCTTGTTTATTGAGTACATAACCGTGTGTATGGTGTACATAATAAAGAGTATTCTATTCTATTCTGTATCAACCTCCTTATTCGATTCTGCAAAGCGGGCGGCAAAAGATACATTCGGTTTTCAAATCAAGCCGACCAGACTGCCAGTTCGTTACCATGCTTGAAAAATCATGCAGTTTCGAAAATGGGGTACCTATTCGATTTGTGAATCGAGAACCACATTTCCGATTTACATGAATTGTGTTTTTAAATCATACAAGATTCATTCGTAATGTTTCCCTGAGTGGTATAGATACAGTGGCCTCCATAAGTTAGTTGACATTTTTCCACTTCAGCTGTGACAAACCACATTATGATTTAGAATTCTAGTTTCAAATATTTAAACTGTACACTGTAACGTTTTTATACACTAATAATTCAACCTATAGCTTATCATAAAAAATAATCAAATAATCCCTCAGGATAAACTGATTACTTTTTTATTTTAAATCATAATGTGGCATCACAGCTGAAGTAGAAAAATATACATTTATAATAAACATAAAAATTTAATTACTGCAGTTTTACTGATGTGCCTTCAAAAGTATTGATGCTGTATTGATAAAAAAAATGGTATTTCAAAATGGCTTTCAAGTTGTGCTTAATTTAAATGATCGGTTAAAAAATATACATATGTATACAGGGTGAAATTTCAACCACCGTTTTCCTCTTAAGGGGTCATTGTACTCATCATAATGAACAACTTTTACTATGGGACCAAACACGAAATCGCGAAAAAAAAAATCAGCTGTTCCCTACATTTTGATGAGTTATGCGAACATAAATGTATGGAACAGCTGTAATTTTTTCACAATTTCAGGTTTGGTCCCATAGTAAAAGTTGTTCATAATGATAAGCCACTAAGAGAAAAACAGTGATTCAAATTTCACCCTGTATAATGTTCTGTAACAAAGATCTGATCAGCATTTAATCTGAATCATTTTGAAGGATATTGCTAATCCATTGCTCCTTATGTTCGAGAAATTTGTCTGCACAACAACGTAAATAGCGCAATGAATGTTGTTGAACTGTCATAAAAATGAAAGCCATTGCTACTGATAGTGTGTTCTGCAATTACCCCAAAGAAGCTGTTGGTAAACCTTTATTAATTTAAATAGTCTAACCTGTGGTGATTGCAAGTGGATGGTGGGTTTGTCAGCTTCCTGTTCCAGTAGGTTTTTCCAAATTTCTTCCTTGTACTCACAGTGGTACTCTTCATCTTGATCTGTGAGAGACTGCAAAGAAAAAATAAAGCTTTACTAACTATATTCATTTAAGGTGTAAACCTGTTAAAAAAAGATTATTCCCCACCACCACACCAAAGATTTCGGAAGAATTTACATATCAACCAAGTCTGGAAAATATGTTGTTCTAAAAGAGAATCCTAGGTGACTGGACAGCAGAATCTATTAATTAAAGATGTTCACAGAATGAGTGCTAATCTGTATAATTAAAGCATAATTATGATAGCATCTCCCTTTGTGATGTTGACTTGGCATCAATCAATCTGGTGAACAACTGTCACAGATTTACGAATGACAGCCGGATGAGCTTTGCGAAGGACAGAGAGGTCTCAATATGTAATGGATGGTACCCCATCCACGAACCATCTGCGGCAAGCATAGCATACTCTTGCACTAAAGCATGTCAACACGATAAAGGCTCCACTGTTCTTCCTTACCAAATAAAATTAAATACAAGTTAACATTTAAAGGGTTTCCATACATGAAACATGTTATTTTCTGTTTTTTTTTTTTGTTAAATATTGCATAGTGAAGAAAATTTCTATACAAAAGCTGTCAAGCCACAATCATTTTCTTCAGATAAAAGTTATCCAACTATAAAAAAAAATTAGCCCTTACTATGATTAAACTACACAATGTATTGGGTGTAGAGATTGTAAAGTCATGGATAATGGCAGCCTGCCAGGCCATCTAAAAACACCTACAAAGTATGACTCATGTTTCTTTGCCTTCCTAAAACCATAGAAAGGATTTATTTCAAGTATTGCTGATCACACTAATATTATAAAGGCGAAAGTTTCTGTGTGTTTGTATGTTTGTTACTTCTTCACACTCAAACGGCCGGACCAGTTGTGATAAAATTTGATATGGAGGTAGCCGACACCCTGGATTAACACATAATATGCTACTTTTTATCCCGATATTCCCACTGGATCGACACTTATGCGGGTAAAACCGCGGGGCGCTGCTAGTGATCAATATAGCAGGGTTTTCACCCAGGAATAGACCGGAGTTTGGGTTTATTTCCAGGTTTGGTTTCACCAATAGCAGCTGGGAATTACGATTGGTGATAATCAAGTGTAACCAGGTTTGTTCATAAACATCCATTGGTTTCTTACTAAACTTCAACTATATCCAACAACTCTGGTTACTAATTTCTTTTGGTAACTGTACATAGACAAAATTAAGTAATTACTTTATTTCCATTATGAATGGTGTAACCAGCCACCCTTATAGAATAATTTAAATGAATAAAACAACAGAAATTATGTAATATTATGAAAACCACAGTGACCTGTTACATTGTGGTATAGGTATATGCAATTATTATATGTAATATAATAATTGTGATGTTTTCCTTATCAGTCTTGTGGCTCATATTTAGGGCAGCAACAATTACCACAATAATTAGTATTCAAAATCTGGTAATGAATGATGGAATGTTTGATTTTTAGGTTCATAACATTTCAACATTTTAAGTTTAATTATCTCCAAAAATTTAATACTCCTGAGCATAACAGATTTAACAGCACTGTTTTTATTAATCATTAATAAAAAAAAAAACTAGGAGAAAAAACTTGATATTCATTTAACATTTTTCAATTAATTTCAAGATCAAGACCAAAATGTTTTGCAAAACAGCTGTTTTATGTCATCATCTTATAGGTTACAGTGAGTTTGCATCACATAAGCAAAACATTCATGTTTTCACCTAAGTATAACTAAACAATATCCCCATGAGCTTGGTAAAAAGAATTGTAAAACATATTTTTAAGTATCGAATAATTGACATCTTTATTTGGTCATGAAAAATGATCTGATTTTGGGATATTGAATCTCATGCAATTATGATGATATGCTTGCATAATTGCGAAACCAAGTTTCAGAAGTCTTGCCTACAGTGCAGCATAATACTTTTTACTGTTTTCTTTAATATTTGTAGTATTAAAAAGATTTTACAACACATGGTATGCCCTTACATTAGTTTCAAACTTTTCTTCTGTTCTTTCAAACTTCACGCCGTTGTCCTGGGAGCCCCGACTCCTTCCGCTGTACAAGTTCAGTTTCGAGATGTTCAATGACTCCATGTTTTCTACTTTTAATTACAGCCAAAAACTTTAAATTCTATGTAGAAAATTAACACGTCGACCGATTATGACGTGAACCACGTGGAAACAAGTGTCAAATAATGAAGCCGAAAAATGCAACAAAAGAAATTCTGTTGTACAAATAAAATGTCCCACACGCAAGCATCACTCTTCCCATTCAAGTTTAATACTAAAACACCCAATAAATATCACAAAAAACTGTATTTTAATTTAATTCCGTCACATGGCATACAGAGCTCTTTCGTAGCATTTTTGACAAATAGGAATGCTGACTGAATGAAATGCTCAGTGCAGCAGTGCGTGAGCAAAAATTTTTTCGTTCGAAAAGGAGTTTCAAACTGGTGGCGCGCTCCGTAGTCATAAACAAAGGAGTGTAAGTTTCCATAGACAAAAATCGACTAAGAACGACTCTACTATTCTAATAAACCGGTAAACAAAAACTTGATGATTTTAAAGAATCAATGAAAACAAAGTAGATAAAATGGACATAATAATAACTATAGGGCAAAATAAAATGATTTTGGAAAAACATTCGATGTTACTAAAAAATGATCGGTATTCCTCTGCCCATATATGGTAATATCAATGAGCAACAATCCTGCCAACTTTGCCAAAAAATATTATTGTACGTCATTTTTTTGGTAGGATATGGGACATAGCGGCTGACTGTGTTTCTCTAAAAATAATTAAAAGTACTGAGTAACCAGTAGTTTTAGCATTATAAATTTAGTGATTAGTTAGCAAAGAGTGTTTATAAAATGTCTTATTCTCATAGTAAGTTCAAACTTGATTCTATTACGGGGCAGCATGGTTGTTGTAGCTAGCGGGTGAAACATACGACAAATCTATCTGTGTATAAAAATACTAGTGATCAGTGGTTTTACAGTGTGGTTTTGTGTCCGCAGAATATACTTGGGCGGCTTTACCGAGGACCCAGAGAGGTACACCGTTAGTTTTAGGCGGCGATCCGAAGGGCAGAAACTTCCTGTATACCAATGGCAATTCCGTTATCATACGAGATATTGAGAACCCCGCGATCGCGGATACATACACGGAGCATTCTTGCCAAGTAAATGTCGCGAAATACTCTCCGAGTGGATTCTACATTTCTTCAGGAGGTAAGGTTATGCATTTCTTGATTGTCGATTTTGTATTTAGAATGTGAAACTTGTTGCTGTGAATCGCCTTATTTTTTAAAATTATGGACATAGGAATTCTCTTTCTCATCATATTTAGTCATGTTTAAATTACGTAAATACTCATTAGTCATAACTTATAATATTTTGTGATACACACAGTAGGTATTTCTAGCATTCATGTAGGTACACATTTGGGACAGTTTTCCTCAATAATCGTCTTGTTTGTTTACTCAACTCTAATAATAGTTAAAACATAATTTACTAGAAACCCTTAATCTCAGTAGGTAACTGAACTTAGCTCAATGTAATTATATTTTCATAAAGTTCAGTGACACTTGCAAAATAGTATTATGAATTTCTACAAAAACAATTATACACACTTTCACTTAAAAATCTTTACAGTGGTTAATTTTTACAACTTATACTATTTAACAAATTCATAACTTTCTCCTATTCTTATGAAAGTTATTTTTAGTTTTTTTGAGGTCTAATTTATACATGAATTATCTTGCAAGAGTAAGTTTTGTTCTCTCTTATTGAAACGTGAAAACCGTTGAGCACTTATGCATTTGGCTTCTAGAAGGCAATCGTTTGACGGGTTAATCTAGGTACTTCACATTTTCTGCTACCTATTCCGTTATGTTCTCTGATGAATCATACTTATTGCCAAATATCAAGAATGGTTGGTATTTTAATTTTTTTTCTTTTACTGTTCCTCTTACATCCTTTGGGAACTATTTCATGTTCCTGAATATAAACTCTTTCAGCCTTATTACAAAACAAGGTTTGTCTTTAGACCCAGGTTTGAACCATAGAGTAATTTCTAAATTTCAAACTATCTGTCAAAGTTAAAGTTACAAAAATCTGACAAAGATAAAAGTTCTTATTACAAAAACACAGAGTCTAAGCTGTCAATTTTGCATTAAGAACTTTACTTCAGTAGGAATAAAGTTTAAAATACAGTAACTATCTCGCAGGTTTAGGTAGGTCTAAAGTTAGAACTAAATAGACAATTTCTCCTCATATGTCCTAGGTGTCACTTCAGGACAAATTCCACCTGTGTGCCAAAGTTCATATAACAGCCATTTTTGTGAATGAACAACAAACTAAATTACTCTCTTTTCTTGTGAGGAATGTAGAGTTGTCGAAGGTCTGCAACATTTATTGATGGAATGTGTCCAATATGAGTCCAGTAGAAATAATTTAGTAAGGTCTCTAAATTTGAACAGAACTGATGTAGGCATGTTCCATACATTTCTATCCCAACCAAATGGCGACGATGCGAAGGGTTTGTTCAAATTCATGGCCTGAAAGTACAATTGTTTAGGATATGATGGGACTGGCATATGCTGTGCGTAAAAGCCCCTATAAACAAATAAAGAAAAAAAAATCTCTTTTCTTCATCACAAGTTTTCAGTCAGCCTTTAGGTATTGGTAAGATTGGTGGTGTCCACAACTCCACGTCAAAGCGCATATTTTGCGTAAGGGTGGGAAAATTTATTATTGGATCCACCCCAGCTCAGCTCCCCAAAGACGGCCAGCAATGCCTAAATGCCCTGCCAATCTTGGAATACTGTCAGTATATCCACAGATTGACCAAATTCAGCCAAAAATACAATATTTTCATTTTGTGGTGTAAAATGTCAAACCATTAAAACTATGTTATTTAGTGTAATTGATAGTGACTCATTATTTACAAAGTCTTTGATATTTATCTTTTTCATGCTATGTATATGATTCATTATATCACATACCTACTGATAAAGGCACTCCTAATGAAAAATATTTCAACAGAATTTTATTCCTTGTGGGGAGATCCTCATGCATGGTATCCATCTGGGGAGAAAGAAAGAAAATACTTTTATTTGGTACATGTCATAAGTCCACAAAATATTTTAAAAATTCAGCATCATACACCATGATAGAGCGATAAGACCCCCCATTGTGTCACCCATTGTAAAGTTTCTATATTTATGTCTGTAATTTATATGGTGTACATAATAAAGAGTATTCTATTCTAGAGTAAAACTTCTTAAAAAATAAAGAATAAGAGAGATTTAGTGTGAGAGACAGAGTGAGAAAGAGTTATTTCTTCTCTCTCATGTAACGAAATGTGCCTAAACGTGACACGTCCTTAAAAAATCACTCTCAATTCTCGACCAATTATCAAATCGCCGCCATAGAAGTTGCACTTCAAAATATAAAGAAAAACACTTAATTCGCTGGTTGAAGGCAATAGGCGCGCCCGTTATTACATAGGACTTATCACATGGCTGGTGAGATGAGTCCTAGTTTACTCTCCTGCCGCTTTAAGTTGTATTCAAACCTAAGCGGTATTCGCTGCCGCTGTGGGTAGAGGTACATACCGCGCAGGTTTCGCTCAGGTATTTAGTATTAAGTTCCGCGGCTAGAGCTTAATAGTTGGTGCCGTAGTACCGCATAGGTATTGTTTCGCTTGTTGGGCGAAACAGATTCCACCAGACGACGCAGCGCGGGAGCAGCGGCATGCATCCCGAAACCCGCTTTGGTGTGAACAGTATACCGCATACCCACTCTGTTTTCTCTACCGCAGACGGTAGCGAATACCGCTTAGGTTTGAATAGGCCTTTCACCCATTCGCTACGGCGGCGGACGCCTTTCGGCGTTTTTTGATTTAATATTTAGGTGCGAAATACGCCCATCGGCGTTTTTTTTTAATTGCTTTTATCTTGGCAAAAACAAGTCACAAAAAATTATACTTGCAATATATGCACATTGTTTTTTAAATACAAATATATAATAAATCGGCGTTCCATATTATCCTAATGAGGTGCGGAGGACGCCCATCGACGTTCGCGACGAAAAGTCCAGCACTTTGCTAATAATCGTAATTTTTATCGCCGCGCCGTAGCGAATGGGTAAAGAAGAAAGCGGCGACCTAAGTTTTCACATGAAAGCTTAAGTGAAGTGAGCTTGAAGGGAGTTACCATTCCATCTGATGCTGGGGCAGCTGGGGATTGACACTATTGACACCTCACCTAAGCTTTCACGGTGACACTTTTACAGACTAGACCGGCTGTACTTCGAATAATACAGACGGGTCAGGGGCGTAGCTACCGCCGTATCTGCCGTATCAATTATACGGGGCCCCCAACGTCCGTAAGCAAAAATTAATAAGAACTTCCCAATTTTTTTTTAATTTTAATAATGACAAAAGTCAAAAAAGGCATGGAGAGTGTATATTTAATTTGAATTGTTTGTAAAATTTTTGCAAAAAGTGACAGATAGAAAATTATGATGAATAAATATTTCTTTTATTTAATATTATGCAAACATTTTTTTTCTTTTGTGACAAATCTTTACCCTTCCTAAGGGCCCCCAAACAAATTTTTATACGGGGCCCCACCAAGGCACGCTACGCCACCGAGACGGGTCGTGGGGCTCAATAGAACAACTTCGCAATCGCAAGCAATTTGCTCTCGACAGCCATTTATCACCTAGCTTTGCACCCATAACAATTTTACGATCAACTATTGTAGCACAAGAACTCGAGAATTGTTCGTCAAACGAACGAATCATCTGCCAAAATTTGTAACGAATGGTTGACTTGTTACCGAGTCGTTGGATAATAAACAAATTGTCTGATGATGTAAAAATATTAGGAAGGTGAAAGAACTCTTCATTCAAATGTTGCCAAGGTTTTTTCAGCCCAATTTTCTCTTTGACTGACTTTGATAGCCTCACCGACATTTTTATCTAACTTCTTAGTAATAGCGTCTTTAGATGTCGACTCCTTTGTTGTAGTTTAACCGTTTTTAAATAGGTTTATTTTATAAATGGATTACTGCCACTGGACACTGGATAATTATATATAAGAAAAGTTAGTTATTTACATTGTTCTTGCTTATTTTTCCTTGTTGAACGTAATTATCCAATACTAGCTTTTATACCAATCAAAATAAAAAGTCATAATATTCAAATTAGACTGAGAATCAGCACTTTTCGAACGTCAAAACGTGCTTTGGCATCTTGCTAACACTTTTGAAAATGTCGTACGATTAAAATCGATTCAGGTTTGCGATGATATCAAAGCAAAGCGAAATTATAACGGAAGATTGCAGCGGCATGACGACTACCTAGACAGATCGTGGAACGTACAGACGCCAGCACATCAAGCTAGCACAACCAAATCAAATTCAAATTTATTTAATAGGTTTTCAACTTTATCGCCAAAGTATAAAGTTCAACGTTGATTGGGAAAATTTTACAGTTTCGGGTAGCTTGATGTGGTGTCTGTACTAGATAAGTCTGTGATGCATTTAGCATAGATTAAAGGCACGTCTCCAGTACATTACACAGTCGGGCTGTGCGGTTTCATTGCGAAATTACGAATGGAATGCTCGCATAAAGTCCTCTTGAGTTCAGCACTGCTGAAAGGATAGTAACTATTATGTTTACGCCTGTACTCGTCCTCGAAGGTTTGGGCAGAGGTGCACTTGTAGGTAGGGTTGCCAACTATACTGTTTTAAACAGTATTATACTGTTTTTCACTAAATTAGACTTTTTACTGTTGAACAAAAATAAAGTATACAAAATACTGTTTTCAGCATCAAAATGAAAACACATTATTATGTGTTATACTTAGGCGCTCACACAAACTTGTATTATATTCAGAGTTTGCATTATAGTCAGAGGGCGCTCACAGACATGCAAGTGAGTGTGTGCGTTCTCAGAAGTAAGTAAGTTGTGCGGAAGCTCTAAAAAATATGTATTTAAATCAATAAATAACTAAAATACTGTTCATTTTTCTAATATACTGTTTAATATTCTTCATAGACCTGAATATACTTCATTTCTTGTAAAAAAAGTTGGCAACCCTACTTGTAGGACACCCACATTTCGCCAGTTATGTTTAAGTCCCTTGTAATAGGGGGCGTCCCTATTGCCATCAACCGGGCACACAGACTTCGGGCTGCTATCTACCGAGAAATTCCAGATGGAAAAATCCTCGATCTAAGAATCGGAACCAGGACCTCCTGCTCAGCAGTAGCGCTTGCTGAATGGATAATGTCGGGTTAAATTATCCTTAGGTCTGTTTTGTTGTAGTTCCAAACCAGTATAGTGACTAGAGCAGTATCCTCGATTAGAAATGATTATCTTGTATTAGCCTACTACATTCCTTGCATAATGAGCCTATAATGTTCCCACAGCTGGAACACCGGCCTTCTCTTTCTGTGAGAGAAAGTGGACCATTATCCACCACGCGGGCCCAGTACGGGTTGGTGGATGTTACATGTCTTCGAATTTATGATTCTAGGACATGCCGGTTTCCTCACGATGTTTTCCTTCATCGTTTTGAGAGCAATGGTGATGAAATAATTTACACTTAAGTAAAGTGCCTGCTTGGGTTCGAACCTATGACGTGCAACTCGTAAGTCGCTACATTCCATCAGACACAATTTAACGTATTTCTCGCTTTTAACTGTTCAACCACAAAAAGAGGTGTCATTAACAAAATACTGTATAGTAAAAACCTATTTTCAATTAAATAACAAACTTCCAGAACCAACGACGCCTGGGAAAGCACGTTAAGCCGTTGGTCCCGGATGTCATTCGTGTATCTTTGAGGTCAGTCAGATAGGCAGTCGCTCTATGTAAAATACTGGTACCTAGCTGCATCCGGTTAGACTGGAAGCTGACCCCAACATAGTTGGGAAAAGGCTAGGCAGATGATGATGATGACTTCCAAAACGAACGAATGCCGATAAAACCATTTTCAAAGGTAAAAATTAAACACCAATATCACTCATATGTTTATGTAAGAGTTCTCCAAAACCTGTAGGTCGTATGCCATCACCAGTGTTACCAAACACTCGTAACTAAAACATTTATTATGATTTCTCGTATATAACACCGCTCATTGGCGCCCAGCCAGCCGGCTCGCGGATCACTCCAGAATTAAACTGTGAAACTTCGTTCACGTTGTATTTACTAAGATCTGAATTTCTACATTATGTTGACACTTTCTACGATGTTCTGGGCTAATTTTATCTGCTGGAAGATGTCCTGATTTCGCGCCAAATACCGCTGCAGGGCGGTTACATGTGAAGGCGGTTTTAACCTAAGTATACCCCCCTTTTTCCTGCGGTGATTTTTTTTCGCGCACTCCTTTTCAACGCATTGCTTAGCGTCGAAAGTTTCAAATCCAACATTGTGTTTTTTTGATACGCTGGGATGCGCTCTGTTGGATTCTCAATGCTTGGGTCAACACCGAGATTTGAAAATCCAGTGTGCGATCCCGCCGCGATATATTTACGTCATTGCGAACGTGGGCTTATATCTCTCTCTTCTAGATATCAACACGAAATATGTAACAATAGCTAATTATCATCTGCCTAGCCCCTTCCCAACTATGTTGGCGTCGGCTTCCAGTCTAACCGCATGCAGCTGAATACCAGTATTTAACATGGAGTGACTGTCTATCTGACCTCCACAACCAAGTTACTGGGTAATACGATACCACTTCATAAGACTGGCTGTCAGACTTTCGGGCTTCTGCCGTAACGACTGCCAATCTAGTATCTACGAATGACAGTCGGGACCTCCGAGACACGGCGGGGTCTCGGATGTAATGGATGGTCCATCCACATATCGGCCTTGGCAAGCGTAGCTTAACTTGGATCGACTCGTGCGGCTGTGATTGATTATTTAGCCACGAGCACGTAACAATTGCTAATGCCGTTGAAAAATATTAGTCAGCTAGATCATAGTATAAATCAATCGAGAATTATTTTATTGTCCGACACAGATATTTCGTAATTTCATTTAGGGCTGATTTTTCCAACGCCAGACAATTTTATCTGAGTAATAATTTTGAATTTTTTAATTATCCCACGAATAAATATTATCTGTCGACTGAAAAATCAGCCCTTAGTAATATTGACAAATTAAAAAAAAACTACGAAATATTTGACAGCTATTTGCGACGTTGCCAACTTTCATAATGCGCATTTGTGACGACTGGCTAGGTGTCCATAGAGTTTCATGCCCTTTTCTTTTCCATAGGAATCTACCTAATATGCTTTGCAATAGACAACTAGCTTCGTATTTCTGAATGACAGACTCCTTTAACATTTCAAAAGTGTCTGTAAATGGTTTAATTGAAATAAATGCTTCGAGTTTGAGGTGCTAGCAAATCTGACTGCCCAGGATGCGCCTGATGGCCGGACGTATACATCACTAGCTATCTTTCAGTCCTAATGTCATAGGCGGCGAGCCTATCCCCATTGGCCGGGCATAGAAATAGATGATACAAAATCGCGTTTGACAATCTGGGCCCGTCCTACGATAAAGATTTTTTGTCAATCCGATTACTGGGGTTTAATTCGTAGATGCACGCAATTTGGCGTGCGATACAGTCGTAAAGACAATTGTGGTTCACCTACATACACATGTAAATGTCGAGGCGGTTTTCATATGGTCATGGCTATCATTAAAATACGAATATGGCGTTTATCCTTATGTTCATGTGGATGATCTTGAATTAATATAATGTAAGCTGTGAGTCAAATTACATAATTGTGAAGTAATATTTTTGTTCATACAGAGACGTTTCTTACATTTTCGCAATTTTTGATCTCTATAATAATAATAATGATGAAGAGTTTGTTTGAACGCGCTAATCTCTGGAACTGCCGATCAGATTTGAAAAAATCTATTTGCATTTGATAGCCCAATTCTCGAAGAAGGCTATAGGCTATTTAACATCACACTAAGTCCCTTAGGAACCGAGCAAAACGGAAGAAAGTCGGAAAGAACTCTTAGCGAAAACGGATTAATAGCCCGGGTGTATGGCTGTATGGGTGGGTCGCCCGGTCGGGGGAACAAGAAACTTCACGCCAACGAAGTCGCGAGCAGAAGCTAATACTAGCTTCTGCTCGCGACTTCGTTGTTTGCAACAAAAACTATTAAAAAACACAAAAAAAAAGTATTTTCCACAATCAAGTATTTGTTTAGATTGACTAAGTAACTTGTTTGCATCTGAACCTATCAAGCACAATGATCACAGCTTCACAACAACAACAACAGGGATCTTGATTGGAGTTATCACAAAACATATTTGCAGCAATCAAGTTGATCAAGTTGCTTGATTGACACAACTAACTTAGTTTGTTGTTTTAATTCTTCTACAATGATATCATGTTAAGGGTAATCAAGAAATTTGTTTGAGCGTTCAATCATTTACTTAAACTAGTATTGCTGCAATCATGTCGTGATGATCAACTTAACTAAGATCTTGATTAATCTAAACAAGATATCGTCAATCAAGCTAAAAAGACACTTTGAGTGCATTTTTTTCAGTGTACCTTACGGGGTATACAGAATGCTATGTTATTTTTCAAACAAAAAAAAAAATGAAAAGGATTGACATCTTAGCAAAATTTGGCGTTGCTATCAAACTGCCATGGCCCACACACGCGCACGGATTCAAGCGTCCAGGACAGAGCCTTCCAAGCTTCAGGATTATCGGCACCCTGAACCTGCCCTGCTATTGCATATAAGCTTATTTATTTACAAATACATTATCAATGTTATACTATCTCGTTATAAAGATATGTGGATTTGCAGATAATTATATATTTCTCAGTAGTACAGCAATTAGTCAATGACTCGTTCGGTGTTTGGTGTTATTTTATCAGATAATATCGATCGAAATATTAACAAATGTCGATTATGTTTGGTTTTGACATTGAAATTGAGTGTGTGGCAGCAAAAATCTAAAATATTTGCAACATTCAAAATAGAAGAGCAATTTAAAGTTAATATTATAGTTTCTAATTATAATACCTAAGCAAAATAATAAAATAAACAAATTACGGAGCGCGTTCCGTTTTTTTTTGAGAGTTAACGGTGCTGACCATCGGGGGGTGGTTTTAGTGAGGTAAAAATCCCACACTCCCTAGTTTTATCCCCAAAGACCGGGCGCCTTTTGAAGGTTTCCCCTAGAAAAAAATAAAATAAAAAAAGACCTATTAGGACACTCGCATTCCAAACTCAAACCGGAATGGTTTGAGTCCAACTCCATTCTATTCTTAACTTAAAATTTTAAAATTATTCTATTTCAGACGCATCCGGCAAGATTCGCATCTGGGATACGGTGAACAAGGAACACATCCTCAAGAATGAGTTCCAGCCAATCGGAGGTCCGATCAAGGACATCGCGTGGAGTGCTGATAACCAACGCATGGTCGCCGTCGGTGAAGGCCGAGAGAGGTAAGTGTGCTTTGCGATAAGAAACCTTATCTGCTATATTTATAGTGCAGTTTTCTCCGCAGTTGAGTTGGCTTACAGTTTGTCAGTCTGAGTCAGTATGTTTGTTAACATTTGTGGTACCGCATCATCGCAGTTTATTTTTCAGAAATTATTCATTTTTTTATATTGGCTCAAAACTTGCCTTCGAAAGGCCAATATTGACTAGACTCATCTTGGTATAGACTAGTATAGATTATAGAATGCCTATGCAGAAACCGCCTTTTTTGTGTATAAATGATTAAAAAAAAATATGCTCTGTTTGACCATAACCACTGATGGAATCAATACACGGTTTTAGTGCTGTTATTGCCCGGTTGATGCCCCATATAAAGTGGATAAGACAGATATTAAAATAGAAGAAGAACTAGCAGGGGATCGACGGGGGGGGGAGGCAGGGTAGAGGGGGGGTTCAGGGGATCACACTGGAATAAATCTATTAAGGGGCTTACAGGACCTAAACGCAGAAAAACGCTAGTTTTAGAAACAATAAAAGTATATGATCGACTACAGTCAACAAAATCAGAAAAATATATGATATTCTTCAGGATATATGCTAGGTAGATAGTGTGTTGAAAACATAATACAACTAATTTGATACCAAAAAATCATGAAGATACCTCTAAAAACTTTCTTTTTACAATAAAAAACATACTAATATACATACATACAATCATTATGGTTTTTTGTCAGATTATTCTACAAGCAATATACTAAAATACTAGTGTTTTAATTTTTTAGTCTAAACAATAGTTTTTTTGTAAATAGATAATTGCTTCATATTTTGCAATAAATTACCAGCGTTATGTCATCGCGCTTCTCTTTCTTTTCTATGCAGTCCGACAAAGACCGCGCTTTAGGTCATGTAGTTCTCTTAAATGCGACTTACAACATAACTGGCGAAATGTGGGTGTAGTAAACGTAGAAAGTAGGATTAGGATTTCATTAGGATTACGAAAACAGACGTGTGGTTAAGAATGTCTAACAAAAAAAAAAAACTTTTACCAATCCGATCGTAAATCATGATGCCGCAGCCGGTTGGTTTGATAGCCCAAGGTTTAACTACCATTTTGTCACAGTTCAAGGTAACTTACACAGGAAATTCAGAACGTGTTAAGTACATTTATTTAAAAATGTATTGTTACACATAGATTCATGAACTGATTAGCTTCGTACAGTTATGGTTCGGTAAGCACTGGGGATGCCTACTTCTTCTACTTAAATCAAATTTAATGTAGTATTTTCGACGTCATTGTCTGTAAAAATATAGTAGACGGAGAAAAAATAAAAAAAATGTAAGTAGTAGGTATGTTTAAAAAATGTTTTATATTTATAAACGTCTCATAGTCATAACTAATAATTATACTTGGCAACTCTAGTAAGCATATAGTCCGCGCGGAACTAGTTGGCCGCTGAAGGTGTGGACAGGGGTGAGGCGGCGGTTCGCAACGCACGTACTGAGTAATGCGCCCCCGCCCCTCCGTCCCACCGCACACATACCTAAGGTGCGGCCAACTAGTTCCGCGCGGACTATAACAAGTTTTTAATAATATTATCTACGCGAGTGTGTTGCAGATTTTTTGATAAATATTGCGTTTTACCTTGTAAAAATCGACTGACAAAATATGGACTTCGGAAATGACAGACCAGAAAATTGGACACTGACCACCAAACGACTATTACTAGGTTTAAAGTAATTGGCGAAACTTTTGTCTTATTTTGGTTGATATAAGATGCTAATATACGTATTTATTTTTCTTTCTTTCAACATAATTGTTACCTATATATTTCTTTGGGCTTTTCCATCATTAATTTCTCATTAGCAGCCCAGAGTCCGGATTTGTGCCCGGTTGATGGCAATGGGCTTTTTTTTTGGGTGGGAAATTATCAAATAGCATCTCCCGCTCTGAGCGTAGCGGGAGGGCGTGTCAAAGTTTTACTGACTAAAACCCACCTGTGTTCCTTCAGTTGCCTGTGCCAGGCAGTGGCGTGCATTGCATATAGGCATATAAGCAGTGCCTACCTCGATATATCAACGTAAGCCTGTCAATTATATTTTAGTGTGTGTGCCCCACAATTAAGAGACTCACTAAATTATCATACCTAACAAAAAACAAAATCTTCATACAAACACGCGCGGCAGTAGGCAGTCGCCGGACGGCCTACTCGGCTCCCGTACTATTCGCACATTGTCATTTGTCTTTACTCGTTCAAGTTAATACGACAAAATTAAAAATACGTACGTCTCACGCGTAATACCATGACGTTTGACCTTCGCAATTTATCACCCTTAAGTAGGCATGCCTACTCAAATAGACACACTTTTGACCTCACTTTTTTTCTGATTAGTGACCGCGTTTGCCTAGACTAGAACGGGCCTAGTGCCTACCTATTCTGAAAAACAATGCACGCCACTGGTGCCAGGGGCCACGGTATCTCTTTCGAATAACCCGCGACCCTGGCAGGCATTGGCCCTAACGGACCGCGTCAGTTAGTGCTGACATATCTTTGAGGCGCGCTTGGAACACAACGCGCCGTCGACCCGGGCCTGGTCCTTACCGAACTTCGAGCTGCCCATTGCTCGTCGCCCGCAAGCCCGCGCCTACGTGGCCGGGAATCGGCTGTCGACACCCGACGCCCTGGGCGTCTCCTGCGGCGACTAGGGGCGTGAGGGCGCAAAGATTGCCTCTCCCTCACGCGTTCCGCCCCTCCTTTGCAAGCATTACCGCTTCGCAGAAGGAGGGATGGCAATATACACACCTATTACATTTGACTACTTAGGTACCCCTCTGCCTAACCCTCGACGATGACAGGTGTGTTGTTTATGTTTAATCTTATATCTTTCCAGATTCGGCCATGTATTCATGTCTGAAACCGGCACTTCAGTCGGGGAGATTAGCGGCCAGTCGAAACCTATCAACTCCGTCGACTTCAAGCCGTCGAGACCTTTCCGTATCGTCACGGCTTCGGAAGACAACACCCTTGCTGTGTTCGAAGGACCCCCCTTCAAGTTTAAGTGCACTAAGCAGGTAATGTAACTATTTATTATCTCATTCTGAATACATCGGAATATTAAACTACAAAAGGGATGAAGGAGAGGCAACTGCAGGCATTTGAGACGAAAGTATTAAGATGTTGCTGTCACCATGGATTCTGAACCACCTCCGTTAAAATATTTCATAGGTTACAAAAAAAAAAAACAAAATCTGTTCCATACATTTTGACCGCGTAGGTATAAAGAGCAGTGGTGCCCCAGTGGTCACGGCTGCGACTTACGAGTTGTAGGTCGTAGGTTCGAACCCAGTCAGGCGTCTTACTTTGTGTAAATTTTATCATCACCACTGGTCTCAAAACGGTGAAAGAAAACATCGTGAGGAAACCGGCATGTCCTAGAACCAAAAATTCGAAGACATGTGACATCTACCAACCTACACTGGGCCCGCGTGGTAGATTACGGCCTACCCCCTCTCACAGAGTAGAGGCCTGTGTCCCAGCAGTGGGAACATTATAGGCTGAGTATGTAGGTATATAGCACTTTTCTTTCAAACGGCAGATTTTTCTATACTAATATTAAGTATAAAGCGGTAAAATTTGTTTGTAAGTTTGTATGTAGGGGGCAATCTCTGGAACTACCAGTCGGATTTGAAAAATTCTTCTTGCATTTGAAAGCCCAATTCTTGAGGAAGGCTATAGGCTATTTAACATCACGCTATGACCCTTAGGAGCCGAGCAAAAAGAAGAAAAGTCAAAAAGAACGTTAAGTGATAGCGCGGGCGGGTGATGCGATACGACGGGGTGGCTCGGGGGTAACAAGAAATTTCACGCGAACGAAGTCGCGGGCTGAAATTAGTTTTTTATAAGCGTCGAAAAATTTCTACGCTTTCTTGAATCATGTACTGTATTCATGGGCACAGTTTGCGCGTCCCGCGTCGGATGTACCTGTCACCCCGTATTTCTAGTCGTAGTTTTACTCCGACTTACTTTATGTTAAAGACAATAATTTTACCAATTAATTTCGTTTTTCTTCAGGAGCACACCCGATTCGCTCAGGCCGTCCGCTACAGTCCCGATGGCAGTCTGTTCGCGTCGGCTGGCTTTGACGGCAAGATCTTCTTGTTCGATGGCGCCACCTCCGAACTTAAAGGAGAGGTCAGTATTCACTAGTATCTGTAAATATGTTTATAAAGTTGCTGCCTAACCAAATCTCGAGAGTACTAACCCCTACAATTGAAACAGTTTCTGTAACACTAACATTATACAAAGAAAGAAAGAAGCAAAAAGAAAATACATTTATTTAGCACAGACTAAAAGTCAGAGTACACCAGAGACATACATCAGATAAAAACAAAAAAAAAAAAACAAAAAAAGAAGTGTAAATTCCGATGTAAGAAATTAGCAGGAAAGTGTGCCTCACGGCTGCACCAAAAAGGCCCAGTTCAGCAAAAATGCCAGACAACTAGTGCCTGACGCTGGTTTTCAACTGGACCTGATTTTTATATTATTTTAATGGTTTTTATATTTATTTTTAGATCGGCTCCCCGGCCCACAAGGGTGGTGTCTACGGCATCGCATGGTCTCCGGACGGCAAACAACTGCTGTCTTGTTCCGGAGACAAAACCTGCGCCATATGGGACGTAGAGACCATGCAGCGAACTGTCCTGTTCAATATGGGCACCGCTGTCGAGAACCAACAGGTATTGTATACTTAGTATGTTATAGACCTTGCACTATAATAGATGTAGAAAAAATTTAAAGACAAGATATTAAGGCACTATGTCTCACCGTCGCCGACGAGGAAGCGGCTACCTATCAACGATTTTCTCGCTCAAGAAACGTACAAAACTATCCGTGTATGGTGTTAGTAATACAAATAATCATATAAGTAAATTAAAATACTTAAAAAAAAAAAAACATCCAAATAGTTAGGGGGCATCCATTAATTACGTGAGGCTTTTATGGGGGGGAGGGGGTCAAGCCGATTCTCACCCAATCTCACGTGGGGGAGAGGGGAGGTCCTGGCAAGTCTCACGTAATTTTTTATCTGCAAGAAACAGTGTAAAATTGCGAGAAAACTGGGTAGAATTAATCTTAACTAGAATTAAATAAAAATAATTAAACAAATTGTTTTGTTTTTTAATAAATCCAACGCAATGAAGCATAATTATTAACGCATTAACGTATTTACACTGAAAACACGCATTTTGAAGAATCTCACGTGAGATTAGAGGGAGGGGGAGGGAGTCGAGCAAAATCTCACGGTATCTCACTAAGGGGGGAGGGGGGGTCAAAAAATCGCCAAAATCACCTCACGTAATTAATGGACGCCCCCTTACAGCAATCAACCATTAATATAACTTATCTCTTTTACTGACACGGGGCCTACAGATCTACGTACGTTTCCGGGGCGGGAAAATAATAGTCAACAGCAAGTCGCTTCCTTGTCTGCGGTGGGACTGGTACCTAAAGATTTTAATTAACTAACATAATAATATGAATTTTTACACAGGTCTCCTGCCTCTGGCAAGGCAAGCACCTCCTTTCCGTCTCCCTATCAGGGGTGATCAACTATTTGGATGTGGAGAACCCTGACAAGCCGCTGCATGTGTTGATGGGTCACAACAAGCCTATTACGTGCCTGACCCTGCATCCTGACAGGCATACAGTGTACACGGCTAGCCATGATGGATGTGTGACAGCATGGAATGTTGAGAGCGGTTAGTTTTATATTATTACTAGCTGCGCCCCGCGGTTTCACCCGCATAAGTCTCGATCCCGTGGAAATATCGGGATAAAAAGTATCCTATGTCCTTTCCCGGGACTCAAGCTATCTCTATACCAAATTTCATCTAAATCGGTTCAGCGGTTTTGCTGTGAAAGACGGACAAACAAACACATACACTTTCACATTAATTATAATATTATATTATAGTATAGTATGGATTTTATTAAAACGGGCTGCTTCTTTGCTCCAATTAGTGGTTGCAAGCATATATCATGTCCTGGTTTCGATTTCTTATGCCCGGTTCCTGAAGTTTTTAGATATATTAGATTATTGGTTCGATATCGTGTTTCTGAACACGTCATTATGGAAGAATTTAGCATAAAAGTCGATATCGAGAGTTTATCTGAGAACCTCAAAAACCGAGCATAAGGAAGGAATTCGCTTAAATAGATACGTATGTCGACTTAACAGCTATTGAAAGTATAAACTCCGTTTAAATATTCTTCAGAAACCGGGCATTAGTCAGGCAAAGTGATATATCGGTGGGTGAACTTTGTGGGTGTGCTATGTATAGCCTGTAGGGTGTCCCGTAACTCGACGGCAGCCGGAATCGTGTAATAGGCGAAGTCGTAATAGTTATCAAAAAATATTTAAAAAAATCTAAGTAGAAAAGTTTTATTTTAACATAATAATATATCCTTAATTAACAAAATTAAAACCTAACTTAACTAAAATTAGACATAAACTAAAATATAGCGTCGAAAAATACATCCGCATCGCTGTCGACTGGTAATGTACCCAAGAGACTGGCTTGTTCCCGCACCGCGCTGCTACCTCAGGCAACGTCTTAGTTAACCTTTTAACCGCTTGTGTCGCATTTATGCGACACGTTTCCGTGCCCCTACCGCCCGTGTCGTATTTATGCGACAGAAAACATGCATAATATTTTCGTTCTATTTTCGTCCTATTAACTGCGTGGTACAATTAAAATCATTATTAAATAGAGATAAAACCTTTTTGATTATTTTTTAATCGATACAACGATTTGTCCTCCTTATTTTTATTGTAGGTATTATTTAACCGATTTGTAGCCGAGCGCTAGGGACACGGAAACTGATATTTAGCCAAGCGCTTAAAAGGTTAAGCGGTCGGCCTATAGTTTTCTACTTTTCATATGAGTCAAGAAACTCCTGAGAGTCTTTGAGAAAAATAATCATACAGTAAAAATGATTTAAATAAGTAGTGAAAATAATAATAATATTTTTAATATTCCAGGGGAAGGTCGTCACATTCTGGGTCAAGGTCACGGCAACCAGGTAAACGGCATGCGAGCCAGCAAGGACGGCTCGCTGCTGACGTGCGGCATCGACGACACGCTGCGACGTGCCGCGCCTCAGGCAGAAGGTAAACTAATACTATTTACTTTATTATGCGATTCTTAGCGTCCTGAGGCAATACCGATCAAAGATGTCACAGCTTCAACGGGTATCCTGACCACCAGCATGCAGCGACCGCGCATACCTGGTCATCACCCTCAACCTCGACGCCAGCAGTCAGCCTCACCGGCTCGCCAGTCCGTTGAATGCCGCTGGGCTGACGACACGTCCTGCTTTCGCTAAGCTACGAGTATTACCTATGCATCGCGCGCGCTTGTTACCCAACACTGATATTTTATGAACTCTCTGCCTGTCTGCCTTCTATCTATATGTGCTTCTCTGTGTGTCTCACCTTCTGTTCTTCGAACTTTATATGTGTGTACGTGTGTGGACTTTGGCTTGTGCATTATACGCAGCTAGTGAACGTACCGGCTTTTATTCAATACAGTATACAGGGTGTTACAGAAAGGGCATATCAATACAAACGGGTTGAAGAGTGTATCTGGTCTAGAATCTCTGTTCAAAATTTCAGCTCAAAAGCAGTAACTGAAAATGCGTAATATTTTTTTATTTCGGTAGTTTATTGAATTGAAGTCGTAACAAACGTGTCACCGCACTACGAGGGTCATTATCCATTATCTGTAGTGTGTCTGTGCGCCTAGTACACGCACATCACGCCGCCGCGCGCCAGTGCAGCGCCGTGATGTCGAAATAAAAAAATATTAAGCGTTTTCAAAGTTAATGCTTTTGAGCTGAAATTTTGTACAGAGATTCTAGACCAGATACACTCTTCAACCCGTTTGTATTGATATACCCTTTCCGTAACACCCTGTATAGACATGTCGCAGGCAACTGGGGTAAATTTTCGGTTTGGTTAACATATTAATATAGTGATGTTTAAGGAAATAAATGAAATGGTGTGGTTGCACAAGGAATAAAGGACTGTCGTCAATAAATAATAGATAACCAGACTCCTTTGTTGTAATAGTAACATTGCTTTTCAGGCGAAGTACCAACATACACGGACGTGTCGATACCGCTGGGTTCTCAGCCGCGCGCCATGGACCATATCATTGAAGATGACACGACCATCGTCGCTACTGTAAAAGAGGTTAGTCGTTAGTCAATGTACTTTTTACCTCAGGTTTTTGAAGGTTTAGATGTTTCATACAAAAATGCAATACTAAATTTATTTCAGTTAGGCACATAAAACGCACTTTTGAATGTCATTTACAAGAAAATGGAATTGATTCTACTTACCCCTTCCAGAAGGTAATTTCGTATGAAGATAGATGGGGAAGAAACTCCATAGTTTATCGTTATTTATGTTTTACAATATTAGTTTTATAATTATTTGTGAAAATGTACGATCCAATAGGTCTCAAAGAAATAGTTACAACTCAATATTCATGAATACTTTTACCCTGGCTAATCAATCAATTTAAAGTCGGCCTGTATAATTACCAAACTAAGTTGAACAAAAAATCAAGAGTTCTGCTCGATTTTCAGTTCAACAAACGACACATTGATGTTCTGGTACAAGTTACAGCTGGGGCCATTATGCCACTACGATTCCAGTTCTTAAAAGGGATGGTGCTATCGGTCATGTATAGCTCGCATCTCTCTCTCTCTCTCATACACTAGAATCAAGATGGCATTAAAACGTCATAATACGGCACCATGAAGTATTAATCCCATTGTGATTCCAGTCCTTAAAAGGGGTGGTTCTATCGGTCATGTATAGCTCCATCTCTCCCACACTACAATCATGAGGGCATAATATGGCATACATTCACTCAAAATCGGTTTCATTTTGACAGTTCAACAACATTCATTGCGTTATTTACGTGTTTAGCTGACAAATTTTTCGAAATTATGAAGCAATGGATTAGGTAACAATTTGCTTCAAGATGATTCAGATTCCAATTTATTGTGTGTTACGCAATTAAGGTGCTGAACTTTATACTTCGCATTAGGCTGCGTTTCCACCAGAGATGAGCGAGGATGCGTAGCGAGGGATGTGTGTAAAACTAACCAATAACAACGCTAACTTAGTTCAAGCTATAAAAATGAAGCGATTTTATTGGTTTGTTTCACACACATCCAACGCTACGCATCCTCGCAAATCTCTGGTGGAAACGCAGCCTTACGCAAAAATAAATTATTATTTACTAATTTATTACATACATCATTACAGTTTCCCAATTCGGTAAGTAGTTATTAGAAATTATTATAGGAATAAAACGAATTGTTTCCTTGTCATCAGTTGGCGGTGATCATCGGTACTAGCAAGCAGTCGAGCCTGCCGCTCTCGTTCGAGCCGACTTGCGTCAGTATCGACGCCAAGTCAAGACACGTCGCTGTTGGTGGTAAGTCCCCTTTATATCTTCCTAGCATACTAAATTCTTCATCATCACCTGTCTATCCTTTTTCCAACTATGTTGGGGTCGGTTTCCAGTCTAACCGGATGCAGCTGAATACCAGTATTTTACATGGAGCGACTGCCTATCTGACCTCCACAACTCAGTTACTGGGTAATACAATACCCCTTGGTAAGACTGGTTGTCAGACTTCAGAAGGCCAATTCTCGTAATTTAAAACTTTCAAAATCTAGTCGCAGTCTCATCTCGGCGACAAACTAATGTCAAAAACTTGTCAAAATGTAGGGAAATTAGAGGTAATTTTGACAGATTGAGACAGATCAGACTGTGAACGTTCTTAAAATTACGAGAATTGCCCTTCTGTCTACTGACGACCCGTAACGACTATCAAAGATCACGAATTACAGCCGGGACCAACAGCTTAACGTGCTTTCCGAGGCACGGAGGGGTCTTGGTATGTAAAGATGGTCACCCATCCACGGACCAACCGCGGCAAGCGTAACTTAACCTGTTCGATCGAACCGTGCGGCTGTTGTTTTTTGTTTTTCTTAGCCGCAATCCCCTCGTTTCGTTAGCCAGTATATTATCATAATATATTTTTCAGGAGCTGACAACAAAGTCCACATATACACTTTGGACGTCCGCACACTATCATCCGGAGTGACATTAGATCACCTGGGCGCCGTCACCGACGTGCGCTTCAGTCCCGACTCGCGCTACCTCGTGGCGAGCGACGCGAACAGGAAGCTCATACTGTACTCCACTGATGACTACAAGGTATGTTGCTGACCTAAAGTGATTTAAAAAATACAGGAATCCATTTATTTCCCAAAGACGTTCCTAGAAGAAAACTATGAGAGCCCTGCAAAAAATAAATTGGAAAGCCGCTAAATCTGTGTTTGTACCAATGGTAGATGCTTTTCTTTTCGTCAACTCATCTTCTAATGCCACACTCCAAAGCGCATACATTGTAATCGTTTAATTTGTTTTGATGATCGTTGATGATCAAAAAAAATCGTTTATAATGCGCACAGCAAAAGCGTGGAACTCTCTACCTGCGTCTGTTTTTCCGAGCGCATACAACCCGAATCTCTTTAAAGTGAGAGTGAACAGGCTTCTTCTGGGTAAGCTCGCTCCATCGTCGACTTTGTCTCTGTCACCTTTGACCTAGGCTAGAGTCAAGAGCAAGCCCATTTGTAAAAAAAAAAAAACAATTTGTGGACACTCAACAGTGCTGCCATCTCACGAGCGAGCTTTTAGTTTTTAAGCCCATTGATGTTCACACACGATCAAATGAGAAACAATCGAATATGAAATTGATCTTTTTCTTTTTTTGATTATGTTGCATCTGACTTATTCTTTCTTTTGACCCCCTGGTTGCCTCTATCATTTTCATAGTGACTCGTTCCAATATGTATATGAACACGATCTGCCAAAAATACGACACTTGACATATACCTACATGGGCACTTTTGAAATGTTAGAAACTCGGTCCCAATCGTACGGAGAAGAGTCGGCAAAAACACACTGCCGATTCGCTGCGGCGGACGCCTTTCTGCGTTTTTTGATTTAATATTTAGGTGCGAAATACGCCTATCGGCGTTTTTTTTTTTAATTGCTTTTATCTTGGCAAAAACAAGTCACAAAAAATTATACTTGCAATATATGCACATTGTTTTTTAAATACAAATATATCCTAATGAGGTGCGGAGGACGCCCATCCACGTTTGCGACGAAAACCGTCCAGCACTTGGCTAATAATCGTAATTTTTATCGCCGTAGCGAATGGGTTAAGTGACGCTTCTGATTTCTGCAGTTAGTAAAATACTTTGTCCCCCCACAGCTGGCCCACAACAAAGAATGGGGCTTCCACACGGCGCGCGTGAACTGCGTGGCGTGGAGCCCGGACTCCAAGCGCATCGCGTCCGGCTCGCTCGACACCAGCATCATCATATGGAGCGTCGACACGCCCAACAAACATACCTACATTAAAAGTAAGTTAACCATACTCATTTAAATGTGCCCCGCGGCTATATGGAGATACTACCTTCTGCCGGCGACTTTGTCCGTGTCAAATTTCACCCTCCGCATTCACCCTCTTAGGGGTGGAATTTCGAAAAACCCCTTCTTAGTGGATACCTACTTTTCACAAAGAACACACCCTTCAAATTTCATGTCACTAAGACCCGCGGTTTATGCTGTGCGTTGATATATCAGTCAGTCAGGACTTTCATATAATAGATAATTCTATGCTAATACCTGTGTCATTGTTAATTTCAGACGCTCACCCTCAAAGCCAGATCACAGGGCTAGCATGGCTCGACGACGAAACCGTCGTGTCGGTCGGACAAGACGCCAACACGCGCGTGTGGACGGTGCCTAACGCTTAGACCTTTGTAATACCTATGCACTTTGGGGGAATATTCTTTGACCATAGAAGTAACCACCAGTGGAAAAGGGCATGAATATTTTAATCGAAACTTGGGTAAAAATGTGTACGGTCGACTTACAAAAACCTTAATCATACTTGGTACCTTGTCATATCTATAAGACCGTGTTGTCCTTCTAAACTACGCAATGGATTTTGATGCAGTTTTCACCATGATTAAGAGAATTTGTTCTGGAAGGTTTATTTTTATAATACATTCGTATTAACATTACATAAAATAAAGAAATATGATTTGTAGCGAATACCGTGCGAGTGCTGCACTGTGCAGTTGAGCAGGTATCACTCCCGACATACGAGTTGTAGGTCGTGGGTTCGAATCCAGGCAGGCACTTTACTGTATGTAAATAGACTCATCACCACTGCTCTCAAAACGGTGAAGGAAAACATCGTGAGGAAACCGGCATGTCCTAGAACAAAAAAATCGAAAACATGTGACATCTACCAACCCGCACTGGGGCCGCGTGGTGGATTACAGCCCACTCCCTCCCGAAAAGAGGATGCCTGTTTTCCAGCAGTGCGAGGCAGGGACGGGTCGCAAATGAGGACGCCGAAAATGATGCCGTGAATGATTGATTGAAAATGTGACGTATTACATAAATGAATGAGAAGTTACGAATTCGAATATGACAGTCCCAAAGTGATCAACGTTTTCGTAAGTTGACTGTACAGTCACGAGCATAAGTATGTATATACTTGACTTTATTAAAAGGCGATTTACTTATTTATTTTTGAATGAAATTTTATTTTATTACGAACATAGTATTTACGAATCCATGGGTTTTTGTAAAGTGTCGTATTTCAACGCTGCATTCGTTACTTCACGAAAAAATCGCAATTGAAAGTTGCCAAGTGTTGACATATTAGTGCTCGTGACTGTACCAATACTATAACCATATTATTATAATTATACTATGTTATATTTATTAATTGCCGTGTTTAGTGCTGTAAGCAGGAACAATCTTTTAACATACAACCTTTTTACTGATTATATTTGAATGAAATAATTTGAGATGGGACACTTAACCTTTTAACCGCTTACGTCGGATTAATCCGACAAATATTTTCGTGTCCATTCCGCCAGAGTAGTATATATACGACCAAATAACACAGCTCGTTTAATCTGTATTATTATTACATCATCACAGCTCGTTTCATCGGTGTCTATTTCCCGATTATTTTTTTTTGTTCGGGCGCTGGGGGCACGACAACTCATATAAAGTCGGGCGGTTAAAAGGTTGGACTGATGGACGCTAGTGACAGCGCCCAACACGTAGCTGAATTCTGGGCTGAGTATATTTAGATTGCCATCGACACGCTAAGAGGAGAAGATATGAGAGGCGTTGAGCCTGTTATAAAACAAAATTGGTTTCCGACACCTACCGTGCCGATTCTACTTAATTTTTTAACAAAACCAAGATTATTTATTACAATATTGCTCATTATTTGCCTAGCCTTTTCCCAACTATGTTGGGGTCGGCTTCCAGTCTAACCGGATGCAGCTGAATAGCAGTATCTTACATAGAGCGACTTCCTATCTGACCTCCACAACCCAGTTACTGGATAATACGATACCGCTTGGTAAGACTGGTTGTCAGACTTTCAGGTTTTATGATTACCCGTAACGATTGTCAAAGATTCACGAATGACAGCCGGGACCAACGCCTTAACGTGCTTTCCGAGACACGGAGGGGTAAAGATGGTCACCCATCCACGGACCAACCGCGGCAAGCGTAGCTTAACCTGAACGATCGACCCGTGCGGCTGTTATTACTTAGCCACAACAATATTGATATTTAAAAGAATATTTCCCCAAATTAATGTAATAGCTATAAATAACTCAGATTATCTAGCATGTATAAGAAGAATTCTAATGTATTTATTTCGCTTAATACATTTTAAGTTATGAACTCCGTTAGTTAACAATAAATATGATTTTTGTTACTAACAATGAGTGATGTTGCTCACATTTAGAACTATGGACTGGTTTTTCAAGTTATTTATTACATATACGACTTCACGACTCTTTCTCTCATGTGTGTAGGCAGAAACTAGACATTCGCGCGCTACGATCCTTTGGTACTCCTCTAGTTTTGTCCAAGATCATATATCGCTTGTCCGGAAGAATACAGTATCATGTCAAAATTTGGCACTAACTGACTTAATAATACAGTTCGACTAAAAAAAGTACGTTCTACCTTTTAAATTAGGTCGAAAATCGCTTTCACCTTGAATAAAAAAAATAGGGTACATACTAATACATATTAATAATAAAAAATAATCTGTTTATCTTATGGATATACCACAATATTTTGAGTTAAAAACTTTAATCGCTTCTCCTGAAAAAGTACGTTTTTAGAGTTAATACAGTATTCTTGCGGGCAAGCGATATTTGCACAAAAGCTCGCTGGTTTAACCCTTCGTATCGAACGTGGATCCCCGCGAGACACAATGGCTTTTTGATTGTTTCTGTAATTACAGCAATCAACCGGTTAGGGACAATTAAGGATCAAAATGGGTGCTTTTATATTGTTTATTAAAACAATCCTGCATTTATTTCTAGTCTTACATCAGGATTCATAGTGAATATTATAAGTTGTGTCAAAAAATACTTTTGACAATAGAATGAATTGGTATTGCCGAATTGACATTCTTAGCCCATGATAGTTGAATCGCCTGTGCGAACCTGAGCTTAAAATTGAACGTTGATTCGATTACTGATCGATATTGACAGGCCTGATGGTCTAGTGGTTAGTGACCCCGACTGCTATGCCGGAGGTCGTGGGTTCGATTCCCACCCAGGACAAATGTTTGTGTGATGAGCACGATCATTTGTTCTGTGTCTGGGTGTAATTTATCTATAATATGTATGTATTTAGAAATATATAAGTATGTTTATCAGTTGTCTAGTACCCATAACACAAGCTCTGCTTAGCTTGGGACTAGATGGCGTTGTGTGATAGTTGTGGAATATTATATTTGTGGAATATATATTATATATTCGCTCTCTACTAGCCGACTACCAAACTATAGTTCGATCAGAACGAGAAACGTCATAGGCGATCGAATTTCAAATAAGGAATCGCCCATTCGATTACAAAAAAAAAAGATACGGATGCATTCAAGATATTTGAACAACTGAATTATTAGAACACAGTTCCATCATAACTTATTTATCATATTATCATAGCTATTTCGTCAGAATTAAAAAAAAATGAAAAAATAAAAATCAGTCCTACTTCTATGCGAGCATTGTGATTTTTGTTTTGTATTGAACTTGGTGCGATCTGAACGGTCCTTTTTATACCCGTCGTTGCATACTAACGGTGTGAAGTCGCATTTATAATGTCCTAGTGAGAATTAAATATTTAAATTATTTGGAAAGAATAACTTATTTTTAATTGGCTTGACTTGGCACACTGGAATGAATGACTGAAGCATCAGAAGCCCTATTCCCATAATTAAAAACGTTCAAAATCTAGTCGCGATCTCATCCTAGCGACAATCGATGTCAAAAACTTGTCAAAAAAGTAATTTGTCACTGTCAAAAATTAGACGTATTTTTGACAGATTGAGATAGCAGACTGTGCATGTTCTTAAAATTACGAGAATTGCCCTTCAGATCGGCGAACGAAAGATCAAACCTCACTGGTATAGAATGATTTTATTAAATATATGGTTTCACAGGATAACGAAACTGTACTATACCTAATACATATTATATTTTACTAAATGCCAAGATTCGTGCCAGTCGCGGTCATGAAACGTGCGAGTAGGACGGTGTGTATTTAGAACGGTTTCTAAAAACTCTGAAGTCTCGTGTCATCTCGCTCTCGCTTTTTATGGCCACGATTGCCACGAACATTGCTTGTAATCTTTTGTAGTCATTGTTGGAGAGTGCGAAGTTCAAAGAGGTGTAAAATATTAATAAAATATTGTCCAGTATTAGAAATATTAAGATGTCTACAATTTTACTAAAAATCCTATTGTCAATGTAAGTTCTATAGATGTAATTATAATCGGTCACTAATATTTAAACTTAATATAATTAATTTATTATTTGTACATCATTGAAGTTTAAATTCAATGTATTTCGCGGATTAATTCTCTTTTTGCCTGGATCTCAATTTTTAGACTTGTCTAGAAAAAATGTTTGTAATTTGAATAGGGAAGTATTTTCTGAATAGACTTTTTACTGTTTCAAGTTATCTTTCCAAATAATCGGTCAAAAAAACATTTTCTAAACAGTATTTTTATACTAATTTCTGATGTACTTTTTCTTAGTTTTACGCGATTTCTACTAAAATGAAGTATGTAAGATGATAAAAATAAACTTGTATACACTTGTAAAATGTATTTATTTTTACCTGCTTTAGCAATAAGGGTTTTCGTGAAAATTCACGCCAAAAGTTGGCGCCACTTTAACATTTCGAGTTTTCGAAAATTAATAGCAAATTCACCCTTATCTCCACAACGTAATGCACGCGCACCAATAAGCGTTGGTCGCGCTCATACGCGCGAATTCCGTCGAATGCGCGCGAATTCGCGCGTCTTCCGTTTATCTCAGAAGAAATATGTGCATTACGTTGTGGAGATAAGGATGAATTTGCTATGTCAATTTTCAGATTAACGCTTCGACGCGCTTCGACTCTGCGCTAGTATTAATTGACCATATTTCAACTTCTGAACGACTAAATTGATAGGGAAATTAAAACAACACAAACTTTTAAATATTTATTAAGAATTAACTAAATTGTCTTTTATTAAATAAAAATGTCTTTTTAAGCTAGCTTAGGCTAAATAATATAAACGTAGGGCCTATAAACATGACTAGAACATGATTAATGAAATGTCACTCCAAATTTTGTTATGCAGTCTCCGAAAATAATCCTGTATTTCTTTGCAAAATATGCTGTGTACCTTAATTATTTTAAAACTTGTAAGTACAGTCAGCATCAAAAGTCGATTAACACTATCATTTTTACATGTTATTAAATTGACAACACCTTTTTTCAATAAACTGATTTTTAGCTTTTCACATAATAGACAAGAGTATACATTCTAAAAAAAATTCTTCTGCTGCAATTCTGAACAAGTATTTTGCTCAATAACTAAGATTAAAAAAACTAAAGTGTTAATCAACTTTTGATGCTGACCGTACCAGCTTAAATTGTCGGTATATTCAAATCTATCTTTTAAATGTAATATACTTACACGTTAGGAGCGTAAACGCATAACATGATTTTGGCCAGGGTTACTAATATCGTATTACATATAAAAAAATTAGTAACAAAAAATAATTCGTTAAGGAGCGACATAACTATTCCTGAGGAACTAACGACTATTAAGAATCTCAAATTATCTACATAACTACTGCTTTTTATGACCATCACATAAGTTGACTCAAGACTCAGCCATTTTGCATTTCTTCGACTACCATTTTGAATTACGCGTATGGCACCAAAAAACTGCAAAGATGTAATTTGGCTATACAGGGTGAAATTGAACACATGCGACAAATCGAAATGGGAGATTGTACTCATTATTATGAACAACTTTTACTATGGAACCAAACCCGAAATCGCGAAAAAAAAAATCAGCTGTTCCCTACATTTACGTTCGCATAACTCATCAAAATGTAGGGAACAACAGATTTTTTTTTGGCAATTTCAGGTTTGGTCCCATAGTAAAAGTTGTTCATAATAATGAGTACAATCACCCATTTTGATTTGTCGCATGTGTTCAATTTCACCCTGTATATCTGTATAAAGTCGTTAGTTCCTTTTATCACAGAATAATATAAATAAATTGAACATTTTAATACACAACACTCCTATAAATATCTTTAAAATGGATAATAAATACAGAGTAAAAATTACTAGCATTGTAAATTTTTTCTATGTCCACTCCGCGTGACGTCGCGGTCGTCTATTCTAGCTAGACGCACAATGTCCCAGAACATTTTTTTTTGTCGGCGCGTCACGGGGCTCCTCGTCACTACATTTGAGTATACATTTGAGTGGATAAGCACTTGTGTGCGAAGGCCTATGCTTCACCATTGTATAAACGGTTTCACAACCATTATTATCATTCTATTGGCGTAGCCAGAAATCCCGAAACAAGAAAGAAAATAAAGTTAAAATATAACAATTCCTCCAAATTCTGTTTTCATAACCAAAACCGTTGTTAAAACCTGGCCACGCCCATTTCGTTTCTATATCAATATAAGTAAATAACATTGAACAAAATAAGAATAATACCTACACTAACATTAAAATAGTGTAAAACACAAAATGTAACTAAAACGTCTTTTTAATGTTATTTTGGTAATATACCGTCGGTGGGTATTCAACAGTTTGTCACGTTTATCTAACTTAGGTTCAATAATCTTAGTTGGGGCAGTTTGCCCACCCAGAGCCAATTATTTGGCGGCCATCTTTATTTTAAATAAAAAAAATGAACGTGTTTACCTATTTGCGAGAGAAATTGACTCCTGTGCCGAGTCGTGGTCCTTCTTTGAAAGGAATAATGTGACAGATTCAGATGGTAAGCTCTAGATGGGAAATAATTTTGTTTCTTACTTTTTGTCTTATTAAATTAGGCAAATGACGGCACAGCAGTTGTGTTATTCTGTAAATTTCACTTCGAACCTTAGTCAAATGGCCGCTCGAAACGAAGTCACATGATTTTTAAGTACCTACCAACGGCTGAAGGCTGAAGCTCAGGTCGACCGGTGATTGGTACTGTTGAATACTAGCTGAGCCCGCGACTTCGTTGGCGTGAAGACGGAAAACGTTTTATTTTTTTTGCGCGGAACTCTATTTCTTTTTCTAAAATAAAAGTAGCCTAAGTTACTCATTATTACACGAGCTATCTGCCAGTGAAAGTCCCGTCAAAATCGGTCCAGCCGTTTCAGAGATTAGCCGGAACAGACAGACAAAAATTGTGAAAAATGTTTTGGTATATTATTATGTACGGTGTATGCATCCCATATGCATTAAGTAAAAAATGGTTATTTTAATATTACAAACAGACACTCCAATTGTATTTATTTGTATAGATATCGACTAGTATAGTTGCGGCTTCGCCTCGAGACCGTTCTAATCTCGAAGTGACGTTTACAGAATAACATTGCAGCAGTTAAGACAGTACAGTTCACAAGTCACCTCTCCCCGTCCTATGCTGCGGCGGCGCATGCCTATAAGCCACATGTTTCCTCAGCGCATCCCTCGACCTGGACACGTGCGAGCAGGCCCTGCAGGCGTGCCTCCTCCCCGCATGCGTCTCCATGTGGACCCGCAAGTTGTACTGGTTCGATAGACGCTTGTTGCAGATCGTACATACTGAGCTGTTCATGCGCCATTTTCTGTCGTATGCTTCCGGTGGATCTGTAGCTGAGGTATAAAAGTGTGTTATTGCGTCATCATCACCATCATTTCAGCCGAAGACGTTCACTGCACGGGGTCTACTCTCTAAGCCCGAAGTCCGTAGTTTCAGCCGAAGTAACGGGCCTTTCGCTCACCGTATCAACTAAAGACGTACCTAGGTAAGTGACGTAAGATTACTTTTCGAACTACTTTTTGCGGCAGCTATGGCGACAATATTATTTGATTGAATAAATAGAATGGCCACTATAAATGGTAATCCAAATGATTATTTTGGATTCAAATAAATTTACGAACTGGCTCACGATCTCGATCGTTACGGTACCTGGCAATTAAGTAGGTAGGTATTCACCTACCTACTGTCTACTGCCTACTAGTCGTACTTACACACACCCATGAAAGTTGTAAGTACGGCCAATGAAACGGCCTCAAAAAATTAGGCTGGAATCACAAGAAAGGCTGAACCTATACCCAGTCGATGGATCAACAACGTCAAAATTAATCAAAATCGTTTATTTGCATAAAATATGGTAGGTACGGTCAGCATCAAAAGTTGATTAACACTTCAGTTTTTTTAATCTTAGTTATTGAGCAAAATAATTGTTCAAAATTGCAGCAGAAGTTTTTTTTTTTTAGAATATACATATACTCTTGTCTATTATGTGAAAACCTAAAATTCAGTTTATTGAAAAAAGTTGTTGTCAAATTAATAACATGTAAAAATGATTGTGTTAATCGACTTTTGATGCTGACTGTACAAAATATGTTACATAGGTACAATTTCAGTGAAAAGACCCATTCCGCCATGTAATGACGGCATGCAAATATTTAATCGTCATCGGTTATACAAGTGCAAGTAAATAAGAAGGTAAATAACGTCTTTCAGAGGCACTAAAGAGCTTTTTAAAATCTTAACTCACTATTCTGTACTTTGTTATTAAATTAATATCTAAATTTACTAATGGAATAACAATTTAATTAATGCGAAAGTTTGAGTCTTTGAAACCGAGTTAATTAAGACTATGTACATACTACATCACAATTGTGTATTAACTTTAATCTTGAACATTATGCTTGCATGTAGGGCCTCTATTTCCAAGTACATATACCTTTTTTTTCATTCGGAAATGAATGCTGCTTGGCAAAGGCCTCCCTACTCTCTTTCTGCCTCTCTCGGTCCAGAGCTGCCAAGGACCAATCCAGCTCAGCAAAGTATACCTATTTAATTAAAATACCAGTACTGCCTGCTCAATTTGATTTCTAATAGAAATGAAATTGATTGAGTGATGGCGTCTGTACATAGAAATTTTCTATGTACAGACGCCATCACACAAAACTACTACCTACAATTTGTCAAATTTCTTTAATAGGTTTTCAACTTTATCGCTAAAGCATTAGGTTCTTTGATTGGGAAAATTTGAGAGTTTCTGGTAGCTGGATGTGCTGGCGTCTGTACCTAACTACGAGGACCTACGGTTACTTTATTATCAGCTTAGTTAAAGCAGTACCCATTAGGTAGGTACCTACCTATGGTTAGCAACAAAAGTCCATTAAAACTAAAAATTAAGTATATACGTTATCATCAAAATTTACGAAAAATATTTCGATAAACTGCTATTCAGCATTATTTTCATGTAAGTAAGTAATAGCTAAAAGTTTTCATATTCTTAAAACTTTACGTCTGGTCCGATTTTTAAAAACATTTTACTTCAAAAATAACATAATAACAGCACCCTAATTGCGTAACACACTGCGTAACAATCACAATCTGAATCATTTTGTGAAAGATATGTATGGCTAATCCATTGCTTCATATGTTCAAAAGTTGTCTGCTCAACAACGTAAATAACGCAATGAATGTTGTTGAAATGCCATCACGAAAGTCATTACTACAGTTAGTGTGTTACGCAATTACTCCGCAGAAGTGTTAATTGACTTTCGTTGCAGACGTTAGATAAAGTTTTGCTCACCTCCAGAATGAACCAGCGTCGCAGCCGGGGGCGTTCCAATCTTGTGCGTACTGTACAAATTCTGTACAATCTGGTCCAGTTTACTCAATCTATCTTTCTCGCTCTTTCCCATGAAGTCAGACACGTAGCTTCCGTCTTTCTCGTTCGTTGGTGACAATATGTCGTCATAGTTCAGTTTGGAGCTAGAACTGGAGTTGTCGTTGATGACCTGGGGTTGTTGGAGGTCGTTCTTTATTTCTAGGTTCACTGGGGAGTTGTATTCGTCGGGGGTCAGTTCGGGTTCTGTCGGCGTTAACGTTGAGTTCTGGAATTATGGAAAATTTAATTAGTGAGAAAAGAGTATTCTGAATATCGTGGCCGCAAAAAATTTTAAAGAAAAGAAAATATTTTACTGTCCGGTAACTGTATGTGGAGTGATATACAGGGTGTTACGGAAAGGGTATAACAATACAAACAGGTTGAAGAGTGTATCTGGTCTAGAATGTCTGTACAAAATTTCAGCTCAAAAGCAGTAACTTTGAAAATGCTTAATATTTTTTTATTTCGATAGTTTATTAAATTGAAATCATAACAAACGTGTCACCGCACTACGAGGGTCATTATCCATTATCTGTAGTGTGTCTGTGCGCCTAGTACACGCACATCACGCCGCCGCGCGCCAGTGCAGCGCCGTGATGTCGAAATAAAAAAATATTAAGCATTTTCAAAATTAATGCTTTTGAGCTGAAATTTTGTACAGAGATTCTAGACCAGATACACTCTTCAACCCGTTTGTATTGATATACCCTTTCCGTAACACCCTGTATGTACAGACGCCAGCACATCAACCTACTACAATCTGTCAAATTTCTTTAATCGATTTTCAACTTTATTACTAAATCATAAGGTTCAAAGTTGATTGGGAAAATGTGACAGTTTCGGGTAGGTTGATGTGCTGGCGTCTGTACTATATGTACAGTGTGTGTGTAAGTGTGCCTGTTTGTTCCCAATACCTACCTATGCTTCGTTTAATTCAGTGTCAGGGCTGCGTATTAAGAAGTGGCTGTAAAGGCTTGGTTTTATGGGTTTTAAGTGCCAGATGACCAGAAACGATAGGTAAAGGCAAAAGGGTCCCAGACTGCGTTTTTACTTTGGTCCTAGGTTACATTGCGTTGAACGTGAACCTGGCTAAAGTACTTAGGTACTATATTTTACTAAACTTGTCTTATTTTGAGAAATGTACAAAAAGACTTGAGTTCAAAGCTATCAGTTACAAGCTTAATTATAAGTATCTTACAAAGATTAATACGAAATTCGGAAACTTGTTACTTACGCATCAAACATATTAATTTACCAAACAAGATTAATATAAAGAGAAAATTTGAATCTACCCGAATTCGAGCACGATGATCTTCGAAGCATTATGTAGATATTTTTTTTATGGTGGGGAAATCTTCATAGATGTCCACCACCCTGGGGTGGGTGGAGGGGTCTGTCAGGCTCTTACTAACTAAAACCACACAGTGTCCTTCGGCTACCTTTAGCCGGGATGCTGGAGTGCTTGCGCATTTCGTCACGCTCCCCCAGCCAAGTGCTGGCCCGCATGAATCCATGCGGACCCCGTCACCCTCAGCGGCCTCTTCCTCTAGAGAGGCACGCGCGAAACACGGCGCGCCGCCGTCTCGAGCCGACAAACGACGAAGCATATCTACCTACCAACCACTCTTCAATGGCCTGTTGTATCAAGTAAAGCTAAATACAGGCTGAAGGATAACCAAAGTCCATTATAAAAGGCCTCACCGTATCGGCATCAGTAAGTCCCGAAACCTTCAAGGTCTGTGCAAGTCGTAGCAGAGATGGCAGGATCTTCTTCGAGGCCGTCACCTCCCCAGTGTACATGAACGTGAGGAGGAGTCGCAGTTCTGTCGCATCGCAGCCGAGGACCACGACCAATGTGTTATTCTCAGCTTCCACTTCCTGGAAAATATGTTAAAGAAGAATCGAGTATCATCAAGTACTGGCTGCATGACCATAATCCGATCCAGCCTGTCTCTCCCAGCGACGCCTTAAGCCGAGATCCGTACCCCACAGGGGGCGCCCTTTTTTTTCATTTTTTTTTTTCATGGATGGGAAATCATCAAATGACCCCTCCCGCTCTGGGTGGAGCGGAAGGGAGTGTCAGACTCTTACTGACTAAAACCCATCCGTGTTCCTTCCTTAGCCCTTTATGTTCCGGGGTAGCGGTAACCCTTTCGGACAATTCCGCACCCCCGGCAGGCTTCGGCCCTGGCAGGCCCCTTCCTTTTTGCTGACATCTCTTTGAGGCGCGCGTGGAACACATACGCGCCGTCCGGCACGGGCCTGGTCCTGATCGGACGGGGGGGTGCCTTAGCGTGCAGTAGCTTAGTTTACAAGTTTCTTAAGCCCTGGCTGAAGGCCTTAATTTATTGAGGCACCCACAGGCAAGTCCAGTTTAGCAGACGACAACCTCCTAGGTAGAACTGCGAGATGCCATTAAAAAATAAAGAAAAAGCTGCATGACCACTAAAAGAGCAGGTATGCATATAGGTACCGTATCTAATTCGAACAAGTTATTTAGTATAAAGGATACAGGCAAAATGCAGCTGGACGAAAGTTGCCAAGAATCGAGTTGAATGCGTGCAATTGGAGAGACCTATGTACAACAGTGGACGTGACTCGGAAAGCATGTAAGCCGTTGGTCCCGGCTGTCATTCGTTGATCTTCGAAAGTCTGAAAACCAGTCTTACCAAGGGATATCGTGTTACCTAGTAACTGGGTTGTGGAGGTCAGATAGGCAGGCGCTCCATGTAAAATATGGTATCCCTGTATCCGGTTAGACTGGAAGCCGACCCCAACATAGTTGGGAAAAGGCTAGGCAGCTTGATATGATGTCCAGCAGCGGACAGTTTCAGTAGGTTGATGATATAGGCAAAATATTCGTTCATCTTTCCACTACACTGCCAATATGTATTTGATTGTGTGCGTCATACTTTTTAATACTTGGATGGTACCTATATTTAAGACTAGCTGCGCCCGGCGGTTTCACCCGCATAAGTCTCGATCCTGTGGGAATATCGGGATAAAAAGTATCCTAAGTCCTTTCCCGGGACTCAAGCTATCTCTATACCAAATTTCATCTAAATCGGTTCAGCGGTTTAGGCGTGAATAGGTAACATACAGACCGAGTTACTTTCGAATTTATAATATTAGTATGGATAGTGATGTAAAATATTGTCCAACTCACGCTTACTGCTGTGATTGGCAAATGAAATAACAGCAGCCAACCAAATCAATTGTCACAGCGTAAGTATAATCAGCCTACAGCATTCCCACTGCTGGGACACAGGCCTCCTCTCTGTGAGAGGGAGTGGGCCGTAGTCCACCACGCGGGCCCAGTGCGGGTTGGTATACACGTGCAGAAGTTAGATGATTGTTCATCTAATGTTTGCAAATGTTTGTGTTGTTTGGCCTTTCATAAACCGCGGGGTAACTGCGTATCATACTAACAATAGCAATTGCTTCCTTTTTGACAGTTCAACAACGTTCATTGCGTTATTTATGTACCTATATTGTTGCTCAAAGACAAATTTTTCGAACATGACATATGAATATAATTATCATGTATAATATCGTCGTTGTCAAACCAAAATCTGCTATGTGCCGTTTTTTGGGATTTCAAGATTTTGACCACAGCTTATAGGTTACTGTGACCTGAGTGAGCTGTGATCAAAATCTTGAAATCTCAAAAAACGGCACATACATAGCAGATTTTAGTTTGACAACGATGATATGATGATATTTCGCTGTGCCCGACAGGGTCCATATTGATCTTTTACTTTATAGTACCATCTATGTAATACATATGGAATGCAATAAAGAATTGAGCATTGAAGCAAGAATTGAGCATTGAAGCAATGGATTAGCAATATCCTTCAAAATGATTCAGATAGTGATTGATAATGTGTTACGCGATTAAAGTGCTGGTTGTAAGTTAGCTTTCCATTAGATAGTTCTTGCCGGAACCTTCAAATAAAATAAATATGATTATTTTTTTTTTGTTTTTTTTTTTTTTAAGTGGAAACTTCTTAAGGCGCGTTGGGCATTTTTTGAGACGGGGAAAAAATCATGGAACTCGCAACACTGTTACCGTTACCGTAACCGACACCAAATGAATATTTCGAAATATCTCTTGACTATTCAAAAATTATAAAAATGATTAACCTCACCTTAAAGAGCTGGGCAAAGTATTGGCTGCATGATGCCAACACAAGTCGATGCGCCTTCACAGAGGTCCCGCTGGCACTCAACGTCACGTCAGTCAGGGCTCCAGTGCTCAACATGCGACCTAGGGCTCCTATCAAGCTGTTCTGTTTAAGTAAAATATGCATTTTAATTCTCCGGCCCGCAGCAGCTTTTTTGGGAAATCCGTCAATGACTGATCCATCTGTTATTGGTCAATAGGTCAATAAATTAAATTTAGACTTGGTTAAAAATTTAAACTGGTAGGTTATGTAGTTTTACAGGACATTTAAAACGATTCATAAGAAAAAACTATTTTATTCCATGAAAACCGATTTTGACCATATTAGGCAATACATGACAAAACTGTATTTTTTTATCGTTTTTCATAATTTATCATAAATTTCCGATTTTTTTTCTAATGTAATAATTTTCACAAGACTTATTCAATTATTTCAGGCACAAAATACTAAGCTGTTGCGAGTAGGATTATCAGAGACGGATTCCTACCAAACGGCTGCTGCTTCATATTAAACAAATTAATAAATTTTAATCGATATTAGTTGTAGCTCAAATAGTCGATTAGTTGGTGTGCGTGTGATCTATTAGTAACCTTCTATTTAGTGTCATTGGCAAAGGTAATACATACAGGCTAAGCAAAGGGTGCTAATATTTACACTTTTAATTTATATTTCAACGCCAAAACATGATAAAACAGTTTTACATTTGAAATAAATAGTTACGTGATGTTTTGGTAAAGTTTAAAACCAAAGTAGTTGTCATTTTAACTCACATTTTAATTTATTTTAAGAAAGCTTTAAAACATTTTTAATTATTTTATCAAGCATTTAAATGAAATAATAACTACATTGTCTTTCAAACAACACGAAAAATTACCACTGCTTTTATTGAAAGAAAAAAAAAAAACACCGTTTAATTTTACACTACGCATCATAAAACTTTTTAAAAACAGAATAAACTCAAATAAAAACACAAAGGCTTTATGACTGAAGCGAAAAAAAAGAAATATGTCCAAGGAAAAAAAATGTAAGTGTACCTGGTCATCTGTAGTGGGTGTGTTGATAAAATAAAATATTACTCACCTACCTGATGATTGTGCCAGCGCAAAGAAAACTGTTGTACATCCTCATCATCCATGGCCACAAGTATTTACTGTATAAAAAGCACTAACAAACTTCTTACGCTCACTAGTTCGATGCACGTACCAAGTGGAGACAATTATATTGTTAACGAATCCAGGCTGCTTTATTTTAGGTCGGTACGCCTGGAAAACCTGTGGCCACCTATTTCTGGAGCTGATTGTATTTATAAATCCAATGACATTCGGCGTGTGACGCGGCTGACATACCAAAACTCATCCAAAAACAGATTTAGTTCGCTCGACCGAGATGATTGGCATCATTGTTCGACTGTTTGTACTAATTGATTGTTATTTTATGCATTGTGATGGATTTCACACATAATATTCGAGAGTTGAGTACTTTACTAGGATCTATGAGTTGTTGTCATTGCCGAGTTTAATCGAGTTTAAAATGTTTGACTATTTTTTTTTGTTGATCTGTTTGTCTACATAATGCCTTGAAAACTTTACCAAGATTATTTGATTTATATAATGTAATCTATCTCTTGTTTTATTTAGTCATAAACTAGGTAATTAACACAATCTGCTGCTGGCAAAGAAGTATGTCTGTCAAGAAAATTATGTTGAAAGCCGTAATGACGAATAACTACTAAAAGTTTTTAGACAAAGCCCTATCTCGCTGGCGACATTTTACAGATTATTAGCTGACATTGATAAGATAATTTTGTTTAGTAAATTAAGTTGCAAAGTGTTATATAAAGGGGCGAAATACTTACTTAGTTTATACTTTATCTATGAATACTTATTCTACATAATTTTATGACAAATAGGTACACTTAGGGCTGATTTTTCAATCGACAGATAATTTTTATTCGTGGGATGAAATTTTATTGTCGTCTGATAGATTTTGTATGGAAGAACTGTCAAAAATTTATAATTTTTCCTCGGATAAAATTATCTGGTGTTGGAAAAATCAACCTTTAACAGAATATGTCGCTACTATTAGAAGTAAGTCAAGTAAATACAGTGTTTAAATGTTTAAGTGTTTAAATAATGTAGGCTTCATAAAAAAAAATTAAAGCACAAAGCTGGATTCTATTTTTAATATTTCAAAATATTCACTACCTTTTTTAATTTCGTACGAACAGTTTCAGTGTTAAAAACTCTTTCGTATAATCTGGCTGTTTGTCGACGATCGCGTGCAATCGTTGACCTAATTCTGATTTTAAAAAAAGTTCCGTACATTTCCCGCTCCGTTTGCGTTTCCGATTGTCAAACTTTTTAGGGCGTCGAGTTAAAATCAAATAAAGTTTTATATTTTGTGAAAATATTTCCAGATTTTGTTAGTGTTTATTATAACGAAAGTAAACAGCCAGGTCCGTGTTTTAATTTGTAAATGAATACCAATTTTTTTGTTTGTTGGACCAGTTAGGTACCTACCATTTGTTTTGACAGGATTCAGTGTTCGTCCGGGCAATTATTCACAGATGACAAGGCCCTCGAAATTAACTGAATAATGCATAAGTTTGAATAGTAGATATCAAAACACAAACGGATCTCTATATCTATTTTGTCTGTTTCTAAAATTGTTCTTAGAAATGGAAGCTCCAAGTAAATCCGCGGAAGATATACCGGATCCCGATTTCTTCAATAATACTAAAGCTGCAATTGAAAAGGAGCTCGATAAAATGAAGAAAATAGTCAATAATATCAACCAAATGAGAGGTAAATATTGATTTTTGTGTAAACGTACCTACCTACAAAGGTTTTAAAAATAAGTTTCTTCTAAGTACCCATCGTTATTCAGGTAAGTAGGTACTTAAATAAATTAGAACGTAGCTACTTCTTACCTAACGTAGGTACCTACTTAAATACCTAGGAAACACATTGAAAGATGTTTTTCAAAGAATTTTCTTCAACACCACGCGGATGAAGGATGGATGAATGTAATATCTTGATTTAAAAGAGTGTCCATGGAGTTTCTTGCCCGTTCTTCTCCATAGACATCTACGTTTTGGAATGGGCGACTATCTTCAACTTTCTGACTAACTGACCGACTATTTAATTTTGACAATTCAAAAGTGCCTGTAGATGTTTTAATTGAAATAAATGCTTTGAGTTTGATAATGATAGCCTAAAGCGTGACGGTTGAGAGGGGAGAATGGAAGAAGAAAACATGTTGCGCCGACCCCAAGTAACGTGGGACAAGGACAGGAGGTTGATGGGACCGCTAGTATTGTATAGTCTGCCACGTTGGTCTCGTGGTCGCAAGCGCGACTGCTGTGCGTGGGGTCCTGGGTTCGATTCCCAGGTCGGGCAGTGTTATTGGGTTTTCCCCATTAGGAATTTCTCAGTAGCTGCCCGGAGTTTCGAAGTTGGTGGTGTTACCCCGAGTTATTTAAAAAAATTTTTTTTTGTTGGTGAATGGGCCCCGCTCTTGACCTCGATCACGCCTGAGGAGAGAGAGATGAGGTCTATGATGGAATGAGCATGCCTAGAAGGTGCCCAAGGCACTGGAACTCCCACGCATCGACGAAACACAGCAGGCTGCTTGACGCCGGACTCCGGTGGGAGGGTGGTCGCAAACCAGGCGGGTGTTAGCCCTACTACCGCAAGGGAAGAATTTGCCAGTCAAAGAAGGTGTTGGGTGCGACTGTCCAGGATGAACCGAGCGCTCGGTTCAGTTGAGTAACTGGCGGAACAAACTGCGCTACACGAGGAGGCTTCTTCATTCATCCCAAATTCATTATTCCAGTCTGATCCCTGAACGCCCCCTCCACGCCCCCCTCCTCAATCCCCTGCTAGTTCTTCTTCTGTTTTAATCTCTGTCTCCCCGTGTCTCGGAAAGCACGTAAAGCCGCTAGGTCGTGCGCCTGGTCTCTCTCCGGACGTGTCGGATAGCCCTCCCATCGGACTATGAGGGTAAAGGAACAGAGAGTGCACCTGTGTTTGCGCACACACTTGTGCACTAAGTATAATATCTCCTGCGTACCTGACTAATCTCCGTTGAGATTGGCCACCGTGACTGAAATCGATCGGGGGATTATTTTTTCGTTATAGAATCAAGTTTTTCTAACTGAACAGACAGCTGTGCTGCTGGAGAGTTTTTTGCGCCACTTCTTCTCCCCAACTAAGGCACTAGAAAGTGGTGAAGAGCGGGCGTTTTGTCTTAACTCTTATGTAATTTTGACGTTCGAAGAGTGCTGATTCTCAGCCTAATTTGAATAAATGACTTGATTTTGATTTTTACGGTATAATAAATACGTTTTAATTTCAATGTCAAGTTAATTTTCTATCTTAATTAATATGTAACCGGGTTACCGACATTTTAGTGGTAGGTATTATTATTTAATTACTTACTTAACCTTGTTGACCTTGGCCTTAATTATGTTATCTTAATTAACTGGAAATCTAACTTGTAAGAACTAGTTTTGATGGAGTAGGCAGGTCGGTATTTCCCATGAGAGATATTTGACTAATAATAAAAAGTCATCTTTGTTAACCAAATTAAAAAAAAAGTACCAGGAAAAGGAGGCGTCCCAAATTTTTATTTTAACTGAGTAGGCTACACCACGGAATAGATAATTGCGTCACATACTAGTAACAATAGGAATGGCTTTCATTTTGACAGTTCAACAACATTCATTGCGTTATTTACGTCGTTGCGTAGACAATTTTTTCGAACATGTGAAGCAATGGATTAACTATATCCTTCAAAATGATTCAGATAATGATTGATAGTGTGTTGCGCAATTAGAGTGCTGTTCTGTGAGCTACATTGAGTGAGCTTAAACCTAGGTTGTTTCTTTCATTCCTAAAGTATAGTAAAAAGGTAAAATAAAGCTAGAGTTCGCGTATATTCAGTGTAGAATCTAGTAGCAAGTTACGTTTAAAGAATTTAGAGAATGCAGGATATTCTGTAAACCTAAGTATTTGAACATGTCCGGTGTAAGTGTAAAACCTGGCCAGTTGCATTTATTTACCCAAAAAATAAAATTTTACTGTAATATACCTACTCTTAATAATGTAGGAGAAGCTACTGAGGCCGATTGTTAGACTAATTATCAAAAACAACTGCACAATATTTTTTCGACAATGAAGTACTTTTTTTGGTATGTGCATTTTTAGTAAAACTCTTACTACTGGAAATAGATTTACACAAATATTAGAATAGTTTTTTTATGATTTTCAAAACATGAATGCTTAGGTAGGTGGATACAATTTCCCGTTTCTCTCATCTCCACTGCCACATAGTTGTATAGGTTGTAGCGGTATCTACAACGCCACATGCGAACAACGCGTCATACTGATGTCACGCCGGGGTCACCAGGACCCCGGCGTCACCAGGACCCCGGCGTGACATCAGTATGACGCGTTGTTCGCATGTGGCGTTGTAGATACCGCTACATCACCTCATACCTCTATGTATAATAAGGTAAACGCCGAAAGTGAGATTTTGAACATCAGATCAATTAATTGCTCACGTTTTTTTTTTTCAGTGGAAGCCGCCTATTTAGAATCAGATTTAATGCTGATGATTGATGCACCTACATGGGAAGAAATATCCGAGCTTATTGGTATTGGAACCTCCCCGATGACGATCGACAATGTTGTTATTAAAAAAGAAATGTAATAAGATATATAGAAAGCGTATATGATGAAATTAGCTTATTCAAAATTGTTTATGTACTGAATCGATTTCTGACGTTTTTAATATAGGTAATTTTTAATCCGTTAAACACACTTTCGCTGTACCTACAATCAAAACAAACCAAAATAGATGAAGTACCCTACTACCCTAGACCCTAATATACTACGTGTGCGTGCGTGCATAGATTTGTTATGTGACCGCAATTTTCTCCCACAATTAGGTACTATAATTAATTTAAGAAATAAAAAATGTTTTACATAAAGTACTTAGTAAAAATTCAGTGTATGTATTATGATTGTAACATAATATTCTAATCGGGGTGTATTTATGATGTTTTAATTTAATACCTTTCTGTCATAGTGTTAAGTAAATTCATTTCTGTGGGATACGTACAACTAAAAAGTGAAAAATAAAAACTTTTTTACAAAAAAATCCAACCAACCTCCAAAAAACACTACAAAGTGAAAAATAACTTTGATTTCGGAAGTCGGTGTCAAAAAACGAAAATGCGGAATCAAGACACCGACTTCCGAAATTAAAGTTATGTTTCACTTGTTTTTTTTGGAAGTCGGTTGTGTTTTTGTACAAAAGTTTTTATTATTAAGTATTATATTTAATTAGCATTCCCTAGTTACCTCTCATCATCCACAGCCCGAGTTCACCCACTGCTGAGCATATCTAGGCCTCCCTTTCTTGTGCAAATCCCCACGTTCCTGTGTCAGCCTCATCCAGGTTCTATACGCGATGGTAACAATGTCGACTGCTCTCTCGCCGCCGGACGGCCGACACTTCGTCTTCCACTCCTTGGAAGCCACTCGGTCACAGCCTCCACCTGCAATCACTGCGCCTTGCCAGGTGACCTGCCAAAGTAATTTTTTTTTTTTCAATCACTTCGCACACTTAGTGGTCAAAGTAAAAATCATTAAAAAAAAAACTATCAGGGCTACTTAACAATTTTTTTTTTAAATACCCCTGATAGTTTTTTTTTATGATTTTTGTCTTTGAGCACTATGCGAAGTGATTGAAAAAAACAAAAATTGGTAATAACTTTGGTACCGTAAATAAATTCACCGACATTCCCAGGGTTACAATTAAAAAAGTTTGGAAATGACCTTGCCCACGCCCCTTTTCGATGTGATCCATACTTCCAGGGGCATCCTGTATATGCTAGTTGCGTCTGCTTGCGAGATGCAGGATTTCGTGTGACGTCAATATGACGCGTTGTTCGCATGTGGCGTTTGTAGATACCGCTACACATTATACTCGTACACACACACACACACACAACACAAATGCAATTGCTGAAATCGTGTGGAACAAATCATTCTATTGTTTACTTTATCAATGTATGTCCGATGAGAATAATCCCCATAGGTAGGCAGTATTCAATCCCTTACGTATAGGTAGGTACTATTAAAGCGAAATAATTATTAAAACAAAGAAATAAACGATCGCGGATATCAAAAATGGTATAATTTATGAACTTTGATAAAAATATTTGATCTTTCTGTCGGTAAATCTGCTGTCATTATCCTGATACCTAATAAACACCAAGATAATAATATTATAAGTCTATGCTTACTGCTTAGTATATAGCCCACGACAACATAGGAATGGTTTTCCGAAAAACGAACTGTGCAAAACAGTATTTCTTTTCTTTAATCAAATCGTGCGTAAACAATAATCGTAAAAACAACGTTAAGTTACGGTTTTTCCCACCCCTATGAGTTACAAACGCAGCTTGTAATATACCGGAATATATTGCACTACATATTTTAAAACTAATATAGTATATAATATATTTTTAAATAAACCTTTATCTGTGCAAAGGTTTGCAGCAAGGGGACGCTCAATTCTTTTTAAAAGGATTTTCGATGCGGCTGCTTGCTGGAGCCGGTTTCTGCTAACTTAACAATGATTTGTGCAATCTAAAATGGATCTTATGTGTCTGTGATAAGGTCTAGAAGGATTGCAGTTGGAGTTTTGTTGGAAACTCTCGTGAATTATTCGGTTCAGAGCTTCAGAGCGCGGGAACGGTCGACGGGGCGACAGTAGCTAGCTATTTTACGACACTCGCCAACGAAATTCTTTCCGAGTGAAACGACTAAAAATCGAATTGAATTTGATGTTGACAATTGGTATTTTATTTACTGTGAATGCTATTGAATGTAACTGCGATATAGGAATATTAAATCAGTTCGAGGAGAGGTCCTCGAACTGATTTAATTTTCCTATTCCTGCTGTCTGTCATAGTTTTCAAAAGTATACCTAAAAGTCTGTGAGCAGTGCAGGTGGCGCAGTGGCAACGGCCGCGACTTACGAGTTGTAGGCCGTAGGTCCGAATCCAGACCGGCGCTTTAATTTGTGAAAATTATTTCATCGGAACTCAGGGGTGCCCCGATACGGTTTTGGAACAGATTCGACCTATTCAAACCATGAAGTGTCCCCCAGTGGTGGCCAAACAAGTGGTGGGCATTTGGAATAATCGGTACCTAATTGATGACTTGACTATTATACCTACCGCTAATTTTCATGAAAAAAGAATATGATTTATTAATTTAGTTGTTGAATAAAAAAGTTTGATGGCTAATTTTGAGGCTAGAATTTGATTTTATTAGCAGACAGATAATGAATCTGTAAAATATATAGGTAAAGTAGCCCACTTACAGCAATAGTCGCTGAGTTATCAATTCAGAAGAAAGTAAATCTGAGTCATATTAATTTACGTTCGTAAATTGACGCTGGTTTCTTTTTGATATTCTGTTGAAATAGTAAAGATGATGAATTAATATTTATTTATTTATTTGGTTCACCAACAATTGTATACACATAAGCAATTTAAACAAAAGCAACAAATCGGAATAAAGTGTAACAATCACTTATAGGCAAACTCTGCATGCACAAAAATAGTTGTCGTAACTTACAAAAAATAGTAATAAAGGACTATGTGAATGTGTAAGTGCATGTGTGTGCGTAGTGTGTGTGTAAATAAGTTATGTATGTGTATGTGTGTGTAAGTTTCACTGGTTAGAACTTAATAAATTAGTTAAACTAAAGTAAGACAAACAAATTCAAATAAAATCAAAACAGACCAAAATAAACAAAACTAAACTAGGTATTACAAACAAATAATAATAATAAGTTATAGGTAGCGTAAATTCGCCCACCCAGCGAGATAATGCAGGGCCAAAAAACTCAGTGTTTGGGAAGATACTTATAAAAACTGACTTTCAATTTGCTTAAGCTGTCAAAATGGAGGTCTATATAATAGAAGCTGTTCTATTAATATAATAGAAGCTGTTCTATTAATTCGTTGCTTACATACAATTGAAAAAAACTAAATACCGACTACTGAAAAGGATGAAACTTTGTAGGTATTGTTGCGCGCCACAATTGATGGCGATATTAGCTACCACTAGCGCCATCTAGTATCGAGTAGCAGAACTAATAGTCGCGACCGTTCTAGAAACTTCGATGATAGAACTTTCCAGAACTATCGATGTCTGGTCGGGCGGGACCGATATGTGCTCGAACATTCTAGATGTTTCTACGATAGAAGGTTCTGGAACTATCCGAGGCCTATATAAGACCGGTGTCGCCGCGTCCTAAAAACAGTGTTGGATAAGCGATACAAGCGAAAACATCGAAGCGATCTTCAAGTGCGACTTTCAAGTGATCTTGTAGTGCGATTGTGTTTTATTGTTAGTGTGTTAAAGTTGTAATTGCTGTCTTTAATTAAAGTGTCTATTTTTGGTTATTAAATCGGCAGTTTTTATTGTCACGAACCCCAAGCTCGTAACAATTGGTGTCAGAAGCAAGGATTAAAATCATGCCGATTCTACCGAAGGACGACACGGAGGGTATCCGTACCCGGAGTCAACGCCAGCAAGAGACGGACCAGAGGCGATTCGGTGGAGCAACGCCACAGACGTCGGAGGGCCAACTACCGATCACGGAAGCCGGACCGTCCACAGCTGCTCCAGCATCATCAGCACCAGATTTTGCTGCTCTAATGATGATGCTGCAGGAACAGGCCCGCCGTCAGGAGGAACAGGCCCGCCGACAGGAGGAACAGGCTCGTCGGTTGGAAGAACAGCTCCAGCGGGACAAAGAGGAACAGGCCCGCCGACAGGAGGAACAGGCTCTTCGGTTGGAAGAACAGCTCCAGCGGGATAAGGAGGAGCAGGTGCGCCGCCAGGAAGAGCAGATGCTCCTTATGAAGGACCTTCACGCTGCCTTCGGGAAAGACATGAAGGAGGTGAAGGATAAGGTTGCCCAACATGAAAACCGCCTGTTGGAAGTTGAAACCCGAATCGACCAAGTGAAGGAAACCGTGATAGCTGACGTGAAGAAAACCGTAATGGCTGACGTAAAGAAAACGCTGGATTACCTTAAACTTGAGGATGGAATCGCAGCCCCCGTAGCTACAACACCTTCGCTACGTGGATTTAAAGTGCCACCGTTCGACGGAACTTCTTCCTGGTCGGCCTACAAAATTCAGTTGGAGGCTGTCATGAAGGCGAATGGGTGGAATAAGAGTCAGGCCATGACTGCCCTCACCCTAGGCCTGCGCGATCAGGCCTTAACTGTGCTGGAAGCTCTTGGAAAAGAAGTGACTTACGAGCAGCTCCTTGAGGCATTGGAGGCTCGGTATGGCGACGCTCACCTGGAACACGTGTTTCGTGCGCAGCTCAAGGATCGCGTGCAACGCAATAATGAAAACCTGCAGCAGTGGGCCCTTGAAGTTGAGAAGCTGGTTCGGAAAGCATACCAGTCTGTACCAGCGCTTATTGATGGGAACCTGGTGCAGGTATTTATCGACGGCATCCGCGACCTTGAAGTTAGGGCTGCTGTGAGGCTCGGTCACCACGGGACGCTTAAGGACGCCTTGGCCCATGCACTGGAGGTGGAAGCTGTGCGGCAGGATCATCGTTCCCATCGCGTCAGAGAGTTTGCAGTGGCTACAGTTCGCGACCGCAATAGAAGATACAGCCCTAGGTGCTACGGCTGTGGGGAAAGGGGCCACCTTCGATCCAGTTGCCCGACGCGAACTGCAGAAAGGGAAGTTGGCTGGTCTCCAGAGGGTAGTGCGGCTAACAGCACCGCCCAGCAGCAGCAGGGAAAACGAGCAATAGTCAGGACTGCGGGGCGGGTGCTGTCTGATGTTCAAAGAGCCCCGAGGATTTCAATCACACAAAATTATGACGGGAAATCTCATGGCAACGCAGATGCATTGTCTAGAAGACCTTGTACTGAAGACTGCAAGTATGGTACTAGGCAAGAGGGTAAGGAAGTGGTACCTGTGAGGATGCTCAGGACAGACCTCAGCAACGAGTGGAAGGAAAGCCTACAGCGTGCACAGCAGGAAGATTCAGACCTCAAGCCGATTCTCGAGTGGATAAAGGCCGGTGCACCTAAGCCCACGTGGAGCGACGTCTCAGCGATGAGTTCGATCACAAAAAGCTATTGGGCCCAATGGGACAGCTTGGTGATTCAGGATGGAGTCCTGTGCCGTAAATGGGAAAATGCTCGGGGAGACAGCTGTCATTTGCAAATGGTTGTCCCTAAAGCTCAAGTACCGGATGTTCTACAGCTGTACCATAATGGTTGTTCAGGAGGCCATCTGGGAGTTAAACGGACCCTACTGAAGATACGAGAACGGTTTTACTGGGTCCACTGTCGGGACGATGTCGAGGACTGGTGCCGCAAATGTACGAGTTGTGCAGCTGTAAAGGGACCTCAGACGCGTAGTAGAGGTGCATTGAAATTATACAATGTTGGTGCACCATGGGAGAGGATAGCCCTGGATGTTGCAGGACCATTTCCGGAAAGTGAAAGTGGTAACAAGTATTTCATGGTTGTAATGGATTACTTCACTAAGTGGCCGGAAGTCTTCGCCATTCCAAACCAAGAAGCTTCAACAGTTGCAGATAAATTGGTTCATGAAGTCTTCTGCCGTTTTGGAGTACCTTTAGAGATTCACAGTGATCAAGGAAGGAATTTTGAGTCCCAAATATTCCAGGAAACTTGTCGAGTTATGGGTACTCATAAAACGAGAACAACTTCTTACCACCCACAATCGGATGGAATGGTGGAACGATTTAATCAGACATTGGAGAGATACCTGGCAAAAGTTGTGGAAAATCGGCAACGAGATTGGGACAAGCACATACAACCGTTCTTGTTGTCATATCGAAGTGCTGTTCACGAAAGTACATCGGTGACACCAGCTTTCGCAAACTTTGGAAGGGAATTACGGCTGCCTGCAGACCTGATCACCGGAATACCACCTGACGCCCCACGCAGTATAACCGATTATGCGAGTGACTTGCGGAACAAAATGAATGACATCTATGAGCACGTCAGACAATCGGGCCAGCAAATGTCTGAGAAGATGAAAACCCGTTATGACCGCAAAATGAACAATAAAGGGTTCGACCAAGGTTCACTAGTGTGGTTGCACAATCCAGTCCGCAGCAAAGGGAAATCTCCTAAGCTTCAAGCTAAATGGGACGGACCGTACCGGATTGTGACAAAGATCAATGACGTAACCTACCGGATACAGAAAGGTGCGAGAGGTACTCCTAAGATCGTCCATGTGGATCGACTGGCACGTTATCATGGGGCCAATGATGCTCGGGACGAGCATGTTTTAGGAGGGGGCAGTGTTGCGCGCCACAATTGATGGCGATATTAGCTACCACTAGCGCCATCTAGTATCGAGTAGCAGAACTAATAGTCGCGACCGTTCTAGAAACTTCGATGATAGAACTTTCCAGAACTATCGATGTCTGGTCGGGCGGGACCGATATGTGCTCGAACATTCTAGATGTTTCTACGATAGAAGGTTCTGGAACTATCCGAGGCCTATATAAGACCGGTGTCGCCGCGTCCTAAAAACAGTGTTGGATAAGCGATACAAGCGAAAACATCGAAGCGATCTTCAAGTGCGACTTTCAAGTGATCTTGTAGTGCGATTGTGTTTTATTGTTAGTGTGTTAAAGTTGTAATTGCTGTCTTTAATTAAAGTGTCTATTTTTGGTTATTAAATCGGCAGTTTTTATTGTCACGAACCCCAAGCTCGTAACAGTATGTTAGTACCTACAGCGGCATGCGACCACGGGAAGGTACCTACTTTCTTGTTTCATCCTTTTCAGTAGTTGGGTTTTAGTTTTTTTTAAACTTATTTTTTATTTAATTATTTTGGCGCTTATATCAGTAATATTTATACTATTTATACTTTTGAAATGTGCTAATTAAGCCCATTCATATGATGCCCAACACGGCATGATGAAAAAAAATATGTTAGGTCATGACTTTATGTCCGCTAGAGGGCGCCATAATCAATTTATTGTCATTATTGTGACGTCGCATAGCCTATAACCAGCGGACGATTAAGACGCTTCCAACGATACCTCATTTGTCCAATTATGACAAGAAGTATAGAAGTTACGAGGGAACAGATGAACATACATACATACATACGTATACATACCGGTCAAAATCATAAGACTCCTTTTTGCTTCGCCGTAGTCTGGTAAAAAGACGTTGGGTTGCAGGTGCTAAAGAAAACTTTTGTTGAGGCGCTTATATTAAAATTTCCCTTTTTTAACTTGCTTTAAGAGCTGTCAGTGTCAATATTCCACGACAATAATGACACTGACAGCTTTTTGACGCGGTTTAGTTGTCTGATCGCGTTCAGTTTTATTGGTGTAATTCGCCCACTAACTATGTCGCTCATTTAGAGAAACATTGAGGTAACTGCCACTTTTTTTAAAGTCTTTTCTTTCCTAACGTAAATACGCTTTCAAAGTGCTTTGGCATATTTAACTAATTTTTGGAAAAAAAAAAACCATTTACAACTGTTTTTATTCTACTATGCGAAAACGGTGCACATCCCTGGTGCGCAGGGTTCGGGTTAGCTCTAGCGGCATCCTGAGGGCATTCGCGCAGAGGTACGATTGTCAGTACCTGAACTATTGCTGTATGGTTCACATAGTGGGCAATCGAAGTATGTTATAATGTTTATGGTTTGTATTGTATCTTCGATCTTATATAACATTGTATGTGCTTTAATTTTTTTTTTGTGTTCCTACTATGATCCTGTGTTGGTCGAAATAAACGATTTATTATTATTATTTACGTCGATGTTTCTCCAAATGAGCGATATACCTACCTATGCACGGATATGGATACATGCACGACGTGGCATTCTGTAATTTCAGCGAAGCACACAAAATGTGAAAACAGATAGGAAGATTCACATTATAATAAGCTCAAAGGGTTCCCGAAGGCGATTTTTGCTTATGATGGCTGTTTCTATTTATTTTCATGTCAGCGCAAATATTAGTGTGGCCTTTATTTATATAAAGTTGGTTCGCAAATCAGCATGTTTCTATTTATATTGTGACCATGAAGTAGGGATTGCCAATTTGTCGATTAGGTATGTATTTCAATGTGCCTAGTTAGAAATAATTACATTAACTTGGAATAGGATCAATACAAAAATATTTTCCTAGTTTTGAAACTGGTCGTATTAAATCTTTATGCATAAACCTATCCTAATCTTTATCCTGCCGATAAACTGTCACGCAGTTTGGCAGGTTTATGATCATGTATGCTGTGTATACAAGTGTTTGGTCTAAAATAAATTATTTATTATTATTATTAAACATTGGGTTTTCATTCACGAATGCGGATATTGCGGTATTGTCAATTGTCCACCAACCCGCACTGGGCCCGCGTGTTGGATTACGGCCCAATCTCTCACGGCTCCGCTCGTGACGTTACGTTCGGCTCTCACTGAGAGGAGGCCTGTGTCCCAGCCGTGGGGACATTATAGGCTGATTATGATGATTGTCGACAAAACTTAGACATCGTTGGGAGAAAAATTTATTAATCCATTCGTTCTTCCTCTCAATATGATCTTGATCACACAACATTCTCCTAGACTGAAAGGTAGGTATGGCATAACGAAAGATGTTTATAAGTTCCCGTTTTTCAAAACGACTTACAATATTTTTCACGGAGTTGGATCACAAGCCTTTGACGTTTATGTGCTTAGCTCACATAGGATTCCTTTAAGGCTCGTTCACATTTAGTAGAGTAAATATGGTAGTAAATGGAAGAGTAGCTACTGGAATACTGGTACAACTTTAATAGTTCATCTGCTAGGCTAGACTAGCTAGACTATTAAATCTGTACTTTCCTATCTTCTCTATCTACCTACTGCGAAAAGATTTCAGCTGCATATGGTTAGACTGCAAGCCGAACCTAACATAGTTGGGAAAAGGCTAGGCAGATGATGACCTAATGGGAAAATATTTAATTTTTTTTTTAGTTATTGATAGTCTCACGATTGACTGCGATAATATGATCGACAAAGAAACAAGTTTACCTAGAAGAAGCGTATTCACTCTAGACCTAAAACCCCCAAGTTATAGTTATCAGGGAGACAGACTTCGGGTAGGGTATTCAGCTCCTTAGCTGTGCAGTCACGCCACAGATATAGATACACCTAGATAACTCAAGAGCAACTACAAAAATCGCACCAGCTTACGTACAAAAATCGTAAGCCACCACTTTCGCGCTCAGTCCTGTGTACTGCTGGCTGGGTGAGCGTGAGTGCTGGCGCTAGGCCCCGGGGATGGGGCAAGACGGATGCCGCGGCGGCGTCTTTGAATCGATTTCATTTTCCCATCACTAAATCGACGCCTTAGAGTGAAAACCTCTTAAGTGTAAAAGAAGTAATTTTTCAGGAGGAAGATACAACTGCGTGCTGTACAATTTTTGTGCGGCGTCTTTTATGTTTTTTTTTATTAATTTATAGGTAAATTTAACCCGCTTTCATATCCAGAACAGTCATATTCTCCAAGATTGACCGAAATGCATAAAATGCTACTTACAAGGTATTCATACAAAAAACTATGCAAATGCATTCCAGAGGTTTTCACTCTAAGGCGACGAAATAGTGCTTGTGACGTCATGGTAGGTAGTCAAAAAAATGGCACGCTTGGTTTTCATACAGATCGTGATACTTGCGTTATCTAGGTCTATCTATATCTGTGAGTCACACTATGAAAGTTTACTCGGCGTTCAGGATGGATTAGCGATTTACAGTGGCAAAAGACAGACCAATATTGCTCGGAAGGACCGATATCTATTGGGAAGGAAAGGTCTTTAAAATGGCGAACTTGCTACGGGAAACAGAACGGTCTCTTGATTGGTAAAAGATCTGACATAGGGTTGTAGATCAAAGAGAATCACGATGGATGTGACTCGAACAGTTTGGCTTTAAAGTCATAGGGGAGACACATAACATCACGCCTGTACCTCCCGAAGGGTTAGGCAGAGGTGTACCTACAGTACCCACATTTCGCCAGTTATTTTAAGTCCCAAATAAAGTAATAGGGGGCGAGCGTATTGCCATCAACCAGACACAAATCCAGTCTCCAAACTGCTACTAAGAAATTCCTGATGGAAATTCCAATAACACCAGCCTTTTAACTCAATAACTGAATTTAAAAATTTAATTTAAAGGTTTAACCTTTTAAGCGCTTGGCTAAATATCAATTGCCGTGCCTCTAGCGCGCGGCTACAAATCGATAAAATCAAGATAAAATAAAACCTACAATAAACAAGGAGGAGATATCATTGTATCGATTAAAAAATAGTCAAAAAGTTTTTATCTCTATTTAATAATGGTTTTAGTTGTACCACGCAGTTAATAGGACGAAAATAGAACGAAAAAATCATGCATGTTCTCTGTCGCAGAAATACGACACGGGCGGTAGGGGCACGAGAAAATGTGTCGCATAAATGCGACACAAGCGGTCAAAAGGTTAAACCTTTTGACCGCTTGTCGCCTGCACTAGACGATATACTCTCCCAATGTAAGCGAGCCTTAGTTGTAAGCTTCGATACCGTATTGCGAGTACTTGACGTTACACGTCTTTGGATCTTAAGCTGCGGCCTTTAAAAGGATTGATACTTTAATCTATGACTCTTATGTACTGGATATAAAAGACGTGCTTCTTTGGTTTGGTCCAGTGATCGCAAGCGTGATCGCTGACCGCAGGACCGCTGGTCTTGCTTTCAGGACAGGAAAAGTTGCCCCGCGACTTCTGCGATCCAGGATGAAAAGTTTATGTCCTTTCCCACATGTGCCAAGTTTTATAGAAATCCGTCGAGCCGTTTTAGCGTGAAGGTGTAACAAACACACTTACTTTCACATTTATAATATTACAGTTAGGATAGTTAGGATTATAGTCTTTCGTGGCTAAATAATAAAAGCCGCACGGATCGATCGTAGGTTTAGCCACGCCTACCGCGGTTGGTTTTTGGATGGGCGACCATCTATTACGTATCGCCCTCCGTGACAAAGCACGTTAAGCCGTAGGGTCCCGGCTGTCACTCGTAGATCTTTGACAGTCGTTACTGGGCAGAAGCCCAAAAGTCTGACAACCAGTCTTACCAAGAGGTATCGTATTACCAGTAACTGGGTTGTGGAGGTCAGATAGGCAGTCGCTCCGTGTAAAGTACTGGTATTCAGCTGCATCCAACTATACTGGAAGCTGACCCCAACATACTTAGTTGTGAAAAGGCTAGGCAAATTGATTGATTGATAGTAAATTAGGAAAATCTTATTAGCCACCCGACTTGCACTTAGTACCAGGTTATTGACCTTAGCTAAATGCTAGAACAAAAATAAACATAGTAACTACATTGTTGAATGTTTTTATTGCTTTCATTCCACACGTTGTCGCGTTCAACACCGGTTACCGTGTCAACAGCCCCATTTTTCTCAATTTCCGAAGTAAAAACAGAAAATGTCTTGGTACAAAATATTTATACGTACAGTAAGGTTTTAAAAACAAAAATAAGTTGGGTATCCAGGCTGAGTATAAAGCAGCTTTGTGTAAGATAGCGCAAATAACACGTCAGTTGGTGAAGGATTGAAAATTTATACGTTCAGGCTGCCTCCGTTGGAATAATTCGCTTATTTTTCACGATTACCGCCGCCGAGGTCTGACAAGCGGTGAAGTAACAATTTAGATGTGAAAGTTTTTAAAGGAAATATTTTTATTACGTTGTTCTTATGGGAGATTTATTTAAATGCTTATCTTAAGAAGATAGAAGTTATTTGGAAGTAGGGAGCCAGTTTTAGTCCCATATGGTAGACTAGCTTCTGCCCGCGACTTCGTCCGCGTGAAATTTCATCCTCTTAGGGGTGGAATTTCGAAAAATCCTTTCTTACTGGATACCTACTCTTCATAGAGAACACACCCTCCAAATTTCATGTCTCTAGGACAAGCGGTTTAGGCTGTGCGTTGACATATCAGTCAGTCACAACTTTGAATTTTTGCACATGTGCTACCGGGACGAAAAGTAGCCGATGTCCTTCCCTAGGATGCCATCTACCTTCTTGCCAAATTTTATCAAAATCTGTTCAGTGGTTTAGACTTGAAAAGGGGACATATAGAGTTACTATAAAATTTATAATATTAAGTAGGTATGGATTTAATCTTGTAAATCTGCACCTTAATTGCGTAACACACTATCTATCTCAACCTGAATCATTTTGAAGGATATAGCTAAAGCATTGCTTCATATGTTTGAAAAAATTGTTTGCTTAACAAGGTACAAAACGCAATGAATGTTGTTGAACTATCAAAATGAAAGCCATAACTAATGTTAAGTGTTGTGTGTTACGAAATTACTACGCGGTTCCAAAAACACATTTACACGTCAAAAATAAATTATCGTAATTACAGACACAATTAAAAAGCCGTTGTGTCTGTCGTGGATCCACGTTTAAGCATACGAAGGGTTAAAGCTAAATAATAATAAATATTTATTCCTCAATTTTCAATATTGCACCTACCACAGTTTGTCTCTGCATCGCCCAAATGTTGACTGGTAGAAAATGCCTATGGCATTAAGTCCGCCTATGTACATTTATGTGCTTGAAGTATTAAATAATAATAATAATAATATAATATTCCACAACTATCACACAACGCCATCTAGTCCCAAGCTAAGCAGAGCTTGTGAAATAAATAATAAATAGAGCTAGATAAGACAGACACGGTCGAATAACGCATGAACACAGTGCATAAGCATATATCCAAACATATTCCATTCAATTACGTATAAAATAAACAACCTCACACGAGTTCACTAACTCACATGGTACTAAACTTAACTTTAACTACACGTCTGCTCATCTCCTCCAGTTAGAAAGTCATAATATTATTCCAGTCATTGGAATATGACATGAGGGAATATACTGCGGTAGACTATTAACCGTACCGACGTTCTGGAGCCACAAAAACGTTTTAAAGCTCTGCGGGGACTCACTGAGGTAGGGACTGTGTTAATGTATGTAATATCTTGCTGTTTTGAATTAGGAGCTAGGTGAAATAGAATATGAGTAAGCATGAACAGATAAAAAAAAAACCGAGTGTGCTTATGGCCACATGACTGAAGTGAAACTTCGCTATGAGAGGAAGAGATAAAGAAAATGTGCGCGCGCACTGCTTTCTCTTGCTTATATCAACCACTCAACTCCCGTTCACCTCGCCCAATCACACTTTTCGTAACGCTTACGTCACGCGTTCGCCAGCTTACTCCCCAAGTCAAGCGTGCGTAAAGAATTTTCACTTCAAAAACTGTTCTGTGGTAATGATGGTCACACATCCACGGACCAACCGCGGCAAGCGTAGCGTAACCTGATCGATCGACCCGTGCGGCTGTTATTACTTAACCACAAGCCACAAGCACTGTATAAACTTCTTTAATTTATTGACATACAGGGGGCAGGAACTCGTTGGATGCGAGAAGCACAAAACCGGTCGAAGTGGAGGTGCTTGGGGGAGGCCTATTTCCAGCAGTGGACGTCTTTCGGCTGAAATGATGATGATGATGATGATGACAGGGTTAAATTAGACTAACTAGCGAAACTCAAAAAGGCGTGATGGGTATCAATATGAAGGGATCAGGGGAAGAACCACTTTTGTCACCTAGTGAACAAACTGAGATATTGCTAATTAAAAGATAAGATCTTAATAAAATAGTGTCATTTATATCCAAGGCACTTTAACTGTAATAGGTATAATGGTATAGGGGGTGGGGGTCCGGCCATTGTATGATTTTCCCTGTATCGACATTTTAAAAGCATGAAAGCTCGGAGACTATGGATGTTATTGCCAAGAAACATATTTGAGAGAAACTCTCTACCACCACCAACCAGAGATTCTGTGCCTATTGTCTGTCCGTCCCAAATTTCTGCCACAGAGGAAATTATGTTGGATTTTTGGTTATTGCCCTGTTGTTTTGACAGAATATAGCGACAGGTATATAAACCATTTAGACTGCATTGCCAGATGAAAAAAATTAAAAATGTGACAAAAGTTGTTCTTCCTTAGCCCCCTTATTCACAAACACTCGATATGCTTCCGTATCGTATCGAACATTAATCATTGTTATCGTAGGAGTCTTCTCAACGCTGTTCACAAGTCTAAAACCCGAAAATTTTGTCAGTTTAAATCAAATAGACGCCCGTTATTCTTCCAACAGCTATTTGCTGTTGAGGGGAAGTCAAATCAGAGCCCTGATTCACAACCATACGACAGGCTATCGTATCGAAAACCTGTTATTTCGATAACCTGATTTGACTTCCCCTCAACAGCAAATAGCGGTTGGAAGAATAGCGGGCGTCTATTTGATTTAAACTGACAAAATTTTCGGGTTTTAGACTTGTGAACAGCGTTGAGAAGACTCCTACGATAACAATGATTAATGTTCGATACGATACGGAAGCATATCGAGTGTTTGTGAATAAGGGGGCAGGTTATCAAAATGTCAAGTTTTCGATACGATAGCCTGTCGTATGGTTGTGAATCAGGGCTCTGATCCCTTCATATCTAAACACGATACATCTTTAACTAAAACTCGATGTGCTATTAATCGGTCGGTAGATAAGTATACTTTTCACATGATTCTCATCCTAATTCTAAAAGTTGTAAATAAAGTAAAGAAACGTATAACATTCACAATAAAAGGTGAGTTTTATGGCTTAGGGAATGTCTCTTTGTTTTTCTTTATTCGATTTGTTGTGAAATAAATGTGTTCTGTCGCACTTTACGACCGGCGACCATCCGTGATTGCTACTTCATTGAATTCGCCCTTTCTTTTTGTCTATTTTCAAATATGTTTTGGGATATAAAATTCGTTTTAAGAGTTTTATTGGGTAGAAAGATGTTGCCAGCGATTTAATTTGCATAGTTTGGTTGGAGTCGAGTTTCGAATAATCCATTTATAAGTAGTGTGCCTCTACCTAAAGGGTGTTCTTTAGGGAGCACCGTATACACTGTGGAGCGGACATCGTAAAATTATTATTTGCCATGGATTCAGAACGTGATTCAAGATCACGAAGGTTCACAAGTTTTTTACTTAAAAAAAAAATCTGAAGTTACCGTCGTAAGTATAGGTTTTTAAAACCAACGAAAAATTTCAACGTTTGGGGGTTTAGAATCAGGAACAGACGGCAGCACATCAAGCTACTACAAATTTCTTTAATAGATTTTGATTGGGAAAATTTGACAGTTTCGGGTAGCTTGATGTGCTGGCGTCCAGTGAACCCTACATGCACTCGCTCGTGTAAACTCGAAGAACGTAAGGGTCAAGTAATATTGAAATACATTCCTTTGCCGACTAGCGGACACGTGTGACCTTTTCGAATTGTTATTTGCACCCAATGCATTCCGGAAACATACCAAGGCTACGTACGCACTGAAAGGTGGCTAACATCCTTCGATACACGCTAGGCGAAGAGCGAAGGCGCCAAGCGCGCAGTGCGGACGGTGGTCTTGACGCAGAACGTCACTTTCGCAAAACGTCATTTTTGCACAAAGTCATTTTCTCACAATGTCACTTTCACAAAACGTCATTTTCGCAGAATGTCATTCAAGCCATTTTTTTTTCTCAGGGGAGACCTAATACTATTACTGCAGAATCGGGTAAGTAATTTATTAAAAATATACAAAAAATCACGTTTTGCGAAAGTGACAAAATTTTTCACGGTGACATTTTGCGAAAGTGACGTTCTGCGTCAAGACCCGGACGGTTGCGAAAATTCTAGAGCGTTCGTTTCACTTCGCTACTCGCAAGGTGACTCGCTACAGTCGCTAGGCTCTTAGCGCTAAGCAAGCCATTTGTCAGTGCGAACGTAGCCTTATTGATTAGGATGTCAGGCGACTGATTTCACACCAGTTTGAACACCTCCATACAAGTTAGTTGAAATAATCGTGCGGATTTGCCTCAGTTTTCTTTACCAATTATCAGTCTTAAAGGTGCATGATTACAAACTTATTTGGACAATGGGTGACCTTGTATGGGCCCCGTACCCAAAAAATACTTTGACTGTAGCATTATGAACTATGTCTGTTTTAAAATACAGACATAGTTCATAATGCTACAGTCAAATTATTTTATTTTTGGAGCAAAGCATGTCTGAATTCACTTGGAGTAAAAAGATATGTGAGGAAGTAAGATTGATTTAATAAAGAGAACTATTCTCTAAAAACTTATTGACCTGCTCTTTGGAGGTTCATTAATATCAGAAGGGGTCCATCGACCCCTCCTGGAATTAATGAACGTCTAAAAACTTTTTGCGCTTCTAATAATGCACTTTAAAAAAAAAAATTGAGCCTCTTTTTAACTTTAATTTATTCTAAGACAGCATGACTTAGGATTAACGTATATTAAGATAGTTCTTTCTATCATGGGCCACGAACAAAAATATTGTTGTGGAATTGTTATTGAATGAAATGAAATGAATGAATGAATTATCGCGACGTGGGACTATGAGAGTAATATCACGAAGTATAATGAAGATCGCATGGTAAGTTTCCTGCGAATATTATTTGACTGTTGAGGAAATAATATTGGTTTCACGAATGTAAGGATATTAAATGTATGTTTTAAATGTACACATCACTACTTTTACCTTTTCCTACATGGATATAGACTAGATACCTACTTTAACAAAAATTTTTGTCTGTTATCGCCTCTGAACGTTGCCATATTTTATCCGAAACTGGTTTATTCCAAAATCTTGTTTCTTTTTTTAAACTTGTTTTTATATTAATCTAAATAATGCTACAATTAACATTGTGTCTGGGTACGGTCTTACCCATTCTCCAAATGACAAAAACACACTAGCTCCTAATTCATAGTCACCGTCATTTTCCTGCATCTTGTTATATTGTAAAAGTAGTATACCCTACATAAAATCAGCATGACCTAATTAAGGGCATATTACAAAGATGATAGCTTACAAATATACCGACCGGGTCGGGTATCGAATCCGTGACTTATCAGCACCAGCGCCCGGTGATCAGCCTTCGTCACCCGCCACCTAAGGGCACAGGAAAGATGGAACGAAGAAAATCTACTTTGAACAATTCAAAAGGTCATCATTTAAGTGTCGAACATTTTGTACGTTTTTTTTTATCGTGTTGAAATCCTCATGGATGTCCACCACCCTGGGGTGAATGGAGGAGTCTGTCAGACTGGTGGGTGGAGGGGGGGTCTGTCAGACTTACGTAATCCATCTTGTGTAGGTACTTTTTATTAACCGACATAAAAAAAGAGGAGGTTCTCAGTTCGTCGGAATCTTTTATGTACGAGTATGTTTTTTGCTTACTTGAAGATGGCTGGACCGATTTGGAAAATTCGTTTTTGTTTGAAAGGGTATATACAGGGTGTTACGGAAAGGGTATATCAATACAAACGGGTTGAAGAGTGTATCCGGTCTAGAATCTCTGTACAAAATTTTAGCTCAAAAGCAATAACTTTGAAAATGCTTAATATTTTTTTATTTCGATAGTTTATTAAATTGAAATCATAACAAACGTGTCACCGCACTACTAGGGTCATTATCCATTATCCGTGGTGTGTCTGTGCGCCTAGTACACGCACATCACGCCGCCGCGCGCCAGTCCAGCGCCGTGATATTGAAATAAAAAAATATTAAGCATTTTTAAAGTTAATGCTTTTGAGCTGAAATTTTGTACAGAGATTCTAGACCAGATACACTCTTCAACCCGTTTGTATTGATATACCCTTTCTGTAACACCCTGTATACTTCGTATAGGTGCATGGTTCTATTGTCATATGTTCAGGATCTAATGATGGGTTCCTGAACAAATCGAAGGAACTCTTCAAATATTGTATAGGCACACCTATAGCGAACGTTTTGAATTGAGTATTTTTTAGTTGTGGTAACAACTAAAAAGTGAAAAATAATAACTTTTTTACAAATAAAAAAAAGCAACCGATTTCCGAGCTTTAATTTCGGAAGTCGGTCTCTTTGGTTTTGTATTTTCAGTTTTTGCCACAGACTTCAGAATTTAAACTTATTTTTCACTTTGCAATGTTTTTTTGTCAGTCGTTTATTTTGTACAAAAGTTTTACTGTTTTATATCACACCTTTGCCGACTTACTTAAGTTTTTCTTATTTTCCATTGTGAAGAATAGGATTTCTTCGTTTCCCTGCCTAGTGGCATCCGGATGAGCTGGCTAGATTAGGTGATAGTAACGGTTCGTCGTACCGGCCCTTCTCATTATAATAGTGCAAATATTTTAGGAAATTCATTAAGGTTTTGTCTAAAGAAAATTGGATGTCAGCTATATATATACAGGGTGTCCTTGGAAGTATGGATCAAATCGAATAGGGGCGTGGGCAAGGTCATTTCCAAACTTTTTAACCCTGGGAATGTCGGTGAATTTTTTTACGGTTCAAAGGTTATGACCGATTTTTTTTTTTCAATAATTTCGCATAGTGCTCAAAGAAAATAATCATAAAAAAAATACTATCTAAAAAAAATAAATTGATAGCCCTGATAGTTTTTTTTAAAGATTTTTTTAAAACGATTCGATTTCTTTTCTTTCTTTTTTTTTCTTTTAGTTTTTTTTTTCTAAAACGTTTGGAAATGACCTTGACAAGGAGACTGGCCATTTGTACTTTAACAAAGGCAAATTACAGAAATATTAGTAGCATTGAATATTAAGACATACTATCGCGCATGTATCCCGAAGGGCTAAGCAAAGGTGCACCTATAGCACTCCCATAGTTCGCCAGTTATGTTTAAGTTAGGGGGCGAGCCTAGATAGGCTCGCCCCCTAACTTAAACAGAGATCAACAGAGATCTGCCTAGGGGCCTTCTCCACGAGCGAGAGAATCGCGGCAATATTATCGTCGTGACACGTATTTCTATACACTCTCTTAGAACGTGTCTCCACACGGCGATATCATTGCGGCGAAAATTTGATGGCACGAAGAAACTATCGCCGCGATTATCTCGCTCGTGGAGACGGCCCCAGACGTGAAATTTGTTTGTGAATATTTAGAATTAACCGACAGGCCAAGACGAAGATGGCGGGACGAGCTTGACTCCTACCGAAAGGACTGGCCGGCACTCGTAAAAGACTGAATTGTGTGGAAAAGGGAGAGGGAGGCTTTTGCCCTGCAGTGGAACAATACAGGCTAGTTAGATTAATTAGATTAGTTTACCGAAACCACAGATTAGTAATCTGTGCCGAAACTATTATTGAAGGTCCTGGATGAATATTGCCATATCTATAAAACGTCAAATATCCTAAAAAAATATGTGTTGTCCAGAAAAATATCGAAACGTAAATTTCTAATCTACTTTTCACGACACCCGAATCTTCAAGCGTTATTTTTCTCGAACTCCGAACTTATACATTATTTTAAATAATCATAACTTCATAAGTTACATCTAAATGATCTGTAAAATACCGCATTGCGTTGTACAAGAATATAAGAAAATGGCCCGGGCATAGTTCGATGGCGCAATTATAATAAATTTAGTACGAGCGTGTACGGTGGGTGGTTCAAGTTTAGTTTGGCTGCAAGAGACTTATATTGTACGGGCCCCTGGGGAACCACTGAGGTTAAATGTACAAACGACGACAGAGGTGCTGGACGGGAATATTTAAATTAAATGGCGTCGAAATTATAGTTCGTAAAGCTTTATAACATTAGACCATCGTGTGTTCCAAAATTTAACTGTGCGTAGTACTACAACTTGTAAATGAATCAATAGACGTTTTTATTTATTTGTTTAATACTTCAAGCACATAAACACATACAGTACATAGGCGGACTTAATGCCATAGGAATTTTCTACCAGTCAATCTTTGGGTGATGCAGAGACAATCAGTGGTGGTGCAATCATGAAAATTGAGGAATAAAAAATATTTTAAATGTTTTTATTATAATAGGTTCATGTTTGACAAAACGGTCGATCTTGTGAACTATCATTGTAGGATAATTTATTTAGGTAGGTATATTTAAGTATATTAATCATTTTATTTAGGTTAGGATATTAGAATAGAATAGAATAGAATACTCTTTATTATGTGCACCATAAATATTTACGGATATAAATGTAGAAATTTTACAAGGGGAAGAGCTTTTTTAGGGTTCCGTAGCCAAATGGCAAAAAACGGAACCCTTATGGATTCGTCATGTCTGTCTGTCTGTCTGTCTGTCCGTCCGTCCGTATGTCACAGCCACTTTTTTCCGAAACTATAATAACTATACTGTTGAAACTTGGTAAGTAGATGTATTCTGTGAACCGCAGTAAGATTTTCACACAAAAATAGAAAAAAAAACAATAAATTTTGGGGTTCCCCATACTTACAACTGAAACTCTAAAAATTGTTTTTCATCAAACCTGTACGTGTGGGGTATCTATGGATAGGTCTTCAAAAATGATATTGAGGTTTCTAATATCATTTTTTTCTGAACTGAATAGTTTGCGCGAGAGACACTTCCAAAGTGGTAAAATGTGTGTCCCCCCCCCTCTAACTTCTAAAATAAGAGAATGATAAAATTAAAAAAATATATATAATGTACATTACCATGTAAACTTCCACCGAAAATTGGTTTGAACGAGATCTAGTAAGTAGTTTTTTTTTAATACGTCATAAATCGAAAACCGCAATTTACCTTTCACAAAGTTACAACGAACTACAAGAACTTTTATATTATGTTACTTGCTGCTACGGAACCCTTCATGGGCGAGTCCGACTCGCACTTGGCCGGTTTTTTATTGGTTAGGATATTAGTTAGATTAGAATTGGATAGTATCGAATTTTTTCTTTATGTACACCATAAATATTCAGATATACTTAAATATAGAAATTTTATAAGACACATACATTACATTACACACACATACACACACATTACATTAAATTTGCATTGAAATAATTTCTAGTTTGATTTAGTATAAGAAGTTTATCCAATGTACGCAGGATGGTAGAGGAGTAATAGTGTTCTGTAGGCAGGAACATCGACACGCGTGTAACCATGAAAGCATTATATAAAACGAAAAATTTCAACGTAAGGTTTTCCAGAATCATATACTGAACCCATGGTAACAGGTTGCGTATTGACGTCCCTGACACACTTGTATCCGTTTTAAAAAAAAACTTAAAAAAATACATTTCATTGTAGGGACATACGTCATAAAAGTAGAAACGAAAAATTTATGATATCCATACTTCTATACTAATATTATAAATTCGAAAGTAACTCTGTCTGTCTGTCTGTATGTTCCCTTTTCACGCCTAAACCACTGAACCGGTTTAGATGAAAGGTATAGATATAGTTTGAGTCCCGGGGAAGGACATAGGATAGTTTTATCCCGATATTCCCACGGGATCGAGTCTTATGCGGGTGAAACCGCGGGGCGCAGCTAGTTTTCCTATAAATTATGAATACACTCTCCGGGCATCTGTTAGCCTGTCTCATTGTATGTCATTCAATCTTTCCAACATACGTTCCTGAAGGCCAATTCCCGTAATTAAAACCGTTCAAAATCTAGTCGCAATTTCATCTCGGCGACAATCACTGTCAAAAATTTAGGGAAATTAGAGGTATTTTTGACAGATTGAGACAGATCTGAGGGGCAATTCTCGTAATTTCAAGAACGTTAACAGTCTGATCTCAGTCTCGATCTGTCAAAAATACATGTAATTTCCCTACATTTTGACAAGTTTTTGACATTTGTTTGTCGCCGAGATGAGACTGCGACTGGATTTTGAACGTTCGTAAAATTACGAGAAATGCCCCTCTGGTGTCATGTTTCTGTCTGGTTTCAGCTGTATGTTCTGTTACGGACGTTGGTGATAGCGCCAAACTAGTAGCCGAATTCTGGGCAGAGTCCACTTAGATTGCTATCGACATGCTAAGAAGAAAAAGCTGTGTTGTCTGTCAGTCAGTCACTGAGCTATGTTTTAAGGTAAAGCCTAACACTTCTGTCCTCGCTAGTCCGCCTCCGTTCAACTTAAATTAACCCGGCGTATATCAGGTCTTCCGTTAATCTGACATCTACATATGTTGTTGAAACGAAGAAATCGTCTTCTGTCCCTCTCTAGAGCCATTTATCCTTGTCTGACTTAGATATATCAGATGGGAGTAGAAGTAATTCGAGTCGTTCTCAAACTGAACGACTTTTACAGCACTTTAGAGATGGTTGGGTTTTGGCTTGAAATTAGAGCATTTTGTTTTGAATTTAGTATTACCTGAAGACTTTATGGGATTGGTGACATAAATATGTTAACTAGAGACCTGCGGTTTTTACAACTTGAGAAAACATATTTATACACCGTGTTCTTTACGATATCAATAAACTTTGTCAAAGGCTTCTATAGCTTTTACAAATTAAATCTAACAAAGAAAGTAGTACTTAAAAAGGCTTCGTTACAAAGATATTTGCAATTTCATTTAGTGAAATTTAATTGAGCATGCAGTAAGAAAGGGTCTTAACTCAGTTTTGACAAGTTGCAGCCCGCCAAATCTTATGAATGAAAATACGTCATCGGTGCCAATTCGGATAAAGAGGCATATCTATAGGGCGATTTACGTCAAGGTATTTAGTTTATATGGACATTAACAAAAAATAAAAAATAATAATTCATTAATGTGTCCATAATGAAAAATGCTTATTTCCATGGTCTGAACTTCTGATCGAAGTTTATGTATATCGTCCGGTACACGTATACACGGTGTATATGTGAGTTTAATATTATTCACATAAACCTTTCGGAATAAATTCCCAAAATGATAGTGAAAACCGCATCAAAATCCGTTGTGTTGTTTAGTAGAAAAACGCGGTCACACAGACGGACACGAAAAGAGACTTGAATTTACAAAACTTATGTAGGGTATGTGTAGAAGAAAGATTCAATGGGTAACAGGCTCTTAAGCGAAATCCTCTTGGGTTCTCTTTAGATAAGAGGACAATAATTTAGGATTGTCAAGAAACCGGACCTAGTGCCAACAGTTTCAAGAGCAAATTTTCCTTTATTTTTTTACGTGAACATCAAGGATGTCTCATTATTTGAAACACCAATAGATATAAGACATATGGGACTTCATTTCATCATTCTAAATATCACAAGTAATAATTAATGTTACCTGTAATAATAGTTAACTACTAGCTAGGCTACTACAATCTGTCAAGCTTCTTTAATATATTTTCAACTTTATCGCAAAAGCATAAGGTTCAAGGTTGATTGGGAAGATTTGACAGTTTCGGGTAGCTTGATGTGCTGGCGTCTGTACTTTCTGAGTGTATCTTGGACATTACGGTGAACGAAAACGTCGTGATGAAACCAGTACCTTATATGCGTAACACGGTATCAATGATAATCTGAGGGTTTTGAAGAATATTCCTAATCCATTGCTTCATAGTTTTGAAATGTTTGTCTGCATAGCAACGGAAAAAACACATTGGACGTGGCTGAACTGTCAAAATGATAGAAATTGCGATCAATTGTCATTTTATGTCTGTTACGTAATTACCCCGCTGGACTAGAAGAAGATGAAGAGAAGGATATAAGTATACTATGTCCCTATATTTTTCTTTTTGCACGAATAGTTGTCTTTGTACACTAAGCCTCTGTTGACAGCGGCAATTTTGAGCATTTTGTGAGGGTTCTAGTGCTCATAAAAATAATGTATCATCAAAAAGGAAAACATAGGGACACAGTATATATCCTTCTTATTCTGTTTATGAAATATCTTTTAAATTGGTCCAATATTGGAGGAGAAAATAGGCGAGAGCCAAACCTCGAATTATGACTTTTTAGATAGGCTTTTTCAAAAAGTCTCTCCAACCGCATTTTCTCTTAAACAAGCGTGGTCATCAATGCTCATACCTTCTCTGTTTGAAAAAAAGCCTTTGCCTTGCAGTGGGACAATAATATGCTAGTATTATTGAAGTAAAAACTTCCTTAGACGCGTTGGGCCTTTTTGAGATGGGAAAAAAAACATTTAATTCGCGCCACTGTTACCGTAACCGACACCGCTTCGGCTGTCTTAGGGATGTACTCGGTTTTAATGTATATCCGACATGTCAGTGAGTGATGGCAAAGTATTCTGTTTCGTTTAGGCTCAGAATGTCCCTTTCCCAAAATGTCCCTCGGTTACAAAATGTCCCTTTCCCGAAATGTCCCCTTCCCATAATGTCCATTTCCCAAAACGTCCCTTTCCCGAAACGTCAATTTCCCAAAATGCCCCCTTCCCTAAATGTCCCTTTCCCGAAATGACCCTTTCTCAAAATGTCCCTTTCCTACGACGCTACGCGTTTAAACTAGGAATATTTAAAGTAATAAAAAACAATAATAAAATTAATATACATAATTTGTGTATTGTTTTCACTTCTGTCGGCACTCCCGGAGTTGTGTGGTATAAAGTACCATGTTATGATACCAAGTTAGATGCCACTTAAAAAATATCCCAATACATTTACAAAATGTGCTGAAGAAGAAAAAGAAAAATCGGGAAAATATTGTTCACGGCCAGATCAGCGTAAAATATACTCAGTATAACCCGCGTTACCAACGTAAATCCATTACCAACGCCAGCTGATCGGCACCTTCCATTTTGCACGGCACATGTCATAAATTCTACATTATTATAGACACCAACTTTTCAAGTAAACAGTGCCCTATTGTTCGCTAATTCGTTTGAGTGTGGTGCAATTTAAAAGCAAAAAGCGTTTTCTTACTGATTCACGTATTCTTCTGTCGCATTTAGTTTTCCAAAATTCCTGGTACTGTTCCCGTTGCTAGGACACAGTCCTCTGTGAGGGAGTGGAAAAAAATCCATCACGTGGGCCTAGTGCGGATTGGCGGATGTCACATGTCTTCGAATTTTTGGTTCTAGAACATGCCGGTTTCTTCACAATGTTTTCCTTCACCGTTTTGAGAGCAGTGGTGATAAAATTAAATACACAAAGTAAAGTGCCTGCCTGGGTTAGAACTCATGACCTAAAAACTCGAAAGCCGGAGATGATACCACTGCCACTGGGCCACCACTGCTCTACCAGTTAGGAAGGACGGTAAAAGGGCTTGCCAAGAAACAAGTCTTGCGTAAAGGCTCTTTTAATGTACTACAATGACTTTTGTGAGACGTTTCTGTCTTATTTATTTATATAACAATTGTTTTCTGCACTTACAGTATCCACTAAAACGTGCAGCAAGCCAACAAAATAACATTTTGCTAAAAAAATGCAAATATTAAACAAAGATTTACTCTTTACTACGACCGACTTACTCATTTGATTTACATACAGACGACGCCGATAACGCGATATTTTTCTTTTCAAGCACAGCAAACCCCATAGGATGCATATCCAGTAGGCTCTTAAATCCTTACCTATCCTCCGGGCACGTCTTCCCTACCATTACCGCGCCCCCCGGTCTATTCCTTGATATACAATGGTCGCTGTAGCACCATGAACATGAGGATACAGGAGCTAGTGCGAATCTTGGGGTTCATTTGATTAATCGAGTCTGGTTTAACCACGCTGGGGTCGGTGCAATTTATTAATTCACTCATTCAAGCACACTAAACCACATAGTTAACAAATCTACATACCTGCAAAGGGCATGTGATATTGAACAGAATCAGTAGTTTCTTGGATATCTTGTTTTCAAATCGATACTACTTGTAACTTGGACCACTCGATACATATCGCCGAGTCAGCCGCGTGAGCAGTCTCGCGGCTGGGTGTGCCGGCAAATTCCGGGAAAATTCCCGGGCAATCAGACACAACGTCCCCCTAGAGGGAGCAGCACTAGTGTGCCCACAATCACATGCATATTTTAACAGTATCTGATTTGAAAGCACTTTGAAAAATTATTCCGTACTGAAATAGAAATCTTTTGATGTTGTTTAAAGTGGATAAGTTTTTGATTTTGTTATTTTCTTTTGTGCATCTGTTAACCAATAAGGGCAGGGGATTGAAATGACAAATGATTTTATTTCGGGGTTAAATATCACCAAAAAAAATATATTTAACACCAAAAAATTAAGTCTAAAATTACGATAGTTCTAGCTGGGTCGGACCCCGAGGTTAGGTTTGGTTAGGTTACTTTAAACCCTTTACACAGAAATAGGAGACATAGGATGCAAGAGCGAGCAAATTTTATTGTAAAATACCTTTACCTAGGTATTTTACAATAAAATGGAGTTTTAATTTTGGTGATCATTTACTATTTTTGGCAGTAAAAAGTGTTTTTTTGATGTTAAGCCTAAACACACACAACACACATACATAAACAAAAAAAAAAAAAACAAACATTGTAAACATTTCTGTAAGTAGGTTTGCACAAACACTTTTACACGTCATTCATATTTAAAAAATTGCGGTAACACGTAACCACAGTAAATATAACGTAACACACTATCAGTAGCAATGGCTTTCATTTTGACAGTTTAACAACATTCATTGCGTTGTTTACGTTGCTGAGCAGACAAATTTTTCGAACATATGAAGCAATGGATTAGCAATATCCTTCAAAATGATTCAGATTGCGATTGATAGTGTGTTACGCAATGAGGATGAAGGTCGGCGTTTTCTATCTGACTAGTCTGAGAACAAAGGCCGAAACAAACTCAGAGGCTGACCTCGAACTATACCTAACTGTCCTGACGATTTATTCTGATCCCCTGAACCCCCCCTCCACCAACCCCGCAATCCCCTGCTTGTTTTTCTTCTGTTTTAATCTCTGTCTTATCCAATTTATATAGGTTTTGTTGACAGGTAAGTACAGTCAAGAGGAAATAAACGTTTCATTTCATGTTTTACAAAATTAAATAACATTTTTTTTTTTTAATGTCCCATGTTCGATGGGATTGAGGCCACGGCAATACCCGGATGTTTTCGATTAGGACAGTTCATACTGTCAGTCAAGAGCCCTTTTTCGGCTTCCAGTCTAACCGGATGCAGCAGAATACCAGTATTTTACATGGAGCGACTGCCTATCTGACCTCCACAACCCAGTTACTAGATAATACGATACCCCACGGTAAGACTGGTTGTCAGACTTTCGGGCTTCTGACGACCCATAACGACTGTCAAAGTTCCACGAATGACAGCCGGGACCAACGGCTTAACATGCTTTCCAAGGCACGGAGGGGTCTCGCGGTATGTAAAGATGGTCACCCATCCACAGACCAACCGCGGCAAGCGTGGCTTAACTTGATCGATCGACCTGTGCGGCTGTTATTATTTACCAACGGGCCCCTCGGATAGTACGCGAGAAAGGCACTTTTGACGTTCAAAAGTGCCTTTTATGTGCCTATTTGAAATAAATGCTTTGACTTTTACTTTACGCCTAAAGAATTTTCATTTAAAAACTATGTCCTAAGTAACTAAGACATCATAGCGACACTACAGCGAAGCAAAGCATCTGTTTCACACTAGTAGATCTAGCGCTGCACTATTTTACTTCAGGCTTCGATAAGGTACCTATTTTAAACGGATCATACGGGTGATTCCGCACTTTGAATCTCAAATACTTTTCGTGTCGTATGTAGTGCTAGTATTTATTCTTCTTATGCCAGATAAATTGCCAGATGTAATGAAAAATGATACAATTAAAACCTTTAAAAAGAAATTAGTGGCCTTCCTAATAGAAAGATGTTATTATTCGATTAATGATTTTTTAATTGACAACTTTTTAATCAGCAATGTGTATAATAAATATAATTAACATTATTTGAACATATGGACCTAATATAAATTTTTATTTTTAATTCTAAAGTAACATTTTAATTAGACATTTTTTCAATATTAATTATTATGAATGTGTGTATAATTGTAATAATTCTAATTGTGACATTTTAATTTGTAATTTTATTTTTAATTTCTTAACAATTTTTATAAATTTTGCGTGCCTATTTCCAGGCAGAGTGTACATGGCTCACTCTTATCTACTCCACCTGTATTGTAATGTACCTACATTCGTTGCAAATAAATGATTTGATTGATTGATTGATTGATATGATATTGTTTCGTCTTATTCTTTTCGCGAATAAGCAGGAACTGCATGAGATCATGAAGTATTATAAAGTAAGAGAAAGTGAGCAAGATGGTAAGAGCAATGGTAGCCCAGTGCCATAGGTACAGTCAACAAAAGAGATAAGCATGCAGGATCGTCGGATATAGTTGAAGTTTAGTAAGAAACCTTTGGATGTTGTCGACTGAAATTTAAGTTGACAAATGAGCTGTTTGTTTTCTTTTAATAAAACTAGCTTCTGCCCGCGACTTCGTCCGCGTAAAATTTCACCCTCCCCCTATTCACCCTCTTAGGGGTAGAATTTCGAAAAACCCTTTCTTAGTGGGTACCTACTTTTCACAAAGAACACAACCTCCAAATTTCACGTCTCTTGGACCAGCGGTTGAAGCTGTGCGTTGATACATCAGTCAGTCAGTCAGGACTTTGAATTTTATATGTATAGATAAAATTTTATTCGGAAACATCCAACGGTTTCTTACTAAACTTCAACTATATCTGACGATCCTGCATACTTATCTCATTTGTTGGACTGTACCTATTCTTAAAGGTTGCTTAGAAAAGCTGCATTTTCTGTACTCATAACGATAAAACTTTTACCACCCAGAGAACTTCGACAAGTGACAATCGCTTTTGAAGCATTTCGTATTTTTATTAGAACCAACAACAGGATTGCTATACGTTTTTTGGTAGGGGATTGGTATCCAATATACAGTTTTTACTTTTCCATATGTTTTTCCATCATTATTATCGCTGATAAAATATCTCTTTGTCTAGGCCATAGATATCCGAGTCTAGGTCCTCTTGACAGAACACACAGAACAAACAAGGACATCGAACCCAAAAAAAAAAAACACAAAAAGATTCTCTCCGGCGGGGAATCGAACCCCGGTCTCCCGCGTGACAGGCGGGGATACTTACCACTATACTACCGAAGATGTGAAGGAAATAGTAAAATAGTGGAGTAATAGCCACGAATATAGTATTATTGTCAAAATAATAAGTTTAAAGTTAAATAAGTTAGTCAGAATTACGTCAGTCATACGTTTTATGATTCCTCCTATACGTTGCAACTGCAAGTTGGTCGACTATTACTCGTAAACTTGTAAAGCCTACTTAGCTATGATAGTTTTCCTTTTAATTTCGTTATATATACTACTGCCGTGAATTTTTTCACATACTCAAAAGCAACCATTTAGCTGGCAGGGGGGGGGGGGGGAGGACACTTGACTCTAACAAAAAATTGCACTTTAAAGCTTAATATTTCACAAACGGATCCCTGAATCGAAAAATGGCATTTACAAACCCGCAATATATTTAAAAAACCTATCCAACGATATCCCACATCATGAGGTAGACAAGAAAAAAAAACATCCCCACTTTACGTGTATGTATATCCATGTGATTAGGTAATATGTATATCCATGCCAAATTATAGCTTTCTAGTAATAAAAGTCTCTAAGCTGCAGACGGACGGACGGACGGACAGACGGACACAGCGAAACTATAAGGGTTCCTTGTTTACTACGGAACCCTAAAAAACGGGGTTAATAGGCGATGAAAGTTTGTATGGAAGTTCGTCATTATTGCCGCAGGACAATTCTGACAGGTACACGGCTTGTAATCCATCCACTTTTGGACAAACAAGCGATCCCATTTCAAAATACTCAACCGCTTTAATTTTATGTCCAATTAAAAACCGGATGAGTTCAAGATAAAAGCATTAACGTTGGATTCGCTATTATTACACATTAAATAGAGCCGAGGTTGGCATTACGCCAATTTCCAACAATAACTTGAACAAACCTTTCTTAGTTCAATGTAGGTTTTCTAGAGCAAAAATGGCTATGAATTTACGTAGTTTTCAAGTAAAATGAAACAAAATAACTGTCTATCGTCTTGCTGTATTAGTTATATATCATAATCAGCCTATAATGTTCCCACTGCTGGGAAATATGCCTTCTCTGTGTAAGAGGGAGTTGGCCGTAATCCACCACGCGGTCCCAGTGCGGGTTGGTAGATGTCACATTTTTTTTTGGTTCTAGGACATGCCGGTATCGTCACGATGGTTCTGTCTTACTTTTTTCATTTTGCTCGACTCCTAAGAGTCCTAGCGTGATGTTAAATAGCCTATAGCCTTTCTCAAGAATTGAGGTATCAAATGCAAAAAGATTTTTTCAAATCAGACTGGTAGTTCCAGATTAGCGCGTTCAAACAAAAGCTTTATTATTATTACAACTGAAATAATAAATGACTTTTACTAAAACCGAAAGATTTTTATTTATTACTTTAAGTCCTCGATATGACTTTAAACTGTCGTGCATTGTAGGCTATGGGATAAATACACCCAAATAGGCTCGGATGGAACAGTCGATATTAGTGCAGATATCAACTCAGGGCGGCGGCTGATGAACATCTAGCACGTCAAAGGCGGCGCCCACGGACCCAGTCAGGCGGTCCACTGTACACCCACCAACTCGCACTAGACAAGCGCGGTGGGTTAGTTTGTCTAAACCCCTACTCTCTCATGAGAGAGTAGGGAGGCCTTTGCCCTGCAGTGGGACGTCACAGGCTAATAATAAATAAATAGGTACTTTAATTGCTGTTTTAAAAATGAATAATATTTTTTATGGGCTAATTCGTCCATCTTTAAATTAAATTTTAATTGAGCCAGGGAAATATGTTTTACGTAGTGTTTACTCACATCCGTTTCTCCGAATTTCAAAATTGTTTCGCGTCCAACTAAAAATTAATACAACTGGTTCTGGAAACAATGCTTGACCTGAGAATTTAATCTAGGTCCCGCCGCTTGACAACCGCTGTAGCAACCACTGGAGCGGAGAAATTTAAAATTTGTGTTTGTGGCACGGGGGGCGCAGTGGTGAAGGTATAAGGTTTTTCGCTATGAGTTGCGGAATTGATTCCTACTTACGGTACCTACTGGACAAAATCATCATCTTACTTTTTTTTTGTGTGGGAAATTATCAAATAACTTCTTCAGCTCTGGGCGGAGCGAGAGGGCGTGTCAGACTTTTACTGACTAAAAGCCACCCGTGTTCCTTCAGTTGCCTGTGCCAGGGGCCACGGCATCTCTTTCGAACAACCCGCGATCATCATCTGCCTAGCCTTTTTCCAACTCTGTTGGATTCGGCTTCCAGTCTAACCGGATGCAGCTGAATTCCAGCATTTTACATGGAGCGACTGCCTATCTGACCCTTACTACCCAGTTACTGGGTAATACGATAACCCTTGGAAAGACTGGTTGTCAGACTTTCGGGCTTCTGATGACCCGTAACGACTGTCAAAGATCCATGAATGACAGCCGGGAACAACAGCTTTCCGAGGCACGGAGTGGTCTTGGTATGTAAAGATGGTCACCCATCCACGGACCAACCGCGGCAAGCGTTGCTTATCCCGATCGATCGACCAGTGCGGCTGTTATTACTTAGCCACAAGCCCCTCCTACGGGACAAAATATTAATATAGTTATGGGTTTCACTGAAAGTTAAATCACAATGGATGAATGGAGGCCCCACAATTCTTGCACGAGGTAGTGGGTTCAAATCCGGGCTAGTATCAATGTTACTTTTCAACTCATATATGTACTTTCTGAGTATATCGTGGTGTCTTGGATATATCTGACATCAGTAAAAGAATAATATCGTGAAGAGACCTGAGCCCTGATTCACAAGCATACGACAGGCTATCGTATCGAAAACCTGACATTTCGATAACCTGATTTGACTTTCCCTCAACAGCAAATAGCTGTTGGAAGAATAGCGGCGTCTATTTGATTTAAACTGACAAAATTTTCGGGTTTTGGACTTGTGAACAGCGTTGAGAAGACTCCTACGATAACAATGATTAATGTTCGATACGATACGGAAGCATATCGAGTGTTTGTGAATAAGGGGGCTGGACTTTAGTTAACTAGCTGCGCCCCGTGGTTTCATCCGCGTATATGTCGATCCCGTGGGACTATCGAGATAAAAAGTAGCCTATATGTTAATCCAGGGCGTCAGCTACCTCTATACAAAATTTTATCAAAATCGGTTCAGCCGTTTGAGCGTGAAGAAGTAACAAACATAAGCACTCACAAACTTTCGCCTTAATAATATTAAGTGTGATATAAATCTGAGATCACAACCCGTCTTGAGCAAGCGTGGTGATCAATGCTTGTGTCTTCTCTATGTGAGAAGAGGCCTTTGCCCAGCAGTGGGACAATAATAGGCTGATATTAAACATGCCTGTTTATTAAGGGGACTACAGGACCTAAACGCAAAATACGTAAGTTTTACAAGCACTAAAAGTATATGATCGACTACAGTAAACAAAATCAGAAAAATATATGATACTAGCTGCGCCCCGCGGTTTCACCCGCATAAGTTTCGATCCCGTGGGAATATCGGGATAAAAACTATCCTATGTCCTTTCCCGGGACTCAAACTATCTCTATACCATATCTAAATCGGTTCAGTGGTTTAGGCGTGAAAAGGTAACATACAGACTGACAGACAGAGTTACTTTCGAATTTATAATATTAAGTATGGATGGATTAGTATGGATTCTTCAGGATATATGCTAGGTAGATAGTGTGTTGAAAACATAATACAACTAATTTGGTACGATAGAAAAAAATCATGAAGATACCTCTAAAAGCTTTCTTTTCACTATAAAAACCATACTAATATACATACAATCATTCTGATTTTTTGTCAGATTATTCTACAAGCAATATAATAAAGCACTAGTGTTTTATTTTTTTAGTCCAAACAATAGAATAGAATATTCTTTATTATGTACACCAATATTTTTTTTGTAAATAGATAATTGCTTCATATTTTGCAATAAATTACCAGGGTTGTGTCATCGCGCTTCTCTTTCTTTTCTATACAGTCCGACAAAGACCGCGCTTTAGGTTACGTAGTCCCCTTAATTTAAATATTGTTATTGTAAGCTATCTCGGGACATAGGTTTCGGAGGAAAAAGGGGACGCTCTTGCCCAGCAGTGGGACACAAAATAGGATAACAAATGAAAAACCTATCTCAACAGCAGCTAACAAAGTTTTCAGTTATTTGAGAAGGTACTTTTTGATTGTTATTTTAATTAAAATTTCATTAAATTTCTAAAATGATTTTTCAATCGAAACACTGAAGAATAACTAATAGCTCTGAAACTTTCATAGTGAGAACTTAACTTTGCCTATAGTTGACAGTTTCAGCTGAAGTTAATTAGTCGCATTTATATTTGATGAACGACTCGCTGAAGAGGTTTGCTAATCAATTGGGGGTATGCAGTATTCATTGTGTTGAACGAAAAGTATGTTTTATTTCTTAACTTACATAGGGTAACTGGTAATTTGTGACCGATACTTAAGAGGAAATGCGGTCGAAGAGACTTTTGAAAAAGCCTAGTGAAAAGTCATAATTCGAGTTTTGGCTCTCGCCTATTTCCTCCTCCAATACCTATTAGACCAATTAAAAAGATATTTCATAAACTGAATAAGAAGGATATATACTGTGTCCCTACGTTTTTCTTTTTTCATTAATAGCTGTCAAATTTGTATACTAGGCCTCTGTTGACAGCGGTTTAAATCGGCATTTTTTGAGGGTTGTAGTGCTTATAAAAATAACGTATCATCAAAAAGGAAAACATAGGGACATACAAGTAGTTAATATTTATTATACTGTAAAAAATCATGGCTTTATGGTAATAAACCAGAAAGACAACAGGCGAGAGCGTTTCTATGGAAAAAAGGACACCTGCATTTCCTCTTAAGCACATGATTGTACTCATTATAACAAACAAGTTTCCAAAGAAACTATATTTTTTTAAATTTACCACGCGCATGACCCCAATCACCCCATTAGAACCGCGCGCGCGGTCCGTACAGTTGTTAAATGAATGAAAAAGACTAATGCATGGTAAAAGTCGGAGTCAGGCGTAAAACAGCCTGCTGTGTTTCGTCGATGCGTGGGAGTTCCAGTGCCTTAGGCATCTTCTAGGCACGCTCGTTACATCATAGACCTCATCCATCGCTTTCCATCAAGCGTGATCGAGGTCAAGAGCGGGCCCAATCAACAATAATAATAAAAAATAACAGTGAAATAGTTTTGTTTGTAAAAAGGGATTTGTAACTAAATTAAATTACAGCTTGTGTGTGTATGTGTCATTATTCATTATGCAGGTATGTAACTACAAATTTACGGCTATCGGATTTTTTTTCTTTACTTGTGCTACATGACTTTGCTTCTTGCCAAATTTTATGATTCTATGTCAATGGGAAGTGCCCTATAGGTTTCGATTCCCTCGCGAGTGTCAAAATATGCGGCATAAACGCCCGTATCTTTTGATTGCCTTAATTTAGAAGTTAGATTTTTTCACTGCTTCAAGGGATTGCAGCCCTGAATATTTGATATTAATTTCAACTTGGTAACTCCACGTTCCTGAGAAAAAAGGTCTTGACAGACGGACAACGAAGTGATCGTTTATGGGTTCCGTTTTTCCTTTTGAGGTACGTAACTCTAAAAAAGTCAGAAAGGTCCTATTGTAAAATTTCTACATTTATATCTGTAATATTTATGGCGTACATAATATAATAATAACGAAATATATGGGATGCGATGCGATGGGACAGGCAAGAGCCGTTTCACGCGGACGAAGTCCCGGGCAGAAGCTAGTCATGTATAAAATTCTACCAATACCAAACCGTACGAAGGATTTCAATTTATTTCTTCAATATCAAAGCTTCCATCTCAGTTGTTCTCATCTGTGTAAAAACAAGAGGCCAATTAAACTAGATCTTTATCGTCGAAGATTTGTAGCGGGGGAGTCGACACGATGCTTAATTACGACTCCACTGTCTTACCAACTTTCTAAATAAAACTCTGATATTGGACTTTTTCCGTTCGAACTTTTTGGTGCCCTGAATTTGAACTACGAAAAAAAAAAGTTTTGGTGTGAATTTAATTTTGGAACGCTTGATTTCGTAGTGGGATACTTATTTGAAGTCTTGCGTTCGATTTGCAGATCCGGAAAATTGGTATTGGATTTTGTATACAGAAATTCTAATCTGAAACATTGATTTTGGTATTGTACACGGTGGAAGCAAGGTTATGTTATATTGTGGGCTAAAAATAACACAAAGAATGACTGAAATCGATCCATTCATATATCCTGAGCGAACTAACTAGGGGCTTATGGCTAAGTAATAACAGCCGCACGGGTTGATCGATCAGGTTAAACTACGCTTGCCGCGGTTGGTCCGCGGATGGGTGACCATCTTTACATACCAAGATCCCTTTGTGTCTCGGAAAGCACGTTAAGCCGTTGGTCCCGGCTGTCGCTCGTGGATCTTTGGCAGTCGTTACGAGTCGTCAGAAGCCCGAAATTCTGACAACCAGTCTTACTAAGGGGTGTCGTATTACCCAGTAACTGGGTTGTGGAGGTCCGATAGGCAGTCGCTCCATGGAAAACGACCCCAACATAGTTGGGAAAAGGCTAGACAGATGATTGTTCTGAGCAAACTACATTACAGAAGTACGCTCATAAACGTTATAAAACTTTTGTCAACATTTAACCCAGCATCGCCAGTTGCACCCATTTATCACCGAAGCAACTGTTATGAAACAGAAACAAATTACATTCCCGTCTGATAAACTACTTTCCACCTCAAACCATAGACAAACGTGAACTCTATACTTTTCTTTGACTAACCAAAAGCAAACGAATAACGGTGCACTATGAACGAACAGATTTTAATTGAAAATGTTCTACAGCAAAACTTCTGGGCGTGATAGATAAAATGAAATTCTAATTTAACGGATTGAATGAACGAACATACGGGTTGTATCCATAATATCTACATCCACTAGTACTACGAGTACCTATACTTATACAGGGTCCCATTAAAATAGATGGACAAATTTTAACACAGCGCTCAGTATGTCTAACCAAAGATATCTAAGCAAAAAAAACACTGATTAAAGTGGTTTTATTTTGACCTAAAATAATAAATTGCCGGCACATTAGTGTATTTTCGTTAGCTGATTATTTTTCTTGTAAAGTATCTAATGTGATTTTCTTCTATACTTATTTTTTTACCATCCTTATTTTGGTGGTCTGAATGATTTCTAAAAGTTTGTCCATCTATTTTAATGGGACCTTACTAGCTTCTGCACGCGTCTTCGTAAGCATGAAATTTCGGCCCTCGACCCATCGCGTCACATCGCATCGCCCGCCCGCGGTATTACCTACTTGGTATTCGCTTTGCTTTTTTTTCTCTCTTAAGGTTTCTAAGGGTCATGTCGTGATGTTAGATAATCTAAAACCTTCCTCAAGACTTGGGCTATCAAATGCAAAAATATTTTTTCAAATCCGACTGGTAGCTCCAGAGATTAGTGCGCTCAAACAAACAAACAAAAAACTAATTCTTCAGTTTTATTATTAGTAGAGATAGATAGAATATAGATATATGTAGATAGTTACTTATATTAATATATAGAAATCACGTGTCACTATGTCCGTTATTCAACTTTATTGAAAAAGTAATAAAAATGTTTGAAGTTGTAGCGTAACTGCACTTTATTGTGTAGGAATTAAAGTTACTTTTCCATAAACCTATATTTGTTTACATTTTTGGCAATTGACAACATTTCATATTTTTAACCTGCATGTATTATTACGTAATATAAAAGTAAATTCAAATTTAGGGCACCCATATTTTTCCGTTTTTTGAAATTATGTACTTTTTGCATTCATAATTTTAACTTTGAAATTCGGTGTATTCTAAAAAGACGTAAGTGCCAGATGACGGTAGAATGGCGATATTACCTTTGCTTTATTGTGACCCGTCAAAAAATCTGTTAGATGTCACTTGTCTCAGTCGTTGTTTTGGTTCCTTCATTGGCGTATATTTTTCATTGGGATCCATTTTATTGGCGAAATATCAATCAAAAATTGATAATATTAACAGTAAGCAGCGTGTCGAGTTGATAGGAAAAAATATTGTTGAATTCAATTCAGTTTTTAGTTGTTTTCTAGTTACACTTCTTAGGTGACATTGACATGTCTTGTTTGATGTAATGTTTTCAATCAAAGACATTGGAATGCGCAAAGGTAACTACCTCATTCCGCCGTTTATGTGACGTCATCACATGTTTTTAGATTTTTATTTTTTTTCTCAGAAATTTAGAAATAAAAAAATAAAATAAAAATATATTTTAACTCAGGATACGAAAATAAAGAAATATTATTTTTGTTTTAAGGTCGTGTCAGGTTTGAAATGTTGTCAATTAAAGTCGCGAATGCATTATACGCTTATCTCCGAAACTACCAACCGATTTCAATAAAATTTTGTGAATGTGTATGGTGGTTCCAGCTTAAAAGTTAGTTTTGGACCCGACAGGTGGTGCTGTTGTCGAGACGAGAGCAACCGAGCGAAGCAGGGTCGGGTCGCTAGTAATATTATAAACGCGAAAGTTACTGTGTGTCATCATTTAACGCCTTTAAGGTTGATAGGATTTCGATAAAATTTGGCACACGTAGACCATGTTAGATTAGTTTATTTATTGAGGGATAATAAACAGCTACAATATAAAATATGACATGTTGTAAAAATAATATAAAATATGACATGTTGTAAAAATAATATAAGGAGTGTTAACAATATTATGGCTCACTACACTACATAATCCGCATATTACAAACAATATTTAATTATATTGCTTTATATACCTAGCTATTATTTTTATGTGTTCAAATAGATACGAAACCCTAATAACCAATGTTATTAAAAATGTTTTAGTTTTAATTTTAAAAAATTACATACAAGTTACATTTAACTTGTTTAAATATTTGTATGCCAGACCATGGCGGAACATGTAAGATCAACACGTTATTTATAAGACCTTAATGTACCATGTTTTAAAGCAAATAAATATATTCTATTCTATTCTATTCTATTCTATAATAAAAATGGTAATAAGTGCCACTAAATGAGCAATAAAAGTAATGAATAATTATTACATAATAATAATATAATAATTATTACAGTAGGTTAGGATACATAAGATACTTTTTATCCCGGTATTACAGTCAGGGAAAATATTGGTTAACCAAATTGACACACAACATAACTTTTCCGTGTTTATAGCCATTACATACAACGGCCAAAGAATGACAGATGCGATTTAAATATACGGACAATTTAAGTTGAATTTTATGTAAACTGTACTCGAAACTTACTTTCGAATACAGTTTACATAAAATTCAACTTCATCAATGAAGTTGAATTGGCAAAATAAAAGCAGTAGGTAGTCAATTTGCTTTACAATAAATATCCCTGAATTTATGTTCCCGTAGGATAATTTCCGACCTCTGCTGCAAAGTCGCAAGTAAAAGCTAGTCCGCTGTAATTTGGCGGAGTGTCGAAATTTTGCTGATCCGAAAGATTCTCGAAGATTTCGAGTATTGTAGCAACGTGGTAGGTAGGTAAGTACTGTAGATACTGCAATCGGGTAGATGGAACCAGATACTGTCTATAATAACAATCCTTTTTCAATTCAACTTCGGTTTTCCAGCACGCGAGCGTGTACCCTCCTAATCGAGTTTTTACGGTTGCCAAGGCTTGCTTTGTTTTGCTGTGGTTCTTATTATTTGTTTGTTTTTAGAAGTTATGTGAAGTGTGGTCATATTTTACGGTTTATCGTGACGTTTCCGTATTTGAGTTATTGTTGGAAAGTTTATAATATGAAAATGCTTCTTTTCTGCCATTACTATACTGTCACATGGAAGTAACAGAATTTAGATATTTTTTTTTAAATAGGCGCCTTTTGGGTATTGTTCCTGTTGACAGCGATGCGGACGAATTTTTTGATCAAAAATCAATCAACTCATCGCAGTCCACTGCTGGACATAGGCCTCTCCCAGAATGCGCCACAGCACCCTGTCCTCCGCCTTCCGCATCCAGTCTACCCCAGCCAACTTCTTTAGGTCGTCCGTCCATCTAACTGGGGGGCGTCCCACACTACGTTTGCCGGTACGCGGTCTCCACTCCAGGACTCGTCTGCTCTACCGGCCATCGGTCCTTCGACAGACATTCTTCATTCAGACATTCTTTGATGCCCTATGATTATTTTACTTATTTTTTTATATAAATGTACATATTATTATATTTTATATGTTAGCTTATATTATGTATACAGGGTTATAGGAAAAACACCAGCAACCTCTTAAGAGGTCATTGTACTCATCATTATGAACAACTTTTACTATGGGACCAAACTTGAAATCGCGAAAAAAAAATCAGCTGTTCGCTACATTTTTGTTCGCATAACTCGTCAAAATGTAGGGAACAGCTGATTTTTTTTTTGCGATTTCAGGTTTGGTCTCATAGTAAAAGTTGTTCATAATGATGAGTACAATGACCTCTTAAGAGGTTGTTGGTGTTTTTCCAATAACCCTGTATATTTACTGAAATAAATAAAAATATAGTAACAGAATTGAATAGTATTTCATCATCATTTAATATTTTCATTTCAATTTATTTGGGGTCGGCGAAACATGTATTTTTCTTCCATACTTCTCTATTAGTTGTCATCTCGGTAGTCACCCCCTTTCTAACCATATCATCATTCACACAGTCCATCCATCGTTTCTTTGATCTTCCCCTACTCTTATAGCCATCGCCATTCATGTTCAAAAATTTTCTCACGACATTATTTCATTCTTTCGTATCACATGCCTTTAATGTATTAACGGGTTTTCACCACTATCGAATCGCTTGGACACCTTATCGAATCTTTTAATCGCAAAATCCTACTATCAGGAAACACCAACTGAGTGAAGCTAGTCGGAACTGTCAAAATCAACTGACAGATCCAACAATCGGTCATCGTTCAGTGTTCGACACAAACGTCAGATCACTTTTGCTCGAGACACCTTCGCGGAAGGGTGCATCACTGCCGTATCGTAAATATGACTTTTTTGTTACGTGTTATGACAGAAATCAATAACAGTTGTACTGTAGTTTTAGTTCCATTATTAAAATTATTTTTTAAAGAAAAATTGTTTGATTTGCTTTTACTACATTATAAGCAAATAAAACATTTCTATTTCGCCTTTTACCATATCCATACTAATATTATAAATTCGAAAGTAACTCTGTCTGTCTGCCTGTCTGTATGTTACCTTTTCACGCCTAAACCACTGAACGAAATTCGATAAAATTTAGCAGAGAGATAGATTGCATCCCGGGGAAGGACATATGATAATTTTTATACCGATATTCCCAAGGGATCAACACTTATGCGGGTGAAACCGCGGGGCGCAGCTAGTGACTATATGAATGGAGGCATGATACATAATTCCTTAAAAACTTTTTAACCCTACTGGTAGCGATAAACGGAACAAAAATCCAACTACCCCAACCAATGTGGATCAGTAGGGATATATGGAGCACAAGGTTCCATGTGTCCCTACCGGCAGCGATAATTGGAAAAAATCTCCAAGTATCCCTGCCAGTGGAGATACATCAGTAGGGATATATGGAACAGGGGGAAAACACAACGTTTTTCACATTCATATTCTGTTTCATTCAATCAGACAACTTGCATATTTGTCAGGAAACACAAAACGTTTTTTCATATTATTCTCTGTTTTATTCAGACAACTGAACAAGTTGCTAATTCATTTCGAAAGCAGACTCCTACAACACAGGTAATTTCGGACAGTTCGTAGGTCTGCTAAAATTACTGCTCTCACGTACTCTTACATTATCTAAATGCACATAATTTAGGAAGACTACGAAACTTTGCATTCGCATAGTAATCTTGGCATACTTTCGGTCTCAAAGGAACAGTTATTTTTAGCTAAAAGGTAAAAACCCACCTAACGATAAGTGGTCATTCTAAAGGGTGGTCCGTTACCGGAAAATGAGCGAAAAATGAGCTGTGCTGTGCTATGTTGGGTAGCGAGTTAAACGAAGTGATACAGACGCTTTTAAATCCGGTTCAGTTTTGCATTTATAATGTAACAGTGTGAGATTTTCAAGCTTTTTCCCACCGGGGTTTAACCTGGTATTTTGCTGAGTTATACCTGTGTCTGTTGGGTAGCGACATCAATAAAACTGATGCCGGATATCTGATGGATCTGGCACGGGATAGGAATGGTTGGCATACACGAAAAGAGGAGGTAAAAAAGAAGACAAAATATTTTTTAAGCTATTGCATAGCTTTTATCGCGGGCTTTGAGCGCGGCGACCGAATCAAGAAATTCCGTAACGAAAATAAACCTAACACCCCAATCCGACCGGCAGAGCGGTACGGCGTTGAAAGCCGTGCATCGTCTAACGTCGTTTCAGTTCGGCAGACTTCGGCACGGTGTTTGTGTGCGTGCGACTAGACGTATGCGTGTAGACTGTACGAAGCTCGCATAAGTTGATAATAAATGCTATGCAATAGCTTTACCGCGGCAATCTCCGAGTGCCACACGTATTTATTTTTGCTGATAGAAAAAATAAAAGCCTGCTTCTACTCGTTAGCAGTTCCGGTATTCCACGACAGAGTAGGTAATGACTGACAGCCGAGGACTGGGTGCCAGTCTTCTGATTTTGCTGACTGGCTAATATTTTTACCACGATATGAGTTATTCTTTTGCAAGTTCTTGCAGAAACGATAGTGGAAGAATTACAATCACGAGTAAAATACTATAACATTTACACAAAATACAAAAGTGATTTTCTCGTGAAATAACGATTGCAACTTTGCGAAAACACCTATTATGGCACCCAAAAATCAATCTAGCTAACCTTTTCCCAACTATGTATATATTGAGGTCGGCTTCCAGTCTAACCGGATGCAGCTGAATACCAGTACTTTAAATGGAGCGACTGTCCAACCCAGTTACTGGGAAATAGCAACCACGGTTTCGTAAAAACTATGTTCGTAATACCATAAGGTTTCTATCAAAACTTTATATGAGAATCTTTTAAATCTTGCGTAAATGTAACGTATTTATGCTCATGACTGTACAGTGTACACAAAATAATGACCTTAACCTCAGATAGCTCATCTTACTGTGTGACCTTGACTTATACAAAGACTAGCCGAGTTTCTCACATGTTGCCTTTAGCAGAGTACTTGCTTAAAAGGCCCTTTTACTTAGCAACGATTTCGTTACTAACTTTGTCCAAGATAGATGCATAATACATTTTTCTTGTGAGTTCCAGTTTAGGGCTCCGTTGATGTAAATTGGTGGAGGTGATTAATTGAGATACGTTTTTGTTCTGTTTTTGAGTAACTGAATTGTTTAGTATGCCTTGTAGACTTTAGATCTGTAGACCATTCTTATTTTATCAAGTACCTGGTACTTGTTGACAGGCCTTTTTTTTTTTTTTTTTTATGGATGGGAAATCATCAAATGACCCCTCCCGCTCTGGGTGGAGCGAAGGGAGTGTCAGACTCTTACTGACTAAAACCCATCCGTGTTCCTTCCTTAGCCCTTTATGTTCCGGGGTAGCGGTAACCCTTTCGGACAATCCCGCACCCCCGGCAGGCTTCGGCCCTGGCAGGCCCCTTCCTTTTTGCTGACATCCCTTTGAGGCTATCCTTTCCATACCTACTGTAATTTAAAACATTGTAAAAGGCTTTTACAACGTTGTGCATTGCAGGTAGGCATATAAGCAGTGCAGTGTAGTAAAATCTTCATACATTGTATGAAGATTTTGTTTTTTGTTAGGTATGATAATTTAGTGAGTTTCTTAATTATTACACACTAAAATGTAATTGTCAGGCTTATGTTGATATATCGAAGTAGGCACTGCTTATATGCAATGCACGCCATTGGTAAAAGCCAATTATTTTTAAAAGAGTAATCGTGGAGATTCTTATTGGCTACATAGGAAACGACCAATTGGAACCGTGCACCTAGCTTCTGATGTTTCATAAGTGCTCATGTAGGTTTATGTGAAATAAAATATTTTGATTTTTTGACTAGAATACTCTTTATTATGTACACCATATAAATTGCAAAAATAAATAGGTATAGAAATTTTACAGAGGGTGACACAATGGGCGGTCTTATCGCTAAGGGCGATCTTTTAAAGAAAACCATTAGATGGATTAAAAAGGGGAAGGAGAGACAAATACTGTAGGTAGTCTGTGGTGTATACCATTTACACAATAACAAATACATACATAAAATACATTATACTAATCTAAATACATAGTATTTAGCGTATTAGTAATAGTACTTCAGCATAATAATACTTTTAAGATATGTACTATGTGCAGCAATGATTGTATTTTTAAACTATTCTTAATGGCCCATAATATGTGTTATTTGATCCTATTTATGTTTTCTCTATCAGTAAATTTGTAATTCTTTTGAGAAATAAATATATTTAATCGTAATACAGCGTGTATAAGTCAAATCATATATTTATTTCAAATAGGTTCATAAAAGGTACTTTATTTACTTTAACAAAGACAACACTACTAACAAAAAGCATTAATTACAATTTACAAGCTAACACAAAAAAAAATATATATTTACAATTATATAACAAAAAAATAAAGAAAAAAAGGGATGAGCTCATTGGGCATCAACATATTCGTCCGCATCGCTGTCAATGGGATGCCCAAAAGGCTGGCAGCGTTACCACGTTGGATGGATGGCAATGCTGATTCTTTGAACTAAATATAGGCCAGCCCTCTTGTCACGTGAAGAGTCAACCAACCGCTTGGCGATGTCCCGAAATATTCGATGATCACTCGGACCCCAAGCCCTAATGATTCAACCCCAAAGGTACTTTTGAATGTCAAAAATTACAAAAAAAAAAAAATGATTGTAGTCGCTCCTTTCAATAGGTAGTTTCGCATGGAGAAGAATGAGCAAGAAACTCCACCGTTACTCTTTTAAATGTTTTACAATATTTTGTTTAAGAAAGGTGTGTACAGTTTTGTATGAGACAGCTGATAGTAATTTTTCGCGATTACTATGTTGGTCTCATGGAGAAAGTTGTTCAGTTTAATGGTCTATAACTCACCCTTGAATTTGACCACAAATTACTGATTGACCTCTAGAAAATTCTGTCTTGTCTGACTTGTCTTGACATGTCACTTTTATAATTTGTAACGTGACGATTATTATCGTGGACGTCCACGTCCATATCAATCAACTCAGCCTATCGCAGTCCACTGCTGGACATAGGCCTCTCCCAGACTGCGCCACAGCACCCTGTCCTCCGCCATCCGCATCCAGTTTACCCCAGCCACCTTCTTTAGGTCGTCCGTCCATCTAGCTGGGGGACGTCCCACACTACGCTTGCCGATACGCGGTCTCCACTCCAGGACTCGTCTGCTCCACCGGCCATCAGTCCTTCGACAGACATGGCCAGCCCACAGCCACTTCAGTTTGCTTACTCTGCAAGCTATGTCGGTAGCTCCGGTCCATAAAATGTATGGAAATACGTTATCGTGGAGGGCAAAAAAGCGTCTTCATATATAATATTTCCACACATTTTACTTCGACTTCTTGTGACGCCGTGGGCGTACACAATAATATCACTACGTTAAAAATTATAAAAGCGCACAATGGTGTCTCTTACACACTCCTTACTAAAGGATTATTTCGAAAATAACCATTCAAAATCTCCACAAACTCGAAATAGTTCTATTTAAAAATTTTAAACTTGGTGTTTACTCTACTTTCTTTTAGAGCAAAAGGTTTTAAAGTTTACAGCCAACATAAAACGGACTTATGAAAGTCACAAAATGTGGAATATGCGTGAACTGAGACTTTCCACAGACTCCAGACTATTTCGTGAAACTACATTTTTAGAGACAAAGTGGTTTTATGGACTTTTTCGGTTTAAGGCTTTATTTTCGGGAAATAGCTCTTTGAGGAAGGTTTTAATAGGCATAACAAAGAATACTGTTTCTGGGACAAATATACACTGATTTTCTGTATACAGCATAATCAGCGTATAATGTTCCCACTGCTGGGACACAGGCCTCCTCTCTTTGAGAGGGAGTGGGCCGTAATCCACCACGCGGGCCCAGTGCGGGTTGGTAGATGTCACATGTCTTCGAATTTTTGGTTCTAGGACATTGGGCCGGTTTCCTCACGATGTTTTCCACCACCGTTTTAAGAGCAGTGGTGATGAATTTTATTTACACAAACTAAAGTACCTGTCAGAGTTCGAACCCACGACCTACAACTCGTAAGTCGATCCGTTACCTCTGGGCCACCATTGCTCGATGTTGATCCCATGGAAAAAGCTCTTTAGATTTGTGATCTGTACGACGCCCTTAAATATGACCAAATCTTTCTGTAGGACATTGTATTTCTTTGTTAGACATTGCAACTGCCCCTGGTCGGTAATCTTTCAGCATCTTCGCTTTAAAAAGTTACTGTTTATATGTTCTCCAAATGGCTCCAGTATTGCATAATCTATACAAATAAATAAAATTGGAGTATCTGTTTGTAATACTAAAATAACCGCCTTTTACTAAATGCATATGGATGTATACACGGTACATATACCAAAATATATTTTTTATTAATTTATGTCTCTGTCTGTTTGTTCTGGCTAATCTCTGAAACGGCTGGGCCGATTTTGTCGGGACTTTCACTGGCAGATAGCTGATGTAATAAGGAGTAACTTAGGCTACTTTTATTTCAGAAAAAGAATTAGGGTTCCGCGCAAAAAAATTAAAACATTTTCCGTCATGCACGCGAACGAAGTCGCGGGCACAGCTAGTATGCAAATAAAGATAAAGCATAATAAATATATTTTCTTTATTATGCAAGTCATATCCAAGTATTATTGGCTCCATGTCATTTGTTGTCTTCACCCATCTTGCAGGGCAGTGGTGGCTCAGTCGTAACGCTCCCGACTTACTAGTTCGAACCCAGGCAAGCGCTTTACTTTGTGTAAATAATTTCATCACCACTGTTCTCAAACACGGTGAAGGAAAACATCTCGTGAGGAAACCGACATGTCCTAGAACATGCATGAACATGTGACATCTACCGAGTCGCACTGGGCCCGCGTGGTATACCTATTACAGCCCACTCCTTCTAGAAGAGAGACGGACTGTGTCCCAACAGTGGGAACATTACAGACGGATTATGCTACCCATCTTGCAGTAAGATGTCCTACATTACTTCTCTTTTACCTCAACCCATTAAATTCCGTTGCAACTACCGTAATTTCTTCAAATATTTACATTTTCTCCGATGTAAATGCAAGTCCTTTAATAGAATTATATCACATTTAGCGCTACGGAATGCTGCGCTCTTGAAACGAGTTGAGGCTCATTAAAATTTCACCCACTACCCATTTCACAGCGAGACTGAGGAGACGAATTATTAATTAATTGAAACAGTGGAAACCTATTTTTCTTACCTTCTTCCATCTCAGGTTCGAAGGAAAGTTTCGTATTCGAGAATAGTTTTTCGTAATTGTAGACCAATCAAGGAAAGGGCGTCTTCTTATTCTCTCGTTGAATATTTATATACTTATCTGTCGGCGTTGAGTAATAAAAACACCTAGAAAGGCGCACGTGTGCAACGTGACATCATCGTACCACTCTATGAGTCAGGCGAGGTGGGGGCGAGCTATTATAAGGCGGCGCGCTAGCCGGCTCGGGTCACTTGGACTGAAGCAGTCGCAGCGCCAACACCTCGAAATTGTGATACAGATCACACCTGAATCATAATTATAATTTATTGTTAAAGTTAATTTATTTATTTAATGAAGTGATTAGTTAATTTAGCCAGTTGTTTATTTGAAAGTGATTTTGATATAATAAATCAGTTATCAACTTCATATTGAAGTTTTCTTAACAATATGTCTGAAAATCAGTCAAGAATGGACCCTGATGACCTCATGAGTTACCGCCCGCCTTCACCAATTCTACAGCAAGTTTCGGGTCCATCCGAAATCAGAAGTGGGATGGACCTCGGGGCTTCTTCAGCTCCATCTGCTCGCATAGAAGAAGGTACCAATACCTTTGGCACCAACCAAGCCTTGTCGGCATTGGCCGGTATCATTGAAAATTTAACACGACAGCAGCAAGCAAGTATGCAGGCTAATCGTGAGTTTTTAGCTGGTCTGTTAAGTCAAACTGCGGCACCAGCAAAACGTCCAAGACTCAGTGAAATTTATATTGCATCCTTTGACCCTGATGGTGATGTACCAGTACGGGATTGGTGCGAGCACGTGGACAGAGCAAAGAATCACTGGCAAATGACCGATTATGAAGTATGTACAAAGATAGCTGGCTTACTGCAGGGTCGTGCTAAAACTCTTGGAGATACATGGTTAGTAAAGTCGCCAGTATGGTCAGACATGCGAGAAGCGTTAATACAAACTTTTGAACCGGAAGCACGATACTCAAACGATATAGTGAAGTTGCGAAGTTTTAAATTTGATATGGCACATCCAGCTGAATCCATTACCAGAGCTTGGAATCTCTGGAAACGTGTCATCAATGGTGACAAGGACAAGGATGCTGTAGAAGCCGTAATTGGCTGCGTAGACAATGAGTTCCTTCGATTACGCCTGTTGTCTAGTAAATGTTCCTCAGTTCCTGAATTAATTTCGGTGGCAGCTACAATCAAACAGCGAGAACCTCGACAGGGTGAACCACCTGCGAAACGACCAAGATTGAGAAACAATAGAGATGATACTATGCTTTGTTTTAAATGTGGGAAACCTGGACATATCCAAGCACATTGTGACAAAGGCAATGAGAAGACTCGGTCGGATGGACTTAAGCCGTTGTTGAGTACAACTAATTCCAACGAGTCCTTGAACCGCACCGAACGCCCAAAGCCCAAGTGTAATTACTGTGACAAAATTGGTCATATTGAGTCGAACTGCTTCAAGAAAATGGCAGATGAAGCTGAGAAGGTTAATTTGGCCAGAGAACAAGACGAAATATTAACACCGATGGCTGTTAATATTAATAGTCACAAATTTACGACATTCTATGATAGTGGTGCTGCACGTTCCTTAGTAAGACGTTCCATAAGTCAAAGTATCCCTGGAAAACGTGAAGATTGTGCGTTAATGCTAAAAGGCATTGGTAGTGAAAGTATCCCAATCCTGTCCTGCCAAAAAATCAACGTAACATGTGACATAAATGGCATTTTTGTGGAAGTTGCCTTTTACATTGTGGAAGACCACGAAACGCCCTGTGGTCTTTTGATAGGAGCCGAAATAGTGAAGGGTACAGGTTTGAGTGTACTTATTACCGAGAAGGGCGCTACCATGATGAGGCAGTCAACCATTTTAAATATCGATACATCCATCGACCCCTTCATCGATTTGGACACTGATTTGACTAATGCAGATGAAATATGCGAACTGAAAAAGGTATTACTTAAATATAATGAGACATTTGCTACTGGCATTCCAAAAAAACAAGTGACTACGGGAAGTTTGGAAATCCAGTTAAAGGATCCTACTAAAATAGTATCTAGAAGACCCTATCGAATGGCTCCAACTGAACGACAAAAATTAAAGGACATCATTAATGAGTTAATGGTTAACGGAATCATTAGAGAAAGTACATCGGAATTTGCCAGCCCTGTGATACTCGTTAAGAAAAAGAATGGGGATGATCGAATGTGCACCGACTATCGAGAGTTGAACAAAAATACTGTCTCCATCAAGTTTCCACTTCCAATCATTTCCGATCAGATCGACCGATTATCAGACGCCACCTATTTCATCAGTTTAGATATGGCGCAGGGTTTTTAGCAAATTCCAATTAAAAAAGAATCTGTGCCGAAAACTGCCTTTATTACACCCGATGGTCTATACGAATACATGAGAATGCCATTTGGGCTCATGAACGCGCCAGCTGTGTTTCAACGCGCAATAATAACTGCATTACGACCTCTATTAGATAATATCTTGGTCTATATGGATGATGTGTTGATAAAGTGTAAAACATTCACTGAAGGATTACAGATCTTGGACAAGGTTTTGGCAGCGTTAACCGAGGCCGGATTTACGGTAAACGCAAAGAAATGCTCTTTCTTCAAGATATCAATCGAGTATCTCGGAAATCTGATCACAAAAGGTACTGTTCGACCAAGTCCAAGGAAGGTTGAGGCTTTAGAAAAGTCTGCTGTACCCACAAACGTAAAACAGGTACGTCAATTTTGTGGCTTGGCTGGATACTTCAGACGCTTTATACCATCCTTCTCTGAACGTTTAATACCACTTTACAACTTAACAAAGAAGGACGCCAAATTTCAATGGACCGCAGAATGTGAAAGTGTCAGACTTGATATTATTCGTCGATTGACTTCAACACCAGTTCTAACTATTTTTCAAGAAGGACTTCCTATCGAACTCCACACAGACGCTAGTAGCTCTGGGTTGGGTGCCGTCCTCATTCAAATACAAGAAGGCCGGCAGCACGTGATTGCTTACATGAGTATGAGAACTACTGAACCTGAAAGCCACTACCACTCATACGAGCTGGAAACGCTTGCCGTGGTAAGGGCGATAAAACACTTTAGACAATATCTTTACGGCAGATCTTTTACAATCGTTACCGACTGCAACGCCATAAAATCGTCGTCTAGCAAACATGAACTCTTACCCAGGATCCATAGATGGTGGTCCTTTCTCCAAAACTACGACTTTAAGATAGAATATCGTCAAGGAAACCGAATGAAACATGCAGATTTCTTCAGCCGCAATCCTATAGCGTGCATTAACTTGGCGCAAAATGTTGACACGTGGTTAAAAATTGAGCAAAGGCGTGATGCAGAATTAGCCCAAATTATAAAAAAGTTGGAACAAAATGAAGAAATGAGTGAGTACCGCATGAGTAATCTTGTTTTGGAACACTGTCATGACGATAAAGAGCCTGGATGTAAAAAGTGGAAAAAAGTGGTTCCAAAATCATACCAATGGAGCATTATCAATGCTTATCATACTGCGCTAAAACATTTTGGATGGGAGAAGACTCTTAGTAAGATTCGGGAAAATTACTGGTTTCCCGAGATGTCTACCACTGTAAGAAGATTTGTAGAAAATTGCGTTATATGCAAAACTAGTAAAGGTCCTTCCGGAGCCAAACAAGTAGAAATGTACCCCATAGAGAAAAAACCCGTTCCCTTCGATACCATCCACATAGATATGACTGGTCATCTTACCAGAAGGAACAACAAGCATGAATATGTTGTCGTTATTATTGACGCTTACACTAAGTTTGTGACCTTAACATATGCAACTAATAAGACGGCCAACTCAATGCTGCAAGCACTGAAACGTGTTGTATCTCTATTTGGAGCTCCAAGACAAATCATAAGTGACCAGGATACCGCTTTTAAAGCCGAATTTGAAGAATTTTGTAAATGTTACAACATCCACCAGCACTTCATAGCTCCAGGGGTTAGTCGGGCTAACGGACAGGTGGAGCGGATGATGGCCGTTGTTAAAAATGGATTAACAATCATTCGCAATTATGAAACTCAGGACTGGAAGAGAGGATTGGAAGCTCTTCAATTAGCAATTAATTGTACTAAAAACAAAACAACGAATGTTAGTCCGATTAAGGCTCTGACCGGCAGACAATGTGCCGTACCACCAGAATTAGTATCCTTGATTGACGAGGAACAAGGAACTGTAAGTCGAAATCAACTCGACAGTTACATACAAAAGAAAATTGATACACGAGGAAAAGAAGACAAAGCAAGATTTGATCAGGGTAAAGCCAAAGTAAAAAGGTTTCAAAAGGACGACATAGTTCTATTCAAGACTAACCCTAGGTCTCAAATCGGACTTGACCTAAAATACCCGGATGCTTATGTTATTTGGAAACTATTGCCAAACGATCGTTACCAAGTTAAGAAAATAACAGGACGTGGACGGCCAAAGAAAGTAGCTCATGATCAACTACGGCTTGCACCTAAACCAAATGAAAGCATCAATCAGGACTCCATGTCGGCGCAAGATGAACTAACTGCAAAACCAGTGCCAATCGAGAACCAGCTGAGCTCTCCTAACGATTTGACTCAACTTCAGGAGGAAAGTCTACAGTAGTAAAGGTAATAATCTTCATTACTCCAGAACTGTACAACAAGTATTGCATGACCTGTTTATAATATAAGTTGAGGACAGGGGCCTCCTTATTTTTGAGATATGTATTGAACGTAAGTTGAGGACAGGGGCCTCCTTACTTTGCAATATGTGTCAAACGTAAGTTGAGGACAGGGGCCTCCTTACTTTGCCATATGTATCGAATGTAAGTTGAGGACAGGGGCCTCCTTACTTTTGCAATATGTAGCGTAAGTTGAGGACAGGGGCCTCCTTACTTTTGCAATATGTAGCGTAAGTTGAGGACAGGGGCCTCCTTACTTTGCCATATGTATCGAATGTAAGTTGAGGACAGGGGCCTCCTTACTTTTGCAATATGTAGCGTAAGTTGAGGACAGGGGCCTCCTTACTTTTGCAATATGAAGCGTAAGTTGAGGACAGGGGCCTCCTTACTTTGCGATATGTAGCGTAAGTTGAGCCTCCTTACTTTTGTAATATGTAACATAAGTTGAGGAAAAGAGCCTCCTTATTCTGGTAAAAAAAAAAAAGACATGTTTGGATGAGAGTTTTACGTTGGTTAGGCAACTAGTCACCTCAAACACTAGTTGAACCTTAATATACTGCGCATTTTTTTTTCTTTTTAAGGTCGAGGGCGACCTTTATGCAGAATGGCCGTGTCGGCGTTGAGTAATAAAAACACCTAGAAAGGCGCACGTGTGCAACGTGACATCATCGTACCACTCTATGAGTCAGGCGAGGTGGGGGCGAGCTATTATAAGGCGGCGCGCTAGCCGGCTCGGGTCACTTGGACTGAAGCAGTCGCAGCGCCAACACCTCGAAATTGTGATACAGATCACACCTGAATCATAATTATAATTTATTGTTAAAGTTAATTTATTTATTTAATGAAGTGATTAGTTAATTTAGCCAGTTGTTTATTTGAAAGTGATTTTGATATAATAAATCAGTTATCAACTTCATATTGAAGTTTTCTTAACAATATGTCTGAAAATCAGTCAAGAATGGACCCTGATGACCTCATGAGTTACCGCCCGCCTTCACCAATTCTACAGCAAGTTTCGGGTCCATCCGAAATCAGAAGTGGGATGGACCTCGGGGCTTCTTCAGCTCCATCTGCTCGCATAGAAGAAGGTACCAATACCTTTGGCACCAACCAAGCCTTGTCGGCATTGGCCGGTATCATTGAAAATTTAACACGACAGCAGCAAGCAAGTATGCAGGCTAATCGTGAGTTTTTAGCTGGTCTGTTAAGTCAAACTGCGGCACCAGCAAAACGTCCAAGACTCAGTGAAATTTATATTGCATCCTTTGACCCTGATGGTGATGTACCAGTACGGGATTGGTGCGAGCACGTGGACAGAGCAAAGAATCACTGGCAAATGACCGATTATGAAGTATGTACAAAGATAGCTGGCTTACTGCAGGGTCGTGCTAAAACTCTTGGAGATACATGGTTAGTAAAGTCGCCAGTATGGTCAGACATGCGAGAAGCGTTAATACAAACTTTTGAACCGGAAGCACGATACTCAAACGATATAGTGAAGTTGCGAAGTTTTAAATTTGATATGGCACATCCAGCTGAATCCATTACCAGAGCTTGGAATCTCTGGAAACGTGTCATCAATGGTGACAAGGACAAGGATGCTGTAGAAGCCGTAATTGGCTGCGTAGACAATGAGTTCCTTCGATTACGCCTGTTGTCTAGTAAATGTTCCTCAGTTCCTGAATTAATTTCGGTGGCAGCTACAATCAAACAGCGAGAACCTCGACAGGGTGAACCACCTGCGAAACGACCAAGATTGAGAAACAATAGAGATGATACTATGCTTTGTTTTAAATGTGGGAAACCTGGACATATCCAAGCACATTGTGACAAAGGCAATGAGAAGACTCGGTCGGATGGACTTAAGCCGTTGTTGAGTACAACTAATTCCAACGAGTCCTTGAACCGCACCGAACGCCCAAAGCCCAAGTGTAATTACTGTGACAAAATTGGTCATATTGAGTCGAACTGCTTCAAGAAAATGGCAGATGAAGCTGAGAAGGTTAATTTGGCCAGAGAACAAGACGAAATATTAACACCGATGGCTGTTAATATTAATAGTCACAAATTTACGACATTCTATGATAGTGGTGCTGCACGTTCCTTAGTAAGACGTTCCATAAGTCAAAGTATCCCTGGAAAACGTGAAGATTGTGCGTTAATGCTAAAAGGCATTGGTAGTGAAAGTATCCCAATCCTGTCCTGCCAAAAAATCAACGTAACATGTGACATAAATGGCATTTTTGTGGAAGTTGCCTTTTACATTGTGGAAGACCACGAAACGCCCTGTGGTCTTTTGATAGGAGCCGAAATAGTGAAGGGTACAGGTTTGAGTGTACTTATTACCGAGAAGGGCGCTACCATGATGAGGCAGTCAACCATTTTAAATATCGATACATCCATCGACCCCTTCATCGATTTGGACACTGATTTGACTAATGCAGATGAAATATGCGAACTGAAAAAGGTATTACTTAAATATAATGAGACATTTGCTACTGGCATTCCAAAAAAACAAGTGACTACGGGAAGTTTGGAAATCCAGTTAAAGGATCCTACTAAAATAGTATCTAGAAGACCCTATCGAATGGCTCCAACTGAACGACAAAAATTAAAGGACATCATTAATGAGTTAATGGTTAACGGAATCATTAGAGAAAGTACATCGGAATTTGCCAGCCCTGTGATACTCGTTAAGAAAAAGAATGGGGATGATCGAATGTGCACCGACTATCGAGAGTTGAACAAAAATACTGTCTCCATCAAGTTTCCACTTCCAATCATTTCCGATCAGATCGACCGATTATCAGACGCCACCTATTTCATCAGTTTAGATATGGCGCAGGGTTTTTAGCAAATTCCAATTAAAAAAGAATCTGTGCCGAAAACTGCCTTTATTACACCCGATGGTCTATACGAATACATGAGAATGCCATTTGGGCTCATGAACGCGCCAGCTGTGTTTCAACGCGCAATAATAACTGCATTACGACCTCTATTAGATAATATCTTGGTCTATATGGATGATGTGTTGATAAAGTGTAAAACATTCACTGAAGGATTACAGATCTTGGACAAGGTTTTGGCAGCGTTAACCGAGGCCGGATTTACGGTAAACGCAAAGAAATGCTCTTTCTTCAAGATATCAATCGAGTATCTCGGAAATCTGATCACAAAAGGTACTGTTCGACCAAGTCCAAGGAAGGTTGAGGCTTTAGAAAAGTCTGCTGTACCCACAAACGTAAAACAGGTACGTCAATTTTGTGGCTTGGCTGGATACTTCAGACGCTTTATACCATCCTTCTCTGAACGTTTAATACCACTTTACAACTTAACAAAGAAGGACGCCAAATTTCAATGGACCGCAGAATGTGAAAGTGTCAGACTTGATATTATTCGTCGATTGACTTCAACACCAGTTCTAACTATTTTTCAAGAAGGACTTCCTATCGAACTCCACACAGACGCTAGTAGCTCTGGGTTGGGTGCCGTCCTCATTCAAATACAAGAAGGCCGGCAGCACGTGATTGCTTACATGAGTATGAGAACTACTGAACCTGAAAGCCACTACCACTCATACGAGCTGGAAACGCTTGCCGTGGTAAGGGCGATAAAACACTTTAGACAATATCTTTACGGCAGATCTTTTACAATCGTTACCGACTGCAACGCCATAAAATCGTCGTCTAGCAAACATGAACTCTTACCCAGGATCCATAGATGGTGGTCCTTTCTCCAAAACTACGACTTTAAGATAGAATATCGTCAAGGAAACCGAATGAAACATGCAGATTTCTTCAGCCGCAATCCTATAGCGTGCATTAACTTGGCGCAAAATGTTGACACGTGGTTAAAAATTGAGCAAAGGCGTGATGCAGAATTAGCCCAAATTATAAAAAAGTTGGAACAAAATGAAGAAATGAGTGAGTACCGCATGAGTAATCTTGTTTTGGAACACTGTCATGACGATAAAGAGCCTGGATGTAAAAAGTGGAAAAAAGTGGTTCCAAAATCATACCAATGGAGCATTATCAATGCTTATCATACTGCGCTAAAACATTTTGGATGGGAGAAGACTCTTAGTAAGATTCGGGAAAATTACTGGTTTCCCGAGATGTCTACCACTGTAAGAAGATTTGTAGAAAATTGCGTTATATGCAAAACTAGTAAAGGTCCTTCCGGAGCCAAACAAGTAGAAATGTACCCCATAGAGAAAAAACCCGTTCCCTTCGATACCATCCACATAGATATGACTGGTCATCTTACCAGAAGGAACAACAAGCATGAATATGTTGTCGTTATTATTGACGCTTACACTAAGTTTGTGACCTTAACATATGCAACTAATAAGACGGCCAACTCAATGCTGCAAGCACTGAAACGTGTTGTATCTCTATTTGGAGCTCCAAGACAAATCATAAGTGACCAGGATACCGCTTTTAAAGCCGAATTTGAAGAATTTTGTAAATGTTACAACATCCACCAGCACTTCATAGCTCCAGGGGTTAGTCGGGCTAACGGACAGGTGGAGCGGATGATGGCCGTTGTTAAAAATGGATTAACAATCATTCGCAATTATGAAACTCAGGACTGGAAGAGAGGATTGGAAGCTCTTCAATTAGCAATTAATTGTACTAAAAACAAAACAACGAATGTTAGTCCGATTAAGGCTCTGACCGGCAGACAATGTGCCGTACCACCAGAATTAGTATCCTTGATTGACGAGGAACAAGGAACTGTAAGTCGAAATCAACTCGACAGTTACATACAAAAGAAAATTGATACACGAGGAAAAGAAGACAAAGCAAGATTTGATCAGGGTAAAGCCAAAGTAAAAAGGTTTCAAAAGGACGACATAGTTCTATTCAAGACTAACCCTAGGTCTCAAATCGGACTTGACCTAAAATACCCGGATGCTTATGTTATTTGGAAACTATTGCCAAACGATCGTTACCAAGTTAAGAAAATAACAGGACGTGGACGGCCAAAGAAAGTAGCTCATGATCAACTACGGCTTGCACCTAAACCAAATGAAAGCATCAATCAGGACTCCATGTCGGCGCAAGATGAACTAACTGCAAAACCAGTGCCAATCGAGAACCAGCTGAGCTCTCCTAACGATTTGACTCAACTTCAGGAGGAAAGTCTACAGTAGTAAAGGTAATAATCTTCATTACTCCAGAACTGTACAACAAGTATTGCATGACCTGTTTATAATATAAGTTGAGGACAGGGGCCTCCTTATTTTTGAGATATGTATTGAACGTAAGTTGAGGACAGGGGCCTCCTTACTTTGCAATATGTGTCAAACGTAAGTTGAGGACAGGGGCCTCCTTACTTTGCCATATGTATCGAATGTAAGTTGAGGACAGGGGCCTCCTTACTTTTGCAATATGTAGCGTAAGTTGAGGACAGGGGCCTCCTTACTTTTGCAATATGTAGCGTAAGTTGAGGACAGGGGCCTCCTTACTTTGCCATATGTATCGAATGTAAGTTGAGGACAGGGGCCTCCTTACTTTTGCAATATGTAGCGTAAGTTGAGGACAGGGGCCTCCTTACTTTTGCAATATGTAGCGTAAGTTGAGGACAGGGGCCTCCTTACTTTGCGATATGTAGCGTAAGTTGAGCCTCCTTACTTTTGTAATATGTAACATAAGTTGAGGAAAAGAGCCTCCTTATTCTGGTAAAAAAAAAAAAGACATGTTTGGATGAGAGTTTTACGTTGGTTAGGCAACTAGTCACCTCAAACACTAGTTGAACCTTAATATACTGCGCATTTTTTTTTCTTTTTAAGGTCGAGGGCGACCTTTATGCAGAATGGCCGTGTCGGCGTTGAGTAATAAAAACACCTAGAAAGGCGCACGTGTGCAACGTGACATCATCGTACCACTCTATGAGTCAGGCGAGGTGGGGGCGAGCTATTATAAGGCGGCGCGCTAGCCGGCTCGGGTCACTTGGACTGAAGCAGTCGCAGCGCCAACACCTCGAAATTGTGATACAGATCACACCTGAATCATAATTATAATTTATTGTTAAAGTTAATTTATTTATTTAATGAAGTGATTAGTTAATTTAGCCAGTTGTTTATTTGAAAGTGATTTTGATATAATAAATCAGTTATCAACTTCATATTGAAGTTTTCTTAACAATATGTCTGAAAATCAGTCAAGAATGGACCCTGATGACCTCATGAGTTACCGCCCGCCTTCACCAATTCTACAGCAAGTTTCGGGTCCATCCGAAATATCTATACTATTTACTAATCTATAATAGTACTTATAATGTAGCTGAAGAGTTTTTTTGAATGCGCTAATCTCTGCATACATTGGAACAACAAAAGCTAACATTGGAATTGTATCTTGACATTTGAATTGTACTTTGACATTTTAATTGTATTTTGACATTTTAAGTGTATTTTGACATTTTGATTTTATTTTGACTATCATGTATTACACACATAACTGTTATTTTTTAACTGAATAATAAATAAATAAATGTATTTATTTGTTGAAGCATCGTACCTATTCATTCATTTAAATTTTGCATGTCGAATCTTGGGCAGAATGTATGGCTCAACTTTAATTCTTCACGACCTTAATAATTTTATTATTGTTTAGCTATTATTTACCTTATTTATTTATATTATTTGTATACTTACCTGCATTCTATCAAAAAAAAAATTTGATTTGATTTGATCTGGAACTACCAGTCGGATTTGAAAAATTAATTTAGCATTTGATAGTCCAGTTCTTGAAGAAGGCTACTTAACATCACGCCAGGACCCTTACGAGCCGATCAAAAACAAAAGGCAGAAAGAACGCTGGGCAAAAACGAAGTCATAGCGCGAGTAGACGATGCGATGTGACGGGGTGGGTCGGGGAACTAGAAATTTGACACAAACGAAGTCACGGGCTGAAGCTAGTGATACTTTATTTTAAGAAATTAGAGCGTTATTGCTTTCTAGCCCCCCCCCACCCTTTTTTTTTTAATGTTACCTTTAGCCGGGGTGCTGGAGTACTTGCGTATTTCGTCACGCTCCCCCGGCCAGGAGTTGGCCCGCATGAATCCCTAGCTTTTTGTATCGCATGAGTTGATCAGTACCCATTAGGTCGCCATTGATTTCTGCATAAAAAGTTTAACAGACCCACGTCAAAAGATCTCGTTGTAGTACTCTGTCGTAGCCATAAAACAACATACTAGTTTCAACCCAGTATGTCGTTTTATGACTGTGATAGAGTGGCGACCAAGGATTGGAAGACAAGATATCGATCATCCGGCGGCGAGATGGGCAGACGACTTTGTTGCCATCGCAGGCAAAACCTGGATGAGCTGGCACCGAAATTTGCACAAGCAAAAAGACGCTTTTGCCCAGCAGTGGGATAAGTCGGGCTGTAGATGATGATGGTGTCATTTTCTATCGGAATGGCTTAGGAATGCATTGCTAATATAACTTTACTAGTAGCGCCCCGCGGTTTCACCCGCATAAGTCTCGATCCCGTGGGAATATCGGGATAAAACGTATCCTATGTCCTTTCCCGGGACTCAAACTATCGCTATACCAAATTTAATACATATCGGTTCAGAGGTTTAAGCGTGAAGCAGTAACAGACAGACAGACAGACACACTTTTACAGTTATAATATTACTAGCTGCGCCCCGCGGTTTCACCCGCGTAAATGTCGATCCCGTGGGAATATCGGGATAAAAACTATCCTATGTCATTTTCCGGGACTCAAACTATCTCTATACCAAATTTCATCTAAATCGGTTCAGTGGTTTAGGCGTGAAGAAGTAACAAACATATAAACACACACTCACAAACTTTCGCCTTTATAATATTAGTGTGATAGTGTGATTATGGATAGTATGAATTTATTGCTCTTGCTTGTACTACAAATAGCAATTTTGATACAGTAGTTGTACGGTTTCATAGCCATACATTTTTCTGCTTACTATGTAACCTACTTTAGACCAACGATGCTCGTCATAATTTAGCAAATAAAATGACATGACTAACTAATTAAAATATAGTGAACTTATAAGTGGATAGCCTCAACAACTGAGAGAAATAATCGCCTTCCACTCTAGTACTGTTACTTACTCTTAATTAAATGAACTTGACTACTTAGGGCATCTCAGTGGAACGTGTTTCTCTATGCTAACTGAACTTACCAGACAATTACTGCCGCGGCAGAAAGCACAGGCTGTTTGCTGTGCCTCCATGTCGCACAGTTGCGCGTGCTAAGTCCCCAGTACCACGTACTCTGGCCGCACTTAATGATCTCTTGGGCTCTAATCCAACAAATGATCTGTTTGTGGACGAGTGGACGAAGATTTTGTCGGCATGTCAGAAGTACTGTGAGAGGGATGTATGAAAGTGTTGTTAACTTTTTTTACTTGATGATTTTATATTTAATCTTTTATGTGTTTCTTTTGTGTGTGTCTTTTTTTGTGTGTATTTAATTTCTGCAATTGGTTTTAAACCGTTTTAATTAAATACATATATTCATATACTATTATTGATACTGCTCGGATACATTTTTATTGAGCTCTAAAAACTATCAAAATTTACTGAGTTACCCCATATTACAATGCCTGTATCGGCTGTATCTATGTACGGATGATACATAACCATGTGGCGAAAATGATGCAAGATTGAAGACATCGATATATATGTACTACGATTGAAGATAAATAAGTTGCAGCATCCCGAGTTCCCGACTCGACGCTTGCAGCCAAGGCAACGGGTGTGAAGGCTGCGCCCTGCATGCGCAGCGCCCCAGGCCCCAAGCGCGACTGCGCCGCAGTCGTCAAAAAACCTTGACAATTCCAGTTTGACATTTTGTAAATAATGAAAATAGTGTTTTTAGTTTATTTTTTTGAGTGCGTGTATATATAGTTTATTTTTATATTTTTTAGGTAAGTTTTACTGTAAATTTAAGCGTGTTTTTATATATATGTTCAATGCCGGCTGTAGTGACGCCGGAAACAGTGCAAGCCAACCTGCTACATCGCTTGATGTTCAGCTGGTGAGATGTCCACATTGCTCACAGGCACGCTTTTTTAAAGGCGAACGGGGGCTGAGGATACACTATGGCAAGATCCACAAATCGCATAGTGTATCATTGTGCCCCCCAGCCGTATCCCCAACATCAACACCTCTGGAGCAAAACTTGTGGAAAAAACTAGCAAAATTAAAAAATTCTACCCCTGTTTTAAAGAGAGTTCCCCGGGGCGCGAGACGATCTGTTGCAGCAAGTCTGGCGCAATGTATCCGTCTTGCGACTCAGGAGAACTCACAGAGTGCCTGGGAGCAATTACTTACCTTCCCTTATAGGATTCTGCATGTCCAAAAAAATTTGGCAACCAAAAAAACTTTAACGAACCAAATTAAAGAAAATTGTAACAATTCGGCCCTATTTTTAGATCCAAAATTACCTGCATTCCACAACATATCTCAAAAAGGATTATGTTCACATGTGGAATCTAAACTAAGTGAAGGTGACATCAGGGGTGCCGCCAGGATACTTTTCAGCAGTGATGTGGTGGCGCCGTACTCTCCAGAAACACTAACAGCTCTGGAGAGTAAACATCCAGCGCCTGCGGATGGTCTCACCTTCCCCGAACCCCCCGACCCTCCCGACCTAAATTCAACCTTCCTCAACGTTTCGGCCCCCCAGTTGCTTGCAGCCGTGAGCTCCTTCCGAAGCGGTTCCGCCGGCGGCCTCGACGGCCTGACTCCACAACACCTAAAGGATCTATTGAGTTCAGGCGCCGGGGAAGCTGGTGAGTCGCTTTTGAAGGAACTTGCGGCCATGATTAACCTCATGCTTACCGGCGGTGTGAACGAGGCCGTCGTCGATGTCTTGTACGGGGCCAACCTATGTGCCCTGCGCAAGAAGGATGGCGGCATTCGTCCCATCGCCGTTGGATGCACCTACAGGCGTACGGCAGCCAAAATTTGCTGTAAGCTATACAGCGAATCGCTTACTGCTAAGTTTCAGCCCCTGCAGCTTGGTTTTGGTTCGAAAGCGGGCTGTGAGGCTGCCGTGCATGCCCTTTCCACATTTTTAAAATCCAACAAAGGTGAGGTCATCCTCAAGGTTGACGTTAAGAATGCTTTTAACTCTGTAAACAGGGACACTTTGTTGGCTGAAGTCAAAAAGGAACTACCCGAAATTTATGGTTTTTTGTGGCAATGTTACAGGTACCCTTCCAAATTATTATACAAGGACAATGTTTTGGAATCTGCAGTAGGATGCCAACAAGGTGACCCTCTCGGGCCAGTCATTTTCAGTTTGGCTATTCATCCAATTATACGGAAACTAAATTCAAAATTTAACGTTTGGTATTTAGACGATGGAACGCTAGGAGGTGATGTAGACACTGTTTTGAATGATCTACAACTCCTCAAACAGGAATTTCAATCTATTGGCTTGGACCTTAACCCTTCAAAATGTGAACTTTACCTTTCTGACGTTACCGACAGACAATTGACTTTAGATAAATTTAATGCAATAGCCCCACAAATCAAAATTTTAGACAAAAGTTCACTGCACCTCCTAGGTTCCCCAATTTTAGAAGACAGTTTTACTCTTTTCATCGACGAAAAAATTAAAAATTTCAATGAGATTTCGGACAGACTCTCCAAAATTAATTTACATTCGGCATTCACCCTGATTAGATACTGTTGTTTTGGCCCAAATTTTATGTATTTTCTACGCTCTTCCCCCTTATGGAAGCAGCCACACCTCTTGAACAAAATTGACCAAATTATTCGCAGCACACTAACATCCATTCTAAATGTGGCCTTGGACGACCGAGCGTGGCTTCAAGCCACACTACCCATCCGTTTTGGTGGCCTCGGCGTCCGCAAAATTACCAGTATTAGCTTACCGGCGTTCCTGTCTTCTGTCCACAGCACTGAAAAGTTGACCGGGAAAATTTTATCTCCCTGCCTGGTTGACTGTGAAGTGCCGTGCTTGACCGACGCGGTGAACGCCTGGAAAGCGGCTTGCCCGGATACAGATCGGCCCGTAAACCCATCTTCCCAGAGACAGTGGGATGAGCCGCTCTGCAGGTTGGTACGGAATAATCTTATCAATACGTCCACCAATTCTGCTGAGCGTGCCCGCCTGCTGGCTGTGGGTGAGTGGGAGTCGGGGCTGTGGCTTCAAGCACTCCCGTCACCCAACATAGGCACTATGCTGGGTGACACTACCTTTCGGCTCGCTACCTGCCTGCGTTTGGGCGCTCCTTGCGGGGCTCCGCATCGCTGTCAGTGCGGTGAAGCTGTCGACTGCCTTGGACACCATGGCCTATCCTGCAGTAGGAGCGCAGGCCGGATAGCACGGCACGCCAGCATTAATGACATCATCCGTCGTGCTCTTGTCACCGCCGGGGTGCCAGCTGTTTTAGAACCCAACGGCCTGGCACGCGACGATGGAAAGAGACCAGACGGAATGACCATAATGCCCTGGAAGTTAGGCAGACCTTTGGTGTGGGATGCAACATGTGTCGACACCCTTGCGCCATCCCATCTTCCTAGCACGGTGGGCTGTGCTGGGGCGGCTGCTGCAGGTGCAGAAAACCTCAAACGGCGAAAATATTGCAACCTGATTGGGACTTATATGTTCGAGCCGTTTGGGGTTGAAACACTAGGGCCATAGGGTCCGAGTGCCCACTTGGTATTTCGGGATATCGCCAAGCGGTTAGTCGACTCTTCACGTGACCAGAGGGCTGGCCTATATCTTGGTCAAAGAATTAGCATTGCCATACAACGTGGCAATGCTGCCAGCCTTTTGGGCACTGTTCCTGTTGACAGCGATGCGGATGAATTCTTTGATGCCCTATAATGATTGTTTATTTTTTCATATAATTGTACATATTATTACAGTTTATATTTTAGCTTATATTAGGTCCTTACATATGAAATTGGCGTTTTGTATGGAAGGAACAAAAAGTCGAATATTTTTTAATATAATATATTTAATTAATCAAAGTATGAACCATTGTTTTCAATGCACTTTTGCCATCTTATAGGTAGTTCATTGATCCCTTTACTAAAAAAACCAGTCGGACGGGAATCAATAAAATCTTTGAAGGCGATTTGGACTGCCCCATCGGAGTTGAATTTTTTCCCTTGCAAAAAGTTATCCAAATTGCGAAAAAAATGGTAATCTGTTGGAGCAAGGTCCGGGGAGTACGGAGGATGTCTAAGACATTCCAATTCAAGCTCTTCTAATTTGGTAGCCGTCTGTTGCGCAGTGTGTGGTCTGGCGTTGTCGTGAAGCAGCAGTGGCGTGGAGCGATTGACCAGCCTTGGTTGTTTAGCCGCTAGCTTTTCCATCATGGTTTGTAATTGCTGACAATAGACATCAGCTGTAATAGTCTGGCCAGATTTGAGAAAACTGTAATGAACAATACCGGCACTAGTCCACCAAACGCTTACATGTAACTTTTTTGGGGTTAATTTTCGCTTGGGGCAGGATTTGGCTGGCTGGCCAGGATCCAACCATTGCGCTGAGCGCTTCCGATTATCGTAAAGAATCCATTTTTCATCACAGGTAATGATTCGGTTTAAAATACCTTCATTGTTGTGCCGGTTCAGTAATGTAACGCAGCAGTCGACGCGCGTTTGCCGGTTTGCTTCAGTCAATTCGTGAGGTACCCACCTTTCAAGCTTTTTAATCTTCCCAATTTGCTTCAAGTGAATTAAAACAGTTTTATCACTAACATCGAAGCCTGCAGCTAACTCGGACGTGGTTTGCGATGGGTCCGCTTCCACAATAGCCTTCAATTCTCCATTATCAACTTGGGTCTCAGGCCGTCCACGGGGCTTGTTCTGCAGGTCGAAATTTCCAGAACGAAAACGTTGGAACCAAAAACGAACTGTGTTTTCTTTTGCAACATGACCGCCATACACATCATTCACCCTTCGAGTCGTTTCCGCAGCACTAGTGCCACGGCGGAACTCGTACTCGTAAATAATGCGATATTTTAAATTTTCCATTTTGTAAAATGAGTGACGCAAACAGAAAAAACAGAAGAAAAAAAACAAATGAATGACGGTCATCGAAGCACAAATACATGAGTAAATAGCTGTACAAATTTGAATTTGGAATTCCTTACCAAAGAGGAGAAATTCGTGATTAAAGTGGCTAGTACGAAAAACGCCAATTTCATATGTAAGGACCTAATATTATGTATAATAATATTTAATTTTTGGAGAAATAAATATAAGTTCTTTTAAAAATATAATTCATATGTATATAGTCAAATAAAGGAGATAATAATCAAAAAAAAAAAAAAAAAAAAAAAAATACATAAATAAATTACCAACCTTCACGACAAATCGGTGTACGGAGTTAACTACTACAACCCGTACAGTATAGTATTATCCAAACATGGTTTTTCTCTAGAAAAATATGTCAGACTTTTAAAAAGAACTAAAGAAAACTGTATATATATTTTTATCTCTCGTTTGAAGTTAGAAAAAAAAATCTCGGTAAAGATACAAAGGAAATAACCAGGACAAGGAAATGCCGTAGAAAAATATGAATTTGTATTTTTAGTTTCGAAAATTTTCATAGCTAAGGTACTGTTTTTTTGTGTGTAAAATGGGGTGTTATTTTAATATCTTCCGGCTCTTTGTGTCCTTTACGACGAAGGGATTATAAAAAATAAAATAAAAAATATAATTCTTACGTTCAATTTAAAAGGTCAGATGAACTTGAAAGTTGATAACGAAAATGTTAAAACTCAAATTGCTGGGGATTTTTTGTCTCAGATGATTATATTTTCTCTTTTTGCTGTGTTTATCGTAGACGATCTGCAGAAAACACGAATCAATAAATAATAAACTTGTTATTAAATAAGAAGTCCCACACTGGGCGCCAATTCAAAAAATTCCCAATTACCCTCAAGAAAAAAAAAAAAAAAAAACAAATAAACCCCAACCGCCTCCGGGTAAACACATAGTCTTCTTAAAAAGCGTAGTTGTACCAAAAAATAAGGAGTTTATCTGGCGAAAATCCCCAAAATCCTGTAGCATTACCAACTACTACACAAGATTACTAAGTCCATCATGAAGATGGCTTGGAGCGTCTCGAAAGAACGCGCGGATATCCCTCAGTGTTTACCCGCAAACAAGTAACAACTGGCGATATTACTTCAATTTCTTCGACGGCTCTTATCTGCGGATACGAAATTGGACTTACGGATGTATAGGAAAGCCAGCTACTTGGGATGATTAAGCCAATTTGTGAAAGAGAAACATGTTAAGTAAATACATTGGTTTTATGTTCTTCTATGTTATTTTGAATGGGACGAGGGGAGGACTTATGTGATTTTCGTTCAAAATGTACGAGAAAAACTTTTTAGAATTTTCCAGAGATTTCAATTTGATAATAAATAATAATAAAAACTTTATTGCTAAAAAGATTACAGAGATTATACATTTGCTCCAAACTAGGCAAGCCTCTTGGGCACCAATATGGTTTACCATTTAAACATTTATTTTAAAAACTTCATGTTTCTTTCTATCAATAGATACGGATACAATATAGTAATAGATAATAATGACTAATATCTATGATTGTACGGTTTCTCTACAAAAATCAACTACATTTTCATTTCATACACTTATTTTAACTGGTTAAGCGGCGCGCGTCGCCCATTGGCGACAAAACAATAGAAAATCAATTGTGTCTCATTAGCGGAGCTTGACAGATTAAAGATCATTTTCTAAAACGTTTTAAATACAACGTTTATAGTCTGTGGCTGACCAAACAAAGACCCCTTCTTTTTTACAGGTATCCTGCACGTTGGTAAATACTTGGTAATACTGTCTCTTGTCCATAACTCAAGTCTGATGTTGGAAAATAAAAACAGCCAGACTGAAGTGGGAGTGGGCCGGATACGTCTCACGAATGCACTCGGAGCGATGAGCAAAGATCACTAACTGGACGCCTGAGGGCGGACATCGCCGTCGAGGCAGACCACGGCAAAGGTGGCGTGACGATGTGATTTAACGTTTGCAGGGCCAACGTGGCCAGAGATTGCACAAGACATCGAGGCTTGGAATGAAAAAGGGGAGGCCTTTGCCTAGCAGGCAACATAGGTTAACAAAAAAAGCTGTCTCTTTATCATCACTACAGCACTGTACTCGGGAGCCCTGTGGTTCACATATACCCAAAAGGCTTACAATGCTCTGCGTATCCAATATAAACACGCATGCAGGGTATTGTTGCGACTGCCGCGTTTCTGTAGTGCCCCGGCAATGTTTGCAGACGCACGCACTGACGGATTTGATGCACTGTGGCGTAAGAAATCTGCCTCGCTTCTCCGGAGGCTGCGTGGCAGTCCCAACACTATCCTGCAATCAATAGCCGCCCGGGCAGATAGCCTGCTAGTGTGGCCGATTACAAGCCGGACCCGTTCTGTTTTAGTTATTAAGTACTAACATAGGCTAAGCTATTTTTGTTACTAACACTATCTAATAGACCATTGTAGTCTGTGTAAATAAAGATTAATATTGATCTGTCAAGCTCCGCTAATGAGACACAATTGATTTTCTATTGTTTCGTCGCCGATCGGCGACGCGCGCCGCTTGACCGGTTAATAATAATAATTTATCAAAGAAACAACTGACAAGATTTAGGCAACCATCCTTCCAACCCGTATGTCCAAGAACTAAGGGCAATCTCGGAGTAGGGACGCGATACGAAATGCCCGTTGTGCCCAAGGGATCTCTGTCTGAAACCTCGCAGAGATATATAGGCCCGCAGGAAAATATTAACATGATTCGTTGTAGCTTCCTCGTTGAGATTCCACCAACGGAATTAGGTCCCAGCTCAAAGATCCCATCTTGAATGTGGGATGTGCTCGATTTTTGTTATTTTCTCTTAATAAGATTTTTGGGGCGTGCTTGGTTTTATTGGTAGACGTTTTGTCATGTGTTCCGAAAATGCGAACTTTAAATACATATACCAGCTGACTTTGTTTACCTTCTGGACAACAACAAGGTATAAAAGGTGAACGGAGTAGAAGCCTATGGAACAAATTTTATCACAAAAAAAAATCGACGAATAATATAAAATTTCAACTTAAAGGCACCCTTCTCTACGCTTATAAATCTATACATATAAAATTCAAAGTCCTGACTGACTGACTGATATATCAACGCACAGCTTCAACCGCTGGTCCAAGAGACATGAAATTTGGAGGGTGTGTACTTTGAAGAGTAGATATCCACTAAGAATGGGTTTTTCGAAATTTCACCCCTAAGAGGGTGAATGGGGGGAGGGTGAAATTTTACGCGGACGAAGTCGCGGGCAGAAGCTAGTTATCAATAAGTTCGTAGCGACATTCAACCTTTTGATTGAAGTCATCAGCCGGCTTCAATCAAAGGATTGAATGTAAAAAAAAGAGTTTTTATTTTTTTGTGAAATCAATAAATTTCTGTGCCTCCGTTCACCTTTTATACCCTGTTTTTATCCAGACAGATAAAATAGTCAGCCAGTATAGGGTTTGATTGTAAGGATCTGCGAGGTAATTGCGTAACATACTTTGCCTTTAATTTTGACAATTCAGCAACCTTCATTGCGTTATTTACGTTATCGAGCAGACAAAATTTCAAACATTTGAAGCAATGGATTAGGAAACTGTGTTAGGCTAGGTGCTGGTTGTTTAAAGAGCCCCGGGTGTGAGAAACCGAACTGGTTATTGTAACCTCTGTCTATAATACCAGCTCCAATGCCATCTAGGACAAATGGGATACCGCCGATTTAGAATAAGCATAATCAGCCTATAATGTTCCCACTGCTGGGACACAGGCCTCCTTTCTGTGAGAGGGAGTTGGCGCGGGCCCAGTGCAGGTTGGAAGATGTCACATGTCATCGATTTTTTGGTTCTAGGCTATGCCGGTTTCCTCACGATGTTTTCCTTCACCGTTTTGAGAGTAGTGGTGATGAAATAATTTACACAAAGCAAAGTACCTGTGGGCCAAAATGACTACCACGTGGAGCCCTGACACAGGTAGAAGGCGTCGAGGCAGACCCCGTAGAAGATGGCGGGACGAGCTGGACAAAACAAACGACCAGTGGTCCACTTTAGTCCTGGATCGAAAGAACTAGAAGTCATGGGGAGAGGCCTTTGCCCAGCAGTGGGATGATGCAGGCTAACAGTAACAGTAAAGTACCTGTTTGAGTTCGAACCCATGACCTATAATTTGTAAGTAGCGGCCGTTACCACTGGGCCACCACTGCCTCCAAGGATTTAGTTAACCTAAAAATAAAGTTAAAAGCGTCACACAATTTCATCTTCACAATGAAAACGTAAAGAATATCTATGTTACCCCAGGGTTCAAGTTATTAAAGTAACAAAACTTTCAATATGATTCAAACTTCTACTTGGCAGCATTTTTCTTAAATCTTGGCACTTGGCAGTATTTCGCGAAGTTTCCACTAAAGGGATTAAGTCGTGTAACGTTTGAAAGTAAATGGCGCGTAAAAATGGTGGTCGCTCTTTAATATACCTTCTACTCCATTTAGTCGTGATCAAACAGTGGAAAATACATCTAGATTTTCTATACACAAGGTTGGAGTTCAAATAAATTGATGACGTTATGACATTGTTAGTATCAAAGGGGCAATTCTCGTAATTTTAAGAACGTTCACAGTCTGATCTTGAGATCAGACTGTGAACTGTGTGTGTGTCTGTGGGAAATTAGATGTATTTTTGACACATTGAGACTGATCTCAATGTGTCAAAAATACCTCTAATTTCCCCACTGTGTGTGTGTGTGTGGGAAATAAGAGGTATTTTTGACACATTGAGACTGATCTCAATTCCCCTGAATCAATCTGAATTTCCCTACATTTTGACAAGTGTTTGTTAACATTTGTTTGTCGCCGAGATGATATTGCAACTAGATTTTGAACGTTTTAAATTACGAGAATTGACCCTCTGGTTTATTCCTTTAAGGGCGAATTTCAACAAACTTTCATACCTAGGATAATATGTTCTGAGAATACATTTCGATTTTTTGACAGATTCGCATACTAGAACTGTCGTCAAACGTCAAATTTATTCCCCGGATAAATTATATCTGACTTTGCTAAAATCAGCCCTTAAGAGCAAACAATATTATACCATACCATCACGCTATCGCTATACGCCAAGCGAAAACGAAGTAACAGTGACGGGGAGTTTTATAAAAAAATGTCGCTGCTATTTTGGTATAGGCATTGTGTATCTTTCGACTTCCACGCGAAAGAAGTCGCGGGCAGTAACTATTTCATAATAAAAATGCAAATATTAAGAAAGAAAGAAAAAACATTTATTTAGCACAGACTAAAAGACACACCATACACTAGATACATACATCAGATAGCAACAAATAAAAACAACCGACTTCAAAGAAAAAAAACCCTATAAAGTGATAAATAACTTTAATTTCGGAAGTCGGTGTCGTTGGTTCCGCATTTTCGTTTTTTGACACCGACTTCCGAAATTAAAGTTATTTATCACTTTATAGTGTTTTTTTTGAAGTCAGTTGTTTTTTTTTTGTAAAAAAGTTTTTATTTTGCACTTTTTAGTTGTACCTACCCCACAAAAAAGTTAACAAAAAAGATCGTAAATGTAGACAATGTAGATAAATTTTTAGATTTTTGTTGATTTTTCAAAAACCGCTTGTCAGATTTCGATAAAATTTTCATGGGACCATTTGGAAAGTATACCCTTTCCAACAAAAAAAGAATTTTTCAAATCGGTTGGCGAGCGACGGAGATATGCGCGAACAAATATAAAAAAAAATACAAACATTCGAATTGAGAACCTCCTCCTTTTTTAGAAGTCGGTTAAAAAGGCCCAGTTTAGAAAAAACTGCCAGACAACTAGTGCCTGACGTTGGTTTTCAACTGGACCTGAAGAAAACTAGAGAAAAAACATGCTAATATTTCCAGCGCACAATAACAAACTAAAAAGTAGATATTCCCTGGGCACTGGACCGCGCCACAAAATAAATTATGAAAGTTATTGTTATAGTTCTTATGTTAAATTATACAGTGGCAATCAATCTAAAACTTAACCGTTAGAGAAATTAAACTACAACAGTTAACTCAAGCCTTAATTGATGGCGTCTCGGTTAAATTTGGACAGTTAAACAATGTTCGCGAATCTAATTTGCGTTCAGTATAATTTATCAAAATTAACCGTGTTATTTTAGTTCGTTCAAGTATGTAGTGCTATTTTAAGCGTTGTGGTTTGTAAAATATGTGTTTTGAGTTTGTTTTAGAAGAGTAAATTATGGTTTGGAACCGACTTTTTTTTTTGAAGTAAAATCTTCTTTAGATGCGTTGGGAATTTTTTGAAATGGGAAAAAACCATTGAATTCGCGCCACTGTTACCGTAACCGACACCGCTTTGGATGTGTTCGGCTGTCCGCCGGATGTACTCGGTTTTTAATGTATTTCCGATATGTCAGTGAGTGTGTGCAAAGTATTCTGTTTGTGTTTTGTTTATATGACGATTAAAAAATACACACTTAATTGTCCAAGTTTTCACTTCTGTCGGCACTCCCGGAGTGCCACTTTTTTTGTATTTTGACTCCTCATTCAGAATTTTAGGTAGTACTTGGGGATGCCAACTTTTTTTTATATCAATTATAGTATTTTCGAAGTCATTGCCAGTAAAAATATAGTAGATGGCGAAAAAAGAAATAAATGAAATATAGTAGGTCTGTTTAAAATGATATTTGAATTTTTTTAAATGCATATTTTTTGCTACTTTGAACCTTTATTAACAAAGTCCTTCACTCTAAATTAAGGTCACTAAATGCCATTAGTTCGGTTTTATGAGATTAACACCGGACAAATTGCGCTCATTTCGCCATTTTGTATTGGAATGAAGATATAGTAGTTTCGTCTAAAATTCTTTTCACCTCTAATATAGTAGGGTTGGCAATCCTAGTGGTACCTACCTACTGTTCTATATACTTGACTTCAAATCTCATTCAAGTCACCATCATTTCAGCCGAAAGACGTCCACTGCTGGACATAGACTTCCTGCCTGCAAGCATCGCCACTTCGACCGGTTCTGTGCTTCTCGCATCTAGAGGATTACTTTCTCATTAATTTGTTTTACGCGTTAAAATCAACATGGATACCCACCTCGACACTATTCAAACAAATTGATGTTTAGAAAATAGCACAATAGTTACGAAGCTTTCTCGCATCTAAGAAATACCACTATTCATATGTAAAGACAGGGAAATTACTTAATTGTTAGACAAATTGAGTACCAAATTAAATTGTCTGTTGAAATTACACTATGTCATAGGTACTATGGCAGTTACATTATACGAAATGGCTATTGTATAACATGACAACGTAATAGTCCAATGATATTATTTCAGTGAACTTTTTCTTGGTCTAAGGATACCAATAATTCAGCCGAAACTTTACAAAATTCAGAATCGATTTGACTAAAACAAATCAACTGATGAAAGCGGCGATTAAAAATAGCTTCGACTTTTAAGCTAAAAAGTTAGTCCTTCACTGTGCCATAGATATGCATGAATGTTGAATAATGCTCCTAGAATTAAAAAAGTTGCGGGATACCCAGTCGCCCTGTAGGCTTAAGTTGATAAGGGCGCTAATAGACTAGCTTTAAGGTCGTTTAGACGGAGGAAACGATTATCAAGTTTAAAAAAGTAGACTCCAAAGAGTTTCATGTCTTGGAGGTCAATTAGTTTTTCCTTTTTTTGTAATTAGTATTAATTAAGCATGACTACTTTCCAATTTTTTACGAGTATATACATATATATGGCTATAAGAATAGGGGAAGACCAAGGAAACAATGGATGGACTGTGTGAATGATGATATGGTTAGAAAGGTGGTGACTACCGAGATGACGATTAATGGGTAGTTCTTCGAGGTCCCTCAAAACGCGGTCACACGGTCTTAATTCGTAACCTATTAAACATACAGTCTTAGGACCAAATACAGATTAATCTTTATTTATATGTGTACATAATTTAAACATTAAACATCTAAAATTATTTATAACTTTTATTTAAAAAAATATCTAATGTCGAAAACGGGAGCAAAATCGGTGTTCTTCGCGCGTCACACTCTGTTCGCGCTCACGGAAAACTTTGATAACTTTTGTATTCAATTCATAAGCATATAATGTAATACATCAAATTAATTGTATTTAACTATGCATCATAATTATCAAAGAACATTAATTTTATCTCTTAAGTGACAATATTTAATAGGCTTTATGTCTCTGTCACACGATTTTGTTAGTTTCGAGAGCGCGCAACAAAACTGCACCTATCTTCCAAGAGCGCCAGCTTGTGGCTACCCGTTTTAGCTGCGCGGATGCTCAGTAGTTTCCCGGCGTCAGTGGGCAAGACATGTACGTTCATCGCTTCTAAACAAAAAAAATACGAGGTAAGTTATTCTTTGAATATTTTCAAGTAGCCTTGGTCTAGAAACTTTCATGCACATATTTTAAAGGATAATGCTTATAATTTTCCAAATCATTTTGTATTAAGGAATAAGATAGATCTTCGAGATTATTCTCAAGTACTTTGTTTGTTTATTTACTTATAAGTTTAATCGTAATTCTCAAAAATGTGAAATTTTCGTAACTTTCGTGGCACAACTTTCGTGGTTATTTGTCCACAAAAGTTAGCTAGCACACCACGAAAGTTATATATCTCCATTGAATGATAAATTTAAATTACTTGTGATGCTGCAAATGCATTTACTCGATTATCGCGAAGATCAAAAAAGGTGTCATGTATTTGTATAAGTGTTTATGCATATATTATTATGTGTTTAATTTTTTTTCTTTTAACTACTTGTAGTAGGTATGTGCATAGACTATACACTTGGGTATGTGTTTCTGTTTGTAGGTTTTCTCGTAGTCAATTTAACAATTTTTCCCATCCCAAACTGGACTGTTTTACCAATTGTATCCCTCTTGCTTAAAAAGTCCCAACGTCACCGTCATACTTTCTGATTGTCTTGTACTTTACATTAATTACTCACAGCGGTCGTGTTAATTTTTTCTGGTTAAAATTATTTTCAGATTACGTTCAAACCGAAACTATTGCACCGCAAAGTGCAAAGGAGCGGCGGGAGAAAAAGCGTCTAGCAGAGATAAGAAGAAGAGGAAGAATAAAAAATGATACAGAGTTACACAATGCAGTAAAAATGAAGGCAAGAGAAAGGTAACTACAAAAGAAAAGCAGAAGGGAATGTCATCCCAGTTAGTGAAATGAGTAGGAAGGAAAAGAGCCGTGAGAGAGCAAAACCGCAGAAAAAGCAGACTTTATCGTCAAAGAATGAAAGAGCGAGAGAACGTTGCTTTTCAGGAAAATATGATCGAGTGCCCCGAATCTCCAAATTTGGTTCAAGATCCACTATGCTCTCCTAAATCACCAACCTAAGTTAATAATGAGTGATGAGAACTAATAATCTGAGCCCCGATTTACAACCATACGACAGGCTATCGTATCGAAAACCTGACATTTCGATAACCTGATTTGACTTGCCCTCAACAGCAAATAGCTGTTGGAAGAATAGCGGGCGTCTATTTGATTTAAACTGACAAAATTTTCGGGTTTTGGACTTGTGAACAGCGTTTAGAAGACTCCTACGATAACAATGATTAATGTTCGATACGATACGGAAGCGTATCGAGTGTTTGTGAATAGCTATGCTGATCTCAAAACACTATAATTGTTTTCTCAAATACAAGTTGATTCATAAAAAATAAGTCTTTTATTTATTATTTATTTATATATACTTTATTGTACACCACAAAAAAAAATTATCGAACGCTAAAAATATACAATGGCAATTTATAAACTGGAAATTTGAGAAAAAAAAAAGGATTTGAAACTATATTTTGCTTGTAGAAAATACGTCTGTAACTTTCGTGCCGTTTTTCGTAACTTTCGTGGGCACAGAAATTTCAAAATAAAATATCTCTTTAGTTTATGCACCAATTTACATAAAATAAAAAAATTACGTATTATTTTTATAGCATCTTAAATGTGTGTACATTTATTTGTAGATTATTCAAAAAAATAAATTCGCCATGAAAGTTATGCGGAGAATACTTTTTGAAGAACTACCCTAATAGAGAAGTATGGAAGGAAAAGACGCTGCGTTCTGTTGCTCCGATCCCAAATAAATTGGGATACGGGCAGGAGAATTATGATGATGACGACTTTCCCAATCTTTACATGTTAAATTTTTGTACTTTCTAAGTTAATCCTAACTATCCTAACTACTCGTAATATTATAAATGCGAAAGTAAGTTTGTTTGTTTGTTTGTTACCTTTTGACGCCTAAACCACTGACCCGATCATCCTGAAATTTTGCATACACGTAATCAGGTGTACAGAAACGGACATATGGTACCTTTCATCCCGAAAAAAGTGCTGTTCCCAAAGAAAACAACAATACCATTATTATGATAATAGATGGCGCCACTTGTCTTTCGTTATAGGTAATAGAGCAGTGGTGGCCCAGTGGTATCGGCCGCGACTTACGAGTTGTAGGTCGTAGGTTCGAACCCAGACAGGCGCTTTACTTTGTGTAAATTATTTCATCACCACTGCTCTCAAAACGGTGAAGGAAAACATCGTGAGGAAACCGGCATGTCCTAGAACCAAAAATTCAAAGACATGTGACATCTACCAACCCGCACTGGGCCCGCGTGGTGGATTACGGCCCACTCCCTCTCACAGAGAGGAGGCCTGTGTCCCAGCAGTGGGAACATTATAGGCTGATGATGATGATGATGACGTGCCTTTCGAAACTTTTGCGGGTGATGTTGAAAGAAAATATCGCGAGGAAACTTGTACTCATAATGTATTGAAATCAACAACCCGTGCTGTGTCAACGTGGTGATTATCGTGATTAATTTATGCCTAGGAGCAGTGGTGACCCAGTGGCAACGGTCGCAACTTACAAGTTGTAGGTCGTAGGCTCGAACCGAGACTAGGCACTTTACTTTATGTAAATTACCTATTAGATGAACTTCGCACCGCCTCGGATTTTTTTTGTTAATTGTTTCCCATGTTTTAATAGTTATTCTGCTATTCGGGGCAGAGACAAATCCAACAAAAACGGTTCAGCCATTCTTGAGTTAAGAATAGTGTAACTAACCCGACTTTGTTTTATTTATATAGATAGATAGATAGAAGATTTCATCACTACTGTTCTCAAAACGGTGAAGGAAAACATCGTGAGGAAACCGCCATAGACATGAACCCTAAATAACAATGTCAGATTTCGGCTTACACAACTTTTAAAACTAAATTCACACGGACACGAAGTTTTTACCTACAACAATTTAAATATAAAATTCCAACTTCTAAAAAAATATTTATTTCTTTTCGAGAACTGTTCGAAAAGAAAATCATTTTAATAAGTAATCATTTTACTAATCATGTTCTTGAATTCCAGGTTTTACTTTTTTTTTTTAAATAAAAAAGTGTCAGGTAGTTACCTGTTCTGCCACTGTAATCGATTATAAATTATTCTAAATAATTAAAGCGATTTACTCTTTAGTTTTTATTTACCACCTCACAAATTGTCTTTTATTATTATTATTATTTTTTATCTAAATAATACGTTCGTCGTGTTTATTAAAATATATTTATTATTTTTTAAAGAATATAAGAACGTAATTCAAGAAATCGATTTTCCTGATCTGTATTCGATAACTTAATCGCCTTGTACTGGCAACCAGCAGTTCGCCATTAAAATAATAATAAAAAAAAAGTTTTTGCAGTTCTGTCAAAATCGCGCGCGCCAGTTAAAACATGTTGTTGTTGTCGGTGTTTTTCTATGTGTACGTTTGTTTCCTTCTCGAATTCATCTGCGTTTGCGTTTTGTGTTATATTCCTACCACACATTTTGTGACAATGTACCATCAACTACGTTGTATTAATTGTGGTATAAATGTGTTCCGGATGGAACGGCATTTAGTTGAATATGACGATGTCCATTCATTGTTACGGCAATGGACTTCACTTTCTGAGGTAAAGTACAATTTTTATTAAATAGAATGTCAACTGTTTTAACTAAGCTAAATGTTAATTTGCAACACAACCGTATTTTGTTGGTTTTAGATTCCAAATGACAGTGTTGTTTGTCATTACTGTTGGTTATTAATTAAACAAACAAGTAATCCAACAAGTAGCAATGCGCCAACTGAATCAATTGTGCATCGAAATCTTTGTATTGGTTGCGGTCATTCATTGCATCGTGTAAAGTCTCACGCCTTAAATAACAGTTCAGAAAGAGAAGATGCTATCAGACGCGTGATAGAGCAACAAACACCTCCAATTTAAAATGTCTGAATAACTTCTTCTGTAGAAGTTCAGTGTAAAAGTGGATATTACAGAAAAGCTTTTGACATTAAACTACACAAAAAAACGTAAGAATTTTCACTGTCCATGACAAATTAATATTGAGCCAAAGTTACTATGGACATCTGACATTGTTCTTTGATGACTCGTGACATCTACCAACCCGCACTGGGCCCGCATGGTAGATTACGGCCTACTCCCACAGAGAGGCGGTCTGTGTGACCTGTGTCCCAGCAGTGGGAACATTATAGGCTGATTATTCTTATGCTTATTTCTTGTCTGTAAGAGAAGAGATATGTGCCTTTTTTATGGATGGGAAATCGTCAAATGACCCCTCCCGCTCTGGGTGGAGCGGAAGGGAGTGTCAGACTCTTACTGACTAAAACCCATCCGTGTTCCTTCCTTAGCCCTTTATGTTTCGGGGTAGCGGTAACCCTTTCGGACAATCCCGCACCCCCGGCAGGCTTCGGCCCTGGCAGGCCCCTTCCTTTTTGCTTATATCTCTTTGAGGCGCGCGTGGAACACGTACGCGCCGTCTGGTAAGGGCCTTGTCCTGACCGGACGGTGAGTTACCCATTACTCTCCGTCCGCAGGCCCGCGCGACATATGTGCCTTGTAGTGCGAAAAACGTTTTCTACCAATGCGAAAAACTTTGCCTTCCATTGCGAAAAATTACAAAGCGATAATAAATAGCATTACAAACTATCTTTGACGAAGCTAGTCTACCATTTACAAAGTAAACAAGCCTCTGACATTAACTGTGGCATAACTATTTTAATTAAAAAGTAAATATAAGAGATCACATTGTAAAAATGTTGAAACGAAGCGACAAAGTAGCGAAACTGTGTAGTGAAACTCTAATTACCGACGCCGAGCACTTTCGACCTTATGCAAGGAGACCGTCGCTGTTTCGGTATTGGATATGGCAGTTTTAAGAAATATTTGACCTAGACAGGCTCTTTACTTTGTGTAGGTAAATTATTTCATCACCGCCACTGCTCTCAAAATGGTGAAGAAAAATCGTGAGGAAACCAGCATGACCTAGAATCAAAAATTCGAACACTTATGACATCTACCATCCCGCACAGGGCCCGTGTGATGGAATACAACCCAATACCTCTCACAAAGAGAAGACCTGTGTCAAAGCAGTGGGAACATTAAAGTAAGTCTTTAAACCTCTCATTGAGAGTGCTGGGACCAATTGAAGTGTTTTTCTATTTAATGAAATAACCTTTAAGCTATGCATTATTTTGGTTTTTTTATTGCAGAACAAATTTAAACTAATTCCTAAGAAGTCATGTACAAAATATGATAAGAATCCGCTAAACCGTTTCAAAGATCTAGCAAAACCAAAAAAGTTACCCCAGCAAAATCTCGAATAACTTCGCAACCGAAGAAAGAACAAATACAAAATAAGGCACAACATTTACTTCATATAGACAACTAATTACCGACTTCACAAAAAGGAGGAGGTACTATGTTCGGCTGTTTGTATGTTTTTACCGACTTCACAAAAAGGAGGAGGTACTTATATGTTCGGCTGTTTGTATGTTTTTTATTATTATTTTGTATGTTTGTTCATCGAATACTCCGCCAATTGTCGATGGATTTTCAAAATTCTTTTTTTGTTCGAAAGTAGATAGTTCTGAGGTGGTCCCATTGTCACCAAGTTAGGATCTGATGATGGGATCTTAGAGAAATCGAGGGCAACCCTCAAATTTTATAGGCTCACTTATTGTTTTTCGCATATTTTATGAAGTATCTTGTTTATTTGCGTATGGTTGTCACCATCTCAGGTAGCTGGGCTGATGATGGAAGGTACAACTCCTTAACAGTAAGAAGTTACTCAAACAGGCAAGGACTGTTTTAGTAAATTGTTTTGATGTTTGATAGGGCATTTGTCACATTTGGTCTCATGATCATCAAGTCATGACCTGATGCTGCAGTCAGGATAGTCTGCAGAGTACCTAACTCCTCGACAACTAACAGCAGATATATCGTGTTTAGGCTCATTGAAAAGGGCTCGATGTATGGATAAACGTACTGTTAATGAGGAACACCGAAGTACATAGAGACCTGATGCTGAAGCCAGGAGCATCAGAAAAAGTACAAACCTTGAAATAACAGCAAAGTAGTCGTGTTTGGGCTCATTTTAACCAGGACTAAATTTTAAGTTCAATGCAATGTCGACATAAGTCTGGCCTGATGCTGCAGCCAGGATTATCAGCTTCTAGTCTAAAAACATCAGGTCAGGATTTGATGATGAGATCCTGGAGAAATCGAAGGAACTCTTCAAATATTATAGGCACACCTATAGCGATTTGGGTATTTTTTATAGTAACTCGTGCACTTGCTCTCGGAAAGCACCATTTGGTGAAGTGGAACTGATGATGAAGACCACAGATGGCCACCGGAACTACTCAATAATATCTAAGTATTTCACGGGTTGCGATTCGATTACTTTAATATGGTTGCTAAGCAATTCATGCTCGTCACAATGTGAATTGTGATATGGAGCTGATGGTGGACCTGGAGAACTCCTCAACAATTAACTTCCCTGCATCGGGAAAACCAATATTTTGTTTGTAAAAGGCGATGATCACTAGGCTATTGTAACTTAGATAAATTATAAGCAGACCCACTAAAAAGCGTGAAATAAAAACTTTTTAAGAAAAAAAAACCGACTTCCAAAAAAACACTATAAAGTGAAAAATAACTTTAATTTCGGAAGTCGGTGGCAAAAAACTAAAATACAGATCCAAAGACATCGACTTCCGAAATTATAGTTATTTTCCACTTTATAGTGTTTTTTTGGAAGTCGGTTTTTTTTTTCTTAAAAAGTTTTTTCTGTTTTAGAATCTGGTTGTTTCTTATGGTGCAATTGCTTCAGGTTTGCCGGCTATATTCCTTACAGTTGACGGTAGGTCGGTGCTTATCTGTATTTTTAACCGACTTCAAAAAAGGAGGTTCTGTATTCGACCCGTATGTATGTATGTATGTTTGTGTGTCCGCGATTTTCTCAAAAACTTATAAACCAATTTTGATAATTCTTTCACTAATGTGATCTACATACTTTCAGGAAGGTTTTAATATATAATACATTAGGTAATTATACTTATGTACGAAGTTATATGCATAAATGTACTGCATTTCCGGCATTTCTATGCGAATTTCGATGATTCTTCTAGTCGGTGTCTTCAATTCTTCAATGCACTAGTGTTAATTGAATTTGTGTGGGGTAGGTACAACTAAAAAGTGAAATATGTATAAAAACTTTTTCAAAAAAAAAAAACAAACGACTTCAAAAAAAAAAACACTACAAAGTGAAAAATAACTGTAATTTCGGAAGTCGGTGACAAAAAACGAAAATGCGGAACCAACGACACCGACTTCCGAAATTAAAGTTATTTTTCATTTTGTAGTTTTTTTTTTGAAGTCGGTTGTTTTTTTTTTGTAAAAAAGTTTTTATAAGTATTAGTTTTTCACAGTAACGGAACAGGTTTCAGGAAGCGAGGAACAGAATTCTAGGAAAGGACATGAGTTACCTACGTTTTACTAGTTACCTTGTTAAAACTTGTAACATAGAAAAGTTTTTACTGCCGGAGACGCTTGCGAAGTTATACATCAATATTTCTTGTATTACTTCAATATAATACTGGGGATCAAACTTTAAATAGAGAATATTTTTTTATATTTATTGAGGAACAGTATCAGTAAGCTGTTCATAGATGACAAACGACAGCCAAAATCAAAAGTCATTTATTCAAACTAGGCTGAGAATCAGTACTTTTCGAACGTCAAAATTACAAAAGACAGTCCCCCAAAACGCCCGCCCTTCACCACTTCCTAGTGCTTTCGCTGGGGAGAAGAAGTGGCGGAACAAACTCCCCAGCAGCACAGCTGTCTGTTCAGTTACAAAATAATTGATTTTATACAATTAAAATGATTTGTGAATATTATTTCTGTTCATGATATACGATTTCTTAAACATTTTTATACTGGATAATTAATTTAAAATTGAAATGTAATGTTGGTGATTATTTAATTTTTGTGTTACTGAATTATTCACATATAATTAATTAATTAGTGACATTGTTACATTTGAAATGCGTAATGAATTTTAAATATACTTAATGATTTTTTTATTATTTTATTTATTATCACTGTGATTTTCAACACAAAGTATTTTGTTATGAAATAAATGACTTTTGACTTAATAAGTGAAGTGTAAGTCGTCCTCAGTTTGTTTTGTTTGGAAGCCCTAATAGATTGTCATAATTATGTGAATATATTGCACTTCCAATAATATTACATAGGTACATATGTGTCGAATTGATTACCTCCTTTTTTTGAAGTCGGTAAAAATAAAATCAGTTAACGAAAATACACTAATCAGTATTTTTTTTGCTTGGATATCTTTGGTTAGACGTACTGAGCGCTGTGTTAAAATTTGTCCATCTATTTTAATGGGACCCTGTATATGTTTACTTGTTTACTATTTCTACTGATATTATAAATGTGAAAGTTTGTGAGGATGTTTGTTACTCTTTCACGCAAAAACTACTGAACGGATTTTGATGAAACTTATACGTCAGAATAACATATAGAATACTTTTTATCCCGATATTCCCACGGGATCGACACTCATGCGGGTGAAACCGCGGGGCGCTACTAGTATTTACATAAATGGTTAAATAAATACATAAAGTATCAGTTATCACAATCATATCACTACTGACTATTAATGCAAATCCACTGATTTAAACGAGAGCCGCTCCTGTACCAGGGCGTCAGATTAAGTTAGGAGACTTCACACTCAATCACGAACTGCGTCCGCTACTTCACAGTTTTTATTCGTCTCTGCTAATTGATTACCTACCGCACATTGGTCGGCAAACTTTGGCTGGATGCAACTAATTTATTTACGTTCCTAGTTTAAGTGAGATGCTAGTACTTATTTGAATTTGTTGCTTTTTTGTACAGTAAGTGAGAACAGAATACTTATTTTCACCCGCATAAATGTCGTTCCCGTGGGAATATTGGGATAAAAAGTAGCCTATATGTTACTCTAGGGTGTCAGCTACATCTGTACAATATTTTATCAAAATTGGTCCAGCCGTTTGAGCGTAAAGAAGTAAGAAACATATAAACACGCACACACACACTCACAAACTATCGCCTGTATAATATTGGTGTGATTTTGTGGTCGACACATTAGTCTCGACCACAAAATCACACTAATATTATACATCTGGAAGAAATATTGGATGGAAACTCATTGCGAAACTCTTAGTAATCGATTTCCAAAGTTATTTTAGAAATTTAATTATACCGGCTGACTTATTTTTTAATGTCTGAATAAAAACAGGCTATAAAAGGTGAACGGAGAAGAAGCGTTTGGCGCAGAAATTAATTTTATTTTTCACGGAAAATTTAAAAATAAACTTGTTCTTTTTTTACATTCAATACTTTGATTGAGGCCGGCCGATGGCTCCAATCAAAGGATTGAATGTCGCTACGAATTCATAAAAAACTTCCGCGCGTAAAGTAAGCGCATATAAGTTGAATTTTCGTAATTAAATTAAAATTAAATTAAATTAAATATCATTTATTTCAGGCAATTATTAAACCCATACCATACAGACACATACACTTAAATACTACTATAGGCAATTAACATTATAAAATTCACATAACATAATAACAACACAATAACACAGATAGAATATAATAACACATATAGAATATTAAAATACATAAATACAATAACTAAAAATATAATATTAAAAGTCTTTTACCTCTCTTGCAAGATGGACGACACGATACACAGCTTTTACAATATCATTCCTACTCAGGATAACCCTTGTGTAGAATGACAGTCTGAGCCTACTTAGCAGTGTGGAAAAGAAAAATTTGTCGAAGAATTTGTCGTTTTTCTTTTTAATTTTTTTTTTTATGAAAGTTTCCTTTTTTTTACTGCTGAATGGGCCCGCTCTTGACCTCGATCACGCCTCATAGAAAGCGATGGATGAGGTCTATGATGGAACGAGCGTGCCGATAAGATGCCTAAGGCACTGGAACTCCCACGCATCGACGAAACACAGCAGGCTGCTTGACGCCGGACTCTTGGGTGTTCGCAAACCAGGCGGGCGTTAGCCCTACCACCTCAAGGGAAGAATTGGCCAGTCAAATAAGGTGTTGGGTGTGACTGTCCAGGATGCGCTGAGCGCTCGGTTCAGTTGAGTAGTTGGCGGAACAAACTGCGCTACACGAAGAGGCTTCTTCATGTGTCCCAAACATTACTACTACCTCAAATAAGTAATAGTATTTATTGATAGGTTAAATTTCAAGATTTCTGTGCCATAGGCTTCTAACCCATTCACCTTTTATACCCGGTTTTTGTCCAGACGGTTAAAAAGGTCAGCCGGTATAGAAACAATTTTGTTTGAAGGCCTCTGACACAGTAGCATCACTATTAAAATCGTAGTAACTTCAACCAAAAAAGATTCTACCCAAATTAATTTAATCACCCCTATTCAAAATCGAAAATCAGAACTTTTTATCTCGAATCGAAAGCACTAGAACATCGAAAAGGTCCAATAACTCGGGAGTAACTCCCAAATCGCTCGCCGGTTAGTTGTCGAAAGTTGGTACTGATAAAATTAAACTCCGGAGACAAAAGGCCAACTTTTGTAGATAAAGAGCGACTTGATATCGTCGGATACGTATTACGGGAATTTAGCGACGGTAAACGGCGAATGCGAGGGGAGAAAACTGTCGAGATTTCTCGGATCTTAAGCCAGTTTTGAGTGATCCTTGGTTTTATTTGTCATGGATTTGGCTGTGGTATTCGATCATTGAGGGTCTTTTGTTGCATCATTTTGTGAAGATAGAAAGAAGAAGAAGAAAGAAAGAAAGAAAATACATTTATTTAGCACAGACTAAAGGACACACAATACACTAGATACATCAGATAAAAAACAAAACAAAGATCAAATAAAAAGCGTAAAGTCCGATGTAAGTAATTAGCAGGAAAGTGTGCCTCACGGCTGCGCCAAAAAGGCCCAGTTCAGCAATAATGCCAGACAACTAGTGCCTGACGCTGGTTTTCAACTGGACCTGATGTGTGAGGTGATGAATGTAAATCAGCTTTACGATGCAACGTGATGTGTGTATGGTTACTTACTTAAATAAAGTATGCGTAAGACAAGGAAAAAATAAAAATAGTAACAAATAAGTAGATATCAGATAGGTGATCAGTATGATAAAGAGTTCCATTTATAAAAAAAAAAGACGGGTTGCACTCCGGGAGTGCCGGCAGAAGTGAAAACTTGAATATTAACGTTGAAATAAATCAATTATTAATTGAATTAATATAACTAAGTTTTTTTCACTATTTCTGCGTCACTTTTTTCATTAATCGATGCACTTTGTTCAATTTCCATTTTTTGAAACACTTTATATACAAGAATTATACGAATACACAGCAGTGTGGCTACTACACAGACGGTCGAGCCATCAGCTGTCCATCCATCCATCCATCCACGTCCACGTCCACGTCCGCGTCCACCATCACCGTCACCGTCACCGTCACCGTCACAGTCACCGTCACCGTCACCGTCACAGTCACCGTCACCGTCACCGTCACCGTCACCGTCACCGTCACCGTCCGTCCGTCCGTCCGACCGTCCGTCCGTCCGTCCGACCGTCCGTCCGTCCGACCGTCCGTCCGTCCGTCGGTCCGTCCGTCCGTCCGTCCGTCCGTCCGTCCGTCCGTCCGTCCTTCCATCCATCCATCCATCCAACCATCCATCCATTATCGTGTCTCACTTTGTTCACTTCGGTTGGCGCCGCCGTAGAAAGAGAGGGGGGAGGGGGGAATCTCTCCTGACGGTCACGTGTCCTGACGCGATGCCCTGACGCGAGTTTAACATTTTTTACCCATTAAAAAAATGTGCAACGCCGCTAAAGAAGTTTTCACTTCAAAAAAACACCCTACAAAATGACTTTCCAGTTAATCACTGACTACCTATTTTCAGAAACGTGCAAGTTACACGATTTTCAGAATAGTATTATAATTTGCTGGCTCATCTCAACCAGAAATGCAGAATGCGTTGTTTTCCCCTCGTATTTTTGGCTTGCGAAGATTTACATGTGAATGGTCCACAAGGAATCCTTCCAAAAATTTTCCTATGCCTTTCCAAAATTATTTAAGAAAAGAATAAGCAGCAGTCCTTTATGATTGAAAAGAGATTTATCATAAAATACGAGATGTGACAGCATTGTAAGCGAAATATCAAACATCTTTATCCGATATTAAACTAAAACGGAATCGAGTAAAAACGAAGCCCTCAGAAACAGATATAAGGCTTCCTTTGACAAACAATTGAGTATTTCGTCTTTGGATAAGATTAAGGTTTTGTTCTACTGCGGTTTTGATAAACAACCGCAAAACATGGATGAGATAATATTGTAAGGAAATAATTTGTTTTCGCTTAGTTCTGGGCCTTTAAAGCGGCGATGGAATCTGGCAGGGTTAGGCGCAATTCACACAATTACAAAAACCACTGCTGAATGTAAAAGGTTGATTGAATTAAAGTAAAGTTGTTAAGTAATTCTGTTGGTGGACAACCTACAGAAGATCGCGGGGAAGACATGGATGAGACTCGCACAGACCAGGGAAGCATGGCATAAAAGGGAGGAGGCCTATCAAAACGTACTCTGTGGAGGAGGCCGCTACTCAGCGATGTGTGTCAGCGGTAGACCGAGAATAGTGTGTATTGTCTTTGGTCCCTAGCCCTGACATAAAGCAATAGACAAAATGGTCAACCTTTTGTTGCTTGCATACTAGCCTTTTGGCTACTTTGTTTGTGTGTATTTTAAGTTTTCTTTTTGTAATGTGCGTTTTGTCTGTGCAGAATAAACAATTATTTCTTTCTTTCTTTCAGTGGGTGGAACAAGGTGCCAATCATAATGATGATGACGTTGTTAAGGTCAGGAATCCATTTGACACGCTTACATTTCGTCACCAGAGAGTGAAAACCTTGTAAAATTGAGAAGCCAGAAACTATAGAGAGTCATCTACTGCGATTCAATCAATCAACTCAGCCTATCGCAGCCCACTGCTGGACATAGGCCTCTCCCAGACTGCGCCACAGCACCCTGTCCACCGCCTTCCGCATCCAGTCTACCCCAGCCACCTTCTTTAGGTCGTCCGTCCATCTAGCTGGGGGGCGTCCCACACTACGCTTGCCGGTACGCGGTCTCCACTCCAGGACTAGTCTGCTCCACCGGCCATCGATCCTTCGACAGACATGGCCAGCTTTTGGAAACTACTTGCTGCGATTGTAGTTTCCAAATTGAAAGCCGCCAAGAATACTTGCCTAGGCATATAGACTTATGATGGCAGCTACTGTTTTTCGGAGACTCGAGAACCTACCAGCTGCCTGCTTCTTTACATAATTCCTTTACCTTCCACTTCATCTAAGGTAGGGAAGGGTTTAACCCGTCTGCCTTCAAAGTAAGATTGAACAGGCCTCTTCTGGGCACGCTCGTTCCATCATAGACCTCATCCATCGCTTTCCATCAGGCGGGATCAAGGGCGAGTGCAGGCCCATTCAGCAATAAAAAAGGGTCATTCTTTTATTTTCTTGGACTCAATATGAATATTGATGGACATACCACCTCTTTGATTGTGTTTGCCAATAATTTTGATCGTAGCTTCAGTTGACCAGGGATTAAAGTTTGACTTAAGTACTTCTTAGGATTATGGATGCAAGTTTGGCTGTTTGGGAATCTAATAACTTTGCAACCACTAACCACTTCGGTACCTAAGCATCAACCGCATCTAGTTTTAAGGAGGAATTAGTTAGTTTTTGTCTGTATTTACAGTTTTGGAAGCCTGAAAGATGTTCATGTCATGCGAGATTAAATGAAAACTAAAGAAGTTTGGAGAAGAAATCACCGAAGATATAACTATTCCGTTGTCAGGACAGCAGCTTTGGCAAAACAATTCTACTATCAACTCAAAGGCATCGTATAATCGGGTTCGGGGGTGTACAGAGTCAAGACATCAGGAGAATTGTTTCCCTTGAAATTTCTAGAAGGTATCCTATTTATCCTTCTATAGAAAAGAAAGAATGAAAATCCGTTTATTTGCGGTAAACATGACGCAGAAAAAAAAACAAAACAAAAAAAAATCTCAAGTCGGGTGAAAATATGCGCCACATCCACGCAAAACGGCGATCGCTCAGCATAATGCTAAGACCCTATGTGAGACAGCCCCAGCGCTGGTTTTCAACGAAAGCTGGCGTTCACGTGATGGCCCACCACCAGACACCCAGAAGCATCTCCATGTAGATCTGATCTGATCTCAATTTTTTTTACAAAAGTCAAATATTCTTGTCTATTTTTACTAGATGAGAGTCCGAATTTCCATAGCAAAAAAAGTGGCACTCCGGGAGCGCCGACAGAAGTGAAAACTTGAACAATTACGTGTGTATTTTTTGAATCGTCATATAAACAAAACACAAACAGAATAAGCCATCACTCACTGACTTATCGGAAATACATTAAAACCGAGTATTTACATGCCGAGGACAGCCGAACACATCCGAAGCGGTGTCGGTTACGGTAACAGTGGCTCGAATTCCATAGTTTTTTCCCATCTCAAAAAATGCAGAACGCGCCTAAAGAAATTTTCACTTCAAAAATGATGTGGGGTTCCCTGCACTAGCCAACGTTATAAGGAAGATAGTGCAAACCGAACTCTCAGATTCTCCGTAATATTCCTCCTCAAAGTAAAGATGTAGCTACCCGCATGGCCCTACCAAGGGGTAATTAATCTGCACCAAGTACTAGACAATGGGACTTAAGCCTTAGGTCCCGGTTCTAACTAACTAGTCCTGATAACGGACTCGAAAGATTTCGCCCGTTGTTTATATGCGAGAAGATTTGAAGAGGTAGTTTGGTGGGGATTAGAGTTAGATGTTTCAATGTAAAGGCGCTAGCACATCAAGCTACTACATTCTTTAATATATTTTCAACTTTATCGCTAAAGCATTAGGGTATAACTTGATAGGGAAAACTTGACAATTTCGGGTAGGTTGGTGTGCTGGCGTCTGTACCAACTATTAATCTTTGTGTCTAGATTAGTTTAATAATAGCGCCTTCAAAAAATGCTCCCCCACATCTTGACTTGAAAGAAGTCATGTATGAAACTATCTTCACTACGATCACTTAACTGACTAAAATACATGTTTTATTAAGGGGCTTACAGGACCTAAACGCAAAAAACGCAAGTTTTAGAAACAATAAAAATATATGATCGACTATAGTAAACAAAATCAAAATAATATATGATATTCTTCAGGATATATGCTAGGTAGATAGTGTGCTGAAAACATAACTTATTTGGTACGATAGAAAAAAATCATGAAGATACCTCTAAAACATTTATTTTTACAATAAAAACCTTACTAATATACATACAATCATTATGATTTGTCAGATTATTCTACAAGCAACATACTAAAACTGTAGTGTTTTAATCTTTTAGTCCAAACAATAGATTTTTCGTAAATAGCTTCATATTTTGCAATAAATTACCAGCGTTGTGTCATCGCGCTTCTCTTTCTTTTCTATGCAGTCCGACAGTGACCGCGCTGTAGGTCATGTAGTCCTCTTAATACATGGAGCACTGGTTGTTGTGCTCCATGTCTTAATATGTTGTAGATGATAAAAGATGAGCGATAATAGGCTCTCAATTGATTATTGTAGTACTAAAGTGAGGGCCGTGACGCGCTCGCTAGATGGGGCGGCACGTGGGCAGTCGTATGAAGGGACCATAAGACAAGTCAGTGTTGTGAAGGCAACGAACGGATGCGGACGTCGACTTTATGCAAAACTGTCGGTTTGCCCGAACTTATTCTGAAAGTGAAATACTAACCTGATTCTATATAACATAGTGTTTTATTGAAAAACACGAGGAGCCCGTGGCTAAATAATAATAGCCGCACAGGTCGATCGATCAGGTTAAGCTACCCTTGCTGCGGTTGGTCTGTAGATGGGTAACCATCTATACATACGTCTGATTATATTATTGAAAATGAAATACATATATTTACAAGTACACCATAGATTTACAAAAATGTCTTCGCTATAAGCTTCGTACCACTTCGTGAGCATACGATAAGTGATTGAAACAATACTGTTCCCTCATTTGCTGATTGAACAGTAAACAGTTTCACGCTTATAGTATTACTTGAGGGTAAGTATGTGTGTATGTTCCGTCGCGAAGTAAGGATCTTTCTTTATTTCTGTGCGAGTGGATGCAGTGATAGTACCACTCCTTTTAAAAGACCTCTTCACTATTTTATGTAGTACCTAGGTATCTAGCTTTTGCACGCGGCTTCGTCTCCGTGTACGTCGGATAGGAACCGGCATATCTTTGAACCAAAAATTCGAAGACATGTGACATCTACCAACCCGCACTGGGCCTGCGTGGTGGATTATAGCCCACTCCTAATGGAAACATTATAGGCTGATTATGCTTAGGGCAGATTTTTCAATCGACAGTTAATTTTTATTCGTAGAATAAAATTGACGTTTGACAGATTTTATACGGAAGAACTGTCAACAATTTTAAATTATTCCTCGGATAAAATTGTCTGGCGCTGGAAAAATCAGCCCTAAACCGCAAAATAATGATTAGAACGCCGTTTCTATCCGTACGGAGCGATAGAGCAAAAACACAAACAGATCAATAGCCAGAATCAACATGAAAACATCGAGTAACATTATACCAATGAAACTAATATGGAAGCCTTGTTTGAACTTGAATACAAACTATCAAACCAGGTTCGTGTTTATCAAAACCAATCAGTCTATAAATACAAAACATGGTTTTTGCATTGAGTTATTAGTAAATGGAGTTATAACATCATGAGAGGAGAGCAAACTCTTGCCTTGATGAATGAATTGAATTAAGTCGTTTACGTGTCGCCATAACATTCCACCCGAATATGTTTTTTTTATTGCTGAATGTGCCCGCTCTTGACCTCGATCACGCCTGATGGAAAGCGATGGATGAGGTCTATGATGGAACGAGCGTGCCCAGAAGATGCCTAAGGCACTGGAACTCCCACACATCGACGAAACACAGCAGGCTGCTTGACGCCGGACTCCGGTGGGAGGGTGGTCGCAAACCAGGCGGGCGTTAGCCCTACCACCGCAAGGGAAGAATTGGCCAGTTAAATAAGGTGTTATTAAGTAGCTAAGAAATATGTATACCAAGGCATTCGCTATTCTTATTAAACTACTCAAAACTCGTAACCGTAGTGTCTGACAGCCAACCCCATTTCTGTTTATTACCTAGCACTCCATTTACTCATTACCCCGTGTCGTTCCTGTAATGTATAACAAACCATTCAGCCGTGTTCGGGATTCAGTTTTGTAATGAAACTAGTTCAGTGATTTGTCAATAGAACTTTAGTAAAGTTAGATATATTGCGAAATGATTTCTGAAAATTATTACAGTGCTGTACATTTAAGGGGTCCCGCAGACTGGCGGGACGCGATACTAGTAGAACAAATTCCACTAAGTTTTCGTGGAAATTGTTCTGCCAGTGTCGCGTTGTTCCTGTCTGCGGGAGAAAATAAGAATAGTTAACGAACTTAAAATAGGAAGAGAAAGAAGGAAAGCCATTCCATTAATACCCCTTAGCTTATCAATTCAGTCTAAAAAGATATCTTCAAGACAAACCAACGTTCAGAATCAGCCAGGCAAACCACAGAATACATAGACACAGAAGGTCAGCTCCACGCAACTAGCGAAAACAGGCGCACACGCACGTACGGAGATCTTAAATCAAACCAAGAGCCACAACAAGAACAAGAACATTATTTTCTTAACAGGGACCAATGAAAGAATGCGCTATCCCTGTTTCGCAAAAGTAATTTCAGCTATAGCAAAAGTGCTCAGTGCTGCACACCTCCACCCTATTTCAAGTTAAACAAATATCAACTTTATATAAATGACCATTAAGTTGATTTCAGAGTGACTAGCATTATTGAAAAAGTTATAAAATTTTTTGAACTTGTAGCGTAAACTGAAACTTTATTGTGTAGGAATTAAAGTTATTTTTCCATTAATTCATATTTGTTTACATTTTTGGCAAAGACATAGCGAACGCAGATTATCTAATAATAATGATTTCTACGTATTGCCGCGGGACTTCTTTCGCGGGACGGATTCTTCGTGTGTGTGCGTTTATGCTCGTTATACTAGCCTTCTGTACGTACCTACCTATTCTGTGGTCAAACTATCCTAATCTATAAAAATCTAGATTGCGATTCAGTCTAGACTCGATTTACCCGAGTCAGCATGGCCGGGGCTAATTGCCACTCGACGGAACATCGCTCGGTTATTATCAAGAGACATGGAAGCACTATGCGATTAAGATGTACCCGGTTTTACCCGGTTTTGTGGAGCGGGCACAATTGCATCCGGTTTCTGTACGGTTTTGTTTCCGGATGCGGATTGGAACGATATTCGTGGATGTGGTTTATTTTGTTTCTTTGTTGTTTATGGTTTCTTTTTTATTTTATATGGTTGCTCTAGCGGAGGGCTTGCCTTTGGTCCCTGCTGTAATTCGTGGATCTTTGACGACTATCAAACTGTGTAACGACTGTTACGGGTCGTCAGAAGCCCGAAAATCTGACAACCAGTCTTAAAAAGTGGTATTGTATTACTCAGTAACTAGGTTGTGGAGCGCCTCTCTCTAGAGGAATGGTGGCCGTTTGCGTCCGCTGAGGGTGACGGGGTCCGCATGGATTCATGCGGGCCAGCACCTGGCCGGGGGAGCGTGACGAAAGGCGTAAGCACTCCAGCACCCCGGCTAAAGGTAGCAGCAGGACACCGTGTGGTTTTAGTCAGTAAGAGTCTGACAGACCTCTCCACCCACCCCAGGGTGGTGGATATCCATGAGGATTTCCAGACAGTTAAAAAAAAAAGGTTGTGGAGGTCAGATAGGCAGTCGCTCCATGTAAAATACTGGTGTTGACGACGGTATCGCGGTCCGCCCGTCTTTATAAAATTTTAGTGATATTTTACTACATGTATACTTACCTCAAAAATATGTTTGCTATTACGATTGTATTCCATTTATAAAATTAAAACGAAAGCCAACAAGAACGGACTGCACACTGGTGATGCGCGACGCCCTCACCCCGCCTACCGCTGCGGCCGCCATGGCAAATAGATCGAAGGATTAGTGCCCAAAAATCTCCCGAACGCTCCCCGCGCGAAAAGCGCGCGCCCGCGCACATTCCGTTCTAGTTGGTCTTTAATACCAAAAGTTTTCGTATATTCTTTTTCTCACCATCAACTACTACCTAGCAGCTACAACTGGTGTTCAGCTGCCAATTAGACTGGAAGCCGACCCCAACATAGTTGGGAAAAGGCTAGGCAGAGCAGCGAGCCACCATCGATGCTGCGCGCTTGCGCATTAGCCCAGGTTCACACGGACGCGATTTTTTTTAGCGCACTGGATTTTCGACGCTCTGCTCAGCGCGGAGAGTTTAAAATACATCAGTATGTTTTTTTGAAAGGCTGGAAAGGACTCTGTTGGGTTCTCAACGTTCGGCTACGCACCAAGAGTTGAAAATCCCTCCGCGATATTTTCACCAAGCCAATTATTATGTCGAACTCAAACTCAAAGTATTTATTTCAATTAAACCATTTACAGGAACTTTTGAATTGTCAAGAAGTCAGTCAGTCAGAAAAAATATGAAACTAGTTGCCCATTCCAAAGCGTAGGTACCTACGGAGAAGAACGGGCAAGAAACTCCATGGACACTCTTTTAAATTATATTTTTACAAAAATACTAGCTGTGTCCCGCGGTTTCACCCGCATAAGTTTCGATCCCGTGGGAATATCGGGATAAAAACTATCTTATGTCCTTTCCCGGGACTCAAACTATCTCTATTCCAAATTTAATCTAAATCGGTTCAGTGGTTTATGTGTGAAAAGGTAACATACATACAGACAGAGTTACTTTCGAATTTATAATATTAGTATAGTATGGATTAGTATGTAAAAACAAACAGTGTTTTCTTTTGCCGACAAAACTTTACCGGATTTACAAAAACGGACCGGATCCAAATAATTGTAAAGCCCCTCCTAATAAGGCCATATCCACACACCGCCGACCGCAAGTCCACAAATAAAACACTTTTACGATCAGCGGCATAAAACTAAGCGATGTTTGCATCGGTACGTTACGACTATTTGTACGACGTCCATTGCATGCTAAAATAGAAAGCTTAGCTGTTAATGCTGTGTTTACGCTGACTTGTATACCGAATAGTTGGAAAACGTCGTTTTATTTTTTCGTTTTGTACAATTAGAGTATGTATGAGTTAGTGTGGTTTAGCAATGAGTTTTCAAATTGACGGTGGAATGTAATTCAGAAGGCAAGCCTTTGTTCTACAATGTTGTGGTTGACGTTCAGTGTATCCTCTGGGCTTCTTACTAAATAACTTGCGATCAATAATAAATGACTGTTTTTTTTTTAATTTATTGTTGAATGGGCCCGCTCTTGACCTCGATCACGCCTGATGGAAAGCGATGGATGAGGTCTATGATGTAACGAGCGTGCCCAGAAGATGCCTAAGGCACTGGGACTCCCACGCATCGACGAAACACAGCAGGCTGCTTGACGCCGGACTCCGGTGAGAGGGTGGTCGCAAACTAGGCGGGCGTTAGCCCTACCACCGCAAGAGAAGAGTTGGCCCGTCAAATAAGGTGATGGGTGTGACTGTCCAGGATTCGCCAAGCACTCGGTTCTGTTGAGTAACTGGCGGGACATACTGCGCTATACGAGGAGGCTTCTTCATGCATCCCAAAATTATTGCTCATAATAACTGCCGAAGTGTTAATTTAACCTCCAAGATGACAGGCAAATTGTAAGTACTGTCATTGGTCTGTATAAGGTATCGAACGCTGAACATATTTTCCGAAAGACATTTGTGTTAGAATGTTCAAAGAACTTTAATTTAAAAAAGTTATCTAAAGCAAAGCTCCGTATAGAGGGGCTTGTGGCTAAGAAATAATTTAACAGCCGCACGGTTAGATTGATCAGGTTAAGCTGAGCTGACCAACTTTACATACCCAGACCCCACTGTTCCTCGGAAAGCACGTTAAGCCGTTGGTCCCAGCTGTCACTGTCATCTTTGACAGTCGTTACGGGTCGTCAGAAGCCCGAAAGTCTGATAACCAGCCTTACCAAGGGGATATTGTGGTACCCAGTAACTGGGTTGTGGAGGTCAGATAGGCAGTCGCTCCATGTAAAATACTGGTATTCAGCTGCATCCGGTTAGACTGGAAGCCGACCCCAACATAGTTGGGAAAAGCTTGGCAGATGATATAACGAAAAGAAAGAAAAGAGTGTAAAATGTCTGTACCTAAACATTTTCGGTCTACATGAGATTCGATGAGGGGCTCGTGGCTAAATCATAACGGGTCGATCGAAAGTTAAGCTACGCTTGCTGCGGTCAGTTCGTGGATGGGTGACCATCCTGTACATATCGAGTCTTTGCCTCGGAACGCACGTTAAGCCGTTGGTCCCGGCTGTCATTCGTAGATCTTTGACAGTCATTATGGTTAGCCAAAAGTCTGATCTAGTCGCTCCATCTCAAATACTGATTCAGCTGCACCCAGTTAGAGTGGAACCCGACCCCAACATAGTTGGAAAGGGCTAGGCAGATTAAAATTGACATGAAAATCGATCGCATCAGACCACCATTTATTGAGACAAATTGCTCTCGGTTTCATCTAATCACTTGAAATTCCATTACAAATGAGTTTTCAATTCAAGTGTAATTCAACTGTCTTATCAACGATAAATATCTTGATTAACAATACTATCATGTCAACCAATTACAGTAATTAGTTTATAAAGGTCACGAGAAATATTTAAACAAATTCGATTGGGTTAACTGGATACCATCGATTTTCGATACACTTAGAAATAGTTTCAAGTACAGTCAACGAAAAAAAGTGAACAGTGATGGCCAAGTAACGACCAGGACTTACGAGTTGCAGGTTAAAATCCAGACAGGCGCTTTACTTTGTGTAAATTATTTCATTACTTACCACTGCTCTAAACGGTGTTGGTGAAGGAAAACATAGTTAGTAAAATGTCCTAGAACCAAAAAACCGAGTGTGCTTATGACCACACGACTGAAGTGAAACTTCAAACGTATTTGGCTATGAGAGGAAGAGCGAAAGAAAATGTGCGCGCGCAATGCTTTCTCTTGCTTATATCCCCCACCCAACTCCCGTTCGTCTCGCCCGATCACACTTTTCATAACGCTTACGTCACGCGTTCGCCAGCTTACTCCCCAAGTCAAGCGTGCGTAAAGAAGTTTCACTTCAAAATTCGAAGATGTGACATCTACCAACACTCTCTCTCACAGAGAGGAGAGGAGGCCTGTTTTCCAGCAGTGGGAACATTACTATAGGCTGATTATGCAGTAGTCCGTACTGTAGGTGCCTATGCTGGACAAAACTCTTTCAATTCCACCACGGAATATGTCCAAGTTGTTCCGCCATCTTTCATTATTCACAGAAGGCATTCGTTCGTGGTCTGATATGTTCCATATTGATTTCCCCAACTGTACAAGTGTCGTGACATACAATGGGACCTATCACGATCAAACAGCGCGGCAACAATATATTATTTAATAGCTTCGAAATGTCATGCGCATCCTTAACTAGCTTACTTTACTTCAAAGGTATTAAAAAGATTGGTTTGTGTCATTCGTTTTAACTTTTTTAACCGACTTCATTGAATATTTTATATTTATATGCAGTATGGAAACCACATATCATCACATCACACTTCACACTATCACACTAATATTATAAAGGCGAAAGTTTGTGAGTGTGTGTGTGTGTTTATATGTTTGTTACTTCTTCACACTCAAACCGCTGAACCGATTTAGATGAAATTTGGTGTAGAGATAGTTTGAGTCCCGGGAAAGGACATAGGCTACTTTTCATCCTGATATTCCCACGGGATCGACACTTATGCGGGTGAAATGCTAGTACCACATATTTGTTATCGAATTTTCTGACGATATGTAGGTATACAAAAATGTAACGAAATCGGTCGCGAAAAAACAATCTGCTGTTCCCTACATTTATGTTCGCATAACTCGTCAAAATATAGGGAACAGCTGATTTAAAAAAAAAGATCTTTAATTCCATCATCATCTGCCTAGCCTTTTCCCAACTATGTTGGAGTCGGCTTCCGGTCTATATCGGATGCAGCTGAATACCAGTATTTTACATGGAGCGACTGCCTATCTGACCTCCACAACCCAGTTACTGGGTAATACGATACCCCTTGGTAAGACTGGTTTGGTAATCAAAATAACTAAAAAAGAAAAAAAAAATTTTCAAGGGCCTGTGCACACCACGTTTTTTAAACGCGCCTTTGACGCGCGTTTTAGAAACGTGCATCGACGGCGCGCTTTTATCCTGCAGAAGGTCTACAGGCTGCGTCTGACTCGCGTGCGTATCGCTAGAAACGCGCGTCAACGGCGCGTTTAAAAAATGTGGTGAGTAGGTACAGGGCCTTATGTGTAGAGAAAGTACTTAAATCGTCTTGGATTTCCACCGTGAATGTTATATGACATTTTACTTTTTATTAAACCTACATAGTGATATTCTATATTATTAGCAACATATTATATACCAAGCGGCAAATTCATGAAATGCCACAATAATACGCAGTAATGATAGGTTACAGCTGAAATTCGAGTCCGTTATTTTAATGAGGCCATTTTACGGGCCGTGTCAAAATGTGGTTGTGCTCACTCTGAATAGTATGCATTTGTGTGTTATTATGTAATGTGAGCACCACTTTATTTGATCCAATTTGGCATGGTTAGGTTCAGTTGTGTCCTAAAAATCTGGTCATGGTGGTTGGTGTAAGCTTTGTAAAATTAAGGGATATAATTATTGAAAAACATGTGGTTTTTCTATTTCGTGTAACGTGTAAAGTATGTGGAATAGGGATTTAACATTTTGGTATATGTTTTTTGACTCTTTGGTCTAGTATCATGTAAAAGGAATACACAATTAAATGAATTTTTGTCGATAAAAAAAATTGCAAAGCTATATCATTTTTTTTACTTTTTTCGACATGACGGCGTAATGCCTAAGAGTTATTCATTGAAATTTACGTTAAAACATAGAGAATTGTCATAATCAAAGTTTATTCAAATTAGTTTTAAATTTAATTAATTTATTTTGTTAAAAAAGGAGTAAATTCGTTTTGGCACATACGTCGTGTTATTCCGAGCGCACGCACATTATAGTGCCCTCTTGGTGGATTACGCCCACTCCCACGCACCGACAGGAGGCCTGTGTCCCAGCAGTGGGAACATTATAAGCTGATTATGCTTATGCGTACAAGCTATCCTAAATGTCAGTACCTATTCTTAAGCCCGATGCGAGCGATTAGTGCTCCCGCTTCCATACTGAGACCTCTTGCTTTGAAAGCATTACATAATAAGTACTTATATAGCCTGAACCACAGTATATCTGTGGTTACACCTAGTTAACGCCAACTACTTCGTGAGCCAAAAATCGCACCAGCTTACGTTCGAAAATCATAAGCCGCCACTTTCGCGCTCAGTCCTGCGTACTGCTGGCTGGGTGAGCGTGAGCGAGAGCGCGAGCTTGTGAGTGACGTCATAGTAGGTAGTCAAAAAGTGGCACGCTTAGTTTTCATACAGTCCGTGATACTTGCGTTATCTAGGTCTATCTATATCTGTGGTCTGAACCTTTTAGTAGCCCTTTGATCTTGAGTTACTCCAATCGTATTTTACCTAGAACTAGATAGATGCAAGCTAACAAAAGAGGTTACCAGGCAACTATAATAAGTAGTCCTTTATAAAGAATGTTTTATGTGTGAAAAAAAGTAGTCGAATCTTTGAAAGATGTCACTCGGAAAGCTGAATTATTGGGCTGGACACACCTGCCGCATGTCAGACGGTCAATGGGCCTTACGACCTAGTGGGTCCCGCTTAATGGCTAACGACATCGCGGCAGGCCCAGACGGAGATGGCGGGATCAGCTGGACTCCTATAGTAAAGATTGGTCCTTGGCAGCTCTGGACAGACAGAGATGGAAAGAGAGTACGGAGGCCTTCGCCCAGCATTGGGGCAATAATGGCTAAAAAAAACAGTGGCACTCCGGGAGTGCCGACAGAAGTAAAAACAAAACACAAACAGAATACTTTGCCATCACTCACTGACATATCGGATATACATTAAAACCGAGTACATCCCGAGGACAGCCGAACACATCCGAAGCGGTGTCGTTACGGTAACAGTGGCGCGAATTCAAATTTTGTTAGTAAAATATCTTATAACTAGTGTTAGTAGTACACACAAAAAGGAGAAGAAAACTAAGGGGAATAGAAATATAACAATAGTAGGTTACAGAGGCAGGATGTGCAGAGAACGATAACGCAAAGAATTATCTACCTGACCATTCTCCCCACATAGTGCCTCAGAAAAGGGGAGTAAGGACTCTCCACCACTGATTTCAGGATGCTATTGTCACTGTCCCGCGTTCTACGTATCAGTGATGCGACTTTAGTGCGACTTTTTTGCGAGTTTAGTGTGCGTGATTATAATGTAGGTATATCTATTTTTGGTTTAATTTTCTGATTAATCGAGTTAAGTTACTTCCTTGGTTGCCATGTTTCGGAGGATAAGGTCGTTCCATTTTTAAATAACACGACAGATATGAGTTTACTATGTAATTTATTTGGCCGCAAAACACGACAGATATGGATTTTCATACAATTATTGCCGACCGCCGCTCGCATGTATTTGGCCAGTACAGCAATTTCGATTTATCTCGAAGAAGGTTGTCAAAATAATGCTCAAATTTCCAAGCATGTTTGAGAAAATTATCTTTTTGTGTTTCTGTGACAAATAAACCTTTTCCTTTCATTCTATTTGGTCGAATCTTTTTTTTATTTCGTCCTACAAAATATTATGCAGTGTCACTGTTTGTTTTCCTTAATACATAAATAAGTAAATTCTCCGAATGAGAAAAACCATTAACTATACCTATTAAACTAAAGCAATGATCGAAATTATTAAGCTGGTTCCATGTTTTTTTTTCAACTGTACCACAAAGTAATATTCAAACATCCTAAAAACCGTTTACTTATTCACAACTTAGCCTGGACCTTTACGCCGTAAATGAGAAAAAACCGGACCGCACACAAACGTCCGAAACCGACCGGATCCGTACGACTAACTACGTTAGTGTCACCGTTATTCAATTCGCGAAACGTGGGACATCTCGGAAATTGGCCATTTGGACCCAAACCTAATACTTCGATGCCCCGTCGCGACTACCGTCATATTTTTAGCAAAAATATTTGTACATTAAATCCTTATTATATGGTCAGCGGAGTGAGTATAAAGGTTTGTTTATTGGTTGCGTGGCAGTTTTATTTAAACATAATGACGAGAAATTTATTTTTGTGAAATTATGCTCAATTAAACGTTTACCAACTTTAGTAGGTAGTAGAGTAGGAACTATGTGAATGAGTTTTAATGACAGCGTTATAGACATCCATACTATATATACTTGACAGGCCTGATGGTCTAGTGGTTAGTGACCCTGACTGCTATGCCGGAGGTCGTGGGTTCGATTCCCACCCAGGACAAATGTTTGTGTGATGAGCACGATCATTTGTTCTGTGTCTGGGTGTAATTTATCTATAATATGTATGTATTTAGAAATATATAAGTATGTTTATCAGTTGTCTAGTACCCATAACACAAGCTCTGCGCTTAGCTTGGGACTAGATGGCGTTGTGTGATAGTTGTGGAATATTATTATTATTATTATATTATATTAACGACTTAAAATACACTAGCGACTCTCCCTTGTTTTACACGGTTTTTAAGACTTGACAAAACATCGAGATTTCTGCATTATATGTAAATTTATTAGAAATGAAGAGATCCGCACTAGAACTAAGGTAACTGACATAGCCCGAAGAATTGCCAAACTTAAGTGGCAGTGGGCAGGGCACATTGCTCGCGACTCAGATGGCCGATGGGGCCAAAAGGTTGTGGAGTGGCGACCGCGTACCGGAAGACGTAGCATTGGAAGGCCTCCCACAAGGGGGACCGACGACCTTGCCGCAGGAAATCATTGGATGCGAGAAGCACAGAACCGGTCGAAGTGAAGGTGCTTGGGGGAGGCCTATGTCCAGCAGTGGACGTCTTTCGGGAGGCCTATGTCCAGCAGTGGACGTCTTTCGGGAGGCCTATGTCCAGCAGTGGACGTCTTTCGGGAGGCCTATGTCCAGCAGTGGACGTCTTTCGGCTGAAATGATGATGATGTAAGTTTAATATCAATGTGATATAATCCATGCCATGTCGTATCCAACTAGATATTTAGTTTTTTGCTCAGTTTTTACTGCCGAACTTGTTAATAAACATGCAATTTGAAATGTTTATATTTTCCAAAACTGCAACAAATAACATGACCAATCAATCAATCGCCAATTTAAACACCGGGGCTAGGCAAGAGTCATTTGCCTAGCTGTTTGATTGAATGGCTGATCATTCAGGCAGCTAATTGAACGGCGCCGTTTAGTTAAAAGGCTAGGCGGTTATCTGAATGGCTGATTAAATTAGTTGGCGGCGACATACATAAAACTTCCGCGGCAAATTCTCTAAATGATGGGGCAAACCGCATTAAAATCTGTTGCGTAGTTTAGAAGAACAACGTGATCACACAGACAAACACGAAAGGCGACGTTAATCTATCTAAGCTAATAATAAAGCTGAAGCGTTTGTTTGTTTGAACGCGCTTATCTCTAGAACTACCAAACGGATTTGAAAAAAATATGTTTACATTTGATAGCCTAATTCTTGAGGAAGGCTATAGGCTATTTATTTATTTATTATTTATTTATTAAAACTTTATGCACAAGTAAAAAAAAATAATACTGTACAAAGGCGGACTTAATGCCTGAGGCATTTTCTACCAGTCAACCTTAGGGTGATGCAGAGACAAAACATGGCAGGTGCAACATACAGGAGAACTAGCTAGGAAATGAATATAAAATACAATATATACACAAATACATACATACATACATATAAACCAAATGAACTCTCAGGGGAAAAATGATCGGTAGAGGAGAAAACGAATCCAGCAAATCAGCGCTGGGATGTTACGGCCAACTTCTGCCGAATATGTTCACGTGCCTTCACTTTAAAAGATAACCGACTGGTTGTCGTCCTGACGTTCAGAGGGAGCGCATTCCATAGAAAGACCGCCTGGACAAAGAAAGAAGAATGAATGAAACCAGAACGGTGAGAAGGACATCGTAGAAGGCGATTGTTGGTTGAGTATGGGCAGAGCATAAATATTGAATTTGAGAAGTCATGTAAGATGGGGCAGTGGGATTGTCAAGAATAGAGAACAACGAAGTCAGCGCCCTCAACTCTCTGCATATTTAACATCACGTTAGGACTCTCTAGGAGCCGAGCGAAAAGAAAAAAAGTCATAAAGAACGTAAAGCGAAAACGAAGCAATAGCGCGGACAAAAGATGCGATGCGGACGGAGTCAAAGGCAGAAGCTAGTGTAGAAATAAAATACCGTTTTTACTTTTTCTAATCACAAGCTTTCAAGATCTACTTGACTCTTACTAATAAACTCAAGTGTTCACTAACCGACGACTTATAAATACAGGATAAGCAATTTGAGTAGTACTTGAAATGTCAGATATTACCGTTCGCGCTGAAATTTATTTTTACCATACCATCTTGTTCGTACCTACATATTTAATTAAAAGGAGTGTGCCTAATTCACTTACATTTTGCTAGGCGATCATAATTTTTCCGGTGGCCAATTTAGGCTACGGGCTGTTACTGAAACTTTCATTAAAAACTCAATAATATTTTGCCCGACCCGAGGATTGAAGTCCCCCTCAGCAGTTGACTGCAACCACTTGACCAACAAGGCAGTCGGAACACAACCACACTAATCACACTAATATTATAAAGGCGAAAGTTTGTGAGTGTGTGTGTCTATATGTTCACGCACAAACGGCTGAACGGATTTGGATGAAATTTGACACACAGATAATTTATAACCAGTATTAACATATAGGAGACTTTTTATGCCGATATTCCCACGAGATCGACACTTCTTAGTTATACGGGTGAAATCGCAGGGCGCGGCTAGTTGTATGTAAATCCTCATCCTCCTGCTCTCACAGTATATTTATCTCGCGAATCGACGCGCGCTTTTCTTGTGGTAACCGAGTAAAAACACGCTATGAATGTGTCTGTAAGCGCAGAAGCTCTTGGTATCGTCCGAGACAATAGCGAAATCGGAAGTGTGTATATGTGTGTGTGTGTTATGTGCAGACGCCACTCGTCTTTACGCACACATTCACAGCGTGTTTAACACAAGTAAAGCGCGCGTCGCTTCGTGTGATAAAAATACTATAATTCAATCAATTAATTGAATTATAGTATTTCTTGGCCAAAGAATTAGCATTGCCATACAACGTGGCAATGCTGCCAGCCTTTTGGGCACTGTTCCAGTTGACAGCGATGCGGACGAATTCTTTGATGCCCTATGATTATTTTGTTTATTTTTTCATATAATTGTACGATTTTACATATCTCGGGACCATGGGGTCCCGGTCCTTTGGAAGGCGTACGAGGGGCCGAAGCCAACCCGCAGAAGCCCCTTAGGAAATTTTAATGAAATGTGGCACCAAATAATTGTACATATTATTATAGTTTATATGTTAGCTTATATTGTGTAAATATCTATACAAATAAATAAATTAATTATTTGGAGTCGGTGCAGCACGTATCATTCTTCCAAACATCTCCATCAGCCGTCGTTTCCGAGTTACCTACCTTCGTAGCCTAACCATGTTTCTCACAATTCTTCCATTCATAATAATGATGTAAATGTGTGACAATAATTAAGTAACTTTGTCGCCATTTTATTACCAAAAGACTACAGCAGGAGTGGAAACTTGTGTTTTCATTTTACCTTTCATAAAGATGTATGTATCTATGTGTGTATCTATATTTTGAAGCAAGACGGGTTGATAATGTGATTAAACTTTGTTACACAGGTTAAAATTGAAAACATAGGACAAACAGAAGTTAGAGATTCTTTTCATCATTATGAACAACTTTTACCAAGGGACCAAAGCTGCAATTACGAAAAAATCAACTGATCCCTACATTTTGACGAGTGATGCGAACATAAATGTAGGGAACAGCTAATTTTTTTTCGCGATTTCAGGTCAGCCCAGCCGCGCCACCAAAACTTCATTATATTTCATTATTCTTTGAGGTACAATTTTTTTCACTACATGTACCCTACAGTACATAAAGGGTACAATTTATCTAGAAACGTGTTACTTTAATTTTCCACTGTGCCGCGGCCAGGAAGTATCACACAAATACTCCTATACGGCTACGCGATATTCGTGACTGTTTCGTTCTCTCGAAAACTCGTGTAAACCGTACTTATTCAAGCCAAACAGATATAGGGCAAACATGACAAAACCTATAAAACTTTTGGAATGCTCCGTCGCATTTTATAAGGTATGAGTGAATGGAAGAATTCCGGCACTATCGCGGACGGACGAGAGTCCCTCTTTACGGCCTCCGAATCGGTTTACGATTGTGTCTAAAAACGTTGTGTCCCCTCCCTATTCACAGTATTCACCCTTTTAATCAATAGTGATTTTGACGTAATAGTTTTTTTTCGGCTACTTTGAATATAAAAGTTTTTTGATTCGTTTCCGATTGGCGGTAGTTTGCGGTTTTCGTGTTAAAAAAGTTGTGAAGTTCGGAATGGAATAGTGTTGGGCTGAAGATTTTATCGCGGATACCTCCATTAACCTTTTTCCCGATAACATTAACTTTGGGATTGAAACGTGGTCTAGAGTTGTTACTCCTAAAGACCGGAAGGAAACCTACAAAACTAGATTGATGTCTGATTCCTGAATATATAAAAAACCGGTCAAGTGCGAGTCGGACTCGAGCACCGAGGGTTCCGTACTTTGTAGGTTTATAAGGGGATTTTTTAAAATTTACTTTTGCTATATGACATTGCTTCTTGCCAAATTCCATGATTCTAGGTCAACGGGAAATACCCTTCATTTTTGATTCCGGAACATAGATGCCCGTATCTTTTGATTGCGTTGACTTAGAAGTGTGATTTTTCCACTGCTTCAAGGGATTGCAGCTCTGAGTATTTGACATTAATTTCAACTTGATAACTCCACGCGTTCCTGAGAAAAAGGGTCTTGACCGACGGACAGACAGGCGGACAACGAAGTGATCTTATAAGGATTCCGTTTTTCCTTTTGAGTTACGGAACCCTAAAAAACCCGTAGTTTTCATGCTAGTAATTGGTCTTGATGAAACTTTTACTCATCATCATTTCAGCTCAAAATCTAATTCTGGGTATAAAAGGCCTCCTGTTTTTTTTCCTGTGTTCCCCTCGTCCTGAAGGGCAATTATTGTAATTTTAAGAACTTCCACAGTCCGAACTCAGTCTCAATCTGACAAAAATACTTCTAATTTCCCAACATGTTTGACATTGATTGTCGCAATTACGAGATTGCGACTAGATTTTCTACGTTTAAAATTACGGGAATTGACCTTCAGCGGGGCAATTGCGTAACACATTATCAATCGGAATCGGTTTCATTTTGACAGTTCAATAACATTCATTAAGTTATTTACGTGTTGAGCACACAAATTTTTCGAACTTATGAAGCAACGTATTAAAAATTAGCTTTAAAATGATTCTGATTCCGATTGATAGTGTGTTACGCAATTAGGGTGCGGGTATCCAAGATATACACAAACTTAAACAGTAGGTACAATCGATAGGACCGAAATGCACCTGTCTCCATTGCTATGCATAGGTACGGTCAGCGTCAAAAGTTGATTAACACTTCAGTTTTTTTAATCTTAGTTATTGAGCAAAATATTTGTTCAAAATTACAGCAGAAGAATTTTTTTTAGAGTATATACTCTTGTCTATTATGTGAAAAGCTAAAAATCAGTTTATTGAAAAAAGTTGTTGTCAATTTAATAACATGTAAAAATAATAGTGCTAATCGACTTTTGATGCTGACTGTACAATTTCGACAAACGAACCCCACTCAAATGCACTTACAAATCCTTTTGAAAACTACCTAATTTCCCAATTCAATAATAAACGATTCAAACCCCCTTAGACATCTACCTCACAAAGGATGAAAGTCTTCAAACTATCTCCTTTAAATCGTTGTAATAGAATCAGTAGTTCGCTCCCGATTTAAAGTGGCTTGAAAACAGAGGAGCAAGTATTTGCATACTGTCAGCACAATTATAAGCAGCTTACCGCGGCCTTGCGATGAAAACTGAGTTGAAATTTCAACACAGCATCAACCTTTTCGTGATTTTGTTGATGCCAAACTGTAATACTATGAACGGGTTGTAAGCTTTTTTCTTCATGTTGACATGAGAACAGCTTACTTGCAACATAATCAGTACGTGCATTGCATATAGGCATATAATCAGTGCCTACCTCGATATATCAACATAAGCCTGTCAATTACATTTTAGTGTGTGTGCCCCACAATTAAGAAACTCACAAAATTATCATACCTAACAAAAAATAAAATCTTCATACAAACACGCGCGGCAGTAGGCAGTCACCGGACGGCCTACTCGGCTCCCGTACTATTCGCACTTTTTCATTGGTCTTTACTAGTTCAAGTTAATTCGACAAAATTAAAAATACGTACGTCTAATACCATGACGCGTTATAATGTATTACGCGTAATACCATGACGTTTGACCATCGCAATTTATCACCCTTAAGTAGGCATGCCTACTCAAATAACCACACTTTCGACCTCACTTTTTTTCTGATTAGTGACCGCGTTTACCTAGACCAGACCCGGCCTAGTGCCTACCTATTCTGAAAACCAATGCACGCCACTGAACATAATCAGCCTACAATGTTCCCACTGCTCGACCCGAACGACTGCCAAAGATCCACATGAATGACAGGTGGGACCAGTCTTCAAGCAAAATACCTACACTTTTAGTTTACCTATGTTTACGTTTGCAAATCGGGACCATCACTCATTTTCTTATATCCCCACTGAAATCACATAGGTAACAGTACTATTAACTATCTAAACAAGACCGTTTATCACCATCACCAGTCACCAGTCCCAGGTTACAGGTAACTTGGTATGTTGATCAACGAATGATGAATGGTGCAGTGGTCATCAATAATAACTCGTATTTGGTTCATTAGCGACCGCTGGGGTTGGCGGGCGCAGTCGAATATCGAAACCGGTGAATATTTTATTCGCTTACTCAAAAATGGATTGCGAATGAGAATACTGCGGATGTTTTTGTGTTTTTTGCAGATGTGGTTAGTAGATATGTCTAGCATTGCTAATATTACTTTTACTGCTAAAAGTTGTTCTTTTTCACCATATTTTAGCCTTCTTTTACTCAGAAGCTCGTGTTTTTTGCCTGTTTCGGTTTGACATAACACTTTTCTATACAGGGTGGCATTGGCGGGGACGTTGCAAACCACCCAACCATGAATTCAGCACATGACATGAATCGAGACTCCCTAGCGTATACATTTTTCGTCGGTTGTAGTATTTGTCATTAAGCTGTCAAGAAACGCTCTGTATTTTGACTGCTGTTAGTATTGTGACCGTTCACCGATTTCTGAGGAAACCAAAGATTTTGTGAAACCAATCAGTACCTAAAAGTGAACAAAAAAACACAAACTACGCCTTCATTTCACCTATCCAGTTCACATTATTTAAATATACTCCAATGAAAACCAATTCTTAAACAGGGAAAATTGCAATAGCATTGTCTTAGTCACTCCTATTTGCATGGTCAACGAATACAAATTAGTAGGGAAGAGGAAACACCTACATAAAAATGTGAGTAACTGTACAAAGAATTAAAGAAACTTGGAATTGTCTGTGGTTAGGGTTAAACATGAAAGTCATCATGCATTGTGATTATGCATGTCTGTAACGAATGCATGACTGTCCAATGTTTCCATTCATTGATAAATTATGAGAATGTGAATGTCACCTTCTTTATGCAGACTTTTTTGAAGTGAAAACATCTTTAGCCACATTGGGCATTTTTTGAGATGGGAAAAAACCATTGAATTCGCGCCACTGTTACCGTAACCGACACCGCTTCGGATGTGTTCGGCTGTCCTTGCGATTTACTCGGTTTTAATGTATATCCGATATGTCAGTGAGTGATGGCAAAGTATTCTGTTTGTGTTTTGTTTTCACTTCTGTCGGCACACCCGGAGTGTCACTGTTTTTTTTTGTTTGATCGTTCAGGACATAAAATAATACTACAATACTACACTCACCTCACACTTATTAATTCCAGAACATCATAAAACAAAACAATCCCACACGTTCGCCGTGTCGAAATTCGCCACGCTACCCGCTTTCGCTTCGCAACATCCGCTTAGTGCAACACATTTAATTCATATGTCTAACAGCTTTGCGACTTAATTGAGTTACAACCGCCTAATTCCTATTTGCAATTATATTTTCCAATTAAATTTTCCACTTTCTTCCCTGGGTAATGGATTTTGTAACAATTTTGATACCTACAATATTTTGGGATTATAATTAAAAAAGGGTTTCGCATTGTGATGCTTTTAAATGTAAAATTAATTGAGTTTGTGAGTTAATTTTGTTATTTAGATGTTTTGCTGATTTTCATTGTTATAATTGCTTTGTTTTTTGACTTAGGTACCTGTAATATGTGCGAATACAATATAATAATACCTTTAGGGTACTTTTGAGGCTTCCACCCTATTGTAGTGTGTCAGATATGTTCGCCGATGCGCACACTGACGACTATTTTGCTATCAGGCGTAAGAAGGTGGTGTCGATAACACGCAGAGTGGGAGGAAGCACCAACAGCATCTTGAGGGAGTTTGCTGAAAGGCTGGATGGGCCTACCATGGGTAGTTTTATCGAGCTTCATGTATTACACGGGGCTCGATGAAACTATCTGTGGTCGTTGTGCTCGTATTATTATCTTTTTTTGTTTCCTAAGTAGGTAAATACTAACATAGCTTATAAGGTTATTTTTTTTGACACTAACACAATGTGGGCCTATGTAGTCTGTAAAAAAAAAATTTTTTTAAATATTTTTTTATTATTATTTATTATTATAATGATCTAATTTGAAGAGCAGTTGTGAATTCGTAGACGACTCCGCCTTGGATTGTAAATGTGGTGCTGTTCCACAACCGATGGGACATTTAATATCATTCCCTACGACACTCTCTCTCAGCGAGAGATTACGTCACGTCCCAGCAGTGGGAACATTATGGGCTGATTATGATTTATTTGCCAAAAATGTAAGCTAATATGGATTAATGGAAAAAATGACTTTAATTCCTACATAATAAAGTTCAGTTTACGCTACAACTTCAAACATTATTATAACTTTTTCAATAGTGCTAGTCACTCTGAAACCAACTTAATTTTTATTGAAATAAAGTTGATATTTGTTTAACTGTCTGTTTTTGAAAGACACTATCTGGCCCAAGTATGTGTACTCATCGACATATTGCAACCCATGTCCGTCTACCTCGATCCTGCGTTTTGTGCTGTTGGTCATGACCTGGGCCAGATAGTGTCTTTCAAAAACAGACAGGATAAGGAAGTCGAAAGACGAGTCCAAAATGCTTGGAAGACCTACTGGGCCCTTAAAGAACACATGAAAGGTAGTCTCCCTATATCTTTAAAAAGGAAACTCATCGACATGTGCATCCTGCCTGTCCTAACCTACGGTGCACAAAGTTGGTCACTTACTGAACAACAGAAGTCCAAACTCAAGATTTGCCAACGGGCAATGGAGCGCAGCATGTTAGGCTTTAAGCGTACAGACCGAGTTAGAAACACCACGCTGCGCTCCATAACTCAAGTAGCGGATGTTGGAGAAAAAACAGCCAGGCTGAAGTGGGAATGGGCCGGACACGTCTCACGAATGCACCCGGAGAGATGGGCAAAGATCGTCACTCACTGGACGCCTGAGGCAGGACATCGCCGTCGAGGTAGACCAAGAAGAAGGTGGCGTGACGATCTAATATCATTCGCAGGGCCAACATGGCCAGAGATCGCACAAGACAGGGAGGTTTGGAAGAAAAAAGGGGAGGCCTTTGCCCAGCAGTGGGACACAATATAGGCTGACAAAAAAAAAAAAAAAAAAAAAAAAAAAAAAAAAAAAAAAAAAAAAAAGATGTATGTATCTATGTGTGTATCTATATTTTGAAGCAAGACGGGTCGATAATGTGATTAAACTTTGTTACACAGGTTAAAATTGAAAACATAGGACAAACAGAAGTTAGAGATTCTTTTCATCATTACTTAACACCCTAGTTATCCTAACACCCTAACCTATCATACAAGCCTACGGGAGACCTACGGGAACAGACAGAATTTGGGTAGGAATAGGGGTTTGTGTACGTCGTGCAATGTGTAGGGGATGAACAACTTTTACCAAGGGACCAAAGCTGCAATTACGAAAAAATCAACTGATCCCTACATTTTGACGAGTGATGCGAACATAAATGTAGGGAACAGCTGATTTTTTTTCGCGATTTCAGTTCAGCCCAGCCGCGCCACCAAAACTTCGTTATATTTCATTATTCTTTGAAGGTACAATTTTTTTCACTACATGTACCCTACAGTACATAAAGGGTACAATTTATCTAGAAACGTGTTACTTTAATTTTCCACTGTGCCGCGGCCAGGAAGTATCACACAAATACTCCTATACGGCTACGCGATACTCGTGACTGTTTCGTTCTCTCGAAAACTCGTGTAAACCGTACTTATTCAAGCCAAACAGATATATAGGACAAACATTACAAAACCTATAAAACTTTTGGAATGCTCCGTCGCATTTTATAAGGTATGAGTGAATGGAAGAATTCCGGCACTATCGCGGACGGACGAGAGTCCCTCTTTACGGCCTCCGAATCTGTTTACGATTGTGTCTAAAAAAGTTGTGTCCCCTCCCTATTCACAGTACTCACCCTTTTAATCAATAGTGATTTTGACGTAATAGTTTTTTTTCGGCTACTTTGAATATAAAAGTTTTTTGATTCGTTTCCGATTGGCGGTAGTTTGCGGTTTTCGTGTTAAAAAGTTGTGAAGTTCGGAATGGAATAGTGTTGGGCTGAAGATTTTATCGCGGATACCTCCATTAACCTTTTTCTCGATAACATTAACTTTGGGATTGAAACGTGGTCTAGGGTTGTTACTCCTAAAGACCGGAAGGAAACCTACAAAACTCGATTGATATCTGATTCCTGAATATATAAAAAAACCGGTCAAGTGCGAGTCGGACTCGCGCACCGAGGGTTCCGTACTTTGTAGGTTTATAAGGGGATTTTTTAAAATTTACTTTTGCTACATGACATTGCTTCTTGCCAAATTCCATGATTCTAGGTCAACGGGAAGTACCCTTTATTTTGGATTCCGGCACATAAACGCCCATATCTTTTGATTGCGTTGACTTAGAAGTATGATTTTTTTCACTACTTCAGGGGATTGCAACTCTGAGTATTTGATATTAATTTCAACTTGATAACTCCACGCGTTCCTGAGAAAAAGGTTCTTGGCCGACAGACAGGCAGAGGGACAACGAAGTGATCTTATAAGGATTCTGTTTTTCCTTTTGAGTTACGGAACCCTAAAAAACCCGTGGTTTTCATGCTAGTAATTGGTCTTGGTGAAACTTTATTTGTACTCATCATCATTTCAGCTCAAAATCTAATTCTGGGTATAAAAGGCCTCCTGTTTTTTTTTTCCTGTGTTCCCCTCGTCCTGAGGGGCAATTATCGTAATTTTAAAAACTTCCACAGTCCGATCTCAGTCTCAATCTGACAAAAATACTTCTAATTTCCCAACATGTTTGACATTGATTGTCGCAATTATGAGATTGCGACTAGATTTTGAACGTTTTTAACAGACTTCAAAAAAGGAGGTTCTGTATTCGACCCGTATGTATGTATGTCCGCGATTTTCTCAAAAACTAATGAAGCGATTTTGATCATTCTTTCATTAATGTTATCTATATACTTTCATAAAGGTTTTAGTATATAATACATTAGGTAATTATTCTTATGTACGAAGTTATATGCATAAATATCCTGCATCTCCTGCATTTCTATGCGAATTTTGATGATTCTTCTAGTCGGTGTCTTCAATTCTTCAATGCACTAGTGTTAATTGAATTTGTGTGGGGTAGGTACGACTAAAAAGTGAAAATAAAAACTTTTTTACAAAAAAAAAAACAACCGACTTAATAAAAAAGCACTACAAAGTGAAAAATAACTCTAATTTCGGAAGTCGGTGTCAAAAAACGAAAATGCGGAACCAACGACACCGACTTCCAAAATTAGACTTATTTTTCACTTTGTAGCGCTTTTTTTCAAGTCGGTTGTTTTTTTGGTAAAAACGTTTTTTTAATTAAGGGAATTGTCCTGTAGGTGTCCAAGATATACACGAACTTAAACAGTAGGTACAATCGATAGGAACGAAAGGCACCTGTTTCCATTGCTATGCATAGGTACAATTTCGACAAACGAACCCCACTCAAATGCACTTACAAATCCTTTTGAAAACTACCTAATTTCCCAATTCAATAATAAACGATTCAAACCCCTTAGATATCTACCTCACAAAGGATGAAAGTCTTCAAACTATCTCCTTTAAATCGTTGTAATAGAATCAGTAGTTCGCTCCCGATTTAAAGTGGCTTGAAAACAGAGGAGCAAGTATTTGCATACTGTCAGCACAATTATAAGCAGCTTATCGCGGCCTTGCGATGAAAACCGAGCTGAAATTTCAACACAGCATCAACCTTTTCGTGATTTTGTTGATGCCAAACTGTAATACTATGAACGGGTTGTAAGCTTTTTTCTTCGTGTTGACATGAGAACAGCTTACTTGCAACATAATCAGTAGCGTGCATTGCATATAGGCATATAATCAGTGCCTACCTCGATATATCAACATAAGCCTGTCAATTACATTTTAGTGTGTGTGCCCCACAATTAAGAAACTCACAAAATTATCATACCCAACAAAAAATAAAATCTTCATACAAACACGCGCGGCAGTGGGCAGTCACCGGACGGCCTACTCGGCTCCCGTACTATTCGCACTTTTTCATTGGTCTTTACTCGTTCAAGTTAATTCGACAAAATTAAAAATACGTACGTCTAATACCGTGTCTCATACCATGACGCGTTATAATGTATTATGCGTAATACCATGACGTTCGACCATCGCAATTTATCACCCTTAAGTAGGCATGCCTACTCAAATAACCACACTTTCGACCTCACTTTTTTTTCTGATTAGTGACCGCGTTTGCCTAGACCAGACCCGGCCTAGTGCCTACCTATTCTGAAAACCAATGCACGCCACCATTGATATATAAAAAACCCACTGAACATAATCAGCCTACAATGTTCCCACTGCTCGACCCGAACGACTGCCAAAGATCCACACGAATGACAGCCGGGACCAGTCTTCAAGCAAAATACCTATACTTTTAGTTTACCTATGTTTACGTTTGCAAATCGGGACCATCACTCACTTTCTTATAACCTCACTGAAATCACATAACAGTACTATTAACTATCTAAACAAGACCGTTTATCACCATCACCAGTCACCAGTCCCAGGTTACAGGTAACTTGGTAAGTTGATCAACGAATGATGAATGGTGCAGTGGTCATCAATAATAACTCGTATTTGGTTCATTAGCGACCGCTGGGGTTGGCGGGCGCAGTCGAATATCGAAACCGGTGAATATTTTATTCGCTTACTCAAAAATGGATTGCGAATGAGAATACTGCGTTTTTGTGTTTTTTGCAGATGTGGTTAGTAGATATGTCTAGCATTGCTAATATTACTTTTACTGCTATAAGTTGTGTGCTTTTTCACCATGTTTTACTCAAAAGCTTGTGTTTTTTTGGCTGTGTCGCATTGACATGACACTTTTCTATACTGGGTGGCAGGGACGTTGCAAACCACTCAACCATGAATTCAGCACATGACATGATTCTAGACCCCCTTTTCTTGTGGATGGGAAATCATCAAATGACCCCTCCCGCTCTGGGTGGAGCGGAAGGGAGTGTCAGACTCTTACTGACTAAAACCCACCCGTGTTCCTTCCTTAGCCCTTTATGTTCCGGGGTAGCGATAACCCTTTTGGACAATCCCGCAACCCCGCAGGATTCCAGAATCCCTAGCGCAGATATTTTTCGTCGGTTATAGTATAAAACGCTCTGTATTATGACAGCTGGTAGTGTTGTGGCCGTTCACCGATTTCTGAGGAAACCAAAGATTTTGTGAAACCAATCAGTACCTAAAGATGAACAAAAAAACACAAACTACGCCTTCATTTCACCAATCCAGTTGACATTATTTAAATATACTCCAATGAAAACCAATTCTTAAACAGGGAAAATTGCAATAGCATTGTCTTAGTCACTCCTATTTGTATGGTCAACGAATACAAATTAGTAGGGAAGAGGAAACACCTACATAAAAATGTGAGTAAATGTACAAAGAATTAAAGAAACTTGGAATTGTCTGTGGTTAGGGTTAAACATGAAAGTCATCATGCATTGTGATTATGCATGTCTGTTACGAATGCATGACTGTCCAATATTTCCATTCATTGAATATCTTATGGGAATGTGAATGTCACCTTCTTTATGCAGGTTTTTTTAAAGTGAAAACTTCTTTAGGTGCTTAGGGCATTTCTTGAGATGGGGAAAAACCATTGAATTCGCGCCACTGTTACCGTAATCAACGCCGTTTCGGATGTGTTCGGCTGTCCTCGGGATGTACCTACTGGGTTTTAATGTTATCCGATATGTCAGTGAGTGATGGCTAAGTATTCTGTTTGAGTTTTGTTTTCACTTCAGTCAGCACTCCCGGAGTGCTTCTTTTTTATTTGGTTGTTCAGGACATACATACAAAAAATACTACACTTACCTCACACTTATTAATTCCAGAACAACATAAAACAATACAATCCCACACGTTCGCCGTGTCGAAATTCGCCACGCTACCCGTTTTCGCTTCGCAACATCCGCTTAGTGCAACACATTTAATTCATATGTCTAACAGCTTTGCGACTTAATTGAGTTACAACCGCCTAATTCCTATTTGCAATTATATTTTCCAATTAAATTTTCCACTTTCTTCCCTGGGTAATGGATTTTGTAACAATTTTGATACCTACAATATTTTGGGATTATAATTATAATTAAAAAAGGGTTTCGCATTGTGATGCTTTTAAATGTAAAATTAATTGAGTTTGTGAGTTAATTTTGTTATTTAGATGTTTTGCTGATTTTCATTGTTATAATTGCTTTGTTTTTTGACTTAGGTACCTGTAATATGTGCGAATACAATATAATTATACCTTTAGGGTACTTTTGAGGCTTCCACCCTATTGTAGTGCGTCAGCTATGTTCGCCGATGCGCACACTGACGACTATTTTGCTATAAGGTGTAAGAAGGTGGCGTCGATAACACGCAGAGTGGGAGGAAGCACCAACAGCATCTTGAGGGCGTTTGCTGAAAGGCTGGATGGGCCTACCATGGGTAGTTTTATCGAGCTTCATGTATTACACGGGGCTCGATGAAACTATCTGTGGTCGTTGTGCTCGTATAATTATCGTTTTTTGTTTCCTAAGTAGGTAAATACTAACATAGCTTATAAGATATTTTTTTTACACTAACACAATGTGGGCCTATGTAGTCTGTAAAAAAAAGTTTTTTTTAATTATTATTTATTATTATAATGATCTAATTTGAAGAGCAGTTGTGAATTCGTAGACGACTCCGCCTTGGATTGTAAATGTGGTGCTGTTCCACAACCGATGGGACACTTAATATCATTCCCTACGACACTCTCTCTCAGCGAGAGATTACGTCACGTCCCAGCAGTGGGAACATTATGGGCTGATTATGATTTATTTGCCAAAAGTGTAAACAAATATGGATTAATGGAAAAAATGACTTTAATTCTTACACAATAAAGTTCAGTTGACGCTACAACTTCAAACATTTTTATGACTTTTTCAATAGTGCTAGTCAATATGAAATCAACTTAATTTTCATTGAAATAAAGTTGATATTTGTTTAACTTGAAATAGGGTAGGGGTGTGCAGCAATGCGCACTTTTCCTTTAGGTAGGTATTTTAAATTTCCAGGTCGAGCCCTTTTGAGGGAACTCTATTACTACTACAAAGTGCAAACAAGCAAATTATTCCTTTCAACAAAGATCTGCAGTTGGAAGTGTGCCAACGAAATTAAAATAATGTGAACATAGATTTAATTAAAAAACTTACGAGTTATAAAGTTTCACTAAAGCAGTGCGGGGCAGATTAGCTTTTGCGTACGATTTCGCTCTCGGGAAGGTTTTTTTTATCCGTGTGCAGCTGTTGCACTGTATTCATCTCTTGGTAGTTTTTGGAGTCAACTGGACTAAGTTACGTACAGTATTCCCAAATTAATAATGCGCATGCAGATCTTCGCTAACTGTCGTATTCCCGGAAACACCCGAATCATTGAATCGTAAGAGCACTAAATTATGCATGAAAAAAATGCACGTAACCACTCTATATAAGTACATATCGTCTTCCGACGCTCGGGGAATACGACAGTTGCCGAACAGTGACGAAGATTTCTATGCGCATTATCACTTTAGGAGACCTGTATGTTCTGTTTAGTTTCCTGCGGGGTAATTTCGTAACACACTAACGGCTAGGTTCTTCATCAACAACAGCTAAAGTAATCAGTCAAAGTATTGACTTTTATTTGACCTTTACTGATACTATACGGCAAATGTGTTTCTTTATTCAAGTAACAGCAAAAATAGTGAAGAAACTTTGTGAAGTAACTTTGGCTGTTACTATTGATGAAGAAACTGGCCGTGACAGTAGCAACGGTTTGCACAAACACTTTTACGCGTCAATCATATTTTAAAAACTGCGGGGTAATGGGAGAGAGCAGTAGTGGCCTATTGGTAAAGGCCGCGACTTACGAGTTGTAGGTCGTAGGTTCGAACCCAGACAGGTGCTTTACTTTGTGTAAATTATTTCATCACCACTGCTCTCAAAACGGTGAAGGAAAACATCGTGAGGAAACCGGCATGTCCTAGAACCAAAAATTCAAAGACATGTGACATCTACCAACCCGCACTGGGCCCGCGTGGTGGATTATGGCCCACTCCCTCTCACAGAGAGGTGGCCTGTGTCCCAGCAGTGGGAACATTATAGGCTGATTATGTATGTATTATGTATGTATATACGGGGTAATTGCGTAACACCTACTATCTGTAGCAATGGCTTTCATATTGACAGTTCAACAACATTCATTGCGTTATTTACGTTGTTGAGCAGACAAATTTTTCGAACATATGAAGCAATGGATTAGCAGTATCCTTCAAAATGATTCAGATTGTGATTGATAATGTGTTACGCAATTATGATGCAAGTCCCTTTGATCGACCATTTACAATAAACGTAAGAAAAACCCATCTTAGGTATCACTGAAAATTTCCTTATGCTACGCACAGACGCCAGCACATCAAGCTACTACAATCTGTCAAATTTATTTAATAGATTTTCAACTTTATCGCTGATGAATAAGGTTCAAAGTTGATTGGGAAAATTTGACAATTTCGGGTAGCTTGATGTGCTGGCGTCTGTACAAAAACCAATTCAGAGTGCTTAGCATAAGGGGCAATCGCTTTCAAAGCGTTTCGTATTACTACAACGACTTTCAACAGGATTGACATAAGCTTTTAGACAGCTAATGTCAATCCGATAGATTTTTGTTTTTTCCATTTTCGTTATCGCTGATAGAATGTCATTGTTGTATTGATATAGCTATTCTCAACTATTCGAAAGGCGTCCGATCGATCAGGTTAAGCTACGCTTGCCGCGGTTGGTCCGTGGATGGGTGACCATCTTTACATACCAAGACCCCTCCGTGCCTCGGAAAGCACGTTAAGCCGTTGGTCCCGGCTGTCATTCGTGGATCTTTAACAGTCCTTACGGGTAGTCAGAAGCCCGAAAGTCTGACAACCTGTCTTACCACGGGGTATCATATTACCCAGTAACTGGGTTGTGGAGGTCAGATAGGCAGTCGCTCCATGTAAAATACTGGTATACAGCTGCATCCGGTTAGACTGGAAGCCGACCCCAACATAGTTGGGAAAAGGCTAGGCAGATGATGACTCTGTTTTGCCTGGTTTCCTACAGCAAATGGCTGTCGGCCGAATAGCGGTCGTCTATTTCGTTTAAACTGTCAACATTTTCGGGTTTCTGAATTGTGAACAGTGTTTAGAGGACTCCTTTGATAACATTGATTGACGTTCAATTCGGCACGGAAGCGTATCGAATGTTTGTGAATATTATGTATACACGAGTCACCCAATGACGGACTGCTGACCGCCGCCGACCTTAGAGCCTATACAACCTCAAATGGCTTAGCGTGATCCTCCGTTATGTCGAAAATCCTGCACCATTAATTTTGAAATAAATATATGGTAAAGTTGAGGATTAATGCAAAGTCTTATGTTAGACGAAAACACGATTCCATAAAATTTTCTCGGTAGAAAAAGAATCCAAAGTTACCTCTAACCCGAACAATAAACCGCTGGCATTCAAACAATACTTCAAATTAGATCATGAAACTTTGCATACTAACTGAACTTACTTTAAAGCAGGTCTTATGTTATTTACTTTTTTATAATTACCATTATTTTCACTGTAAAAAGCAAATACCTAAACTATTAGCGGTGCCTGCCGCCCAGCACCGCACTCTGTCTCGCTCTCACTCAGTCCGCGAGCAGTATCGTATGAGCGAGATAAAGAGCGAATTTTAGCTGATGTAGTATAGGCTCTTAAGGGGACTACAGGACCTAAACCACAGAATACTTAAAGTACTACGTACAGAAAGGCCACTCCCTTCCCCGCACTAACATCAGTTACCGCACCTCACCCCGCACTTCGATGTGTTCGTCGCCTGCTCTTTAACAATGGCGCTCGCATACACAAGAACCGCAGCGCTGTACCTACCTACTGCTGACACGAACACATTATTTTTTTAAAGTTTTATATTTTGTGTTAATCACGATATTGTGCATTATTTGGATGCTTATCATCATCGAGGAACGATAAAGACAGGAGTTTCTTTCGGTTCCCGAAACATGAAAGAAGGCTTACCTTCTTTGCTGTTCCTTAGAACAGCAACTCAAATATCCTTTAAACCCATAAAAAATAAAAGCTAGTATATTACAGACAAACAAGTTAAGCCAGTGTTGTGATAATTTATTTTCATAATTTTCTCTATTATTCGTTTATTTTCCAAGTTTTCTTCGTTTTAGAACAATTAAAACTTCCGTAATATTAACATATCAACTATTAAATTATTGCTCTCTCTCTTTATTGTCTTAGTTATGTCTCTTTCTTTCACGTTCTATTCGTTCTTCGACTTGAAAAGTAGTACAATAGAAATGTTATTAATTAGATTTCTGCGAGTACCTAGTGTCGCGGCGCGCGGCGCCCCATGCATTGTTGCATACGTTCGGGCAGCGCCGCCGCCGCCTACGCACTACTGCCGAGTACTGCCAGCCAGCCCTACTAGATTTCACGCACACATTCATACGTATACAAACGTCATTTGTCAATGTAGTGGTAGTAGGTAATTATTTTGCGAGCGTTGTATGGAGTGTCCGGGGTGTGCCTAAACGCAAGTTTTAGAAGCACTAAAAGTATATGATCGACTACAGTAAACAAAATCAGAAAAATATATGATACTAGCTAACATGGCGAACTGCGTACCGCCTCAGAATTACTTAAATAATGTGACACCTGACAACGTATAATTATGCTAAATTTCAGGATGATCGGTTTAGTGGTTTAGGCGTGAAAAGGTAACAAACAAATAAACAAACTTACTTTTGCATTTATAATATTAGTTAGGATTCTTCAGGATATTTATGCTAGGTAGATAGTGTGTTGAAAACATAATACAACTAATTTGATACGATAGAAAAAATCATGAAGATACCTCTAAAAACTTTCTTTTTACAATAAAAACCATACTAATATACATACAATCATTCTAATATTTTGTCAGATTATTCTACAAGCAACATACTAAAGCACTAGTGTTTTAATTTTTTAATCCAAACAATAGATTTTTTGTAAATAGATAATTGCTTCATATTTTGCAATAAATTACCAGCGTTGTGTCATCGTGCTTCTCTTTCTTTTCTATGCAGTCCGACAGTGACCGCGCTTTAGGCCATGTACAAATCCCCTTAAATTGTCCGCATATTCAAATTACAACTATAATTTTTTGACAGCTGTATGAATTGACAAATTGACGTAGGTGGTCAATTTGCTTAAAAAAGAATTTCCCTGATTGTATATAAGGAACTTTAAAAAGTTCGCGATTATGTAACACGTTACTAAAAACGTTATCATAATACAATAATTGACTAATAAGATACCAAACTTCGTCTAAAACAATAATAAAAATCTTATGAAATCTTCCAAGCAACGTACTGGACGTTGTTAGCAACATCATAGTAAGAAAGCAAATATAGAGAAGCACGGTCCAGGTATAAATAGTAGTATATCTCAACGAATAATTGAGTTTCAAGTTGAATTCCATTTTCAGACTTGGCCCAATGCACTAGGGCTGGCACAACCTCGTTTCAGGATCTTTCAGTACTTGTGTCGTGTTTGCAAAACTTGTGATTTAAAACCTGCACTATTTAATTCGTATTATTACCTAGCGGACCCGGCAGACGTCGTCCTGCCCGAAAAAGCAGTGCCACATTAAATATGATATTACATTATTTTAAATTTTGCGATTCCATAATTCCTTTTAACGAATCTATACGGTTGAGTCATTTTTTGATATTTCACTGTCTCTTATTATCATTCTTATTGTGTCTTTGACATATCTCGGGACCCTGGGGTCCCGGATCTTTAGGAGGCGTACGAGGGGCCGAAGCCAACTCGTAAAGGCCCGTTAGACCCTTTCACTTATTAATATTATAAGCCTGTGTTTTCCACTGCAAGGCAAAGGCTTCTTCCCTCTTTCCACTTTTCCCGGTCTACTGCAAGTGTGAGCCAGTCCTGTAAGAAGGACTTCTCTCTTTGTTTGTCCAGGTCCGTATATTTTGTAATAAGCACGGCAATAAACCATTGTCCCTCAAATACAGACCACTCTTTTACACCCCGAGCTAACACCTAAGCTGTGATATCGCGATTCCTCTACATATCTTCCAAAAACTATAGTGAACCAAAGGTAAATAATAATAATAATAATAATGCACTCAATCCGAGCTATGCACTTTAAATCTATATCTTAAATCTTCTTTATTTATAAAATTCAAAGTCCTGACTGACTGATATATCAACGCACAGCTTAAACCGCTGGTCCCAGAGACAAGCAATTTGGAGGGTGTATTCCTTGTGAAGAGTAGGTATCCACTATAAAAAGGGTTTTTCGAAATTCCACCCCAAAGAGGGTGAAATTTCACGCGGACGAAGTCGCGGTCAGAAGCTAATATCCCATGTAACAATATCCCATCTTCTCTCTCCTCTTCTTCTTTTCCTTCTTTACCTTACAAGGCAAAAGTTAACTGAAACTTTCCAACATTTCCAGCCGTGACAACCCTAATACCAAGAGCTCTCTACCACAGCGCGTCCTAAATAAATAATACGATATTGTAAGGGGACGTTTTAAGAGGTATAGCCATAGCGGGCATTTCACGAACTTTCCATACTTTATCCACTGTATAGATAGGTGCAGAAGATTGGCTGCAAACAACGAGCAAAAACACACAGAGACAGACATGCTTCGTGTGCAGCGCAATCGCGACTAAAAATCAAATCAAATCATATATAACTTTGCAAACATGGGTAATCTATCTATCTACCTCATCATCATCTGCCTAGCCTTTTCCCAACTATGTTGGGGTCGGCTTCCAGTCTAACAGGATGCAGCTGAATACCAGTATTTTAAATGGAGCGACTGCCTATCTGACCTCCACAACCCAGTTACTGGGTAATACGACACCCCTTGGTTAAGACTGTTTGTCAGACTTTTGGACTTCTGGCGACCCATAACGACTGTCAAAGATCCACGAATGACAGCCGGGATCAACAGCTTAACGTGCTTTCCGAGGCACGGAGGGGTGTAGAGACGGTCGCCCATCCACGGACCCACCCTGATCGATCGACCCGTGCGGTTCTTATTTCCTAGCCACAAGCACCTCATATTTAATTACAAAAATATATTAAATCATTTTAAATAAATATTAGGAAAATTATAATAAGAATTACCGTTAAAATGTCATACCACCACCACCACCAACACCACCACCACCACCACACCACATTACATTCCACCATTGGATGCCATTTTGGAATTTATTTTAATCATCATCATCTTCCTGCCCTTATTCCATGTCACTTGGGGTTGGCGCAACACGTTTTCTTCTTCCATTCTCCTCTGTCAACCGTCACGCTATCATTCACTCCCTTCTCTTTCATATCATTCCTCACACAATCCATCCATCTTTTCTTCGGCCTTCCTCTCCCTCTCCATCCATCAACATGTATATTCATCACTCTTTTAGTCACATGCGTTTCGTCCCTTCTCATCACATGCCCATACCAAGCCAAACGATTTCCTATCAACTTTTCTGTCACTGGCGCCACTTTCAAACTTCCTCTTATATACTCATTTCTTACTTTATTCATTCTCGTCACTCCACACTTCCATCTCAACTTTCTCATCTCCGCTGCATGCAATCTTTTTTCATCCGTCTTCTTCACAGCCCAGCATTCAGACCCATATAGTACGACAGGCCGAATCACAGACTTATAAATTTTCCCCTTTAACTTAAGGGGCATCCGTGGGTCGCAAGTTGTTCCTGTGACCTGTCGCCATTTCATCCATCCTGAGTTGATCCGATGCGTTACGTCTCGGTCTACTTCGCCATCTCCTTGGACAAGCGATCCGAGGTACCGAAAGTCGGAGCAGATCGATGGGCGTTCCGGCGAGAGATATGGGCACAGGACTGGAGAGAATTTATTTTAATAAATCACTTTTCTAAACCCTAATAAACATATTGTATTGTAATTAGTTGCGAATGTTTACATTCCAAATGTCATTCAATCAAACGTCAGTTTCTGACAGTTACAGGCGACATCTGGTGGTCGCTGATTCACAGTTGTAGTTTAATCGATATTTTAACACATTGATTGCTAACCATCGAAATAATATCGTATGATCCTTAATCATTTTCAGCTTTCAGTAAAAAAATCATAAGTGCTGGTAAAAACCGGACATTTGATAAAATCTCCAGACATTTTAATTTTTAATCTTTCTATTTTCTAAAAATAAAAAAAAATAATAAAATAAGTACTCCGACGAACTGAGAACCTCTTCCTTTTTTTGAAGTGGGTTAAAAAACCCGTCCGTTCGAATAGTCCGATATTCGACAAAGTCGAATAAAGTCCGGACGGGGGGTCAAAAATCCGGACAGGTCTGCACAAATCCGGACGGAGATTAATCCTACTCGCACCGGCCATACGGCCGAGTTCGCCGGACGTGGGAACACAAGGCTTTAAAGGCTGATTATGCGGGAAGCACAAAACCTGTCGAAGTGGAGGTGTTTGGTCCCGACTCCCGAGGCTTTTGTTGTGCAGTGGACGTCTTTCGGCTGAAATGATGATGATGCGTCTTTATGTGCGTGCGCTTTTTTCCACTTATTGAATGAAGCCGACCTTCTGCGCCCATTTATTTAGCGTTCCTTCCCTCGGTACGTGAGTTTGTTTATATTTTTACGATATTGTCAAAGTTAAACTTTTAAGAAGGTGTCGAGAAGGCATCAAGTCACTTTTTGTTTTAGAATTTTTGATGAATACTTTTTTTTTTCTTTTAGCGAAAAGGAAGTGTTTCGGGGTATTTTGGGTAATTTTGTGTAAGAAAAGTTTGGCTAAAACAGTAGATTAGGTGGCAGAGTCGAGTTTTGTCAGTCAGGATGCTGGAAATATGTAAAACGTTGTTTTTTTTTTTAACAAATGGGTCCCTTTTGCATACAATAATGGACACACTTTATTTAATTCTAATCAGGATATTTATTTGTGAAACATAGGTATTTACATAAAGGTCTTAGGTAAATAATATGGGCGCTATGTTTTGCGGTGAAGGCGTACAAATATTGAAGAAAATAAAAGCAAACAATAAAACAAAAACAAAACTAACAGAAAAAACAAAGGTAGAGATAAAAAATATATTTTAAATTACTAGTTTGTGTATAGTGTTAGTTAAGATAGGTTTTAATTTTGTTAATTGAGTATGTATTAATTGGATGGTTGAATGAAATAAAAATACTAGATATATAGCAAATCATCATTAAAAAAAAATAATTTAATTAAATATCTTAATAAAATCTACTATTAAAGATAACCTAAAAAGAGAAACAGATGTCTTAAAAAAGTTTAAAGAAATACATCAAATGCACACGAAAGTTTTCGTAATTATTATTGTACGATTTACGAAAATAAATAACCATTTATAGCCGTGTTCATAATCCCAGTTAATTTACATTCCATCGCCAAATAATCAGTGAAATATTTTAAGTTGATTTTTGAGTGCCATTTGTAAAAAAAGAACCCAATATAAGTTTTAAATCCGCTCTGGCAGGACAAGGGTATTGTCGTCGGGGAAAGGAGATTGACCAATCTACGTTTCGCCGACGACATTGTCCTCTTTTCTTCCTCAGCAGCTGAGCTAGGCCAAATGCTCGAACAACTGAGCCAAGCCAGTCTTCAAGTCGGACTTACGATGAACATGTCGAAGACAAAGCTGATGACGAACAGCAGCGAACGCAACGTAGAAACTGGGGGTGTGCGGGTTGAATATGTCCATGAGTACATTTACCTCGGCCAAATAGTATCCTACCAGGCGAGACAGGACAAAGAAATCGCTCGCCGCACAGAAAATGCCTGGAAGAACTATTGGTCGATGAAACATCTTATGAAAGGACCTCTCCCGCTTTTACTAAAGCGAAAGCTCATAGACATGTGCATTCTTCCCACCCTCACCTACGGAGCGCAAACATGGTCTCTTACAAAGCGTCAAAAGTCCGCACTTGGAGTCTGCCAACGGGCTATGGAACGAAGTATACTAGGTGTCAAACTGACTGACCGCATTAAGAACTCTATACTTCGATCCAAAACACAAATAGCGGACGCTGGCCGCACAGCTGCTGGATTAAAGTGGAACTGGGCTGGCCATATCTGTCGCATGTCGGAGCAGCAATACGCAAAAGTCACCACTCAGTGGATCCCAAATGGCAGGAAACGACTGCGCGGCAGGCCCAGAAAGAGATGGCGGGATGAGCTGGACTCCTTCTTAAAGGATTGGCCCACAATCGCGGTAGACCGGGAAACGTGGAAAGAGGGAAGGGAGGCCTTTGCCCTGCAGTGGGACAATACAGGCTTATAATAATATATAATAATAATATAAGTTTTTGGTTGCAATGGAATTTGAACTTTGTCAAGTATGGCATTCAGTTTGTTGTTCCATAACTTGAAAATTATCCAAATATTGACTGATGGTTCAACACCAGTGGTATTAGATACTGTATATTATTGCTAGAAATTCATAGCTTTTAATTCAGTTTTGATGACCAACATTATGTTTTATTATGATAAAAGAAATATTAGTACTTTGCATGATTTCTGGATAAATACATTGTTTATAGAGTAAGTAAAATTGTCTCTAAATTCAAATATACTTGTATGTTTCCTATAAAATGGATAATATTCACAGAATATTCTGTATAGCACTAGCACGTAGCTGACGTAGCCAAAATCTAGACTGAAAATTATATGGAACGTGCCATCTTCGTTTCCAGAATAGAATTCACAAAATCTAGCTGACAGATCCTTGACCACAAGCTAGAAATTCAGTCACTATTTCACGGCATCAATTAAGGACGATACATTTCATACCCTCCCGTCATATGTATATGTCCACTAAAGAGGATTTAGTAAATCTAATATAATAATTCATAGTGCTTGTGGCTAAGTAATATCAGCCGCACGGGTCGATCGATCAGGTTAAGCTACGCTTGCCGCGGTTGGTCTGTGGATGGGTGACCATCTTTACATACCCCTCCGTGCCTCGGAAAGCACGTTAAGCCGTTGGTCCCGGCTGTCATCCGTGGATCTTTGACAGTCGTTACGGGTCGTCAGAAGCCCGAAAATCTGACAACCAGTCTTACCATTGGGGTATCGTATTACCCAGTAACTGGGTTGTGGAGGTCAGATAGGCAGTCGCTCCATGTAAAATAGTGGTATTCAGCTGCATCCGGTTAGACTGGAAGCCGACCCCAACATAGTTGGGAAAAGGCTAGGCAGATGATGATAAGTGCTAAACCGAAATCTCCTGTGCATATAAGCTTTGAAGTGAGGATTGCAAGCTACTTGAATAACTCATTCATTTGATATGGTCTCAGTAGTTTGATATGAATAGGTTAAGCTGCGTTTGTAAACTGGAGAACATATACATCTGTACACCAATTAGTTCTCATTAGTTCTCGTTTGCCTAATATTTTGCACACGAAAGTTTTGATAAGCACATTATATGTATAATTTGTACACCGTCTGCTTGATAACGTCAATTTATACGTCATGCAAACCATGAGGGTTAGCCTGGTAATAATATTGTCCTGAATTTCATTATAACCCGCTCGTCAATAATGTGATTCGAAGAAAATTGAAAAAAAAAGACGGGTTGCACTCCGGGAGTGCCGGCAGAAGTGAAAACTTGAATATTAACGTTGAAATAAATCAATTATTAATTGAATTAATATAACTAAGTTTTTTTCACTATTTCTGCGTCGCTTTTTTCATTAATCGATGCACTTTGTTCAATTTCCATTTTTTTAAACACTTTATATACTTAGGTACACGAATTTTACGAATACACAGCAGTGTGGCTACTGCACAGACGGTCGAGCCATCAGCTGTCCATCCACGTCCGCGTCCGCGTCCGCGTCCACCACCACCATCACATCACATCACATCACCATCACCATCGCCATCACCACCGCCATCACCATCGCCATCACCATCACATCGCCATCACATCACCATCACAATCATCATCACCATCACCATCGCCATCGCCATCACCATCACCATCCATCCATCCATTATCGTGTCTCACTTGGTTCACTTCGGTTGGCGCCGCCGTAGAAAGAGATGGGGGGGGGGGAATCTCTCCTGACGGTCACGTGTCCTGACGCGATGCCCTGACGCGAGTTTAACATTTTTTACCCATTACAAAAAGTGTTCAACGCCGCTAAAGAAGTTTTCACTTAAAAAAAAAACTAATCCTTTTTATTACCTCGCAGAAGTTGTAAAAACTAGAGTATTCCCATCGGGAATAAAAGTGTCTTCGTCTTGCTTGCTTGTTGAGCTTGAATTCCTTGCAGCACTCAGGATTCTAGTCTTAACTCCCCCGCTTCGCCCTAAGCAAGCAAGGTAACTCTGAGCACTAGAATGCTTCGATACGCTCGGGATTCAATATAACGCCCGTCACATAAGACACTGCTTTATCCCCTTAGTGAATAATCTACTAGGGCGAATTATTTTGGTTGAATCAACCATTTACTCTGTAACTGTAAAAATTATAATGCCGGTCTTATCTACCTTTATTTTCTGCGCCTTGCAATCAAAATGAAACAATTTGGTTGAACCGTGTAATATTCACATGATAATATCTTTTGTATACTTAGGTTGCACCGTATTTCGTTGGAATGTAGACTTTCCCCTTTCTGTTTGACTCAGGGATGGTATTTCGTAAAATATTTTCTTAGTGTATCCGTACATTTTTGTTTCCAACAAGTTTCTATCTGCAGTGACTAAACGAGTGTTTAAACGAGTGACTAAACAAGTGACTAAACGACAGTGGCGTGCATTGTTTTTCAGAATAGGTAGGCATTAGGCCGGGTTTAGTCTAGGCAAACGCGGTCACAAATCAGAAAAAAAAGTGAGGTCAAAAGTGTGGTTTTTTGAGTAGGCATGCCTACTTAAGTGTGATAAATTGCGAAGGTCGAACGACATGGTATTACGCGTGAGACTTACGTATTTTTAATTTTGTCGTATTAACTTGTACGAGTAAAGAACAATGACAATGTGCGAATAGTACGGGAGCTGAGTAGGCCGTCCGGCGACTGCCTACCTGCCGCGCGCGTTTTGTATGAAGATTTAGTTTTTTGTTAGATATGATAAATTAGTGAGTTTCTTAATTGTGGGGCACACACACTAAAATGTATTTGACAGGCTTATGTTGATATATCGAAGTAGGCACTGCTTATATGCCTATATGCAATGCACGCCACTGCTACGAATGACTAAACGTGTGCCTAGGCTGTTAAGGGGGTGCGCTAAGGTCTCCCGCGAAATTCTTTTCATGGTCAGCGCTAGGTTGTATGTTGAATCAAAGATGATTCGCGACCGTAACATCATCATCATCTGCCTAACCTTTTCCCAATTATGTTGGGGTCGGTTTCCAGTCTAAACGGATGCAGCTAAATACCAGTATTTTATATGAAGCGACTGCTTATCGGACCTCCACAATCGTATCGTATCGTATTACCCAGTAACTGAGTTACTGGGTAATACGATACCCCTTGGTAAGACTGGTTGTTAGATTTTCGGGCTTCTGACTACCCGCAACGACTGTCGTAGATTCACGAATGACAGCCGGGACCAACGGTTTAACGTGCTTTCCGAGGCACGGAGGCGTTTTGGTATGTAAAGATGGTCATCCATCCACGGACCAACCGCGGCAAGCGTAGCTTAACCTTCGATCGATCTGTGCAGCTGTTATTATTTAGCCACAAGGCCTTTACCTAGTCATCAACTTGCGACTTAACAATTGCAAATGTAAATACACCTTAAGGCGGTACCCCGACCAAATAACTTTGAGCATTCGCGACAGAGACAGAGAGTGACACGACTTCCTCGTACGAAAGGGATGCAGCGCACCCTGCGCACGCTCCTTTATCATAGAACTCGCACAATTTTTGGAATTATTTTAATAAAAAAAGAATAACGATCTTTTTAAATAAATTTTTAAATTATCTATCCATTGGTGAGGTCCTCAAATTAATAAAACATCAACTTTAGCAAAAGATGAATGCAATCAATAATTTTAGTCACTTTTTTAAAAGGAGATTTTAAATGTATTAGTAACATATAAAAACAAATAATAGCATGCAATGTGATGATAAGATTGCGAACATTAATAGTGTGCTTTCAGATGTAGTCTATTTCTCATAATTATTGAGCTAATAGCCCAGAGGCTGGCCCGACCAAAACCGCGTTTTTCTTCGTTATTCAGAAATAACGAAGAAAAACGCGGTTTTGGTCGGGGTACCGCCTTAACAGACAAGGCACAGTAATCAGCCTTTAGCCACAGTAGTGTTTCAAATGTCTACATATTTTCATCACATATTAATATTTTTTATACTGGCAATGCAGCATGACTTTGTTCACGATGCATGTTGACTATCCGGTTGTTTATGTCCCCGAGGAAATTTCGGTAAACTCTGTCGGGTAGGCGACGTCATAAAAGGTTGCTGCATTCTGCAACGGATATGTCATACTTTTGTGAAATGGTAAAATAACGTATGCTATAATTTTTTTAATACTTTATATTGTTTCTTGTTCTAAGCACTCATCTTTTTATATCTTTTAACCGACTTCAAAAGGAAGAGGTACTCAATTCGATATGTCCGGCAATTGTGGATCGATTTCGAAAATTATATTTTATTAACTTTACTTAAGTAGTTTCTGAGTCTTTGAGGCTGTCATTCTTGGATCTTTGACAGTCGTTACGGGTCGTCAGATGCCCGAAAGTCTGACAACCAGTCTTACCAAGGGGTATCGTATTACTCAGTAACTGGGTTGTTGAGGTCAGTTAGGCAGTCGCTCTATGTAAAATACTGTCATTTAGCTGCATCCGGTTAGACTGGAAGCCGACCCCAACATAGTTGGGAAAACGCTAGGCAGATGATGATTATCAAACTTTTAAATGAAAGCGATACGGAAGGAGTGCAGTGGTGGCCCAGTGATAACGACCCTGACTAGCGAGTCGTGGGTTCGAACCCAGCTAGGCAAAAGCTTTTACTTTGTGTAAATAATTTCATCACCATTGCTCTCAAAAACAATGAAGGAAAACATCGTGAGGAATCCAACATGTCCTAGAACCAAAAATTCGAAGACATGTGACATCTACCAACCCGCACTGGGCCCGCGTGGTAGATTACAGCCCTTTCTCTTTCACAAAGAGGAGGCCTGTGTCCCAGCAGTGGGAACATTAGAGGCTGATTATGCTAAACGGAAGGGTTAACAAATTCGCAAAAAGTAAACAACAAAATTACCGCAAAACAAAGTAGAAAACACGAGCACACAAACCATGATCTTCCCTCACGCACCATTTACACAAAAAAAAAACTTATCGCACACAAAAAGCCCTAAGATGGCGCTTTCAACTCCGTATTGTAGAATAACTCACAAAGAGCTATTCAACCTCTGCGATATTAAAGGTATTATCTAGCTAGAGGAGATCGATTACTGCCTGTGAACCGGCAATCTATAATAAGATCTCATTCTGTAGTACACCGCACAATGGTTAGGAAGCTTTGTCCAAAGGTATGGTGTTGCCAGGGAAGCGGTAAGATGGCGCTATTTGGCGGAATTATAATGCAATTTTTTTTCTCTATCAAAAGGGGTGGTTGACCTAAAGAAGACCTAAATAAGACTAAAACACGCAAGAGAAGCTTGGCACAAAAGTAATGAGGTTGATGTTCACTAATACTCAGCAGTGGGTGTGTTGGTTGACGTGGTTGCACCCGTGAAAGATCACGCCAATGTAACGTCATCATTAAAACGTTGAATGTTTTTGAAACGAAATCTTCCAACAGGAGTTGACTGGTAGGTAGAAGTCATCACGTAAAGAATTGCGCTATCCCCCCCCCTCTATGAGATTTTCTGTGTTTTTCTATTATGTACAAGTGTTGTGTGTGCGTGCGAGTATCGCGCGCTGAGGTGGGGGACCCCGACAGCACATGTTTTGTTTTATAAACGCTCGTTGAACCAATCGCTGTTGAGATTAACAGAGAAAAAGAATGAAAAGAAGAAGCAGAATCCAAATGTTACGAAAAACTATTTTTTTTCTTCATCATTTTAACATTCATTCAAATACAAGAACATAATTCCCTTTATTAAAAAACAAGATTTTTCTTTAGATCAAAAGTCAAAGTCAAAGCATTTATTTCAAATAGGCATATAAAAGGCACTTTTGAACGTCAAAAGGCACTTTTGAAGGTCAAACCACCGGGCCAGTTATTAAATTAAGAAGCTAACTGTTATAGAAATGCAGTTATTTATACAAAAATGACAGCTTAGTTCGGTGCTAAGTGTTCATTTTAATATTAAAAACTTTGCCTATATCGAAATAAAGTTCGAAATACTATAAATACTGGCTCAAAGGTTTAGGCAAGAACTAAAGTAAGATTTCAAATTCAAATTGTTTATTGTGGTACACAGGTAAAATGTGGTGTTACAGTTTATAAAGTGAAGTATATGTATGACCCGCCTTTAGGCATACAATAATTTAAAGACTTGAAACATTATAGTGGTAGTCAATAATTTAGCTTTAATTTATATATTAGTCAATAATAATAACCAATAATTTAAGAAGAGTCGATAATTTAATGGTACTTGATTTAGTTTTGTAATACGACGGAGAAAGTTACCACGTCCTACCTGTCCCAAAAAGCGCCATCTTAAACCCCATCTCATAGAATAGAGATTCAACTCATTAGCAATTTTACGCTAGCTAAAAGGCAATTTGATTAAAAGCACTTAAAGCGGCTTTACCAGATCGTTCAATTAAGCTGCCCGGAACGTCTATTGATTTTTTTTTATCACGCTAATTTTTAAAAGGACGGGACAGGATTATTAAGAATTCACTGGACAGTACTATTTAAGGAACGTTTTCGTGGCTCCACAGTTGAGTTTAACGTGTTTAGGGTTCCGTACCCTGAAAGGAAAAAACGGAACCCTTGTAGGATCACTTTGTTGTCCGTCCGTCCGTCTGTCTGTCTGTCAAAACCTTTTTTCTCAGAAACGCGTCGAGGTATCAAGCTGGAATTTGTATCAAATACTCAGGTCTACTGTCCCTTAGAGCTGTGAAAAAATCAAACATCTAAGTCAACGCAATCAAAAGATAAAGCCGTTTATGCCGCAAATCAAAACCTACAGGGTACTTCCCGTGAACTCAGAATCTTGAAATTTGGTACGAAGCAACGTCTTATAGCACAGATAAAGGAAAAATTGCGAAAACCGTAAATTTTTAGTTACCTACATCATATAATATAAATATTTTAAACAGGTTTGTACGGAACCCTCGGTGCGCGAGTCCGACTCGCACTTGGCCTGTTTTATTTTCTTTGCTTTTGAATATGGTAAGAGATTCGTTTTGTTACATGTGGAAATTGATATTTTTTGATTGTCCTTTAGAGCGTGTTGACACGTTTTCCATTCTAAGTGATCACACACACGAGCGGGACGCATCAACAGCAGAGGTAAGTAGCTGTTGACAACGTGCCGCTCGTGTATTTTAGTTTTTTTTCCTTTTCCCAACTAAGTTGGGGTCGGCTTCCAGTCTAATCGCATGTAGCTGAATACCAGTATTTTACATGGAGCGACTGCCTATCTGACATCCACAACCCAGTTACTGGGTAACACGATAGCCCTGGGTAAGGCTGGATGTCAGACTTTCGGGCTTCTGACAACCCGTAACGATTGTCAAAGATCCACGAATGACAGCCGGGACCAACGGTTCAACATGCTTTGCGAGGCGGGGAGGGTTCTTGGTCTGTAAAAAAAACTTTTTTACTTAAACCTTCCTGACAGTATGTAGATCACATTAATGAAAGAATTATCAAAATCGGTTCATTAGTTTTTGAGAAAATCGCCGACATACATACATACGGGTCGCATACAGAACCTCCTTTTTTGAAGTCGGTTAATTAATAAAAACAAACGTCACTAGATCCATCATGGATCTGGCCAATAGATCTTCTAAGATTGATTGCTATAACAACCAACCCACGTTTCGCCTCTTGCAGAGATATATCCCTGCCTAAACCTTATAGGTGCGGTTATGATTATATTACAATTCCTATTTGCGGATATATTACAATTCCTTCTGCACATGTGGCTTCCCTGGCACCTAATTAACGGCATAACTACGTAAATGTGTAATAACAGCTCTCAAATTACGATGTTTATATTTTTATTTATTTTTAACCGACTTCAAAAAGGAGGTTCTGTATGTATGTATGTATGTATGTTTGTATGTCCGCGATTTTCTCAAAAACTAATGAACCAATTTTAATCATTCTTTCACTGTTGTGATCTACATACATTCAGGAAGATTTCCGTATGTAATACATTCGGTACGAAGTTATATGCATGTACTGCATCTCCGGCATTTCTATGCGAATTTTGATGATTCTTCTAGTCGGTGTCTTCAATTTTTCAATGCAATATAATTGAATTTGTGTGGGGTAGGTATAACTAAAAAGTGAAAAATAAAAACGTTTTTTACAAAAAAAAAAAACAACTGACTTAAAAAAAACACTACAAAGTGATAAATAACTTTAATTTCGGAAGTCGGTGTTAAAAACGGAAATGCGGAACCAACGACACCGACTTCCGAAATTAAAGTTATTTGTAGTGTTTTTTTTCAAGTCGGTTGTTTTTTTTTTTGTAAAAAAGTTTTTATTACATACTTTTTTGACATAATCTTTTTATTATTTGACATTATATACAGACAATTATAATTTTTCACCTCTTTATTAGTGTTTGCAATGGCAATCATAATAATATCACTTGGTTTTAGTAGATTTCTATATTTTGTTTTTTGTTTATTTATCCTTTTGATAGATTCTTATTTTGAAAACGTGAGGACTTTGTAGGCTTTGTAGACTTTAGATCTGTAGACCATTTTTTATTTTATCAAGTACCTGGTAGGTACTTGTTGACAGGTCTACGCTGTCCTCCCATACCTACTGTAATTTGAAAACATGGTAAAAGCCAATTATTTTTAAAAGAGTTACCGTGGAGTTTCTTGCCGGTTCTTCTCCATTGGAAATGACCGATTGGAACCGTGCACCTAGCTTTTGACGTTTCATAGGTGCCCATGTAGGTTTATGTGAAACTAGCTGCGCCCCGCGGTTTCACCCGCATAAATGTCGATCCCGTGGGAATATCGGGATAAAAAGTAGCCTATATGTTAATCCAGGGTGTCGGCTACCTCCATACCAAATTTTATCAAAAGTGGTCCAGCCGTTTGAGCGTGAAGAAGTAACAAAGATATAAACACACACACACGCATACACTCACAAACTTTCGCCTTTATAATATTAGTGTGATAAAATATTTTTGATTTGATATGTCAAAAAAAACTGCGAAAAGTAAAAAAAAAATACCAGAACGGTGTAAACAGGAAAATGAGCTGTCTCTTTGTTTAGTCAGATACACGTAAAAACAGGAAATCCGAAAGACATGAAACCTTTTGTACCGAACGTATTACATTCGTACGTGACTCGAAGATTTGTTAGTCAAGCAGAAGGAGCCTTAAGGAAACGAGAATAAGAATGAAAAAAGGCTTTTCCGTTAATTAATTTTCAGTTAACGTTAAGTTAACGCCTGGAAAAGCTACTGGTCCATGAAGACGCTATTGAAGGGTGATCTGCCGATCTATTATGTGTATCCTGCCCGTTCTAACCTATGGTGCTCAGACCAGAGCCCTGATTCAACCGTACGACAGGCTATCGTATCAAAAACCTGACATTTCGATAACCTGATTTGACTTCCCATCAACAGCAAATAGCTGTTGGAAGAATAGCGGGCGTCTATTTGATTTAAACTGACAAAATTTTCGGGTTTTGGACTTGTGAACAGCATTGAGAAGACTCCTACGATAACAATTATTAATGTTCGATACGATACGGAAGCATATCGAGTGTTTGTGAATAAGGGGGCAGGTCGCCCATCGGGTCGCAAAAGTTCCGCCTTGAAGTTTGCCAAAGAGCGATGGAACGCAGCATTCTGGGTGTAAAAAGACAAGACAATATTCGGAACACCATGCTGCGTTCGAACACGGGTATAATAGACGTAGGCAAGAAGGCTGGTATTGGGGGGCACATCAGCCACATTCAGGATGACCGCTGGGCAAAAGTTTCCACACAATGGGTGCCTGAAGATGGACGGCGCCGCTGAGATCGGTCCAGGAAGCGGTGGCGAGATGACCTGTATACGTACCGCGAGGGCTGGTCGATTGATAAATACCTACTGTAACTGTGTGTCCATACTAATATTAGGTCCTTACATATGAAATTGGCGTTTTGTATGGAAGGAACAAAAAGTCGAATATTTTTTAATATAATATATTTAATTAATCAAAGTATGAACCATTGTTTTCAATGCACTTTTGCCATCTTATAGGTAGTTCATTGATCCCTTTACTAAAAAAACCAGTCGGACGGGAATCAATAAAATCTTTGAAGGCGATTTGGACTGCCCCATCGGAGTTGAATTTTTTCCCTTGCAAAAAGTTATCCAAATTGCGAAAAAAATGGTAATCTGTTGGAGCAAGGTCCGGGGAGTACGGAGGATGTCTAAGACATTCCAATTCAAGCTCTTCTAATTTGGTAGCCGTCTGTTGCGCAGTGTGTGGTCTGGCGTTGTCGTGCTTTCAAGCTTTTTAATCTTCCCAATTTGCTTCAAGTGAATTAAAACAGTTTTATCAGTAACATCGAAGCCTGCAGCTAACTCGGACGTGGTTTGCGATGGGTCCGCTTCCACAATAGCCTTCAATTCTCCATTATCAACTTGGGTCTCAGGCCGTCCACGGGGCTTGTTCTGCAGGTCGAAATTTCCAGAACGAAAACGTTGGAACCAAAAACGAACTGTGTTTTCTTTTGCAACATGACCGCCATACACATCATTCACCCTTCGAGTCGTTTCCGCAGCACTAGTGCCACGGCGGAACTCGTACTCGTAAATAATGCGATATTTTAAATTTTCCATTTTGTAAAATGAGTGACGCAAACAGAAAAAACAGAAGAAAAAAAACAAATGAATGACGGTCATCGAAGCACAAATACATGAGTAAATAGCTGTACAAATTTGAATTTCGAATTCCTTACCAAAGAGGAGAAATTCGTGATTAAAGTGGCCAGTACGAAAAACGCCAATTTCATATGTAAGGACCTAATATTATAAATGCTAAAGTGTGTCTGTCTGTTACCTCTTCAAGTCTTCACGCTTAAACCGCTGAACCGGTTTAGATTAAATTTGGTATAGAGATAGTTTGAGTCCCGGGAAAGGATATAGAATAGTTTTTATCCCGATATTCCCACAGGATCGGGAATTATGCGGGTTAAACCGCGGGGCGCAGCTAGTAGAATACATAAAAGTCAATTAGTAACCTAAAACACAAAACTTGGATTAGTCATTTACACTTAGGTATAATTGATACATAATTTTAATCACTCATGCCTGACCACATCATAACTGCCTAGCCTTTTCCCTACTATGTTGGGGTCAGCTTCCAGTCTAACCGGATCCAACGGAATACCAGTATTTTGAATCATTCATACCTTACCACATCAAATCTGCCTAGCGTTTTCCCTACTATGTTGGGGTCGCCTTCCAGTCTAACCAATGCATCTGAATACCAGTATTTTACATGGAGCGATTGCCTAGCACCTCCCCTTGGTAAGACTGGTTGTCAGACTTTCGGGTTACTGACGACTGTCAAAGATCCACGACTGACAGTCGGGACCAACAGCTTAACGTGCTGCAAGGAGTCTCGGTACGTAAACATGGTCACCCATCCACGGACCAACCGCGGCAAGCGTAGCTTAACCTGATCTGGCTGTTATTACTCAGCCACGAGCCCATTACCACAAAAACGTATAAAAAAAAGCCACAACATTGTCTTCCAATAAACTTAGTTACCTACACAACTTATTTCCCCGGCTTCGCCTGCATTAGCGTTCCTATTAAAAACCGGCTTGTGTTCTTATAATTAGATTTGGTTGTGGGTAGAGCAATTTTATACTTCAGTTTCCTTGCGCTCCGTAGTGCAATTACTTAGCCCGGGGTAATATAATTGTATGAAACTTTCATGTTGAAAACTGGACGTTTTTTGTAGGTTTTTATACATATAAGTACCTAATTTATCTGTTTAGACTATCCATCATGAATGTTGGCCTGTCCAGTGGATCAATATTTAAGTTATTGTTTGGGTAAAAAGGGGTTTTAGTTTTTGAAAGTATAGTACCTACCTGAAACGTCAAATTCAAACTCAAAGCATACCTATACCTATTTCAATTAAACCATTTACTGGCACTTGTGACGTCGGTCTTGTAACTCACATAATTTAAACTTAAGATTCCTTGGTCAATGGCAGTATCAACACTGTCCTCGCATAACATTTTTTTAGATAGTAACTGCGGGGTTTCTTTGACCAATTGGTATAGTGCACCCTGCTTCTGACGTTTGATAAATGCCTATGTAGGTTTATATGAAAAAATGTATTTTAAATTTTAATTTCAATACATAGGTAATAAGTCTGCGCCTTTGCTATTTACAAATACAAGACACCGGGCTTCTTCTGAAATTTATCTTCTACTAGATAATATTTCAGAAGAACCATCTAGTATCTAGAAGAACCGGTATGGGTTTATCAATGAAATACTAATATCAAAGACGAAGCTAAAATGTCTTAGGCAAATGTAAATTCACGGATTTTTTAAAATCAAATTGACTACCATCTTATATTGTCCGTATATTGCACGGATATCGATATTTAAATCACACCTGCCGTTATTTTGCCGGCAAATTGACGAAATATGTAATACGAGTTGTTGGTCGTAGGTTCGAACCCAAATAAACACTTTACTTTTAATAAATTATTTCATCATCACTGCTCTCAAAACGGTGAAGAAAACCATGGTGAGGAAACCGGCATTTCCTAGAATTAAAAATTCGAAGACATGTGACGTCTACCAACTGGCACTGGTTCCGCATGGTGGATTACGGCCCGACCGAAAGGAGGCATGTGTCCCAGCAATGGGTACATTATAGGCTGATTATGTATGTGGCAATTTGATAAACAACTAGCGTCTACCCGCGACTTTATCGGCGTGAAATTTCACCCTCCCCCCATTCACCCTCTTAGGGGTGGAATTTCGAAAAACCCTTTCTTAATGCATAACTAGATACCTACTCTCCACAAAGAACACACCCTCCAAATTTCATGCCTCTAGGACCAGCGGTTTAGGCTGTGCGTTGATATATCGGTCAGTCAGGACTTTGAATTTTATATACATATATAGATTAATTTCCCTGAGTAAGTTCACGGGAATGTGCATTTATTTAAACTGGAATGCAGCAATGAATTGTAAAGTTCTTCTCCGCAACCCTTTCGCAAGACGCTCCTCTGTAACTTAGTAATCTCTCGCCTTTACGTTTTCATCACAGAAACAAAACAAATTGCATTAAAACTTGCAAGTTTCACCTACTTACATTCTTCTTTTGTTTTTTCTAACCCCTTGTATTTTCTAACCCCTTATATTCACGGGCGACTTTTCATAATGCCCTGGATTTTCAAGGAACTAGGTACAGTGGTATGAGGTACAGGGCGTAAAGTTCACTCATACTCTATAGAAAAGGGAGGATCCCCCGACCAGACGGGTGTTGTGTCTGGTGGGCAACTGCCCGATCATTTATGTCGGGCTGATGTATCTATGCTAGTTGCGCGGGAAACTGCTTGCGAGATGCAGGATTTTGCGTGACGTCAATATGACGCGCAGTTCGCATGTGGCGTTGTAGACACCACTACAACTGCTTTGTACTGCGAGTTGAAAATCCAACAGTGTATTTTTTGACGAGCAGTGGTGAAGTGGTAATGGCCGCGAATTACGAGTCGTAGGTCGTAGGTTCGAACCCAGCCAGCCAGCCAGTCAGGCGCTTTACTTTGTGTAAATTATTTCATCAGCACTGCTCTCAAAACGGTGAAGGAAAACATCGTTAGGAAACCAGCACGTCTTAGAACCAAAACTTCGAAGACATGTGACGTCTACCAACCCGCATTAGGCCCGCGTAGTGGATTCTGTTACGGCCAAAGACTATGTTCTCTTTGATTACGGCTCACTCCCTCTCACAGAGAGGAGGCCTGTGTTCCAACAGTGGGAACATTATAGGCTGATTATGTATGTATTTTTTGACGCACTTGGATGTACTCTGTTGGATTCTCAATGCTCGGCCTACCACCGAGGGTTGAAAATCCCGTGCAAGACAAAAATCGCCGCGTTAAAAAATCGCCCGTGCGTACCTGGGCTTACAGTAAGGACTTAACTCTAAGCATACGCACGAATTATGTTAGAAATAATAACTTTATTGTTCTGAAAGAATAATATTCTTGCTGAACAAGTTTTAAGTGAGGATTACATGAGAAAAAGAAGTTATTGTACCATACTTAATGATGTTTTTGACTGACTTAAAAAAGGAGGTTTTGTATTTTTGACTTTCAAAAGTGCCTTTAATGTGCCTATTTGAAATAAATGATTTGACTTTTTTATTTGATGTGTATTTTTAACAAGGCATAAGGTATTCTCGTATTGTTTGTGCACGAAGTGGCTCGTGGCTAAATAATAAACTCAAACTGAAACTCAAAGCATTTATTTCAATTAAACCATTACAGGCACTTTTGAATTGTCAAAATTAAGTAGTCGGTCAGTTAGTCAGAAAGTTGAAGCTAGGTGCCCATTCCAAAGCGTAGATCTCTATGGAGAAGAACGGGCAAGAAACTCCATGGACACTCTTTTTAAATCAAGATATTACAAAATCCTGGGTACATTATTCTTGTTGCTTCTATATGTGAGAACAATGTAAAAAAACACACAAATGAAGAAACAATACAAGAAATAAGATTAAAAATAAGCCTTGGCAGTTAAGAGATGACCAGTCTCAACCGACGGCGTCCGTTCACGAACATGACGCATGGATCAGCACCATCCAGCTCAACCATTTTGTAGGGAACCGAATGATCCAACACACGCGCCACCAACAGTGAGACATTTAAGTGAGCATAATAACAGCCGCACGAGTCAATCGAAAGTAGGTAAAGCTACACTTGCCGCGGTCAGTTTGTTGATGGGTGACCGTCCATTACATATCGAGACCCCCCCACTCTATTACGAAGTATCCGCTGTCCGTCCGTCCGTCCGTCTGTCTGTCAGCGGGCTGGACCTCATGAACTATAATAGGTAGAGAGTTGAAATTTTCACAACAAATAATAAAAAAGTGATAAGGTAAGCCCTTCAATTTTTATTAACTTTTTTTTCCATTCAAGAAACGTGTTTTTATCGGCGTTTTTTACCTTGAGGCACGGAACTCTTTGTGTGCGGGTCCGACTCACGCTTGGCCGCTTTTTTTTAACTGACATTTTCTTGCCATGATTTAATCATTTTTCTGAGTGTCCTCTAGCATTGGTTCTAACTGTTGCAACACCATTTAAAGTGATTATCTTACGCAAGTTGCTTGACTGCTTAAGTAGCTCTGAAAGCCTTCACGTGTGAATCGTAGGTATCGTGTGGGTATCCATACACATATGTGGGTATCTATGTAGGTATCTAGCTGCTTACATCCTCTGTATATTAACAAGTACTGGTGTAATGCTTCCGTCAGTATTACGATGTGGTAGAGGGGCCATGGAGCTGGCATTTTATGGGATTAGTCCTGAAATAGAATAATATTTATTTGACCGAACACAAGTACAATTAGTTGACAAAAAAATTATAGTAAATAAAATACTATCATATTCTACCAGCGGGGCAATTGCGTAACACATTATCAATCGGAATCGGTTTCATTTTGACAGTTCAACAACATTCATTGCGTTATTTACGTGTTGAGCAGATAAATTTTTCGAACTTATGAAGCAATGGATTAGCAATTTGCTTCAAAATGATTCAGATTCCGATTGATAGTGTGTTACGCAATTAGGGTGCAGCTATTTGGTGCAAATCGTAATTTAAGGTTTTGGTAATGATATCCAACACCAAGTGCGAGTGCTTCGCACTTACACTTACAAATACGGCGGAAGAAATGATGGGGTTTATGTTAAAAGGGTAAAAAACATAACCAAGTATCCGACGAAACTCCTGAGGGGCAATTCCTGTAATTTTAGGAACGATCATAGTCTGATTTCAGTCTCAAAATGTTTGACATTGATCGTCACTGAGATAAAATTGCGACTTAAATTTGAACGTTTTTTAAGTACGAGAATTGCCCTTCTGATTATTCCGTAAAGTCTCCGAAAACCTGAAAACGGTGGTGACAACAAAGTGCATAGTAGTTAGCGCAAATTCTCGTTAATGCCATCGTTATGTTGAACAGTGTAGGCGCCGCTTTAGCGTTTACGGGTTTCCACCAATTTCTAGCGATGCTGGTGGAAACACACGGGTATTTTTGTTGAGCGTGTGCGTTGATCTATGATGGTAAAGATTTTAAGTAAAAAAAAAGGAAACCAGTAATGATGTTCCCACTGCTGGGTTACAGGCCTCCTATCTTTGAGAGGGATTGTACCGTAATCTACCACGCGGGCCCAGTTCAGGTTGCTGGATGTCACATGTCTTCGAATTTTTGGTTCTAAGACATGCCGGTTTCCGCACGATGTTTTCCTTCACCGTTTTGAGAGCAATGGTGATGAAATTAAATATAAAAACTAAACCTGTGTGCCTGTGTGTGCCTGTGTAACTAGGTAACGTGTTTGAATAAATAGAAATAAGAATATTTCAGCTTGCTTTCAAACTAGGCGCTCTGGCGTCCGACAAGTGCTATCGTCGACCGCGTCGTTCCTTACTGGTTATAAAGTAGGCAAACATGAGGTGAGGAATGGTAAATACATGAGCAGTCATACATTTAATTATTGCATGCCGTGGGGTCCGAGTGATCATGGTCTTTTTAAGGAAATTTCAAAACGGCTGGTTGACACTTCCCGTGACCCAAGGGCTGGCTTTTACCTTGGCCAAAGGCTAAGCATTGCCATACAACGAGGTAATGCCGCCAGTCTCTTGGGCACATTACCAGTCGACAGCGATGCGGATGAATTTTTCGACACTATACTTATTTTAGTTTTTGTATAGTTTTAGTTAAGTTAGGTTTTAATTTTGTTATTTTTGTTAATTAAGGAAATATTATAGTTACTGTTATACAATGTAATAATATTATTGCATGATTCACACACATTCCATTATTGAGAATAGAGTCTTTAGTTTCCAAAAGTTGTGAAACTTGAAAGTGTGGGGAGCGCCGGGCGGCGCCATGAGTCATAATTGCGTAACACACAATCAATCACAATCTGAATGATTTTGAAGGATATTGCAAATCCATTGCTTTATATGATCCAAAAATTTGTCTGCTCGACAACGTTAATAACGCAATGAATGTTGTTGTACTAACGCCCGTATCTTTTGCTTGCATTAACTTAGAAGTTTGATTTTTTCACTGCATCAAGGGGTTGCAGCCCTGAGTATCTGATATTAATTTCAACAAGATAACTCGACGCGTTCCTGAGAAAAAGGGTCTTAACCGACGGACAGAGAGACGGATAACGAAGTGATCTTATAAGGGTTCCGTTGTTCCTTTTGAAGTACGGAACCCTAACAATATATATATAACCGGGAAAAAACGCAGCGGTTATTCATAAAATAAGCTACCGTACATTCCATAGTGACTATTTAAGAAGATTTCAGCGACACAGTGGCGCTACGTGTTTATACCGAATGCTCCCAATTGCTCCCAACACCTAGATGTTACCATTATGCGAAAGAAAGGGATTAAACTCGTAATGATATTGCTTCTATTAATCTTTTTATGTAGGTTAGTTTTCGTACTAACTGTACCTATTTGCTATTTAGTCTTGGCTAATTTTCTTAGGTTATTTTCCTTTGTGTTGGTTCCTTTTTGACTATGGTTTTTTTTATTTTTTTATTTGAGATGGGTTTGCTCTTGACTCTAGTCTAAGTCACAGGTGACAGAGACAAAGTCGACGATGGAGTGAGCTTACCCAGAAGAAGCCTGTTCACTCTCACTTTGAAGAGATTCGGGTTAAGCTTCTAAGTTCCTAAACTTTTGTCCTACAAAACTATACAAAGTGTTAAAAAATTAACCTTAAAAACTTTAAGAGGTGCTTTAGACCATCGAACTGAATAACTTTCACTATAGGCCCAACTCTGAAATCACATGTCTAGGAAATCGGCATGTCGAAAAACCAAAAAAAAATCGACGACATGTGACATCCGCCAACAGTCCGCGTGGTGGATTATGGCCCTCTCCTCACAGAGAGGAAGCCTGTGTCCCAGCAGTGGGAATATTATATAGGCTGATTATGCTTAACATCAAACTCGCACGGCGGGTTTGTGATCGCCGTTCGAGTTCATGTGGAGTTTCCGACTTGTTTCTGAAGTCAGGTAAACCAATAGTTACTGATTCGACAAAATTATCTATTTAAAAGCAAAGTACGGAAACTTAATATTTATCCACAAATACAGGCAACAACGCGACACACACGTGACATTCAAAGTTTGTTTGGTAGATGTCGACCCAATAGCAAGGACCATAGATGGGGGAAAATTTCTTACGTATTTTTAACCGACTTCAAAAAAAGGAGGAGGTTCTCAATTCGTCGGAATCTTTTTTTTTTTTTTTATGTATGTTCCCCGATTTCTCGAAGACGCCTGGACCGATTTGAAAAATTATTTTTTGTTGGAAAGGGTATGCTTCCCAAATGGTTACATGAAAATTTTATCGAAATCGGACAAGCGGTTTTTGAAAAATCAACAAAAATCTAAAAATTTACCTACATTTTCTACATTAACGATCTTTTCGTTTACTTTTTTGTGGGGTAGGTACAACTAAAAAGTGAAAAATAAAAACTTTTTTATAAATGTACTTTTAACTACTTTACTACCTTTGTACTTTTGTATTTTTAACTACTAACCCTAGTAATAAATATTAGATATTATTATAAAAAAAAACAACCGACTTAAAAAAAAAACACTACAAAGTGATAAATAACTTTAATTTCGGAAGTCGGTGTCAAAAAAACGAAAATGCGGAACCAACGACACCGACTTCCGAAATTAAAGTTATTTATCACTTTGTAGTATTTTTTTTTTAAGTCGGTTGTTTTTTTTTTTTTATAAAAAAGTTTTTGCAAATTGCAGAGCTGTTAATTCAGTACCTTTTTTTTGATGACGTGATAATGATTTGTGATGTTTTAAATGTAATCATTTAAAACATCAATATAGCTCTCAAAATTATGTTTGCTGCAAACTTCATTCACTAGTGATCGAAGGCTGAAATAAGACTATTTAGTAAAAATTATGACGATTTGCAGCAAAAAAAGATTTCGCGAGTTACATTGCAGGAATCACCTTAAGAAATATCTCAGAAACAGGACAAGAGAAAGGAAAGAAATAGCTTTGTTAACACCACCTTAAGTTCTACCCTTCCTCTTAAAACCAACAAGCGTGAATATACGAAAAGAGGATAGTAAGTTCGGCTAAAGTTTCAATGCATTTCGTATTACCATATTTTGCCTGTGGTTTCAATATGTGGCCTGCATAGTCTGCAAGGACCGCAAAGAAATAAAAATGAAGCACCCACTTGCAATCAACATGATTCCGCAAAAATATTTGCTATCATATTAAAGGTATGCTGATTTTGGCTGCAGTGAGCAGCCGAGTATTTTTTTTACATGATTTTTTATATTTTCAACACTAGGAAGCTTTGAATACGGCCTTTTGGGCGTTTAAAAACCACCAACACGTTTGATTCTATTTTGAATAAATAACTTCAACGCAGTCCACTGCTGGACATAGGCTTTACCTAGGCTGCGCCACAACACCTTATCCTCCGCCTTCCGCATCCAGTCTGTCCTAGCCACCTTCTTAAAGTCGTCGGTCCAGCTAGCTGGGGGGCCTCCCACACTACGCTTGTCGATACGCGGTCTCAACTCCAGGACTCGTCTGCTCCACCGGCAATTGGTCCTTTGACAAACATGGCCAGCTGCCTGCCACTTCAGTTTTCTTACTCTGCACGCTATGTCGATTACTCCCGTTATAAAAATAATTAAATTATGAGTTTGAATTTAGCGATCTGGATGACCGATGGCCGTTGGGGGTTATTCATTTATTTGAGAAGAGAATGCAACTTGGTAAACGTAGTTCGGTCAACCGGTCTAAGAACTACTGCTACTAGAGGGTTTAGATCCCTACATCTACCCATCATCTACTCTACCTACATTTAGTTCTTTATTTACGTAATTTAAAAAGTCTTAAAATAATAATATGCACAAACGCCAGCACATCAAGCTACTGTCAAATTTATTTAATAGATTATTTTCAACTATATCACTAAACATAAGGTTCAAAGTTGATTGGGAAAATTTTACAGTTTCGGGTAGCTTGATGTGCTGGCGTATGTACAAGTATATAAAAAAGGAGCGGAAATAATAAAAGGTCATCAAAACAACATCAAAAAAACATAACCCTCCTTATGGCGTAGTCGGGTAAAAAAAGAGATTGGAGTAATTGCGCCGTTTGAGGTTTTCCGCACCTGCAGCAGCCGCCCCAGCACAGCCCACCGTGCTTAACAGATGGGATGGCGCAAGGGTGTCGACACACGTTGCATCCCACACCAAAGACCTAACTACTTCCTTCCTTGGTTATTAACTAAATAACAATATCCCAGGAAGTCGTCAACAGACTATTCCGAGCCCCGACATCGAACTGAGGTAAATTCGAACCTTCGGAGCCGTGATGCACGCGTTAAATGGACAGTATCGATCTCCGCGATCCAAATGGGCTTCGACGTCGCACCTCACGTGGTGAAGCGCGACTAGTAAAGTCACATTGTTTAGAGCCTCCGACTCTCGGGTCTTCACAGTGAGCATATCCTTGCCGGATTCGGCTAGGCTGGCTTCGGCTAGGCTGGCTTCGGCCTTAGAGGCGTTCAGGCATAATCCCGCGGATGGTTGCTTCGATAAAAATTCATCAGCTATCGGTAAATGTCAATCAATGTCAGTGTTATTCTTGTATTAGCCAGTGTTATAATATTGTAAATAGGTTTCATTCAATTAATAAGGTTTTCAAACAGTTTTAGGGATTCAAAAAGAAATTGGAGTTTTATATGATCCCCTAGGGCATCGTAGTGGAACATTGAGTGCTGTGGAGTCCCCTGGGGGACTGGTCTAGGGGATTTTAGTGGAACGAGCGAAAAAATTTGGACGATTCAGACTCAAGAATTCGTTTTCATTTCCCATGTTGAGATTAGTTAATTAATAAAGACCCTTAAACAAAGGTAGGTAGGTACATTAACCAGTGGGCTAGAACCTTCATTCCCACCTCAAAACATTAATAAATGCAAGTAACTAACTAAGGTACTCGGTACATACATTTCGTTTCCTTTTATTTTCTTATCAAGGGAAACACATAAGCTTTAATTTCTGATTATCTTGCCCCAACATTTCTATTGTTTGATTCTCTCGACATAAACAATTAGGATTGGGATACACCAAGCTCAGGATATTTTTTTGTTACGATTTTTGAAAGGATTGTTTTTTTTTGAAAAATAAAAGTAGTCATTTTACCGGCTGTTTGGATTCCGGTGGTTTTTTCTTTTTATTCATTTTGAATCGTTTTTATTACTCTTAGCGACTGAAACATAGAAATATATTTTGTAGAAGTCATTTTCGAGAGTTTCTGCCTTTCAAATGATTTAAGACATCAACCCCACGGCCCACTCCCTCTCACAGAGAGGAGGCTTGTGTCCCAGCAGTGAGAACGTTATAGGCTGATTATATTTTATGTATATTGGTCGTTTGAACTCCAGTAGTCACGAGAACTGTGAAGGTTGTATGCATTTTGCCATAATTGTCGCTTGCCTATTTGACAGCAATTTTACAGATAGCATTTGGCTGGCGGGATACGTGAGGCTAGTTTTTGTTTTTACGGCAAGATTGTGCTAGTAAGCTAGCAAGCTAGTCCCTCTGGCCTCGCGTAAAGAGAATTATAAGGTAAGATTAGGTAAGGTTGTCTGTTGAAGATCGCTTTTAGCCTATTGTGTCACAACTTCACATCTGCCTAGCCTTTTCCCAACTATGTTGGGGTTGGATTCCAGTCTAACCAGATGCAGCTGAAAACCAGTATTTTACAAGGAGTGGGCCGTTATACACCACGCAGGGCTAGTGCGGGTTGGTAGATGTCACATATCTTCAAATTTTTGTTTCTAGAAGATGCCGGTTTCCTCACGATGTTTTCCTTCACCGTTTTGAGAGCAGTGGTGATGAAATAATTTACACAAAAAATATACAGTTACCCCTTTCTTTTCAAAACGATGTGAATGTATTTCCAGTATTTCTCGGCACTTGTTGCAAACGCTTGCTGTCAGGAAAGACGTGCTGAGTATGATAAATGCTCGCAAAAGCAGTTATGTTTACTGTGATGCATTAGTGAATCATACACTGTAATCTAGATGGAATGTTATAAGGTATTTTGCGCCGAAGAACGATCATTTAGTTAAGCTCTTGACAATATCATATATTGTTGTTACAAAAACTTATTTTTGTACTAGCAGCGCCCCGCGGTTTCATCCGCATATCGGGATAAAAAGTATCCTATGTGTTATTCTGACGTATAAGCTATATTACTGCAAAGTTTCATCAAAATCCGTTCAGTAGTTTTTGCGTGAAAGAGTAACAAACATCCTCAGAAACATTCACATTTATAATATTATATATTAGTAGGAGTAGGTTAGTAGGATCATAGGTAAATCCCAGAATTCTCATTGTTGATAGAGCGGATTTGCAATTGAATTTTCATTTGACATTTTTCATGAATTCATATTAACTACAGTTGACGACATTTGGCGCAGTGATGACAGGTGGAATAAATAAGAAAAAAGTAAGTTTAAAAACTAAAACCCGACTACTGAAAAGGATGAAACAAGAAAGTACCTTCCCGTGGTCGCATGCAGCTGTACTAACATACATATTATGTGTATAAGCTATGGTAGCATGCGACCACGGGAAGGTACTTTCTTGTTTCATCCTTTTCAGTAGTTGGGTTTTAGTTTTAAACTTATTTTGTGAATAAAATATAAGATAATATGAAGGAAACTACTTTTTTGTACATAAATTTTCATAAGAGTGGAGTTTCCAATTACAGTGACATTACTGCATTTTGTTTGTAATTGGCAATTTGTAACATAGGTAAGTTGGAACAGTCGCGGAATGCAGGTTAAGTATCTATCTAAAAGGTATATTTTATATGTAAATTTTAAAAGACTATTTTTCTGACTATATGTTGCTGCCGTTGCGAATGAAAATTGCACTTTGTAAAGGTGAAGATGTAAGAAAGAAATTTGTTTAAAAGTGCTTGATATTTTCGTTTCACGACTGCGTCACATTTTCATGGATATAATATTGTCCTTTCTACTATTTTGGCAAGATTCAAACAAATAAGCAACTTTTTATTACCAGCCATTTGGGAATAATTACTTAGTTCGATTAAACTTAAAAGGTCGGTTTTTTTTCAATATTTGCCTGAGACAGGTTACCATAATGCTACGGCTACATTGTCGCGATGACGCGAACTTCACTTCACGCGCTCTCTTTTTTGCAGTGAGACGTCGCGTCGAGCGGTGTGCGAGAGAGAGCGCGCGAATTGTAGTTCGCGTTATCGCGACAATGTAGCGGTAGCATAATAGTCTAGGATTATAAATTAAAGACGGGTCCTTCTGACTTCCCTTTCTAAATATCACAATCCCTATATTATTTTATGCACATTACATAATTTATAAAATATGAATTATTGTATTTCTTTAGTTTTTGAGTTCTAAGGGCGCCACAAGAACCTATCCATCTTAAGAATATATCCTCCCGGTGTATCCCCACGCTACATCGTGTTATTTTAATAGGGCTGACGTTAATAGGGCCCGTGTTAATAGGCCGATACGTGTTGAGCAATAAATTGTACGGAGATAGGCCGCGCCGATTCTATTACGATATGTACGGGGTGAGTGGTGTAGCTCTACAATTTCTGTTAAGACGCTCAAGCTTATTTTATTCATTTACCAGCAGCACCCCGCGGTTTCACCCGCATAAGTGTCGATCCCGTGGAAATATCGGGATAAAAAGTATACTATGTATTAGTCTGATGTATAAGCTACATTACTGTAAAGTTTCATCAAAATCCGTTTAGTAGTTTTTGCGTGAAAGAGTTACATACCTCCATCAATCCTCACAAACTTTCGCCTTTATAATATTAGTGTGATTACTAGCTTTTGTCAGCGACTTCGCCCGCGTACAGGAACGTACTACCAGGATAAAAAGTATCCTATGTGTTGATCCAGGTTATAAATTATCTGCGTGCCCACCCTAATCGGTTCATTAGTTTTTGCGTGAAAGAGTAACAACCATCCATCCATCCAACCATCCTCACAAACTTTCGCGTTTATAATATTATGTGATTAGTAGGATAAGAGGATTAAAAATCTAAAAACGCATACCTATTAGTAGATATTGATTACATTACAAGTGGGCTCTACAACTAAAATAAAACATCTAAAATCCTACACAGTTATGTTGAAAAGTAATCAGTGCAGAAGAAAAATATCCGTAGCAATCACCCCATTCCGAGGGTCGGGAATAAACTTGCCCACTTACACAGGCGCTCGGCAAAAGAATTAGCTAAATGTTAGGTAGAACAATAAATTACTGGGAATCAAACCATTAGTGGCTGGTCTAAAATGTTTTAACATAACAAGAGAAAAAAGGCTGGAATAGGAGCTAGAATCTAGATTTAGTTGACCTAGTTTAGTGCTCGGCTGCTAGGAGAACGAAGGAATGAGAATAATTAGCTGCTTTTCTAGTAATTTGAAGAAAAACAGTGGTGTGCATATCATAGCATTTTTTTATGATCATAATATCCTGCTTGTACCCAAAGAGCTTGTCCAGAAAGGGCGAATTCGCCGCGATTATCTTGTGCGTATTACGCGCGACCGTTGCGTTCAGAAGGAGCGTACCAACGCGCGAGCGTTTGGGTTCGAATTTCATTTGTCAGTAGAAAGGAGTTCTCTGGAGTTCGCGCGTCAACTGGACGCAACAAGGAGTCTTTAACAGTGGCGAAGATACCATACAACTCGATTCCCACCGGCTTCCCTTCGAAAATTCAGAACATAACCACACTATACTCAATTCGTAATTGAAAATTTTTTTGGCGTTTTTTTTTTGCTCCGGCTTACCTCTGTCATAAATTCACCCTTCGCCACTGGTCTCTAGTATCTCAACTCGCGCGCAATACGCGTGATTCAAGCGCGAGTCATGAGTCTGGCGAACTGCACGCGATTTACGCGCGTATTTTGAAATCGCGCGATTCTTGTGGACGCGACGTATTGGCGCCTAGTATCTCGTGAACGTGCGCGCGACACGTTTCGCGGCGAATTCGCCCCTTCTGTTTAGGGTACGCAGCGGTGTATAGCACCTCCCCTTCTCCCATATCGCCAGTTGTGTTTGGTCTTAATATTGAGCCAATTTCAGAATAATGCGTCGTCTTCCTAGAGATAAAAGTGAAATGTCTTATTTGCCTGTAATTACACCGACGCCCACACTGTTCCAACCGAAAGACGTCAACGGTGATTAGCGGCAGAAAGTAAGGTAGTTATACTTTCTTGGACGAGCCTCTTTGTTAAGAGTACGAATGACAGGCCTCTCTGTTTGAGGGACTGAGCCATACTACACCACGCCTAGCGAGGGTTGGTAGATATCACGTCTTCGAATCTTTGGTTTTAAGACAAACCGGTTTCCTCACGATGTTCCTCAAAAATCTTCATCAACTCAGCTTATTGCAGTCCACTGCTGGACATAGGCCTCTCCCAGGCTGCGCCACAAAACCCTGTCCTCCGCTTTCCGCATCCAATCAGTCCCAGCTACTTTAAAAAATCTTAATCAATCATAATTAAAATAACCAACGCGGGCCCAGTGCGGTTTAGTGACTGGCCCATATGGCATACACTCAACAAAACATTTGAAGATATCCATATTATAAATGGGAAAATGTGTCCGTCTGTCTGTTACCTCTTCACACTTAAACCGCTGGACCAATTTTGATCAAATTTTGTATAGAGATAGTTTGAGTTCCGGGAAAGGACGTAGGATAGTTTTTATCCCGATATTCCCACGGGATCGAGACTTATGCGGGTGGAACCGCGGGGCGCAGCTAGTAATATTATAAATTCGAAAGTAACTCTGTCTGTATGTTACCTCTTCACACTTAAACCGCTGGACCAATTTTGATCAAATTTAGTATAGAGATAGTTTGAGTCCCGGGAAAGGACATAGGATAGTTTGTATCCCGACATTTCCACGGGATTGAGACTTTTGCGGGTGAAATCGCGGGGCGCTGCTAGTATGACATATGTCTCCGAATGTTTGGTTCTAGCACATCCCTGTTTTCCCAATCGATCATTATAAAAATTAAATAGTTGAAAGGCAAACATTCGACCGGTCTTATCTTTGGTAATATATCCGGGGGCGTGGGGGCCAAAAACTTCTGAGCAAACGGCTGAACTTGTCAAATGAGCAGGCTGGTGTAACGAGAAAAGTTTTTTGATCATCTACCCCCCGATACTCCGGTAATCATAAGTTGGATCGGCGAATTGAGTTATGTGGTAATACTTCAAGTTAGAAAGGTCATTTGAGTTCAGTTTGCAGTTTTAATCTAGACTTGGAACCTTATTTTCATTCATAAAATGTTTATTTATTTTGTAATTTTGGAACAGACCATAGCTAAGCGGGTGGAGCGTAGTTACGAAACTACATGTGTCTACTTTCACCAGAACTAAGTGGTGTAGCAGAACGGGTAAAGAAAGAAAATACGTTTCATCATCTGCCTAGCCTTTTCCCAACTATATTGGGGCCGGCTTCCAGTCTAACCGGATTCAGCTGAATACCAGTATTTTACATGGAGCGACTGCCTATCAGACCTCCATAACCTAATAACTTGGTAATATGATACCTCTTGGTAAGACTGGTTGTCAGACTTTCGGGCTTCTGACGACCCGTAACGAGTGCCAAAGATCCACGAATGACAGCCGAAACCAACGGCTTAACGTGCTTACCGAGTCACGGAGGGGTCTTGGTATGTGAAGATGGTCACCCATCCACGGAACAACGAAACGAAACTGATCGATCGACCCGTATGGCTGTTATTACTTAGCCACAAGCCCCTCAGAATTAACTTGTTACATCTCTGCTGGAAACGAAGTCTTATAATCTGGAATTCTAGACTTCAGCAACTCAGCCTATCGCAGTCCACTGCTGGACATAGGCCTCTCCCAGGCTGCACCACAATACCCTGTCCTCCGCCTTCCGCATCCAGTCTGTCCCAGCCACCTCTTCTGTTGTTCTTAAAGCCGTCGGTCCGTCTAGCTGGGGGGCCTCCCACACTACGCTTGCCGATACGCGGTCTCCTCTATAGGACTCGTTTGTTCCACCGGCCTTCGGTCCTTCGACAAACATGGCCAGTCTTCTGCCACTTCTGTTTGCTTACTCTGCAAGCTATGTCGGGTCATACTGGACTTAGCATATAACAAGATGTGACTGAGGTACCTGACGTAATTGCAAGAGGGAATTGGCTCTGAAATTGTTATCGTATTGACAATTTGCTGATAACGGCATTGGTTGTTATGTGCCAAGTGATATTAGCAAAGCAATCGTCGTTTATCAAGATGGGATTATCCAGTTTCCATCAAGATGACGGGAGGCTAATTGTTCTACAAATAAAAATGAACCCAGGTCATAGAAATCATATAGGTAAATACTCTATATTATTTAGACCACAAAAATACAGATGTAAATGTAAAAAAACTGAAAAGCAAAAAATAAAAACCTTTTTTATTTTACCTTAATAAATAAGTTCTTAAACTAATGCAAGTATACCTAACTAATTTTGAGTCGGCGCCAAACAAGCAACTTAATAACCGTTGCGAGTGGTCGTGCGGAGAGCGCATTTTTTGTTTAGCGCTGGAGATTTCACGTTGCATTATTAATTTGATTTGGCTATTTCTATAAATTTAAGGTAATTTAGTGATCTTAGTTCATTGATTGTTTGGCGCCGACTCAAAATTTTTTAGGTATACTTGCATTAGTTTAAGAACTTATTTATTAAGGTAAAATAAAAAAGGTTTTTATTTTTTGCTTTTCAGTTTTTTCGGAGGTTTAATTTTTTTGTTAAAAAGTTTTTATTTTATTAGGTCCTTACATATGAAATTGGCGTTTTTCGTACTGGCCACTTTAATCACGAATTTCTCCTCTTTGGTAAGGAATTCCAAATTCAAATTTGTACAGCTATTTACTCATGTATTTGTGCTTCGATGACCGTCATTCATTTGTTTTTTTTCTTCTGTTTTTTCTGTTTGCGTCACTCATTTTACAAAATGGAAAATTTAAAATATCGCATTATTTACGAGTACGAGTTCCGCCGTGGCACTAGTGCTGCGGAAACGACTCGAAGGGTGAATGATGTGTATGGCGGTCATGTTGCAAAAGAAAACACAGTTCGTTTTTGGTTCCAACGTTTTCGTTCTGGAAATTTCGACCTGCAGAACAAGCCCCGTGGACGGCCTGAGACCCAAGTTGATAATGGAGAATTGAAGGCTATTGTGGAAGCGGACCCATCGCAAACCACGTCCGAGTTAGCTGCAGGCTTCGATGTTAGTGATAAAACTGTTTTAATTCACTTGAAGCAAATTGGGAAGATTAAAAAGCTCCACGCCACTGCTGCTTCACGACAACGCCAGACCACACACTGCGCAACAGACGGCTACCAAATTAGAAGAGCTTGAATTGGAATGTCTTAGACATCCTCCGTACTCCCCGGACCTTGCTCCAACAGATTACCATTTTTTTCGCAATTTGGATAACTTTTTGCAAGGGAAAAAATTCAACTCCGATGGGGCAGTCCAAATCGCCTTCAAAGATTTTATTGATTCCCGTCCGACTGGTTTTTTTAGTAAAGGGATCAATGAACTACCTATAAGATGGCAAAAGTGCATTGAAAACAATGGTTCATACTTTGATTAATTAAATATATTATATTAAAAAATATTCGACTTTTTGTTCCTTCCATACAAAACGCCAATTTCATATGTAAGGACCTAATATAATTTTTTGAGGCTATAATTTACTTATTACTGCATGCTTAATTTTTGATTACTTTTAAAATGGCTACCTACCTTACTTTAGATATTAACTGTTATATAATCCTACTTTAACTATTATGTTTTGTATAGTAAAATACTTAAAAAAACAGGCTTTATATACCAACATAGATAGGCCTTTAATTTTAATTGTAAAACACAGCTCAGCATTAAAATCTGTGAATGAACAAACAAATCACCCCTATTTTCCCACCCTTAGGGTAGGATTTTTTTTCCAAATTTACATGGGACCAACTTCGAGGTATGTTCTATCCATTAAAAAAATAATTATCAAAATCGGACTAATCTGTAAAAAGTTATGCGTGGTCATACATTACAATCAGTGAGTGAACTATCAATCATCCCCTGTTTTCCTACCCTTAGGGTTGGATTTTTTTTCCAAATTTATAGGGGACCACCTTCGGGGTATATCCTTTCTAATCAAAAAAGAATTATCAAAATCGGACTGCTCTGTAAAAAGTTATGCGTGATCATACATAAAAAAAAATAAAAAAAAAATATACGCGTCGAATTGATAACCTCCTCCGTTTTTCCGTCGGTTAAAAATTTCGCGTAGGGATACACAATGGGCGGTCTTATTGCTAAAAGCGAGTTTTTAACCCCCGACGCAAAAACTAAATAAAATAATAAAAAAAATTAACTAAAAATAACAATATATATTGGCCCTTTAAGTTTAATATAAGTTGCAGGAAATATTTTGATCCAAGCGTCCTCACGTCAGGGGATGGCTAATAAAAACGCCAAACAGATGAGGCTTAAACCCAGCAATAATGAATGTAGCTATTGCACAAAACATAACTGCTGTTAACTTCCAATTTTCAGTATAAAAATATTCTTATGAATATTTTAAATACCTATTAGTATTTAGGCAACATGCAACATTAGTATTTAGGCAACATGCAACATTACTATTTAGGCAACATGCAACATTAGTATTTAGGCAACATGCAACATTAGTATTTAGGCAACATGCAACATTAGTATTTAGGCAACATGCAACATTAGTATTTAGGCAACATGCAACATTAGTATTTAGGCAACATGCAACATTAGTATTTAGGCAACATGCAACATTAGTATTTAGGCAACATGCAACATTAGTATTTAGGCAACATGCAAAGATTTATTCAGCAAATGTGCAAGTATTAAGGGGACTACAGGACCTAAACGCAAAAAACTCAAGTTTTATAATGCCCAAAAGGTATAATTATGATCGACTACAGTAACTTACTGGGTAAGAATACTAATGTCATAGACATTATACAATAACAATCCCACAGCATGTGTGGTGGTAAAGAGAGGTTTACTTAGGGTATTGACTCTATCTGCTGATCTAGGCGAGGCCTGTATCTCAGAAGATAGCACTCAGCTGACAATTTCGTTATTTTATAACCTAAAAACATTGGGTGCTACTGTTTTAATTAATATCTAAATAATAATAATAAAGACTGTAAGTATTGAATAAAAGTGTGTGTGTGTGCTTAATTAATGAATATGTTTGTGTAGTCAAAAGATATTCGGTATTTACACTGAAAAAAATGCAATCCAATCAAGTGACTTTTTAGCTTGATTGACGCTATCTTGTTTAGATTAATCAAAATCTTAGTTAAGTTGATCATCACGACATGATTGCAGCAAAACTAGTTCAAATGATTGAACGCTCAAACAAGTTTCTTGATTACCCTTAACATGACAATATTGTAGAAGAGTTAAAACAACAAAGTAAGTTAGTTGTGTCAATCAAGCATTTTGATTACTTCAATAAAGATCATTGAAACTTTATTATGTTGATTTGACTTGATAGCATCTATCATTGTAATTAATTGTATTAATCATACAACTTGATCAAATCTTGCGCTAAATAAGTTCCTTGGTTGTGTTTATCAAATACATCATACAAACACTGGTACACTAATCAAATAAAAGTAGTAGCTGTGATCATTGTGCTTGATAGGCTCAGATGCAAACAAGTTACTTAGTCAATCTAAACAAAACCTTGATTGTGGCAACTACTTTTTTTTTTCAGTGTAGGTAGTCTAATTTTAATAACCATTTTTTCATTGAATAAGATTCAATAAAAAAATGGTTATTAAAATTATGTTGCTTTATGTAATCACATATTATATTAAGTTTTTTTTTGAAGGCTAAATGTCACCCAAACGGCAATGGCGAGGGCTATGTTTAGAGTTTCCCTGTGTGATCGAATCAGAAATTAAGAAATCCGCAGGAGAACCAAGGTAACCGAATTGCTAAACTTAGGTGGTAGAGGGCAGGGCACATTGCTCGCAGAACAGATGGCTGATGGGGCCGAAAGGTTCTGGAGTGGCGACCGCGTACCGGAAGACGTAGCATTGGAAGGCCTCCCACAAGGTGGACCGACGACTTTGTGAAAGCCGCAGGAACCCGTTGGATGCAAGAAGCACAAAATCGGTTGAAATGGAGGTGCTTGGGGAGGTCTATGTCCAGCAGGGGACGTCTTTCGGCTGAAATGATGATGATGACCATCCCCCCCGAAAAATTTAATTTGCCACTTGTTTTGACCGTTGACGGTTCAGCTACTATTAAGAAGCGTTGCCATATCGACGCCGGTTACCAGCGTTCTACAACATTATTTTTAGTATATGCGAAACCCGAAACACGTGTCTAGTATTTTTATGTAAAGAATCTATGTACAAAATTTCAAAACTGTATCATGAATAATCACCAAGTTATAAGCTTGTTATGTTACCTGTTTGTCCGTCCAAAAACATGGTCTCCCCCACCGCGTGCCGTTCGGTACGGCGGCGCGGCGATTGTATTGTAATTAACTGGTGATAACATTTTCCATCACACTTGCAGGCTTTGGACTGTCGTAATGGTCAAGTGTAGGTAGTTATTATAATGTACTTTATTCGTAAATAAATGCAGCCGTAAGCTACGAATAAGTAATTACTTATTCGTAAGCCGTAAGTGATACAATGTAGTCAATGCGATTTGTTGCACCTTATGTCAACCACAAGTTCAAAGTGGATGAAAAGTGTTAAACATCGCATTACTTAACCACAGCAGGCTGTAGGTACAAATAATAACTTTCTACAATTGACCATCTTGGCGTGTTTAAAAATGTTAATCATCACGGCAAAGCATTGTGTTCCACGATACTCTGATTGCTCCTCGTACCGCCGCACTGCCAGGGAAACGTTATCACTGTTATCGTTGTTTCTATGTACTGGACGTTTGTGTATGAGAAAGTCATGGTTACACGACACTTTTTACATACGATAGGTAAGTACACGATCAACCGAAACACAACACTGTAAGGCCCGCGGCGCGGCGGCCGCGCGCTCGCGATTATGCAGTTGGACCCACGCGACACGTGCGCGCCAACCTGAAGTACCCGGGCGACTGAGGTTGCTGCAACCCCGCCCCGGTCGCCCCGCTCACTGTGCGCCTGCGCCGCGCCATTGTGCGCGTATGGTAGATAACTACCTACTTAGTCGCTCCTCGGGGTGTCCAACTATTAACCTTTTTTAAATATTTTTGGGCCAAAATATAACATGGGGTAAAAATTATTGGAATCGATTCAGTAACTTATTCTGAACAAACTATATTCAGGTTTCGCATATACTAAAAATAATGTTGTATATGAATACAGCCTTACTTAAATTAGTAACGCCTTAAGCTGATTATACCGAAATATTACAAGATCAGACAAGCGAACGATTCGCTTTATGCAAATATCTTATAGCGGAAGTCACATGAGTAGATATATAACAGAGATGAATGTCTATGTGTTTTTATTGAGAAAATGTAACTAACTATTTACATTAGATAATAAATTAAATGACTTAGTAACTTACTATACATATAAATACAAAAACAAAGGACACTTAGGCGTCAAAGTACTCGTCCGCATCGCTGTCATCATGTCTATATTATCTAAATTAAAATGAAAGAAAATTGTTGATTTTTTCAAAATAATTTACAATTAATATTTATATTAGTCGCAATGTCAACTCTGGGACAATAAAATTAATGTCAAAAACTTGTCAAATGTGTATGTAAATTACGGGTAAGTATTTTTTTTACAAATGAGACTAGAATGCGAACGTTATAAAAGTACAGGAATTGTCCTTCAGGTCTGTAACTATACGAGTAACAATATGTATCACACTAATATTATAAAGGCGAAAGTTTGTGTGTGTGTGTGTGTGTTTATATGTTTGTTACTTCTTCACGCTCGAACGGCTGAACCAATTTTGATAAAATTTTGTATGGATTTAGCTGACACCCTGGATTAACATATAAGCTACTTTTTATCCCGATATTCCTACGGGATCGGACACTTATGCGGGTGAAACCGCGGGGCGCAGTTGGTAAAAAATAATTTTAACCCTCTGGCTGCAAGAGGGTTAGCATTATTTTTAAGCCGATCATTTTTTAGTGGAGTTTTGTAAGTACTGCTCGCAAAGCCATTGCGAGCCAAAGTTCGGTCTCTGTGGGCTAGCTCCTCCATGGCTCATGTATTGGCGTTATATTACGAGCAGTACAATATAATTACGGCATAATTTGAGTGGGTCGCTACTTACTAAGATACGTTATTTGCTATTCAATGTTCGTGTGCGTTCACGTTGTTACAATAATGGGAACAAATACGTCTTACTCTAACAAACGCACATAGGTCACCACTTTTTTGTTAATTTATTTATTTAAACTTGTCATACACAAAAATCTTTTTTACAAAAAAAAAAAAAAACAAACGACTTCAAAAAAAAAAAAACACTACAAAGTGAAAAAAATAACTTTAATTTCGGAAGTCGGTGTCGTTGATCACACGGTTCCGGTTATTCCGTTTATCCACCCCAAAAAATCCACCGAAACTCATGTCCGAGAATCCACTCCAAGCTTATAAATTCCTTTTATCCAACTAGTTCTAGGGTGGATTCTTGGACATACCATTATATCATTATGGATGCTTTTAACGTTCTGCATCGTTCTCACATGTATAATTTTTTAACATGAATGATGTACTTAACCAAAACTTTGTAACCACATTATTTTGATTTAAAAGAGTGTCCATGGAGTTTCTTGCCCGTTCTTCTCCATAGGTACCTACACTTTGAATGGGCAACTAGCTTCATTTTTTCTGACTGACTGACTTCTTGACAATTCAAAAGTGCCTGTAAATGGTTTAATTGAAATAAATGCTTTGAGTTTGAGTTTACATTTCCACGTATCCACCTTAGGGCGGATTTTTTGGGGCGGATAAACGGAATAGCTCTTTGGTCGGTTGGTTCTAGGACATGTCGGTTTTCTCACGATGTTTTCGAAATAAATACTCAAAATAAAGCGCCTGTCTGGGTTGGAACACACAACCTATCGTAAGACGCGGCCGTCACTACTACGGGCCGCCAATGGTGTCGTGAAGTACGGATCAAAAAATATTAAGAACAGGGTGTTACGGAAAGGGTATATCAATACAAACGGGTTGAAGACTGTATCTGGTCTAGAATCTCTGTACAAAATTTCAGCTCAAAAGCATTAACTTTGAAAATGCTTAAATTTTTTTTATTTCGACATCAAGGCGCTGCACTGGCGCGCGGCGGCGTGATGTGCGTGTACTAGGCGCACAGACACACTACAAATAATGGATAATGACCCTCGAAGTGCAGTGACACGTTTGTTATGATTTCAATTAAATAAACTATCGAAATTATAAAATATTAAGCATTTTCAAAGTTAATGCTTTTGAGCTGAAATTTCGTACAGAGATTCTAGACCAGATACACTCTTTAACCCGTTTGTATTGATATACCCTTTCCGTAACACCCTGTGTTATTGTCTTTTTGATTGCATGTGTATCTGACAATACTCACAAAGGAAAGCTGTTTTGTCGGGTGGTCCACTCTCAGCAGGTAACAACAAACGGCCAATAATCATTTATTTCATTATCCTTACAATATCAATGTTGATATCATTCACAAAGAGTTATTCTTATTCTTGCCGTTAAAGGAATGAGGAAGATGATACAGGAAGATACGTGAGGCACATACGTGATTAAGAACTAGTGGTTCTGTAGTTGAGAGCCTGACTTTGATGCTAGGAGTCGCGGGATCGATTCTTGTCTTTTGAGAACTGTTAATTTGTCCCCTAGAGAAATATTCCCTGTAGTTGAGACTCTCACTTTGATGCTAAGAGTCGCCGGATCAATTCCCGTTTTTTAGGTTTGAATCCAGGCAGTTCCGGCGAGTGCTGGTCGCTCTTGGCTGTTGGCTATTTAGTATTTTTGCTATCTCAAAATTGCAATTGTTAGAAGTTCACAAAAAGAGGCACATCCATTTTATTAGATTGTTCAATAATATTTGAAGGTAAGCATAAACCTGCTTTTTTCCAACTATGTTGGGGTCGGCTTCCAGTCTAACCGGATGCTGCTGAACCCCAGTATTTTATATCGAGCGACTGCCTATCTGACCTCCACAATCCAGTTACTGAGTAATACGATACCCCTTGGTAAGACTGGTTATCAGACTTTCGGGCTTCTGACGACCCGTAACAACTGTCAAAGATACAGGAATGACAGCCGGGACCAACACTTTAACGCACTTTCCGAGGCTCGGAGGGGTCTCGGTATCTGAAGATGGTCACCCATCCACGGACCAACCGCGGCAAGCGTAGCTTATCCTGATCGATCGACCCGTGCGGCTGTTATTACTTAGCCACATATTAATACTAAGTATGTTTATAATCTCTAGAAGTTCACTGCGCTATTGCCTATTGCCATAGGATATAAGTTTTATGTTAAAAAACGCGGACGAAGTCGCGCGCAGAAGCTAGTAAAATGATAAAGCGGAAGAGATTGTTTGTTTTTTGTTTGTTTGAACGCGCTAATCTCCGGAACAACCAGTCGTATTTGAAAAAATCGTTTTTGTATTTGATAGCCTAATTCTTGAAGAATGGGAATTTACACCCAAAATTCACAATTCTCGTATCGTACAACAACGGTACCTAAATGAAACTTCGCTGTTACAAGTACGTGACTACGTCTTCCTGTGTAAACTTTAAACTATATTATAGTTACATACACATATCTATTAAGTCTAGTTATAACTTAGACTTAGTAAGTCAAGTTTAGATTTGTAGTAGATATTAGCGTGTCAGTTTGTGAGCGACTGATTTTGAGTGGTTTTTGGTTAATGTGAGTGGGTTTGGTAAATGGCTGAAAATATTATAGAGATAATTATGAGGAACAGGGTGTAAAGTTCACTCATACTCTATAGAAAAGGGAGGATCCTCCGACCAGACGGGTGTTGTGTCTGGCGGGCAACTGCCCGATGATTCATCTATGCTAGTTGCGCGGTAAACTCTGCTTGCGAGATGCAGGATTTGCGTGACGTCAGTATGACGCGTTGTTCGCATGTGGCGTTGTAGATACCGCTACAATATTATAAGTTGAAGGAATGGGACATTTTCTGTGTAATTTGTGATTACCTACATGGGTAAAAGGCTGAGACACTGGACTGCTCCGCCGGTCTCGTGGTTGCAAGCGCGACTGCTAAGCGTGGGGTCCAGAGTTCGATTCCCGGGTCGGGCAAAGTGTTGTACTGGGTTTTTCCATTGGGAATTTCTTTGTAATAGCCCGGAGTTTGAAAATTGGCGGTGTGGTACCCCCGTGTCTCGTCCCTGTAGCCCCGAGTAATATTATTTTCTACTTAATAACTCCACGCGTTCCTGAGAAAAAGGGTCTAGACAGACGGACAACGAAGTGATCTTATAAGAGTTCCGTTTTTCCTTTTGAGGTACGGAACCCTAAAAATCGTCAATACATCTATCTAAGTTTATTTATTATACTGAAAATTGCAAAAAACGTAAGAAAATTTGAATTTCTCGGGCTACCTCAGTGCTTCCCCCTTATCTGACCGGTAAGGACATACCGTTTCCTTTAGTCTTACTAATTTCAGAGAGTTACAGGCAGTTAGAGCCCTGTAAAGACTTAAATGAAAACTGGCCTAATCGCCAATAATAGAAATTATCTTCTATGTCAGGTCAAAGTAGAATTTGAAAGTATGGATTTATGTCGCACACGATACTTTTCTATTTGTAGCTAAATTCGAAAACGTATCCATCATCTTGCTGTCTGAGTTACCACTTTTGATAGACAGTGCCATCGGCTTATCCCCCAAACAAAAAAAAAAAAAAACTGCATTAAAAAATAAGCCTGTATAGAGGTATGAGGAACAGGGTGTAAAGTTCACGCATCCCGTTGAAGCAGTGGGTGTTGGCTGGGTGAGTCGCCAACGTCACGCTGAAGTAGGTGCACGAGGGCTGAGCTGACGTTCATGTTCGGTGTCATCAGTCTGTAGGTATGAGGTAGTGTAGGTACGAGGAACAGGGTGTAAAGTTCACTCATCCTCCATAAAAAAGGGAGGTTCCTCCACCAGACGGGTGTTGTGTCTGGCGGGTAACTGCCCGATGATTCATTCGGGCCGTTGTATTTATGCAAGTTGCGCGGAAAACTCTGCTTGCGAGATGCAGGATTTTGCGTGACGTCAGTGTGACGTTATAGATACCGCTGCAACTGCATTCTTGCAACCAGCCTACGATCTACATAGTAACAGTATCATTAGACCTATTACTCTAATGACATACTTAACAACATACAGCTAATCAAAATCTAATTTCCTCCACGTAACGCACTTTATGTATGTAACTCGTCTTCCTCAATTGTATACACTATAAAGCCATGATATAAAAATTATTATATTTCCTGAAACCAGGTCTGTTCCAACAATAATACGGAACTGCAATAATGAGGCACTGGCGGTGTTGCCAGCGTTCTATTTTTGCTTTCCTTTGGGGAGAATTTTGTTTTTTTGTAGTCTGGTGAATTAATGTCAGTTTGGAAGTTTGAAAATTTTAAATTCGCTGATTATTTGATTGATGCCCGGTTTTTGAGTAAAAATTTATCTAACTATGGATGGACTCTTAAGTACAGTCAACAAAAGTGATAAGTATGCAGGATCCTTGGGTATAGTTGAAGTTTAGTAAGAAACCGATGGATTTTGTCGACTGAAAATTTTGATAAATGAGCTATTTGTTTACTAATAATAAAAAAAAAAATATTCGAGAACATCCATCTCTTTTGTTGACTGTACATACATTTACTAATTTTGGACTTGAGTAGTCTGATAAATAAATAAATTAACATTAAATAAACACATTGTGCCAATTTATATTTAATATATTGTTTCATAAGCATTGGTGGTTTGATTCCTTGATAAATCTTCGTTTATTTTCAAACAAGAGAATAATTAAGATGATATATTATAAGCTAACAGTCTATTTACATGTTTATAAAAAAGGAAGAGAAAATAATCATAGGGCATCAAAAAATTCGTCCGCATCGCTGTAAACAGGAACCCAAAAGGTTGGCAGCATTACCACGTTAAATTTTCATTAAAATAAATATTTAATCTTATAGTTTAACTAAATAGAAGCCAGCAAATACTTGCACTTATTTTTTGTAAGATAACTAACCACGTTTTCGAAACCCTACTAAAAATCAAAACCCAACGAAACTGACCTCCCAATACCTCTGCCAAAAATACAGATGAACGGAATCTCCAGGGTAATTTAGCTACTACACTGGCAACACCGCTCCACAGTTAGCGCATGGCGGCCTTGCGTCGCGTCCAGAATGCTAACCAGTGACAGACGGACAAAGACTCATTGTTGGGCCAAACACCTCGGTACAACCAGACACACGAGTCGAGGAATGGCTTACTATGTATTTAGCTTCCGGATTTTGTTTGCTTCCGTAGTGAATTTGATAGTTTTAAGGTGCCGGTGGAGCATGATTGCGTAGTTCATACAAACGTAATATCAAAATAATTTCTAAATCAAACATATTCTTAATGTAGTGTGTATTTATTCCGATTGGATTACAGAATATCTAGGTTCCCAAATGTATATTTTGAATGGACACTGATTTAAAGACAATTTATGAGAAAAATAAGTTTTCTATAGAAATTTGAAATTCCTCATATCTCGTCTTTATATCAGAGTTCTTTCAAAATATATATTTGGGAACCTAGATATTCTGTAATCTAAACGGAATAAATACACACTACCTTAAGAATATGTGTGATTTACAAATTATTTTGGTATTACCTTTGTATGAACTGCGCATGCTATGCCACCGGCGCCTTAAACATAATATAACATGCAATGTCAAAGGGGTTGAGAAAAGGAGAATGACTATCAATATTATTTGGCCCGTATTAGTCAAATATATGAAAGTAAAAGACGAAAAAAAAAAAGAGAAAAAATATATCTTTTCAAATAAAAAAAGTATTTTGTTAATCGGCTTATAAATAACGGAGTTCTGAGGAAACAAACATTAAAAAAAAAAAACAACCGAATTGATCCTTTTTTTGAAGTCGGTTAAAAATAGGTGTTTTTGTCACAGAAACACGTGCATACAAAAAAAGATAATTAGTTCTAACAATAAGGAAAAATAAAAACAAAAAACATAACCCTCCTTCTGGCGCAGTCGGGTAAATATATCTATATTCACGAGCACAAAGCACCGGCGAAAAAGAACCGGAGTTACCGACATAGCATGCAGAGTAAGCAAACTGAAGTGGCAGTGGGCCGGCCATGTCTGTCGAAGGACCGATGGCCGGTGGAGCAGACGAGTCCTGAAGTGGAGACCGCGTACCGGCAAGCGTAGTGTGGGACGCCCCCCATCTAGATGGACGGACGACCTAAAGAAGGTGGCTGGGGTAGACTGGATGCGGAAGGCGGAGGACAGGGTGCTGTGGCGCACTGCGTGTCCAGCAGTGGACTGCGATAGGCTGAGTTGAGCACAAGTAGGTCCTATTTGACGTAGAGTTGCAATCTGCTTAAAAACCAAGTTCCATGACTGTATATCTCCAGTTCACCCGTTATGTTTAACTTTTATGCTGTAAAGGACGAGCCTATTGTCATCAACCGGGCACAAATCTATTCGAACAGCTACTACTAAATTCCTAATAAAAAAAACAGTGGCACTCCGGGAGTGCCGACAGAAGTGAAAACAAAACACAAACAGAATACTTTGCCATCACTCACTGACATAAATATCGGATGGGGCTCTGTCCTGCATAGGGTCGCAGCATAATGCTGAGCGATAGCCGTTTTGCGTGGATGTGACGCATGTTTCCCCCTACCTTTTTATTTTATTTTTTGTGTTTTTGTTCTTTTTGCGTCATTTTCACCGCAAATAAACGTATTTTCTTTCTTTCTTTCTTTCTATGTAAATTAAAACCGAGTACATGCCGAGGACAGCCGAACACATCCGAAGCGGTGTCGGTTACGGTAACAGTGGCGCGAATTCAATGATTTTTTCCCATCTCAAAAAATGCTCAACACTGCCCGACTAGGGGGTCAAATCCATGAGCTCATGCTCAGAGGTTCCAGTTGCACACTAGACCAACGAGCCATGGCTTACTATGTATGTTGTAGTTTCCGGATTTTTCCACTTCCTTAATGAGGTTGAAGGTAATAAACAAATGTGCTGTTAGGTAATTTGTACTAGCTAAGGAAGTGCTTATAAACCTTTCATTTGCCACGCAAATGCAGCAGTGCTGAACGTAAGACGAGAATTTGTGAGATTACGGGAATTACAGGACCTAAACGCAAAAAACGCAAGTTTCATAATGCCTAAAAGTATAAGATCGACTAGAGTAAACAAAATCAGAAAAATATATGATATTCTTCAGGATATATGCTAGGTAGATAGTGTGTTGAAAACATAATACAACTAATTTGATATGATAGAAAAAAATCATGAAGATACCTCTAAAAACTTTACTTTTTTTTTACAATAAAAACACACGATCATTTTGATGTTTTGTCAGATTATTCTACAAGCAACATACTAAAGCACTAGTGTTTTAATTTTTTAGTCCAAACAATAGATTTTTTGTAAATACATAATTGCTTCATATTTTGCAATAAATTACCAGGGTAGTGTCATCGCGCTTCTCTTTCTTTTCTATGCAGTCCGACAGTGACCGCACTTTAGGTCATGTATTCCCCTTTAGGGGAAGTGGAAGAGGAAAAAGGAACATATTCCAGTTTCTGTGGTTTTTTGTATCTTTCCCTCTATAGTAAAAGTGCGTAGTGCTGCACACCCCCACCCTATTTCAAGTTAAACAAATATCAACTTTATTTCAATGACATTTAAGTGACTAGCACTATTGAAAAAGTTATAAAAATGTTTGAAGTTGTAGCGTAAACTGAACTTTATTGTGTAGGAATTAAAGTTATTTTCCCATTACTTCATATTTGTTTATATTTTTGGCAAATAAATTGCGAACGCAGATTATCTGTGCTAGGGATAGAGCGAGAGGTCAATAACGATTTAGCAAATAAATACAAAATGTTATTCACCACATCTAGTTGGGTTACTATGACCATAGTAAAAATTTAATGTTTTTATTAGCGGTCTGGACAATTTTTCCTCATCTTTCCTCATCCCTTTGGCACCTTTTAATGATGCCTGGTAAAGGGGAAATACCTACATCAAAAACTTATTTTAGAATATTAGCGAAATCCGAGAAAAGCGTTTCTTAAAGAAATTCCTTTAAAAAATTCACTCTACATTTATTATTATTTATGGAACATGTCTTTCTTATTTTAAACCCATTCATATCTTCTGTCCACAATAATACAAACGGCCAGTCAATCCTTACCATGAATGAGTGAACATTACGTAGCGATCGCGTGAATCCATTCGAATGGAACGAATGAACGAGCTGTATTGTGTAACTGTTACTGTGTTTATAAAACACATTACCACTCCTTTGCGTCGCGCAGTCGGGTAAATATTCGTAAAACGATGTGAAGTCTGTAATATATTACACTTGTAGGATTAAGTGTATCAACATTAGATATTAGGTCAAAGAATTGGAGGTCAATTCCCGTAATTAAAAAAATAAGTCAAAAATATTTTTAAGTTAAAGGAGGCAAAATGTTACTTTAACGTTTTGAATAGCTAAAAGGTCACAAAATTAACTGTTTTTTTAATTTGGTGATATCGTCAAACCATTGATTACTTACACAACAATAATGGTGGTGCGTGTCCTGTCAGCTGCACGTTACAGGAACTGATGGACGCTAGTGATGGCGCCAAACAAGTGGCCGAATTCTGGGCCGAGTACATTTAGATTGCTATCGACACGCTAAGAAGAAGATGGTGGATTTTTTTCTTTTTGTTGTTTTTTTCAGTAAATAGTACGTTCAATCATTAAAAGTTACTGTTTTGTCTTTGACTGTTTTACAAACATTTCTTCTTACTGTATAAAGTCAGTAAGTCTTAATGAAATCGCTTTAATGTGGTGTAGTTACAATTTTTTTTTTCTTTGTAATTCGGTGGTCCTTTGATGCCTTGATCAGACAATATAATAAAATCATGGGGCGCGTGAAATTTCTATCAACAGTCAACCACTCATATTATTAAAAAAGAAAAATGGTATGGTATGGTAGAAAATGCTTATGGCATTAAGTCGCCGTATCTCTACGTTGACGCCCTATCGCCGTATCTCTACGTTGACGTCGTGGTGGGGCTTGCGCGCTCCGAAGTCTAGGCCTGAGCCGGAAGAGTTTACTTTGCCGGAACAGGTCTAGGGTGAGGAGCCAGACCAAGAGAGATACAGAAACCCGCAGGGCAGCATGTGGCGAGCTGTGGGGCAGTAGCGACCCCACGGACCCTATCTCCCGGGAGAAGTCTTGTTCCTCACCTCTGGCTTGCCTTTATTGGCCGGCTGGAGTGAACAATGACGAGGAACAGAGCTCCCACCTCATTCTTGCCTTTATTGGCCGGCTTGAGTGGAGATTCGCAAGAGCAAACGTGCTCGGAGGAAGGAAGCATTTCAGTAAGATGCTGGTAGGGATCTTGACCGTACTTCCGGGATTGTCCTGATAGCCGTGGAATACCTCTCCACTCCTCATAAGCACTTCAGGACATGTTGCCCCCTTGTCGCTACGTTACTATGTGTTAGCGGCCGTTTCCGGGGGCCCATTATTGAGTGTGCAAGTCACCCCCTGCTATTTTATCCTTGTATATATAAAACATTGATTAGGCAGGGGTCATAGTTCTTCCATAGTTATTGTATTGGTAACCAGTCCACATTAGCCACCCAAACCTATAGTCCAACTTTTTATTTTTCCATATACTGCAATAGTCCTACACCAACCGGGGTTGTCCTTGGGTGCACTTGCATAGTGCATACAGGGAGAATCGTCGGTTGGTGCCACATTTCATTGAAATTTCCTAAGGGGCCTCTGCGGGTTGGCTTCGGCCCCTCGTACGCCTTCCAAAGGACCGGGACCGCATGGTTCCGAGATATGTAAAATAATAATAATATTCCACAACTATCACACAACGTCATCTAGTCCCAAGCTAAGCAGAGCTTGTGTTATGGGTACTAGACAACTGATAAACATACTTATATATTTCTAAATACATACATATTATAGATAAATTACACCCAGACACAGAACAAATGATCGTGCTCATCACACAAACATTTGTCCTGGGTGGGAATCGAACCCACGACCTCCGGCTTAGCAGTCAGGGTCACTAACCACTAGACCATCAGGCCTGTCTCTGTACATTTATGTGCTTGAAGTATTAAATAAATAAATATTAGTGCTATTTTATAAATGCTATTTACTCAGGTTACGCTACGCCCCACGATTTTATTTCTGTGTCTGATCAGTGCCCTAGATTCACGAGGAAAGTGGTGTGATGACTAGTACCTTGGACCTACCGAATAATTTTTTAGCTTTTAGTACATTATCTACATCATTATTTTCATTAAAACCGTTAACTTAAAAAAAAATTGTTTACTAGTCTAAATACCTCGTATGGGAATTGATTCCTTTCGACCCTTGTGTAACAATCTACTATTACGCATACTTAATGACAAATCAGTCAATTCAGTCGTCACTAAAACTCCGTCACGCGCTAATGTGCGGGTCGATAACTACCTAATAATAATACAGTAAGTGCGGCTCAGATTACTAAGCGGAATGCTTTAAACCGTTTCCATAAATAAACTATAAAACTTAACAGTGGTTTGGTGTAACTTAACTTGCTACCTACAACTACTACCGGGGTATCCGTCAACGACGAGAAAACCCCAACGGTACCTGAATATCTTTTTTCCTAAATAGTAACCCACACATATCTCAGGATGCTTCTTAGACTTTATTTATTTAATACTTCAAGCACATAAATGTACAGAGGCGGACTTAATGCCATAGGCATTTTCTACCAGTCAACCTTTGGGTGATGCAGAGACAAACAGTGGTAGGTGCAATCATACACATTGAGGAATGAATATTTTAAATATAAAGATATATAGATAGACTTTCACGGAAGAAATCGCATATGACACTAGTTGCGTAAAGAAAAAGAGGTTTTTTAGACTACATATTAGTATTATGTTGTATGGGAGAAATTCTATACATTCCGAACAATGGTTCTTTGTTACGAATCGGCAAACAATACTTTATTTTTCCTCCATTTTTAATACTTAACCAAAACACGTCGCCACTATTCTTGTGCCCCACAGCCAAGTACGAAATGTATGACATAGGCGGAGGTTCGCGAGTGCAATACTAATTCGGGCCCTTACGATGCTTTCCTGGACAATAGTACTGTGCACTAGCATTAGTATCGGGAGGGCGTGCGCCGGCGCAGCTGCGCCGATACGCTACAACTATAAACATAGCCGAACACACGTGAAATACGTTGATTAGTGTATTTTAAGTGTTTTTTTTTTGTGTGAAAAATTCGGAGACAGTAATTGGAGTTTACACCTTGTTTTTGTGTTACGATGTCTGGTAATTGTTTTTTTTTTTCTATGTAGTCGATAATAGGGTAGTTCACCCTAATTTAGAAAAGTTTCGGTGGTATCTTTTATACATTTACAAAAATAATTTTGCAATATTCGCTTTTTTCATCACTTTCTATAAATACGTCATAAAAATTAACAAGACAATAGAGTTTCCACTTGAAAGTGTTTGTTTGCCCTTTATGACACACGAGTTCCAATTTTGAATGTGAAACAATGCGTGTACCGAATTTCGCCGAAGGAGCACGAGGTTAGCCGAACGGTATCAATGTTGTGATAATACCGTATTATCTGCGATCTGATTAATGTTATTATCGCTACGAATCAGCTGTTTTAGTAGTATTCACGTTGTGAATGAGGACTGTGTATATGAGATTCATAATTTAATGTTGCTTAGCTTAATTTAAATTGAAAACTTAAGTGAATTGATATCAATAAACTATCTCGATCTTCTCCGGACGATTCCAATCAGGTAAACATTTTAGAATTGTTTCTTCTAAATTCGTATTTGAAATAAAATCGTACTCGACGATTGCAATCTTCGCGGGGTCGTTTCGGATCGGGCGAGATCGCCATCCGAATTGTACCGAAGCGGGATTCAAAATTGGAACTTCGTTTATTGTTTAACCGTTATTTTGTACCGTTACGTGTCCCTTCGCAAATTGAGAGCATCGATACTCCTTTGTACAATGTTTTTGTGGAGACGCAAATTATATTCATCCTATTTTCGACTTTATACCGACGGATTAAGCGAGTAGCAGTAGTTTTCGCAGTGTTCTGGCATGTTTGCTCAAGTGCATTTAACGATCTTTGATAAATTTTGGCCGTTGACCCCAAATTTTTGTTTACTTATACGATGCGTGCTAATTAAATGTAAATATACTGTTTTACCGATAAATCCGTGGGAATTATTTGCTAATTCAATGCATTTTAAATAGTACTTGTATCTCGTGTAAGGAATTGAGAGTTTTGTAGATAAACTTGGCAGCACTTAGCGTGCTTGCAATATCTAAGTGTCAAGCTAAAAATGTTAAGTGCCAATTTATTAACAAAGTTTACTTCAGGCTTTTTAATGTAAAAAAAAAATGCTCGCGTGATTTTTTGTGGTTCGATGAAGGGAAAACGTAGAGCCATGTTGACATTAGTTTTTTTTTTAACAGAAGAATATTTTATTATTAAAAAAAAAAAGAAAAAGCCGTATAGTACGGAAGCGCCCCCGGTTACCTCCACCGGCTCGGTACCGGGTTCCGCCCGATCCAAGAATGACGATATAGGTACGACACCCTAAATTGATTATGTAAATATTTATTATGCTACCCGTCAAATCTTATGAATGTGCGTTAATTAAGGATAAAAAACTCATATCTTAACGCCATTAAATCTTTTATATTTAGCGCGCATGTTTATTAATTTACCTTTATTAAATTCATGTCTGTATATGCGATAATCGCCATTCTTATGACAGTGGTGGTCGAGGCTAAAAAACATAAAAATTGGGGATTTCGAACGTCCAAACTCCACCACAGGGGCAGTGAATAATATATCATTTCATTATTTGACGAATTCAGCCATTGTTCAAGTTAAATATGTAATGGTAATGAAGTTTTTTGATATCTAATGTCGAAGTATCGCGCCAATCGTGCGTATTTATGTGCGTGTAATGTCACACACACACGTCTAGATAAGATTTTAAATGTGGCAAATATTATTGAAAATATTATAAAAAACACGAAAATGTCCAAATCTTAATGTAATATTGAAACAGGTCCAATAATGCGTAATAATTAATGACCACTAGGTACTCAATTTGTGTTCGAAATCGCTGACCATTATTGTTTTTTTTTAACCGACTTTAAAAAAGGAGGTTCTGTATTCGACCCGTATGTATGTATGTATGTATGTTTGTATGTCCGCGATTATCTCAAAAACTACTGAACCGATTTGGATAATTCTTTCATTAGTGTGATCTACATACTTTCAGGAAGGTTTTAGTATATAATACATTAGGTAATTATTCTTATGTACGAAGTTATATGCATAAATGTACTGCATCTCCGGCATTTCTATGCGAATTTTGATGATTCTTCGAGTTGTGTCTTCAATTCTTCAATGCACTAGTGTTAATTGAATTTATGTGGGGTAGGTACAACTAAAAAGTGAAAAATAAAAACTTTTTTCGGTGTCTTTGGTTCCGCATTTTCGTTTTTTGACACCGACTTCCGAAATTAAAGTTATTTTTCACTTTGTGGTGTTTTGTTTTTTGAAGTCGGTTGTTTTTTTTGTAAAAAAACTTTTTCGATACGCGAAAGCGATTATGCCAATTGTTTTTTTTTTTATATCGTTTGACTCGAGTACCTAATTAGTATGTCGAATGTCAGAAATCGATACTCGGAAATTGAATTTATGTGAAGCAGTAAATACAATAAGCATTGTCTCTAATAATGATTTGTGTAATGATGATTTATCTAATGTAATTTTAATCGTTTTTGGGTATTATAATGAAACTGACTCTAACAGAGGACCTAATGACCATAGTCATTTATTCAATTTCGCGCCGCATTGTTTCTATATTTGAATTTATATTTGGAATGCGCTTGCTGTTCAAAATTATTTTTATTTATTAAATTGTTAAATTATTATTTTATTTTTGATACTTTTCAATAGTTTGCTACAGAATGCCCAGTATACATTTTTAGTTAGGCTTACCAAAAGTTTGGGAATGATGATAAATTAATTCTATAAAATTGGGTATTCCGCAAACACTTAACATTTCAATATGTTTTGTAAGTTGTATCATGTGCTTGGTAGTTTTTGTTTCTATTAGTTTACTTGAGTAATAGAAATTGTTTTTTTTTTTTGTGGTAAGTAGTTTCCCAACGAAACTTGCAAAAAACTGGCCAAATGTGTGTCGGACCGCGCACAGCGAAAGGTTCTATGGTTGGGATTAATATTCACGCATGCACAATCATTATTTTTATCGACTGCAAAAATAAGTTTGTACCTATTTCATAGAATTTCTCGTTAATAGGTACAGTCAGCACCAAAAGTCGATTAACACTATCATTTTCACATGTTATTAAATTGACAACAACTTTTTTCAATAAATTGATTATTAGCTTTTCACATAATAGGCAAGAGTACCTACATATTCTAAAAAAAACTCTTCTGCTGCAATTTTGAACAAATATTTTGCTCAATAACTAAGATTAAAAAAACTGAAGTGTTAATCAAGTTTTGATGCTGACCGTACTATGAAAAACAAAGTTAATTCTGCGGTTGCAAACGAAAATATCCCATATCTCAAAAACTATTGAAAGCAAAGTCAACTATAGGCCGACCGCGTAACTGAGACGTTGCCTGAGGTAGCAGCGCGGTGCGGGAGGGGTGTGGTGACGTGATGCGAGAGCTCAGTGATTCGTCATCTTGTGACAACTATCACCCTAAATCAAATGAAATCTTAAATAGGTACAGTATACAATCTAATACTAAAATATACAGGGTTATTGGAAAAACAACAACAACCTCTTAAGAGGTCATTGTACTCATCATTTTGAACAACTTTTACTATGGGACCAAAACTGAAATCGCAATAAAAATCAGCTGAGCCCTACATTTTGTCGAGTTATACGAACATAAATGTAGGGAACAGCTGATTTTTTTCCCCATAGAAATTTGAAATTCCTCATAATTATCTCGTCTTTATATTAGTGTCCTTTCAAAATATATATTTGGGAACCTAGATATTCTGTAATCCAATCGGAATAAATACACACTACCTTAAGAATATGTTTGATTTACATATTATTTTGGTATTATATTTATATGAGCTACGCATGTTACGCCGGCCCCTTAAGTACTCTCGCTTTAATAACTTAATTGCAACTTAGATCACCAATCCGTTTATTAATTACGGAGATTCGTCTATTAGAGACCTACTACGATTCCTTCGGGTAGGTAGATATTTTTTTAAGTGAAAACTTCTTTAGTCGTGATGGGCATTTTTTGAGATAAGAAAAAACCATTGAATTCGCGCCACTGTTACCGTAACCGACACCGCTTCGGATGTGTTCGGCTGTCCTCCGTATGTACTCGGTTTTAATGTATGTCTGATATGTCAGTGAGTGATGACGAAGTATTCTGTTTGTGTTTTGTTTTCACTTCTGTTGGCACTCCCGGAGTGTTTTTAATAAGTTTTTTTTGCTAATCACGGTATAAAATAAGCTATTAGAATTATTTGGATTCTAATAAGTAGATAGGTACTTACTTAATCATAGCTTGGTTAAAAAAATGCAGGAAAAAAATATACAAACAAATAAAATTTAAGTGTCAGCTTGTTACGAAATGCATATATAAAACATGTTTTTAAAAATTTTGTCTGTCGGTTTGTTCCGGCTAATCTCCGAAACAGCTGAGCTGATTTTGACGGGACTTTCACTGGTAGATAGCTGATGTTTTGGGGGGTAATCTAGGCTTTTACTACTTTTATATAAAACAAAGAATAGGGTTCTGTGCAAAAAAATGAAAACCCACGAAACCCAATTTGTTTTCCGACATACCCGCGATTTTCCGACATACACGCGAACGAGTTTTTAATATATCGGATTAATAAATAAAAAAGAAAGTTGCCAATCTAAAAATAAAGACAATCGAAGGAATCCATCAATAAGTGATCTTATATAATAACGGATTGCCATACGTAAGTAATTGCTTGGGGGCACGATATTAACCCATTTTCCTCAACCGAAGTAAGAAAGGTAAACAAAGTCATTTTTTGTTTATTTGGGCTCCGTTTTTCGTTTTTCTTTTGTGAATAAACATTGGAAATTGGTTTATAATATCAGCCTTAAAGTAGCTAAGTCATACGTATAGGATTCATCAAAGCAGAGTGGTAATTTTCGTAATTTTATAAGAACGTTCACAGGCTGATCTCAGTCTCAATCTGTCAATAAAAAAGTAATTCAAAAAAATTAAATCGACTTCGAGAAGAAATTAATATAAAATTATGAAATAACATTAATCTCGGAAGTCGGTGTCTTGAGATCTGTATTTTAGTTGTAGCTTTTTTGCGGAAAAAAACGAAAATGCGGAACCAACGACACCAACTTCCGAAATGAAAGTTATTTATCACTTCGTAGTGTTTTTTTTTTTTTGAAGTCGGTTGTTTTTTTTTTTTAATTTTTTTCGTAGGTTATCTTACAACCTGTACTTTCATAATTTTAGAAATTATCTATCTTTCATTTCGAGCGCTAAAAACCAATAACTTTGCTTGCTACCAATATTTTATGCAAAAATGATGTACCTATAATGAAGACTTGTGACGAATTTACACAATTATTTTTAATGCAAGTGGGTGGCGAATACGATTTCAAACTATGGAGTGTACAAAAATGTGACGAATTTACTTTGTGGCGAATTTGCAATTACCCATAAATAGGGTATAAATATCACCAAACCATTACCTACGTCTCATAAACAATAAAAACTATTATTTATAGATGTCATATTTTGTCGTTGTGCCGTTGCACGTTGTCGGGGAAACGTGGTTCCGCTGCAGTTAGTTTTAAAACAAAATAAAATACATTATATGTCGTGTACTTTGGTCCGTATACGATGTTGTTTATGCAGGATGACTTTTTTTACCAGTTCCAAATTTTTACAGGGTGTTCTTTCTACCCATGAATATGAACAACTTACACTATTAGATCAACTCTGAAATCACGAAAAAAAAATCTGCTGTTTAATACAAAAGTTCAATAGGTAAGTACCTAAGTACTTGTTGACCAAAATTTATGAAACAGCTGATTTTTTTTTTTCGTGATTTCAGAGTTGGTCACATAGTGAAAGTTCGTATTCATGGGTAGAACAACCTGTAAAAATTTGGAACCGATAAAAAAAATTATTCTGTATAAATTTTTGTAACTGTTGAATGGGGACTATCTATGAATTTCTAGACAAGCTAAACTAAGACCTCATTTTCTTCTCTTTTTTTTCTCTCCTTTGAAGAGAGGTCCTTTGGGGTAGAATTGGGAAGAAAGTTTAGAATAATGTAGAAGAGTCGACTCTTCACGTGACCAGAAAGCTGGCCTATTTCTTGGCCAAAGAATTAGCAAGGCCATGCAACTTGGCAATGCTGCCAGCCTTTTGGGCATTCTTCCTGTTGACAGTGATGCGGACGAATTTTTTGATTCCCTATGATTCTTTTGCTTCTTTTTTAACCGACTTCAAATAAGGAGGTTCTGTATTAGACCCGTATGTATGTCCGCGATTTTCTCAAAAACTAATGAACCAATTTTTACATATTTTTATTTTAAGTGTTAGCTTATATTATGTAAATGTAGAAGAGTTAATTTGAGTAAATCTTTGAGTAAACGGATAGGTAACACTGACCTCATCCAGTTTTTAAATTATGATTGACGTGTAAAAGTGTTTGTACAAACCTACTTATGGTGATTGGATACTGACACTTTTTCATACATTCTTTCGGGGTACAAATCTCGAAAAATAAACGATTTTTGCAGAATAAAAGCACGTATATTAAGTTGTTATGACTTATTATTGACGCATATCGACAAAAACCTATAAAAAAACACTATTTCCAGGATATCTAGGCCTGACAAAATCGATAAATTTTTCTATGTGTGCGCGGCCGGAACACGCCCTCTGCAGGATATTTCAAAGAACTATCGAGAAGCAGAACACAAATTTTTGCTAAGGTTATCAACAACAATTGATCTTGCTCGTTAGATGGCGTTGTTTGTCAATGTCAAACAGGTTGGCCAATTTTATAATAAATCGTTGAATTATGCGTGTTTTTTTTGACAAGTTGCGAATCGTTGGTAGGAGGTATGCAATATTTCTTACAAGGCTGGCGCGGTGGCTCTGCCCGCGCAGTTATATATTAAATCAATTTATCAATTGAATCATGAAGTGCGAAAAAATGCTTTACCTACTTATTGATAGTATTTGCGATCTACCCTGGGTTCGATATTACTGTATTGAATGTATGTACCTACATACTAAGTTTATGTACCTAAGTACCTACATAAATGTAAGTACTAACTTACACTTGAACTGTCTTCGAGAAATTTTCTGAATTAAAAATCTTTCTGCATTAGGCTGGTAAGTACCTATTGAGAGAGCCCTTCCCAGTTCCCACTGTTCCCAGACCGTCTATCCTATCGTCAACGCGGGCATAGTCAAAAGCTTGTTCACAGAACACTATTACCTTTCCCTAGCGGAGCTAAGCTTGTTTTTGTTGTTCAATCCAGCGCATTGTTTGAAAAAGAGGCAAAGCAAAAAGAGAGAGATAGCGCCTGAACGCTCGGTTGGCGTTCGGTTCGGGTTCGGTAACTTCCGCCGCTCACTCGCAGGCGGCAGCATGGACTTTGGGCGGCAGGCCCGGCCGGCACTATTGATATCTATTCTGTGATTGGAGCGCTTGGGTGGGTTAGCCATTCATTCATGATGTCGCATCGCACCTCGCATGCGCCTCGCTACTTGGCCGCACGCATAAATGCACTAGTTTTGTAAATTGCTCTGCATGCAGGTACATATAACTACATACCTATAGTACGGACGAAGCGCTTGGCCCCGCGCCGGGGAGATGTGTGTTTGAATTTTTATCAATCTAGGTACCTACCGAACTAGCGTTATTTTTGACTATATGGAAATTATTTATAATATACACAAATACTTTAGCTTTTTCATATTATGTTTGTTCCTAACTAATATTATAAATGCGCAATTGACTTTGTTTGTTCCACTTTCACGCTAAAACGGCTGAGCTGAACGGATTTACTTAGATGAAATTTGGCACATGGGTAGACCATGACCTGCGGGGTAATTGCGTAACACACTATCAGTAGCAATGGCTTTCATTTTGACAGTTCAACAACATTCATTGCATCATTTACGTTTTTGAGCAAAAACATTTTTCGAACCATAGAAATGATATACATTATGTTTCGAACATAGGTAATGCAAAGCAATGGATTAGCAATATTCTTCAAAATGATTCAGATTGAGATTGATAATGATTGTGTTACGTAGGTAATTAGAATGCTGGGTTAGGATTACGACATAGGATACTTTTTATTCCGGTAGTACGATTTCGTGGGATAATCTCCGACATCCACGCGGGCGAAGCTGCGGGAAAAATCTAGTACCTCCATAAAGTACGAAAAAGTAAAAGTAAATAATTTTATTCTACCTATGGAGTAGAGTAGCAGTACCTACCTAAATAAATTCTTAATTCCGCGTTCCGTTACCTAATCTCAACTTCTTCAATAGACGTATTGAAGAAGTTGAAATTAGGCAACGGACTTGTATAAAATGTAGGTACGTACCGTATATAAATGTAATACCTAGTACCTACTTGTACCGCGCAGTACCTACAGGCACAAAATATAGAGAGTACCTACAGACTGCCATCCGCGCGAGACACGCGTAGCTGTGAAGTGCAAAAATGGAGTAACAAAAAACCGGCCAAGTGCGAGTCGGACTCGCCCATGAAGGGTTCCGTAGCAGCAAGTAACATAATATAAAAGTTCTTGTAGTTCGTTGTAACTTTGTGAAAGGTAAATTGCGGTTTTTGATTTATGACGTATTAAAAAAAAACTACTTACTAGATCTCGTTCAAACCAATTTTCGGTGGAAGTTTACATGGTAATGTACATTATCTATATTTTTTTAATTTTATCATTCTCTTATTTTAGAAGTTAGAGGGGGGGGGGGGGACACACATTTTACCACTTTGGAAGTGTCTCTCGCGCAAACTATTCAGTTCAGAAAAAAATGATATTAGAAACCTCAATATCATTTTTGAAGACCTATCCATAGATACCCCACACGTACAGGTTTGATGAAAAAAAATTTTTGGAGTTTCAGTTGTAAGTATGGGGAACCCCAAAATTTATTGTTTTTTTTCTATTTTTGTGTGAAAATCTTACTGCGGTTCACAGAATACATCTACTTACCAAGTTTCAACAGTATAGTTCTTATAGTTTCGGAAAAAAGTGGCTGTGACATACGGACGGACTTATTGTAGTACCTATAAGCTAAAAAATACGATCATTTCCTTTCTTGCTGTTTCATTCTCAACAATGAATCAAATAACTAGATACGAGTACCACTACTACACTAGTTTTTTGTGTTTTTTGTTTTGTGTGTTTTTTGCCAAAGTTGACAACCCCAGCGCGACCGCCGAGCGTAGGTATGAAAAGTGCAAGTACCAAATTACCTTTCTGTTTTGTGCGGTTGATCAAATAAAGTAATCTGAATACAGTCATTTATATTTACGGTACCTACTTTGAACAAAAAACATTTGTTGTTAATTTTTGTCTCTGTCTGTTTATTCCGGCTAATCTCCGAAACAGCTAGACTGATTTTGACGAGACTTCCACTGGCAGATAGCTGATGTTATAAGTTCCGCGAAAAAAAATAGGTGAAAATAAATGAAATTCAATACGTACAGACGCAAGTACATCAATCTACTACCGCGGTAATATTACCTATTATGCGAGTCATACCTACGCGCCGCGAGTTCGGTTTACACTCGGTAAACAAACAGTCTCGAATGCTCCACAGTGACGAACGGACGCCGGACGATGTGATGGTTTTGTACGCAGTTACGAGCGTAGACCATATAGGTACATACCTACTGTTTGACAAATTGTACAGAAGACCGAGGAGTACAGTCAGCCACTGTGTATGGCATTTGTGGACTACGAGAAAGCCTTCGATTCCATCGAAGTATGGGCAGTTCTGGCCTCTCTGCAATGATGTCGAATTGACTGGTGCTACATCGAAGTGTTGAGATGTTTGTATGATGCTGCAACGATGACTTTCCAGATCCAGGATCAGAAAACCAGCCCCATCCAACTGCTCAGGGGGGTGATACAGGGGGATGTCATATCCCCTAAATTGTTTGTGAAATACTAGAAGAAATACTAAAATTCACGGCAGTAGTACTTATATGTCACGAAATCAAAATCACAGCTGAGTAGACTTTACGAGTAATAGTCGACCAACTTTTAGTTGCAATGTATGGGAGGACATGATTTTCAACTACAATGTTAAGCTTGTTCTTGGGATAAATTCATTTCGACTACGGAACTCTTCATTGTGGTCCGACATGGACTTGGCCGGTTTTTCCTTGCTAATTTTAATGTAACTTAGGGTGTAAATAAGTACCTAATAAAAGATGTATAGAATCTTCAAAACAAAGTCGGTACCAACAAAGCTCAATATCGAAGAGAGAGAAGAGTTCAATAAACTTTATTTGCAACTAGCTGCGCCCAGCGGTTTCACCCGCATAAGTTTCGATCCCGTGGGAATATCGGGATAAAAACTATCCTATGTCCTTCCCCATACCTACCAAATTTCTTCTAAATCGGTTCAGTGGTTTAGGCGTGAATAGGTAACATACAGACAGACAGGCAGAGTTACTTTCGAATTTATAATATTAGTATGGATATAATATAGTATAAGTATATACAGGGTTATTGGAACAACACTAACATGGTCATTGTACTCATCATTATGAACAATTTTTTTTACTATGGGACCAAACCTGAAATCGCGAAAAAAAATCAGCTGTTCCCTACATTTATGTTCGTATAGGTAACTCGTCAAAATGTAGGGAACAGCTGATTTTTTTTCATTTTCTCATTTGAAATTGGAATTGTTGGTTTGAGTGGACGCTGGTGTATGTGAATTTGTTGGTTTTTAGGCTAAACATACAAACACACGTAAATAGTAAACACATAATACATATTACACATAACACTTATATACATATACATACACATACACACAACAGTAATAAAATTACACTAATAATTAAATACCCACAACCGTGTGTACACGGCCTAATAATTTCACGCGTCTGTACACTGCCTTACTGCCTGCGACGGCGGGCACGCTGGGCTGCGGTTGAATGATACATTATTATTATACCTACGAGTGACCGAAATTCGCGGAATTCCGTCGCGCCGCTCTGCATCTCTCGCGCACGACTCAAATAAACATTTTATATATTTTGTTTTATAGTAGCGTTTAATTATACAAAGAATCTTAACTGTCCCGTTGGTTTCGTGGTCACAAGTGCATCTGCCGTTCTCGGGGTCCTGGGTTCGATTCTCAGGTCGGACAGTGTTATTAAAAATGGGTTTTTCCCGTTAGGAGTTTCTTTACTCTTTTTCTTTTTTTTTTGCCCGGAGTTTGGAAATTGGTGGCGTAATACCCCCGTGCCTCGGAAAGCACGTAAAGCCGTTGGTCCTGCGCCTGTTCTCTCTCCTGTATTTGCGCACACACTTGTGCACTATAATATCTCCTGCAAACCTGGCTAATCTTCTTTGAAATTGGCCACCGTGACCGAAATCGGTCAGGGGATTTATTATTATTTTATTATTTTTAAACCTAAACCTACCCTAACACACTACAAAAGCACCCTTAGAATAATTGAATAAGCAACTGACAACCCTTGTAGCAATCAAGTATTCTTTTCTTCGGTTTTTACTATAAAAAGTACGCTTTTCTTTAGAGAATGAAGGACAGTCATAAAAATATTTTCGTAAAAATATTTTATTTTAATTAACGCCACCTCTGGAAAACAAGTTCACAAACCAAGTTTATGAATACAACGCCATCTAGTTATATCGCAAGTAAAACTATACACGTAGTGTGTAACTGTACATGTGTGTGTAAAGACATAGTAAAGATATAAAGTGAAACGGCTAAATGTTTAGGGGTACAAATCTTTGTATGTGACGAGTTAACAAGCAAAGTGAATATCTAAAAAGATTATGTTAATGCGTTAGTTGACGCATATAATAAAGTTGTTTCGCAAAGCTTTCTGAGTTAGGCGTAAAAATTGAAAATGTTCGAAGTGCGAATGTGCCGCCATCTAGCGATAAAGTGGCTGGGAGATCATGTATTGAATAGCCTTATAGAAATAAAATTATTTATCATTTAAAGGTAGTGAGTGCAAGGTTTATACTAATAAAAGAAATGAACATAATATCGGTGCACTTATTCAAAGGTTACAGACGCGCCATAAATAATCCTTAAAATGCACGTTAATCGTAAATTCTTGAATACAAATTGTAATCTCTAACATGGCTTCGAATAAACAGGGTTGCCAGTTTTTGAAAATGATTTTAAAATAATTATAAATAAGTCACAACAGACCTTATTGTTGAAATATAGATCAAGATTGGCTTGTAAAATCCTTCGTGTCAATCGCTAATAATTTATGACCGATTATGTCACAGTATTTGTAGACAATTGAAGGGCAAGTTCAAATGTCTTCTTTGTCTGTAGAACGGCCCATAGACAAGGCTTTAGACAGTGGATAAGCAGCGCAAGCAGTCAATGAAGTCATCTATTGCATTACTTTTACTATGTAGTCCTAACATGTTCCATATTTGGCACATTGCATTTTTGTGCTGTTTTTCCGGCCTCTGGCCATAGAGTTTTTTCTTTCTTCGCGAACTTATTGGACTGTACGATTTATTCCATCCATAATATTCAAAATTAAACTCTATTACCGTATTGAGACAGTTGCCTAACCAATACAGCTTTTAATTAAATACCCTAATTGGGTAACACACTATCAATCACAATCTGAATCATTTTGAAGGAGATTCAATGAATGAATGATATCTTTATTTGCTAGAATATAGGATGTACATACGCCAGCACATCAACCTACCCGAAACTGTCAAATTTTCCCAATCAACTTTGAACCTTATACTTTAGTGATAAAGTTGAAAATCTATTAAAGAAATTTGACAGATTGTAGTAGGTTGATGTGCTGGCGTCTGCACATTAGATATTATAGTTTATTTGTTACACTGCAAATGTTAAGTCAGAATAAAATAATAAGAAACATTGGCATTATTTCCCTATATTTTTGACATTCTTTTAAAATTGACTGTCGCTGAGAATCTCAGCGACAGTCAATTTTCAAGTCCCAATCACATCTCAGCCTGAGATGTGATTGGGACTTGAAATATCTATATACAGTGTAAACTCCATGTAACGTCACTCGATTTAACGACAAACTCCCTAAAGCGTCGACATCACTCGGCTTTGGTTGGTTTAGCTTGTTTCCCATACAATGATACACTCTATAGTTTTCTCGTTATGCGCTTTTGCTTAGTTGCTCACAAACTTAAATATCGCAAGATATGAATAAAATAATTAAAAAAATACAACAAAATTACCGGTGCAGCAAAAGACGTCAGACAAAAATAATAGACTATACGCAATAGCGTTCAAATAAGTCTGAAATAAACTTTTTCTTTTTTATCTAATACAGATTTTTCTTCTCTCCATTTAACGACAACTCTCTATAACGTCAAAATATGCACAGTCCCTTGAGGGTTGATAGAGTTTACACTGTATATAAAATACAAAGTCAGGACTTTGTATTTTATATACAGTGTGTAAGGTGGAAGCGGTTTAGGCTGTGCGTTGATATGAGTCAGTCAGGACTGACTCATATCAACGCACAGCCTAAACCGCTGGTCCTAGAGACATGAAATATGGAGGGTGTGTTCTTTGTGAAGAGTAGGTATCCACTAAGAAAGGGTTTTTCGAAATTCCACCTCTAATAGGGTAGGTACCTTTCATCCCGAAAAAAAGTGCTGTTCCCGAGGAAAACGACAATAACGTTATTATGATAATAGATGGCGCCACGTGTCTATTGAAATTTGTCACATTATTTAACTCTGAGGCGGTTCAAAGTTCACCGGGTCAGCTATAAGGGTGAATGGTGGGAGGTTGAAATTTCACACGGACGAAGTCGCGGGCAGAAGCTAGTTCAGTAATGAATTTGCAACAAGGCGAAGTTCGTACCAGCCACTGAATGTCCCATATCAAACCTCTTAGACCATTTAAAAAAGGGCTAAGTCCGTTTCAACCCTAGCATCTACTAATGTGCAAAACAATGCATCGCTTACATTTCGCGCAGAGCAAAGGTTAGGAGACTTAATCCTGCCGCTACATTCCATTTGCAGCTACAATTATTAATGTACCACTAACACTACGCTGGCATCCGTGTTTTGGGTTCGTTAATGTGTACTAGGCTTTATTTTCTTCATCGACACATTAAAATGGTAATAGACGATTCGGGTAGTGCTTATTCCTGACAGTGTTAACCGAAAAAAACATGTAATGAAATAGAGTAAACAAAAGGGGGGGAAAAATTGTAAACTATAAAAATTTTAGAAAACTGTATGCACTAGAGCATAAAAAGCGACTTTATGTCGCCTACGCACAACACAAAGACGAACTGTATTACTTTTTTAAACGTAAAGCTGTTGGTCCTGGCTGTCATTCGTGGATCATTGACAGTCATTACTGGTCATCAGAAGCCCGAAAGTCTGACAACCAGTCTTATCAAGGGTATTGGGTCGTATTACCCAGTAACTGGGTTATGGAGGTCAGATAGGCAGTCGCTTCATGTAAAATACTGGTATTCAGCTGCATCCTGTTAGACTGGAAGCCGACCCCAACATAGTTGGTGAAAAGGCTAGGCAGATGATGACGACGTATAGAAAAGTATAGTACATTTTACGAGGCATAATGGTGTTGATATCTACTCTTTTAAGCATCGTAGTAATAAATGGAAAGTAGATTAAAATGGTGCAATAATGAATTAGTCCAAACAGAAAAATAATAGGTACATTAGTAACTGTTATTGATGAGAATGTCATGTTAATTTTAGTCGTAGATTATTAAAATGGAAAGTTGTGTTTCCAGATAAAAGTTATAATAGTAAAAAAAAACACCAGTTATAGTTTAAATCGAATATTAAAATAAATAACCTGTTTTTAATTAACTTTATTTGAAAGCTATAGTGTTTTCATTCATGCGCTCAAAATCTACTAAAAATACTTCTTCATTTCTACGTTTGGAGCGTCAACCTGATTTTTTCCTTTGTTATATTTTTCAAATAATTTTATATTGTCAAAAATAGTTACTTAAATGGTTGCTTAATTGACGTTCTCATGAAAAAAAAAATTGGTAATTTCCAAAATCTAAATTATAATCATCTGCCTAGTCTTGTTGGGGCCGGCTTCCAGTCTATGTAATATCACATAATTATGATAGCCCTTGGTAAGACTGGTTGTCAGACTTTCGGGCTACTAACGACCCGTAACGACTGTCAAAGATCCACGAAAGACAACCGGGACCAACGGCCTAACGTGCTTTCCGAGGCACGGAGGGGTCCTAGTACGTGAAGATGGTCACCCATCCACGGACCGACCGCAGCAAGCCTAGCTTTACCTTACTGGTCAGCCCGTGCGGCTGTTATTATCTACTTAGCCACAAGCCCCCTATATTCCAAAAATCCAAATAACAAGATTAATCTCTTCCAAAAACAAAATAATCGTAAATTGCAACAAGATTACCATTTATTTAGCATTCTAAATGGCCGTCGTAACTTATGCAACACCGCAGCATACGAAAACATTCCGCCAGTGTGTACGGAGACCAACCTTAGCCTTGCACTGGTCACAATAACCTCTTTATACGGGGTCAATAGCCTTAAAAAAGCAACCACAGATTATTAAGCATTCGCATTGTATGCAAATGTTGCCAGTATTAAAAAATGTGACAGTTTTTTTGCTAATCCTCATGATGTATTGTTTTGTATGGATTTGGTTTAGTGATTGGCCTAGATTTTTAATGGCTGTTGGTGACGGGTTTTGCCAATGGATTTTCGCGGTATTTAAATAAAAGCTATATTGAACAGATGTTTTTTTTTTTATAATTTATGTTTTTTTAATCGCATTAAATGAGATTTCGTGAATTTTTAAATATTGTAATTCACTTTCAACGCCACTGTGTCGTAAAATCTGAAAATAGGTCGAAAAATAAAAGATCCGTGTAGACAAAAACATTTCAACCATTCTATCTTAAATTATTAAAAATGTAATTATTTAATGAAAGAGCAAAGGCGACCTTAATTATTTAACAAAGAAAAATAAAGAAAATAAATGCAAATTGTATAAAAGGACACAATACGACAAAAAGGGGAACCTTTTAACGAGAAAAGTAGCTAGAGTGAAGGTTATTTTTTTGTTTGCTCATCATAAACAAACAAAGGGAAAATGACATTATTTTTCTGAGTCATTGTCAAATCAGGTCAAAATGTCAACTTATAGCTATCTCATCACCATCTGCCTCGCCTTTTCCCAACCATGTTGGGGTCGGCTTCCAGTCCAATCGGATGCAGCTGAATACCAGTATTTTACATGGAGCGACTGCCTATCTGACCTCCACAACCCAGTTACTGGGTAATACTGGCTGTCAGACTTTCGGGCTTCTGACGACCCGTAAAGACCGTCAAAGATCCACGAATGACAGCCGGAACCAACGACGGCTTAACGTACTTTCCGACGCACGGAGAGGTCTTGGTATGCAAAGATGGTCACCCATCCACGGACCAACCGCGGCAAGCGTAGCTTAACCTGACCCGTGTGGCTGTTATTACTTAGCCACAAGCCCCTCAGCAGCAGTGGTGGCCCAGTGGTATCAGCCGCGACTTACAAGTTGTAGGTCGTAGGTTCGAACCCCGACAGGCGCTTTACTTTGTGTAAATTATTTCATCACCACTGCTCTCAAAACGGTGAAGGAAAACATCGTGAGGAAACCGGCATGTCCTAGAACTAAAAATTCGAAGACATGTGACATCCACCAACCCGCACTGGGCCCGCGTGGTGGATTACGGCCCACTCCCTCTCACAGAGAGGAGGCCTGTGTCCCAGCAGTGGGAACGTTATAGGCTGATTATGTTATGTTATGTGAAGCCCCTCTTTACAAGTTATAGCTATTTATGAGTAAAGAATTGACTAAGAAACTTACCCAAAATGCATGTTTGCGCTCTCCTGTTTGCCGTGTTTTTTTCCTTATTTAAATTATTTTTATCTGACGAAGCAGCGCGCCCGTTATCAAGTGTATTTAACATGGTGTGAATGTTTGTAAGTGCAGGAGCTCTTGGTATCGTCCGAGACACTTGGGAAGTCGGGAGTGTCTTTTTTTTTTTTTTTTTTTGTTCCGCGGTGGAAATCCTCATGAACTTCCTCTATCGTGGGGGTGACAGAGGGGCATGCCGGACTCTTACCGGCTAAAACCACCGCGGTGTTCCACCTCTACCTATGGCCGGGGGTGCGGGATTCGCATAAGCATTCACCGCTCCCAAGTCGGAAGTGTCTGTGTGTGCGTGTGTGTGTGTGTGTTGTGTCCTGACGTTACTCGTCTTCATGTGCACATTCACAGCGTATTTTTACACATGGTTACCACAAGTAAAGCGCGTGTCGCTTTGTGAAATAAAAATACTGAACCGATAGTAAAAGTGCGCAATGCTGCACACCCCTACCCTATTTCAAGTTAAAAAAAGATCAACTTTATTTCAATGAAGATTAAGTTGATTTCAGAGTGACTAGCACTATTGGAAAAGTTATAAAAATTTATGAAGTTGTAGCGTAAACTGAACTTTATTGTGTAGGAATTAAAGTTATTTTTCCATCAATTCATATTTTTTTATATTTTTGGCAAATAAAACGCGAACGCAGATGATACAGGGTTGCAATCGACGCACAAACTAAATCCATGAATTCACCACATGATTGACCCTTAGCGTAGAAATTCCGCGGTTATTAAAATAAAATTGCATTTTTCTATGAAACGGCAGTTTTTTTTTGACAACTGACGAAATATTTCTGCACTAGGGGGTCTAGAATCAAGTGCTGGATTTGATTTATTCCGTCGGATCCCCTGAACTGATCCCTTCTAGTTATTCTTATGTTTTAATTTCTGTCTTATCCATTACTAGCTGCGCCCCACGGTTTCACCCGCATAAGTGTCGACCCCGTGGGAATCTCAGGATAAAAAGTAGCCTATATGTTAATCCAGGGTATCAGCTACCTCCATACAAAATTTTATTAAAATTAGTCCAGCCGTTTGAGCGTGAAGAAGTAACAAACATACAAGCACACACTCACAAACTTTCGCCTTTATAGTATTACTAGCTGCGCCCCACGGTTTCACCCGCATAAGTGTCGATCCCGTGGGAATATCGGGATAAAAAGTAGTCTATATGTAAATCCAGGGTGTCAGCTACATCCACACAAAATTTTATCAAAATTGGTCCAGCCGTTTGAGCGTGAAGAAGTAACAAACATACAAGCACACACTCACAAACTTTCGCCTTTATAGTATTACTAGCTGCGCCCCACGGTTTCACCCGCATAAGTGTCGATCCCGTGGGAATATCGGGATAAAAAGTAGCCTATATGTTAATCCAGGGTGTCAGCTACCTCCATACAAAATTTTATTAAAATTGGTCCAGCCGTTTGAGCGTGAAGAAGTAACAAACATATAAACACACGCACAGACACACTCACAAACTTTCGCCTTTATAATATTAGTGTGATAACTAGGTCTGATTCCCTTACTGTTTTTGACAGTTTGCGCTTCGATATTCCTTTTTTTATTGATGGGAAATCATCAAATGACCTCCCGCTCCCGCTGGGTGGAGCGGAAGGGAGTGTCAGACTCTTACTGACTAAAACCCATCCGTGTTCCTTCCTTAGCCCTTTATGTTCCGGGGTAGCGGTAACCCTTTCGGACAATCCCGCACCCCCGGCAGGCTTCGGCCCTGACAGGCCCCTTCCTTTATGCTGACATCTCTTTGAGGCGCGCGTGGAACACGTACGCGCCGTCCGGCACGGGCCTGGTCCTAATCGGACGGTGAGCTGCTTCGATATCCCTGCCAACCTGTTGTATGCATACCTAATAACCTAATGCGCAATACAAAGAGCAACGAACTTGTCAACAAAACATAAACATTCGTTTTCCTTCTATTTATGACTATTTTGTCTTCTTATCTATGACTAATTTAAATATGGGTAAGGTTCTGACTCAATTGGTTATATTACTCATTGAAAAGCATGAATAGACATTTTGACCTAATTCGACAATGAGTCAATCAGCTAAGTTATGACTTTTTGCCCGACTGTGGTGGAGCTTAAAATGAGTTTGTATGTATGTATGTCTGTCTCTATGGTCTCTTATCATCTGCCTAGCCTTTTATCAACTATGTTGAGGTCGGTTTCCAGTCTAACCAGCACCCTAATTGCGTAACACACTATCAATTGGAATCAGAATCGTTTTGAAGCAAATTGCTAATCCATTGCTTCATAAGTTCGAAAAAATTGTCTGCTCAACGCGTATATAACGCAATGAATGTTGTTGAACTGTCAAAATGAAGCCGATTCCGATTGTTACATGTTCTAGTTTGGGTTTATACACGTTTTCATGTTCTTCTCTATTACTGGCCCAAGCTTCTATGCAACTCTCAACACAAAAAAAAACCGGTCAAGTGTGAGTCTAGCTCACTACACATTTTACGGTTTTCGGATTTTTTTCTTTATCTGTGCTATAAGACGTTGCTTCGTACCAAATTTCCAGATTCTGAGTTTACGGGAAGTACCCTGTAGGTTTTGATTCCCTTGCGAGTGTCGCAAATTTGCGGCATAAACGGCTGTATCTTTTGATCGCGTTGGCTTAGAAGTTTGATTTTTTCACAGCTACAAGGGACAGTAGACCTGAGTATTTGATATACCTAAATTCCAGCTTGATACCTCCACGTGTTTCTGAGAAAAAGGGCCATGACAAACAGACAGACGGACGGACGGACGGACAACAAAGTGATCCTATAAGGGTTCCGTTTTTTCCTTTCGAGGTATGGGACCCTAAAACACATAAATTTTCAACCTTAATGAATCAAGGTTTGCATTTCAAATATTTATCTCTATCACTGCAGGTCCAAGCCTCTGTACAGCTCTGAAAGTAAACAGACCCATCCAACTTTCAGCCTTAACTTATCGAATCAAGGTTTACATTCCAACTTACGTTAATTGCACAACATCCAAGTTATTTAGCACTTATACTTGATTAAAACCTACTTATCTTATCTTTTTAAATTCTTCTATCATAACGCTGTCACATCGATGGGTTGAGTACAATACCGTTGAATAGTTGACATAACCGAATACTGTTTTTGTATGCGGGTGATATTTAAGGGGTATTTTTACGCAGTTATGTTTTTTTTTTAAGTATGTAAATATTAGGCTGGGATCTGAGGGGTAATTTTCGTAATTTTAAGAACGTTCACAGTCTAAGGGGCAATTCTCGTAATTTTAAGAACTTTCACAGTCTAAGGGGCAATTATCGTATTTGTAAGAATGTCCACAGTCTGCTCTCAGTCCCGATCTGTCAAAAATACCTCTAATTTCCCTACAATTTTAAAAAGTTTTTGACATTGATGATCGCAGAGATGAGATTGCGACTAGAATTTGAACGTTTATAATAGGGTAGTTTCCTGGGTAAAAAAATAATAATTCTAATTAGTCCGTCAGTTAGATTATCGAAAAATAATGGACCCGTATTTTTTCTTTTGTCAATCAAACAAAAAATGACAAAGATAAAGCGCGTCAAAATTTGGGAGTGGGGGGTCGTGACGTCACGCCGTGCTAAAAAGTATCGCACGGCGTGACGTCACGACCCCGTCACGAAAATGATAATATTTTGCAGTTCAATCTATGAGGTTGTTGTCTGCTTAACCGGGCTTGCCTGTGGATGTCTCAATAAATTAAGGCCTCCAGCCAGGGTTTGAAAAACTTAAAAACTAAGCGACTACACACTAAGGGCACCCCCTGTGGGGAACGGACCTCGGCTTACAGCGGCGCTGGGAGAGGGCAGCAAGGGACAGGCTGGATCGGAAGACTTGGTATTCACTAAATCTCCTAACTAGCCTGGACTAGGAACTCATCCGTATCCTAAAGAAGATCGACACCTTTACGTCTTCGTTATAATTCCTTACATCCTAAAATCACCACCCTCAGCCCAAATCCCATACTTTCGCAGAATCGGTTTATTGTCGTTTTTGTAGAATTCCTCAATTGTTTCAAGGGTCCGTTTTGGGGTTGGGCCCGGCTTAAGTTATGGCAAATTGGCAACCAGATGTGTGACTAGGATATTTTACAAGTTTCTTTGGAATTCGTTGAATTATTGCATTCGAACAGTCCGCCGGTAATTGGCCCTAGGTTGTATCCCGTTAAATAGAGAAATTATTAGTTTCTATGTGGCGGTTTCAAAATAAATATGAAAGAAAGAAAGAAAATACGTTTATTTGCGGTAAACATGACGCAATAAAGAACAAACACAAAAAGAAATAAGAAAGGGTTGGGGGGAACATGCGTCACATCCACGCAAAACGGCTATCGCTCAGCATTATGCTGCGACCCTATGCAAGACAGAGCCCCAGCGCTGGTTTTCAGCGACAGCCGGCGCTGACGTAATGACATCGTCCGGTGCAGCACACAATTATTAGGACGCTGTACTGGTACAGCGTACACAAAGAAAAATAATAATATAATTTAATCTAAATGTGATAGAATATACTAAACAGGAATATAAAAAAGGAAGTAGATATAAATGCTATGAGAATATCATCCTTTTACGCTTTATGTAGTGGCAACATTTCGAAACGTCATATTATTAAGCTTGCTACATATGTATTTGTAATCTGTGGTCATATTTAAATATAATATTTTGTTATTGATTAGGGTGACGTGTAGGGCTATCAGACCACAAAATTGAGATTTAATGCGTTTCTAAGAGGGCCGCTCTCGTGTGACAATTTTAAAATAAGAATTTAGAATAAGACATTTTGTTATTAAAAGGATTAAGTGACAGAAAGTCACTGCCAGTATAATAATATAATTGAAGGCGATATAAATGGACTGTATGTATAAATGGCTGGTGGAATGAAATAAAACTAAAGCTGCGTGTTAAAAACGTTTTAGTGAGTGAAAAATTAATATAATAACATAAAATTGGAAAACAAACCTTTGACAACCACGTACAAGAAAAAAAGCAAAAACAAAAGAAGGAATGTCATTAAAAATAAAAAATATAAAAATCTTCTAAAAAGTTCAACTCAACCAAGGAGTTCGCAACATTCCACCACCTTGTGCACGAAAGTGCACAAACTACTAATTGATTTTAGGTGGAAAGCCTGACAAGCTTCTTGGTTGGCCGACGAAGCAGGCCACCCGAAGTGGCTACGTCCACCACCCTTACTATGCCATCCTTGCCAGGAAAGGTTGCAGCAACTCGGCCACGTGGCCAAGTCCCACGGGGTAAATTTTCATCAACTATGAGGACAATATCCCCAATATTGAGAGCTTGTTCCCTGCTGTCCCCAATCTGTCGCGGCTGCATAGTAGGCAAAATTTCTCTAGTCCATCGGTGCCAAAAATGGTCAGCCAGCCGTAGTGCTTTTCGCCAATCCGATCGTCTTAATAAGTCCCGATCATCCAGTGTTGAAGGAAGAATTTGATTGGACGATGAACCAAGCAGAAAATGAAAAGGAGTGAGCGTTTCTTGGTCTTCGTGGCACACCGAAACGTGACTAAGTGGTCGGGAGTTGACAATAGCTTCGGCTTCTAGCAAGAGGGTCACAAGCACTTCTTCCTCTCCGTGCTCTTTCATGCAGTGTGGCATTTAATGCTACTTTTACGCTGCGGACCAGCCTTTCCCAACATCCACCAAAGAACGGAGCTGCGGCAGGGATGAAGCTCCATTTGACACCTCTATTTGCGGCGAAATTTTCAACTTCAGGGTTGTAAAAATCACGTAGAATTCGGTTCGCACCAACAAAACATGTTCCATTGTCCGAATATATTGTGTCCGGAGTGCCTCTTCTCGCAATAAAACGACGCAGGCTCATAATGGCAGAATCCGCTGACAGAGAATGCACCAGTTCTAAGTGGACGGCTCTGGACGTCATGCAGGTAAAAAGGGCAACATAACGTTTCTCTCTCCTTCGGCCAATGGAGGTGAAGATGGGGCCAAAATAGTCCACGCCAGTATAAGTAAATGGACGGCGATGGTGAGCAAGCCGTTGTTCCGGGGGATCACCTGTCTTGGGACTGATTGGTTTTGCTTTTTTTATTTTGCAGAACAAACATTGGTGGGCCACACTTCGGACAGTGCTGCGCATGCGTAAGATCCAGAATTTCTGTCTCAACTCATTAATCACAGTTTCGTTATTGGCATGACCTGCTTTGCGGTGAAAATATTGCACCAGCAAACGGGTGACATGGTGGCGGCCATCTAATAGAATGGGTCGTTTCACATCGGTGCTGACATTTTCGACTGCTCGAATTCTTCCGTCTAACCGTAGCAAACCGTCTTCTCCCATTATGGGTGAAAGCTTTAATAAGGGACTAGACTTGGGCAACGGAACGTCTTGCTTAATGGAATGAATTTCTACTGGAAACGATTCCGACTGTAAGCGTTGTAAAATATGCCTTTCTGCGGCTTCCATCAATTCAGCTGACAAGGGCAATAGAGTGGTGGACGCTAATATAGTCGCACAACGGCGGTCTCTAACAGCGGTGTTAGGGACAGTGAGTCTAATACGGTCCAAAAGTGAGCGAAATTTGGCCGCAGCCTGCAAAACGCGAGCAGTAGCGCGGAGTAAACGAAGCCAGTCACTAAAACGGACGAAATCTGCTGTGATAACCAGATGAGCAACCACAAGTTCGGGGAATCGTTTACGTTCCTCTTGAACCATAGGCTGGCCAGCTGGTTCTACAGGCCAATCCTCTGGATTTTCAAGAAGAAATGATGGCCCCGTGAACCATCGGTGATTAAAATTTAGATGAGATTTCATACGAGTAGCGTCGTCTGCGACGTTCAAGTCAGTTGGGACCCATCGCCAATCTTGAACTCGTGAATTTTCCGTTATATCTCCGATTCGATGGGCCACAAAAGGCTTGAAAGTACGTGCGTCACTTCTGAGCCAACCAAGGACTGTTTTAGAATCCGTCCAAAGAAATGTGTGGATTGGCTTTTTTTTGTGAAATTCCTTGATAGTGACAGCAAGGCGAGAGGCAATTAAAGCAGCTTGTAATTCTAGACGCGGAATTGATGTCGGTTTGAGTGGTGCTACTCTCGCTTTACTAGCAATAAGGGACAGCTTGATGGTACCATTGGAATAAACGAAACGCCAAAAAGCAACACAGGCATAGGCAAGCTCACTCGCATCGGCAAAAACATGAAGTTCCCTGTGTAAAGGTTCGCCATTTACGTTGGCGTACCAACGTGGAATTCTAAGAGTTGATATTTCAGAGAGCTCTTTAAACCATTCACCCCACCTCAAGACCTCTGATGGTGAAAATGGTGTGTCCCAGTCAATTTTTGATCTCCAGGCCTCTTGTAGTATGCGCCTCTCCAAACTTAAGAAACGTGAGAGTGCTTGCGGATAGCTGTCGGGAACACACTGAATGTTGTCACGCCACGGCAGACCTACTTGGTACCTACCAGTTGGTAAACGTGTAGTAGTAGAGTCTAAAATCTCAATAGCACGCAAATCCTGTTTACTATGAAGAGTCTCACGCTTAGAAATACCTAATGAATCAAGCTTGTACTGTTCTTTTATGAGTTGCTCCAAACGTTCATCTTCAGAAAGCTCGTCTTGACCTAACTGACAATGATTAATAAATTCGACTGGTTTAGTTTTACTAGAAGCCATTCCATACAATGTCCAGCCTAACAAAGTGTGACAAGCTACAGGTTCATTGCGGCGGCCAGTGCGGGCTTCGTGAGTTATCGATAGATGCCAGTGCTCGGCGCCGATAAGTACGGTCGGAGTAGCGTCTGTATGAACCAGAAAACCAGCTAAATCTTGCAAGTGGTTGTATAAGTCGACCGTTTGTTTAGACAGTGTTTGTGTGCTTAAGCTAAGAGAAGGCATAGCCCTAGCACGGTTGATCAAGTATTTCTTAGTTTCGTATTTTCCCTGTATGTAAAAATCAACATAAGAGATATTCGCTCTTTTCTGCAAACCACCAACACCGTTGACATTTATGAAGTCTTGTGGTCCTGACAACCCTATGTGTGCTGCTACATCTGAGTCAATTAACGTCGCTGTGCTACCGTCGTCAAGCAGAGCGAACGTTTCAAAGTCGCCAGCTGGGCCAGATACGATAACTGGAACCACCTTTAGAAATGTGTTTGTTTCTGAATGTTTGTGTTGGATACCCGTATTTGAAACTGTTACCCTATCTTCCGGTGATACGTGCGGAGTGGCTGTAGACGATGATGTTGAGGGAGCGACACTTTCAGACGCAGCTGCACACACAGCGTTGTTACACGACCGTGTTTCGGGTGTATGCGATGTCGCTAACAACAAACCCTGCCTGCCATGTAAAAGAGGATGGTGGCGGAAGGAACAACCGTCAATGCCACACGGGTTTACTCTGCATGATTTCCATTGGTGTGAATTACCCCTTAAACATTTATATCAGATTTTATTATCGCGTAACCAACGCCATCTTTCGTCGACTGACAATGTTTTTATTTCATCACAATTTTTGACGTTGTGATTCTTTTTACAGTAAACGCATGCTGTTTTTTCGTTACTTTTATTGTTATTATGTGACACAGAGTGAATGTTTTCGCGTTTAAAAGATGGGACCGGTACTCCTGCTTCAGGCGACAAGGAAAACTTAGTGTACCGCTCGTGTTCCCTGATTAGAAAATTAGATAGAATTTCCAGTTTCGATAGTGAAGGGCTTGATATGTCTGACGCGTAGTCAGACCATCTCAATTTTAATAATGGGTTTAGTTTACCTAGAATGGCATGAAAGATCTCAGGCGAATGTAAATATTCCCGATGGTTGAGAAATTTCATTGTTGCTAAACTATTACGAACCTTATTGGATATAACACCCAGCTCTTTAAGATCGGCACTTAGACGCGGCAACTGTTTGAGTACCTGTACTTCTCCGAAGACAATCATCTCAGGGCACGCAAAGCTACGCTCAAGGGCGCGCATGATGTCTTCGGGGTCCTCGGCAGAGATGAGCAGCGACGCGACAGCTTCGCGTGCAGGGCCGCGGAGCGCGTTTTGTAAACGCGCGACATTCTCTGCGGGGGTAAATGAAGGTTTGGTAACATCGAATAGCTTCTTGAATTGAAGCCACTGTGATGCATTGCCAGTAAATGTAAAGAGCTCTATTTTTGGTTTTTGTGGCTTATCTTGTGAAGCGGCCAAAGATTTAGCTGCAGCGGCAGTGTCTGCAATTGCTTGCAAAAGCAAAGGAGAGAACTGATTGCAAAGAACAGGCGCATTGCGGTGTTGTCCCTCGGAGCCCACGGCAGAGGGTTGCGGCTCTGTGGCGGCAAACCCGGGCACTTGGGGAACGACACCGGCCTGATAGTTGAGGTGTGCTGCTAAAGATGGAGCAGCAGCCTGAGTGCCCATTAAATGAGCAGGCTGTGAGACCTCGTCCGTGTTGTTTCCATGAATAAATGAAATATTTTTTACCCACTTTTGCGTCCTTTTTTGGCTCGTAGCGCTTTGTCTACTACCTTCGTGCTCCGCCTCTGCATCCGCATCGATCTGTTCAAGCTCGGCGCGATACTCGGCTTCTTCGACCTCCGCTAGCTGTCGCGCGATCTGCTGGGCGGCTTGCTGCTGCGCCTCGGCGAGCGCCTTCATATTTTCATATTGACGGCGCTTGTAGGCGGCTTCCGCAGTGGCCCTGCGCACTTTCAGGGTCGAAGACGTGCTCGAGTTTGTTTGCGCGGAGCGCATACTGCTCGCGCCATCTTCGTCAGTAGCTTTAACTTTGGTTGCTGACGAAACTACATGTTCGTTTTCTACTAATGAGGATGACGAGGGTGGAGGAGAATGAGGAGTTGAAATATGAGGAGCGACGCTACGAGATGACATTGTGGTAGCTTTAGCTTTACTACGTGTATTCATATTGTGATACAAGAGAAAAAAAATGCGGTGACTAAAATGAAAATTACAAACTTACGTGAAAATGAATGATGCAATTTACCGTCGAAGGACCAAAAATGAAGGCGATATAAATGGACTGTATGTATAAATGGCTGGTGGAATGAAATAAAACTAAAGCTGCGTGTTAAAAACGTTTTAGTGAGTGAAAAATTAATATAATAACATAAAATTGGAAAACAAACCTTTGACAACCACGTACAAGAAAAAAAGCAAAAACAAAAGAAGGAATGTCATTAAAAATAAAAAATATAAAAATCTTCTAAAAAGTTCAACTCAACCAAGGAGTTCGCAACAATAATCATATAGATCGCTACTGATAATAGATTATTGGGACGTTAAAACCAGAGATAGATAGGTTTTTCTGCCTCCAGTATGCCAAAATTGATGATAGATAGGTAATTGAGATCGGCCGTAGGTAAGTTGCGAGCACCAGCTAGTAAGAAATAATTTATTTACGTCTAATTTTCTTTGATAAACGTAGACTAAAGACAGACGCAGAAACGTCTTGACAACATTTTGATAATTAAAGATAGGTCTTTAATTATCAAAATGTTGTACCATTGTAATAGTGCCCAAGACACAGGCTATGCCTAGTTTGGGACCAACAATACTTCCATACTGTAATTTTGAAATATGAAATAAACGATTTTTCTTTTTAAGCCATAAACTCAAACTCAAAGCATTTATTTCAATTAAACCATTACAGGCACTTTTGAATTGTCAAATTTAAGTAGTCGGTCAGTTAGTCAGAAAGTTGAAGCTAGTTGCCCATTCCAAAGCGTAGATCTCTATGGAGAAGAACGGGCAAGAAACTCCATGGACACATAGACCAATATCCAATCTCAGACCAACAAAAAATGGTCTGAGTATCCAATATTTATGCATATTGTTCAATCCTACGAACATTATATTGAGTCCGCGTATCACTGGTCAGTTTCCCTCAGTCGTCAGTTTATTTAATTCGCCAGTTTCGTTGATTAGTCAGTTTCACTGATTTGTCAGTTTTACCGATTAGACAGTTGCGGTTTCCAGTGTTTGCCAGTTTTCGTCAATTTGTCAGTTTTATTCAATTCGTCAGCCAAAGTACGCGAAAGTTCCTGAGGATGGATGGATGGATGTTTGTTGCTCTTTCACGCAAAAACTATTACTAAATGAAATTTGGCGCACGGATAGTTTATAACTCTTCATACGGGATCTAAACATATGCGGGTGAAACCGCGGGGCGCTGCTAGTCATTCGTAAAAGTACCTACCTAGAGCTTATGGCAACAAATAATATAATGACTCATTTAGAGCTGCCAATGACACTGATTTTAACATTATTAACATCTCTTATACTAGTTTAGTGAGTGGCTTTCCGTGCACGATTAAAATGAAATATTAACATGTTCTTTACGTATTTTGTTAGGGGATGAGCAAGATGAGTTATTCTTTTTTTTAATGGCATTACACTTTCAAAGACTGCTTATTTCGTTCAGTTCTACTTTTTAAAATGATTTTTTTTAAATCCAGTAGAAGTACTTAATAGTTTTTTTGATATTCACATTGAGGTTTTAAAATTAAAAATATCAATCACGAGTTAGTCGACAATCAAAATATTATTTTTATTAATTTTTAGTAGAATCCCACAGGCCCTCGAAGCTCATCCCCAAATTACAGTAACACAGACATATTACAAGACAAAAATTTACATAATATAAACTATTCCTTCTGACTCATAAAAGGGCTAAACAAACATCAATTAAAACACAATTAAAAACGTTCGTCACCTTGACCGACCTACTAACTTGACCGGGATAAAGAAGTGTGCTAACGATAATTATTACGTACCTATCACAAAATCACTGCGGTATCAGCATTCAATACAATGCGGGCCCAACATGTAGCGGTTGGCCTACTATACCAGCAGTATATAAAAGATACCACGGCGATGCAACTCCAGTTCCGACTCGACTCTTAAATAAGAAGTTTGTGTCCAATATTTTCGTATTTATTTTTTTAGAACCAGTTATGGGACGTCCGATGTCGGCGTTAATCGTCGCCGCGGGGCTGCTGGCCGTAGCCGCTTGCGCACCTCCCGGGAAGCCGTCCTTAGGCTGGGGTGAGCGCACCTTTGCCATCATCGAAGTGAACCAAGCAGCGACAGCATACAACCAGCTAGTCACTAAGAGAGACGCCGCTGATGTCTCCGTTACTTGGAACGTTTGGTCCGGGGACCCAGCTCAGAAGGCCAGGGTGCTTTTGAACGAAAAGGAGTTCTGGTCTGGAGCTGGTACCGCCACCTCAGCCGCCTTTAAAGTGAAGAAGGGTGGAAGATACCAGATGAAAGTGGAACTCTGCAACGCTGATGGATGCAGCTACAGCGACTCAACTGAGATAGTGGTTGCCGATACTGATGGTAGCCATCTGCCACCCCTGGACTATTCCATTGGAGAGAGGAACAAGCCATTCAAGCAGACTTCTGGAAAGGTCGTTGGTGCATACTTCGTCGAATGGGGTGTTTACCCTAGGAAGTTCCCCGTAGATAAAGTTCCCATCCCCAATCTTACTCATCTTCTGTACGGTTTCATCCCAATTTGTGGTGGTGATGGAATTAACGACAGTTTGAAGGAGATTGAAGGCAGTTTCCAAGCTCTGCAAAGATCCTGCAGCGGCAGGGAGGACTTTAAAGTATCCATCCACGATCCTTGGGCTGCACTCCAAAAACCACAGAAGGGTTTGAGTTCATGGAACGAACCTTACAAGGGTAACTTCGGCCAGCTGATGATGTTGAAACAAGCGAGACCAGACCTGAAGATCCTTCCTTCCGTTGGTGGATGGACCCTGGCCGATCCCTTCTTCTTCTTCACTGACAAGGTAAAGAGAGACCGTTTCGTCGCCTCAGTCAAGGACTTCCTCGAGACCTGGAAATTCTTTGATGGTGTTGACATTGATTGGGAGTTCCCTGGTGGTAAAGGAGCCAATCCCGACCTTGGTGGTCCTGACGATGGTCACATCTACGTCCAGCTGATGAAGGAATTGAGAGACATGTTGAACGAGCTGTCTGCCAAGACCGGTAAGAAGTACGAACTGACTTCAGCCATCAGTTCCGGATGGGACAAGATTCAGGTTGTAGACTACAAAGCCGCTCAGCAGTACATGGACCACATCTTCCTGATGAGCTACGACTTCAAGGGTGCTTGGTCCAACGACACTCTTGGGCACCAAGCAGGTCTTTATGCTCCTGCATGGAACCCCAAGGAAACTTACACAACTGACTTCGGTGTCAAATTCCTCTTGGCTCAAGGAGTTAGCCCCAAGAAGATTGTCGTTGGTGTTGCCATGTATGGAAGAGGTTGGACTGGAGTCAACAGCTACAAGGATGGCAACCCATTCACTGGCATAGCTACTGGCCCAGTCAAGGGAACTTGGCAGGATGGAGTTGTAGACTATAGGGAGATTGCAACTGAAATCGCTCAAGGAAAATGGGAGTACCATTATGACAAGGTGGCCCAAGCACCTTACGTGTTCAGAAAGGAGACTGGAGATCTTATTACGTATGACGATGCGAGATCAACGATCGAGAAAGCTAAATACGTGAGAAATAACAAGCTAGGAGGTTTGTTCGCTTGGGAAATAGATGCGGATAATGGTGACATATTAAATGCCATGAACATGGGTCTCGGGAACAGTCCGTGAGTGATAATTGTGCGAGTTTTGTGTGAAAAATGTGATCATAATCGTAAGTTTAGTTTTAGGCTAAATGTCTCAAATTTTATTTCCATAAAAATTGTTGAGCGACTGAATTTGTGTACTTTTAAGTAATATACCTATTATAAATCTTATTTCTTGGTTTTTATTACCTTTTATTATAGTTACTAGACGAGTTTCATTTTGTGCAGTTAGCAAAAAAACTGCTTAACTTTAATATAATTAAATATCATGAGACTTGGAACCTTTTACATTCCTCCATACTTAAAATTATTATAAATGCGAAAGTGTGTCTGTCTGTCTGTTACCTCTTCACGCATAAACCGCTGAACCGATTTAGATGAAATTTGGTATAGAGATAGTTTGAGTCTCTGGAAAGGACTTAGGATAGTTTTTATCCCGATATTCCCAAGGGATCGACACTTATTTGGGTGAAACCGCGGGGCGCTGCTAGTTACGAATAACTAGTATATTTATCTGACGGTTGAAAAATCGTTTTTAAAAGTAACAAAGGTTGGTTAACTATTCTTGCCTAGGAATCGACCCCGCAATCTTGAAGTCCGTAGCCATGTCAGTTTGTTGTCAAACTGTATTCTTTAATAGCTGCGCCCCGCGGTTTCACCCGCATAAGTTTCGATCCCGTGGGAATATCGGGATAAAACGTAGCCTATATGTTAATCCAGAGTGTCAGCTACCTTCATACAAAATTTTATAAAAAATGGTCCAGCCCTTTGAGAGTAAAGAAGTAACAAACATATAAACACACACACACTCACAAACTTTCGCCTTTATAATATTAGTGTGTTTCTTCAGCCCTGAAACGAATTGAAAAGGGCTCCATTAAAATATAGATTCATTGCTGCGGGTCTGCCTACAGAGCCTCAATCCTAACGACATCGTAAGTATATTTGCCCAACCTCTAGGTGCGACTATGAGTGTCCATTATGTAAGTATGTAAAGGTACCTAACGTATTATTTAGAGGTCATCGAACTGATAGTGTGGACCTTGACATTATGTAAGAATACTAAAATGCTTATTATTTAGTTTGTTAGGAGGTTCGATGTTATTTTAAAACATTATACCGATGATGAACTCTAGAGCCTAGAGCAATGGTGGCCCAGTGGTAAGGGCCGCGAATTAAGAATGCGTAGGTCGTAGGTTCGATCCCAGACAGGCGCTTTACTTTGTGTATTTTTTTTTTTTTATCACCACTGCTCTCAAAACGGTGAAGGGAAACATCGTGAGGAAACTGGCATGTCCTAGAACCAAAAATTCGAAGTCATGTGATATCTACCGACCCGCACTGGGTCCATGTGGTGGATTAGGGTCCACTCTCTCTCACAGAAAAGAGGCTTGTGTCCCAGCAGTGGGAACATTATTGGCTGATTATGCTGTTAATATTGATTATACCTATGATGAACCTATTATTACTCCAATACCTCTTTAACCAGAACAAAGCAACGCTGATTGGCGGCAAGATAAAGCAACAGAAGGCCAATCTAGTCACAATTAGAAGTATTTTTGACAGATCGAGACTGACATTATAATGCGGAGAATTGCCCTGCTGAGGGCTGGGGGATTCAGAACTTCAAAGAAAAAACACTTCGCGAAAACTGCTAAGAATTACGTTTTTCTATTCGTAGCAGCATTAATTGACTATCCTATAGTTCGTTTTTTAAATCCCAGAGACTAATCTGACATTTAAGTCTTTTGTGTTTGCGTTTTTTTAGTATAGAAGTTTGACGTTACACCTGTCAGATTAGTCTCTAGGATTAAAAAACGAACTTTAAGTTCTCGTAGACTTCAAGTCACTAGAAGAAAGAGGTTTGAATTTGACGTTTGATTGAAAGTTGCGTGTTTTTCTCAAGCAGGGAAACTCTCAGGGATAAGTGTTTTAATAGGCCTGTATCGATGTATTGTTAAACAGCCATTATGCTGTTATTTTAAACAATAAAGTTGAATATAAAAAGGTACACAATAGATAGGACTTACAACCAATATTACGACTGAGGTAAGTGCTACATAAAAACGGGTTTTAAATAAACATGACTTGACTGTGGCAAAATATCTATTTATAAATTAAACATAAACATTTTTTTTTAAATAATACATTAAGTTAAAATTAATCAAAGTCAATGAGTAGGGTTTTCCGGAATGAAATTATCCGGAAAAGAACCGGAGTTACCGACATAGCTTGCAGAGTAAGCAAACTGAAGTGGCAGTGGGCTGGCCATGTCTGTCGAAGGACTGATGGCCAGTGGAGCAGACGAGTCCTGGAGTGAAGACCGCGTACCGGCAAGCGTAGTGTGGGACGCCCCCCAGCTAGATGGACGGACGACCTAAAAAAGGCGGCTGGGGTAGACTGGATACGGAAGGCGGAGGACAGGGTGCTGTGACGCAGTCTGGGAGAGGCCTATGTCCAGCAGTGGACTGCGATAGGCTGAGTTGATTGATTGATTGTTTGAATGAGTAGGCAGGAACCAAGAATGAAAACAATCTGAAAAAAATAGTAAGTACGCAGAACTGAAAGATGAAGTAACTAGAATATGGTGCCAACAAAAAGTTAACGTGGTCCCCATAGTCTTTTCTACAACAGGCGTCATCACAAATCACCTTCTCCATAGCCTCAAATGACTGAACCTAAAATAAACCCTCTATAATAACCTAGATGTAAAATCTAAATATTTGCACGGCTAAAATGCCGAATATAATGAAACCCATAGAAATCTTAAGAACTATAATTATCACACTTAATATTATAAAGGCGAAAGTTTGTGAGTGTGTGTGTGTGTGTGTTTATATGTTTGTTACTTCTTCACGCCTAAACCACAGAACCGATTTAGATGAAATTTGGTATAGAGATAGTTTGAGTCCCGGAAAAGGACATAGGATAGTTTTTATCCCGATATTCCCACGGGATCGACATTTACGCGGGTGAAACCGCGGGGCGCAGCTAGTTGCAAATAAATATCTCATTCATTATATCACCCTACAAAAAAGTGCAATTTTTAATATAAAGTTTAAGCAAATAGACAAAAACGAAATAGGTCTTCAACACAACACAACACACGCTGCATTCAACTGGCTTAGATCCGTAAATGTTGCAAAAACTAATTAGCCAAAGAGCTAAAAAAATAAATAATAATAATACATATAATCTCGAAAACTAGTATTTTAACTTGAATGATGATATCACATACATAAACAAAATACAAATCTTGATTATTAATCAGCTTATTAATAATGTGAGTTTAAATGACTTCTCACTGTGATGCTAACACATTGATTACCATATAAAAATAGATGTGGGTGATAATCATCGTCTGGGTTCGATTCAGCATAATCAGCCTATAATGTTGCCACTGCTCGGACACAGGCCTCCTCACTCACTGTGAGAGTGAGCGGGCCATAATCCACCATACGGGCCCAGTGCGAGTTGTTGGATGTCACATGTCTTCGAATTTTTGGTTCTAGTACATGCCGCAGCCTCTACATACATAAACTCTAGTTTCTGCGCAGGGCCTTAACGTTCATAATTGGTTTCATAATAAACTAGAGTTTCGCAATTCGAAAATCGTAAAATGAAGCCAATTGTGATAAAAATGAAGCCAACTGATCAGAATCATTTGACGATTTGGCGTTCCGCAATTAGGCTGCTGGTTTCCTCACGATATTTTCCTTCACCGTTTTGAGAGCAGTGGTGATGAAAATCATTTATGCAAAGTAAAGTGCCTGCCTGGGTTAGCACTGACAACCTACAATTCGTAAAGTCACTGTGTCTGAGCGATTGACTTTAGCGCTACGTATCATGGGTTCGATTCCCATCCAGAACAAATATGACTAATTAGTAGTTATATTTGTTCTGTAAAACTACTACAAATATAACTAATTTAACTACTTGACATTTTATTTTGTTAGTATCATATATTTCCATTTCAATTTTTATTATTGATTATACAAGTGCTGTGCACACCTATAAGTGACGAATTCACCGCAAAGCTGTTGATTTAGAATATATTTAATGTAATGTTTTAGTGAATAAGTCGTTGGTGTGTCAATAAATAAATAAATAAATATTAATTGTAATTTATTTCCAGGTTTGCTTGTTTGTGAACGTGAAAATATGTGTTTGTTAGCACATCCACGATACGGAAAAAAATCCGAGTTTAAAAGTTTATTTTATCGAATCTGAATAGAAATAATTCGCTGCTCACCCTGATGTTAAAAACCGTCATGTTTAACATGCGAAGGTCACTAGGCTACCAAGATAACATCTATGTGAACCAGTAACATCGTTCATCTATTGTATATGATTACGGGACCAGACGTGATGATACATCATATGTAGTTTTTGCGCGGGCGCATGCAATGGCTTTCATTTGAATAATCGTTGATGCATATCAGTCCTTCCGAGAAAAGAACGTGGGTTGTATTGTCACTTGAATATTTTAGAGTGAAGAGCAGATGGATTTTTGGCCCTTTGTCTTAAAAATTATGCAGTCTTGCCAAGGGGTATCGTCAGTGACGTAGCGTGGCTTGGCCCCCGTATAAAAATTTGTTTGGCCCCTTAGGAAGGGTACAGATTTCTCACAAAAGAAAAAAGAAATGTTTGCATAAAATGAAAAGAAATATTTATTCATCATAATTTCTATGTCACTTTTTCCAAAATTTTTACAAACAATTCAAATTAAATATACACCCTCCTTGCCTTTTTTCGGCAAACTGATTTATTAAATCATTTATAGCTGATTTGCTTTTTTTGAAAAAAAACTTGGTAAGTTTTTATTAATTTTTGCTTACGCACTTTGGGGGCCCCGTATAATTGATATGGCATGGCTACGCCCCTGGGTATTGTGTCACACAGTAACTGGGTTGTGGAGGTCAGATAGGCAGTCGCTCCACGTAAAATACTGGTATTCAGCTGCTTCTGGTTAGACTGGACGTCGACCCCAACATAGTTGAGAAATCGCTAGGCAGATGATGTCTTAAAAATAATGTAGTTTTGTAAAAAAAAAATATGATACTGCTACCTAAAAGCAAAAGTATGTCAATTCTGTTGAAAATCATTGTAGAAATACGGAACGCTTTGAAAGCGATTGCCACTTCTTTTGGCCCTCTGTCTTTCGCGATCGATAATTAAAATACTAAAGCAAATTCCCAGAAACATTGCTTATAAAATCGTACGGAAAGCATTTCTCAATACAAAAAAACAGCAAAACCTTTAATTACTGAGAAATAAAGTATATACAATGGATAGACTATGGCAATGTTTTTACTGCTTTGTTTAATTAAGAGCAAATTAAGTCTATGTTTTGAGGGTGGGGCTGGAGGGGCCCGTGGCTAAATAATAACAGCCGCACAGGTCGATCGATCAGGTTAAGCTACGCTTGCCGTGGTTGGTCTCTGGATGGGTGACCATCTTTACATACTGAGACCCCTCCGTGCCTCGGAAAGCACGTTAAGCTGTTGGTCCCGGCTGTCACTCGCGGATCTTTGACAGTCGTTATGGGTAGTCAGAAGCCCGAAAGTCTGATAACCAGTCTTACCAAGTATCGTATTACCTAGTAACTGGGTTGTAGAGGCCAGATTGGCAGTCGCTCCATGTAAAAAAAAAAAAGACGGGTTGCACTCCGGGAGTGCCGGCAGAAGTGAAAACTTAAATATTAACGTTGAAATAAGTCAATTATGAATTGAATTAATATAACTAATTTTTTTTCACTATTTCTGCGTCACTTGTTCAATTTCCATATTTTAAACACTTTATATACACGAATTTTACGAATACACAGCAGTGTGGCTACTACACAGACGGTCGAGCCATCAGCTGTCCATCCATCCATCCACATCCACGTCCACCATCACCGTCACCGTCACCGTCACCGTCCCCGTCCCCGTCCCCGTCCCCGTCACCGTCACCGTCACCGACACCGTCACCGTCACCGTCACCGTCACCGTCACCGACACCGTCACCGTCACCGTCACCGTCACCGTCACCGTCACCGTCACCGTCACCGACACCGTCACCGACACCGTCACCGTCACCGTCACCGTCACCGTCACCGTCACCGTCACCGTCACCGTCACCGTCACCGTCACCGTCACCGTCACCGTCACCGACACCGTCACCGTCACCGACACCGTCACCGTCACCGTCACCGTCCGCCCGTCCGTCCGTCCGTCCATCCATCCATCCCATCCATCCATCCATTATCGTGTCTCACTTGGTTCACTTCGGTTGGCGCCGCCGTAGAAAGAGGGGGGGGGGGGAATCTCTCCTGACGGTCACGTGTCTTGACGCGATGTCCTGACGCGAGCTTAACATTTTTTCCCCATTACAAAAAGTGTACAACGCCGCTAAAGAAGTTTTCACTTCAAAAACAGTGGCACTCCGGGAGTGCCGACAGAAGTGAAAAAAAAACACAAACAGAATACTTTGCCATCACTCACTGACATATCGGATATACATTAAAACCGAGTACATCCCGAGGACAGCCGAATACATCCGAAGCGGTGTCGGTTACGGTAATAGTGGCGTGAATTCAATGGTTTTTTCCCATCTCAAAAAATATCAAACGTGCCTAAAGAAGTTTTCACTTCAATACTGGTATTTAGCTGCATCCGATTGGACTGGAAGCCGACCCCAACATAGTTGGGAAAAGGCTAGGCAGATGATGATGTGTTTTGCGGGTCCAATACAATATTGATAATGAGCAGTGGTCGCCAGTGGTATCGGCTCCGACTTACAAGTCGTGGTGGTAGTCGTGGTCGGGTTCGCTCCCAAGGCAAGGAAGACGCTTTACGTTGCATAAATAATTTCATCACCACTGCTCTCAAAACGGTGAAGGAAAACATCGTGAGGAAACCGGCATGTCCTAGAACCAAAAATTTGAAGACATGTGACATCTACCAACCTGTACGGGGCTGGTGTGGTAGATTACAGCCCACTCTCTCAGTATCCCAGCAGTGGGAACATTATAGTCTGATTATGCAATACAATATTAAGTTGGTTTGGTAAGTTTCTTGTGTACCTAAAACTTTATGAAGGCCAAAAGTTCTGTTTACTGTGCCTTAGAGAGCTATCGAGAATCTTAGGAAAAGGGCGTGTGCTAATATAAACAATCGTCGCTCGAACATGCGATCGTCGCGAACATTTGTCACTCATTTTTTATGAAAACCGGAAGGGCTCGTGGTTAAATAATAACAGCCGCACGGGTCGATCCAAGGTTAAGCTACGCTTGTGCGGTCGGTTCGAGGATGAGTGACCACTGACCATCCATTACATAATCGGGATCATAAGAGAGATGAAAAAACCTTTGGTCCGCTATCAACCGTAAATCTTTGACAATCGTTATGGGTAGTCAGAAGACCAAAAGTCTGACAACCAGTATTACCAAGGGGTATCGTGAATCGTGTTACATAGCAACTGTATTGTGGAGGTCAGATAGGCAGTCGCTCCATGTAAAATACTCGTACTATACTGGTATTAAGATTATTAAGATGCACCCGGTTAGACTGGAAGCCGACCCCAACATAGTTGGGAAAAGACTGGGCAGATTGTATTCTGCACTCTAATTGCGTAACATACTATCAATCTCAATTTGAATCATTTTGAGGGATATTGCTAATCCATTGCTTCATATGTTCGAAAAATTTGTCTGCTCTGCAACTTAAATAACGCAATAAATGTTGTTGAACTGTCAAAATAAAAGCCGTTGCTACTGATAGTGTGTTACGCAATTATCCCTCTGATTGTCGTTCAGGTACGCAGAACAAAATAAACGCGAAGATCGCGTGTTCATACGACGAAGCGGCCACGACCACTTGTATTAGGACACGGGGTAAGATGTTCAAAGCATTTATGGAATGCATAAATTAGAATAAATCAATGTTTACATTGTGTTTGGATATGTAAAATTACTTGTTATTTAAGTATCGATTGTTCTGTTCTGTAAGATAATTTAATCTTGTAATATAATAATGATTTTAATGTTAATGTAACCTATAAAAGGTACACAGATTATCTGTGAGTGCCGTACGCAAAATACGCGCAATGACGTGGAGCTGCGGACACCAGCCCGTATTACCTATTACCTGTAGTAATAGGTAATACGGGCTCCTACGGGACCCTAATGTGTTTACTGTAATTTAATTAACGATTACGTGCCCTTATTGACAACAAACTATATTATTTCAACGTTAAAACCCATTTTAAAGTTTCGTCCCGATTCACTCCTGCATCCCTATTCACCCCGTTTGTAGGTACATGTATTTTGAAAATACCAATAAGGATTTTGTTAAGTAAGATAAAGTGAAAAGAAAAAAATAAAAAGAAAGGAAATCTATTCAAAATCCTAAATACATCTAGTTAGTGTTTATAGACTAACGAAAGCTCTTAGTATATCTACATAAATCTAGATAATTTCACTTTCTCCACATTTAAAACAGTTTTAAAAAGACGACACTATAATATGTACTAGGTTAATCAACATAATCATCTATGTCAGTGGGTACGTCATACGTGCTGACAAAAAACTAATTCTATTCTATGACAATCGAGCGTATAGGGCTAGGAGATTAGCGGGAAGGATTTATTGAAAGAAAGAAAGAAAAATATTTTATTTGGGACATACACAGTAAATTCAAATGGTAAAAAACCGGCTAAGTGCGACTCAGACTTGCACACAAAGGGTTCCGTACCACCGTAACATATTTAACAATACATATTAAATAAAAAAATCACGTTTGTTGTATGGGAGCCCCCTTTAGATATTTATTTTATTCTGTGGCAACAGAAATACATGATCTGTGAAAAATTCAACTGTCTAGCTGTCACGGTTTATGAGATACAGCCTGGTGATAGACAGACAGACAGACGGACAGTGGAGTCTTAGTAATAGGGTCCCGTTTTTACCCCTTGGGTACGGATTACGGAACCCTAAAAACCCATTTAAAACTAACAAAGTTACATTAAAAACAAACAAAAAATTAAATAACCCAAAAAAAAAACCTGTGCGAGGACAAAAAGGCTCCTATCTCAGCATCATCATCATCATTTCAGCCGAAAGACGTCCACTGCTGGACATAGGCCTCCCCCAAGCACCTCCGCCTCGACCGATTCTGTGCTTCTCGCATCCAATGTGTTCCTGTCGGCTTTACAAGATCGTCGGTCCACCTTGTCTTGTGGGAGGCCTTCCAACGCTACGTCTTCCGGTACGCGGTCGCCACTCCAGAACCTTTCAGCTTCTGTCGGCCAGCAGCACTCAGCATAATGCTGCGATATATTGATGATTCATTTTTGTGAATTGAAAATGCATATGAAAGTGTACTTATAACAATTTAAAAAAAATTGTGTGTGTCTGTCTGTTTGTTCCGGCTACTCTCCAAAGCGGCTGGACTGATTTTCACTTTCACTGGCAGATAGCTAACGTTATACAGGGTGTTACAGAAAGGGTATATCAATACAAACGGGTTGAAGGGTGTGTCTGGTCTAGAATCTCTGTAAAAAATTTCAGCTCAAAAGCAGTAACTTTGAAAATGCTTAATATTTTTTTTATTTATTTAATATATCAAACCAGAATGACGGAGTCGTTATTTATGTTAAAAACCTCGACAACTATACTGTCTTTGAACCTAAACTTTTGGACGCTAGCTGTCTCGTGCTTAAAGTTGGCACCGAAAGGGCATTTATATGTATCTATAGGCCTCCCTCCTTCAGCGACCCTGGTAATTTTCTAAATTCCCTTAACACACTCCTAGTGGACCTCTCGTCATTTCCAAATATAGTAGTCGTAGGTGATATAAACCTCGATATCACTAGTACACCCTGCCCCAATCACATAGCTGAATATCTAAATCTTTTGGCTTTTCATGGTCTACTTCCGGCACATTCCTCCCCTACTCGTGAAACTGCCTGTCTGGACCATGTCATGTTAAAGACCAACATGTCAGCGTTGACAATCGTAATGGATTCCTCAGTTACTGACCACAACTGCGTGTTACTGTGCCTTCAGTCAAATAAACCTTATAAACAGCAAAGTAGGACTATTTCCAGAATTGACTATGTCGCTCTTGATAAAAACATACATTGTTTAGATTTTCAACCTTTTTATGAATGTATTGACCCTAACGAAGCCACAGACTTATTAATCAATTCCATTGCTACCATCATAAACTCCCATTCAACTATTATTAGAGTATCTAATCACAATCGATTGCTCAAACCTTGGATGACCTTGGGGATGCTCCGCTGTATGCGTAATCGTGATGAAATGCATAAAAAGCTCAAGCTTACTCCGAATAACACTGTCCTTTTAATTACTTACAAAAGATACAGAAACTTCTGTACCAAAGTCCTTAAAAAGCTCAAAAGAGAGTACGAGAGGGCTGAAATTAGGGAGGCTGCTAATGACAATAATAATAAAAAGATCTGGCAGGTTATCAAAAGAGTCACCTGTACTGCAAAGCAAAAATCTCCCACTACTGACTTGCTTATGAGTGCATCTTCCCCTCAAGAGTCTGTTAACCAAGTAAACGAATTCTTTGCCAACATCGGCGCTAACCTTGCTGCCAAAATCCAAAACCATTCTGTCAGTCAATTTTGTGCGGATTCGGTGCTTCATTCTTTTGTTATGATAGATACGGACGAGGATGAAGTTGATACCCTCGTTACGTCGCTAAAATTGAACTCAGCCGTTGGCTGGGACAATATACCGTCTAACTTTCTCAAGCGCTACAAACAACTTCTTGTCCCACCTCTTACGCATTTGTTTAATCTCTGCCTACACACTGGTACCTTTCCTCGGTCTCTCAAAAAAGCGATTATTCACCCAATACACAAGAGTGGAAATGGAAACTGTGTCGATAACTACCGACCTATAGCTGTACTACCATCCATATCTAAAATTTTAGAACGTATTATTAATAACAGACTTATTAATTACCTTGAGGACAAAGGGTTGTTGTCTCCAAATCAATTTGGTTTTAGGCAAAAACATTCAACTAGTGGTGCCGTTTTGGAGCTAACTTCCCAGATTGTTGACCAACTTGATTCCAAAAAAAAAGTTCTGTCTATTTTCCTGGATCTGAAAAAAGCTTTCGACACGGTTTCCATTCCCATCCTCATTTCGAAGCTTGAGGGGCTGGGCGTGCGTGGGGTTGCGTTGGACATTTTTAAAGATTACCTACAAAACAGGACTCAATGTGTTAAAATACTTAACCACCTAAGTGATGACCTTCCCGTGACTTTCGGAGTGCCCCAGGGAAGTGTAGTTGGCCCCTCTCTCTTCCTGGTCTACATCAATCAGCTTTGCAATCTAGCTCTGCCCAATGGGAAAATTACCGTATTTGCCGACGACATTGCCCTTACCTTCTCAGGTGCTACCTGGCATGACACTTTCGAGGCAGCGCAATTGGGGTTGAACACTGTAGTCGATTGGCTTAATAAACACCTTCTTACTTTAAACACGGATAAAACAAAAATACTGACCTTTACTTTACACCAATCCACACAACCCCCAGATTCTTTTGCACTTGCGGCACATTCTTGTCAATCGCCGGAGTCCGTTGCGTGCAGTTGTCCTGTGCTTCAACGAGTACGCTCTATAAAATATCTTGGGGTACTACTCGACAACGGTCTTACCTTCTCCTTGCATATAGACCTGTTGACCTCAAGAATCAGGAAACTGATTTTTGTTTTTAAAACGCTTCGCCATGTCGCTGAGGGAGGAATTGTCAAGAGAGTCTATCAAGCTCTTTGCCAATCTCTCTTAACGTATTGTATTTCGACGTGGGGCGGGGCGCCTAAAACCATACTGCTAAAACTGGAGAGAGCCCAGAGAGCCGTATTAAAGGTAAGCACCTTCCGTCCCCTGCTTTTCCCTACAGATGAGCTATATAGATGCTGTGGAGTTCTCACTGTGAGACAGCTCTTTGTCCTTCATACCGTAGTCTTACAGCATCAAGACACCCCTTACGCCATAATCACCAGAAGACGTAGAGACGCGGTCTGTCAGCCGCATAGATGTAAGTTCGCATTTACTAAGAGATTCTTTTGCTTTCAAGGCCCACATTTATATAACAGACTCAATAAATATCTGCAATTCTACTCTTATCCAAGTAATACCTTAAAAAAAATTGTAACAAATTGGCTACTTGAACAAAAATATATTGACACAGAGCGACTTCTTCTTTCCGGAGAAAAGTGCTACTAATTTGCCACTATCCCTCTCATACATAACACACACACTTCACACACATCACTTACACTTCTCACCACCACTAAACTCCCTCTCGCTTGTATTTTTGGCATTTGTTTCTCTTCGTTGATTTTATTTTACTCAATTTTCATGTATAAGTTACCTTTATTTGCTTTTTTTGTATTATTTGCAATGCCTTAAAAAATATGAACCAAGGGTTGGCACTTGTGCCCTTAATACAAGTTATCCTGATAACTTAGCAAGGGTGCAAGTTACGACAACTTCTAGTGCTATACTCACACTTAAGTCATAAGTATGTAACATTAATTAGCTGTATTGTTGGTACGAATAAATATTATTATTATTATTATTATTATATTATTATTATTTGGGTGCCCTGATGCTTTGTTGCTTGTTGGAATAGATTCTATTCTAAGTAGACTGTAAAAGAATGTATTAATATTTATTCTTAGGGTAAGACTTATTACTATGGATAGGACAGGGGAGGTTTGGTTTGGAAGAAAAAAGGGGAGGCATTTGCCCAGCAGTAGGACACAAAATAGACTAAAAAAAAGATTTAATCTAGGTATAAAAGTTTGGTAGAATGCGTCCTTAACCGGTCAAGCGGCGCGCGTCGCCCATTGGCGACGAAACAATAGAAAATCAATTGTGTTTCATTAGCGGAGCTTGACAGATTAAAGGAACTTATTTATTAGCAAAACATTAAGCTCCTGTAACAAAAAAAATAAACAAAAAACGCTACCAATAAAAAAATCGAAAATCTCCAACCAAAATATTTTTATCGCCCACCTGTGCCGTCAAGTTGCCCAAAATTACCGTATGCGTATCGTAATCGGTGTAACGGCATCTGAAATCACGTTAAGCACTTATGTAAGGCACGTATTTATGTGATCACCCAATGCAGGAGATAAGATGCTGATTATAACTTGAAAAGTAGCATCTGACTGGATCCTTAATTTGTTGCTGTTTGACTACGAAGGTTTAGGGCAGAAGGTTCATTGTGAAAGATGCCACAAAGAAAGTATTATACAGGGTTTTACGGAAAGGGTATATCAATACAAACGGGTTGAAGAGTGTAATCTGGTCTAGAATCTCTGTACAAAATTTCGGCTCAAAAGCATTAATTTCGAAAATGCTTAATATTTTTTTATTTCGACATCACGGCGCTGCACTGGCGCGCGGCGGCGTGATGTGCGTGTACTAGGCGCACAGACACACTACAGATAATGGATAATGACCCTCGTAGTGCGGTGACACGTTTGTTATGATTTCAATTTAATAAACTATCGTGATAAAAAAATATTAAGCATTTTCAAAGTTACTGCTTTTGAGCTGAAATTTTGTACAGAGATTCTAGACCAGATACACTCTTCAACCCGTTTGTATTGCTATACCCTTTCCGTAACACCCTATATTGTCATTCTTAGGGGGGGGGGGGGGGGGAAGGGGTTGCCATAATCGCCACGCTTGACAGGCGGTTTGGCGATCGCAGTATGGTGGTGAAATGCATAGAGAACGCTGCTGCCCATTCTCCGGTACGACCCTTACTGGGCAGGGCACATTGCTTGCAGAATAGATGGCCGGTGGGGCCGAAAGGTTCTGGAGCGGCGACCGCGTACTGAAAGACGTAGAGTTGGAAGGCCTCCCACAAGGTGGACCGATGACCTTGTGAAGGCCGCAGGAATCCGTCGAGGCGGAGGTGCTTGGGGGAGGCCTATGTCCAGCAGTGGATGTTTTTCAGCTAAAATGATGATAAATTTATATTTCTATTATTATATAGTAAATATATACAAAATCTTCTAAAACATTTTAAAAGAGTAATGATGGAGTTTCTTGCCCATTCTTCTCCATACGAAACTACCTTTTGGAAGGGGCCACTACAATCAATTCAATTGTAAATTTTGACGTTCAAAAGTGCCTTTTATGTGCCTATTTGAAACAAATAATTTAACTTTGGCTTTAAAGGCTGGTTATACTTATGCAGGAAATTTTTATACATATATCAGTGTCTTTATAGACTTATAACTTCACGTTAAAGGGTAATAGTGAAATCGTTATCAATGGACCTTCTAAATATTTTGCAATAGTACTTCAGGTCAACAAACCCCATTCGCGCATAAACCCTCCAGTTTCATGGCCCAACATCGAACGGGTTCATCCATACCGGTATGTCAACCGAACGGATCAAGTAACGGCATTTTATTTTGTGTTTTAGTACTATCAAGTTTGTTTGTCTCTAATGTGTTACGAGCTTTATGGGTGTAGGTTAAGTCTGTATTGTGTTGTACCGTTTAACCAGGTCATATTATGGTGTTTAGCAAAGAATAGGTCGCGTCTTTTAAACTGACTTCAAAAAGGAAGAGATCTCAATTCGACTGCATTTTTTTTTGGGTAATTACTATGTTACGCGTTATCTCCGGCAATTCTGAATCGACTGCGAAAATTATTTATTTAATGGTTAGGGTATGTAAAATATAATAGCATTTAAATGGGACCACCATATAAATTTTATTAAAATTTTAAATTATTTTATTGATCGAATTTCCTTCTAAGGGCCACTTGCACTAAATGCATTTATCGCTAAATTAAGTACATAATTTAAAACCTCGTTCGATTTCTGTCAATTGTTTGATGATAATTAAAATAATAACAACAAACATAAAAAAAAAACATTAAGTACATACGTCCATATTTAAAATTCATTAAGCACTCAAAATGGAACAAAATAAATAATTATACGTCAATAATTCAGTACCTAACAGAAAATTAAATAATCACCAAAATTTAATTTAAACTTAAAATTCATTATCCATTATAAAAAAATCATAGCGTTTTGTAGTTTCTGTCTACCCCATAAGAAAAAAGCCGTGAGTTTTTGCATGACACAGAAAATAGGTAATAAATGCTGAGGCTCATGACAATATTACATCCTATGGTTTGTATAGTTAGTCGATCAAGACCAGGGGGATCAGGTTAAGCTAGGCTTGCCGCGGTTATTCCGTGGATGGGTGACCATCTTTACATACCAAGACCCCTCCGTGCCTCGGAAAGCACGTTAAGCTGTTAGTCCGGGCTGTCATTCGTGGATCTCTGACAGTCGTTACGGGTCGTCAGATGCCCGAAAGTCTGACAATCGGGGGGAATTGTCAGACTTTCGGGCATCTGACGACCCTTGGGGTTTCGTATTACCCAGTAACTGGGTTGCGGAGGTCAGATGGGCAGTCGCTCCATGTAAACTACTGGTACTCAGCTGCATCCGGTTAGACTGGAAGCCGACCCCAACAGAGTTGGGAAAAGCTAGGCATCTGCCTAGAGCGGGAGGGGGGTGGGGTGGGGGGGGGGTGTTTGTCATCGTATATTATTAAAGTTTAGTTGTGGTTGCTGTTGTATTGTTTTGTTAAATACGGTCTGGAGGACTTTATTATTTATTTATATTATTTAGATATTCGGAACAAATTTATCCTCATACACCTATGTCATTACCTATATCATTGTAGAGTGTAGACAAAACTTTACTAAGTGCAAAGTCAGTTGGCAAAAAACATATACAGGTTGTATCAGAAAGGTGTGCACCAATTTAAGGGTGTGGATCAGACCAACATTCGCCATGGGAGCTACATGATAATCGAGAAAAAAATGTCAGCCGTCCCAAACATTTGGGTCGAGATATTGAAGTTTTGTATGGAACAGCTGGTATTTTTTTTTCGATTACGATCTTGGTCCTGTTGGTGCTGGTGGAACGTTCATCTTCTTCCTAGCGTGTCGATAGCAATCTAAATGGACTCAGCCCAGAATTCGGCTACTTGTTTGGCGCCATCACTAGCGTCCATCAGTTCCTGTAACGTGCAGCTGACAGGATACGCAGGGCAAGATATTAAGTGTCCCATCGTTTGTGGAACAGCACCACATTTACACTCCAAGGTGGAGTCGTCTATAAGTCTCCACCTGTACAGGTTTTCCTTGCGTCGGCCAACCTGGGTCTGGAGTCTGTTTAAAGACTTCCAGGTTACCCAAGGTAACTCATGTCCAGGTGGGAGGTCTGCACCACATCCTTAAATTTGACTACACCATTCTAATACATCCTGTATATTACAAATCCAGGAAAACCTTGTATGAACAACCTAGGTTGCATCATCAGCCTTGAATCTGACTGCATTATTAGTCTAATCGATGTAGGTGCAGTACTCGTCTTCAAAACAATAATTAATAACAATTATATTATTATTACTAGTATGCTTAACTTGTTTCTAGTAATGTGAGCATATAAATTATGACTGAAAAGACAGTCCACAAATTAAAAAGCAGAGAGAAATTGTTTTTTTTTTCCAGGACAAGGTATTTTTCTACCAAGGAGGTATTAAAATGACTTAGAGGTCGAAGGTCCATCTAGCTGGGGGGCGTCCCACACTACGCTAGCCGGTACGCCTGTCCCCACTCTAGGACTCGTCTACTCCATCGGCCGTCGGGCCTTCGACCTTAAGAAGGTGGCTGGGACAGACTGGATGTGGAAGGCGGAGGAGAGGGTGTTGTGGCACAGCTTGGGAGAGGCCCATGTCCAGCAGTGGACTGCGATAGGCTGAGTGGAAGTATATCTTAAAGTTACCTAGTCATAGACTCCTGGTAGTTTTTAAGCCAAGAAAATTAATTGTAAGGCTAATTGACTGCCATCTTAAATTGTCCGTATATTCAAATCATAACTGTCTTTCTTTGACAGTTGCATGGAATGGCTATAATACGGCCAATTAATAAAGGTAGTCCGGTTAAGTAGTCAACAACCTCCTAGGTAGACTTGGAGATAACATAAAAAAAAACTGAGAGACTTTTGAGTGGAATTATTGATGATTCTAAAACAAGACTAAAATAAATTTAATTTGTGGGTATTTTTAAACAAGAAAGTGTCAATTAGTTAATTACCTAAACCAACGGAGTACGCTAACCATAAATATGATAATGAAACAAGAAAAATTTTGGGTACCGGTTTTTATTTTAAATAACAAAACACGTTTTTCGATATACTAACAAGATGCATCATAAAACCACAGCGCTTTTTTAAATACAATTGACATTGGAAACGCGTCATTCGGTCGTTTGCAAGCAGCACGAGTAAGTACGCATCGCAAAAAAAAACAATAAAAAAATAACAAAAAATTAAGTCGCTTTTCGTGTTTGTCTGTGTGACCGCGTTGTTCTTCTAAACTCATCTGCCTAGCCTTTTCCCAACTATGTTGGGGTCGGATTCCGGTCTCACCTGATGCATCTGAATACCAGTATTTTACATGGAGCGACTGTCTATCTGACCTCCATAACCCAGTTACTGGGTAATACGATAAAGAGTATTCTATTCTACGATATCCTTTGGTAAGACTGGTTGTCAGATTTTCGGGCTTCTGACTACCTACCCGTAATAACTGTCAAAGATCCACGAATGACAGCCGGGACTAATGGCTTAACGTGCTTTCCGAGGCACGGAGGGTCTCGGTATGTAAAGATGGTCACCTATCCACAGACCAACCGCGGCAAGAGTAGCTTAACCTGATCGATCGACCTGTGCGGCTGTTATTATTTTCTTCTAAACTACACAACAGATTTTGATGCGGTTTTCACCATAATTTAGCGAATGTATTCCAGTAGATTTATATGTATAAGTAATACCTACATTAAATATTAAAGTTACAAATAATAAAGAAATCTCAATGTTTTGTCAAGTCGTAAAAACCGTGTGAAACAGGGGCGGGTCGCTTGTATTCTTATAGCATACAATTATACAAACCCCATCTTTTTTTTGTGAACACCATACCTGCAGATTATGGGTAAATTTTATTTGGTAAATTATGGGATATGGGCAGCAATATATATTTTTACAGATCCCCATGATTGGAGACTAAATGTAACATCCAATTTTCTTATTTTAGAGACTTTTTCTGTGATTATTTTTCTAATAATAACTACATAACTATTTGTTTTTTTAAATAATTTAAATGAAAGAGGTATATTCAGAGTGAAATTAAATTCATGGGCATCCTTTTAAGGGGTCATTGTACTCATCATTATGAACAACTTTTACTATGGGACTAAACCTAAAATCGAGAAAAAAAATCAGCTGTTCCTTGCATTCATGTTCACGTAACTTGTCAAAATGTAGGGAAGAGCTGATGTTTTTTCGCGATTTCAAGTTTGGTTCCATAGTAAAAGTCCTCCATGTACTAAAATAAATAAATAAATGAGTAGTTTTTTATTCACTCTTCTTTAGGTAACCAAACGGCCAATTCCCGTAATGAAAAACGTTTAAAATCTAGTCGCAATGTCATCTCTGCGACAATCAATGACAAAAACTTGTCTAGTAGGGAAATTAGAGGTATTTTTGACAGATTGAGACTGAGATCAGACTTTGAACGTTCTTAAAATTACGAGAATTGCCCCTCTGGTATTGTTATGGAAAAAAACTTACTGATAAATGAGCGTTTATAAATCAAAATAAAATTATAAAAAAAACTCTTAAAGAAAATTAACATTGATCTAAGATGACCCACTGACCGATTTTTGTACAAAATTAAAATAAATACAAAAGGCACTAAAAAGCTTAAAATAAAAAGGTTAAAAAAATGTCTCTATTTATAAGTGTTCACACCTTAAGTTTTCTTTAAACAAAATGACACTAGAACAACAGAATTATCCGTACTTTAAAATGGCGACCGTACGTTTTTAACATACCGGTTACCACGATTCTCGATGTAAATATTGAATTGTGCACAAACTAATGGTCGGAACTACATATATAAAGACGTACTATTTACCCAAGTCGGGCAGTGGAACAAGATAATTGTAAAAAATAGCTCGTGTCTCTTGAGAAAAAATATCCTGTTGTCATGAAATTTTTATTTGCCTTGAGTGTCTTGGCGCTCGTCGCTGTGTCGTCCAGTTCACCTCCACCAAGGGGTTGCATGTATATTTTGGGAAACTGTAAGTGTGAATATCAATTATTATTTATACAGGGTGAAATTGAATTCATGGACATCCTTTTAAGGGGTCATTGTAATCATTATTATGAACAACTTTTACTATGGGACGAAACCTGAAATCGCGAAAAAAAAATCAGCTCTTCCCTACATTTTGATGAGTTATGTGAACTTAAATGCAAGGAACAACTGATTTTTTTTCGCGATTTTAGGTTTAGTCCCATAGTAAAAGTTGTTCATAATGATGAGTACAATGACCCCTTAAAAGGATGCCCATGAATTTAATTTCACCCTGTATTATATTTAGGCGTTTTCTTCTTTTTGTTTCGACGGGCATGTATCTAATAATGTTTAGGCCAATTTCCGTAATTAAAAACATCTTCCCATCTTCCAAGTACGGTAAGCTGTGCTGGGGCGGCTGCGGAAAACCTCAAACGGCGCAAATACTCCAATCTCTTTAGAACTTATATATTTGAGCCGTTTGGCGTTGAAACACTAGGGCCATGGAGCCCGAGTGCCCACTTAGTATTTCGAGACATCGCCAAGCGGTTGGTCGACTCTTCACGTGACCAGAGGGCTGGCCTATTTTTGGCCAAAGAATCAGCATTGCCATACTACGTGGCAATGCTGCCAGCCTTTTGGGCACGTTTCCTGTTGACAGTGATTCGGACGAATTTTGTGACGCCCTTTGATTATATTGTCCCTCCCCTTTTTAGGGTTCCGTAGCCAAATGGCAAAAAACGGAACCCTTATGGATTCGTCATGTCTGTCTGTCTGTCTGTCCGTCCGTCCGTATGTCACAGCCACTTTTTTCCGAAACTATAAGAACTATACTGTTGAAACTTGGTAAGTAGATGTATTCTGTGAACCGCAGTAAGATTTTCACACAAAAATAGAAAAAAAAAACAATAAATTTTGGGGTTCCCCATACTTACAACTGGAACTCCAAAAATTTTTTTTTCATCAAACCTGTACGTGTCTATGGATATATATGGATAGGTCTTCAAAAATGATATTGAGGTTTCTAATATCATTTTTTTCTGAACTGAATAGTTTGCGCGAGAGACACTTCCAAAGTGGTAAAATGTGTGTCCCCCCCTCTAACTTCTAAAATAAGAGAATGATAAAATTAAAAAAATATATATAATGTACATTACCATGTAAACTTCCACCGAAAATTGGTTTGAACGAGATCTAGTAAGTAGTTTTTTTTTAATACGTCATAAATCGAAAACCGCAATTTACCTTTCACAAAGTTACAACGAACTACAAGAACTTTTATATTATGTTACTTGCTGCTACGGAACCCTTCATGGGCGAGTCCGACTCGCACTTGGTCGGTTTTTATATACTTGTACATATTATTATTTTAGATTGTTAGCTTTTTAAATAATGTAAATATATAAATAAATTCGTTAATGATAATTTCCGTAATTATAAACATTCAAAATCTACTCGCAATCTCATCTCAGCGACAATCAATGTCAAAAAGTTGTCAATAATGTTGGGAAATAAGAGGTATTTTTGACAAATTAAGACTGAGATCAGACTGTGAACGTTCTTATAGCTTCGCGAATTGCCCCTCTGATAGTCAAGGGTGCATAATACCCTCTCAGCACGATGGTACAGTCAACAAAAGAGATAAGTTTGCAGGATTGTCGGACATAGTTGAAGTTTAGAAAGAAACGGATGGATGTTGTCGACTGAAATTTAATTTGATAAAAGAGCTGTTTGTTTTATATTTTTTTTAGCCTACACTGTCCCACTGCATGGGCAAAACAATCACTTCTTTTATGATTTATTTTCGTTGGATCCCGCTTTTGAATCCCATTTTAATATTTTTGGCGTTGGATCCCGCAAAACATTATTATGTATTTCCGTTGAATCCCGAATTTAAAAAATGCAAGATAATTACGTTTTATTGTCGTTGAATCCCGAAAAGTATTTTCGTTGGATCCCGAATGCTTAAAAAAATCTGAATGCGGGTACTTTCAACAACAAAATTGTTTATAATAAAATGAGGGGTTTACTAATGTTTCACCAAAACTCCATTAACAAATTAGTTTACAACCAACGTTTCGTATACTATTTATTTCACAAACAACTCATTTTCTATATAATGTAGTCGTTTCTGGCACTCGCCGGCCGCTGCCGCGGCACCGCTCGCTTCGCTCGCTCGGCTCGTGCGTAGGGGTCACAGTTTTAACCTAACCTAACCTAACATTGTTTTTTTTAATAATTTACCTAATCTAACTAGTTCGGTTCCGGGTAGCCCACTAAAAATAATCTCTTTTTAGTGTTTGATAAAGGTAAATCACTTTTCTTCTGAAATGTACACATGTTGTTATAATATGGGATTCAACGGAAATAGCAAACGGGATCCATCGTTAATACCTAAAAAATGGGATTCAAAAGTGGGATCCAACGAAAATAAACGTCTTTTATTGCCTAAAAAATGTTCAAAGACCTCTATATCTCAGAATAGAGACGTGCTACGAAAAAAATAATTAATTACGGTCCATAGCTTACATAAATAATATATGTTTCATTTATTTCATGAACAAAAAGATTTTTTTTTTAATTTAGTTTAATCCATCAAGCAAAGTGTTACTGGGTTTTTGAACTTTTTATTAGAACATTTTCAGTAGCAGTCCAGCATGGGTCCTGACCTACATCACTGCGTGTAGATCAGTAGGTATACCTACTATGCTCATGCACGTCTGCCCTTTAAATTTACATATCGTCCTTATCATAATAACATTCTTATGTAAGTAGATAATTATCATACGAGTTTTCAATGGTTCTCGATGTAATTATTTAATTGATTACGAACTACTTAAGGCGTTACTCCGACCAAATAACCTTGAGCATTGCGACAGAGACAGAGAGCGACATGACTTCCTCGTACGAAAGGGATGCAGCGCACCCTGCGCACGCCCCTTTATCATAGAATTCGCACAAATTTTGGAATTATTTTAATAAAAAAAGAATAGCGATCTTTTTAAATAAATAAAAACATGGATTATTTAGATTTTTAAATTATCTATCCATTGGTGAAATCTTCAAATTAATGGAACGACAAATTTAGCAAAAGATGCTTGCAATCAATAATTTTAGTCACTTTTTTAAAAGGAGATTTTAAATGTATTAGTAACTTATAAAAACAAATAATAACGTGCAATGTGATGATAGGATATCAAACATTAATAATGTGCGTTCACATGTAGTTTATTTCTCATACTTATTGAGTTTATAGCCTCTGAATAACGAAGAAAAACGCGGTTTTGGTCGGGGTACCGCCTTAATGAGCGACCACCGCTGCTATATAAGATGATCTATTTAGTCTAGATGGATAGTGCAGTAAAATTGCTCAAGAATATTACACGTTTGTTGAAAAAAAAGTGAATAAGTTATCATGAAGGTTTTAGTTGCGCTGTGTGTTTTCGCTCTGGTCGCTTTGTCAGTTAGTAAACCTCAACCAAGAGGCTGTATCTATATTCAGGGAAGATGTAAGTATTTTAACATATTTCTTAGTACTCGTACATCCTCATCTGCCTAGCCTTATCCAAACTATGTTGGGGTCGGCTTCCAGTCTAACCGGATGCAGTTGAATACCAGTATTTTGTATGAAGCAGCGTTCTACCAACCTGCACTGGGCCCGCGTGGTGGATTACGGCCCATTCCCTCTCACAGAGAGGAAGCCTGTGTCCCAGCAGTACAGCAGGGAACATTATAGGCTGATTGTGTTATGTTAGATGAAGTAGTGGCCTATCAGACTTCCATAACCCAGTTACTGGATAACACGATACGATGACCTGTATGTAAGACTTATTTCGGCCACATAGTACGCAGAGGCGATGAAAGTTTGGAAAAACTGATTGTGGTTGGGAACACCGAAGGTAAACGATCGCGCGGTCGTTCACCAACACGATGGACCGATCAGGTGAAGGAATCATCGTCCTCTAAATTCTACACGGTGGTAAGAGATGCGCTGGACAGAAACCGGTGGAGGCGGATCATCCGCTCCAGATGCAACTCCGAAGCTGACCACGATCCTCAGACATGAGGGACCGACTACAGAGAGAGAGAGATGTAAGACATGTTGTCAGACTTTCGGGCTTCTGTCATCCCGTAACAACTGTCAAAGTTCTTCAAATGGCAGCCGGGACTAACGACTTAACGTGATTTCCGTAAATACCAAGACCTAGGTCTCAATATTTAAAGGATATTCTATTCACCCAGTCACAGACTGGTCTCGCTATTTTTTTCTTTGATGTAGGTAATTGGCATTGATTTGATCGAACCACAAATAATTTCCATTTTGCTTTCCTAAAACTATTATTGAACACTCAATATAATGAATGCGCTTCTTCTTGTGAACCTTTAATAATTCAAATACCTATCCTTATTATCCTAAAAAAAATACTAAATAGCTGAGCAACTGCGACCAACTTAGATGTAGCAACGCGGTTAGTCACAGATCTAACCTAACCTGACTTGTTGAAGTGAAAACTTCTTCAGGCGCGTTAAGCATTTTTTGAGATGGGAAAAAACCATTGAATTCGCGCCACTGTTACCGTAACCGACACCGCTTCGGATGTGTTCGGCTGTCCTCGGGATGTACTCGGTTTTAATGTATATCCGATATATCAGTGAGTGATGGCAAAGTATTCTGTTTTTTTTTTTATTTTTTATTTTTATTTGAAATGTGTTTGCTCTTGACTCTAGTCTTGGTCAGAGATGACAGAGACAAAGTTGAAGTTGTGTTTTGTTTTCACTTCTGTCGGCACTCCCGGAATGCCACTGTTTTTTTTTGGTCGGGGTTTCCTGCTAAGTTATTGGGTACAATTTTATTGTGAGAAATGTTCAGAAATTTAAAAAGAGGTTCCGTTATTTTAATACGCGTGTATCATTAGAAACGCAAAAAGTTGTTAGAGGATCATTAGTTTACTAAAGTGTGCATCAGTAGAAGGTCAAAAGTTTTAACAGAATCAATTAAATATTTTCCAACTAGCTGCGCCCCGCGGTTTCACCCGCATAGGTGTCGATCCCGTGGGAATATCGGGATAAAAACTATCCTATGTCCTTTTTCAAGTTCCAAACTATGTCTGTACCAAATTTCACACAAATCGGTTCAGCAGTTTAGGCGTGAAGAAAAGACAGACAGACAGAGTTACTTTCGCATTTATAATATGTATTAGTTTTTTCCAACTAGCTGCGCCCCGCAGTTTCACCCGCATAAGTGTCGATCCCGTGGGAATATCGGGATAAAAACTATCCTATGTCCTTTCTCAAGTTCCAAACTATGTCTGTACCAAATTTCACACAAATCGGTTCAGTAGTTTAGGCGTGAAGAAAAGACAGACAGACAGAGTTACTTTCGCATTTATAATATTATTATAATATTATTATAGTTTGGATGTGATATGGGTTTTATCTGTTCTTTTTAGCCTTCGTTCGACCGACAGCTATTATACAACTTAGGTATAACTATGTATCTATATAAGAACAGAAACGATGAACCATTTTATCACTCACTCACTGGACCTTAGTTGGTCCATATAGCTCGTGCTTTTTCATAATTAAGGAGTAAATCAGTAAGAATGAAGATCCTAGTTGCTCTGTGTGTTTTGACGGTCGTCGCCTTGGCGTATGCTACCCCTTATCCTAGGGATTGCTATTACGACCCTTGGGGAATATGTAAGTTTGTCTTAAAATTGTTAAAATACTTATATGCATTTTCGTCATTTTTGTGTTTTGATATGGACTTTTTGATACAAATGTGCGCTTTTTATATTTTCTGACGTGGCGATACTATTGTGGTCCATAAAATATATAGAAATACGTGCACATTATAAAGTTATCGTGGAGCGTCTTCATATATTATTTTTGTATTTTTTTTTTATTGGGTTGGGTTGTGTTTTGGGTAGGGTTCCGCGCAAAAAATTAAAACGTTTTCCGTCATGCACGCGAACGAAGTCGCGGGAACAGCTAGTTTATCATCAGATGTTTAAGAACGTCTTAGTAGGTAATGGAATCATCTGAAAATAACTATCACGTCATGTCTCAATATTGTAATCGCAAACACTTATCATACCGGTTTCGCGTTTGTCGAAGTAATTATTTATTTTGTTTACAACCTAAAGTATCATCGCTGCTATATAAGATAATATTAGATGGACAGTGCAATAAAATAGCTCAAGCATATTGCTCGTGTTTCTGAAGCAATAAAAAAAGTTAATTAGCAACAATGAAGTTTTTAGTAGCTCTTTGTGTTTTGGTAGTTATTGCTTTAGCGGCTGGTAAGCCTCAAACTAGAGGGAAGAGGTGTATCTACGTTGAAGGAAAATGTAAGTGAAATAAAAACTTTTATATATTGCATACTTTTTGGGTTTTGCTCCCAAAGGGTGCCAACGGGACCTCCGCTGTCCGTCCGTCTGTCTGTCTGTCAGCGGGCTGTATCTCATGATCCGTAATAGGTAGACAGTTGACATTTTCACAGAGTGTGTATTTCTATTTCTATGTTTAGCAAGAAATAATTATTATTATTCATTTATTTCAGAATCAAAAAATATTCCATACATTGTTAGTAAATCATACTTATAACTATGTTAGTATATTATTATTGAATGTCAACATTAATTATACATTATTACACTAAAGAACACATACACATACATTATTACTCTATTTAACATTAAAACGGACCCCTCCAGATCCGTGAACGGTATTCCAGTGCCTCACAACCGGACAATCAACCCTTTCCAATATGGTATTCAGAAGGCTGTTGGTGCTGCCCCGCACTCGGCGCATCAGGGAGGCCACTCTTTTCCTCACTATAGCCCTAAAGCAGTCAGTGCTAGCCTTAGCAAACATACCTGATGCACTGCAAAAGCGAGGCAACCCCAACAGCATCCGAAAACCATTATTGTACAAGACCCGCAGGGCATTGAAAGATCTACGCGTATAGCTGACCCACAGGCTGCAGGTATAAAATGTCTGGCAGTATGCTTTAAAAAGCGCAATTTTAACATCTTTTGTGCACCGTGCAAACCTGCGCGCCAGCATATTGCATCTCACTGCCAACGCCCTACGTTCCCGCTCAATATCTAAATCATCTGAGAGGTCCTCGGTGACCCAGTGCCCCAGGTACTTAAATTTGGTGACCCTACTTAATGGTATTCCTCCAAGCCTGACCGGTGGAACGGTTTTCGGACTCTTACTACCCGCCTTGAAAATAAGTAGTTCACTCTTCTTACAGTTATACCTGAGGCCATGTGACCCCGCGTACCTCTCACAGATCCCTATGAGGTAGTTAAGGGCTGTGACAGACGGACTCAGCAGCACCATGTCGTCGGCATAACTAATGTTGTTCATACACACACCATCCACTGAACAGCCGACACCGGCCCCACTGAGCTCACCTATCAGTCCATTGACGTACAGGTTGAAGAGTCTTGGTGAAGTCAGGCCTCCCTGTCTCACACCACACTCCAACCTGTACTCCGACGAACATGACCCCGCCCACCTCACATTATTGGTCTGGTTGCCGTACCAATATTTCAATATATTTATTACCTCTCTGGGTGTGCTGGTTTCCCCCTGGAGCTTATCCCACAGCACGTCATACGACACCAGGTCAAATGCCTTCGACAGGTCCAAAAAACAACCGTAAACAGGCGTCTTCCTCGTCACATAGTACTGGACAGTATGCTTGAGTCGCAGCACTGCAGTTTCAGTCGATTGCCCAGCCCTGAAACCAAACTGAGCTTCGTGGAGATCTATATGCTCACTTATCCGACTATCAAGCAAACCATCCAGCACCTTGGCAATCACTGTAGCCAATGAGATAGGTCTGTAGTTGTCCCTGTCGGAGGCATCACCCGTCTTGTTTTTAAGTATAGGTATAACAGTGGTCTTCATAAGCTCCCTGGGTAAATATGAATGGCCTATACACAAATTGAAAAACATGACCAACACCCTAGGTAAATGTACACCCGCGCACTGCAAGTGCTCGATGCTAAGGTCGTCATGTCCTGGAGATTTACCTCTAGTCATATTTTGGATAATATGGGCGACTTCCTTCGCCTTAAATCTAAACCGCTCACAATCTGCAACCTCAGCATCGAGCACCTGCTGCTGCACACACCCTAGGGGAGACACTACCCTAAAATGATCTTTAAATAATTCGGCTATTTGACAGGGCTCGCTCCTACCCTCAACACTCACAGGGACACACGAGCCAGCTTCCAGTTTCTTGGTGTGCTTCCAAAAGTTTTTGAAATCCCTGTCTTTGTGGTGTGTTGCTAAGATATCCATTTTAATTTTATCCTTATTGTCTTGACACCATTTTAACTTAGATTTAAAACGCTTACGGGTTTCACGCATAGTATTATATATATCACCAGACTCTGGTTTGCCATGAAGCAACCAAGCCTGAAAGCTGCTTCGTGCGTCTACGTGAAACTTTCGTACATGCTTGTTCCACCCAATAACATATTTTTGCTTAGTCTTTTTCCTTACACTATGGCTCCTTCGCGAAGCTTCCGTCAAACAACTAACAATACTATTATACAACTTATCAATAATTACATGATGAGAATTATCAGAACAAACATTATCAGCACACAGACCAAGTTCCACCGGGAAATCAACGTCTCTTAATGCAGCTGTACACAGCTCCCTATATACTCTTATCTGTTCAGCGTCTCTCTCACCCCACTTCACTTCACTGTAAATATTCCCAGTATATTGCACTTTGCATGGTAATATTCCCAAGTTGCAATACACTTCCAGTGGAAAATGGTCTGACCAGAAAACATCATAACCTACCTTAACATCGGTCACACATTGCCAAGCTGCCTCCGTTGTCAGACAGTGATCAAGCCATCGCTTACAGTTATCATGACTTTCACTTATAAAAGTGTGTGTGTCTGACAAAACGTCCAACTTCATCACGTCCGCACAGAGCCAGCTTCGCTCCTCACAAAAGTTGGCTAATTCCTTAAAGAATAACTCCTTTGGATGGGCATTAAAGTCCCCGAGAATAATAGCGGATTCAATATCACAGCTTTCAATTACCGCATGCATTTCACTTAGCACATCCGTGAATTCTAATAAGTTATCCGCACTATCCGTTGGCATGTACACTGAAAACACTAACGAACTACGCTCACCCGCACATACCTTAACAGCTGTCAGTCTGGCGCTATTACACGGCACAACCGTTACGGACGAGAAAACACCCTTTCGCCACATCAGCGCCACCCCACCGTACGGCCGACCACGCAGCACGCCTGTCGATGTATCCACCGCTGACTTACTGGTGTACTCGAAGTTCTTATCGATGCTTCCAATGAATGCTGTATCATGAGGCAGGAGCCACGTCTCCTGCAGGGCAATAACGTGTGCAGTCTTACACAGCTCTTTTAATAAAAATAAAATAAATTTTAAAATTAATGGGGATCCCCATACAAGGAACGTGTTTCTTTCCGCGTATTTGGCCTTGTGGCTTTTTTAGCCACCCGATCCTGCTTCAAACGGTTCTTACGGCTAGACAAAATATCGAGTTTTCTTTATTATATTTAAGTTTAATATCATTGTATTATATATGTCACGGCTAATAACCGAAGTGCGGGGACACCTAGGTTTAGCCGGGTACAACTAGATGCAGCCGGCCACACGCGGTTCGTGTGTACTTAGGATGCAAGAGCGAGCGAAAGGCACCCCGAGGTTAGGTTTGGTTAGGTTACTTTAAGCCCCTTACACAGAAATAAGAAGCGGGGCTCCGTCGACGTAGGATGCATGAGCGAGCGAAGGGCACCCCGAGGTTAGATTCGGTTAAAACTAGGTGTAGCCGCACTTCGGCTATTAGACGTAATTTACAGGGTGTTACGGAAAGGGTATATCAATACAAACGGGTTGAAGAGTGTATCTGGTCTAGAGTCTCTGTACAAAATTTCAGCTCAAAAGCAGTAACTTTGAAAATGCTTAATATTTTTTTAATTTCGCTAGTTTATTATAAGTATTGAAATCATAACAAACGTGTCACCGCACTACGAGGGTCATTATCCATTATCTGTAGTGTGTCTGTGCGCCTAGTACACGCACATAACGCCGCTGCGCGCGAGTGCAGCGCCGTGATGTCGCAATAAAAAAATATTAAGCATTTTCAAAGTTAATGCTTTTGAGCTGAAATTTTGTACAGAGATTCTAGACCAGATACACTTTTCAACCCGTTTGTATTGATATACCCTTTCCGTAACACCCTGTATACGTAAACCTTTCGGAATAAATTCTGTACATCATGGCGAAAACCGCATCAAAATCCAATGCGTAGTTTAGAAAAATAACGTGGTCATAAAGACAGATGCGGAAAGCGGTTTTATTTTTATCGTAGAATTAACGCGTTTCGAGTCCATAGGTTAAACGGTCTAAGCAGCTTCGCAATAATAACCAGGAAGTTGGATAAAGGAATAATTTGTATAGAAGTATATTTTTTTATGATAAAAACAATCTTTACTTGTCTCTCTAGGTTGCTTTACTGTTTAGATTTTCCTTGTTTTTTAACCGACTTCAAATAAGAGGATGTGGTTCTCAATTCGGCTGAATATAATGTTTTTTAATGTTTGTTACCTCAGTACTCCGTTATTTATAAGCCGATTTGCAAAACTGTTTGCTACTGCAACTGTTAGTAGCCGTGTCTTGGAAAACACGTTAAGCCGTTGGTCCCTGCTGCAACACGAAAGACAGCCGGGACCAACGACTTAACGTGCTTTCCGAGGCACGGAGGGGTCTCGCTATGTAAAGATGGTCACCCATCCACAGACCAACCGCGGCAAGCGTAGCTTAACCTGATCAATCGACCTGTGCGGCTGTTATTATTTAGCCACGGGCCCCTCTAAAAGGCCCCTATGCAATTAAAAAATTATCGTTTAAATGAATGCTATGTGTTGTCTATACCTACCTACCTCCTGGAAAAAGGCGTGATTTTATTTATTTTTAACCGACTTTAAAAAAGGAGGTTCTGTATTCGACCCGTGTGTATGTATGTATGTCCGCGATTTTCTCAAAAACTAGTGAACCGATTTTGATAATTCTTTCATTAATGTGATTATGTGATCTACATACTTTCATGCATCTCCAGCATTTCTATGCGAATTTTGATGATTCTTCTAGTCGGTGTCTTCAATTCTTTAATGCACTAGTGTTAATTGAACTTGTGTGGGGGGTAGGTACAACTAAAAAGTAAAAAAAAAAAACTTTTTACAAAAAAAAACAACCGACTTCAAAAAACACTACAAAGTGAAAAATAACTTTAATTTCGGAAGTCGGTGTCAGAAACGAAAATGCGCAACCAACGACACCGACTTCTGAAATTAAAGTTATTTTTCACTTTGTAGTGTTTTTTGAAGTCGGTTGTTTTTTTTGTAAAAAAGTTTTTGTTTAACCAGAGCTGAGCAGTGGTGGCCCAGAGGTAACGGCGGTTCGAACCCAGACAGGCGCTTTACTTTGTGTAAATTATTTCATCACTACTGTTCTCAAAACGTTGAAGGAAAACATCGTGAGGAAACCGGCATGTCCTAGAACCACAAATTCGAAGACATGTGGCATCTACCAACCCGCACTTGGCTCGCGTGGTAGATTATAGCCCTCTCCCTCTCACAGAGAGGAGGCCTGTGTCCCAGCAGTGGGAATATTACAGGCTGATTATGTATGTTATATGTTATGTAACCAGAGCTATATTAGAGAGATAAGATGACCTATTTAATCAGTAGCTGCACCCTCTGGAACTGAGTTGGTCCATAAATTTGTGCTTGTTAAGAGGCAAAGAGTAAATAAGTAACTATGAAGGTTCTAGTCGCTCTATGTGTTTTGACGGTCGTCGCCTTTTCGTATGGTACGCCTTACCCCCAGGATTGCTACTACGATGACAGGGGATTATGTAAGTGTATTTAAAACCAATGTTTTATCAGTTTATATAATGTGTTAAAAAATTAACCCTACAAACTTTAAGAGGTGCTTTAGACCATCGAACTGAACAAACCAACTCTGAAATCACGAAAAAAAAATCTGCTGTTTCATACAAAAGTTCAATGTCTACTTGACCATAATGTATGAAACAGCTGATTTTTTTTCGTGATTTCAGAGTTGGTCCCATAGTGAAAGTTGTTCGGTTCGATGGTCTAAAGCACCTCTTAAAGTTTGTAGGGTTAATTTTTTAACAATGTGTATTTCCCACATCTATTTACACTAGGTACTATTGTCCGCGCGGAACGAGTTGGCCGCTGAGGTGGGGACAGGGGTGAGGCGGCGGTTCGCAACACACGTACTGAGTAATGCGCCCCCGCCCCTCCGTCCCACCGCGCACATACCTAAGGCGCGGCCAACTAGTTCCGCGCGGACTATGAATTAAATGACTAACTATTCAAATATATACAAAAAGAAGAGGACCCTAACGGCTAATTTTACCGAAGTCAGATATCTTTTATCCGTGGAATAAAATTGACGTCTAACTGTTCTAGTATGGAAAAACTGTGAAAATTAAAAAAAAAACCGAGTGTGCTTATGACCACACGACTGAAGTGAAACTTCAAACGTATTTGGCTATGAGAGGAAGAGAGAAAGAAAATGTGCGCGCGCACTGCTTTCTCTTGCTTATATCCCCCACTCAACTCCCGTTCGCCTCGCCCGTAGCCCTTAGACATGGGTCGTACTTGCAAAATCGAGTACCAGGGCTTCCAAGTACGTTCACCTTAAGAAACCAGGGCCTAAAACCAGGGCTCGAGATACTTTCAAGTATTTTCTATCTGCATCGAAAACTGATCCATAACTTCATACAAATAAGAAGTACAATCGCGTAATCAAACAAAAGCCCTGTTGGAAGTAAAAAGTACTTGCATAGGAAATTGATCCGTGAATTCCTATAAATAAGGAGCACAATCGCGTTTACAAATAAATACTTTTACAAACCATTAAAGTAAAAATACTTGCATACGAAATTGTTCCGTAGACTCTTACCACACCTCGGACACTCCATACAACGCTCGCAAAATAATTACCTATTACTACTACATAAACAAATGACGTTTGTATACGTGCAAATGTGTGCGTGAAATCTAGTAGCGTAAAAAAAAATGGCGCGGAAAGCAATTTGTGTCGGGGAACCGAACGACGTCGGCGGCGGCGCTGCCCGAACGTGTGCATTATTATGAAGTGACCATGTAGTTCAATTGTTTATTTATATAGTCGGGTTCGTAATGAAATAAAAACACTAAAATAGTTTAGTTTAAATGACTTATCTGTAAATAATGGGTTATTAAATCGCATGTTATTAAAAATGCGAAATCATACAAACAGTATATGTAAATACGAATTCGGAAAAGCATCACAATATCCAACCATCGTGATTAAAACTCAAATAAAACTTTTAAATCGCATAATTGTGTGTCAGCAATACAGCGCTGCGGTTCGCGAGCGCCCTTGCTAAAGAGTCGGCGACGAATACCTCGAAGTGCGGGGTGAGGTGCGGTATCTGATATGAGGGCGAGGAAGGGAGTGTCCTTTCTGTACGTAGTATTAAGTATTCTGTGCTCTTACTGATAAGGAGTATATGATCGCATTTGCGAAAACAAACGCGGTTGTTGAACTATTTGAGTACCTACGTACTCGAGCGTCGAGGCACGACGGAGCGAGATACTTTCAAGTATTTTCTATCTGCATAGAAAACTGATTCATAACTTCATACAGATAAGAAATACAATCGCGTATTCAAAAGCCCCGTTGGAAGTAAAACTACTTGCATAGGAAATTGATCAATGACTTCGAATAAATAAGGAGCAAAATCGCGTTTACAAATAAATACTTGCAAACCATTAAAGTAAAAAAAACTTTTTAAGAAAATAAAACCGACTTCCAAAAAAAACTTTACAAAGTGAAAAATAACTTTAATTTCGGAAGTCGGTGTCTTTGGATCTTTATTTTAGTTTTTTGCCACCGACTTCCGAAATTAAAGATATTTTTCACTTTGTAGTGTTTTTTTGAAAGTCGGTTTTTTTTTTCTTAAAAAGTTTTTATTTCACGCTTTTTAGTGGGTCTGCTTATAATTTATCTAAGTTACAATAGCCTAGTGATCATCGCCTTTTACAAACAAAATATTGCTTTTCCCGATACAGGGAAGTTAATTGTTGAGGAGTTCTCCAGATCCACCATCAGCTCCGTATCACCATTCACATTGTGACGAGCATAAATTGCTTAGCAACCATATTAAGGTAATCGAATCGCAACCCGTGAAATACTTAGATATTATTGAGTAGTTCCGGTGGCCATCTGTGGTCTTCATCATCAGTCCCACATCACCAAATAGTGCTTTCCGAGAGCAAATGCACGAGTTACTATAAAAAATACCCAAATCGCTATAGGTGTGCCTATAATATTTGAAGAGTTCCTTCGATTTCTCCAGGATCCCATCATCAAATCCTGCCCTGATGTTTTTAGACTAGATGCTGATAATCCTGGCTGCAGCATCAGGCCAGACTTGTCAACATTGCATTGAACTTAAAATTTAGTCCTGTTTAAAATGAGCCCAAACACGACTACGGTGCTGTAATTTCAAGGTTGGTACTTTTTCTAATGCTCCTGGCTTCAGCATCAGGTCTTTATGTACTTCGGTGTTCCTATTTAACAGTACGTTTATCCACACATCGAGCCCTTTTCAATGAGCCTTAACACGATATATCTGCTGTTAGTTGTCGAGGAGTTAGGTACTCTGCAGACTATCCTGACTGCAGCATCAGGTCATGACTTGATGATCATGAGACCAAATGTGGCAAATGCCCTATCAAACATCAAAACAATTGACTAAAACAGTCCTTGCCTGTTCGAGTAACTTCTTACTGTTAAGGAGTTGTAACTTCCATCATCAGCCCAGCTACCTGAGATGGTGACAACCATACGCAAATACACAAGATACTTCGTAAAATATGCGAAAAACAATAAGTGAGCCTATAAAATTTAAAGGTTGCCCTCGATTACTCTAAGATCCCATCATCAGATCCTAACTTGGTGACAGTGCGACCACCTCAAAACTATCTACTTTGGAACAAAAAAAGAATTTTGAAAATCCTTCGACAATTGGCGGAGTATTCGATGAACAAACATACAAAAAAAAAACATACAAACAGCCGAACATAGTACCTCCTCCTTTTTGTGAAGTCGGTAAAAAATACTTGCATACGAAATTGTTCCAAAAGGAGCATGATCGCATTTGCGAAAACTAACGCGGTTGAGTACCTACGTATTTGAGCGAGTAGCCGTATAAGATACTTAATAGTCTTGCAAGTATTTTGAGTCGGTACCCGGTGTGCGTACTTGGAAGCAAATACCTGGTGTAAAAACCCAGTCGCATATTTATGCGACCGGGACCGGGTTTTTACACCAGGTATTTCCAGCTATTTTTTACGTACCTTCCCTACTCGCGATCACACGTTTTCGTAACGCATTCGCCAGTTTACTCCCCAAGTCAAGCGCGCCTAAAGAAGTTTCACTTCAAAAAACTCAGTATAAGACTTATTCTAGGTATTATACCTAATCGTTTGGTGGAATTCGCCCTTAAAAGGCGTCGAAGTACTCGTCCCCGTCCGGTAGCGTGCCCAGAGAAGACTGGCAGCATTGCCACGTTGAATGGCGCTGCTAATTTTGTGCACGTAACGAACCGTTGTCAGTAGGTCCTTTCACGTGCCGCAAGAGCTTGCTGAATACCTAATGTTTTTTTTTGTTCGTTAATAACTATTATCTAATTATAAACAAGCACTCTGGCAAATAAGGCTAAATAAATATTTGTAACAAAAATACAAGAATTTGACATAATATTTTTGTGTTGTAACTTAATCTGGACTTGTTTTCGGAGTTTATCTAAGGGGTCATTTAGATACAGATACAAGTACTAAGTAACCACGGACATTGTATGATAAAAATATGAACGCAAAGTTTTAATTAGGTATGTAATTTTAACCAGCCTTGATCGAGAACAAGTTTCTTCATTTGCAGTCAAATTTTAACCTCGTAAATCACAAAATAACATAATCATAATCATTTATTAATTTGCGAATATGGGTACAAAAGAAAAGGTCTCATACAAACAATAGTGTCCATTAGCCATATCCTACCCTAAGGCATGCAATTTTATAAATACACAAACTAGAATTTAACAATAAAAGACATTATTTTAAAATAACGTATGCAGTAACATTATATAAGTTTATCCTGTAAATATTCAGTAACAGAGTAATATGCTTTGTTTAGTAATAGCGTTTTTATATTGTTTTTAAATATATTTATATCACCTATCTCCAGAAGTGAATTTGGTAAATGGTTATATATGCGTGGAGCCATACACAATATACTTTTATTTAATAACGCTGTTTTATTGATTGGAAAACATATATTGAATTTGTATCTTTTGCTAATTAACTTATTAAAGTAGTTTGTATTTTTTTTTTTTTGGAATGGGCTTGCTCTTGACTCTAGCCTAGGTCAAAGGTGATAGAGACAAAGTCGACGATGGAGCGAGCTTACCCAGAAGAAGCCTGTTCACTCTCACTTTAAAGAGATTCGGGTTGTATGCGCTCGGAAAAACAGACGCAGGTAGAGAGTTCCACTCTTTTGCTGTGCGCATTATAAACGACATTTGCAAACGCTTAGTGTGAATTGGTGGAACAGCAACCAGGTAGGGATGGTAACTTGCAGTGCGCCTGGATGTCCGAAGGTAGAAGGGGGCCGGTGGAATGAGGTCGTGGAGTTCTTGGGCACACTCACCGAAGTAGAGTCTGTAGAAGACCGACAGGCAGGCAACCTTGCGGCGATGAGCCAAGCTGTGAAGCTTGGCATCCACCAGTTTTACGTCGCCAATGAGCCTCTTAGCTCTGCGTTCCACCGAGTCAAGCGCGGCAAGTTGGTATTTTGCTGAGCCATCCCAAAGGTAGCTGCAATACTCCATGCAGGATCGGACTTGTGCTTTGTATAGGGTTAAAAGCTGTCCAGGCGTAAAGTATCGTTTCACCCTATTTAGGATGCCCAGCTTCTTGGCCGCAGTTTGGGCTTTGTACTCGATGGTGGCGCCGAAGTTGAGACTAGATGTCAACTCCATGCCTAGAAGCTCGAGCCGATCAGTTACAGGAACAGATGCACCCCGAAAAGTAGGAGTCTGGTCAAAACGACTCCTTTGTATTCCTTTCCTTTGTATTTTTCCTAACGAACATTATAACTTCTAATATATATATACATGGTAAAGTAAGAATATTTAATTTAAAAAATGATGGTCTGCAGCTGTCAGTTACTTTTATACTACTTATGGCTCGTATAAATTTCTTTTGGGCTTTAAATACCGCTTCTTTATTAGTAGAATTACCCCAAAAAATAACACAATACTTTAGAATAGGTGCAACATAGCCGTTGTAGGCTGTAAGGTCTGTAGAAGTACTGACCGTTTGTTTAAGTTTAAACAATGCATAAGAGAAGGTATTCAATTTGGTGCATAATGTATAGATATGTTCTTTAAAATTCAAATTATTATCTATCTTCATACCCAGAAATCTCGTAACGTCAACTTCTTGGATCTTATTATTTCGGTAATTTATGTTCATGTTTGCTATTTTACTTACTCTACTTCTGAATGTCATGGAGTTTGTTTTGTCGAGGTTAATGTTTAAATTGTTTGATGCCAACCAGTCTATAATACTATCTAAAGTCATATTTATCTCAGGTTCCATATGTGACTTACTGTCTCCTGTGAACAGTACTGTAATATCATCAGCAAATAGAATTGTGTTGTATTTTGTCGCTTTTGGAAGGTCATTGACGTATATTATAAAAAGAGGTGGGCCCAATACACTTCCTTGTGGAACGCCAGATGTAACCTGTCTACATGAGGATGATTAAGTTATCATTTTCTTCACATAAGGACATATCCTTGTTATTTGTGTTATTTGCGTTCTATTACTTAAGTAAGATTTAATTAGGTCATAAACGTTTCCTCTGACACCATAGGCGTATAATTTATCTAAAAGTATTTTGTGGTCTACATAATCGAAAGCCTTTTTGAGATCCATAAACAGTGCACACGTTTGTTTACCTCTATCCATGTTGGTTAATATGCCGTGGAGAAAATTATATATTGCCATATTAATAGATTTATTTTTACGAAAGTCAATCTGTTCTTTACAAAGTAAATTTTTCCTTTCAAAGTAACTATAAATACCATCATGGATCACTTTCTCGAATATCTTCGATATGACTGGTACAAGCGCTATTGGACGATAGCAACTCATGTCATTTTTTTTTTTAAATAAAGTTTTAATTAAAGTTAATTTTAACTTTTCTGGGTAGACTCCATTTGCTATACTTAAATTTATTATATGACTAAGTATAGATGATAACTTAATAAAATAACAGAAGGGCAATTCTCGTAATTTTAAGAACATTCATAGTATGAGGGGCAATTCTCGTAATTTTAAGAACCTTCGTAGTATGAGGGACAATTCTCGTAATTTTAAGAACGTTCATAGTATGAGGGGCGATTCTCGTAATTTTAAGAACGTTCATAGTATGAGGGGCAATTCTCGTAATTTTAAGAACCTTCGTAGTATGAGGGGCAATTCTCGTAATTTTAAGAACGTTCATAGTATGAGGGGCAATTCTCGTAATTTTAAGAACGTTCATAGTATGAGGGGCAATTCTCGTAATTTTAAGAACGTTCATAGTATGAGGGGCAATTCTCGTAATTTTAAGAACGTTCATAGTATGAGGGGCAATTCTCGTAATTTTAAGAACGTTCATAGTATGAGGGGCAATTCTCGTAATTTTAAGAACGTTCATAGTATGAGGGGCAATTCTCGTAATTTTAAGAACGTTCATAGTATGAGGGGCAATTCTCGTAATTTTAAGAACGTTCATAGTATGAGGGGCGATTCTCGTAATTTTAAGAACGTTCATAGTATGAGGGGCAATTCTTTGTAATTTTAAGAACGTTCACAGTCCGATATCAGTCTCAATCTGTCAAAAATACCTCTAGTCTCTACTTGTTTGACAAGTCTTTGACATTGATTGTCGCTGAGATGAGATTGCGACTAGATTTTGAACGTTTTTAATTACGGGAGTTGGTCTATAGATTGTACGGTAGTGCCAATATTAATACTGAACAATTAACAATAAAACATTTCAACACATGGAGTTCAGAAACATGTATCGAATCCATGCTAGCAGATTGTGAGTCAATGTCCTTGCAAACCAATGGGGATTTGTGAACTTTTTGTCCACATAAAAGTTGATTTTAAGTTTAAATGATATACATCGATTAAAAGTTTATTCTTTGTATATTTACATAATTTAAAAAAACTAACAATCTTAAAATAATAATATGTACAAGCATATAAAAAGGGAGGGAAAATAATCATTAAAAGTTTGAGTTGAATAGTAGAACCTGAAACGTTTGTTAACATTTCTAAAACTGAAAAAAATCTACGTTTAATCGTAAGAATGTTTTTACTCTTTCACTTTCGATTAAAAAAAAAAAACGTATCTTGCGCTAATGTTAGTAAGAATTTTATTTAAACATGAAAGGGTATTTCATGATAGTCCTATCGCAAGAAAGATATAAATTTTTAAAGATGACTCCGAAGAGTTTCCCCAAAAATTAAAAAAAAAATATTCATAACTCCTAAACTATCAAAAATCGCAAAACATACATTGAGTATTTTCAGATACCCCTAGGTATGAGGAATCTAATTTTTTTTATTGACCTCACTATTTGGACCACCCTGTATACAGGGTGTTACAGAAAGGGTATATCAATACAAACGGGTTGTAGAGTGTATCTGGTCTAGAATCTCTGTACAAAATTTCAGCTCAAAAGCATTAACTTTGAAAATGCTTAATATTTTTTTATTTCGACATCACGGCGCTGCACTGGCGCGCGGCGGCGTGATGTGCGTGTACTAGGCGCACAGACACTACAGATAATGGATAATGACCCTCGTAGTGCGGTGACATGTTTGTTATGATTTCAATTTAATAAACTATCGCAATAAAAAAAAACTAAGCATTTTCAAAGTTACTGTTTTTGAGCTGAAATTTTGTACTGAGATTCTAGACCAGATACACTCTTCAACCCGTTTGTATTGATATACCCTTTCTGTAACACCCTGTATAGTGGGTTGACAAGTAAAAGTCGTTAAATACAATTTTCGGTCAAAATTACTTTTCTTCATTAAATACACTTTTTCTGCTATTTTTAGAAAAATACTAATGTATTTAATGAAGAAAAGTCATTCATTAATGACTTTTACTTGTTGTAAACCCACGACATATTTGTTCATATTCCAAAGAAAATTACCATGTACTTAATAGGTGTCACTACTATATGTAAAACCCACGGTCAACAACTCAAAGTTATGGAGGTCAAGTACCGTATAATATCATGGTTTTCCACCCTGACTTATGGTACAAACAAAGGCTTATATTACTCATTTAATGCAATATTATAAGTACTGTTTACATACACTGTTGGCTTAGGTTGAGGTCAGGAAGTGTATGTCGTTACTCATCAAAAGACCATGACCTCTGAGTTTGTTTCGGCATTTCTTCTCAGTCGACCAGGAAATGCTGGCGCCATCTAGTTTTTACCCGACTACGGCGAAGCAAAAAGGAGGGTTATGATTTTGACTGGTATGTATGTATGTTCATCTGTTCCCTCATAACTTCTAAACTCCTTGTCATAATTGGACAAATGAGGTATCGTTGGAAGCGTCTTGATCGTCCGCTGGTTATAGGTATGTGACGTCACATTAAATTGTATATGGCGCCCTCTAGCGGTACTAAAAAAAAAAATTAATCATGCCGTGTTGGGTATCAAATTAATGAAAGGGATTAATTAGCACATTTCAAAAATATAAATATTATTGAAAAAAGCCTCAAAATAATTAAATAAAAATAAGTTTAAAAACTAAAAAGGATGAAACAAGAAAGTACCTACCCGTGGTCGCATGCCGGCTGTACTAACATGTTATAAGCTATGGTAGCATGCGACCACGGGAAGGTACTTTCTTGTTTCATCCTTTTTAGTAGTCGGGTTTTAGTTTTTAAACTTATTAAATATTGACGTGTAAAATTGTCTTAAAAAGATCTACTTAGAGAAATAAACATTTGAATTCATTTCATCAAGTGGTAGCGTTTGAGTGGAGGAAGGTATGACTGAGAAAGTTATCTATTTCATTCATTCTTGTGCTCAAGAGTTCCTTAAATAACGAAGGTGGGCACTAAGAAAGGGTTTATAAAAGTTCAACCCCTAAAAGGGGAATTGAATGGGGAATATTGACACTGACATCTCTTGAACAAGGTTCAGACCTGCTAATCGTGTCGGGTTTCATTTGTAAAATTCGCCCTTAATAATTTCACTTCTCAATTTCCGTTCACAAGTTTTTGAATGCCAAACAAAATCCTGTCGCATCATAATAATTAGACGTCTACTATTTTTTGTGTACTACATACTAAGGTAGGTACATTAAATAACCATTCATAATCTGCCTAGCCTTTTCCCAACTATGTTGGGGTCGGCTTCCAGCATAGATATCCGTGGCTTCCAGTCTAACTGGATGCAGCTGAATACCAGTATTTTACATGGAGCGACTGCCTATCTGACCTCCACAACCCAGTTACTGGGGAATACGATACCCCTTGGTAAGACTGGTTATCAGACATTCGGGCTTCTGACTACCCGTAACGACTGTCAAAGATCCACGAATGACAGCCGGGACCAAAGGCTTAACGTGCTTTCCGAGGCACGGAGGGGTCTCGGTATGTAAAGATGGTCACCCATCCACAGACCAACCGCGGCAAGCGTAGCTTAACCTGATCGATCGACCTGTGCGGCTGTTATTATTTAGCCACGCCCCCCCCCCAAAAATAACCCTAATTAAATAACCATTATAAAGTCCAAAATAGTTTCCCCGATATAATTACAGATTAACTGGTTAAGGCTGGCTAATGAGACACAATTGATTTTCTATTGTAATGTGCCACCAGGTGGTACGCGCCGCGCCGGAGTGGTTAAGACCTTGGGATGGAAACGAACCATGTCAACCATAGACATTTATAAGAAAGTAATCCAAAGAACTTAGAAATATATGGTAAAGTAATTAAAATGTAATTTCTTAATGAATTGCCATAATTGAGGAGCTAAGTTTGAAGTCGTTAATGACGAACGTAATTATTTTTAATCATCTTGTCCCTAACGAGGTTTCTATGGATCAGCTGGGGGTCATTTAAATTATTTATGAACGTTCGATATTTTAACGAAAACAACTATAAAGTGTATTTTTGGTGCATAGTCGTGAATCTAGGCGTCAGAAAGAAGCCCGAAAGTTTGACAACCAGTCTTACCAAGGGGTGTCATATGTTACCTAGTAACTGGGTCGTGGAGGTCAGATAGGCAGTCGCTCCATGTAAAATACTGGTATTCAGCTGCATCCGGTTAGACTGGAACTCGACACCAAAATAGTTGGGAAAAGGCTAGTCAGATTGATTGAGTCTTGAATCTTGATATACAATCGCCATGTTTTGCAAACACCTAATCTTTGACAAAGATTTAATTGGCTGAAAACAATATCTACGACAAAACTTTGTTATTATAATATTAATTGCCTTTTATGATCATCATATCTTTTCCTGTCTTGAGCCATTTGGACGAGGTGCAATTTTTAAGTTTTTTTTTCGTAAATCTTTATTTATCTCTTTCCTTCTTTGCTCCATGTACAGCCTCAAAATATGTCTTCTTCTTTTCGAGTCGATGACAAAATTTATAATATTTTATTATGTTATATAAGTTCAGTAGGTAGCCACTCCAATCGTGGCATCAGCGGCATTTTTTAGGTCCCCAGAAGTGCATGTGTGTGGTAACTTTGGACACCCCAACATAAAACAAGACATATGGCAGCTATATTTATTCCTCAATTTTCATGATGTTTGTCTCTGCATCACCCAAAGGTTGACTGGTAGAAAATGCCTATGGCATTAAGTCCGCCTATGTACATTTATGTGCTTGAAGTATTAAATAAATAAATACAACTAACTGTGTAATATGTTTTGTGGCTACACATGGTTACAACATTATAGAACAAAGATTTTAGAGAATGAAATGAATACTTGACGATATATACATATTTTTGAGGCTGATAATACTATCGATTACAGTCCGCCGCGTCGAGAGTACCTTTCTGACACCTGTGAGTGCGACAATTATAGTAGCTATTATAGCTATACCATCGGTCACGAGAAGCTATAAATTTTATAAATAAAAAACTCCTACTAAGTTACATACATAGATAATCAGCCTACAACGTTCCCACTGCTGAGACACAGGCCTCCTCTCGGTTAGAGGGAGTGGGCCGTAATCCACCACGCGGGCCCAGTGCGGGTTGGCAGATGTCACATGTCTTCGAATTTTTGGTTCTAGGACATGCCGGTTTCCTCACGATGTTTTCCTTCACCGTTTTTTAGAGCAGTGGTGATGAAATAATTTACACAAAGTAAAGCGCCTGTCTGGGTTCGAACCTACGACCTACACCTCGCAAGTCGCGGCCGTTACCACTTGGCCACCACTGCTCTCCTACTAAGTTACATAGCGACAATTCAATCAACAACAAATTATTCCAAAACAATTTCACTTGGTCGGGTTATACTGTAGCGATACAAAGCGCTGTCGTCTAATGTTGTGTGGTACAGGAACGCGTCTGACTCGGAACGTAAACATTTAGGCCGCTATTTTGAAGTAAGATCACACTGACGCTGTCTATGCTGCTAAATACTCGAAATCGTCTGACGACAGTATTTAGATGTGTGTTAGCATAATTATATCCAAATAAAAATCATTACAAAACTGTTTTTTTTTTGTTTGATATAAAGGTTGCGAACCCCTGAATTTGTGTTGACATAATTTATAGCTTCTCGTGACGGGTACTTTATTATAGATTATTCGTTTGTATGAAACTTACAGTCAAGAACGCATTCTCTCGTCGACCACCACTGTAGTGTCTATAGCCTGTCCATCATTCCGATATCTGCCTCTCATCTTTCATAGCTCCTATATGAAACAAGTTTATGAATTTCAAATTCACCAACTAGCACGTGTCATAATTAAATTCGTAACGAGAACAATATGAAAATTTAGTTCAACTGATTAAAACAACCGCCGGGATGTGGCACAACATTTTAAAATGAATTCGGTTTGATCACAAAGTTTAGATAAAACGAATTTAAATGCATGGACAACAGTATACAGTACCAAATGCCATTTGTAAATTGCAATTATTGTTCTAAACGAACCGGTAGATAAATAAATTGACAATGAATTGAAGAACATTATATACAATGTTAATTACATTTAGTCTAAATAGCGCTACTTTTAACATGTCGGTTCATTTTGGTTGAATTAAGTATACTTTCAGAGCATTATTTTTCCCGATTTTCCTCTATGGAGTTCAAACGTGGACAATTCAAGCATGAGAAAGACAGAGGATAGATGCATTTGAAATGTGGTGCTGGAGGCGGATGCTCCGAATACCATGGACAGCCAAACGCACAAATGTGTCTATCCTTTCCCAACTCGATGTCAAGACCCGATTGTCTACAATATGCCTAAAGCGAATTCTATCCAATTCGGCCACATAATGCGAAGGGGAGATAGCAGCCTTGAAAAGCTGGTTATTGTTGGCAATACCGAAGGAAAGAGAGCGAGAGGCCGGTCGCCAACACGATGGTCCGACCAAGTAAAAGAAGCTACGTCCTCAAGCAATTTTCAGCAGGTGGTAATGGCAACTTTGGACCGCTGTAATGCTCGATTTTCCTCCCTCACTGATGTAATGCTCGAATCTGTAACGTTACATTACAGGAGAATGCTACTATGCTTGGAGGGAGTACCTTAAACACACAAACACACTCACAAACTTTTGCCTTTATAATATTAGTGTGATAGCGTGATTAAGGGACACCAAGAGCTTCTATGTATCGTATAGATTACAATAGCCTCGGACTTACTCAGTAGTCAATTATAGGTTTACCAGCAATCTCAGAAATAAGTGAACCTGTTTCTCACTCAATTCTCAACAATTTTTCCAATTGTTACAGGCTACAGGGCATGCGAGGAAGGAACCCACTCTTACACCACCGGCTGCGGCCCATTGACCCCTGAACCAACCTGTGATGAACCTCACCCTGTAGCTGGTAGGGGAGCCGTCTGCGACTACTCGGCTTGTTACTGCAACCCTCCTACCCTCAGGGATTCTGTCAGTGGAAAGTGTGTGCAGCCTGTAGAATGTCCCAAGAAAGAGAAGGAGACAGAGACACCCAAGAAAGAAAAGGAGACAGAAACACCCAAGAAAGAGACACCCGAGAAAGAGACACCCGAGAAAGAGACACCCGAGAAAGAGACACCCGAGAAAGAGGCACCCGAGAAAGAGACACCCAAGAAAGAGTGAGTCTTTTTTTGGGGAAGTTCCGACGTCAAATGTTAAAAAAAGATGCCATATTTTTTATATAAGTTTTTCGTTTATTAAACTGCTTTTATGATACAAATTACATAATAAGTTGTTATTTATTTCAATGTTCTTTATTAAGTATAGGTACAGAAGACGCCAGCACATCAAGCTACCCGAAAATGTCAAATTTTCCCAATCAACTATTAACCTTAGACATTAGCGATAAAGTTCAAAATCTTTTAAAGAAAAGAGATGGCTAAAAAAAACCCAGAATCGCCAGAAACTTCATATATGCCATTTTTATAGGCATAATATGTACAACAAAAATATATAATAATATACTGCAAAAACGACGTGGTATACTAGATATACAGGATGAATTTTTCAAGTGGGCGTGGATGGCCAAATCCGAAACTATGAGGACTAGCGAAAAGTACTCAAAGGAGTCGCGGGCTCGATTTTGACGAAAACTAAAACTGCATCATTGGATTTTTGAAAAATCAATATTTCTAGCCAGGAATCGAACCTGTTGATTTTGGTTAAAAAAAACACACTGTATTATTATACCATTCGATAGTGTCGCTAATAAGGATCGAATTCTGGGAAGTAATGGCATACGTCAAACTAAAATAAAGAGCCATTTATAAAAAAGTAAAAAAAAAAAATCATCCTGTATAAAGATTATTAATAATAAAACACATTAAAAGATGAAGGGTATATTTTTTACATTATTTTAATATATTATCATAATTATACTAAAGAGATTGTGATAAAATAACTTTTATAATAAACAAAGTATAATAACTTTTATACTATATGGTTTAGGAGGCTGATTTTTTGAAACCGTACTGGGTTTACTATAGTGAACCCATTTTTATACATTTCGTTGCTGGCGATTCTGGGTTTTTTGTCTATGAACTTTTAGCCTTGTCCGTTGACAGATTGTAGTAGCTTGATGTGCTGGCGCCAGTACAACTAAGGGCTGAATTTTCAGTAGTCAGATAACTTTTATCTCAGAAATAAATATTGCACTTTGACAGCTTTTGACAGCTTTTCTATAGAAATTATGTCAAACTGTCATAATTAATATTTATTTTCTATTAAAAAATCGGCCCTTAATTAGTTTCCATTTCTTGTAAGCCAAACTGTTAGAAGGATGCTATTCTGTAAAACTCACACTGTGAAAATGTAGGTGAGAGTCAGTCCAGTGGCGAAGCTATCGGAGGGCTAAGCGATACCCTGCATCGGTGCCCCCAGGCTCAGGGCGCCCCTGGGCCCCTGACGAGCAAACCTCGAACTGACCTAGCAAAAAATTTCTTCCACCTTCAGAACATAAATATAATAAATTCAGTCTGTTGTGTTGTCGAAGTTTTTGTGTTTAGCAACTTCAACCAATCGGCTGTTATGCGACCAAGTTATGAATACTAGCTTACTCTACTGAAATATTAGTAATGAACTGCACTCCCTTTTTTGACAAAATTCTTGACATCTTCTACAAAATTTTACTACTATTAGGTATAACAGCTCATTTCTAAAATTAAATTTCAGTCGATAACATCCATCGGTTTCTTACTAACCTTCAACCATATCTGACGATCCTGCATACTTATCTCTTTTGTTGACTGTACATAAATACTTGAATAAAAAAATAATCAATATACAGGGTGTTACGGAAAGGGTATATCAATACAAACGGGTTGAAGAGTGTATCTGGTCTAGAATGTCTGTACAAAATTTCAGCTCAAAAGCAGTAACTTTGAAAATGCTTATAATTTTTTATTTCGATAGTTTATTAAATTGAAGTCATAACAAACGTGTCACCGCACTACGTATCCATTATCTGTAGTGTGTCTGTGCGCCTAGTACACGCACATCACGCCGCCGCGCGCCAGTGCAGCGCCGTGATGTCGAAATAAAAAAATATTAAGCATTTTCGAAGTTAATGCTTATTTTGTACAGAGATTCTAGACCAATAAAATTCAAAGTCCTGATTGACTGATATATCAACGCACAGCCTAAACCACTGCACGCTGGTCCTAGAGACATGAAATTTGGAGGGTGTGTTCTTTTTGAAGAGTAGGTATCCAATAAGAGAAGGTTTTTCGAAATTCCACCCTTAAAAGGGTGAATGGGGGAGGGTGACTTCACGCGGACGAAGTCACGGGCAGAAGCTAGTATGGAATATAGAACAGGCCTTAACCTTTTGAACGCCATTGTCACATATATGTGACAAACGAAATCTTACCCTGAAAGCCAACGTCACAAATATGACAAAATACACGTCGCAAGGGTCGCACCATATTATGAAATAAACAATTTAATCATTACTTTTGTGTGTTTTTATTTATATAATTTAAAAGTTTTAGCTTCCGTCTATATTGTATTGCATGAAACTAATATAAATAAACCACCAATATCGAGAAATTTGTTGTTTTAAGTGTGTGTGTGTGTGTGTGTTGTTTTGTCAAAGTGGCCTGGCGTCAGGGGTACGGCGATACGTTTATACTAAGTTTAAAAGGTTAAATATGTAAAAACAAGAATATGAGTTTACCGACATTTTAGGACCAGACCCTAAACGACTTTCTTAATAAAGATTGGCCACATATAGCCACATATTGGATAGGGAGAATTGGGAGGAGGGAAGGGAGGCACCAAAGGCTGGTAATACTAATATTAGGACCAGACCCAAACTAGGAGATAAGATATTATAAGCACGTTTATGTACAGACGCCAGCACATCCACCTACCCGAAACAGTCACATTTTCCCAATCAACTTTGAACCTTATGTTTTAGTGATAAAGTTGAAAATCGATTAAAGAAATTTGACAGATTGTAGTAGGTTGATGTGCTGGCGTCTGTACGTAAATAATCTAGAGGGGCTCGTGGCTTAATAATAACAGCCGCACGGGTCGATCGAAGGTGCTACACTTGCCACAGCTGGTTTACGCATGGGTGACCCCGACCATGCATTAACATTGTTACTAACAAAATGGACACTATGGTCTGCAATAAAGTAATTATTATTATCTATTATTATTAAATCATAATTCATTTATTCTAACTAGGCTGAAAAACAACACTTTTTGAACGTCAAAATTTGTAAATAATAATATTTTTTTAAACTGTACGCTTAGAAAATCATACATAACTACACACACACATGATTAAAGGTATATTGTACAGACGCCAGCACATCAAACTACTACAATCTGTCAAATTTCTTTAATAGATTTTCAACTTTATTGCTAAATTGTAAGGTTCAAAGTTGATTGAGAAAAGGAGAAGGGAGATCCTGGGCCCAGCAGTTAACTAGTTGAAATGGGTATTAAAAAAACCGTTATATTTTTCTAAAGGAAATCACAAAATACAGTACCATGTTTCTATCTAGGAAGCGAGAAAAATTAAATTAAGTTGTGAAACTAAATAATCGATAAAGTACATGCCTGAATTCTAAGTAATCGATAGTGTATAAATCGGTAACATCTCAGTGAAAATCGAGTGTCAAATGCTTATCAATCTTTTCGTGGAATCGATTCAAAGCGAATCGAGTTCCTTTAATTTTTCTTCTGTTAGCAACACTGGCCACTCAGTATAGTCTAAAGTAATCTGTGCTGGTCACCGACCGACAGATGACAGGTAGAAAAAAACCGGCACCTATCAAAAAGTACTCTGTGACCGGCACTCGTTCGTTTTCTTTCGTTGTGAGTGCGCACGTATTTTCCGTTCTCAATCTAAACGTGTCAGGATCTTCAACACGTCGCACATGGAGGCTCTCTACTTGCACTCCATGCGTAAAACCATTATACAACCAAAACCATTCAAAAATATTTCGCAAATAACATCAAAAAACTACAATGTTATAATTTAACCTCACTTTTACTTTATTTCATATAACTTGACTCCTGGATAGCCAAATTTCACCAAATTTTCAGTGAGGCCTTGTTATTATATCCACTTACAAATAAAGCTAGTTTGATTGAGTTAACACCTGGGCCCAGGAAACTATGGAGTCTTTCCCTTCTCCTTTGACAGTTTCGGGTAGCTTGATGTGCTGGCGCCTGTACAATAGAGTCACATTAAAGGGCGAACTGATGCCTCCTAAACTAGGCCAAAATACTGTGTTTTAGGAGTCAAAGTTCCTCTAGGTATGACATACAACAGAAGGCCAATTCTCATAATTGAAACCGATCAAAATCTAGTCGCAGTCTCATCTGGCCGACAAACAAATGTCAAAAACTTGTCAAAATGTAGGGAAATTAGAGGTATTTTTGACAGATTGCGAGTGAAATCAGACTGTGAACGTTTTTAAAATTATGAGAATGCCCTTTAGTATTAAGTGTCATGCAAGTACTTATACAGGGTATTTAATTCATGGGCATCCTTTTAAGGGGTCATACAACTTTTACTATGGGACCAAACCTGAATTCGCGAAAAAAAAATCAGCTCTTCCCTACATTTTGACTAGTTATGTGAACATAAATGCAAGGAACAGCAGATTTTTTTTTCGCGATTTTAGATTTAGTCCTATAGTAAAAGTTGTTCATAATGATGAGTACAATAACCCCTTAAAAGGATGCCCATGAATTTAATTTCACCCTGTAGAAACACAACATTAATTAAACAAACCAGCATTAGTTCATTTAAGAGACAATGTAATAAGATTCTCGGTTTCGTCACACGTTGTATTACATAAGGAAGTCCCCCAAAACCTCCGCCCTTCACCACTTCCTCGTGTTTTAGCTCGGCAGAAGAAGTGGCGCAACAAACTCACGCTCACCTAGATCTAAAGAGAGCTAACTCTAAAATCTAAATATTTGACGTATGCATACCATCGAATTCCTTAACTCACTACCTAGCGACCAACAAAACAGATGCAAAAAGTTATAATTCTATAACTTAAAATTCTATCTACATTTAAAAAGTAATGATCAATACAGCAAACTCCTGTAGTGCACAGGGAGATGGTAATCAGTTTTTCAACTTTTCTGAAAAAAGCGTTTTTTTGAGTTAGTCGCTTTTTTGATCTAGTTGTGCGATATCAAGCCCCTCCGTGTCTCAAAAAACACGTTAAGCCGTTAGTCTCGGCTGTCATCCGTATAGATCTTTTAGTCATCACGTGGGAGCGGTAAATGCTGTTGCGAATCCCGCACCCCCGGCCATAGGTAGAGGTGGAACACCGCGGTGGTTTTAGCCGGTAAGAGTCCGGCATGCCCCTCTGTCACCCCCACGATAGAGGAAGTCCATGAGAAATTCCACCGCGGGAAAAAAAAAAGTCATCACGGGCAGTCAGAAGCTCAAAACTCTGAAATCCAGTCTTACCAAGGGGTATCATGTTATCTAGTAACTGGGTTATGGAGGTCAGATCAAGCACTCCAGCACCCCGGCAAAAGGTAGCAGCAGGACACCGTGTGGTTTTAGTCAGCAAGAGTCTGACAGACCCCTCCACCCACCCCAGGGTGGTGGACATCCATGAGTATTTCCACACGATAAAAAAAGGCAGTCGCGAAATGTAAAAAATACTGGTATTCAGATGCATCAGGTGAGACCGGAATCTAACCCCAAAATAATTGGGAAAAGGAGATTGATTGTGAATGTAAATAATCTATGGCAGGAGTAGGTATTTACACATAAAAAAACTTCTCTCTTACTTGGGATTTCGCCTTCATTCTACTTGTTATTTTCTTATGTGCTATAGGGTCTTTGGCGGGTCTTTGACCTCACAAAACCCTTTGTTATAGCATTTTCATCAACAGAGGGAATTAGAATCCTCCCATGTGTTCCTATATTTATTCACGAATGTCGGATACAGGCGGTCTGAGATACATTATTTATCCACGTTAAGGTCGTTCACCTTTACGAGCAAATTCCAAACATTTCGGTCGGAATTTTGGGGCTTGCGACTCGTAAAAAATACAATAATGAGTTTATTCGAATTATTTTAAAAAAGTGCCTTAAAATAAATCTTACGACTGCCACAACGTTTTTCACTATGAAACGAACACATACATTTAATTTCTTGATTAATTAAAGAGAAAACAAAATCAGAAAAAAAATAATCGAGGTCACTTTGGAATGGCTTTTTGACCAAAAAAAAAAAGTACCTCAGCACAGAGTATGTCCGTATGTCCTAAACTACAGCATATTTTTTTTGCCGTGTTCCCAGGGAAATCTCGTATGTTAGAGTTACCTACTAACATAGACGTAACCTACAGGTATACATAAATAAGAGGTGTACAGAATTAGACCTTAAACGTGTGTTTTATAATGTCATCGCCGTTCAGTGTCAAGAGCGGCAAAGTTCAAGGTTCTATAACCATAGATATTATATTAGTTAGTTTTTTTATTAATTACTAGCTGCGCCCCGCGGTTTTACCCGCATAAGTCTCGATCCCGTGGGAATATCAGGATAAAAAGTATTCTATGTCCTTTCCTGGGACTCAAACTATACCTATACCAAATTTCGTCTAAATCGGTTCAGCGGTTTAGGCGTGAAAAGGTAACATACAGACAAACAGACAGAGTTGCTTTTGAATTTATAATATTACCAGCTGCGCCCCGCGGTTTTACCCGTATAAGTCTCGATCCCGTGGGAATATCGGGATAAAAAGTACCCTATGTCCTTTTCCGGGACTCAAGCTATCTCTATACCAAATTTCATCAAAATTGGTGCAGCTGTTTGAGCGTGAAGAAGTAACAAACATATAAACACACACACACACACTCACAAACTTTCGCCTTTATAATATTAGTGTGATAATAGTATGGATATATAAAGTATGGATAAATAAACTACTTTGAATAAAAGAGCTATTTTCAATAGGGTTCCTCTTATGGCTAAACCGAGTCTATTAAAAAAGAAACTGACACAATTAATTGATTTTTTCGCAAGCTACAATGTTTTTAGGTTTCACACTTGATTGACGGGAATTTTTTTTAGAAATATTTTGATGTTTTCTTCGTTTCTACTGCATTTAATGATTTTTTGAAAAGTACAGAATTAATCTCCATTAAATTATCTATATAATGGTGTATAAATTAAGTAGGTTCTGTGTACTAGCAGGAGTATAAAAATAGAAACATTTGCAGAAAGGAGGCAAAACATTTTTTCGGACGTAAAGCACTCTCTAATGCGTCGTGTAATAAAGCTAAAAAAATATTCGCCGATTTTTATCGAACCTTTCGTGTGCGAGTCCGACACGTACATGACCGCTGTTTTTTCGCTGATATCCTGCCCTCTGTGTCCCAAAACATGCAATCAAAGTGACCTCTGCACTGCCACCGATGTGGAAATGGTAAAGTTTTGGGAAGATAAGATTTAAGGCGACTATATGACCTAAAGCGCTGTCACTGTCGGACTGCATAGAAAAGAAAGAGAAGCGCGATAACACAACGTTGGTAATTTATTGCAAATATGATGCAAATATCTATTTACAAAAACTATTTAATGATAAATAATCCATTACTGAATGCAGGTCGGCATTAGAAATTTAATGGTATATTTTTAATTGTAATTAAAAATGTTAATGAAGGGATAAACTGCTTTTAAAGACAATTAAGCGGTGTATTTGAACATTTTTTTGATGCATTAATGTATATTTAATTATGATTTGAGTTCCATCACTGTATTAAAATAAGACTTTAAAATAACATATTTTTGTTTTTGGTCAAAATTATTTACGGTTTAAGAGATACACTGCTTTAAAAAACCAACTTTTTGACCGTTTTCTGAATCCTCCGCCTTAAAATACAGCCTTGCGATACGAAAAAGAAGAAGAACTGTCTTACAAACACACATTGAGGTCAGCCTAATCAGCGTGTTAAAAATAAGTATTGTTCTAGTGAACTCTAGCCTATTTGTGAAAGCTAATGATATTTATTTATACACGTGATAATACCCATCCTCGTAAATCAAGGCATGGTCAGCGACACAGATATAGATATACCTAGATAACGCAAGAGCACCTACTTCGCGTGCCAAAAATTACGATCGAAAATCATAAGCCGCCACTTTCGCGCTCGGTCCTGCGTAATGCTGGCTGGGTGAGCGTGAGCGAGAGAGCGCGAGCTTGTGACGTCATAGTAGGTAGTCAAAAAGAGGCACGCTTAGTTTTCATACAGGTCGTGATATTTGCGTTATCTGTGGTCAGCGGCTAGTGCTAGACTGCGGTGTTTAAAAAAAAACTGCTCAGCTATGTGTATTAAAATTTATAATAGATTACAATCAGACATTAAAGATCTCCCTCTACCAACATTTAAGAAAAAGCTTAAAGAGCTACTTCTTAAAGAAATTATTTACTCAATAAGTGAATGGTTACAGGAATAATGTGTCATTATTTAACAAAAAAAAAACGCGGTTGTTACTGGTACTAGACACTGTAGTTAGCCAGATAGAGTGCGTTTCAACAAATAGTTCCTATGTTATAATGTTGGCTCCCCTGTCCTCCGCTAGGAGAATATCTGTTTTGTGCCCATGTCTGTAAAGATAGTAGATAATTATGAAAAGACGATTCTGCGGTTTTTTTTTAAGATTTATAAGGTGTTCGTGTTAGAATCATGCCCAAAACATTAAGGAGTGGTGAAGAATAAGAAGTGGTATACATTGTTGCCAACATAACGGCATAGGAACTATTTGTTGAAACGCACTTTTTATTTATATGTATTAGATTATTTTAATATCTTGAATTATGTAGCTTCACATGCCATAATAAGGCTAAATAGACAATAAGACCAAATAATATAACATGTAGAACCACCAATTGTATTTACTCTATTTAAATGTGAATAAATGAATTTGAATTTGAAGTGTGCGATACAACCATAGAAATGTAAATGTATGGATACAACAGTGACTGCATTTCGGCTCTCTAGCTTATTTTATACCAAACCAGAATGATTATAACCAAATTTTACGCTGGTAGTTTGCAAATTATTGATGAATACAGTTGAGGTTTTCCTTTGAACATAATATTGCATTACATTATAATTAACTAGCTGCGCCCCGCGGTTTCACCCGCGTAAATGTCGACCCCGTGGGAATATCGGGATAAAAAGTAGCCTATATTTTAATCCAGTGTGTCAGCTACCTCCATACAAAATTTTATTAAAATTGGTCCAGCCATTTGAGCGTGAAGAAGTAACAAACATATAACACACACACACACTCACAAACTATCGCCTTTATAATATTAGTGTGATTAATAACAACCAGATACTTACACGTCATTCGTTCAATGATTATTAACATGTACGTAAATAGGTATACAGGGTAAAATTAAATTCATGGGCATCCTTTTAAGGGGTCATTGTACTCATCATTATGAACAACTTTTATCATGGGACTAAACTTAAAATCGCAAAAATATCTGCTGTTCCTTGCATTTATGTTCAAACAACTCGTCAAAATGTACGGAAGAGCTGATTTTTTTTCGCGATTTCAGGTTTGTTCCCATAGTAAAAGTTGTTCATAATGATTAGTACAATGACCCCTTAAAAGGATGCCCATGAATTCAATTTCACCCTATAGATGCTAGCACATCAAGGTACCCGAAACTGTTTCTCCCAATCAACCTTGAAATTATGCTTTAGCAATAAAGTTAAAAATCTATTATAGTGACCGATTGTAGTAGCTTGATGTGCTGGCGTCTGTATATAGTTAGACTCAACATGGTCGAAACATTGAGAAGCACATTATTTACCACGTAGCATAATATGACAGTCACCTCCTTCTGTGAAGCAGTCGTGCTAGCGAAGGAGGTGGCGGGATGGCTGAGGGAGAGAGCCCCACGTCCCAGCCGCCGCGGGAGACGCTTCGGGCGTCGGGAGCCGCGTGACGACTCCCGGCCACCGTAGGTGCGGGCCTGCAGACGGAGAGTAATGGGTAGCTCACCGTCCGATCAGGATCAGGCCCGTGCCGGACGGCGCGTATGTGTTCCACGCGCGCCTCAAAGAGATGTCAGCATAAAGGAAGGGGCCTGTTAGGGCCGAAGCCTGCCAGGGTAGCGGGATTGTCCGAAAGGGTTACCGCTACCCCGGAACACAAAGGGCTAAGGAAGGAACACGGATGGGTTTTAGTCAATAAGAGTCTGACACTCACTTCCGCTTTACCCAGAGCGGGAGGGGTCATTTGATGATTTCCCATCCATAAAAAATAAATTAAAAAAAAAGCATAATATGACGCTTGTTTCTTGTCCTTATAGGGTTAGGCAGAATTGCTTCGTTCACTCTCATTTCCCGATTTATACATAAATCGTATAATAAGAACTAGCCTAAAGCCATCAATCGGACACAAATCCAGACGCTGCTTCTGCTCTTGACTGTACAGCAAAAGTAGATGATGAAAATCAGAAATTCAATATTAATGAACGGAGTTCGTGTCAGAACTGTGTGGCGTCGAAGTGATTCATAATTATCGATTGTAAATTATACCAAACATTTACTACTAGTACAGCTGCCATATATTCGTGATCAGTTTTGACTGCAAAACTTATAAACTCAATCATCATCTACTTTAGCTGTTGACTGTACTTACCTGTCAAAAGAGTAACCTTGATAATGCGGATAAGACAGAGTTTAAAACAGAAGACGAACTAGCAGGGTTCGGGGAGGAGGGGTGGAGGGGGGTTCAGGGAACCAAGCCGGAATAAATCGGAAAATCCTACCAACACTATCCGACCTTCGAATCGAACCCGGGACTTCATGCAAATCAGTGGCGTTTGCAACGATACATTTAATACATCCCATGTGAAAGGGGTGAGCCTAATGCCAAACCGCTGCTACTGGAAAAATCCTGATGTAAATTCCCAATATCACTTTGCCTGACCTGAAATTCGAACCCATGACCCCATTATCCGCAGAGTGTAGATTTTATTTACCTTTATTTGCAACGCACCACGGAAATAGTTAACAAACTACGTCATGTGCCTTCAAGCTAATTTTAAAGCAGCCATCTTATACATAGTTGTATTTAAAAATAATTCTAAAGTATACCTACTTTAGCATAAAAATAAGAATTAAATAAAGACGCACACTTGTACAGATTTTCCTGTTATTTTTTCTTGATTGTAAACAAGGTTAGAGATGTACCTTGTTTTAATGAACGGATAGTTTCGGATATCAAATATACGAAACACGGATTTAAATTACGTTAAGTATTCGCCGCCGCCGTTTTGAAACACGTTTTAAATTAGATACTTTATTCGCCCAAGTAATTATATTTTAAAGTTATTTTGATACTTAGTTGAAACTACTACTACTAATTATTGATTTTCGTTTTTGTTATAAGCACCAATGAAGCTCAAAAGTTATTCTCCGCTTTGAAGCTTTTTAACTTCTTTTTAATACTCTACCTACAAAATGAAGTATGTTGGGGTAAATTCGGCGTTGGGATAAGACCGTATGAATCAAATTCTGTGCCATATGTACAAAAAAAAAAAAAAATTGCCCTGATCGTCTTCCGGCAGAATAAAATGGCGTAAAATACAATGTTATCCGCATTATAACATATTGCTAAATAAGCCGGGAATTTGATTCGTACGGTCTTATCCTAGCGCCGAACTTACCCCAACAAACTATAAATGCACTGTTATGATAAAACCCATCTTCAAAATTATATTCAAGATGTTATTTTTGGTTTTTAACTGCCTTAGGCTTACCATAAGAACAAAGTTTTAATAATTAAGTTTAAAAAATTGTTTTTCTCCCTGAATTTAACAGCTATTAGCGAATTCCGGGATTATTTTGGTTTCTGTGCAATGCTTTAAAATGCTGTCTGGAAGAGACGTATTAATGTGCAGTGTCGATGCAAAAAAATATTTTGATTCACATGACGTCATTCATACATAAAGTTGTAGTTCTTACATTTATAGGTATCTCGGTAAGTATTGACATTTCGAAATCGAAACGGTAACAACAATTAAATTAGATAAAGGATATTGGGCGAATTTACCGTAAGCCCGATGATTTACGGAAGGCACGTAATTAATGAAAGTTAATTAATTGACGAAATGCCAGAATTTTAATAATACTTAATAACCTCTCTCTCATTCACCTCGTCACATATCACGCTATCACTTCGTTTACGCTTTGACTTTTTTCGTTTTGCCCGGCTTTAATTAGGCTATCAAATGCAAAAAAAATATTTCAAATCGTAGTTCCAGAAATTACTCCCTACATCATACAAATAAACAAACAAATACCTCTTTATAATATTATTACATATTATAGATGGTTGTTGGGCTTCAGGGCGGAAACCCTTACTTCGTTGCCTATTCTCCTTTATCAACACATGTATTAACATTCTATTAAATATCCGAAACGGAATAATTAATTTACCGTGTATGGTACATCACTAGTGGCTCACGGTAAATATTCAGACCATGCTCACACTGGGAATGATAAGCTTATACTATACAGGATATTTTATTTACATGCACGTGTCCATTGTTGATTCGTGGCGACATTTTCTGTTTAAAATGAATTAAACAAAAATCTTTTGACGTTAAGACTCCTGTCAGGTGGCCTAGTGGAGGACTTATGAGTTGGTTGACGTAGGTTCGAACCCAGACCGGCCCTTTACTTTGTGTAAATTATTTCATCACCACTGCTGTCAAAACGGTGAAGGAAAACATCGTGAGGAAACAAATGTTCTTAAACCAAAAAAAAAACGAAGACATGACACTGAGTGGAGGCCGGTGTCCCAACAGTGTGAAAGTTATGGACTGGTTATGCTATAACTTAACTAAAATACCCCTAAAACCCCTGTAAAGACACCAGCACATCAAGCTACCCGAAACTGTCAAATGTCCCCAATCAAGTGTGAACCTTATGCTTTGACGATAAAGTTGAAAATCTATTAAAGAAATTTGACAGAATGTAGTAGCTTGATTCACTAAGGAATAGTTTCGCGTGCGTTACTTTGAGCGCTAAAATCACGAGAAAAATCAGCTGTTCCTTAAATTTTGTCGATTTATGCGATCATTATGTATGGAGTGGGCTATGCTTGGAGATTCTTTGAAAGATAAAATCAGAAATGAAGTTATCCGGAAAAGAACCGGAGTTACCGACATAGCTTGCAGAGGTAGCAGTGGGCTGGCCATGTTTGTCGATGGACCGATGGCCCGTGGAGCAGAAGAGTCCTGGAGTGGAGACCGCGTATCGGCGATCGTAGTGTTGGACGCCCCCAAGCTAAATGGAATGTCGAAATCAAAAGGTGGCCAGGACAGACTGCATGTTGAAGGTGGAGGACAGGGTGTTATGGCGCAGCCTGGGAGAGGCCTATGTCCAGCAGTGGACTGCGATAGGCTGAGTTGATTGAATGCATGGAGTAATTGTTTTTTTTATTTTTTGTTTTTTTTTTTCAGGTTTGGTCCCAAAGCAAAAGTTGTTCATAATTATGAGAACATTGACCCTTTACGAATTTTTCAGTTACTTCAATTACACCTTCTACAGGGTGAAATTGAATTCATGGGCATCCTTTTAAGGGGTCATTGTAATCATCATTATGAACAACTTTTACTATGGGACCAAACCTGAAATCAAAATCAAAACATTTTGACGAGTTATGTGAACATAAATGCAAGGAACAGCTGATTTTTTTTTTGCGATTTTAGGTTTAGTCCCATAGTAAAAGTTGTTCATAATGATAAGTACAATGTACCCCTTAAAAGGATGCCCATGAATTTAATTTCACCCTGTATATTTTATAAATAGTAAACAAAAATTTCAATAGCCATCTACTAACAATTAGTTATTACAGTTCTTTGAAATGAGTGTGATGCAGTACCTATTTAGAATACCAGCCAAGAAGGTCGGTAAAGTCAAGAGACGGAAAATGATTAATTACTAGCAAACGAACGGGCGACGGCAAAGTAAAATAAAATAAAGAGCAACCGACAGACGTTCTTAGAACCTGGATAGGGTAGCGGCACCATTTATGAGCGGAGTAAATTATACAAATTGTATATTGCGACTTCATTCATACGTTGTTGATAAACAGTACGAAAACCTAGACATTTATTTATTACTAGCTGCGCCCCGCGGTTTCACCCGCGTAAGTTTTGATCCCGTGGGAATATCGGGATAAAAACTATCCTATGTCCTTTCCCGGGACTCAAACTATCTCTATACCAAATTTCATCTAAATCGGTTCAGTGGTTTAGGCGGGAAAGGTAACATACAGACAGACAGAGTTACTTTCGAATTTATAATATTTGTATGGATTACGTAGACATTTTATTTATTTATCAAAATCTCCCTTACCACTATCATTACAGGTGTATACTGAGTGCATTTCATTCATAATTTTATTCTTTTGCATCTTTCAAACTCAAAGCATTTATTTCAATTAAACCAATTATAAACACTTTTGAATTGTCAAGAGGTCGGTCAGTCAAAAATATAAACCCAATTGCCCATTCCAAAGCGAAGTAGGTCTAAATGGAAAAGAACGGACAAGAAACTCCACGGACACTCTTTTTCATCTAAACATTGTTTACTTAACTTTATTTATGCATATAACGTCTATTATAGCAGTTATTTCTTGCTCACATGCTAATATTGCTCTAAAAAATAATTTTACTTACTTAAGAATGACATTTGAATATTTGTACACCATGACGTAACGTATGTAAATTATAAAATATTAACATCACAGTATATCAAACTGCATGCTTACAAATAAATAAATTCCAGGATCAAAAACGACGTAGTGATTCGTCTACACTCTGCCAAGATGAGTCCGCGTATCATTAATCGTTATTCGAAAACGTTAGTTTCACAAAAACAAAAAAAAAAAAACAACAACAACGTAAATAATGCAATGAATGTTGTCGAATTGTCAAAATAAAAGACATTGCAATTGTGTGCTACGCAAGATTAAGCAATTACCCAGCAGGACTTCGAAACTTTTTTCTGCGAAGAAAAAAAGACGGTTCGCTAAGCGCATAACAGTCACAGTCACCTCACTGGTATAGTAATATTTCTAAAGAACGCAATACCATTTACCATTTTTTACTGAAAGATGTCTCAGGTTGCGCCCAAAATGATTTCGAATACTAAGTAGGTACTGAATTTCATGTTTTTTCTCACCCAAATTATAATGAACGTACTATAACTTTTATTTTCCTTGAGTTTTGATGATCTGCACTGAAAGGTTAAGTTAATAATATAATTCATTTTTAAAGCCAAAAGACTAATGAGAGATTTTCATTAATTAAGCGAAATTTTTGCTCGACCTCAGTATCGAATCCTGAACCACGCACAATAGTCATGCTTGCAACCACTACAAGTACAACGAGACCTCCGAGCAAGAATGCTGCAGATTCATATTAATTATTTACCTACAACTTACCCACATACCAAAACCCTTCAATACTACTTAAAACTTACTCCAATAGCATACAACAAAATTATTAGTTATATTTAGTGTCCCAGGCGAGGGTCCCGGTTACGACCTTCGAATTTCTGCCATTGTCATAAACTTCACTAAGGAAGGAATTAATAATCTTCCGTTCGTCCTTATATTTAGGAAGACCTGACAAACTTATAGCACTATAGGCTCCGTTCACTGCTTCGGGTGATGCGACTTGCAACCCGACTTGCGACAAGCGCCTGATTCCGTCCGTCGCTCCACAAGACGCGTCTCAGTGACTCGTGGCATGCTCAAAACAACGTCGCAAGACGCTTGTTGCTTGAGCGTATAGCTCTTGGCCACGGGGTTATGCGGACTTTACACAGGTGAGTATAGAGTTATAGACTGTCTAAATGGCAATTCGCGTAAATCGCAAGTATCTAAAATCGCAAGTTCCAAAGTCGAAACCTACTCTAGGTTTCGACTTTTGTCGTGCGGCGACAGGTCGCATGTAGCGGGTGACTCTAAAATCGACCGTGAAAATGAAAATGCTCTGTCATAAGCGATTCTCTGCCGAATAAAGGTCGGCATTTTGATGCAAAATGAACTAGTCACCTGCGAATTTTATCGTACCGGTGTAAACGGGTTGGCGATTCAACTTGTGAGACGATTTGGTAAGCGACTGCAAGGCGAAAAAATAGACCTAATGTACATCCCCAATTACTGAGTCGCGGCATGTTCTAAACATCTTTTTCATTTGTTCTCTCCGCAGACGCTGTCGCAAGACGCTTGACGCTGGAGCATGTAGCTCGTGGCCACGGGATTACAAAATCGCATTACGTCGGCGCCGGCTGTCGCTGAAAACCAGCGCTGGGGCTCTGTTTGCATAGGGTCGCAGCGTAATGCTGAGCGATAGCCGTTTTGCGTGGATGTGACGCATGTTTCCCCCTATCTTTTTATTTTATTTTTTGTGTTTATGTTCTTTTTCGCGTCATTTTCACCGCAAATAAACGTATTTTCTTTCTTTCATATCGATGACTCGTGGTATGCTTTAACCAACTTCTTTCACTTTTTTTCTCGGCAGACGCTGTCACAAGACGCGTGTCGCTTGTGCGTGCTGCTCGTGGCGTCTATCAAAAAGTACTCTGTGCTCGTGGCCACGGGATTACTGTATTTAATAAACGCCCCGACAGACATCAGATTGTCAAGAGAAATTACTTTTTTCACCTTTATTATTTTCTGACTGGTTGTCAGTTGTCATGGACACAGAGAAATGGAAGAAGTATGCTAACTTCGAACGGTTTTTGTACTCAAAATAAACTGAAATATATTTCGCATACACATATTTGAATGACGGTTTGAACTATGAAGTACCTAGTAAAATGAGATACCTAGATACACTAAAAGAAAATTGCGTAATTTTCACAAGGCATATTAAGGTTAGCCGTTGGTCCTACGCCTGATTTCTCTCCGGTCGTGTCGGATTGCCGTCCCATCGGGCTATGAGAGTGAGGGAAGAGAAAGTGCACCTGTGTCTGCGCACACGCTTGTGCACTGTAATATCTCCCGCGCCGAAGGCCATGGTCTCCGCTGACATTGGTTGCCGTGGCTGAAATTCTGTCTGGAGGACCTTTATATCTATACATATAAAATTCAAAGTCCTGACTGACTGACTGATATATCGACGCACAGCCTAAACCGCTGGTCCTAGAGGCATGAAATTTGGAGGGTGTGTTCTTAGTGAAGAGTAGGTAAGTATCCACTAAGAAAGGGTTTTTCGAAATTCCACCCCTAAGAGGGTGAATGGGGGGAGGGTGAAATTTCATGCGGACGAAGTCGCGGGCAGAAGCTAGTTTTTAATAAGGGTGATTCCTACAATTGCTGCAAAACTAGTACGGAACGAAACTGAACTCCTCAGTTCGGTTTAGAATTCCTAGCTGAGTATGCATCATCGTACCTCTCGATGCATACTAGGCTAGGAATTCCTCATATTAGGAGTTTCTAGCTTAATATGTATTGCACCTTAATTTATTTATTTATTTTATTTATTTATTTTACCATTTATGTACACACATATATAAACAGACAAGAAAAAACAGAACAGAAAAAAATAGGTACAAAGGTGATGCTTATTTCATAAGAAATCTCTTCCAGCATACCTGCGATAGGACAAGAAATAAAGAGATGTAGACAGCGTGTTAAAGAGTAAAGGAGACAAAAAAAAAATACATAAAACCTAAAAAACAATTCACTTAATAAAACTAAACAAATAATACAAGAATATACTTACATACATACAAATAAACATACATACTTCTAAAATAAATAACACTAGAATGTAAATCAGAATACATACACAACTATGATAGGGTGGAGAGATAGTGTTCTTTCACTCTTCTTTTAAAAACTGCAATAGTTTGGCAGTCCCTAATTGCAGGCGGTAGTGTATTCCACAGCCGCACCGCGTGCACTGTGAAGGAGTAGGAGTAGAAGTCAGTGGAGTGGGGAGGGGACTTAAGGAGCTTTTTAAGATGCGACCTGCAAGGCGCATCTGAAGGACGGGCGTAGGAAAAACGCTCCCGCAGATAGGAAGGTGTTTTAGGATTGTGAAGGAGATTGAATAGCAGACACAATATCCCCAATATAATTTACTCTAGTTTTAGTACTAGTTTTGCAGCAACTTTGGGTACTTTCATACATTTAACTTAATCTGCGTTCGCAATTTATTTGGCAAAAATGTAAACAAATATGAATTAATGGAAAAATAACTGTAACTCCTACACAATAAAGTTTAGTTTACGCTACAAACATGTTTATAAATTTTTCAATAGTGCTAGTCACTCTGAAATCAACTTAATTAGCATTGAAATAAAGTTGATATTTGTTGAACTTGACATAGTGTGGGGGTGTGCAGCACTGCGCACCTTTTACTATAGATTGTGGGGCTCGTGGCTAAATAATAACAGCCGCACGGGTCGATTAAAGGTTAAGCTATGCTTGCCGCGGTCGGTTTGTAGATGATTGATCTATTACGTGTCGAGACTTGTCCGTGCCTCGAAAGAAAAAAAGAAAATACGTTTATTTGTGGTAAACATGACGGAATAAAGAACATAAACACAAAAAAATAAGAAAGGGTTGGGGGAAACATGCGTCACATCTACGCAAAACGGCTATCGCTCCGCATTACGCTGCGACCCTATGCAAGACAGAGCCCCAGCGCTAGTTTTCAGCGACAGCCGGCGCTGACGTAATGACGTCGTCCGGTGCAGCACACAATTATTAGGACGCTGTACTGATACAGCGTACCTACACAAAGAAAAATCCATACTAATATTATAAATTCGAAAGTAACTGTCTGTCTGTCTGTCTATATGTTACCTTTTCACGCCTAAACAACTGAACCGATTTAGATGAAATTTTATATAGAGATAGTTTGAGTCCCGGGAAAGGACATAGGATAGTTTTTATCCTGATATTCGCACGGGATCGAAACTTATGCGCGTGAAACCGCGGGGCTCAGCTAGTAATAATATAAAAATAAAATAATCTTTAATTCGGATAAGTAGCATCCATATGGGTTAGTAAAAAAAAAACAAAAAGATAACTTATACCTATATATAAATAGCACGAAAGTACGTTAGGCTGTTTGTCTGTCATTCGTAGATCTTTGACAATTGTTACGGGTAGTCAGAAGCCGAAAAGCCTCAAAAACAGTCTTACCAAATGATATCGTGTTACTCAGTAACTGAGTAGTGGAAGTCAGATAGGCAGTCACTCCAAGTAAAGTACTGGTATTCAGCTGCATCTGGTTAGACTGGAAGCCGACCCTAACATAGTTGGGAAAAGAAGTTCAAATCGTTCGTGGTGCGTGTTCCTACACATCATCTCGAGAAGTTCGTCAAGGAAGAGTTCTGGCCAAAGGGTGTTGTGTACAGCCGGTTTCGTGGCTGGCTACATGACACCAGTTAGCGAAATCCGACGCAGATACTTCGTGTTTAGTTAGTTTTTTAGTGTAATTATAATGTTGTATGTATTTATAGTATTTTTAAGTTATATTAATATTGTATTGTATGTTTTATATGAGGCTTGATGCCTGAAATAAATAGATAAATAAAAATAAATAAATATTTTCTCATGGTTTGTCTTATTTCTTTTTAGTTAGTTAGTAAGTATATTCATGTATTTATGTATATTTATTTGTGCTTATATTTATATATAATTAGTTATATATTATATTCATAGTTTTAATAGGTTTAAGTATGCGTATCTTTATATTTAAAATATTTATTCCTTCATTTTCATGATTGCACCTACCACTGTTTGTCTCTGCATCACCCAAAGGTTGACTGGTAGAAAATGCCTATGGCTTTAAGTCCGCCTCTGTACATTTATGTGCTTGAAGTATTAAATAAATAAATAAATAAAGGCTAGGCAGATTTTTTGATACATTTCACTTTTCTTTCTCGCGTTGTAGAGTACTAACAATATTGTTATACTTGTCTGCCTTCACTATGGCACGGATCAAGTCCAGGTTTAATATATAAGAGTATTTGATGGCACAAAATATCACAATATTTGGGGACTATTCATCTAGTCGCATTGTGACACGACTGACGACATTTTCCTTTGATTTGACCGGTTTTACATAAATCGAAATAGAATCAGATCTTGTTTTCTTTCATTTGAGTTTTTGGCAGACAAAAATGTTTTGTGGTTATGTCGTGATCTTAATAATACTATACTGTGCTCGTCCTACAACTACTTTTAAATATTTAAATTACAGGCGAGGCCGTTGGCACCCTAAACATAAGTTAAATCTTACTTTAGGTGCTAGAGTTCATCGAAAATATTCTTTTCCTTAGTTATAACGCTGCATAGTGTTTTTATGGGGCAGTGGTGGCCAAGTGGTAATGGCCGCGACTTACGAGGTGTAGGTCGTAGGTTCGAACCCTGACAGGCGCTTTACTTTGTGTAAATTATTTCATCGTCACTGCTCTCAAAACGGTGAAGGAAACCGGCATGTCCTAGAACCAAAAATTGGAAGACATGTGACATCTGCCAAGCCGCACTGGGCCTGCGTGGTGGATTACGGCCCACTCCCTCTCACCGAGACGAGGCCTGTGTCCCAGCAGTGGGAACATTATAGGCTGATTATGTATAGTGTTTTTATACAACTGAAGATAATAATGAAAAATCTTGTCTTAAAACTTATATTTGCCTTATACTTATGCTAAATAATTATCTTTGACTAGTATTATTTGAATAGTCCGCGCCGTAGTAGTATTATTTGAAGCGCAAGGAGGGGACACCTTAAGAGGACATATAGTAGGCAATATACATATTGATAATGTTCTTCAGAAATGTAATGTAATGTTCTTCAGTAGGGTGCGTAGTACCTACTCTCAACCGGCGTGCGTGTATGACCAGAGGGGCAATTCTCGTATTTTTAAAAGCGTTCACATTCAAATCTCAGTCACTTCGCAATCTGCCAAAAATACGATCAATTTCCATATATTTTTGACAAGTTATCCAAAACGGGTATAAATAGTATAATAGACGTAGGCAAGAAGGCTACCAGGCTCAAGGCCGTGTTCTGCGCGCGCCTATCTGTAGAGGAATGTTGGCCGTTTGCAGCCGCTGAGGGTGACGGGGTCACAGCTCAAAATCTGTCAGATTGCTTCATTCTTCAGATAAAAATTAACTGAAAAGTCGGCCCTTAGTGACAGAAACTTAATGAACAATCTCAAAACATGCAAGTTAGTATTTACAGTAAAAAATCATCCCCACATTTCTAGTGTGTTCATAACACAGAATTAGATTAGAAGATTTACGAATGGTGCACAAATTGCAACTACCGAAAAAATCGTTCTCCGGGCAACAACTCGTAAATCAAAGGCACGAATGGACGGACTATATACTCTGTAGGTTTGTTGCAGTTACTTTTCCATAATAGTGTTTCTTTGGCAATGCTTTTCTTATGTACTGTAAAGGTTGTAAAAGCAAAATAAACTACTAAAAACGTTATTTAACTATGACTATCTTACTCCAACAGAAACTCTTTACAAAAAAATTAAAGTAATGAATATAACACAAACGTACATATATAACACATGCATACTAATTCGAAAAATACTAAATAAAAATATACACACAAACATAACCTTTACGAAAAATATAAAAAAACACAAAATGAAACTGAGACGTGAACAAGACTTTTTACAACTACACCCAACCCGCACAAACTATGGAAGAAAAACTATCGTGTATGAAGGATCTAAAATATTTAATAAATTACCGAGAGACCTCAAAGAATCTAAATCCAAAACCACTTTTAAAAAGCTACTTAAACAATTTATAATAAAAAATTCAAATTCCCTACAATAGTGTTGAGCCACATCCAGTTACCGTTTATCTGTGTTACACGGATATTTGTCTGCATGTATCGAACGAACATTTTGTCCACAATGATTTGTAATTTACCCTCAAAACATTTAATAATCGATGACCTTTGTAATACCCCCAACTTTTGTTATTTTTAAGTGTTTAGTTTTAATATTCTCATGTAAGTGAATAGTAAATTCTTATGAGAATAAATGATCTTAAACCGGAGGTTGTCTACAAAAGGCGAACTTACATCTTGCAGACTGGCAGAAAAAACATTGTCTAGATTCGAACACTTGTAGCGGTAGGTATCTACAACGCCACATGCGAACAACGCGTCCTAGTGACGTCACGCAAATCCTGCATCTCGCAAGCAGAGTTTACCGCGCAACTAGCACAGATACAACGGCCCGACATGAATCATCGGGCAGTTGCCCGCCAGACACAACACCCGTCTGGTCGGAGGATCCTCCCTTTTCTATAGAGTATGAGTGAACTTTACACCCTGTTCCTCATACCTCTATACACTTAAGCCTAAACTAGCTAGGTTATACTGTACCCAGTGCTGGGACACCTTTGAGAGGGAGTGGGCTGTAATCTACCTCGCGGGCCCAGTGCGTGTTGGTAGATGTCTCATGTCTTCGAATTTTTGGTTCTACGACATGTCGGTTTCCTCACGATGTTTTCCTTCGCTGTTTTGAAAGCAGTTGTGATAAAATTATTTACAGAAAGTAAAGCGCCTGCCTGGTATCGAACCTTCGATCTACAACTCGTAAGTCGCGGCCGTTACCACTGGGCTACCACCGTTTGTTCGACGTGATGCAGATTTGTTATGGTCGCGCTGAAGTGAACGCGTCTTATAAAAAATTAGCTGCGCCCCGAGGTTTCACCCGCATAAGTCTTGATCCCATGAGAATATCGGAATAAAAAGTATTCTATGTCCTAATCAAGATCGTGGGCCACCCATACGCCAAATGTCATCCAAATCTATTCTGCTGTTTTAGCGTGAAAGCGTAACATACAAAAAAGTCCAATCTTTTCTCTTTATAAAGTTTACATGAATAGATAAGATTCAGTAGAGCCTTTTTATTGGCACTTGCTTCAATTTTGTCCCGGTAACGTAAGGCAGCAACAATACTGTATGTATTGTAAGAAATCAAACAATGATATATTATGATTTCTGTACGTTTATTCCAAGCGAACGTCTTTACATCACTGCCGCTATATTAACATTGTTTTCTTCCAAACCTAATAAATATATACTTATAATATTATAAATTCGAAAGTAACTCTGTCTGTCTGTATGTTACCTTTTCACGCCTAAACCAATGAACGGATTTAGATGAAATTTGGCAGAGAGATAGATTGCATCTCGGGGCAGGACATAGGATAGTTTTTATCCCGATATTCCCACGGGATCGACACTTATGCGGGTGAAACCGCGGGACGCAGCTAGTATTAAATACAATTGACGACTGTTAGCGCAGCGATGACGTGAGTTTTTATCCCAGAAATCATCCTTTAAGGGAGTGAAAAGGGGGATGGAAGTGTGTATGGGGAATCAGTAACCGTTGAACCGATTTAGATGAAATTTGGTATGGATATAGTTTGAGTTGTGGTATCCCCGAAATTATCCCTTAAGGGTCTAAAAAAGGGGGGGGGGAGATTTGTAAAGGGTATCAATAAAAAAGGACTATAATACTTTTATTGCGGATGAAACCGCGGGGCACAGCTAGTACAAAATATATGAAAGAAAGAAATAAAATACGTTATTTGCGGTAAAAATGACGCAAAAAAGAATATAAACACATAAAATAAAATAAAAAGGTAGGGGAAACATGCGTCACATCCACGCAAAACGGCTATCGCTCAGCATTATGCTGCGACCCTATGCAGGACAGAGCCCCAGCTCTGGTTTTCAGCGACAGCCGGCGCTGACGTAATGACGTCGTCCGGTGCAGCAAACGTATATGACACCTCATTCTAAACTCGCTTGACTGTTCGAATGCAACAAGAGTTATTTTACTGCCAGCCTGCAGTAGCAGTAGGTACATAAGGTCGACTTTAGCAGACAACGTTCACAGTATTTACCTACTTCTCCTTGTCAAAATCACAATAAAGTTCATCTGCAACTCTCAACACAACTTGCTTTACAATCGCTGACGCATCTCATCTCTATTTCGTTGGCAGTCGTTACGTTAAATCGTGCAGGTTGCGCTCAAAGTTTCAAAGACTCAAAGAACTATTTGTCTGTTTCATGGAGATACTTCAATGGATGCTGGTATGTCAAATGTCTGTGAAGGTAAGCCTTTAAAAATAAATTTTACCCATAATATATATTTATGGCATTGTGTGACTTGAACCCGCGGGGCAATTGCGTAAAACATTATCAATCGGAATCGGTTTGATTTTGACAGTTCAACAACATTCATTGCGTTATTTATGTGTTGAGCAGAATTTTTTTTCGAAATTATGAAGCAATGGGTTAGCAATCTGCTTCAAAATGATGCTGCACATAACTCACGCTGTTCTGTAACGGGAGTGGTTGAATGGGCGCGTAAAGTCATTGTTTTAACAATGACAATAGAACAATGACACTGTTGTGTACACTTGGTGTACCGTTGACGTTTCGAGCACTTTCTCTTATGTACACTTGGTGTATATGTTACCGGCCAAACCCGATTTCAGGACAAACTAGTTTGGCCTAGGCTAAACTAGTTCCGTCGACATAGGATGCAAGGGCGAGCGAAGGGCACCCCGAGGTTCGGTTTGGTTAGGTTACTTTAAACCCTTTACACAGAAATAGGGGCCCCGCGAAGCGGGGCTCCGTCGACATAAGATCCAAGGGCGAGCGAAGGGCACCCCATATCGCGTATAGGAAGAACTAGTTTAGCCTAGGCTAAACTAGTTTGTCCTGAAATCGGGTTTGGCCGGTAACATATACATGACGCTTGAGGGGTTAGTCCTTTTACACAGAACTACTCTCTCTCTCTCTCTTTTACTTTAGCGATAAAGTTGAAAATCTACTGACAAACAAGTTTGTTTTGGCAATTCTATATTTTGTCTATGTTAGTACATAGTAAACAATAGATAAAACAATCAGTGCAAAGTTGAACATTTACAGTCTTATAATATTTTAATAATTTTTTTTTTTTCAAACTTTGAACTGCTCTACTGAACAGTAGTCTTTTTGCGGAACCGACATTGTTAATAGGGACCATCGAAATATTTATCTATTTTTGGAAAATTTACTTTAAAACCCACACATAAAGTCCAGTTTTTGCTACAACTTCAAATAATATTTTTATTATCTACTTTTTAATAATACTAATTATTCTGAAATCGTCTTAATCTATCTTCTAATTATCTATATTAATAAAAATTAATCGCCGAAATGTATGTAAATACGCGCATAACTTCCGAATGACTGCAGTAACTTGGACACCTAATTCTTTTTTTTTTTGTGTTCGGTATTGCCAGGACAAAGTTTGCATGAAACAAACATTTGGAAATTCGAAAAAAAAATTGTACTCGTGCGAAGTTGGGACGGGTCGTTAGTTTACAATGAAATGTTGGTGATTGTTTAAAAACTGTTTAGAAACAATTTAGCTATTTGCAAAATTGCCGATTATCGTTAAGTCTATCAGCTAAGGGGTGAATTGAAAGCCTCCATGAGTAACATAATTCTTTCTTCAGGACTATGTGGGTCATTTCTTTTTCTGTTTTCCTTCTTAGTCAGTTTTAATCATGATCTGGCAGTTTGAGTAATTTATGCGGCCTACCCAAATGTCCTTTCTTTGGTATTGTTCGTCGAATTGTTGAGCTCCTCAAGTTCTGAGTTGAGCTGCACGATTTTTTACAAATGCGTGCACTGACTGGACAGGTCAGCTCAATCTGTGTGGTTCATTCCTCAAAAGACCATTTCAGACACCAATCTACATGATCTGACCAAGATTTTGTCTGGACTTTAAAAGAGACTGTGACCTCTGAGTTTGTTTCGGCCTTTCTTCTCAGAGTAGTCAGATAGGAAACGCCGACCTCATCTAGCTTTAAAAAATATGATTGACGTGTAAAAGTGTTTGTACAAACCTACTTACAGAAAATAAATCATTTATCATTTCATTTCATATCATTCACTCTTTTTCATTAATGTTCTGCACGCCATCTTGCTGACTGACTAATATTTCATCACATCATGAACCATTCTCTTATACTTCATACCAATACAAAACACGAAGCACTACATCAAAGATAGTAGACGTTTTAGAAGTAGAAACATATTGACATCGCAAAATCAATTCACTGACACGACGTTTTTCCTAAGTTCCAAATCTAACGTATGTGGAACTCCGGGTGATTACATTAAGCCGCGCGGGAACTCAAAGGTAAAATACAACATTCTGGTGTGTCTGTGTGTTTGTATCATGCAGATCACAAAACAATCGAATGCTTTATCTGAACGCTCCCAGAGGGAAAGCTTTGGAACGCATTATAGGATTGCGGTACTGTTGGTTCTCGATAGTGGTGATGTGAGTTTAGGAAAATGTAGGGATTTCAACTTCTTAACTCAAAGCGTTTATCTATACAAACAAATAAAATTGGAGTGTCTGTTTGTAATATTAAAATAACCGCTTTTTACTAAATGCATAATTATGGTTGTATACACGGTACATATACCAAATTTTTTTTTTTTTAATTTTTGTCTGTCTTTCTGTTTGTTCCGGCTAATCTCTGAAACGGCTAGACCGATTTTGACGGGACTTTCACTGGCGTTGATGTAATGCAGTCAGCGCAAATAAAAAAGGAAATAACTTAAAAAGATACTCCTTCATTTGCTCAGAAAGTACACGAACTAAAACCTTATTATCACCACTATTAAATCTCATCGACTTTACAAACCAATGGTAATTCCCAACTCACTCGTTTATCACGTCAAGCTTTGATTATCACGCGCTGCCGAACCGCGTCCCCACCGTGACGATTTAATCGCGACAAACAATTTATTTTGAAGTCGAAACACTTTCCGTTTGTCTTGACAACTGTGGGGGAACGTGGAGGGGTGATGTTCAGGGTTGGCTTTGAAGGTGGATTTGTTATTTTTTTGTCTATGGGACGTGGGAAAGTTAAGGTTTAAGTTTGATGTGTTTGATTCTATTATTCTTTTTGTTTTTCATGTAATGCTGCGGAATGAGGAAAACGTTGTGAAGAAAGTTTTGAGTATGAATGTGTATGACCAGTGGGGAAAGACCAAACAAAGGATGGATTGAGGCTGGATGATGGTTCTTCTTGTCATTGTAAGCTCAGGATTTAAGTTTATTATTTTGATTTCGGTACCGTTATAATGATGTTATATATGTTTTCCTTCCCCACCTTCACCGTTTTGAACTACACGTTTACTATACTAGGCATCTTTATATCCTTTCATATTAATTTATTTGTCGGAAATGCGTCGGTCTGTCGTTTGACTGATCGGGACGCCAGCGCCACCAGCGGCGCTCGACGGTATTCTGACGTACTGCCTGACGCTTGACATTCGTGCGAGTCAACGAGAGCGGGCAGCGGTGTGGAGCAGTTTCTGGACATCGTACGGACAACATGTGCTCAGAAACTGTCTCGCTTTCCGTATTCAGTTGTGTCGTGAACTTACAGTGTTCATTAATGTGATTAATCTGTCCGTAAAATTATAATTTGATTTGAATCTGTAAACGGTGTTTCTATTGCGCAATAACCAACACTACCCATAGTACGCCCACAGTAATTAAAATATGGCTGATGCTAATGAGACAGACGTTCCTTCTCCGTCATATTGAATCAAAGTAAAAACAGCGATTCGATACCACAACCGAAAAACGCCCACTACGTAAGGACAGAAATAACTTTCCTCTAACTATATCTTTAACTCTGACGGCCAACTCCATTGTATTAGTTGTGAGGCTTGGCGAGTCATATAATATAGCACACTCTAGGAACTTATAATTTCAAAGGGTCGCCATTATCGAAGTCGATACGGAACTAATATTATAATATTAGTTGGATATATATTCCTCCGAATGTGAAAGTTTGAACGTTTGGATGTTAGTAAAATAGTTACTCAATCACGCAAAAACGGCTTATAGAGGTATGAGGAACAGGGGTTCTGCGTTCCTCTATAGAAAAGGGAGGATCCTTCGACCAGACGAGTGCCTTGTCTGGTGGGCTACTATGCAACGGTTGCTGTCGGGACGTTGTATATGTATATGCTAATTGCGCGGTATACTCTGCTTGCGAGATGTAGGATTTTGTGTGACGTCAGTATGATGCGCAGTTTTATGTATATGGCGATGTAGATGTCGCCACAGGCTAAACGGCTCATTATAAGATTTGGCAGAGAAGTATTCTGGGACCTGGAGAAGGACAGAGAAGGTCTGGGACGCAGAGAAAATCGTGGGCAACAGCTAGTTGATTTATAAATGAAAAAGATGCTCAAGACAAAAATAGAACTCCTAGATATAGAAACCAAAGGAACCAAAACCTACTCCGGAAAATAATGGTCCTCCAGACCGTATTTCGGCCATGGCGGCCAATCTCAACGGAGACTAGCCTTCGGCGCGGGAGATATTACAGTACACAAGTGTGCGCGCAGACACAGGTGCACTCTCTCTTCCCTCACTCTCATAGATTGATGGAACGGCGCGCCATCCATCACGACCAGAGAGAGATCAGGCGCAGGACCCGTGCGTTCCGAGTCACGGGGTATCACACCGCCATGTTCCAATATCCGGGCTGTTACTAAGAAATTCCTAATGGAAAAACCCTGTAACACTTTGCCCGGCCTGGGAATCGAACCCAGCACCCCACGCTCAGCAGTCGTGCTTCCACCCAAGAGACCCACGGGGTAGTTCAGACTCCTTAAAATAAATATCTACCCTACCTACCTACATTTAAGCAAACCCTTTCAAATTACTGCTGGTAATAACATTGTGAGCCTAAAGGCTTGCCAAGACCTTAGAGCCTGTTCAGTGAAGTTTATTACGACATTTACATTTTACTTCGAATAGCCACTTGTACTGGCTTGATAAAAATGTATTATGCAAATGAAGGATTTAGGTACCTGAATACTAACACCCGTATTCAATAATGATACATAAAGCCTTTATAATATACGCGCCGCACTATGTAGGTACCATTTTGTTGAAACTCAGATGTGTCTTCTCGACATCCGTGTGTTACTAACAGGATGCAGCAGAATACCAGCGTCAGGTATTGTACCTGGCATATGCTGAGCTGGACTCCTATTTGGTGCAACAATGAGACACACACCGACCAGTAGTGATGGACCGTTATAAATGCCATATGAGGTGTCTATGGGCCAATTTATCTTTTTCATCTTTGTTTTTTTTCTCACCTTTTTATGTTTTTTTTAAATACCTGTATTGTGTCTTTTGTTGCACTAAATAAACGTTTTAACGTTTTATAGATAATCTATCTATCTACATACATAAGTATGGCAGAAACACTATGCTAAGAACCATTTCTCACTGCGTTCGTCATTGCAGGCCATTTAATTCACAAACAATACTTAGGCCTGAATTCATCAACATTCAAACCACCGGTTAGGTAACACTTGGTTTATGTCAAATTTCATAAGGAAATTTTGAAAATAGAACTGATTAAATATTTAATCAGTTGATTTAAATGTTGGTGAACACAAGGCTTAAGCGACCCTTTACTATGCAAACGCATTGCGTCGATTAATTACATTATATATCTGCGGTTGGTCCGTTTCTGTTGCTAAGAAGATGTTTGGCAGATAATGGCAGATTTGCGGATGATATACATATCACACTAATATTATAAAGGCATGTATGAGTGTGTTTGTATGTTTGTTACTTCTTCACGCACAACTACTAAACGGATTTCGATAAAATTTGGTAAACACATTGGATTCTTTATCGTTTTGTTAGTTTTTTGTTCACTTCAAGTTGTTCGTGGTGCGTGGTCCGACACATCATCTCGAGAAGTTCCTCAAGGAAGAGTTCTGGCCAAAGGGTGTTGTGTACAGCCGGTTTCGTGGCCGGCTACATGACACCAGTCAGCGAAACCCGACGCAGATACTTCGTGTGCGTTAGTTTTTAGTGTAATTATAATGTTGTAACTTAAGGCGAATGGTTACGCCAAACTTCAAAGTAGACCTCTCTTTGAAGGCCTACTTCTCCCAAATGGATAGCCCAAATATATTTAAAAAAATATATGATATGTGACATATGTTTACAAATATAATTTAAGTTTGATTTTTTTAATATTACTGTTAGTTTTAACAATAAAAAATCATATCCATCCTCTTATTTTGCGCAATAATTTTCTTTCTACTTTCAAACGCCTGAAGCGATTTTGATGATTCTTTCACCAAATTATAGCAAATTTAATGGTTTATAAAAATTAAGTTTGTTTTTTTTAATAATTATTATTTAAGTGGGAAAAAATCAATAACAACATGGTTTTACCTATACGGGCGCGGGCAGCAGCCGCCCGGTCAGTCTCGCTGTATCGTTCGCACGGGGAGGTTGTGTCGCATGTCGGCTCGCTCGGATCTGCATTTTTGTGGCAAAGACTAAATAGCGCAGATAGTACACTCGGACTGTTCATTTACGCTTGGACGTTGATAGTATTAGTAGTAGTGATAATTTGTTTGCGAGTGGACGCTATATTATTGTCTATTGAATACTAATATAATATCAATAAAACACGTTTATTCAGTATACAGATCGTTTATTCACGTATACAGTTTATAAAGAAATACAAATACAAAAAAAAAATATAACTAACTTATGACTAATACCGCTCTTAACAGTGGTAGTTTTTAGGGTTCCGTACCCAAAGGGTAAAAACGGGACCTTATTACTAAGACTCCTCTCTCCGTCTGTCTGTCTGTCACCCGGCTGTATCTCACGAACCGTGATTGCCAGAAGAATACCATTATTATAGTTTCAAACTCAAATGGGTCCCGCCTGCTTCCAACTTTTATTTAATTTAAAATGGGCTTGTTTTTAGCTTTTCAGTTAGTTTTAGTATAAGGTTGCAGTCGGGTTTTTTAATTTTTTTATTTCCTGCTTTTTAGTTTACAAATGTGAAAGATTTCGCAGACGATTTAGTTCTTGGTAGGTGTTTTTTACGATTTGTCACTTTGAATTAGTTTTTACCATATTATAAGTTGTATATATTTTTGTAATCAGCTTTTAAAACCTTTTATTTTGATGCCCACTCGATAGGTTATGAGAAAAAAAATTTTTTTGAAGAAATAATATTGCGCCAAAAATCCGCCATTTTGTATTTTTTATTTTGATATACCCAGTGTCACTCTCACAGTACATACGAATCTAACGACACCTCTCAAGCTAAAATCCATCGAGCCGTTCAGGCCGCAGAGCGTGCTAAACAATTATACATACATACATAATATGTGTTTATGTATGTATAATTGTTTTTCGAGAGTATATATTATAAGGGGGAACCGACCCAAACACTAACATTTAACATATTTAGGAAAAACGAAAATTTTATCTTTTTTTTTTGTAATTGATTTTTTTTATAATCTGTATACGTGAAAAAACGAACTGTATACTGAATAAACGTTTTTTATTGATATTATTATTATTTTTTATTTGTCTCTAAGAAAGCAGTATTTTTACTGTACAATAGCATTCATACTCACAACATAAATATTGTACGTATTCTCGATCCATCTACACTCAGTAGGTACCGTCATAAAACTGCCTAAGACAAAATGCGTCCCACGCCGCATCTGCATGCACTACGTACGAGTACGACACTCTTTGACATTGGGGAGGTAAGCGGGCGCGCGGGGTGAGGCACTGGGTTCGCCTATGCTCCGCCCAAACGCTCAAGGACATTCGAGGCTATAATCGCCTTAAGTGGCAGTGGCCAGGGCACATTGCTCGCAGAACAGATGGCCGATGGGGCCGAAATGTTCTGGAGTGGCGACCGCGTACCGGAAGACGTAGCGTTGGAAGGCCTCCCACAAGGTGGACCGACGACCTTGTGAAGGCTGCAGGAACTCGTTGGATGCGAGAAGCATAAAACCTGTCGAAGTGGAGGTGCTTGGGGGAGGCTTATGTCCAGTGGTAAAAGTCTTTCGGCTGAAATGATGATGGTGTTGATATGGTGTTGATAATGTTGTATGTAGTTATTTATAGTATTTTTAAGTTAGATTAATATTGTAATTTATGTGTTTTTATAGGCCTTGATGCCTGAATTAAATGGATAAATAAATAAATATAAAAAATTGATAATTCACAACTTTTTTTTCTAGCTTTTGCCTGTTTTCCCGGAGGGTTAGGCAGGGATATGTCTAGTACACCTACTCGCCAGACTGCTACTGAGAAATTCCTGATACAAAAACCCAACAACTCTTTGCTTAACCTGGGAATCGAACCAAGGATCTCATGCCATGCCCAGCGATAGCGCTTGTGACCACTACACTGACTAAGAAGAGAGAGATAGATCTCATCAGGCAAAAACATAACCCATAAAGTTAGCAAAAACGCTAAACATATCGTCACTGGAAAGGAGAAAATGCTAAAGCGCCGTTTGGTCCAAAATCTATAGGTACATATAAAATTCAAAGTCCTGACTGACTGACTGATATATCAACGCACAGCCTAAACCGCAGGTCCTAGAGACATGAAATTTGGAGGGTGTGTTCTTAGTGAAGAGTAGGTATCCAATAAGAAAGGGTTTTTCGAAATTCCACCCCTAAGAGGGTGAATGGGGGGAGGGTGAAATTTCATGCGGACGAAGTCGCGGGCAGAAGCTATCGTTGGATTACATTTTTTTTTTTCTGCGTCGTTCTGTTTATGTTTCAAGACAATCTGAGCAAATTACTTATAAAAGGCTCAGAAAAAAAAATAAAAAAAAATCTAATCCAATGATATTATATTATATATAAGTTATAACTCATTTTGGCCCAAATGGCGCTTTAGCATTTTCTCCCTTCCATTGACGATATGAAAAATATTCTATAAATACTATCCAATCACATTTCAAATCAAACAACCAATCCAGCTTCCCCACTTTTCAAATCGAACGAATATAATATTCAGCATCGAAACGCCGCTTTTGATCGACATGTACCATTAACTTGCGCAGTTTACGAGCGGAACTGATGCTGGCTCATTTTGGGCCTCAAAGGCCACACGCTGGGTCAGAATTCAATAAACTTGTCAATAACTACGATGACCCTAGACGCAAGCCTGTGCTTCGAGACAAATAAATGTACACAGTCTGTTTTATTTATTGTAACCGCTATTTTGTGACGGTCATTTTTGCTGGTTGGAATTTTTATGTGGATTATGGGTTTTTTTGTGTAACTAATTATTATTCTTTGGTGTCTTTAGTAAATATTTTAATTAGTTTTTCGTTTGGTAACGTTTCCTGTTTTATATATTTTGTATATTACAATTTTTTTGAAGTGAAACTTCTTTAGGCGCGCTTGACTTGGGGAGTAAACTGGCGAATGCGTTACGAAAGCGTGTGATCGGGCGAGTAGGGAAGGTACGTATTTATGCGACCGGGTTTTTACACCAGGTATTTGCTTCCAAGTACGCACACCAGGTACCGACTCAAAATACTTGCAAGACTATAAAGTATCTTATACGGCTACTCGCTCAAATACGTAGGTACTTAACCGCGTTAGTTTTCGCAAATGCGATCATGCTCCTTATCAGTAACAGTCTACGGAACAATTTCGTATGCAAGTATTTTTGAAGGGAAACTTCTTTACGCGCGCTTGACTTGGGGAGTAAACTGGCGAACGCGTTATGAAAAGTGTGATCGGGCGAGGTGAACGGGAGTTGAGTGGGGGATATAAGCAAGACAAAGCAGTGCGCGCGCACGTTTTCTTTCACTCTTCCTCTCATAGACAAATACGTATGAAGTTTTTGAAGTGAAACTTCTTTACGCGCGCTTGACTTGGGGAGTAAGCTGGCGAACGCGTGACGTAAGCGTTACTTTGAGAAGTGGGCATTTTGCGCCTAAATCTTATTTTCTCTTCACAAACAATGGTATCCTTATAATCCAGAGAAGCACAAAAAATCTATTTGACACTAGTCTGTGTGGAGACTGGTGTCTGCACTAGGTATTCCAGCAGATCACCATGGTTCCAGGTCGTCACGACGCGATATGTAAACATAGTCGGAATGTGAAGGAATATATGGCATAACATAAAATCAATGATAAACTCACAGATTAGAAACAGTCAAACATAAAGTAAAAAAAAAACTTATTTATTATGTAGGTATAGGAAGCGGTATGGATTATTTTGGATGAGTTAGTAATTCCTCAGTTTCTTTGTAATCTAAGTTATGGAGCCATTCAACCAGAGCACTCTTGTAAGCCTTTGTTGTTTGCCGACAGATCGTTGTAATACATTTTATTTTATTATTAACTAGCTGCGCCCCGTGGTTTCACCCGCATAAGTCTCGATCCCGTAGGAATATCGGGATGAAAAGATTCCTAAGTCCTTTCCCGGGACTCAAACTATCTCTATACCAAATTTCATCTAAATCGGTTCAGCGGTTTAGGCGTGAAAAGGTAACATACGGACAGACAGACAGACCGCCAGACATACAGAGTTACTTTTGAATTATATTAGTATTGAGTATGGATAAGTGAGACCCTAAGAAAGTATAAAATCTTTTAGATAATAATGAAAGTTCGTTCACAAGGAGCTCTACTCTAATACAACTTGAATCTTTTACCTTTTTTTCTTTTCTTTTATCTTTTTACTATACTCCACATTTCGCAGAACTTTCAAATACCTATTTAAACCGGATAAATAGAAAATATTTCTAAATAGCCATACAGTATGGTCGGAAATGATTACTTAAAAGCGAAACGTTTTTCTTTTTGCCAAGAACGAAAATTTTAATATTCCAAAATGCTGTCGAAAGTTTGGAGCGTTTTTACGCACTCATGTGTAAAATGTAACTCATGTTTTTCAAATATCTCATAGTTTCTAAAAGAAATGCAAGTAGTATTTTTTCAGAATTTTCATATTCTAAAATAATAGAAAACTCTCATGGAGCACGTTTTTCTTTTTAACTTTACTTAAATATATATTCATACTTTCGGGACATGTCATGCTCGTTTAAAAATCAGCTCTTAGTATTATTTAAAAATATATGTATGTGGCAAAAATCGACATATCAGTCATTACGGGTCGTCAGAGCCCGAAAGCCTGAAACCCGTCTTACAAAGGGGCAATACTATAGTATTGCCCAGTAACTGGGTTGTGGAAGTCAGATAGGCAGTCGCTCCATGTAAAATACTGGTATTCAGCTGCATCCGGTTAGACTGGAAGCCGAGCCCAACATAGCTGGGAAAATGCTAGGCAGATCATGATGTATAGGAGCTAGTTGCCTACGTCATTTTAGCTCAAATTCTAGATAAAAAGTTTCAGACCGACTTATTTCAAAGCTTCCGACAAAAAAACAGCCCTGTCAGAAACGGAAAAATTAAAACAAGAACTACATTGTAATACAATAAAATTGGCACCGGAAACTTTGTAACTGCCATCTTGTCATCCGAGGTAATTTACACTTGAGGCCAAAAAGTTAGCTCTGACGAACAGTTTTGAATAAGCTCGATTGGTTGAGGAAACTTGTTAAAAGGCACCTGTCCCACGGCCACCGTTTAGCGAGTAGAATACCAGAAACGAGTTGGCGAGCAACATGCAGCGTGTGTGTAGTTCTTGACCTCGATCACGCCTGATGGAAAGCGATGGATGAGATCTATGATGGAACGAGTGTGCCCAGAAGACGCCTAAGGCACTGGAACTCCCATGCATCGACGAAACACAGCACCCTGCCTGACGCCGGAATCCAGTGGGCGGGTGGACGCAAACCAGGCGGGCGTTAGCCCTACCACCGCAAGGGAAGAATTGGCCAGTCAAATAAGGTGTTGGGTGTGACTGTCCAGGATGCCCCGAACGCTCGGTTCGGTTGAGTAACTGGCGGAACAAACTGCGTTACACGAGGAGGCTTCTTCATGCATCTCAAAATTTATACCTATCTAATTATTGTTTATTATCTTTCTTCCATCTTCTCCACAAAATCTTAAACATTCACGACACATATCAATACATCTCCCGGCAAACAAATCACACTCCGGTGCTGATGTCATAAGAGCACTAGATAGCCGCTTCCTCGTCGGTGGGACAGGTGCCTGAGAAAGTGATCAGCTAATGAATTATTTAACAGTTCAATGGGAATTGCTTGGAGGAAGTTGGGGGCACTTAGCACATGTCTTTAAGCTTTGACTGCTGGAGACCATATTTAACTATTCATAGATGTTTGTTGAAGATTTCACTTATAAACTTCGCTAAAATTAAACAGGATGAAATTGAAAACTTGCGCCAACTCGAAATAGGAGATGCAGTTACTGTTACATAATCATTTCCTAAATCTCAATTCTCGATAAAAAAAAGTGTATTTAATTATCGTCTCTGATAGTGCAAACTAAGTTATTGCCTTGTGTAGATGACACGAATTATCGGGTATCCAGTAAAAAAAAAACTATCGAAACAAATAAAAAAATTAATCCATTCATCGCAGATCACAAGATGAAGCGACTCCAGTTACTGGATAATATACCCCTTGGTAAGACTGGTTGTCAGACTTTCGGTCTTCGAAACTGACTGTGCCTAGGTATTTTTTTTTAGACTCGATAAACGCTATTTCTTAGCTTACCTTGTAATAAAATATTATACCTAAAGGAACAAGGTATGATCTTCTCACGAAACGATATTCCCATAAAGTAAACGGATCATTTTAGGGAAAAGGGGTTCCGTTTTTTCGTTGCCATTTTTTGCCTAGTAATAAGTCTCTGATAAAAATATCAGATACGTGTATGTACTGTACACCAACCCGCAATGGGCCCGCGTGGTGGATTACGGCCCACTCCCTCTCACAGAGAGGAGGCCTGTGTCCCAGCAGTGGGAACATTAGAGGCTGATTATGTATGTACTGTCATCACCACGTTAGGGGCTCGTGACTTAGTAATAACAGCCGCAAGGGTCGATCGGTCAGGAGGCCAGTTCCCGTAATTAAAAACGTTAAAAATCTAGTCACAATCTCATTTCAGCGGCAATCAATCAATTTATATGGTGTACATAATAAAGAGAATTCTATACATAGGATAGTTTTTATCCCAGAAATCATCCTTTAAGGGGTTGAAAAGGGTGGTGTAAGTTTGTATGAGGAATCAATAACCGCTGAACTGATTTAGATGAAATTTGGTATGGAGATAGTTTGAATTATGGGGAAGGATATAGAATAGTTTTTATCCCCGAAATTATCCCTTAACCTTTTGAACGCCAAAGTATAAACGTATTGCCGTACCCCTGACGCCCGGCCACTTTAAGAAAACAACACACACACACTTAAAACAACAAATTTCTCGATATTGGTGGTTTATTTATATTAGTTTCATGCAATACAATATAGACGGAAGCTTAAACTTTTAAATTATATAAATAAAAACACACAAAAGTAATGATTAAATTGTTTATTTCATAATATGGTGCGACCCGTGTGACGTGTATTTTGTCATACAGGGTGATTGGAAGATGGGTGCAAAGCTTTAAGGTGAAGATAGTATAGACAATTTAGGACCATTTAAGCCATGGTTGTCTTAGACGAAGTCTTACCAAATATTTTTAACCAAATTTTTAAGTTTTTTTTCGGAAATTCTCAAAATTTAATGTAAACTGCATAATTATGGCCAAATTGAATGATAAATGAATTCATTTTTTATTTATTTAATTAAAGTAATGTGTAAGCAACCAAGCAAAACATGTTTTAGGCTTCTGTGTCATTAGACATTTTTTTTACAGACATTTAAAGATCAGAAAAAATAAAAAAATTGTACAATACGTCTTTTAAACCTTATTCAAAAAAAAAACGGAGGGTGCTTTTTTTGTTCAAACCTTTTTGAAGACATGCTTGATAATCGCTCTTTCTTTTGAGGTATCATTTATGCGGATATCTTACAAATTATTGAAATTATGGCCTACAAACCAATTTGAGGGAGAATTTTTTTTATTTTAGGCAGACTAATTAAAACAACATTTGAATTAAAATTATTTATTTTTCATGTTCAAAATGACGGCCGTGATTCCTAATACAAGCACGGCCCCGTCTTCTAACTTCTGTAGTCGTTATTTTCAACATCATCTCCTGCTTCATTGTCTCAAACGCTGAATTTATTCTTTGTATCAATTCTTCTCTAGTGTTAATTTCTTTGTTGTTATACACCAGTTCCTTGGCCCGGCCCCACACGAAAAAGTCCAACGGGGTCAGATCTGGGGAGCGAGCGGGCCAAGGGATGGGTCCATCCCTGCCGATCCAGCTATCAGGAAAGCAATTGTTGAGGTGTTCCCTTACATTTAAAGTCCAATGCGCTGGACAGCCGTCTTGCTGAAAGATGACTGTTCGGTCTCTTTCGAAGATCGGGACACCTGATTCCTCTATCAGCAGTGGTAAATCAATTTGCAGAAATTGCAAATAATTTTCGCCATTCAATGGATCAGGCAAAAAGTGGGGCCCAATCAATGTTCTGCCAATTATTCCAGCCCATACATTCACAGAGAATTTCATCTGAAATGACACCTGCTTCTTAAAATGTGGATTGTTGTCTACGTCGGCCCATTCATGGATGTTGTGAAAGTTTGTAATACCTTCCCTTGAAAATTTACTTTCATCCGTCCACAAGATTGATTTCAGAAACCACGCATCTTCGATGTCTCTGTTGAGGAGGAAACGGCAGAACTGAATTCTTCTTTGAGGATCTTGCTCTACTAGACCTTGCACACTCCTGCCATGGAACGGATACTTGTCATTTTGGTGCATTGTATGCCACACCTTCCATTGAGAAATGTTTAAATTTCGAGCTACTGCTCTAGTACTGGTAGTAGGATCCGCTTGAAATGCTGCTAAAATGTCTTCGTCGACGGCAGTTTCGTGTCTGCCCGGGTTGACTCCAGGTTCCACGCGGTGAAACCCATCTTGGGCAAGACGACGAAACGTGTTGTAAAACACTCGGACATTCGGTATCCTGCGATTCGGATAGCGCTCTTGATACATCCGTCGCGCCAAAGATCCATTGCCGTCTGCTCTACCGTACATAAATACGATATCCGCATATTCTTGATTGGAAAAAGTAGCCATAGTCACTTAACAATTAAGAAAAACGGCGTAGGAGCGCACTAAACGTCAACTCAACACAATTAAGTCAAAAATCAACACGTGCAGGAGCGCGAGGCTACGACTGGACACGGTGAAACAAAAAAGTTCAAAACTAACGCAAACAACACGTGCAGGAACGCAAAGGGCTACAACTGAACACGGTAAATTGTGAATCAACACGACAACGTCCACTCACAAGGGCAGTAGTTTGACTAATAAGTAAAAGATGTAACGGCTTCATCACAGACCGACTGACCCTGACTAAAGAAAAACGACTTTGTTGCCTCAGTAACTAAGACCATTTTGCTGTAAAAACCAACTCTTTATCGCTTTTTGCTATTCATTGGGCGTTCTACCTGGAAATGCCGTCGCACCGCGCTCGGTGGCCATTGTTTAGAGAATCCCCTCAATGGGTTCCCCTCAATTGGTTCCTGCATGTGCCAAAAATTCTTAGAATTGAACAATGTTATCATTTCGAGCACATAAAGTATTCTTTTAAGCAAAAATTTTGTGTTTTGTTAGACTGCCTAAAATTTAAAATTTCTCCCTCGATTTGGTTTATTAGGTCCTAATTTCAATAATTTGTAAGATATCCGCATAAATGATACCTCAAAAGAAAGAGCGATTATCAAGCATGTCTTCAAAAAGGTTTGAACAAAAAAAGCACCCTCCGTTTTTTTTTTAAATAAGGTTTAAAAGACGTATTGTACAAATTTTTTATTTTTTCTGAGGTTTAAATATCTGTAAAAAAAATGTCTAATGACACAGAAGCCTAAAACATGTTTTGCTTGGTTGCTTACACATTACTTTAATTAAATAAATAAAAAATGAATTCATTTATCATTCAATTTGGCCATAATTATGCAGTTTACATTAAATTTTGAGAATTTCCGAAAAAAAACTTAAAAATTTGGTTAAAAATATTTGGTAAGACTTCGTCTAAGACAACCATGGCTTAAATGGTCCTAAATTGTCTATACTATCTTCACCTTAAAGCTTTGCACCCATCTTCCAATCACCCTGTATATTTGTAACGTTGGCGTTCAGGGTAAGATTTCGTTTGTCACATATAATTATGTGACAATGGCGTTCAAAAGGTTAAGGGTGTAAAAGGGGGGTGTAGATTTGTAAAGGGAATCAATAAAAAAGGAATATAATATTTTTATCGCTGGTGAAACCGCGGGGCACAGCTAGTTAAATATAAAATCTTAGTTTAATCCATAAATATAGTTTCCAGAACGCATCGAGATCCGAGAAGCATCAATACAAAAAAAAAGAAAAAATCGTAAGTATTTTTTAAATTTGAATTCTGGGATCCCGGCAGAAGAGGAAGAATTTCATTTTTTCCTCAAACAGTTATGTTCGATAGTGAGAAAATTTACAGGATCTTAATACAAGAAAACGCCGTAATATACTGTTGGAAGGCTAGAAAAATGATGAGCTCGCTATTGGGAAGCTTTAGCACAATATCCCGGGAAGTATTTGCAGCATCTAAGCATCGCAGTTTATGAAGGTAATTTTCTTTTATAAGAATTTCAGTTTTTCTTCTTAGCGTTGAGTATTTTGTATGTGATGAGTTGTTTCTTTTACAATATAAAGTGTTTTAAACATTGTTGTCTGAAACATTTTTTTGTATTTTGTGTTTCACGAACTGTTTTTTTATTATTTTTTATTGCTAAATGCGCGCGCTCTTGACCCCGATCACGCCTGATGGAAAGCGATAGATGAGGTCTATGATGGAACGAGCGTGCCCAGAAGATGCCTGTTTACTCTTGGTTTGAAGGCAGACGGGTTAAATGTGGGAGGGAACACAGATGCCGGCAGAGAGTTCCACACTTTGGCTGTGCGCATAATAAAAGTGGAGGAGAAGCGCTGAGTGCGACTCATCGGGATATCAACCAAGTGCGGATGGTACGCTGCAGTGCGTCTGGTTGTCCGGTGGTAAAAGGGCGATGGTGGGCTCAGGTCGTGGAGCTCCTGCGCACACTCTCCGTAGTACAGTCTGTAGAAGACCGTCAGACAAGCAACATTACGCCGATGAGCCAGGCTGGGAAGCTTAGCTACCAACGTCTCGTCGCCTATAAGCCTTTTAGCTCTGCGTTCCACCGAGTCAAGTGCAGCAAGCTGGTATATTTGGTAACTGCGTCCAAATTTTTCTTTCTTTTTATAAGGGTAATGCGAAGCTTGGAGTTTTTTAATTTTACCAAAAGAGCTAAGCAGAGATAAAGAGATTTAAAAGAGTGTCCATGGAGTTTCTTACCCGTTCTTCTCCATAGAAACCTTCTACGCTTTGGAATGAGCAACTAGCTTCAACTTTCTGACTAACTGACCGACTATTTAATTTTCACTTCAAAAGTCCCTGTACAGTCACGTCTATAAGTATGTATACACTTGGCTTTATTCAAAGGCGATTTTCTCCTTTATTTTTGAATTAAATTTTATGTTATTACGAACATAGTATTTTCGAACCCATAGGTTTATGTAAAGTGTTGTATTTCAAAGTCATAATCAGCCTATAAATGTTCCCACTGCTGGGACGCAGGCCTCCTCTCTGTGAGAGGGACGGGCCAAAATCCACCACGCGGGCCCAGTGCGGGTTGGTATTTCAAAGTTGCATTCGTTATTTCACGATAATATCGCAATTGAAAGTTGCCAAATGTTGACATATTATAGCTCGTGACTTTACAGGGTTTAATTGAAATAAATGCTTTGAGTTTGAGTTGATTACAATGACGGGGAGTAGGTACAAGTGAATCTCGGTTTCGTTAAGTGTCTTTTTACACCCGTCATAAATATAGCTGATAACAATAACAAAAACATCAACGGATATCACGCATCGGAAAGCAAGTTCAATTAAAAACATCGCAAAAAGCAGTAAACATTTTTCCTGAAAAATGTGACGCTCACTCGCTCCCTTCAGCAAAAAAATTGTTCAGTTTATCATGTTTAAATCCGTTGTCAAACAGTGTATTTTCATTTACAATATTTTACGTTAAAAACAGGCTAATAGGATGTCGACACAGTATTTAAGTGCATGTACCTACTTTGACTGCGCTGCCGCATACTACATGGTTTCCGTTTCGTAGGGGACAAGTTATGAGAGAATAGAATGGGATATAATTAGCATTTTTAGGGTTCCGTACTTCGAAAGGAAAAAACGGAACCCTTATAGGATCACTTTGTTGTCCGTCCGTCTGTCTGTCTGTCAAGACCCCTTTTCTAAGGAACGCGTGGAGGAATCAAGCTGGAATTTATATCAAATATTCAGGTCTACTGTCCCTTGGAGCTGTGAAAAAATCAAACGTCTAAGCCAACGCAATCAAAAGTTACAGCCGTTTATGCCGCAAATTTCTGCAAATTTTCGACACTCGCAAGGGAATCAAAACGTACAGGGTACTTCCCGTGAACTCAGAATCTTGAAATTTGATACGAATCGACGTCTTATAGCACAGATAAAAGAAAAATTGCGAAAACCGTAACTTTTTAGTTACATCATATTTTAAACAGGTCTGTACGGAACCCTCGGTGCGCGAGTCCGACTCGCACTTGGCCAATTTTTTTTTTATATTGCTGAATGGGCCCGCTGTTGACCTCGATCACGCCTGATGAAAAGCGATAGATGAGGTCTATGATGGAACGAGCGCGTCCAGAAGATGCCTAAGGCACTGGGACTCCCACGCATCGACGAAACACAACAGGCTGCTTGACGCCGGACTCCGGTGGGAGGGTGGTCGTAAACCAGGCGGGCGTTAGCCCTACCACCGCAATTTGTGGTAAGATCACCCTCGCCTCATTGCTCTAGTGGTTGCAAGTGCTACTGCTGAGCACGAGGACATGGTTTGGATTCCCAGGTCAGCCAAAATGTTATTGGTTTATTCCATTTGGAATTTCAGTAGCAGCCCGGATTCTGGATTTGTGCCTGGTCGAAAGCAATACAACTTAAACATAACTGGCGAAATGTAGGTATACTAATACGCGTTATCATTTCCAATGTCAAAGAATCAGCATTTCCAATTTGGCAATATTTTGTGAAAATTTCACTTGGCAAATTCAAAAGCGATCCGGTGAAAGAAATATTGATTCTTCGTTTTATTTTTTGTGTAGAATATAACATTTTTATCATTGGTTGCCTCTAAACTATAGAGATCACTGGCTGGAACTACCAGACAGATTTGAAATTTTTTTATTGCATTTTATAGCTCCAGTCTTGAGGAAGGTTACAAGCTAGGACCAGAGAAGCCGAGTAAAACCAAAAAGTTAGAAAGAACGCTGCACGAAAACTAAGTAGTACGGCGGGCAGGCGATACGATGCGACAAGGTTGGTCGGGGAGCAAGAAATTTCACGCGGACGAAGTCACGGACAGAAGCTATATAATATTTAAATAATACACTGACTCGCTTGATTTGTATGAAATATGTTGACAGTACCGTCTTTGTCAGCGGCCACCGAGGCGCCTCCGTGATCAGTGTCAAAAATGAATATTCCTCAAAACGCTATAAGCGTATGGCTTGAGGACGCGTGAACATCAGATACGATTAAATACTTAATACACACACTGTTTACAATCAGTGCAGCGATTATTATTTACTTTGTTTTTTTGCTGTAAAACATAGCTTTTTAATATTAATGCTTTGCAAAACCGACTTAGAGGATAGAGGGGTGGCAGCAGATACAACTTTGGGGTATTTATACTAGTTCGATTTTCGCCGTGCGGCCGGTCGCTTACCAAATCGACTTACAAGCCGAATCGCCACCCCATTTATCAAGGTCGATGATCGCAGGTGCCTTGTTCATTTTGCATCAAAATATCGACGTTGCATCAAAATATCGTCTGCAATTTTCACGGTCAATTTTAGTAACCGCCGCATGCGACCTGTCGCCGCGCGACAAAAGTCGAACACTAAGAGTAGTGTTCGACTTTTGTCGCGCGGCGACATGTGCTGGCGTCTGTACATTATTATTAATATTGTTTTAAATCAGTTATATTATGTAAAAATATTAAAAAAAAAACACCACCTACACTAACGTTGGTCCCAACATTGGAACCAAACGTACCACCAACTCCAACCCATCAACTGTCTCGTCAAACCAATTGACCAGCCCTCTGAATCTACAATCGTCCCTTCCACGCGACCGCATCATGGTACATAACCATAAAACCATTTTATGTACCACAACCACCCGATTTCCTAACATTGCCCTACTAAAGGACAATTTGCTGGTCCATCTTTGGCCTCGACTAGGGTGATCGCACGGTGACAAGCGGTAGCGAGCGCGAGGGCGGGGGCGAGTTGTTTGCGTAGTTAGAGGTAATCGTGGCTAAATAACAGCCCCATGGGTCGATTGATCAAGGTTTAGTAAGTAAACGCTTGCAGCGGTCGGTATGTGGACCCCTCCGCCGGCCCTAACATTCTTTGGAAAAGGCTAGGCACATTTTGACCCCTTGGTAAGGCTCATAGATATCCGAGAGATATGCCTTCACTGCATATTTGTTCAAGTTCAAGTGTCGCCACATTTTCCCACTCCGGAAACTCCCACAAAAACAAAAGAAATAGATACGGCACACATGATCAAATTAGGCGGCTTTTTTCGCACACACACAAGAAAATAAGCGTAACACTTGCTGCACACATGCTCAAAAGGGGCGGGCACTAGAAAGTATAGACACAGTCACGGAATGCACACATGCAACTCTAGCATCAACTAGGGAAGATGGGTTAATATAAATATTTGATCGATAAAAATATCGATAGATATCAACTACAAAAAAGAGGAGTGTTTTTGGGTGTATTTTGTATTATTTATTTTTCCTGCTTTCAACGTGGTATATTAATAAAAAACCAATAAAACCAAATCACGTAATAATATAATATATTTGTTTGCAAATGACATTTAAGTAAATAAGTACTTTCTTTAGTTTCTTTCTTACGTAAAATTAAAACTATTTAACTATCGATCATAAAACAACAATTCAAATAACCTATTGAACATTTAATAAAAAAACGTTTATTAAAATAAACAGGTTCTTAATAATTAATTACAATCTAGCCTATAAGACTTTTTACATAATAATTATTACCCGAATGCTGCGAAGCCCAAAAGGAGGGTTATTTTAACCTTTTAACCGCTTACGTCGGATTAATCCGACAAATATTTTCGTGTCCATTGCGCCAGAGTCGTATATATACGACCAAATAACACAGCTCGTTTAATCTGTATTATTATTACATCATCACAGCTCGTTTCATCGGTATTTATTGTTCGTTTTTTTTTTTTGTCGGGCGCTGGGGGCACGACAACTGATATAAAGTCCGGCGGTTAAAAGGTTAAAACTTAGAATAGTGTTGATTATTGGTACTTTACAAAAGTACAGAACAAATTACAGATTGGTTTGAGGGAAACCAATTATTTTTCCTGCCTGTTGCATCTATCCATTTATTTTTAATTTCTGGATCTTTCGGGAAACTGAAAAAAATAATTATTAATTCTTGTAAAATTACAATTTATCGATAGCAATATCTCAGCGCTACGCATCACTAATGCATCATTTGACACGATCCATGTCAAATGACGTTGCTAGGCAATTTTCTCATGTCATCACAATAATATTTCACAACGAAATATTTGTAAAATTCTTAAATAATATAATTAGTGCAGTGATTTTTTACTTACCGGTGGTAGGACACGCCGCTTGTCTTAAGGTTTGTTGTGACTGATCTATTTTTGCAAATAAGGACGGAACAATTCGGCATTTTGTAAAAATACGAAATGACACCACACGTTTCGATACAAACATATGACTACGGCGCTTACTGCCGTCGCGCAACTCGCGCATCTAACATACGCCCAGATTACAAGTTATGGCCATGGTACTATATAATTGTACCATGGTTATGGCCTTTTATAGAGGCGACGTGCGCCACGCCTCCATGCCATATCCCTCGATATCCGTGGTAAGGCTGGTTGCTAGTCTTACCCGTCTTTCGGTTTCTGACTCGTAACAACTGTCAAAAATCTACGAATGACAGCCGGCTTCGAGTCTAATCAAATGCAACTGAATAAGTACTAGTATTTTATCAGTCTTGTCAAGGGGTATCTTCTTTAACTATATATTTATACATATTATAATATTAAAGTCTCTTCGTCTCTGCATAAGGGAATTTGATACAGTTTTCGCCATAATTCAAAGAATTTATTCCGGAAATTTTAAGGGAGGAATGAGGAAAATGTCATGAGGAAAGCTTTGAGTATGAATGTCGATGGCTATAAGAGTAGGGGAAGACCAAAGAAACGATGGATGGACTGTGTGAATGCTGATATGGTTAGAAACGGGGTGACTACCGAGATGACGACTAATAGAGAAGTATGGAAGGAAAAGACAAGTTGCGCCGACCCTAAATAAATTGGGACAAGAGCAGGAGAACGGTGATGATTCTGGAAGGCTTATATTTATAACACACTAGCTGCGCCCCGCGCTTTCACCCACGTAAGTTCGATCCCGTGGGAATATCGGGATAAAAAGTACCTTATGTCCTTTCCCGGGACTCAAACTACATATCTCTATCCAAATTTCATCTCAATCGGTTCAGCGGTTTAAGCGTGAAGAGGTAACAGACAGACAGACAAATAATCGCGTATATAAATAATATTAGCATGGATTAATATTATACTTATATATAAAAACAAATCTCGATGTTCTATCAAGTCGTAAAAACTGTGCGAAGCAATTAAATGCCGGTTCGCTAGTAGTACTACTCGTATAAACGCTCTCGCCTCAGCACCCGCTGTCGCCTCTCACCCTGCCCGAGTACTTATAGAACGATGGTATGTTATTATAGTAAAGTAAATCGATAGGCTTTTCCAGATTGCAATTTATGGCGCTGAGATAGTAAGGAAAGTTTTTATGTTACGGAACCCTTGTGCGTCGTTTGGGTTTTTTGTGTGAGGCTACGGATCTCGGGATTTTTTTGGATTTGGTAAGAGATTATGAAATTATAGCAAAGTGTTTATTTTTGTGATGTTATTATTTTGGTTCCGTATTGGGAGGAATGTTTTTACCAAGATCGTATTACCCAATAACAACAACTGTGTTGTGGAGGTCGGATAGGCAGTCGCTCCATGTAAAATACTGGTACTCAGCTGCATCCGGTTCGACTGGAAGCCGACCCCTACATAGTTGGGAAAAGGCTAGACAGATGATGATTGGGAGGAATGCTTTTATACTTTTTCAGTTGAGTTATCAATGTAGTAGGTATATTCGTATGCGTTGTTTTTGCGCTTTCATGCAAATTGGTCTAATCTGCATTCGCCATTTACTTTCTAAAAATGTAAACAAATATGAGTTTATGGAAAAAAACCTTTAAATCCTACACAATAAACTTCAGTTAACGGACTTACCAACTGAACTCCGACAAACTTTACTACGACATGATTTTACTTCGACACTACGGAACTCCGACACGTCTTCATTTCGACAATACTTTAGTTCGAAATGCCTTAAGTCCGACACTACTGTACTCCGATAACGCGTTTCTTCGACATGACTTAACTACGAAACGATGCAACTTCGACGACGTGCTACTTCGACAACTATGGTAGTCCGACATGACTCAATTTCGACATACTCTACTCCGGCATGCTGTACTTCGACAATATCTTACTTCGACGTTATGTATCTGAGACACGATGCTACTTCGAAATTATTCTGCGACATTAGGGAACAACTAAATTTGTGAAAGATGATATGGCTAGAAAGGGGGTGACTACCGAGATGACGACTAATAGAGAAGTATGGAAGAAAAACCATGTTGCACCGACCCCAAATAAATTGGGATAATATGTGTAGATGTTGTAGGTGGTAATCGGCGAAGTTAAACAAGAAAGTAGCGTAGGAAACTTATATTTTGAAAAACACAGATAATTAACAAACGAGGTAAACACGTACAAGCGCACCCGCTTGCAGTGCTCGCACGGACTCAACTGCCGGCGTCTTGGGTGGGGGTCCAGCGGCCCATACATCTATACTTACATAGCTTAGGTTATACATAAAGGTTATTGTAACTACTTACTAACTATGAATCTACGAATCTAAAAAAACATGAGCGCGTCGCTAACAATATGGTTAAGAGAATTATGATAAGGAATAAATAATAACTTGTATTTTAAAAGAACATTATTTTTATTAGAATATAACTAAGCGGTACTCGCTGCCGCTGTGGGTAGAAGTGCATACCGCGCGGGTTTCGTTCAGGTATTTAGTATCAAGTTCCGCGGCTAGAGCGGAATAGTTGGCGCCATAATACCGCCACAGAATACTTAATAGTACTATGTACAGAACGGACACTTCTTCCCCGCACTCATATCAGATAGTACGTATAACAACCATACACAAGATTAGTTGTTCCCTAATGTCGCAGAATAATTTCGAAGTAGCATCGTGTCTCAGATACATAACGTCGAAGTAAGATATTGTCGAAGTACAGCATGCCGGAGTAGAGTATGTCGAAATTGAGTCATGTCGGACTACCATAGTTGTCGAAGTAGCACGTCGTCGAAGTTGCATCGTTTCGTAGTTAAGTCATGTCGAAGAAACGCGTTATCGGAGTACAGTAGTGTCGGACTTAAGGCATTTCGAACTAAAGTATTGTCGAAATGAAGACGTGTCGGAGTTCCGTAGTGTCGAAGTAAAATCATGTCGTAGTAATGTTTGTCGGAGTTCAGTTGGTAAGTCCAGTTAACGCTAGAACTTCAAACATTTTTATAACTTTTTCAATAGTGTTAGTCACCCTGAAATCAACTTAATAAACATTAAAATAAAGTTGATATTTATTTAACTTTAACATAAGTTTGAGTAGACTTTGGATAAAACACATAATATCACGCCTCTATTTTTCGAAGAGACTACTCAATCAACCAATCAACTCAGCCTATCGCAGTCCACTGCTGGATATAGGCCTCTCCAAGACTGCGCCACAGCACCCTGTCCTCCGCCTTCCGCATCCAGTCTACCCCAGCCATCTTTTTTAGGTCGTCCGTCCATAAGAGACTACTACTGATACCTAAACAATTTCTTAATGGTGTAGCGGTATCTACAACGCCTCATGCGACCTACGCGACATACTGACGTCACGAAAAATCCTGCATCTCGCAAGTCGAACGATTACGATGCAAATCGCCCGACCTGGAAATCTAACCCAGGACCCAGCAGGCTCAGCAGTCGCGCTTGCAACCACGAGACCAATGGGCCAGGTACCTATTTGTTTATTTAAACTTTTCGCACACAAAAAATATACAAAGGCGGACTTAATGCCTTAGGCATTCTCTACCAGACAACCAAGGGTGGTGAAGAGATTAGATGGCAGGTGCTTTGGTTGAGAGGAACAATGATAAAAAATAAACTACATATTAAATCTATTGATTAGTTAATAAATAAAATAGGTACACAAATACATAAAACATCACACTAATGTCATAAAGGCGAAAGTTTATGAGTGTGTTTGTATGATTGTTACTTCTTAACGCACGAACAGCTGGAGCAATTTTGATAAAATGTGGTATGGAGGTAGCTGACACCCTGGAATAACACATAGGCTACTTTTTAACCCGATATTTCCACGGGATCGAAATTCCCGATATTCCCATGGAATCGAAACTTATGCGGGTGAAATCGTGGGGCGCTGCTAGTACTTAAGTTATAAACGTACAATACACATACATAGTATAAACTATAATATATACTAATAATATACCTATATATTTACTGTATATATACCTACAAATTCAAGAGAGGGGTATTATTATAATAGCATTAACAAAACAATCATGTTTAATGTAAACAACAAACCAATCCAATTGAATAAATCGACACCATAATTATACCAACATATCACATACATTGCCAATAAATATTTTGTTTCCTATCTGTGAGCAACTCGATACCACTCGAGTAAAGCTCTCGATTTATTGCGAGAATCGAATAATTGATTCGAATCGATACCGAGGGGATGAATAAATCACCTGCAGTCTCTTTGGGATTTGAATGACGTAGTCTGATCAAAATATAATAGAATTAAAAATGTCATGTGTATTCTTTTGTTTGTTGTTTTGTGACGTCATCGGGAAGTGGACACGAGGGGGATTAGGTAGATAAGAATTTGTATTTTGATCAATGGTTTTAAATGGGGAAAAAGTGAACTCGGAGTTTATGCGAGTGTAAAATTATCCGACTACGGAGAAGCAAATAGGAGGGTTATGATTTGGACAAGTATGTATGTATGTTCATCTATTCCCTCATAACTTAAAAAATACATATAGTAATTTGACAAATGAGGTATCGTTAGAAGCGTCTTGACTGTCCGCTGGTTATAGGCTATGTGACGTCACACTAAATTCAATATGGCGCCCTCTAGAGGACATAAAATAATGAATTTAAAAATAAATATTTTGGGATGGTGCCTTGTGGGGTATCAAATGAAAGGGCTTAATTACCACATTTCAAAAATATATGTATTAGGTACTGAAATAAACCCCAAAATAATTAAACAAAAAAAAAGTTTGTTAAACTAAAACCCGACTACTGAAAAGGATGAAACAAGAAAGTACAACAACTACTTGTAGTAGTAGTTGTTGTACTTTCTTGTTTCGGCATGCGACCTCGGGAAGGCCCGTGGTCGCATGCCGCTGTACTAAATAAGCTATGGTAGCATGCGACCACGGGAAGGTACTTTCTTATTTCATCCTTTTCAGTAGTCGGGTTTTAGTCTTTATACTTTTTTTTCCCCATAAAAATCAAATAGTGGGACACAGAGGACCACTAGTGGGACAGTTTAGTGGAGCAAAGCGGAATAATCCAGGTAAGAATTTAGCATAATCAGGCTATAATGTTCCCACTGCTGGGACACAGGCCTCCTCTCTGTAAAAGGGAGTGGACCGTAATACACCATGTGGATTTGATGATCTAAAACCCTAAACCCAAAATTTGTAATTTAAAATCATCTTAAAGTTGTTTTTCATCAGAGAGTTGAGATTAATTTTATAACCTGAATTTCCGTCCATGATTTTCCAATTACAATTTAATAATGTTATTCAAACAATATTTGTTGGAGAAAGTAATGAGATATAAAGTTAAAACCTTCTAAAATCAGATGAACGTGTTACTTATTCCCTTTTATGATTGATTGCTTAAGAACTTAACCTGAACAGGCTTTGTTTACACTTTAGAAAATATTTTTGAAACAGAATATACCTATTATAATTATATTCGTATGGACTTTACTCAGTAAGGTAATGTCAAGATGCGATCTATGAAGATTCGTAGATCGCATCTTGCTTGATCTTGCTTGCTTGTAACTGAGGGCGAGATAGCTCTCAGTTTTAGCTTTAAAAACAAAAGTCATTTAGGGCTGATTTTTCAATGAACCGATAATTTTTATTCGTGGAAGAAAGACGTCTGACAGTTGAGAATCAGCATTTTCGAACGTCAAAATAAACAGTCCCCACAACGCCCGCCCTTCATCACTTCCTAGTGCTTTCGCTGGGAACATTGGCGCAGCTCGGGAGGGGAGGGCAGACGTCCAGCTGAACTAACCACAGTCATTTCATGAGACCATCTGCCTGCCTTTTCCCAACTATGTTGAGCTGAATACTAATATTTTACTTAGAGCGACTGAATATCTGACCTCCACAACCCAGTTACTGGGTGATACGATACCCCTTGATAAGACTGGTTGTCAGACTTTCGGGTTTCTGAGAACCCGTAACGACTGTCAAAGATCCACGAATGACAGCCGGGACCAATGACTTAACGTGCTTTCCGAGCACGGAGGGGTCTCAGTATGTAAAGATGGTCACCCATCCACAGACCAACCGCGGCAAGCTTAGCTTAAAATGTTCGATCGATCTGTGCGGCTGTTATTATTTAGCCACGGGCCCCTCCTCACGGACTTAAATCTACAAACCTAACAATAAAAAGGAAACAGTAAGTAGATAGCATAGATATCCGAGAGATATGCCTTCACTGCATATTTGTTCAAGTTCAAGTGTCGCCACATTTTCCCACTCCGGAAACTCCCACAAAAACAAAAGAAATAGATACGGCACACATGATCAAATTAGGCGGCTTTTTTCGCACACACACAAGAAAATAAGCGTAACACTTGCTGCACACATGCTCAAAAGGGGCGGGCACTAGAAAGTATAGACACAGTCACGGAATGCACACATGCAACTCTAGCATCAACTAGGGAAGATGGGTTAATATAAATATTTGATCGATAAAAATATCGATAGATATCAACTACAAAAAAGAGGAGTGTTTTTGGGTGTATTTTGTATTATTTATTTTTCCTGCTTTCAACGTGGTATATTAATAAAAAACCAATAAAACCAAATCACGTAATAATATAATATATTTGTTTGCAAATGACATTTAAGTAAATAAGTACTTTCTTTAGTTTCTTTCTTACGTAAAATTAAAACTATTTAACTATCGATCATAAAACAACAATTCAAATAACCTATTGAACATTTAATAAAAAAACGTTTATTAAAATAAACAGGTTCTTAATAATTAATTACAATCTAGCCTATAAGACTTTTTACATAATAATTATTACCCGAATGCTGCGAAGCCCAAAAGGAGGGTTATTTTAACCTTTTAACCGCTTACGTCGGATTAATCCGACAAATATTTTCGTGTCCATTGCGCCAGAGTCGTATATATACGACCAAATAACACAGCTCGTTTAATCTGTATTATTATTACATCATCACAGCTCGTTTCATCGGTATTTATTGTTCGTTTTTTTTTTTTGTCGGGCGCTGGGGGCACGACAACTGATATAAAGTCCGGCGGTTAAAAGGTTAAAACTTAGAATAGTGTTGATTATTGGTACTTTACAAAAGTACAGAACAAATTACAGATTGGTTTGAGGGAAACCAATTATTTTTCCTGCCTGTTGCATCTATCCATTTATTTTTAATTTCTGGATCTTTCGGGAAACTGAAAAAAATAATTATTAATTCTTGTAAAATTACAATTTATCGATAGCAATATCTCAGCGCTACGCATCACTAATGCATCATTTGACACGATCCATGTCAAATGACGTTGCTAGGCAATTTTCTCATGTCATCACAATAATATTTCACAACGAAATATTTGTAAAATTCTTAAATAATATAATTAGTGCAGTGATTTTTTACTTACCGGTGGTAGGACACGCCGCTTGTCTTAAGGTTTGTTGTGACTGATCTATTTTTGCAAATAAGGACGGAACAATTCGGCATTTTGTAAAAATACGAAATGACACCACACGTTTCGATACAAACATATGACTACGGCGCTTACTGCCGTCGCGCAACTCGCGCATCTAACATACGCCCAGATTACAAGTTATGGCCATGGTACTATATAATTGTACCATGGTTATGGCCTTTTATAGAGGCGACGTGCGCCACGCCTCCATGCCATATCCCTCGATATCCGTGGTAGATAGACTTACCAACTGAACTTCGACAAACCGTAATACGACAAGATTTTATTTCGACAATATGGAACTCCGACACGTCTTCATTTCGACAATACTTTATTTCGAAATACCTTAAGTCCGACACTACTGTACTCCGACAAACCGTTTCTTCGACATGATTTAACTAGGAATTGAATTTATAATTATAATGTGAGAACGATGTATAAAAAAGACGTACGCAATAAAAGCGCCCAGAGTACAGCAAATAGTAACAATCCAAAAATAAAATAATTAAAAATAAGCCGAGGCAGCGAAGTGATGACCAGCCCCAACTGACGGCGCCTGTTCATGAACATCACATTAGCCCATTAACCATTATAGGTAATAACTAATTATTATTATTATCTCCTTTATTTCATTATTTACATATAAATTATATTTTTAAATATTAGGATATAAAAACATTTAAAAATAGTAGCCCACCGGTATCGGGAACAGGGTCCAAGCTACCGGCGGTCAGGGTTCCAGAGAGAGGAACCTCCTAACAATGCAGGCCGTGTTCAGAAGTAGGTACAGTTCTCTGAATCAAGAATCTTTATTATTATTATTAGCCTTTTTTTTTTTTTTTTTTTTTATGGATGGGCCTCGACGTCGACGTGACGTCCCACTGCAGGGCAAAGGCCTATACTGCATCACTCCACGACAACTGAGGAAGTAGTGCAGTATTTGAAGGTAAGACCAACTGGACTCTGAGGGTCGAAAGGTTGGAATCGCGCCACAACATCAACTTTAAGTCATTCGTGGAACGAGTTCCAAACCAACATCTACAGACCTGCCTGAAAGAGGATTTTTGACCGAAAGGTGTCGCATATCGACGTTTCCGAGGACGGTTACGCGACACCACGCAGCGAAACACGACGCTGACAACGTTACGTGTAGAGTCATAGCTTTAAGGTTTTTAATATGTATTAGTTTATTATAGCATAAGATTATTTTGTGTATTTTATCTATGGGCCTCAGCTGCCTGATAATAAAATTATTATTATTATACTCTCTTTCCACCTCTCTCTGTTCAAAGTGAACAGAGAGAGTGAGTTAGGTACTAACTTAACTTACACTTAACTACAATAACTTATATCTAGTTTTATGACCCTCATCCGTTCTAATAGCTCTCCTGCTTATCATAGAACAACCGATACACGTCGGGGTAATTGTTTGGGGCATACTATCCGCAATTAGAAGCAATATACGGTTGGTATGTAACATAAACTGGGATGATGGTGATCCCTGAAGAGAGACTTTGAATTGGCCATTGATGAATGTGAAGTGTCTACCCTGAGTATCTACTTTAACAAGTATCCCTACCAGTGGAGATAAATCAGTAGCGATATATGAAACAGGGGAAATAATCTATCCATACTATAATATCCATTCTTAATACGTCTTATTATAAATTCGAAAGTAACTCTGTCTGTCTGTATGTTACCTTTTCACGCCTAAACCACTGATCCGATTTAGATGAAATTTGGTATATAGTTTGAGTCCTGGGAAAGGACATATGATAGTTTTTATCCCGATATGCCCACGGGATCGAAACGTATGCGGGTGAAACCACGGGGCGCAGCTAGTTGGAAATAAAATTACCTTATCTAGTGGCTAGGTCTTACGTAGGCATGCCGTGAAAATACAAGAATACATGTGTTTTGGGGTATTGGAGTTGCGTGTAATGTCATGTATATAATCGAACTTCAAATTATTTCCATTTTGCTGTCCTAAAATTGTTATTGAACACTCTAAAATAATGAATGCGCTCTTTTTGTGAACCTCAAATAATTCCTCAATATTTTGGGGTCCTAAAAATAGGTACTAAATAACCATGTAACTGCGACCAACATGGATATAGCGCTCGGCGGTCGCTGCCGCGGCACAGATCACTTCGCTCGTTCAGCTCGCGCGCGTTTGGTCACAGTTCTAAACTAACCTAACCCGTTTGGTCGGGTACCCTAGCTTAGTTACTGCGACCACATGTGAGAAAAGGCCAAGGAGTTAAAAAGAGACTTATTTGTTACAAAGTGTGCAACAATAGAAGCTAAAAAAAATATTAATATATTATACAGGGTGTGAGCACCCTTTTAAGGAGTCCTTGTAATCATCATTATGAACAACTTTTACTATGGGGTTAAATCTAAAATCGCGAAAAAAATCGGCTATTCCTTGCATTTACATATGTTCACATAACTCGTCAAAATGTAGAGCTGATTTTTTTAGCTATTTCAGGTTTGGTCCCAAAGTAAAAGTTGTTCATAATGATAATTACAATGACCCCCTAAAAGGATGCCCTTGAATTCAATTTCACCCGTTATTATAGACGTTCAAAAATAAATCATTTGACCAATCGCTGATAATTATTGTTCGAGGAACTGGCCGTTAGGCCAGGTTAAACAAATGTATGTATTATCTTTCTTTCTTAAAAGATATGCATGGGTAACTGAAAAATATTCTAAGATTTTATTTTCAAATACTTATATCATACTTAGACATTGCGTGAAGACAACAAACAACTAGGGTGGTTTCGTTTACCTAAGTATCATTTCTAGTCCCAAAACCCACCAAGAACATGTTACTTATTAAGACAAGACACTTCGAAACAGCCATTATTTTCCCCATATTATCAACCCTACCAGTTTCTTAACGGTTATGAAACAAGCCGCGGTATTAAGTTTGTTTATGTATCACGATAAGCCGGCATCCAATGATACGACGAACTCCTGGGGGGCAACTATTCAATTTTATTTACTACTAGCGACCCATCCCTACTTCGCATGTTTTTTACGACTTGAAAAAATATCGAGGTTTCATTCTTTCCTGGGTGTAAAAAGACAGGACAAAATTCGAAACACCATGCTGCGTTCCAAAACGGGTATAATAGACGTAGGCAAGAAAGCTGCCAGACTCAAGTGGGACTGGGCGGGTCACATCAGCCGCATGCAGGATGACCGCTGGGCAAAAGTTTCCACACAATGGGTGCCTGAAGATGGACGGCGCCGCCGAGGTCGGCCCAGAAAGCGGTGTCGAGATGACCTGGACGCGTACCGCGAGGGCTGGGTTGAGGTGGCGTGGGAAAGGAGTTCCTGGAAGGACTTGGGGGAGGCCTTTGCCCAGCAGTGGGACAGTACAGGATAAACAAAACAAAAAAAAATTATTTATGTTAGTTTTATACAGGGTGTTACAGAAAGGGTATATCAATACAAACGGGTTGAAGAGTGTATCTGGTCTAGAATCTCTGTACAAAATTTCGGCTCAAAAATAGTAACTTTGAAAATGCTTAATATTTTTTTTTATTTCGATAGTTTATTAAATTGAAATCATAACAAACATGTCACCGCACTACGAGGGTCATTATCCATTATCTGTAGTGTGTCTGTGCGCCTGGTACACGCACATCACGCCGCCGCGCGCCAGTGCAGCACTGTGATGTCGAAATAAAAAAATATTAAGCATTTTCAAAGTTAATGCTTTTGAGCTGAAATTTTGTACAGAGATTCTAGACTAGATACACTCTTCAACCCGTTTGTATTGATATACCCTTTCTGTAACACCCTGTATACAACGTAGAGGCGACGACAACTAATTACACTTTGTATATCTACCGATATTACCAGTCTTTATAAAGAAATTAACCAAATATATCCAACTAGCTGACCCGGCAAACTTCGTACCGCCTCAAAATTAAATAATGTGACAAAGTTCAATAGACACGTGGCGCCATCTATTATCATAATAACGTTATTGTTGTTTTCCTCGGGAACAGCACTTTTTTTCGAGATGAAAGGTACCCTATGTCCGTTTCTGTACTCCTGACTACGTATATGCAAAATTTCAGGATGATCGGTTCAGTAGTTTAGGCGTGAAAAGGTAACAAACATAAACATACTTTCGCATTTATAATATTACTAGCTGCGCCCCGCGGTTTCACCCGCTTAAGTCTCGATCCCGTGGGAATATCGGGATAAAAAGTATTCTATGTCCTTTCACGGGACTCAAACTATCTCTATACCAAATTTCATCTAAATCGGTTCAGCGGTTTAGGCGTGAAAAGGTAACATACAGACAGACAGAGTTACTTTCGAATTTATAATATTAGTATGGATAGTATGGATAAATATATTAGCTAGGATAGCTCAGTCAAATTATAGCTAGTCGAAACCTGGCATCGGCGACTATGCGTTTTAAGTTTGTTTGAAAAAATCACTTTTTAATTTCGATGTTAGGTTTTATTAGTATGTGTTCCACTCGCGCCTCAAAGAGATGTCAGCACAAGGGAAGGGGCCCGTTAGGGCCGAAGCCTGCCGGGGTAGCGGGATTGTCCGAAAGGGTTACCGCTACCCCGGAACATAAAGGGCTAAGGAACACGGGTGGGTTTTAGTCAGTAAGAGTCTGACACTCCCTTCCGCTCCACCCAGAGCGGCAGGAGTCATTTGATGACATCTTAAAAAAAAAAACTGGTAATTATTGTCATTTATTGTCGTATTGCCGTCTCCACATTTAATACACATAAACCTTCCGAAATAAATTCTCAACATGATGTGGAAAATCAGCCAGTGACAAAGGTCTCATTTGTGGTAGACATTTCAACCAAATCCTATATCCATGTGGATGTCTTTTCCTATCTTTCTTACTGTTATTTTCTTTATCACCTCATGGTACGGTACAAGCAAAGATAGCTAGAACCTGCCTTAACACTTTATCGTCTAGAAGACCAGTAATCCACATTTCTTAGTACTTACTCGCTTCGAATAATAAGCAGCACTTCGTAATTTTCTTTTCATTGCAGTGTGAAAATAAAATCCTGAAGTTAGATGTTCGAAGCTAGCTTTTACTGGTTTAGTTTTATTTGGAGACAAATCTCGGAACATGGTGTTTGTTATTTCGAGTGTTTAATGTTTACGTAACTAAAATGTTTATTGATTTGGATATCTATACTTTGATTATAATTATAATCTAAACTCATATTATTTTAGAGAGAAAATATTTGATTATTTGTATGTTTGTTTTTTTCTCAAGTTCTGAGTTGAGCTGCACGATTTTTGACAAATGCGTGCACTGACTGGACAGGTCCGCTCAATCTGTGTGGTTCTTTCCTCAAAAGACGATTTCAGACACCAATCTACATGGTCTTCACATGATCTGACCAAGATTTTGTCTGGAATTTAAAAGAGACTGTGACCTCTGAGTTTGTTTCGGCCTTTCTTCTCAGAGTAGTCAGATAGGAAACGCCGACCTCATCTAGCTTTAAAAAAATATGATTGACGTGTAAAAGTGTTTGTACAAACCTACTTACAGAAATAAATCATTTATCATTACGGTTTCTCACTAAAACGGCTGAAATGATTTTGATGACATTTGGCACATGGGTAGACCATGACCTGGATAATATAATAAAGCTGAAGATTTTGTTTGTTAGAACGCGCTAATATTTGGAACTATTTGAAAAACGATTTTTTTTTAATTTACCAAGCGCATAACGCCAATCATCCCAATAGAATATTGAGTAACTATCAACAATAGTACACCTTTAGATGTAATTGCATTTGAATTTAAGAGGGGCTAAATAATAACAGCCGCACAGGTCGATCGATCAGGTGAAGCTACGCTTGCCGCGGTTGGTCTATGGATGGGTGACCACCTTTACATATTTGACAGGCCTGATGGTCTAGTGGTTAGTGACCCTGACTGCTATGCCGGAGGTCGTGGGTTCGATTCCCACCCAGGACAAATGTTTGTGTGATGAGCACGATCATTTGTTCTGTGTCTGGGTGTAATTTATCTATAATATGTATGTATTTAGAAATATATAAGTATGTTTATCAGTTGTCTAGTACCCATAACACAAGCTCTGCTTAGCTTGGGACTAGATGGCGTTGTGTGATAGTTGTGGAATATTATTATTTAGGCTGATTATGCTTATGCTACGCAAACTATGCGCTTGTACTTGGAATTGGAGACACCAACGCTTCTTACTACTAAGTACTAAAATATTTATTTATTTTATATCGAGACCCCTCAGTGGCTCCGTTGGTCCGGCTGTTGTCATTCGCGGATCTTTGACAGTCGTTACGGGTAATCAGAAGCCCAAAAGTCTGACAACCAGTCTTACCGAGGGGTATCGTATTACCCAGGAACTGGGTTGTGGAGGTCAGGTAGGCAGTCGCTCCTTGTAAAATACTGGTATTCAGCTGCATCCGGTTCAAATATCTCGCTGATGGTGGCGCATGTGTTGGATCATTTAGCTCCCTTCAAAATGGTTGAGCTGAATGGTGCTGATGCATGCGTCATGTTCGTGAACGGGCGCCGTCAGTAGGGACTGGTCATCTCTTTGCTGCCATGGCTTATTTTAATTTATTATTTGAATTGTTGTTTTTTCTCATCTTTTCATTATGGACGCTTTTAACGTTCTGCATCGTTCTCACATGTATAATTTTTAACATGAATGATGTAATCAAGACTTTGTAACCACATTATTTTGATTTAAAAGAGTGCCCATGGAGTTTCTTGCCCGTTCTTCTCCATAGGTACCTACGCTTTGGAATTGGCAACTAGCTTCATTTTTTCTGACTGACTGACTTCTTGACAATTCAAAAGTGCCTGTAAATGGTTTAACCGGTTGTATGCCGTAATTACAGACACAATTAAAAAGCCATTGTGTCTCGTGTAGATCTACGTTCCGGCATACGAAAGGTTAATTAAAATAAATGCTTTGAGTTTTGAGTTTGATGTAATTGAATTTAGTAACTAATCACTTTTTAAAAGAAAAGTATTCCACTTTTACCATGCATTATTCGGATACGGACCGCTCGCGCGGTTCTGCTGGGGTGATTGGGTCATGCGCTTGGATAAAGTAAGTAGTTTCTTTTGGAAAATTGTTCCTTATGATGTGTCCAATCATGGTCACTAATTACCAGGCACCCTGTAGCGCAATTTTTTTTTTCTGCCATTGTGGGTAGTTTTCTAGAGAAAAACGATGAAAGGTACAAACGCCAGCGCATCAAGCTACTACAATCTGTCAAATTTCTTTAATAGATTTTCAACTTTGTCGCTAAAGCATAAGGTTCAAAGTTGATTGGGAAAATTTGACAGTTTCGGGTAGCTTAATGTGCTAGCGTCTGTACCATGGGCTAAAGAAAATTAAAATGTCATTTAGGTACTTTTGAACTTACCCACCCATACTGGCTGCAAAAACACGGGATATGATTATGGAAAGAAATTATGTTTCGGTGGTGTTTGTGTCGCTAGCCTATTCTGTCCCACTGCTGGACAAAGGCCTCCCCCAAATCCTTCCAGGAACTCTTTTCTGCTGACGTTGATTACAACGTCACCGTTACCTATTAAGGTATTTTCATAAAAGAGAAATAAGTACAACACAATTGAAAACCGTAAGTTTATTCAATAATCCAACGTTCATTATATTAATCACATAATTCACATAGTTTTCTCTTAAACATTATTTTTTTTGAGATTATAGATCTTGGGGCGTTTTCTAAAATAAAAAGTTGAAATTCTCTAGATATTATGTATTTGGTAATTAACAGACGACAATTATTTCTGAAGATATGCATGATATTCTTCATATTTTAACAAGGATTTCTACTATTAATTATTTACAAACACATTTAATATCTTTGATAAAAAAACGCCTCCCGGAAAAAAATCTCAATAATTTACAAATATTAAATTGATATGGAAGAGTTCGTCTATAAATTCTATAATTATCTTAATTAATATTATAATAATTGTTGGCATCCTTTGAATTTACAATTTATTATAGTCTTTGGAACATTTATTTACATATCACTCTGGATTTGATCCGTATGCTATCTTTCCGGCATCTGAAACAAAAGAATTACAATTTTAAATCTTGTATGGTTCTCTGTGGGATCAGCCGCACTTGGTGACTTGGGGGATGATTTTTGGCATTTTCAATTTTAAAAAGCAGCCGTTAATGGGTGTTTCGCGTAGTTCGTGCAAATTCTAAACAATCCTAAATTTTAAATTTATTGTCGAGTAATTTTGTTTTTTTTTAACAAATCTATACATATAATAAAACAGTAAAAAAACTGTGTCTGTACATTCAATATATTAAAAAAAAATTATTGAGGGGGGTTTAGAAACAGTAATAGGGCACGAATCTAAAAAAAAAAATTGTCTGTGTGTCTGTTTGTTTGTACACGCTAATCTTCGGAACTACTGGACGGATTTGAACAATTTTTTTTATGTTGTATAGGTATTATGTCTGGGCAACATATAGACTATAATTTTTTTTGGAAACTTGAACACCTGATGCAGAACCGCAACAGACCAGCTAAACTATAAGACATATATAAATGGTACTATAGCATTAATTGTTCCACGTGATGAGCATTTTCTGCTGAGAGAATAAATTTGAAGATCTGGAACACCTAATGTGGAACTCCAAGAGCCCAGCTACACTATAACACATAAGTATAGGAATGACGTCTTAGCAAAAGTTGTTCGGTCTGATGGGCATTTCCTGTTGACTTATAAAAATCGAAGATCAGAAACATCAGATGTGGAAATCAAAGCTATCACTAATTTCACTGTATAATTATAAAATAACATAAGCTGGGAGTACCTCTACGCGGTGAAGGCGGTAACAGTTTAGGACTGATTTTCGATGACGATGGTATATCATTGAAAATTTGACTCTACTGGCCAAAACTCCCATTTATTTTTTTATTTTATCGCATAAATATGCCTTCGGGCTTATGTTATTTGAGTGTTTAATTTCCTTTTCCATTTATCTTCGTGACACGATACCCTACCCGGTAACGCAGGAGAGCAGTCACTTAGATTTTAATTGATCAGGTATCTTCACAATAAAACTATAACCATGCCTAGAAAGAGGTCAAATCTTTCCCAATGTTCCAAAGGAGCTAAAAGATTGAGGATCATAAGATCCCAAGAATCTACCGAAGAGCGTCAGGAGAGCCTTGATACTGTTCAACATCAGGCTGCAACTCGCTCCGTGGAAACCTCTTCGGATCGAGAAGCACGCCTGCGTTCTCAGCGTATTTACGCATCTACATCCAGGTCTCTAGAGACCAGTGAAGAATATGATGCGCGACTGACCGCTGATCGTGAACGTCATGCATGGTCTCGCGAATCGGAGACGTTCACGGATAGAGACTTGCGCTTGAGTTCCAAGCGTATCTACGCATCGACTTCTAGGTCTCTAGAGACAAGTGAGGAACGCGGTGCGCGACTGACCGCTGATCGTGAACGTCACGCATTGTCTCTCGAGTCGGAGACGTTCACGGATAGAGAATTGCGCTTGAGTTCTCAGCGTATCTACGCATCTGCTTCTAGGTCTCTAGAGACAAGTGCGGAACGTGATGCGCGACTGTCCGCTGATCGTAAGCGACATGCATTGTCTCGCGAATCGGAAACGTTTACCGATACAGAATCACGCTTGAGTTCTCAGCGTATTCGCACATCTACTAACAGGTCTTTTGAAACGAGTGATGAACGTGATGCGCGACTAACTGCTGATCGAGATTATCATACATTGTCCCGAACACGCACACAACAAAACATTCATAATCAGTTAGAAAGTGAGAGAGAAAGAATTGCTGGAGTACGGCATGAAGAGACAGAAGAAGAGCGCAACGAACGTTTGAATTCTGATCGACTTCGACATTCTCTGAACAGAATGTCGATATCATCTGAAGAATCGGATGTGTCTCAAGATATAGCCGTAGGGCATGGCGACCTTCCTTGGGTTGATAAGGAACGGAGTGCATTTACGTATACTCTTATGATTGACTACGTCACATATTCCGCCATCGGAGGTATGGTTCAAAATTGTACTATTTGTGAAGCTGGAAACAAACGGTATGTGTTGCTCAGGTGGGAAAGTAGGTACATATTGAAATATTACAAAATCCTCCAAAAATATTAAGATCACTGCTAATCAGTGACCATCCACAGTCAAAACATTTCTTGGACAACATCCGTTCGTACAATACCTAATGCCTTTCAAATGACATCTTTTGGTGCGAAACAGATTTCAGAAGGCCCATTTATGCCAACATTCAAAGTGCAAGGCCAAGTTTACCACCTCATTGGTTCATTATTGCCAGTAAATGACCCCAAGTTTCTCCAAATATATTTCGTATCCAATTATCAAGAAAATATAGTTTATAAAGAATTTTTTTTAAAGTTATTTGCAATTAATTCAGTGTACCCTTGGGATCCGCTGCGGAATTACGGGAAGAAAAGTTTTTTTATTGTATAGGTATTAAGTCTGGGCAACACAAAAGCTATAGTTTATTTTGGAAAATGGGACACCTGATGCAGAACCGCAATATAAGAGATATAAAAATGGCGCCATAGCAAAAATCATTCCACGTGAAGAGCATTTTCTGCTATGAAAATAAATTTGAAGATCTGGAACACCTGCTCTGGAACTCCAAAGCCCAGCGACACTATAACATAATAGGAATGACGTCTTAGCAAAAGTTGATTAGTCTAATGGGCATTTCCTGTTGACTTACAAAAATGAAAGATCTGGAACGTCTCGAATCGTCTCGCGCATCCCGTTGTTTTCCAGTCCCCGGGCTCTTAGAATTCGACATCAGACATTTCAGATCTTCGATTTTGACGACCCCGTTTTCGCTGGCATAAGCAACAGGATCCACGTACGAAGTCGTGGGCAGCAGCTAGTATCGTTAATATATGGATAATCTTTGAACATTTCGTGGTTTCTACTTTCTTTTTATTATTAACTTTGAAATTATTATCATTTCTAAAATCGAATTGAGACGGTAATGAGAACGATAAATCAATCACAAGATCAACCACAAGCTAACACAAGCTGTATGTACAGTCGCCAGCAAAATTGCATGGGTACCTTAGTGTCTATTTTCCCGTGAACGTTTAAATTTAAGTTTTCGAAAATAAACTAGATGGCGTTGGTTTCTTCACAACTATGACTAATTTACGAAACGTAAGTACCTAAGGAGTTAGGAAGAAACGAAGGAATTACAAGGCTAATACATTTATCTAATTGTTACATTACAATTACCAGCATACGTAGCTTAAATGATAAAAATAATAATAGAAACCGATAGGAATATATTTATTAAGCTAACGAGTGGGTATTTTAATAATTAATTTAATATTCGAATTGGTAGGTAGTTACTTAGCAACAGGAAAAAAGAGCAGATTCATTGCAGGTAAACAGGCTCGTCTTATGGGCTCGCAAAAAAAGGCACAATAAAAAATTATAGAGGTTTATTTCTTACAGTTTATTATTCAAATTTAATAGTCAGTTTATTAAATATTATAGGTATAACATTATAATATTATGAAGTTATTGAGGCGATAGCTTAAGTATTCGTTTCCAAAATCGGAAAGAGGATTGAAGCTTATGTAACCTCAATAAAAACAAACAGGAGACCAGGTTATTTTATTACAAAGGTCAAACGGATTAAATGGATACTAAATAAGTAGGCTAAAAACTACAAAATTGCACAAAAACATACCAAATGGTTAGTAGGCAACATAAAAAACTAAAAACTATGTTGTTTAAACTTAAAGTGTTCATAACTTTTTAAATTATAAAAAATACGTAAGTTATAGTTTATACACACATAACCAGGTCTCCAGTCAATATAAATATTATTATCTAAGTATAATTATTTAGCTCGTAGCTACGTAACCACTTGTGTATCGCGTATTATTTCGACGCAATAAACATAAGCGTCCGTGTTCACTGGTTCACTGGTTCCGTGAGCAAGGGTTTCACAGCATGCCTCCGCGGCACATGTTTTGACGCGGCTCCGTGTCAAAACTTGTGTCAAATAAACCAGCATAGTGGTTCAGCAGCAGAAATCAATTTTCTTCATACTGCCTTATCATGGTTTGATGCTGCAATGTGTTTTATAAGTCGTGGTCTACCAGTTCTTTGATGGTGTTGCAAAGAACCCTCCTCTTCAAATCGTCGTACTCAAAGAACAACTGTTTTTCTCTGCAACAATAAAACAGAAATATATAATACCCAATAATGATTATGATTATTATTTTACCCATAACACAAGCTCTGCTTAGCTTGGGACTAGATGGCGTTGTGTGATAGTTGTGGATTATTATTATTATGTAGTATAGTAACAAAAAAATAATGCAGTTTTTAATATAAAAGTGTAAAAATAAAACTACTTACGTTTACACCGGTCTCTGGCTATTTCTTACAAGTTTTTGGCTTGATTATTCAAAGCAATTATTTGAGCTCTTGTAACGAAATCAATATTATAACTCGTGCTCGTTTTGGTAAAATAAGTAATCCGCCTGATCATAAATACAAACTAAACAAAAGGCACTCGAACGAGGTAATCGAAATGAACTTAGCGAACGATCAATTGAGCTGTCATAAATCTTCGATCTAAGTATTATTCATACCACCTACCAATTATTTATAAATCCATATTCAACCTACCCTCTCAAGTTTGAAAACTAAAACTTAGAAAATCAGATTCCTACCTAATTATAAATTGATATTCAATTTTAACATAGTAGGTTAATAATTAGGAACAATTTTCTTTAAAAGAAACTATTAATTATAAATTGTTTGAATGTTTGAAGAGACAAAAAGAAACTGCAACAATATTTTATCATATAAAGCAAAGCAACGCCATCTAATAACAGCATAATTCAACTTTGTTAGTCGTTAACTTGTTTTACGCTAGATGGCGTCATTTCTCGCTTCATACGATTTTGTTTCTGTACTACCCATGCACTTTTGCAGCCTACCGTACAATAAAGTAAAAAGGTTTTTTTGTTACGGTAAAAGTGAAAAGAAAAACTCAACCACGGATAAGACCCACAATCGTTAGGTAAGATACGTCACAATTAAACAAAGATACACAACAACAAACATATTCTTATTACATCGCTTTGACCTCATCAACGTCGCTAAAAAACGACGGTAAACGAACGGAATGAGGAAGAAGGTAATGAGGTTTAAATCCTTTATTCTATTTTTATTCAAAAATATCAAAATTAGAAACCTAATACCTATTCTAAACTTCGAAGGGAATCATTGAAATTGATAATAAGCTAAGTAATAAACGAACTCATATATACTGACGTTATAATACGGACGATGGGAAAGAGAACGATTCCAGATTCAAAAGCTAGCGTGCACCTGCTACGACGTTTACTGGCAAACTGAGACGTGCGCGGGGCTCGACATCGCGGTAGAGTAGCATTTAAGGTCAAGCGCAAACTATAATGTGGATTTCTTTTCATACCGAGGGTAATCAGAAAAAATAAAAAATAAACATTTATCAAATCATATTTTAATATAATGAGAAGATAGCATTATTTAATTTAGGTGCAAACGTTGTGTTTTTTAATATACTTCATTAATATGATTATTTTGTTTCTATTTACTTCGATTTATTTGAATAAAATATAAATTTATTTAGGATAGATAGCTAGCCTATCTATCCTAAATAAATTTATATTTATAAATGGACACCGAAGGAAATGAGAATAAGAAAAGTTTTTTATTTATAATTAATTAATTACGCTAATTAATACTGTAAATCTTACATGCATGATAGCGTTACTATATTACCGTAAACCGGGGTTACTTTGAATCACGGGGTTAATTTGATAGAAACTTCTTATCGACATAAAATTGCAAATTGCGTAAAACGGAACAACTTTTGGTAAAATTTTTTTTTCGGATAACTACACTGGTAAACTGTCACAATCCTTTTTGCGGGTGCGCTGGTGATGACACGTTGTTTCATACAAAAAAAGGTAAGTTTTTTATCGATACCGATTTTTACCAGATAAAATTATTTATTGGGGCTACTTTCAGATTCTATGTTGAAAACGGGAGGTTCCAAAGTAACCCCAGAATCATTTTAACTTAAATCACTTTGTTTTATTTTCTTTTCTGAAAAACTAATCGATTTTTTTGATTTTTTTTTACTTTTACAGAGAGAACTATAAAAACCGATTATTACACTTTTTTATAAGTTTTTTAGAACCACACATTCAAAAATTACAGTCAATTAAAGTTCAAAATTGATCAAAGTAACCTCAGTTTACCGGTACATTTGATATTCTTTGAAAAGAATATAGATATTCATTGAATAAATCAATGTTTCTTTACTGGACGTATAATATGCACGAAAAAAAATAAACACCCTAATAGTTAATTGCAGACTTTCGTTATAATAGTAAAACATGTTCAAAAGATCAGTTCCTATAAGAAAACATTACTTTTATTTTAGGGTACGATGTCCTTTTTATGGTGTAAACTAGCTGCGGCCCACGGTTTTACCCGCGTAAATGTCTATACCGTGGGAATATCGGGATAAAAGCAGCCTATATGTTAATCCAGGGTGTCAGCTACCTCCATACAAAATTTTTCCAAAATTGGTCCAGCCGTTTGAGCGTGAAGAAGTAGCAAACAAATAAACACACACGCACACACTCGCAAACTTTTGCCTTTATAATCCATACTAATATTATAAATTCGAAAGTAACTCTGTCTGTCTGTATGTTACCTTTTCACGCCTAAACCACTGAACCGATTTACATGAAATTTGGTAGGTATAGAGATAGTTTGAATCCTGGGAAAGGACATAGGATAGTTTTTATCCCGATATTCCCACGGGATCGAAACTTATGTGGATGAAACCGCGGGGCGCAGCTAGTATTATATATATAAGTGTGATTAGTGTGATAATAAAGAGTATTCTGTTTTATGTCATGCAAAAGCCGTTTCCTATCCGATAATTTTAATTATACTCAAGACAAATGACTTCTAAAACATACAATTAAAATTGTTAGAAAGGGTTACCTAAATAAACCATTTACAAATTAACCCGATGTTGTTGTTACAACTGAACTCGCGTTAAATACTAAGTATTGGTTTCGAGGGGCTACAGTGGCAAACAATAGCTTTGCTTTGCAGATTTCTGGTCAATTACATTAAAATTTATTGAAACTTTGCATAGAGTTAATGTTGGTGAAGTGGATATTGTTTGATTTACAAATTATTATTTTTTGTGATGATAGCTGATGAGTAAGTTCCTTTTAGAATAGAATATTTTTTCTCTCTTTATTTTGTGAACCCAGAAAGGTAGAACCTAAACATAAAGAAAGAAAAAAAATAACGAGAACGTTATTTTTTTCTTTCTTTATGGTTAGGTTCCATGTTTTAATTAATCCGTTCAGAAGTGTTGGATTGACATACTTAAATATACTTGAAAATACTTAAGAATTACTGATTTACCATAACAGGCTATGCTTCCTGGCTTTTAGGGTTCCGTACCCAAAGGGTCAAAACGGAACCCTATTACTAAGACTTCGCTGTCTGTCCGTCCGTCCGTCCGTCTGTCTGTCACCAGGCTGTATCTCAAGAACCGCGATAGCTAGACAGTTGAAATTCTCACGAATTTTGTATTTTTGTTGCCGTTATAACAACAAATACTAAAAACAAAATAAAATAAATATTTAAGGGGGGCTCCCATACAACAAACGTGATTTTTTGCCGTTTTTTGCTCGATATTATTAACGGCAACAGGTAGACGCTTGAAATATTTACAGAATAGCTACTTAGTTGTATATTCACTTTAAAAATAAATAATGAAATTAAAATAAAATAAATTAAGGGGGGCCCATACAACGAACCTGATTTTTTTATATGATGTAGTGTTAAATATTGTACGGTGGTACGGAACCCTTCGTGTGCGAGTCCAACTCGCACTTGGCCGGATTTTTGGTAAATACAGAGTAAACCTTAACCATTGTTTATTTTATTAATCTGTCGAGCTCCGCTAAAGAGACACAATTAATTTTCTATTGTTTCGTCGCCAATAGGCGACGCGCGCCCCTTGACCGGTTAAACTCTCATCTCAAGAAGTAGTGTCTCTTACCATGTTATCAGCTGTGGATGGTGGGCTGTATGCTGACTTGTGTGGCTCGCTGCTCGCCTCCCGGATGCTGTAGTTCTTGTTGTCACTAGACTCCAGCACCACGCGGGGAGGCTCGTTATCTGGACAAGTATCCTTGATTAGAAGGCTTAGTTTTTTGTATGTAATTTGTGTGAAACTTCAGCAGGATAAAATCAAAAAATCAAAATCAAAAGTCATTTATTCAAACTAGGCTGTCAGCACTTTTCGAACGTCAAAATAACAAAAGACAGTTAGTCCATTCAATAATAATAATAATAATAATACATACATGGCTCATGAGGGTGCTGGAGTTGTACAAGATAGATGCAACTCTACGCACCTTCCTTGAGTCGTGTATGGGGCAATGGAAGACGGTCCTTCGCTATCCAGGATGTCGGCAGATCCAGGGGAATGATGAACCTGTATGGATTAAGCGGGGAATATTTCAGGGCGACAGTTTGAGTCCACTTTGGTTCTGCTTAGCCCTGAATCCTCTAAGCACACTACTGGAGGATTCAGGTCTAGGCTATCGGTTGAGGAGAGGTGGTCAGGTCATATCTCACCTCCTCTACATGGATGATTTGAAACTCTTTGCCCCCAACAAATTGCGTCTGATGGAGCTACTGAAGGTAACTGAAACTTTCAGTAGCGCCATCAGGATGGAATTTGGTGTGGACAAATGTGCAGTCATGCATGTAAAGCGAGGGGAGATTATGGATTCTGAGGGAATTCAACTCTCGGATTCCATAAACCTTAGATCCCTCGCCTCATCTGAAAGCTATAAGTATTTAGGTATGTCGGAAGCGTTAGGCATCAACGATGCTGACATGAAGCAATCGTTAAAGGAGCGTTTCTTTTGTCGCCTGAGGAAGGTATTAATCAGTCTTCTTTCGGGCGGAAATAAGGTGCGCGCCTTCAACGGTTGGGTCATGCCGGTTTTGATGTACTCTTTCGGCATACTCAAATGGACTCAAACCGAACTCGACGTCCTGGATAGAAGGGTCCGCACACTGCTGACTGCAAATCGGATGCATCACCCACGATCATCGGTGATGAGACTGTATATTCCGCGGAAGTGTGGGGGTCGAGGCTTTTTAAATGCAAAGACCCTCCACAACCGCGAAGTGTGCAGTCTCAGGGAATATTTTTTAAAAGCTGAAGTGGGTATGCACCGTGATGTGGTCGCAGTGGACAAGGGGCTCACCCCGCTCTCCATGGCTAAAGAGAACTGGCGCAAACCTGTAATACTTACTACCGATGACCGCAAGAAGGTATGGCAAAGCAAGGAGCTTCACGGGCGCTTCTATCGGGCTCTGCATGAGCCCGGTGTAGATTTCTTAGCGTCCGTATCCTGGTTACGTTTTGGTGATCTTTTCGGGGAAACCGAAGGTTTCGTCTGTGCAATTATGGACGAAGTTATCTTGACGAATAACTACCGGAGACATATTATGAAGGACGGGACGGTTGACGTGTGTCGGGCATGCCACCGTCCGGGTGAGTCTATCAGACATATTATCTCTGGTTGTTCTCGTCTAGCTAACGGCGAGTACTTGCACAGGCATAACCAAGTAGCCAGGATTATTCACCAGCAACTTGCTTTGAAATATAAACTTGTGGATTCTGAGGTACCGTATTACAAGTATGTGCCCGACCCAGTTCTTGAAAATGACCATGCCACGCTGTACTGGGATCGGTCTATCATTACTGACAGGACTATTGTCGCCAATAAGCCTGATATAGTGGTGATAGATCGATTAGCGCGCCGCACAATGATTGTCGATGTTACCATTCCACATGACGGGAACCTCGTGAAAGCTGAGAAAGAGAAACAAGTTAAATATCTCGACTTAGCACACGAGGTTGTTGACATGTGGAATGTGAGCTCGGCTATCATTGTGCCGATTGTCGTATCGGCCAATGGCCTTATGGCCGAAAGCCTCGATCAACATCTGTCGAGGCTCTCGTTAGGCGGTTGGATCAAGAGCCTGATTCAGAAGGCAGTACTCCTTGATACGGCTCGTATTGTGAGGAGGTTCCTGTCTCTGGAGCCCTAACCACCGGTAGCTTGGACTCTGCTCCCGACACCGGCGGAATACTATTTTTTATATTTTTAAATGTTTTTTATACTTATTTTTTATATTTTAAGAAATATTTAAAAATGTAAAATAATATGTACATAAATAAATAAACGAAATAATAATAAAATAATAAAAAGTATTTATTTCACAAAAACATAGCACTTTGCACTGTATACATTGTTTGAAAATAACATTTACTTTATTATGCAATAGTAGACTCTATCTTTTAAACTAGGACAATAAATCACCCATAAGGAGTTGTAGAGTGCGTGAGCAAGGCCCTAAGCAATTACTTCAGAAAATTGTTCAGGGTGCTTAGAGAGTTAACATACTAAAAGTCCTGACATCTAGGGGGTGAGGCGGAGTGGGGGGGAGGGGTTAAAGTTCCCATTTTTCAGTTTTTCGCTAATATCTTTAAAACGGTATGTTTTAGAGAAAAGAAGTTTTCTGCGCAATGAAAGCTTATAAAATTTCCTACAACTTTAGTCTTATACACTTTTTCGAATTACTACCCATTTTTTACATATACATTCTAAAATAGTGAAAATTTTCGAAAAAACTACTTTTTTGAATCTCTACCTGTTGCCTGCTACTTTGTTTGCGTTATTTCGGGATAAAAGTAGCCTTTAATCATAACGAATTTCATCCAAATCGGTTCAGCCTTTGAGTAATCAAAACTTGTATTTTTGATACATATTATCTTTTATCTTTTAATTCGTTTAGGCTGTGAGGGTCCTGACAATGGTTCTTTTTCCAAGGCTCCCTCATCCTCAGTAGATGGTACTTGCTGAAGAGGCTCTACGTCGTCTTCATCATCGTCAACGTCAACAGACACGCCGTTGAGGCAATTCCCTTGGCAGTGGAGGCACGCCGCGGAACAGTTCAACATTGCTTTCCGACATCCACATTTTCTACTACCACAATCCTTCGTGCAGCGGCAAAATATTGTTTTTATTAGTATCTCTGGTGCTGGCAAATCTCCGGTTGTTATTGGCACCAGGCTGTCCCCTTCATGTTTCCATCCCCACTCTTAAGGAGGCAGCTCATTTCCGAGCCACAGCTGCACTTGGTGGTAAGTGCGCCGCGAATGCTGTTTAGCTGCGTTTTCAGTTGGTGGGAGGGAGCTGAAATCAGGCTTAATATTTGCCACTGATCTCACGAATGACTGGTATCGGTACTCATTGAGGGAGATCAGTCTTGCTGGTGCGCCATACCATTTGAGGAAGCACATCTTCCCAGCCTCTTCAACCTCACTGTGCGTGGAGGTAGGCTTGTAAAAGATCGCAGCCGCTTCCTTGACAATATCTGACTTCAAGTACAGTTTTAAGAAACCCACTTTGCTTCTTCTGAAAGTTGCAGATGTTGTGTCACAACCTGTAAATGAATGAAGGAAAAGGATGTGCTCAAATCCATGTTGCTGCATCTCTTGGGTGGACAGTGCAACTGTTTTGGTTTTTCCTCGGCCGGGTTTCAGCAGAATAATGTCTTGGGTGGGAGGAGTTAAAGCTATCAAAAGGACAGCAAGGTCCACATCCTCACCAACGACAGCGACAGAACTATGAGTCGATAGTTCCACAACAGTCTTCACGATAAGAACGTCGGATCATCAGTGGCTTGGAGAGTATTTATACCATTTATATATACTAGCTCATATTTAACATTCGGTAATGCTTGTCACATCACACTAAATGAACTCCATTTTCACTTTCTTCGGAGCACGATACTCGAACACTGGTGAAAATTTGGAAAAAGTGTATAAGACAAGTGTAGATAAAAGTTTTGATATCCCAACGGCTGTACAGATTTGGATAAAATTTAGTCAATTGATATAGTAGGAGTTGATTTAAGATATAAGATACTTTTTATCCCCAAATAACGTAAAGGAAGTAGTATACAAAAGGTAGTGTTCAATTCAAGTAGTTTTTCAATTTTCACTTTTCCGGAATGTGTAGTTCGAAAATAGGTAGGAATGTGAAAAAGTGCATAAGATAAAAGTTGTACATAATTTTATAAGCTTTCATTGCGTAGAAGACTTTTTATCTCCATAACGCACCGTTTAAAAGATATTAGCGAAAAACTGAAAAATGGGAACTTTAACCCCCTCCCCCCACTCCGCCTCACCCCCTAGATGTCAGGACTTTTAGTATGTTAACTCTCTAAGCACCCTGAAAAATTTTCTGAAGTAATTGCTTAGGGCCTTGCTCACGCACTCTACAATCTCTTTGTTGGATGGACTAAGTCCCCCAAAACGCCCGCCCTTCGCCACTTCCTAGTGCTTTCGCTGGGGAGAAGAAGTGGCGGAACAAACTCCCCAGCAGCACAGCTGTCTGTTCAGTTAGAAAATAATTGATTTTATACAATACTAAGTATGCAAAATACAGGCAATACAGGATAGGCTGGGATACCAGGTGGAGCGACTATGCAGTGATGTTGACGGGACTCTTTGAGTGACAATAGTTCATCGTTACAATCAAGAAAAAAATAAACATTAAAAAAAAATACACGAGGTTGTCGACATGTGGAATGTGAGCTCGGCTGTCATTGTGCCAATTTTCATATCGGCCAATGGCATGATGGCTAAAAGCCTCGATCAACATCTCTGGAGGCTCTCGTTAGGCGTTTGGATCAAGGGCCTGATTCAGAAGGCAGTACTCCTCGATACGGCTCGCATCGTGCGGAGGTTCCTGTCTCTGGAGCTCTAACAATCGGTAGCTTGGACCCTGTTCCCGATTCCGGCGGTCTACTATTTTAAATGTATTTTTAATGTTTTTTTATAAAAATATTATAAATAGACGTTTCTATTGATAAAATTATTTGTAGAGGACATTTTTAGGCTGAGTGTATGATATTGATGAGCTTTCGACACTTTAAGAATTCGTAGCATGCCTTGGATATGCACTGTGCTAAATAAGAGCTAACCATTTCATCGACGCGAAAGTTGAAAAAGTTTAATTAGAATGCTCAATTTATCTTCCCTGACATTGATGGTATGGTATTTTAATTTGCAAGTCACGGGGATCTAATAATGTAGCTCAGACATCTTTATTAAGAAAACCGAGAAACCAGATCTGTCACTGACACAGGGGCTACCATACCCGCTAAGGTTGTGGGATGCATGAAGAAGCCTCCTCGTGTAGCGCAGTTTGTTCCGCCAGCTACTTAACTGAACCGAGCGCTCGGTGCATCCTGGACAGTCACACCCAAAACCTTATTTGACTGGCCAATTCTTCCCTTGCTGTGGTAGGGCTGACGCCCGCCTAGTTTGCGACCACCCTCTCACCGGAGACCGGCGTCAAGCAGCCTGCTGTGTTTCGTCGATGCGTGGGAGTTCCAGAGCCTTAGGAATCTTCTGGGCACGCTCGTTCCATCATAGGCTTCATCCATTGCTTTCCATCAGGAGTGATCGAGGCGAAGAGCATGCCTATTCAGCAATAAAAAAAAGGAAGCATTTGGGTGTCCATTTTCCTATGGGTACTCACCAGCCTTAGGGTTCAATATGTCAGGCTTGGTCTCCAGCTTGTCTGCGGGCGCAGGGTACGCGATAAGGAACCTCCTCCCCTGGGCGTCCACCTGGACCACGCTCTGTGAAGGTCGCTTACTGGTGGTAGTTGTTTCACCTCGCCTGTTAAGTTTGAACATATCGTTATTGTATTTTCAGTTCTATTTTAGTGTTACAGTTGTAATATTATATAAGGGTATGAAGAACAGGTAAAGTTCACTCCTTCATAGAAAAGGGAAGATCCTCCGACCAGACGAGTGAGGTGTATCGTGGGCCTGACTGAACTGCCCGACGATTGATGTCGGGACGTTGTATAATATGCTAGTTGCGCGGTAAACTCTGCTTGCGCGAAGCAGGATTTTGCGTGACAAGCAGTCTTACCAAGGGGTTTTTACTACCCAGTAACTGGGTTGTAGAGGTCAGATAGGCAGTCGCTCCATGTTAAATACTGGTATGCAGCTGCATCCGGTAAGACTGGAAGCCGACCCCAACATAGTTGGGAAAAGGGGAGGCAGATGATGAGTCTCTACTATAGTCTATACCTAATCGAATAACCATTATTCAATAGCCTTTGCTCCACAAAAAGACCTATCCTGTACCCTAATTGCGTAACACACTATTAATCTCAATCTAAATCATTTTGAAGGATATTGCTAATCCATTGCTTCATATGTTCGAAAAATTTGTCTACTCAACACCGTAAATAACGCAATGAATGTTGTTGAACTGTCAAAATTAAAGCCATTGCTACTATTAGTATCAATTACCCCGCTGGTGATTAAAACTATTTCCTTTCTCCCAACAACAATATCCTAAACGTAGTTCCTACTAAACATAAGCTATAGATAAATTTTAATGAATGCAAAGGCATTAGACCTTATCCCGACCACAATCTCCCCAGGTTCCCTAAATACTGTTTAAGACAATAGCGACCTCTGCCGGCAGCCGACCTAACTATAAAACGTATGGAACTTGGCCAGAGAGGCTGGCTAAGCGCCAAGGACGGCATTTACCGAAACCTTATCTTAAATAACAATCCATCCAAACTAATATTATAAATGCGAAAGTAACTCTGTCTGTCTGTCTGTCTTTTCTTCACGCCTAAACTACTGAACCGATTTGTGTGAAATTTGGTACAGACATAGATTACATTCCGAGGAAGGACATAGGATAGTTTTTATCCCGATATTCCCACGGGATCGACACTTATGCGGGTGAAACCGCGGGGCGCAGCTAGTTAACTAATAATAAGGCTATTTCAACACGTCTTGGTGACTTTGTGGCCGCTGCAGGGCAATGCAGGTTTATAGTTTTATGATCATCATAATCAGACTATAATGGTCCCACTGCTGGGACACAGGCCTCCTCTCTTCGAGAGGGAGTGGGCTGTAATCCACCACGCGGGCCCAGTGCGGGTTGGCAGATGACACACGTCTTCGAATTTTTGGTTCTAGGACATGCCGGTTTCCTCACGATGTTTTCCTTCACCGTTTTGAGAGCAGTGCTGATGAAATAATTTACACAAAGTAAAGCGCCTGTTTGGCTTCGAACCTACGACCTACAACTCGTAAGTCACGGCCGCTACCACTTGGCCGCCACTGGTCTCCCGTTTTATGATACTTAGTATAATTACAAGAGGCGATTCGTCCCCAAATTTGAAAAGGGAGGCTGACTCATCAGGTCGCTTGGTCAGTTCCAAAAACGAGAGATGGCCGTAAAAATTCAGGTATCACATAATCCTGGCTGCTATTGACACTGAGAAATTCATTCCTAACATCACGCTTCGATCCTAGCCGAGCCGAGCAAAAGGAAAAAAGATAAAAAAGAACGCTATTCGGAAACTAAGTAAGTAGTAGCGCGGGCGAGCGATGAGTCGGGGGCTGAAACACACAGGGGTAGTCGCGGGTAGAAGCTAGTACTACAAAAAAAGACGGGTTGCACTCCGGGAGTGCCGGCAGAAGTGAAAACATGAATATTAACGTTGAAATAAATCAATTATTAATTGAATTAATATAACACATTTTTTTTCACTATTTCTGCGTCACTTTTTTCATTAATAGATGCACTTTGTTCAATTTCCATATTTTAAACACTTTATATACACGAATTTTACGAATGCACAGCAGTGTGGCTACTACACAGACGGTCGAGCCATCCGCTGTCCATCCATCCATCCATCCATCCACATCCACTTCCACATCCACATTCACATCCACTTCCACATCCACATCCATCCATCAATTTATCCATCCATCCATTGTCGTGTGTCACTTGGTTCACTTCTTTTGGCGCCGCCGTAGAAAGAGAGGGGGATACTTAGTAGTTAGGAGTAGTAGTTCTCCCCTGTGTAGTCTCTACTGACGGTCACGTGTCCTGACGCGAGTTTGACATTTTTTATCCATTACAAAAAAGTGTGCAATGCCGCCGCTAAAGAAGTTTTCACTTCAAAAATAAAGCTGAAGACTTTGTTTCCTTGTTTGTTTGAACGCGTTAACCTCTGGAACTACCAGTCGGATAAAAAAAACTGGTCAAGTGCGAGTCGTACTCACGCACCGAGGGCTCCGTACTTTGTAGGTAAGTATGTAAGTAGTAAAAAAAAAAAATTAATGTTACTACAAATTCGTATTCTTTTTCGGATTTTATTCTTTACTTGTGCTACATGACATTGCTTTTTGCCAAATTTCATGATTCTAGCTTAGCAGGAAGTACCCTACAGGTTTTGATTTCGAAACATAAACGCCCATATCTACCAAAAACACGGGCCGCCAAAAATACGGGCCCTTGGAGCAGTGAAAAAATCAAACTTCTAAAAGTTTGATTTTTGCAGTCCTTCAAGAGATTGCAGCGCTGAGTATTTGATATTAATTTCAACTTGATAACTCCATGCGTTCCTGAGAAAAAGGGTTTTGACTGACGGACAGACAGACGGACAACGAAGTGATCTTTATAAGAGTTTCGTTTTTCCTTTTTAGGTACTATACGGAATCCTAACTCTTTTTGCATTTGATAGCTCAATTCTCGAGCAAAAAGAAAAAAAGACAAAAAGACCGTTAAGCGAAAACGAAACATTAGCGCGGGCAGGAAAAAGAAATTTCACGCGGACGAAATCGCAGCTAGTATAATAATAATAAATATCAATGCAATTTTTTTGAGTAAAAATACCATACGCACATGATGTTACGCCTACTAAAATTTTCATAGCAATTAACATTACCTGAACAGTCTGCTAAGTTGATTTTATTAAACCACGCGACCGCTTGTAGACTGCCAGATTTAAACAGCTGATTAGACCAGCTTAAACGACGCCAAAGGAGTATGTACGGATCGTAGCAGGTGACAACCTGTAGTTTCTATCCCCATGGGAATAAGGATTTAGTTGTAAACTAACTTGCTGTTATAAGACTAAATGGTACCTAAGTCCAGTTTTATTCCATAATTCTATTGACGCAAGCACCTAACTACATCTTAGTCCCATAAAGGTGTCTCCTTACACCTCTTATAGAGCCAATAAATACTAAGTTCTGAATTCATACCTGACACGCAGTTTGAAAGTTCCAAGTTTATACCTAGTTGCATACGGAAACTTATCTAGGCATGTGTTTGAGTTCAACTATTTGGTTCTATCTGAGATGAGTTAACTTTGTTTTAAATTGCAAATGCAGGTGTAACTTCCGTGCATAGTTTTTTAGTTCTTTTGTTTTAAATAGGATACTTAAACTTTTACGGACTTATTCAAAACTAGGTTTTTTTAGAACCAAGTTTAAACTATGAATCCGTTTTTAGGGTTCCGTACCTCGAAAGGAAAAAACGGAACCCTTATAGGATCACTTTGTTGTTCGTCTGTCCGTCTGTCTGTCAAGACCCTTTTTCTCAGGAACGCGTGGAGGTATCAAGCTGGAATTTATATCAAATACTCAGGTCTACTGTCCCTTGGAGCTGTGAAAAAAATCAAACTTCTAAGGTAAGTAATCAAAAGAAACAGCAATTTAAGCCGCATACTCGCAAGGGAATCAAAACCTAAAGGGTACTTCCAGTCGACCTAGAATCTTAAAATTTGGCATGAAGCAATGTTTTATACATGTGACTGTTCCTAAATTACCCTAGGCTGATAAAATTTTCGTTTTTCCTAATTGTGTTAAATATTAGTGTTTAGGTCGGTTCCCCCTAATGGGGAAGAGCCGCACCCCACGCCGTACGACTCTGTAGAGCTCGTCTCCAGACTGGACACTCCCACCGAGGTAATGAATTCCCAAGAAGTGTTTTGCGTGGAAAAATTCCGAAAACCTTAATTTTTTATACGGAATCCTCTTAGCCCGACTCGCACTTGGCCGGTTTTTTAAATTTCTATAGAGGTATGAGGAACGGGGTGTAGAGTTCACGCATCCTCCATAGAAAAGGGAGGATCCCCCGACCAGACGATGTCGTGTCTGATGGGCAATCTCCCGACGATTGATGTCGGGACCGTTGTATATTGCGCGGTATAACTTCGGTAGCGCGATGATATACGAAGATAATGATGATTATATACAAGACTAGCTGCGCCCCGCGGTTTCACCCGCATAAGTGTCGATCCTGTGGGAATATCGGGATAAGAACTATCCTATGCCCTTCCCGGGACTCAAACTATCTCTATACAAATCTCATCTAAATCCGTTCAGTGGTTTAGGCGTGAAAAGGTAACAATACAGACAGATAGTTACTTTCGAATTTATAATATTACTAGCTGCGCCCCGCGGTTTCACCCGCGTAAATGTCGATCCCGTGGGAATATCGGGATAAAAAGTTGCCTATATAATAATCCAGGGTGTCAGCTACCTCCATGAAGAAGTAACAAACATAAACACACACACACACTCACAAACTTTCGCCTTTATAATACTAGTGTGATGTGATGTAATAGTATGGATAAAGATATTCTTTCTTTCATTCTAGTTCTTCAAACACCATTGCGAATGCATTCAATTCAAAGGTAGACAAGAGTGATACTTACTTCCTCACAGCGAGTACAGCGATGGCGCCTGCCGCTGTCAGTATGGCAGCAAGTCCCGCGAACGCAGCCGCTGTAGGGAACTTGGTCTCCGCTCGAGTTGTGCTCTCTGTGGCAATGAAAACATTGTTAATAGCGTCGAATCATTCACCATAAACATTGTGATTAGTTTTATTAGGTTCGATTTTAATAATAGGTACCTTTTTGATAGAACACAATATATATAATCGCGAAAAAAAAAAACAGCTGTTCCCTACATTTTGACGAGTTCTACGAAATAAATGTAGGCAACAGCTGATTTTTTTCGCGATTTTAGGTTTGGGCCCATAGTAAAAGTTGGTCATAATTATGAGTACAAGAGGTTGTTGGTGTTTTTCCAATAACCTTGTATATAAAAATCTCGTGTCGCAGCATTTGTTATCGAACTCCTTCGAAACGGCTTGACCGTTTTTTATGAAATTTTTTATGTATATTTGGTAGATCTGAGAATAGGCCGTAGGCTATTTTTTATACCCCTAGGTGATAAGGGTGGCCCTCTCCAGATTTTTTTTTTGAATCTCTACGCGAAATTTTGATTTTTTATATGTTTGTTTTTTAACGCTTTAACACCAAAACCGGTAATCGGATTTGGATGAAATTTGGCACATGGGTAGACCATGGTCTACCCATGTGCCAAATTTCACCCAAATGGGATAAAAAGTATCCTATGTCTTTATCCAGGTCATGACCTGGATAAAGACATAGGATACTTTTTATCCCAATATTCCTACGGGAACGAGACTTATACACGGGTGAAACTGCGAGGCGCAGATGAATATGTATAAAAGCAGTCGTTTTATCATTAAGTTTTTCTATCGAATCACAGTAATTCAAGATGGCCATTTCAAAAGGCTCTGATGACATTTTATAACTGGAATTGCTTCTTAACGATGAAAAGATCTCTTGCAGAGTTATAAAGGTGACCATTTAATGAATGAAAAGAAAATGTCGACTTCCACGTAGCGATGCTACGCGCTACGCCGTAGACCTCACGGTGATACGGTTCCGTTTGACGCACGCCATTCGCTTTGAGAAACTTTTTCTCATGTAAAGGAAAATGCGCTAAGTAGCCCGCGAAATTAAAATTTTCTTACGTTTTTCGCAATTTGCAGGTCAGTGTCAGTTTGTATCTTGATCAAAATATGATTAGCGAAGGCGGTGCGGACTAGCGAAGGAGGTGGCGGGATGGCTGAGGGAGAGAGCCTCACGTCCCAGCCACCGCGGGAGGCGCTCCGGGCGTCGGGAGCCGCGTGGCGACTCCCGGCCACCGTAGGCGCGGGCCTGCTCACGGAGAGTAATGGGTAGCTCACCGTACGATCAGGACTAGGCCCGTGCCGGACGGCGCGTACGTGTTCCATGCGCGCCTCAAAGAGATGTCACCAAAAAGGAAGGGGCCTGTCAGGGCCGAAGCCTACCGGGGGTGTGGGATTGTCCAAAAGGGTTACCGCTACCCCGGAACATAAAGGGCTAAGGAAGGAACACGGGTGGGTTTTAGTCAGTAAGAGTCTGACACTCCTTTCCGCTCCACCCAGAGCGGGAGGAGTTATTTAATGATTTCCAATCCACAAAAAAAAAAGGAAAAAAAAGTGTTGCTTTGATGATTTTAATGATTATAATTCTATAAAGTGTGTGCTCGCCGCCGCTGTGCTTAAAGGCACCTTCACACACATTCGATAGAGGCTGCGTTACATCTTAAGGGAATGTAGTCATAATTATGAACAAACTTTACTATGAGAACAGAAATCGCAAAAAAAAAAAAAAAAACAGCTGTGCCATACATTTATCTATATCTACGTATATACAAACCCCCTTACTAATAAACGTTTTGTATCAGATGAATAGTTACACACCGATTTCTCTCTTTCAGTCGTCAGTAATTCGACTTTCGAAAGAAGAAGACAAAGCGTTGTGTAACTATACAGGCGCTATACAACGTTTGGAGTGGAGACCGCGTACCGGCAAGCGTAGGACGCCCCCCAGCTAGATGGACGGACGACATAAAGAAGGTGGCTGGGACAGACTGGATGCGGAAGGCGGAGGACAGGGTGCTGTAGCGCAGTCTGGGAGAGGCCAAGGTCCAGCAGTGGACTGCGATAGGCTGAGTTGATTGATTGATACAACGTTTATTAGTAAGGGAGTTATTTCTCTCTTTCAGTCGTCACTAATTTGATTTGATTTGGGTCGATCGATCAGGTTAAGCTACGCTTGCCACGGTTGGTTGGTGGATTGGTGACCATCTTTACATACCAAGACCCCTCCATGCCTCGGAAAGCACGTTAAGCCGTTGGTCCCGGCTGTCATTTGTGGATCTTTGACAGTCATTACGGGTAGTCAGAAGCCCGAAAGTCTGACAACCAGTCTTACTAATGGGGGTCGGGGGTCCAGAAATTTCACGCGGACGAAGTCGCGGGCAGAAGCTAGTGTTCTCATAACTCGACAAAATAGTTTTAGCAGTTGATTTTTTGAGTCATTCTCACCTGCCCTCTTTTCTGCATCTCTAAAGACCAGGTCCCTCAGCAGCACAGGATCCGCAGCTCCCTTACTATTGCGTGCTGTCACCGCTAGGTCCTCATCATCCTCCAAAGACTCCACCGCTGACCAGCTTATGTTGAACCAGACTATTAGATCTGTGGAAAAAAGTAGTTTGTGAGAAAAACTTAATTGTTTTTAGTTAGTATTGTAGCGGCATCTACACCGCCACATGCAAACTACGCATAATACTGACGTCATGCAAAATCCTGCATCGCGCAAGCAGAGTTTACCGCGCAACTAGCATATACAGGATGAAATTTGGATCACCGTTTTCCTTTTAAGGGGTCATTGTACTCTTCATTATGAACAAATTTTACTATGGGACTAATCATAAAATCGCGAAAAAAAATCAGCTGTTCCCTACATTTTGACAAGTTACGCGTACATACAAAATGTAGGGAACAGCTGATTTTTTTTTTCACGATTTCGGGTTTGGTTCCATAGTAAAAGTTGTTCATAATGATGTGTACAATGGCTCCTTAAGGGGAAAACGGTGATTAAAGTTTCAGCCTGTATATACAACGTTCCGACATCAATCGTCGGGCAATTGCTCACCAGACACAACACCCGTCTGGTCGAAGGATCCTCCCTTTTCTATGAAGGATGAGTGAACTTTACACCCTGTTCCTTTTACCTCTGTCGTTGATGCGTTTCGCTCGTGTGCATGCACCCTAACAACTCCCAACTTAAGTCACCAACAACAGAGACATACGACAACACAGGTCGTAGAACGTCACAGCACAATAGCTGTCGTAAAACGTCAAATAAAATAATAATTTCCCAACTGCATTATGAAAATTCAGTCCACCTACATTAAAATAAAATAAATTAAATCCCTTTCCAGTTAACAGGACAATACAAGTCGTCACATCTGTTGGATATTTCATTCCATCTCATTACTGTAAACGGACATTTTGACATCGATAACATATTGATTTTGGTCTGCAAAACCAATTACTGGCACGCGACGCCATTTTAAAATATTAACGTGCGTTTTGTTATAGGTAGCTGGCTGGCAGGTAGTTGGCTATTATTGGATTCGGAATTCGAAGTTCCATTTTTGAATGGTTCGATTTGAAAATCGTTCGATGCAATCCGCATCTTTGTTGGCAATCGAAACTCAATGTTTGTGAAGATCGCAAGGCACGAAAAAGTAGCATGTGAAAATTGTGAAATAAACGTGGGTTTTTGATAACAAATTAAAACTTTGGGGTTAGTTTGTATTCATGTTATCAGGCAAAACTGCCTCCCTCCATGGGAGAAGTATCTATAATTCTATAAAATAAAGAACCAATTTCAATCTGCTAACGTCATTCGAGCGCCAAAAGTTTCTTGTAGCAAAGTAAAGATACTCATCATTTTAATTATTTTGTTGAATTAAGTAGGTACTTTTAATTATGATCATAGCTTAATTGAAGTGCCAGCTACAAATATCATTGTTTAATGGTACCCATTCAATATGTATTTTTTTTTTATTTGGAATTATATCGAAAAACCAAATATCTCGAAAACTATTGAATTTCAGCCATACATATGGGGGTTCAATTTATTGCATTTTGACCCGCCTATCTAGTGGCGTGCATTGCATATAGACATATAAGCAGTGCCTACCTCGATATATCAACATAAGCCTGTCAATTATATTTTAGTGTGTGTGCCCCACAATTAAGAAACTCACTAAATTATCATACCTAACAAAAAACTAAATCTTCATACAAACACGCGCGGCAGTAGGTAGTCGCCGTACGGCCTACTCGGCTCCCGCACTATTCGCACATTGTCATTGGTCTTTACTTGTTCAAGTAAATACGACAAAATTAAAAATACGTACGTCTCACGCGTAATACTATGACGTTCAACCTTCGCAATTTGTCACCCTTAAGTAGGCATGCCTACTCAAATAACCACACTTTTGACCTCAGTTTTTTTTTCTGATTAGTGACCGCGTTCGTCTAGACTAGACCAGCCTAATGCCTACCTATTCTGAAAACCAATGCACGCCACTGGCCCTATCAGCTCCTGACGGATATAGGTACGTCGAATTACAAATAACCCTGTATTTCAATAAAACAGAATGCGGGTATTTTCCAGGAACACTCTTCTTTTGATAAACTGAACGATTGAAATTCTTATTAATAGCTCGTATGTTGGAATTGCGATACAATGGTTTTAACACAATAAGTACTTATTAAATGGAATTAACATTCAATTGAAATTAATGAAAAACTCTGGTTAACGAATCATTTCGACACTTCAAAGAATTTAGTTAATTTTAATTGAATTGCATGTAATACTGAATTTCTGAAAGTCATACAATACCTACGTGAAATACGGATGTCAGTAACTGGAATTGCGTCATTGCCCGATAAAGTGAGCGTCCAAATATTTTCAGAATTCTCATTGTTGAAAAATAAATGAAATATCTTGAATTGTAAAAAGCAGAGTATGTCATGTTAGAGCAGGTAAAGTTCTGAAGTACAATACCTACTCGTACGCTCCCACCACCCCCCAAACAAAACAAGCGTAGGTACTAGTTTATCAAATCTTCCTTGTTACAAAAAAAACCGAGTGTGCTTATGACAACACGACTGAAGTGAAACTGCGCTATGAGAGGAAGAGAGAAACAAAATGTGCGCGCGCACTGCTTTCTCTTGCTTATATCCCCCACTTAACTCCCGTTCGCCTCGCCCGATCACACTTTTCGTTACGCTTACGTCACGTGTTCGCCAGCTTACTGCCTAATTCAAGCGTGCGTAAAGAAGTTTCACTTTAAAAATATATACAAAATCAGCCTATAATGTTTCCACTGCTGGAACACAGGCCTCCTCTCTCTAAGAGGGACTGGCTGTAATCTACCACGTGGGCCCGGCCAGCGCGGGTTAGTAGGTGTCACATGTCTTCAAATCTTGGTTCTGGGACATGCAGGTTTCCTCACGATGTTTTCCTTCACCGTTTACATTAAAGTGTTCAATCCCTCATCATTACCCCCTTACAAATAAGTTGACAATATTAAAAATCAAAATAAACTTACCAACAAAATTAGCAGTAGTGTTCCCCAGCACCCTTCCATTCTCCCCCAACACGTCTAAAGTGAAGTGTTGGTTGAGTCCCCCATCGTACCCCGCGGCGCATTTGACGGAGAGGTGTGGCTCGTTGCGCAGGAGCAGCCGCTTCGCTGTGCAGTTCCGCGGGGGTGACGGACGTGCTGGTGGTAGAAAAAAAGGTTAGAGATGCTTGGAGATGAAGTTAGTGGATAAGTGGGAACTATAATGGACATATCTGTACTAATCACACTAATATTATAAAGGCGAAAGTTTGTGAGCGTATTTGTATGTTTGTTACTTCTTCATGCACAAACGGCTGGACCAATTTTGATAAATTTGGTATGGAGGTAGCTGACACCCTGGATTAACACATAGGATACTTTTTATCCCGATATTCCCACGGAATCGACACTTTTGCGGGTAAAACCGCGGGGCGCTGCTAGTAATATAAACTCGAAAGTAACTCTGTCTGAATGTTACCTTTTCACGCCTAAACGACTGAACGTATTTCGATAAAATTTGGCAAGGAGATAGATGGCATCCTGAGGAAGGACATACTTTTCGTCCCTGTAGCACGTTCCCGTGAGGTAATTTCCGGCATCCAGGCGGGCGAAGCCGCAGGCAGAAGCTAGTAACCTGATATGCATATAAGGCACTTGCAGAAACTCACCAAGGAACTTTACCCCCTTACTAATAAACGTTGTATAGCGTCTGTATAATTACACAACGCTTTGTCTCCTTCTTTCGAAAGTCAAATTACTGACGACTGAAAGAGAGAAATCGGTATGTAACTATGCTTCTGATATAATACCTAAGTTTATTAGTAAGGCTATTACCCCCTTACTAATAAACGTATTATATCAGACTAGCTTCTGCCCGCGACTTCGTCCGCATGAAATTTCACCCTCCCCCCATTCACCCTCTTAGGGGTGGAATTTCGAAAAACCCTTTCTTAGTGGATACCTACTCTTCACTAAGAACACACCCACCAAATTTCATGTATCTAGGACCAGCGGTTTAGGCTGTGCGTAGATATATCAGTCAGTCAGGACTTTGAATTTTATATGTATACATAGATGAATATGAGATGAATAGTTACACACCCAGGGCCATCTTAACCATATTGGGCGCTGGGGTGCGAAAATCAGCCTGCGCCCCAACACAGGATACTTTTTATCCCGGTAATAGAATAGAATATAGAATAGAATACTCTTTATTATGTACACCATATAAATTACAGACATAAATATAGAAAACGTAATACGTTTCCGTGGGATTAATTTACACCTAACGCGGGCGAAGCCGCGGGCAAGAGCTAGTATATAACAAACCAACAAAAGTACTAAGTCTTACTAACTCTGACTTCATCATGATCATTAAGTATCCTATCTCTCAATCTACACGTCAAAATAAACCAAAAATTCCCTAAAATCCTCACCCACTCAATTAATTGAACTTCGAAATAGAAATATCTGCGGATGCCAATTAATCAAACTTGATCGGACAGACTTCGCCAGATAATTCCTAGAAACTGGGTACCTAGTGTTAATTAATAATTTTACCAAGTTAATTAAAACATTTCAGTTTTCCTAAATTGATCGGTGACCCGAGTTCTAAGGTTCCGTCCTAACTAAAACGATCGTCACACGAAGACGCGACCGTCGAGTTTATTTTGTTCGGCGGACACAAACGCGTAGTCGCGCCGACAGAGGGTCCGATTTACCGAACCGAAAAAAGACATCCCTATTTACTATACTAATATTATAAATTCGAAAGTAAATCTGTCTGTCTGTCTGTATGTTACCTTTTCACGCCTAAACCACTGAACGGATTTCGATAAAATTTGGCAGAGAGATAGATTACATCCCGGGGAAGGACATAGGATAGTTTTTATCCCGATATTCCCACGGGATCGAGACTTATGTGGGTGAAACCGCGGGGCGCAGCTAATACCTAATGAATGCGACGATCCATTCGCGTGAACAAGCATTTTGATAAGGACGCGGAGTCCAGCCATGTCCTAGCCAAAATCGGACAGACTAGTACGCGATTGTCGCGTACTTTAATATAAAATATACCCCTCCCAACAGGCATGATTTTTTCCGACATCTTCAACAATCATCGTCTTATTTCAGCCAACATACACTTAAACCTTTCTCATGAATCACTCCGTCCATTATCAAAAATGGACAAAATCCGCGGCTGGGAGACATTGTTTTATAATAGGTATGTAGTGATGACACAGTCGCGCGATTAATCAAGTCGCGTTTATACGAATAAACGCGATCTCGCGTACTCGCGCGACTTTCGCTTTGGTTAGGACGCAAGGTTCGACTTCGAAGGCATCGATGCCGATTTAAAATACGATCGAAGTTTTGCAATCGCGACTGGGATCGTATACGGGTTTACGGCAAAACTTGCACTACAAGCAAGTCCTCATTTCAACTGTTTTGAATGCGATCCGTTTTTCTGTTCTGTTTTAGTTATGGTTCATTGGTGAACCTACTTACCTACATAAAGTTTGTGGAGTGTATGCGTAATGTAAGTAGGAAAAATAAAAGTAAACGGAGTTCGGTAAAGGATTGATTACCAGTGGGAGAGAGCTAAGGGGTTTGGTTATTGGAATTTTACACAAACTTTAACGTAGCCTATAGCTATCAGTAAGTAATAAGGACGGACGTTAAGATAAACTTTTTGACTTGATTTTACCGGCACCCTAATTGCGTAACACACTATCAATCGGAATCAGAATCATTTTTGAAGCTAATTGCTAATACATTGCTTCATAAGCTCGAAAAATTTGTCTGCTCAACACGTAAATAACGCAATGAATGTTATTGAACTGTCAAAATGAAACCGATTCCGATTGATAATGTGTTACGCAATTGTCCCGTGGTTTTGGGAGATTATTTTTCTAGCTCCAGTTATCATAATCATCATTACTTTTTTTTTCAGATCATAAAATCTAATTTGTTTCGATATAATGACAGTTTTGCGACAGTGACAAGAATAACGCTGAGCCAAAGTACGTGCTAAGTAACGTTTATAGATCTCGGCCTAATGCTACGGCTACATTATCGCGATAACACGAACTACACTTCGCGCGCTCTCTCTCACAGACCACTCGACGTCTCGCTGTACAACGTTGGTATCGCTTGACGTCTCGCTGTACAACGTTATACCGCTTGACGTCTCAGTGTACAACGTTATACCACTCGACGTCTCGCTGTACAACGTTGGTATCGCTTGACGTCTCGCTGTACAACGTTATACCGCTTGACGTCTCAGTGTACAACGTTATACCACTCGACGTCTCGCTGTACAACGTTGGTATCGCTTGACGTCTCGCTGTACAACGTTATACCGCTTGACGTCTCAGTGTACAACGTTATACCACTCGACGTCTCGCTGTACAACGTTGGTATCGCTTGACGTCTCGCTGTACAACGTTATACCGCTTGACGTCTCAGTGTACAACGTTATACCACTCGACGTCTCGCTGTACAACGTTGGTATCGCTTGACGTCTCGCTGTACAACGTTATACCGCTTGACGTCTCAGTGTACAACGTTATACCACTCGACGTCTCGCTGTACAACGTTGGTATCGCTTGACGTCTCGCTGTACAACGTTATACCGCTTGACGTCTCAGTGTACAACGTTATACCACTCGACGTCTCGCTGTACAACGTTGGTATCGCTTGACGTCTCGCTGTACAACGTTATACCGCTTGACGTCTCAGTGTACAACGTTATACCACTCGACGTCTCGCTGTACAACGTTGGTATCGCTTGACGTCTCGCTGTACAACGTTATACCGCTTGACGTCTCAGTGTACAACGTTATACCGTTCGACGTTTCGCTGTAAAACGTTGTACCTACAGAAGGCCAATTCTCGTAATTTAAAACGTTCAAAATCTAGTCACAGTCTCATCTCGGCGACAAACAAATATCAAAAACTTGTCAAAATGTAGGGAAATTAGATGTATTTTTGACAGATTGAGACTAAGATCAGACTGTGAACGTTTTTAAAATTACGAGAATTGCCCCTCAGGTCTTTCGCGGTCTGCGATAGAGAGCGCGCGGTGTAGTTCGTGTTATCGCAAAAATAAAAAATAAAAACACTACAAAGTGATGAATAACTTTAATTTCGAAAGTGAGTGTCGTTGGTTCCGCATTTTCGTTTTTCGATACCGACTTCCGAAATTAAAGTTATTCATCACTTTGTCAGTATAGTGTTTTTTTTGGAGTCGGTTGCTTTTTTTGTAAAAAAGTTTTTATTTTTCACTTATTTGTTGTACCTACCCCACACAAATTCAATTAACACTAGTGCACTGAAGAATTGAAGACACCGACTAGAAGAATCATCAAAATTCGCATAGAAATGCCGGAGATGCAGTACATTTATGCATATAACTTCGTACATAAGAATAATTACGTGATGAATTATATAGGTACTAAAACCTTCCTGAAAGTATGTAGATCACTTTCGTGAAAGAATTATCAAAATTAATTCTTTATCAAAATTAGTTTTTGAGAAAATCGCGGAGATACAAACATACATACATACATACGGGTCGAATACACAACCTCCTTTTTTGAAGTCGGTTAAAAAGAAAGAAGCCGAGAGTCACTTGTACTTATTTTTTTCCGTCATTTTAATCATTTTTTTGTACTGGACCATACCTAAGAACCTTCTGGTTACGGAGATATCCAACTTTTGCCGACGTTATTTTACGAAAACAAGATTTTAATGTATAACACAACTTTAAATACCCCCACGTAACATGCATCCATAAGCACAAAGTTTTGCGGGCGTTACCTTGCGCACTACCGCAAACAGCAAATTTTCACACCAAAAAACCGGCCAAGTGCGAGTCGGACTCGCACACGACGGGTTCCGTACAGTCACGTCTAAAAGTACACACTTGTAAGTGTACACTTGGCAATTTTCAATTGCGATTGTTTCGTGAAATAACGAATGCAACGTTGAAATACGACACTTAACATAAACCTATGGGGTCGGAAATACTATTTTCGTAATAACATAAAATTTCATTCAAAAATAAAGGAGAAAATCGCCTTTGAATAAAGCCAAGTGTATAAATACTTTTAGACGTGACTGTACCACCGTACAATATTTAACAAAACATAATATAAAAAAATCACGTTTGTTGTATGGGAGCCCCCCTAATTTTATTATTTATTTTTAAAGTGAATATACAACTAAGTAGCTATTCTGTAAATATTTCAAGCGTCTACAATATTTATTATATTTTGTTTTTAGTATTTGTTGTTATAGCGGCAACAGAAATACATAATTTGTGAAAATTTCAACTGTCTAGCTACCGCGGTTCTTGAGATACAGCCTGGTGACAGACAGACGGACGGACGGACAGACAGCGAAGTGTTAATAGGGTTCCGTTTTTACACTTTGGGTACGGAACCCTAAAAATAAAAGTTTCTTCCAAGCAAGTATTTGTACGCAATGTTACTTTGTTTGATGTGCAGAATTCGTAGTGACGGTTATGTAATGGACTATTTTACACCCTGTACGTACGTATACACATAACATAATATAACGCGTTGTTTACCCAAAGGGTTGGCCAGAAATGTATTTATAGTACACCCACACACTTGGGTGTATATAGACCTACGCAGATAATTTTATTCACGTGTTCGCAGAATGTGGGCATAGCCACAGTGGCGACTATGTTTGGTCTTTTCATCGTATTCGGTCATTTGAAACTTGACGGGATATCAATTTCTGGTAGTGAGCTAAAAATATGAACAAAAATCAATGAAGTTATTAATTATACAGGCTGTTACGGAAAGAGTATATCAATACAAACGGGTTGAAGAGTGTATCTGGTCTAGAATCTCTGTACAAAATTTCAGCTCAAAAGCATTCACTTTGAAAATGCTTAATATTTTTTTATTTCGACATCACGGCGCTGCACTGGCGCGCGGCGGCATGATGTGCGTGTACTAGGCGCACAGACACAATACAGATAATGGATAATGACCCTCGTAGTGCGGTGACACGTTTGTTATGATTTCAATTTAATAAACTATCGAAATAAAAAAATATTAAGTATTTTCAAAGTTACTGCTTTTGAGCTGAGATTTTGTACAGAAATTCTAGACCAGATACACTCTTCAACCCGTTTGTATTGATATACCCTTTCCGTAACACCCTGTATACACCTACGCAGATAATTTTATTCACGTGTTCGCAGAATATGGGCATTGGGCATAGCCACAGTGGCGACTATATTTGGTCTTTTATCGTATTCGGTCATTTGAAACTTGGAGGGATATCAATTTCTGGTAGTGAGCTAAAAATATCATCATCATAATCAGCCTTAACGTTCCCACTGCTGGGACACAGGCCTCCTCTCTGTGAGAGGGAGTGGGCCGTAATCCACCACGCGGGCCGACGAGTAATCCACCACCGAGCTAAAAATATAACGAACAAAAATTAATGAAGTTATTAATTATATACTAATCATAGATGTAACACCGAACTTTCTAGTTTTAAAACTTAAATTATTTTTGACGTGTAAAAGTGTTGTTTTAAATCAATTTATACAAATAAATTATTATCATCCATACTTATATTATAAATGCAAAAGTGTGTCTGTCTGTATTCTCATTTAGATGAAATTTGGTATGGAGATAGTTTGTGTCCCGGAAAAGGACATAGGATACTTTTCATCCCGATATTCCCACGGGATCGAAACTTATGCACGTGAAACCGTGGGGCGCAGGTAGTAATAAATAATTACTGAAATCAATTACATAGATTTAGGGCTGATTTTTCCAAAACAAGATAATTTTATCCGAGGAAAAATTTTGAATGTTTGACACTTCTTCCATATAAAAACTGTTAGACGTCAATTTTGTTCCACGAATAAAAATTATCTGTCGATTAAAAAAAGTCAATTAAATACTGACCAGGCGGGCAATTGCGTGACACATTATCAATCGGAAACGGTTTCATATTGACAGGTCAACAACATTCATTGCGTTATTTGCGTGTTGAGCAGACACATTTTTCGAACTTATAAAGCGATGGATTAGAAATTTGCTTCAAAATTATTCAGATTCCGATTGATACTGTGTTATGTAATTCGGGTGTTGACTGCATTGTAATTATAATAAATGCTCTTTAAAATATAATAATCAAATTGTAATTTAGAATTGTGTTGTGGAATTAATTGGTAAGTCGATCGGAAACAAAATGGACGCCACTATTTCAGCATTGATTTGCACAAATGGAACTATTCAAACGGTATTTTATTTATTCAACTCACTTTAAATTGGATTGGCAATTTTCGATAGAACACTTGTTAGTTTGTTATTTTTTTATTGATAAATTTAGTTTTACCTATGAATGAGCAATACTTTTCATAGAGGATGGGAAATAGGCCATCGGCTCGCCTGATGGAAAGTGGTGCAAGTTTTTTGCCCGTTCTTCTCCATAGATACTTACAGTAAAAGTGCGCAGAGCTACACACCCCCACCCTATTTCAAGTTAAACAAATATGAACTATATTTCAATGAAAATTAAGTTGATTCCAGAGTGACTAGTACTATTGAAAAAGTTATAAAAATGTTTGAAGTTGTAGCGTAAACTGAACTTTATTGTGCAAGAATTAAAGTTATTTTTCCATTAATTCATATTTGTTTACATTTTTGGCGAATAAATCGCGAACTTAAATTAGGTATTAATTAATGCTTTCAGTTTGGGTTTGGTCACCGACGACTTACGAGATATACAGGGTGGTCAAAAAATAGATAGTGGATCAAATATCAAAGATCAAGGGAAATAAAGGAGGTCATTTCCAACAAAAAATCACAGCATGGCCATAATTCAATTTCCCTAAAAGTTATGCTCCGAACTGTTACTAAGAAGTTCCTAATACAAAAACCCAATAACACTGCTCGTCCTGGGAATCGAACCCAAGACCTCGCTGTCAACAGCAACAGCCTCATTGGTTTTGTAGTCGCAGGCACGACACTTAAGTAACACCACTTGTAAAGGTTATTTTACTGCACAATATACTACGCATTATTTAGCCCCTAAAACACAACACCTAGCTCTATAAAGTACAAGATTTAAGCACCCAATACCCAACTTGAACAGAGCATCGTACGAACATTCGATAGGCTATAAAATTAGTAATTTCCTCAGTTATTCGCCCCGCTATAAAGTCGATTAAATTCTCTACTTTACGAGCGACTACGTGCGACTCCACTAGTGCTGTGTCGGGAATTCCTTAGTGTCAGACTCTTGATGAAAATTACTGCATTTTTGTCATCGGTAATACTAAAGTTGCAGCTGGTTTTTTTTTCCTGGAGGGTACATTGTGAGGGATTTTTAGCTTTTTCATAAGTTTGTCTTTTCGTTTTTCGGTGGTTATGCAGCATGTATTAGTATGTAAGGGTGTAAAACTTTCCCAATCCCAATGGGCGACTAGAATCAATTCTATTTTAAGATAATTTTTGACGTTCAAAAGTGCCTTTTATGTGCCTATTTGAAATAAATGCTTTGACTTTGACTTTGACTTTGAATCAACTTTGATCCTTATGCATCACAGATAAAGTTGAAAATCTATTAAAGAAATTTGACTGTCAAATTACTTTAATAGATTTTCAACTTTATCGCTAAAACATAAGGTTCAAAGTTGATTGGGACGTTTGTAGGTACACAGACCATCAAACTTGATCAAACTGAAGTAATTTCTCCATGGGATCAACATCGTAATGGCAAAAAAAATATTACCACTGTCACATACAAAACTTAAATATCTACTCGATTCAAATGTATAACATAATCAGCCTATAATTTTCCCACTGCTGGGAAATTATAGGCGTCCTGTCAGTGAGAAGGAGTGGGCCATAATCCACCATGTGGGCCCTGTGCGGGTTGGTAGATGTGACATGTCTTCGAATTTTTGGTTATTCAAACGTATGGGACGGTTGAATATTCTTACACGCTGTACATCGATCGACACTATTTTTAACCGACTTTAAAAAAGGAGGTTTTGTATTCGACCCGTATGTATGTATGTATTTTTGTATGTCCGCGATTATCTCAAAAACTACTGATGATGCGAATTTTGATGATTCTTCGACTTGTGTCTTCAATTCTTCAATGCACTAGTGTTAATTGAATTTGTGTGGGGTAGGTACAACTAAAAAGTGAAAAATAATTTTTTTTTTACAAAAAAACAACTGACTTCAAAAAAAAACACTACAAAGTGAAAAATAACTTTAATGTCAAAAAACGAAAATGCGGAACCAAAGACACCGACTTCCGAAATTAAAGTTATTTTTCACTTTGTAGTGTTTTTTTTTTTGAAGTCGGTTGTCTTTTTGGAAAAAAGTTTTTATACTGCCATTTACGAGAATCGAGTAAGAATTTAATAAAATCATTGATACGCTTTACCAAACACTGATAAAACTCGAAACATTCAAATTGTGTAATCGAGCCTATACGAATCTAAAGCTCTAGAATCTAAAAAAAACATTTGAAATAGGTATGTTTTTGATGAAACATACCTATTTCAAATGTTTTTATTTACGATACGAAAATCCGGAGTAGGTATTCCCGTTTGAGCACCTATTTTCAGACCACCTTTTTTTAGAGCACCAAAGGTATTCCCATTAAAGCACCAATTAATATTTTACCGTGGTGCTTAAAGGGGAACCGTAAAAAATATTCAACTTTATTCCCTTTAGAGCACCTTTTTTTTTATGGATGGGAAATCATCAAATGACCCCTGCCGCTCTGGGTGGAGCGGAAGGGAGTGTCAGACTCTTACTGACTAAAACCCATCCGTGTTCCTTCCTTAGCTCTTTATGTTCCGGTGTAGCGGTAACCCTTTCGGACAATCCCGCACCCCCGGCAGGCTTCGGCCCTGACAGGCCCGTTCCTTTATGCTGACATCTCTTTGAGGCGCGCGTGGAACACGTACACGCCGTCCGGCACAGGCCTGGTCCTGATCGGACGGTGAGCTCCCCATTACTCTCCGTCCGCAGGCCCGCGCCTACGGTGGCCGGGAGTCGTCACGCGGCTCCCGACGCCCGGAGCGTCTCCCGCAGCGGCTGGGACGTGAGGCTCTCTCTCTCAGCCATCCCGCCACCTCCTTCGCTAGCGTGACTGCTTCACAGAAGGAGGTGACTGCCTCCCACTCCCTCTCGCTCCGGACCATGGCTTGAACCAGGGCCGGACGCGAAAGGTCGCCGCCGCTGCCAATCGCGTCTACGAGGACACGGCGGTGCTCCGCCTAAGCGTGTCCATAGCCTAAGGAATCGTTAAGTGGTCATAGTGAATTAGGGCCCAGTCCAGCATTCTCAAGTGATGTCCAGCAAACAACATTGAACTTTTCTTTACACAAATTTTGCAAGTAGACAGTAACAAAAAAATCCAATCCTTTTTTCCAAACATATTATTCTTATTCTCCATCCAATTAGAATGCTGTTTTCATACAAAATGTGTGCGGTTATTTTTTAATTAACTCAGGCAGAGGCACGGGACGGTCGGAGTTCAATATATTATTTTAGGATATTTCTTTTCCTCACAAAAACAAGGCTCTATTAGCGTTCCTCTTCGTAATGGCCGAAAAAAAATTAAAAGGGACGGCGGGGCCATTGATCGTGGAAAAAAGGTAATTTGTTGTTTTGGAAAACGTTGCAAAAGAAAACATTGCTCTTTTATGAAATCATTGGTATTGAAATTAAAACAGAATTCAATCAAAACAAACTAAAATCAAAGGGTACTTTAGAACTTTTGAGATGAATTTCATAGACGATCAAACATTAAAGATAAAAAAAAAAATAGAGATTAGGTAAAATATTAAGGTTGCCTGGGAAATCGCAGAAAGCGATAAGGCCACCCATTATATACTTTTAGTACTTATTCGATAAAAAAAATGTTATATTATATTTTTGTGATGTACAATAAAGTATATAAATAAATTCATGACCCTTCCTACATTTGATAATTTTACAAAAATATAACATTTTACCTCTAACAAATACATCGGAATGTAAGATACAATTTACGTATTTAAAAAAAAAAAAAACGTTCACATTCAAATCTCGGTGTCAATCTGTCAAAAGTATCTTTTTTTTTTACTTACTTACATTTTTGACAAGTTTTTGACATTGATTGTGGCTGAGATGAGATTGCGACTAGATTCAAAATGATTCCTTTTTTTTTTCGAGTTCAAGAAGACATCTTCGAGTTACAACGCAAAAAGGTTATTTACTTAGGCGTGTGGCCAAAATCGGAACTAATCGCCATCTTGTTTTATCAATACAATTTCTGTGACCATTTCACAAATGTTTACCAACAATGCCCCCCTGTCAATGTCATTCAGGGGCATGGAATTGTTATGTACTAGTTGTACGTAGTTCATAATAATTCCATGTTCAGGGGCCAAAAGACCTCTGTAGCTCTATGTTGTCATATCTATTTACTTTTTATACTCTATGTTGTAGACTGTTCCGGGTCGGCGCTGACTTGTTGTTGTTCTGACCATGAGGTTTATGGAGCTTGGCTCTTAAGAGATGTGGAAGGCAAGGCGTTTAATGTAGTAAAGTTAATTACTCTGTTAAGTAGATAGTAAATCTTCGGAAATTATTTGTTTTAGAAGACGGGAATATCTTGATGGTATTACGTATTATAATTTAACGGGGCATTGAATTACAATAATACCTACTTTGTATAGTCCGCGCGGAACTAGTTGGCCGCCGAGGTGGGGACAGGGGTGAGGCGGCGGTTCGTAACGCACGTACTAAGTAATGCGCCCCCGCCCCTCCGTCCCACCGCTCACACACGTAAGGCGCGGCCAACTAGTTCCGCGCGGACCATAGTTATTGTATTTGTACCTACTCCGTACTGTTTAAGTTTGTTTAAACTTTATAGTATATGGTATGGTATGTGTGTTTGTATGTCCGCGATTTTCTCAAAAACTAATGAACCAATTTTTATAATTCTTTCACTAATGTAATTTACATACTTTCAGGAAAGTTTTAGTATATAATACATTAGGTAATTATTCTCATGTACTTTATATGCATAAATGTATTGCATCTCCGGCATTTCTATGCGAATTTTGATGATTCTTCTAGTCGGTGTCTTCAATTATTCAATGCACTAGTGTTAATTGAATTTGTGTGGGGTGAGTGCAGCCAAAAAGTGAAAAATAAAAACTTATTTACAAAAAAAAAACAACCGACTTCAAAAAAAACTACAAAGGAAGTCGGTGTCAAAAAACAAAAATGCGGAACCAACGACACCGACTTCCGAAATTAAAGATATTTATCACTGTTGTAGTTTTTTTTTAAGTCGGTTGTTTTTTTTTTTGTAAAAAAGTTTTTTTTCGTATACAACTCACCTGCTGGGACAATCTGGAAGACACACGGCCTCTTCTGCCTGCCGACCGCGTTGGTGGCGCGGCACAGCAGCGCGCCGTAGTCGCGCTCACTCGCCGCTCGGTAACGAAGCTCACTGGATGTGCCACCCGCTGATACTGCACGAGAAAATGAGAGAAAATGCATTACATTGTAGCGGTACTACAACACCACACAAGAACTACGCGTCATACTGACGTCACGCAAAATCCTGCATCGCGCAAGCAGAGTTTACCGCATCAGAATCAAAATATTTATTTGTGAAACAGGTATTTACATAAAGGTCTTTGGTTAATAACATGGGCGCTATGTTTTGCCGTGAAGGCGTACTCGTACAAATATTGGAGAAAATAAAAGCAAACAATAAAACAAAAAAAATTAAATAGGTACATATATTATTACATTTACTGAAATTATAAATTATTTTTAAATTTCCTTTCCTTTTCCTTTCCTTTTTCTTTTCCTTTCTTTTTTTTTTCAGGTCGAAAATACAACGCGTATTTTTTGGCAGGTGTATCGCTACGCCGAAAAGCATTCTTCAGCTGACAATTTTGACTGTACAGACGCCAGCACATCAAGCTACCCCAATCTGTCAAATTTCTTTGATAGATTTTCAACTTTACTACAAAGTTATAAGGTTCATATTCAATTGGGAAAATTTGACAGATTGGGGTAGCTTGATGTGCTGGCCGCTGTACCTTGTTAGTAGGCGTCTTACGGTTTTTACGAATGGCTGCATTCAAAATAGTCCTTGAAATAAAGGGTTTCAATGCGTGTAATTTACCCTAATTAAAGCATGCGGCCTATTTATGATTTATGTGGGTAGGTAACATGTGAAATATCAGATACTTGCCTACGTAAGGTCCGGCCGCGCTAAATTTGCCAAAGATGTAAACAACAATGGCCGCTCGAAATTGAATAAAATCAATATACAAGAACATTTATTTTAAGTAATGTTTGTTTTCGTTTAAATCTCCGAGCTAACTACACGAAAACAAATATGTTCTTGTATATGGATTTTATTCAATTTCGAGCGGCCATTGTTGTTTACATCTATAGAAAATTTAGCGCGGCCGGACCATAGGTGACTTGCGTGTGTTACGGCCACAATGTCACTCACGCATGTAAGTAGGTCACACTTTTATATGCTCAAAATAATGTCCACGCACTGACCTGTTGCTTCAAACACCATGACTACATACAAATAAACGGACAATCCTATAATTTTCAAAGAAAAAATTAGATTCCTAAGGGGTTCTCATCATCATAGTTTACACTCACCATATCTAGCAGGAGACACTTGGAAGCTCTCGCCGCTGTTGTTGAACTGCCAGTAGAACGTGACGTCTGCGGGATCTGCGTTCACTGTGCAGCGCACGCGCAGAGGCTCGTCCAGTCGCGCGCCAATTAGCAGCGGTGACGGTTGTGCGCAAACTGGGGCATCTGTGTGTTAGAAAAAAAGGTATTATTTAGTATATCATTTATGTAAAAATAATATAGGTACGGACGAATTAAGAACTTTTTGAAAGTTGATTAAAAATAATAGGGGCTAGCAAATAAGGCTTTTTTTTATGGATGGGAAATCATCAAATGACCCCTCCCGCTCTGGGTGGAGTGGAAGGGAGTGTCAGATTCTTACTAACTAAAACCCATCCGTGTTCCTTCCTTAGCCCTTTATGTTCCGGAGTAGCGGTAACCCTTTCGGACAATCCCGCACCCCCGGCAGGCTTCGGCCCTGGCAGGCCCCTTCCTTTTCGCTGACATCTCTTTGAGGCGCGCGTGGAACACGTACGCGCCGTCCGGCACGGGTCTGGTCCTGATCGGACGGTGAGCTACCCATTACTCTCCGTCCGCAGGCCCGCGCCTACGGTGGCTGGGAGTCGTCACGCGGCTCCCGACGCCCGGAGCCTCTCCCGCGGCAGCATATAAGGCTGGAACTTAACAACTTATTCTCGTTGCAAAATTCATTCTTATTTACACAGTCATGAGGCTTCTTCATTACCGCGATCTAGCGCTCCTTCATTCCCATTTTTTAAGGATGTCAAAATGTCTTTTTTATGTCTAAACACTGCTTTGCAATGAACTGATTTTTCGGTTGAGTTTCCTTTGCTAATTAGAAACTAATAAAGATTGGTCCTTGTCAGCTCTGGACAGAGAGTAGGGAGGCCTTTGCCCAGCAGTGGGACATAAACGGCAAATTAAAAATAAATAGAATCTATATCAAATCTTGATTGCAAGCAAGCTTCATCTTTAACCACTTCGTTACGTAACACCAGAAGAAACGGTATTCAAATCTTGCATATATCAACTTAATCTGGCATATCGACGATGAAGTGACAAGAACCTTTATCTACCAGAACATAATTTTACAGGAAACGAAAAAACGTTTTATTTAAGTATTTTAAACGCAAGGTATGAAAAATATTATTCTTGGTTATATATTATACAAGAAGCGGGTATAGGAGGATATATGAGACTAGTGTATATACAACGATTATTTAAAGTCTATCTACGTAAAAAAAAAAAAAATCGCAAAAATGCAAAAATGTCACTTAGGAGTTCTTGTCACTTCATCGTCGATATATCAACTTAAAAAAACAGTAATACCTATAGTCCGGTCAAGTTAGCTTCAAAAATGGGGGTAAGGTTACATTAATTCGCATAAAGCTGAAAATTAGTATAAATGTTAGGAACACCATTACAAATAAATTGTCAAAAGTCTCCATCGCATCGATCAGTGTGCAAAAAAAAAAATTCAAGGTCAAATGTTGCAAAAATCGGTATTTCGCATTTTTAGCTAAACGGTAAGTTTTATCATAAAAATAGGTGAGACAAAATTGTTCATCATGCAATTATCTACAAAAAATGTTTTACACTTTTTTCCTAAGAATCACCATTTCGGAGATATAGCGATGCAAAAAGTTGAAAAAGTTGTGTAGTTGTGTTCATACCAATTTTCAGCTTTATGTGAATTGATGTAATCTTGAATTTCTATTTTGACCGGGCTAATAATACCAAAGTTCACTTACACTGCACTCTTAGATACACTGCCTGACTGCTAGACTCTCCCATCTGATTGGCTGCCCTGCAGGTGTAGAGACCACCGTCCCTCTTCGTCACCCTCTGCAGAACGAGGGACTTGGTGCTGATGAACACTCCCGAAGACATGTTCTGGCTTACTTGTACATCCTAGGCAAAAAAGGTAAATTATTATTTGTACTTAACAAGCGAAGCTAGCAACCCTAGCGAAGAAGCCTGTGGCTAAGTAATAACAGAGGCTAGCTTGCCGCGGATGGTCCATCGATGGGTGACCATCTTTACATACCAAGAACCCTCCGTGACTCGGAAAGCATGTTAAGCCGTTGGTCCCGCCTGTCATTTGTGGATCTTTGGCAGTCGTTACGGTTCAGAAGCTCGAAACTGTGACAACCAGTCTTAAAAAGACGTATCGTATTACCCAGTAACTGGGTTGTGGAGGTCAGATAGACAGTCGCTGCATGTGAAATATTGGTACTCAGCTGTACCCGGACAAGGCTGGAACCCGACCCTAACATAGTTAAAGAGTTGGCTAGTTAAAAAGGGTATTGCCATAAACACCACGCATTCAGTTTTCAATTTCATTTAATTCCGGATTAAGGCAGTGCGGGATTTAAGCAAATTCTAATAGGTTGGTGGGTTTCGGGTTTGTTTTAGGTTTAAAGTTTAGGAGTTTGTTGTTTATAGATTAGGAGATAAAATAAAAAAGTGATTTTATAAAATAGATTTTCTGGTTAACACTTGCCAATTCAAAAGGGGCTTAATTGAAATACATTCTTTGAGTTTGGGTTTCTAAACCAAGACGCTGTTTTACCTACTTGAACCAAATTACTTTCTTCAAACAATGCTTCTAGTACTTTTGTAAGAACCTGCATTTTTAAATTGTATATAGCTGGTGCTGCATATCTTTATGATTCCGCCCACAGATATAGATACACCTAGATAATGCAAGAGCAAATATTTTACGTGCCCAGCTTACGTCATACAAAAAAAAAAAAAATTAAGCCGTCACTTTCGCGCTCCCCTGTGTACTGCTGGCTGGGTGAGACGGGTGCCGCACGCGCCGGTCTTTAAATAGATTTAATTTTCCCATCACTAAATAGTGCTTCTGACGTCATAGTAGGTAGTCAAAAAATGGCACGCTTGGTTTTCATACAGATCGTGATACTTGCGTTATCTTGGTCTATCTACTTCTGTGATCCCGCCTCAAAAAAGTGAGATTCATTTAGACCATTGTATTGCTGTTTTGACCATTGTACGTTTATGGTACGTCCAAGCGAGGTGCTTGTGGCATTTGTGTACTCCATATTCCTCCTACGTGGTGAATCCAGCCCTGTCCGCATTGGTGAGTACAGTTTATCATACAAGTCGAACAGCCCATAATGTTTCCACTGTGGAGACAGTCCTCCACTCTATGAGAAGACTGTAATCTACCACGCGGGCCCAGTGCGGGTTGGTAGATGTCACAATCATGTCTTCGAATTCTTGGTTCTAGGACATGTCGGTTTTCTCATGATGTTTTCCTTCACCGTTTTGAGAGCAGTAGTGATGAAAATAATATAGCGAACCACTCAAATGTACCCTGGTCTGTCCTCTTGAAGAAACAGCTATAAGTTTACTACCGGTCCATAGAGTTTTTTTGTGTACGAGTCGTGTAAGTGGCTAGGCGCTCCATCGCGCGCCGACAAAAAATGTTCTGGGACATTCTATGCGACGTCACGCGGAGAGCGGGACCTGTCAGTGGATAAACTAAAGCGCCTGTGTGGGTTCGAACCCACGATCTACATACAACTTGTAAGTGAGGGCTGTTACTACTGAGCTACCACTGGTCTCAGCTACCATTGCATCGCTCTCGATCGCTATATCTCAATATCTAGTAGCGATTACAGTTAATCCCTTGTCAGATCTTTTAAAGGACAAATTGTAGGAAAATATAATTTTAAACCCGTTATTTTTTGGATTGAGAGCAGTGGTGGCCCAGTGGTAACGACCGCGACTTACGAGATATAGGTCAAAGGTTCGAACCCTGACAGGCGCTTTACTTTGTGTAAATTATTTCATCACCACTGCTCTCAAAACGTTGAAGAAAAACATCGTGAGGAAACCGGCATGTCCTAGAACCAAAAATTCGAAGACAAGTGACATCTACCAACCCGCACTGGGTCCGCGTGGTGGATTACGGCCCACACCCTCTCACAGAGAGGAGACCTGTGTCCCAGCAGTGGGAACATTATAGGCTGATTGTGTTATGTTATTTTTTGGATAAAAACCAACAAAAATAATCAACTCATCCTTCATGAGTTTTCAACCACGATGGCGGTTGAAGTAAAAAACTTTCAAGTGAGTAACGTTCGAATGAATCGCTACGTAAATACTTGAGCTCGATTCCAAAGCTCTTCACTTTGACCCACACACTCGAAAGGCCTCGTCAAGAAGAACTCAGCGCCTAAATTACCTTAATCGAGCCCCTCCACTGTTTTAAGAATCTTTACTCTTTTCTTTTGGGGTTTAGAATTTAATATACAATTTACTGAAGTTATTATTCATCTAGATATCGGGCTTGTGGCTAAATAATAACAGGGGCACGGTTTGATTGAAAGTTAAGCTACGCTTGCCGCGGTCGATTCATGGATGGGTAACCATCCGTTATATATCGAGCCTCGGAAAGTACGTTAAGCAGTTGGTGCCCGCCTGTTGGTGTTTGACAGTCGTTACCGGTAATTAAAAGCACGAAAGTTTGACAAGTACCTAGTCTTATATACCTACCAAGGGCTATAATGTTACCCAGTATAGTATCTTTATCTCACGAAGCGACTCGCGCTTTACTTGTGGTAACCAAGTGTACAAACACGGTGTGAATGTGTGCGTGAAGACGAGTAGCGTCAGCGCATAACACGTACACGCACGCACACACACACACACAGACAATACCAACTTCGCCATCGCCATTTTCTCGGACGGTGCCGGGAGCGTCTGCGCTTATACACACATTCACAGCGTGTTTGTTTACTTGAGAATCACAACCAAAGCGCGCCTCGCTTCGTGACATAAAAATACTGTAACTGGTTTGTGGAGGTCAGATAGGCAGTCGCTCCATGTAAAATACTGGTATTCAGCTCCATCTGGTTAGACTGGAAGCTGATCCCAACATAGTTGGGTAAAGGCTAGGCAGACTGATTTTATTATTTACCTTGATATATTATAACATAGTGGATTCCAAGCTCTCCCAAATGCGACAGAAATGCATCTGGTTAGACTGGAAGCTGATCCCAACATAGTTGGGTAAAGGCTAGGCAGACTGATTTTATTATTTACCTTGATATATTATAACATAGTGGATTCCAAGCTCTCCCAAATGCGACAGAAATGCATCTGGTTAGACTGGAAGCTGATCCCAACATAGTTGGGTAAAGGCTAGGCAGACTGATTTTATTATTTACCTTGATATATTATAACATAGTGGATTCCAAGCTCTCCCAAATGCGACAGAAATGCATCTGGTTAGACTGGAAGCTGATCCCAACATAGTTGGGTAAAGGCTAGGCAGACTGATTTTATTATTTACCTTGATATATTATAACATAGTGGATTCCAAGCTCTCCCAAATGCGACAGAAATGCATCTGGTTAGACTGGAAGCTGATCCCAACATAGTTGGGTAAAGGCTAGGCAGACTGATTTTATTATTTACCTTGATATATTATAACATAGTGGATTCCAAGCTCTCCCAAATGCGACAGAAATGCATCTGGTTAGACTGGAAGCTGATCCCAACATAGTTGGGTAAAGGCTAGGCAGACTGATTTTATTATTTACCTTGATATATTATAACATAGTGGATTCCAAGCTCTCCCAAATGCGACAGAAATGCATCTGGTTAGACTGGAAGCTGATCCCAACATAGTTGGGTAAAGGCTAGGCAGACTGATTTTATTATTTACCTTGATATATTATAACATAGTGGATTCCAAGCTCTCCCAAATGCGACAGAAATGCATCTGGTTAGACTGGAAGCTGATCCCAACATAGTTGGGTAAAGGCTAGGCAGACTGATTTTATTATTTACCTTGATATATTATAACATAGTGGATTCCAAGCTCTCCCAAATGCGACAGAAATGCATCTGGTTAGACTGGAAGCTGATCCCAACATAGTTGGGTAAAGGCTAGGCAGACTGATTTTATTATTTACCTTGATATATTATAACATAGTGGATTCCAAGCTCTCCCAAATGCGACAGAAATGCATCTGGTTAGACTGGAAGCTGATCCCAACATAGTTGGGTAAAGGCTAGGCAGACTGATTTTATTATTTACCTTGATATATTATAACATAGTGGATTCCAAGCTCTCCCAAATGCGACAGAAATGCATCTGGTTAGACTGGAAGCTGATCCCAACATAGTTGGGTAAAGGCTAGGCAGACTGATTTTATTATTTACCTTGATATATTATAACATAGTGGATTCCAAGCTCTCCCAAATGCGACAGAAATGTATCTGTCGCATTTGGGAGAGCTAGAAATGAACTTCATAACTGTATTATTATTTCCGTAACCTCGACGACCCAATTAGGGATTAATACCGAAATTCTAATACTCAGGTGTCAGATTTCCGAGATTCTGACTGGTCATAGCGTCTGTTGGCATTTTTATTTACAATATTTGATTTACTAAGAAATACATTACTGCAAGGCCACGACTCACTCACGTTATGGTACCAGGAGATCCGATGCTCCTTAGGGTTGGCTTTGATGTTGCACTCGAAGTAGACATCGTCCCCTTCCTTGATGTCGTTGGGGTTGAGGGTGCTGCCCAGAGACATGGTGAGGACTGGTCTGTCTGTTGGAGAAGACATAATATAATACAATCGTTCATTGGGAACAAAAAACAAACAATATTAAACGATGAAAGGTGCAAGTTAAAACTGTGGCGCAGCTACCAACGCCGACTTATAGTGAGAGGGTAGGTTGGATCAATAAATATGAAAGTTAGTTAACAAATATATAAAAAAAGATAAAAAGAAGAAAGAAACCTTTTTTATTTGGGACACACATACACAGGGTATACCTACAAAAAGTAAAAAAGGAACATTTAACCGGTCAAGCGGCGCGGTTCGCCGATCGGCGACGAAACAATAGAAAATCAATTGTGTCTCATTAGCGGAGCTTGACAGATTAAAACAACGTTACTATAAAAACAACCAGAAAAAAAAAACAAAAAAAAAAATACCTCTGCGAGGCTAAAAAGGTTCCTATCTCAGCATATTGCTGCGATATTTAAAATTATCGATAAATAATTATTAATTAGATTATCTATACAATAAAACATACTTAAGGGTTAATAGGTTTGATAAATTGGAGGAGTGTTGTGGTTTTCATCATCTGTCTAGCCTTTCCCCAACTATGTTGGGGTCGGCTTCCAGTCAACTTATGTAGCCTGAATACCAAAGGGGCAATTCTCGTAATTTTAAGAACGTTCACAGTCTGACCTCAGTCTCAATATTTCAAAAAACAACCTCTAATTTCCCTACATTTTGACAAGTTTTTGACATATTTTGTTTGTCACTGAGATGAGACTGCGACTAGAATTTGGACGTTTTAATTTACGAGAATTGGCCTTCAGTATTTTACGTGAAGCGACTGCCTATTCCCCAACCCTCACTGGGCCCACGTGGTGGATTAAGGCCCATTCCCTTTCACAGAGTGGAGGCCTGTGTCCCAGCAACGTGACCATTATAGACTGATTATGTTGACTACTTATCTGGCTTCCACAACCCAGTTACTGAGTAAAACGAGTGAGTAATAGTTGTTGTTGTTTTCTTGGAAATGTCATTTTATTTCTGAATCTTTATACAACATAATAAAGTATGATGTTCAGTGGGAATTTCTCGATTTCATACATCTCGGAAGACGTAAAATTTAACGTTTTACAACGTCGCATCTGTAGAGATAAAGGAGAATTGTGAGTTAGTCATTTTGATTTTAGTTTAAAACCGGTCATTAGCAGACTCGCGCTCTAACGGTTTCTTACCAGAAAACTATCCATACTTATTTACTTAGTAATATTATAAATTCGAAAGTACTTAACTCAGTCTGTCGGTATGTTACCTTTTCACGCCTAAACCGCTGAACCGATTTAGATCGGTATAGGGATAGCTTGAGTCCCGGGAAAGGACATAGGATAGTTTTTATCCTGATATTCCCACGGGATCGAGACTTATGTGGGTGAAAAATATTATAAATTCGAAAGTCACTCTGTCTGTCTGTCTGTATGTTACCTTTCACGCCTAAACCACTGAACGGATTTAGATGAAATTTGGCAGAGAGATAGATTGCATACATGATTGAAGGACATAGGATAGTAATTTATCCCAGAAATTATCCTTTAAGGGGGTAAAAAGGGGGGTGGAAGTTTGTATGGGGAATCAATAACCTCTATTTTTAATTCTTTCTATTTTTAACTTCTTTAAATAATTTATTATTAATTCTCCCAGGAGATGGGTCCGTGGGGTCGCTACTGCCCAACAGCTCGTCACATGCTGCCCTACGGGTACATATTATTATTATTATTAGCCTGTGATGTCCCACTGCAGGGCAAAGGCCTCCCTACTCTCTTTCCACTTCTCTCTGTTCAAAAATAAAACCCTATAACATGAAAATGGAACCCTAAATAACATGTTGAGTAATTTGCTAGTTTGTAAAACCAAGAAAGTTTCTTTGAAATCAGTATGGACGACAAAGTTACACAACTTGCAATGTATTTAGTTCGGAAATAGATTCATCAGGTCACTTCATTGGCTTAAAGTTCTCGTTTGCTGGAAATTAAAATGGCGCATTTTGTTGGCTTAATGTGCGTCACGAAAGTTTATGATTTGTTTTTTCTTCAGAAAATATTACCTAATGTGTATTTATGATTAGGTACTGAAGAAAGGAAGGAAAACATGTTGAGGAAACCTTTACCTCAATTGCGTAATAAGCTTTTAATTTCAATTGGAAAATTTTGAAGTAAGTTGCTAATCCATTGCTTCATACGTTTGAAAAATCATCTGCATGACAACGAAAATAACTCAATGAATGTTGTTGAACTGTCAAAATAACCATTGTAAGGAGAGGCATTGCCATTGTAAGTGTTACGCAATTACCCCGCTGGAGCTGACTACTTGTTGCTGGAGCTGATTACTTCCCAGAATTCGATCCTTATTAGGGACGCTATAGAATGGTGTAATAATACAGTGTGTTTTTTTTTTCAAAATCAAATAGTTCGATTCCTGGCTAGAAATATTGATTTTTCAAAAATCCAATGATGCAGTTTTAGTTTTCATCAAAATCGAGCCCGTGACTCCTTTGAGTACTTTTCGCTATTCCTCATAGTGTCGGATTTGGCCATCCACGCCCACTTGGAAAATTCACCCTGTATACTTTATCCTAAGTATACATAATAATATAGTAACAATTTTGTTAGTAAATAAAACTTAATAACTATGTTAGTATCACTTAGTTGCATTAAGTTTTTGTGCGTTCCAGTGGCATTTGTCCGCGAAAGCGTCGGAATACCACATCCTGCGGCCAAGAGCTTTCTTCCATCACCTAGTGCAGGTAGCATGTTGGTATGCGCACCAAAACGCCTTAAAGTTGAACGTTGCGATACGACTCCAGCAGCTGTATATGTTATCATAATATATTATCCATATTCCATATATTATGTATATAAAATTCAAATTCCTTTTCACGCGGACGAAGTTGAGGGCAGAAGTTAGTTTATTTATATAGTAGAAGTTAGATCCATTACACATCGAGACCCTTCCGTGTATCAGAAAGCACGTTTAGCTGTTGGTCTCGGCTGTCATTCGTAGATATTTGACAGTCGTCTTACCAAGGGGTATTTTTTTATTCAGTAACTGGGTTGTGGAGGTAAGAAAGGCAGTCGCTTCATATAAATTACTGGTATTCAGCTGCATTCGGTTAGACTGGAAGCCGACCGTCGAAGCAGTTAGTCATGCAGTCGAAGTTTATGTCCTACTGAAATAACCAAAGGTAATTAAGGGATGTTTTTATGAAGATATAGACAAAAGTTTCCTCCTAACATCTGGCAACAAAACCCACTTATTTTGAGGTAGGTACTTTGAAGTTAGCTTACAGTTACATCACATGGCATTCGCTCATGTAAATCATTGACCTGTACTGCCTCTTCATTTCAGCAGCCATTCGCAGATAGGAAGCGGTGCCCGTGGCCTAATTACAGGGATGCGGTCCGTCAATACGGTGTGCCTACTATACCGTGTGCCACAGAGCTAGGAGATGCCTCGGCGACCGCTGCTAGACGTGGCATTGTCAACACTTTCCCATACAAACCTAGGGTACAAATTACGTTTAGAAACTGACAGCTTTGAATGGCGGTGTGACAGAAACTGTACGCTTAACTCACTTTTGACGTCACGAATTTTATTTGTATAATCTATTCCAAAAGTATTTTATGAAAACGTCAACAAATTAAACAGAAAATGCACCATCTTTATTGTTATTTAAAACTAGCTACGCCCTGCGGTTCCACTCGCGTAAGTTTTGATCCCGTGTGAATATCGGGAAAAAAACTGTCCTATGTCCTTACCCGAGACTCAAACTGTCTCTATACCAAATTTCATCGAAATCGGTTCAGCGGTTTAGGCGTGAAAAGGTAACATACAGACAGACAGACAGGTATATAGAGTTACTTTCGAATTTATAATATTAGTATGGACAGTATGGATTAAAATTTCGGGTTTAAGTATTCAAATAATCGACCAAATCACTCAATTTGTAATTGGCACATTTTCTGTTGTTTGTTTATATTTTTATGAGATACTTTTTGGACAGACCATAGGTACTGCCGTGTCTGGACGATGCCGGCGCGCGACTCTTTCGTGCTCTATGGTTCCTACTAGCCGGTGTGCTTACTAATACTGTACGTGGTTAGTGACCACAAACCTACATTGCTTATCTGATGTTTTCGTTTTTTTACATAAAGCCCTACCTGTGTTTTTGTAGGACTGGAAATAATCGCGTTTAGAACTCAGTATGACCACAGAATAATTATCGGAAAGTTTATTATACATATAGGTAAAATCGATCGATTTTACCTTACATTAACTGGTCAGTTTCCCTCAGTCGTCAGTTTATTTAATTCGCCAGTTTCGTTGATTAGTCAGTTTCACTGATTCGTCAGTTTTACCGATTAGACAGTTGCGTTAACTCGACAGTTTCCAGTGTTTGCTAGTTTTCGTCGATTCGTCAGTTTTGTACAATCAAGGAAAAAGTTTTTACGTGTTGAAAAACACATATTGTGGATAGTTTATCCTCTGTAAGGAATATCTAACCTTATTAATATCACACTACAGTTATTGTGGCTGACCCCTTGGCTTTCGTGCTACGAATCATGAGTTCAAACCATTCACGAAGAAACTAAATTCATAGCATTTAGATAGTTTTTCTGTGTTCATATTCAAGTTCTAAGCCCGATTACGTCCAGACATAATTAAAAATAAACTATAAAAAACGTTTTTCGGACATTAAAGAAGTTCCCAGTTTCATCTTAGATAGACATTGATAAAACAAAGGTAATTCTTAATACTGTATTTTCAAAAGAAACCTTTTATTATTTCGTTTTGGGAGTAAACACAGAGATTTACGCTTTTGATTGAAAGTAGGCGAAAACTCTTCTGTGTTCATTCGTTTGACTAAATAATGCTTAGAAAATTCCAAGGAACAATGCATAATCAACCTATAATATTCCCACTGCTGGGACACAGGTCAGGAGTAGGCTGTACGATGCACCACGCGGGCCTAGTGCGGGTTCGTAGATGTCACATGTCTTCGAATTTTTGGTTCTAGGACTTGCTGGTTTCCTCACAATGTTTTCCTTCACTGTTATGAGAGCAATGGTGCTGAAATTATTAATACAAAGTAAAGCGCCTGTCTGGGTTCGAACCCACGACCTACAACTCGTAAGTTGGGGCCTTTATCACTGGGCTTTTAGGAACAATTCTAATTCAAAATTTCTCTCTCTCCACTCCTACACATAGTTTTCGAACACAAGTCTTTTAATAGCCTTTAGTACTTTGAGATTTAAGATACAAGAATACTTGGTAAACGGATTAGCTTAACCTCTGTGAGAGGGAGTGGGCTGTAATCCACCATGCGGGTTCAGTGCGGATTGGTGGCTGTTGCATTTGTTTTCGAATTGATTGTCCTTCACCGTTTTGAGAGCAGTGGTGATGAAATAATTTACACAAAGTAAAGCGCCTGTCTGGGTTCGAACCTACGACCTACAACACAGTCGCGGCCGTTATCACTGAGCCACCACTGCTCATTGTTGTTTAAATTATTTAAGCAATCTTTAGAAAATCTGCAGTCTTAAACAAAATAAAAAACGACATTATATTACCCCCAAAATCGTCATCCAATATTTAATAATAATTCGTCTCTGAACATGGCCGGCGCGTTTAAATTTTAACAAAGCGTGTCCGGACCGTGTCCGGCATGACGTTGGCAATCCGATCAGATGACAGCGACACAGCCAGTGCTGTGCTCCACACTTGTGCAGATGTTGTTCATTTAATTATGACGAGGAGTGAAGACTACAGTTTATTAGGGAGGGGCAGTATTTCATAGTAGTTTTGAACTTTTTTATAGCATTGTGTGAACTCGGGTGGTCTTTTCTCACTGTATTTATTCTTTTGTAGGCTTATGCACCAGTTGGCTGCGACTGGGCTTACAAAGTGCACCTTTTTACCCTACTCATTCCTAGAAAATCAAAGCTACTTACAAACGACGCTCATCCTGAACGCGTCTTCCAAAGCCACCCTCAGCACCGGATTATCAGCGCGGCACCTGATCATGGCACCATCATCTTCTGGCTGCGGTAGCATCGTCAGCTTGCTGACAGTGGTCGTCTCGTTCGTGAACTCGCTGTGCTGTTGAGAAAAGTACTTTATTTTTAAACAGATAAATCGTTTACTTTTACTTTTACCATGTTTGTAAATATGTGAGCACCATGTATCTATCAGATAATTGATTTATATGTCTTGGTTTCGTTTTTAATTCTTTTACGTATTGTGGTAGGGTGACCTGTTCAACAGTTAACCACCTAAATTTCTAACCACGATAGCGCGTAATTTTTTGTTCATAGTTAACTTTTATCTGCAATTATGAAGAAGTAGGTTACTTGGCTACGTATTTGTATTTAAACAACATTTGATTTACTAATAGATTTTAAAGAAACGATTTTTATATTTTAAATGGGATTTGGCTAACTGTGTCCACCCCATGGTACACTATTAACCAGGGGGTGGTGCTACAGTTAACCATAGTGTACACATTTAACCATTGAGTATAAAAACTTTAAATTTTTCAAAAATAATAACTCCAGTTGTTAGAAATCAGTCTTTTATTTAATAATGAAGTAAACTTATGTTTAATATAACAAAATATTTGTTTTCCCTTATGGTTCTTAGAGATAAATCAACAAAAGCAGAACATAACAAATCACAACCTTTAATTTGTACTTATATTTCTTATGAAAATAAGATAGCAGCTTTTTTAATAATAACTAAAACACAAAATAATTATAAAACATTAAAGTAGTAGGTAGGAAGGTAGTATGTACCTACCTACATCACAAACAAAACAATTGTCCTGCAGCATAAATTATAATGAGGGGAGATCCATTTTTAACTTAAGTAGGTACTATGTAGTTACAACTAGGTTTTTAAAATTGGCACAAAAATCAGTCTCAACGTTCCAAATGGAAAAGTAGTACTTACGTCTAATAAGTATATATTCAGTATTTATAATCAAACATCGTCATCAGTTTTTAACGTAAGTTCAACAAAGTCATGTTGAAATGCACGTCAAATGAAAAAGACGCTTGCCTTCGGCTGCTGCCCGTAATTTTAGGTTTTGGTAATATATATTTAACATCTTTTACCTGTATTCCCGCAGTATCAGGTACAAGAGGCTCACAAAATGTTTGACGTGTTCTATTTTTTAGCCTTAAAAAACTCACAAAAAAGTTAGAATCTTCGTCGTTGTCGTCTATTATTTCTAATATTTTAGCAACGTAAAAGACAGAAGTTTTCTTAAATGGAAATAATACGATGACGAATTCTTGCTCCTTTGGATCTCGAGCTAGTGGTAAAAAGTTACCATCGAGGATGATTCCGCCATCGTCAGCTTCATTTTCACTCATTAAATCTTCTCCGCCAGACGACGATCAAATTGCCTTCCTCATAGAGTCTTCTGTATGTCCTCCCTTTTTTCTAGCTGTCGTTTTAGCTCGTCCCATCTGAAATACAAAGAATAATAACAATAAAAGCAACCCATATAATATGTCTCAATTTTATCCAGAATTGGTACACAATTAACCAGGGATTGGTACACAGTTAATCATGGTTAACTGTTAGACAAAGTGATTTGGTTAATTGTAGACCACCCACCTCCCGCAAGAATTCGGTTAATATAACTTTTCAATTACGAACACTACACACACAATACATATGTCTAAAAAAGCTCGTTAAGTATACATAAAGAGTCAACATATTACGATTCTTGTAATATTTAACAAAAAGATGTAAAACGAAAAAGTACTTACATTTTTTTTTAAGTTTTGCCACGTGTCACACACACAATCACCTGTCACTCGACCGTCGTGAGCGCGAGCTCGCCACCGACTGGGGAGCGGGGCGGGTATCCGCTTTGCAGTCTATGTCGCTTGGTAGCACGAATAAGCAACGTCGTATTTATCAATTGTAGGCATGGCTAACTGCGTACGAGTGGTTAACTGTTGGACATATGACCCTATAGTTATTTTTATTTTAGGTGCATCGTCCTCACATATTATTATATAATGAATGTATGTACCTATGCCAAATATTGTAAAACATTTTTAAAAGAGTAACGGTGGAGTTTCTTGCCCATTCTTCTCCATACGAAAACTACCTTTTGGAATGGGCGACTAGAATCAAATCTATTTCAATGTAAATTTTGACGTTAAAAAGTGCCTTTTATGTGCCTATTTGAAATAAATGCTTTGACTTTGACTTTGTTAAGGTTCATTGTGATTGAGTGGATAACATGGACACTGTGTTTTTGGGAAATGTATTCTATTTTGAGATACATAAGGTTGATATTTGAATGGATTTTTAGGAGCTATTGGGACGAGTCAGGTGAAAATTTTATTGTGCCTAGATACTTTTGTTGTATCGCTTTGAACGTTCAAATTGAAATGGACTTGTAAAGTTAAAGGTTCTATTTATTGTGTGATAGGTGAATTGATTTTGTGCTGGTATTTAAAAACAAAACACAAACTGAGACAGCCAATTTTAATTTTATCTTTTGTTAACAATATTTTAGTCATTTACAGGCCTGATGGTCTAGTGGTTAGTGACCCTGACTGCTATGCCGGAGGTCGTGGGTTCGATTCCCACTCAGGACAAATGTTTGTGTGATGAGCACGATCATTTGTTCTGTGTCTGGGTGTAATTTATCTATAATATGTATGTATTTAGAAATATATAAGTATGTTTATCAGTTGTCTAGTACCCATAACACAAGCTCTGCTTAGCTTGGGACTAGATGGCGTTGTGTGATAGTTGTGGAATATTATTATTATTATTATTTGATTGGCATTTGTTTTTCTGTCAACCAGTTATAACAGAATATTATGATGAAGATAAGAAGCCTGCTTTAGGCCCAGTAGTAACGGCCGCGACTTACGAGTTGTAGGTCGTAGGTTCGAATCACAACAGACACGACTTTGTGTAAATTCGTCCCTCGCATGACTAAAAGTCCTATCTTATTTTTCTCATGTTTTTGCTGATTTGAGTTAGGACAACTACATTTTTCTATTCGTGATTCTTTACATTTTTCACTAACCGTACCTCTATGTTATTTGGATCTCCAAATATAACCATTTTGAAAGGCAACAAAATGTAAAGAACCAGGAATAGACGAGACGAGACGATGTGTTACTCAATTAGGGTGCTGATCAAAAGAATGATAGTCAATTCAATACTTAGGCCCACTTTCACCATAAATCAATAAATGCGATTAGCACTTAACATAATCAGCCTAACATGTTCCCATTGCTGAGACACAGGCCTCCTTTCTGTGAGAAGGAGTGGGCCGTAATCCACCACGCGGGCCCAGTGCGGGTTAAGTAGTGGATGTCACATGTTTTCTTATTTTTGGTTCTAGGACATGTCGGTTTCCTCACGATGTTTTGCTTCACCGTTTTGAGAGCAGTGGTGATGAAATAATTCACTCAAAGTAAAGCGCCTGTCTGGGTTCGAACCTACGACCTACAACTTGTAAGTCGCGGCCGATACCACTGGGTCACCACTGCTCTTATTTATTGTTATGATTAGTACTTAACATATTTAAAATATTATACTGTGTCAGTCATCTCCAGAAAAATTTAAGAAACATTGATGTTTTAAAAACTTTTTTTTTTTTGTAAGCGACTAGCTTCTGACTGCGACTTCGTCTTTGGCCCCCGACCTACCGCACCGCATCGTATCGCCTACCCGCGCTGTTGCTTCGTTTTCGCTTAGCGTTCTTTCTGCTATTTTTTGCTCGACTTCTGATGGTCCTAGCGTGATGTTAAATAGCCTATAGCCTTCCTCAAGATTAAGACTAAGAAATGAAAAAGATTTTTTTTTTTAATCCGACTGATAGTTCCAGAGGTTAGCGCGTTCAAACAATCAAACTCTATTATTATTAGTATATAGATTTGTGCTACAAGCGGACCTTACAATAAAAAAAAAGCTGAACAATGAAAACATACAATCCCGAGCAACTCATCAATTCAAAACGTTACATAGAATAAAGTCGGTTAAAAAGGCAAAAAGTCGAATGAAGAATGAAAACCTCGAGTTTATATCCCATCCATTTTTACCTAGAAGGTATAACATGTTACTGGAATACTCAACAGAATTGTTTAGTTCACAATGTTCTCAAACAGCAACCACAATGCACTCGAACAAATGCAACCGTAACAAGGTTTTAACCTAATTGGAGGAAAACATCCGTGGGATTCTGTTAAATCATCTATCTATTCATTATTGTATGCTCTGAGAATGTCTTTATTTATTTAAGCCTTCTCTTGGATTCTTGAATGCCAAAGAAAAGATGATTGATATGAAAGAAGTAACAACTGTGTGACAGGAGAGCTATTATGATAAACTTTAATGAGAAATCATTAAAGTTTATCATAATAGCTCTCCTGTCACAGAGTTGTTACTTCATTCATCAATCTTTTAGTCACAAGCTTTTCAGCTTGTGACTAAAAGATTGATGAACGAAGAGGTTGATGAATGGAGAGGGAGAGGAAGACCAAATAAAATATGTGTAGCAGTGTCTACAACGCCACGCAAAATCCTGCATCTCGCAAGTAGAATTTACCGCGCATACTCCATCAGCTATCTGACAGTGAAAGTCCCGTCAAAATCGGTCCAGCCGTTTCAGAGATTAGCCGGAACAAACAGAAAAACATTAAAAAAATGTAATTTGGTATATGTATCGTGTATACATCCATATGCATTTAGTAAAAAGCGGTTATTTTAATATTACAAACAGACATTCCAATTTTATTTTGTAAAGATGGAGAATAGTTAGCTAGGAATATTTTTTTTTTTGTTTTGTATAAAAAACCATTCTGTATTATTGTTCTTTTATAGTGTTTCTGATACAGGTCAAGTCACGCAGAGGAATAAGGAAATTACTTTTCATGTACAATTATCCTTGATTGTGACGACACTCAACTGTAAGGCAATGGGCCACTATGGCCCAATGCAGCTCTGCAAACTATCTTCGAGTAATCCCAACGCAATTAGTACTTCAACCTACCTACAAAAAAAAAAACATAAAATAACTAGATAAAGTTCTTGCGCAATCTTCGTTAGACTTTAGGACCAACTTGGGACCTAAACTTTCTACAAATAAGAGCTTGTTCAGACGCTGCCATTTTCGGCGGCTGAGCGTTTTTTGTGTCAAAAAACTGAAGTTTAGAGGTATGCGTATTGGTATGGTATGGTATCCATCCAAAGGTTGTCTTTAAAAGATCGCTCTTAGCCATAAGACCGCCCAATTGCACGCCCAATTGTACATAATAAAGAGTATTCTATTCTATTCTATGAGGTACAGGGGGTAAAGTTCACTCATACTCTACAGAGAGGAGAGGGCTATGCTTGGAGTTTCCCTGCGGGATCGAATCAGAAATGAAGAGATCTGCAGGAAGACCAAGGTAACCGACATAGCCCGAAAAATTGCCAAACTTAAGTGGCAGTGGGCAGGGCACATTGCTCGCAGAACAGATGGCCGATGAGGCCGAAAGGTTCTGGAGTGGCGACCGCGTACCGGAAGGCGTAGCGTTGGAAGGCCTCCCACAAGGTGGACCGACGACCTTGTGAAGGCCTCAGGAACTCGTTGGATGCGAGAAGCACAAAACCGGTCGAAGTGGAGGTGCTTGGGGGAGGCCTATGTCCAGCAGTGGACGTCTTTCGGCTGAAATGATGATGATGATGATACTCTACAGAAAAGAGAGGATCTTTAGGGTGTCGTATCAGGTGGACCACAGCTCGACGATTGATGTCGGGACGTTTTATATACGCTAGTTGCGCGGTAAATTCTGCTTGCGCGATGCAGGATTATGCGGGACGCCAGTATGGTGCGTAGTTCGCATGTGGCGATGGAGATGCCGCCACAGAAGCAAAACCTATCCTAAATGTAATAGATGCTGCAATCCACCGTCGTGTGCGACCGACATCATCATATCAAGCCTTTTCATAACTATTTTGAGATCGGCTTCCAGTCTAACCAGATGCAGCTGAATACCAGCATTTTACATGGAGCGACTACCTATCTGACCTCCACAACCCAGTGTCTTGTTAATTCTATACCCCTTGGTACGTCTGTTTGTCGGACTTTTAGCCACTCACGCGTCCCGTTCCCCGCGTGAAACTGCACTAAATTGGATATTTTGTTGTTGTTGTGTTCAGTATTATCAGGACAAGGTTCGTATGAAATAAAATTTCGGAAAATTGCACTTGTGCGAGGCGGGCCGCAAGTTTTATTATAGTTTAGATATAAAATGGTACTTTTCGAACCAAGCCATTCAATTCAAAAGAAGTCCAAATAATGACGAACCAACCGCCTTATCCGAACAATCCCTTAAACCTAACAAACTCAGGCACTAAACTAGAGCCGTGATAACTGAGCATCATTAATTTTCGTTGTCCTGTCTCCTGCGAGGAAATCCAGCTAATTCCGTAGGTAAACTTAGGTGTTTGCTAATCTGTTACATAATCTAACTGACAAGGTAAACAAGGCGTTATCATACAAACTTGGGACTGTGTCTTTACTTTTTGTTACAGTTTTTTTGCTTCTTGCGATAAGAAGTTCGGTACAGTCGCCAGCAAAATTGCATGGGTACCTTAGTGTCTATTTTCCCGTGAACGTTTGAATTCAAGTTTTCGAAAATAAACTAGATGGCGTTGGTTTCTTCACAACTATGACTAATTTACGAAAAGTAAGTAAGGAGTTAGGAAGAAACGAAGGAATTACAAGGCTAATACATTTATCTAATTATTACATTACAATTACCAGGATACGTAGCTTAAATGATAAAAATAATAATAGAAACCGATAGGAATATATTTATTAAGCTAACGAGTGGGTATTTTAATAATTAATTTAATATTCGAATTGGTAGGTAGTTACTTAGCAACAGGAAAAATGAGCAGATTCATCGCAGGTAAACAGGCTCGCCTTGTGAGCTCGCAAAAAAAGGCACTATAAAAAATCATAGAGGTTTATTTCTTACAGTTTATTATACAAATTTAATAGTCAGTTTATTAAATATTATAGGTATAACATTATAATATTATGAAGTTATTGAGGCGATAGCTTAAGTATTCGTTTCCAAAATCGGAAAGAGGATTGAAGCTTATGTAACCTCAATAAAAACAAACAGGAGACCAGGTTATTTTATTACAAAGGTCAAACGGATTAAATGGATACTAAATAAGTAGGCTAATAACTACAAAATTGCACAAAAACATATCAAATGGTTAGTAGGCAACATAAAAAACTAAAAACTATGTAGTTTAAACTTAAAGTGTTCATAACTTTTTAAATTATTAAAAATACGTAAGTTATAGTTTATACACACATAACCAGGTCTCCAGTCAATATAAATAATATTATCTAAGTATAATTATTTAGCTCGTAGCTACGTAACCACTTGTGTATCGCGTATTATTTCGACGCCACAAACATAAGCGTCCGTGTTCACTGGACTTAAAAGTTTTTTCATTTGTAAAGATGACATTACTCCAATCGAAGTTTATGTGATCCAAAGTGAACTGTAATCTTGCCCTTTTATGGTTTTCCGTGAGCAAGGGTTTCACAGCATGCCTCCGCGGCACAAGTTTTGACGCGGCTCCGTGTCAAAACTTGTGTCAAATAAACCAGCATAGTGGTTCGGCGGCAGAAATCCATTTTCTTCATACTGCCTTATCATGGTTTGATGCTGCAATGTGTTTTATAAGTCGTGGTCTACCAGTTCTTTGATGGTGTTTCAAAGAACCCTCCTCTTCAAATCGTCGTACTCAAAGAACAACTGTTTTTCTCTGCAACAATAAAACAGAAATATATAATACCCAATAATGATTATTATGTAGTATAGTAACAAAAAAATAATGCAGTTTTTAATATAAAAGTATAAAAATAAAACTACTTACGTTTACACCGGTCTCTGGTTATTTCTGACAAGTTTTTGGCTTGATTATTCAAAGCAATTATTTGAGCTCTTGTAACGAAATCAATATTATAACTCGTGCTCGTTTTGGTAAAATAAGTAATCCGCCTGATCATAAATAAAAACTGAACAAAAGGCACTCGAACGAGGTAATCGAAATGAACTTAGCGAACGATCAATTGAGCTGTCATAAATCTTCGATCTAAGTATTATTCATACCACCTACCAATTATTTATAAATCCATATTTAACCTACCCTCTCAAGTTTGAAAACTAAAACTTACAAAATCAGATACCTACCTACTTATAAATTGATATTAAATTTTAACATAGTAGGTTAATAATTAGGATCAATTTTCTTTAAAAGAAACTATTAATTATAAATTGTTTGAATGTTTTAAGAGACAAAAAGAAACTGCAAAAATATTTTATCATATAAAGCAAAGCAACGCCATCTAATAACAGCATAAGTAAATTTTGTTAGTCGTTAACTGGTTTTACGCTAGATGGCGTCATTTCTCGCTTCATACGATTTTGTTTCTGTACTACCCATGCACTTTTGCAGCCTACTGTACCTTCCTTTGGGGCTACTAAAATGGTTCTATAGGAAGAATACTTAGATGAAATTACGTCAGTAATACGCGAAGGGTTAATGTACACCCCGATCTTGACACACAGTTATAAAGTCTTAGGTATTAAGGGACCTACCAGGGTCGCCCAGGGTCGCGGGTTGTTCGAAAGAGTTACCCGTGGCCCCTGGCACAGGCAACTGAAGGAACACGGGTGGGTTTTAGTAAGTTACAGTCTGATTTCCAAACCAACAAAAAAAAAAGTGGCACTCCGGGAGTGCCGACAGAAGTAAAAACTTGAACAATTACGTGTGTATTTTTTGAATCGTCATATAAACAAAACAAATACTTTGCCGTCACTCACTGACATATCGGAAATACATTAAAACCGTGTATATCCCGAGGACAGCCGAACACATCCGAAGCGGTGTCGGTTACGGTAACAGTGACGCGAATTCAATTTATTAGCGAACTATGTTTGTTACCTTTTCACGCCTATAAACCACTGAACCGATCATCCTGAAATTTTGCATATACCTTGTCAGGTGTACAGAAACGGACATAGGGTAAGGTACCCTATGTCCGTTCCATCCCGAAAAAAAGTGCCGTTGCCGAGGAAAATCAATAACGTTATTATGATAATAGATGGCACCACGTGTCTATTGAACTTTGTCACATTAATCGAACCCACGACCTACAAATCGTTAGTCGGTGCCGATACCACTGGGCCACCACTCCTTAAACAAATATAATTATATATTTTGTAAACAAATAATATATTAATAGCTTTATGTATATAGTTCAATGGAAAATTCCTCTGAAGTTTATACGTAGGCCTATTTTAGTAAACCAAGCATCTGATTAAATCTAAAAATAAATACCTTCTACTAATTTTCCTAGAAAACGTAAAATTAGTAAACAAGGGGTCTCATTATCTCTTCATAATTATTATTATTTGGTTGGTCCGTGGGTGGGTGACCATCTTTACAAACCAAGACCTCTCCGTGCCTCGGAAAGCAAGCCGTTGGTCCCGGCTGTCATTCGTGGATCTTTTGACAGTCGTTACGGGTCGTCAGAAACCGAATGAAACCATCATTCAGATGTATCTCACCCGTATGGGGGATAAACTGGTAATGTGAATGTGAACAAGTAATGTGAACAAGAAAGTCTAACAACCAGTCTTAACAAGGGGTTTCATATTACCCAGTAACTGGGTTGTGGAGGTCAGATAGGCAGTCGCTCCATGTAAAATACTGGTACTCAGATGCATCCAGTTAGACTGGAAGCCTACACCAACATAGTTGGGAAAAGGCTAGGCAGATGATGATGAATTTTATTACAGTAGAACATTAAAATGTATTTTACATCTGAACAGCGATGGCGATTAAATCATGACGTCACGATGGCAATTTTGGTTGCCGCTAACCACGTTGTATAAAGAAAGAAAGAAAATACGTTTGTACGTTTGTTTGAACGCAACCTTAATTGCGTAACGCTCTATCAAATACAATCTGAATCATTTTGAAGGATATTGCTAATCCTTTGCTTCATTTTATGTTCGAAAAATTTGTCTGCGTAAAAACGTAATGAATGTTGTTAACCGGTCAAATTGAAAGCCATTGCTACTGTTGTATGTTACGCAATTACCCCGCGGGAGTTGAAATCATGGCGAAAATTCGGAGTAAATTCATTATTTTGTTAGGCACGTAAAAATAAGCCGGCTTTTAAATCTTAATAGACTTTAACGCAAGGATGCAAACAGATGGATTTTCGACTTAGAAAATGGCATTTGTGCCGTGTAAATAGAATTTGACAAAATACGCCGAATTCTCTAAAGAACTAAGAAAAAAAAAATAGAATTTCGTTCTCTTTGAAGAAAATCTGTTTGCCCGTCAGCCAGAAAAAAAAAACGAGTGTGCTTATGACCACACGACTGAAGTGAAACTTCAAACGTATTTGGCTATGAGAGGAAGAGAGAAAGAAAATGTGCGCGCGCACTGCTTTCTCTTGCTTATATCCCCCACTCAACTCCCGTTCGCCTCGCCCGATCACACTTTTAGTAACGCGTTCACCAGCTTACTCCCCAAGTCAAGCGTGCGTAAAGAAGTTTCACTTCAAAAAATGGCTGATAATAGTCTTCAAAATACGCTTACCTTTCCTCTGGTATATCTTCGGTTCTCCCTGAACCAGGTGACCTGCGCCGCTGGTCTGCTACCGTGCGTCACGCAGATGATGGTGATCTCGGAGTCAGCAGACATCTGGCCAGGTTTGTTGGTGATCATCACTGAGGTTGGGCGTACTGAAGACAGAAAGTAACGTTAAAGTTGTTTCGTTTCAGAAATACAGGGTCCATTTAAATTAGCTAGCGTAACTGCAGACGTGAAAATTATGATAAAAAGAAAAAAAAAAATTTTTTTTTTTTTTTTTGAGGCAACGACAGGCTTTCTTGGAGGCATTTTAAGTAAGTCTTTTAAATTGATAGTCTCGATTAACAATGTCGGTTCTGCAAAAGGACTACTATTCAGTAGAGCAGTTCAAAGTTGTTTTGGCGGTAAAAAAAAAATTATAAGACTGTGGATGTTCAAATTTGCACCGATTGTTTACTATGTACTGAACTACTGACATAGACAAAATATAGAATTGCCAAAACAAACTTTGAACTGCTCTACTGAACAGTAGTCTTTTTGCGTAACCGGCATTGTTAATAGGGACCATCGAAATGTTTCGTAAAAGATAATTTAAGAATTTATAAAGAACACAGAAAAACTACCTCTATTTTTCTTTTAACATTTTTGGTTACTGGGTTTTTCGCAACAGGATTTCAATAAATACATTTGAAGAACCATTATTCGTAGAACTGGAACGGGTTGAAACACGATAAATCTCGGGTCGATCCTTCAAAAGGGTAAGGTTTAAGCTTACTTAAAACCGGTCCACGTGTAAGACGAAACGTGAACTTAGTCAAATAAGAAGTATACAAATATAAAGATTGTACAATCTTTATTCGCCGGCTGGTCGGACATTTCACGTGGCCAGAAGTTTGTGTCGTTCTTTGGCCAAAGAATTAGCATTGCCATTCAATGTGGCAATGCTGCCAGTCTTCTGGGCACGTTTCCGGATGACAGCCATGTGGACGAGTTCTCCGACCCCTAAGTGTCCTTTGTTTTTGTATTTATTTGTATAGTAAGTTACTTAATCATTTAATTTAGTATCAAATGTAAATAGTTACATTTTCGATTATCATTCGAAGTCAGTTTTTTTGTGTGAACTTCACAGACGTGATGGGTAATTTTGACACAATTTATTATCTGAAGCGATCATTGACCGCAAACAATAATTGTCAAATCGTCACATATATTTTTCATAAAAAAAAAAATCATGTACTCCGCAGTGCGTTTTGCTAGCTAAATTATTTTGAACCTGTATTATAGCACGACAAATTGACTAACGGCCGAACCTATACAACCATACATACAACAACCCATACAACCATCACTACCAGCCATTTCATACAACTGTAAAAAAAAAAAATGAGTTGTGTTTGTAAAATAGATCATTTTTCCTTTAAGTTGGTAGTCACAATGCTTAACAAACACTTTCCCTGACTTTACAAATATAATTATTATGTAACAAGTCACATTATAATATCGCTCATTTGGAGTAACATCGACGTGACTGCTACTTTTTTTTACGTCTTTGTTTCTCCAAACGTAAATACACTTTCTAAGTGCTTTGTCATATTTAACTCATTTTTGGGAAAAAATACATTTACGTCGATGTTTCTCCAAATGAGCGATATAATTATATCGCAAGCAATTATTTACAATAGGTACTAAATTATATGACTAACTATACAAATAAATACAAAAACAAAAGGACACTTAGGCGTCGAAGTATTTCTTCGCATCGTTGTCATTCGGTAACGTGCAAAAATTATTATATACTTATTTATTTAAACTTTTCGCACAAAAAGGTACAAAGGCGGACTTAATGCCTTAGGCATTTTCTACCAGACAACCAAGGGTGGTGAAGGCAGGAGCTTTGATTGAGAGGAACAATGATAAAAAAAAAAAACATAAAATTAGGTACACAAATAGATAAATAAGTTATAAACACATACATACATAAATTCAAAGGAGAGATATGTTGATATGACTCTACGCTATTTTTTTTTTTAATAACTGCAATTTCCGGTTGAATGCATGCCGACTGGTGGCCGTCCTGATATCAAGAGGAAGTGCATTCCAAAGAAGAATGGGCTGAATATGAAAGGAAGAATGAACAAAGTCACAATGTCACAAAACTTACAATGCATCTCCACCCTGGCTGTTCGTTCATGAGGACTGAGTAGAGGAGTGTTGGTAGCCTGGCACCGTATGCTGGTGTTCAGCCAACTCCTCTCCGCGCCTCCTATGCTGATCCTGCTGACGATGACCTTCCCATCGTTTTTGAGGATCGTGTGGTCATCTATCTGTTTGTTGTTGATCAGCCAGGTTAGGGTTGGTTGGGGTCGACCTGGTAAAAGAAAATAATATTTTAATTTCTGTGAATTTCCAGTGTCTATATCACATTAAATGTTAGACAGATCAAGTTGATGTGCATTGCATATTGTTGTAAAACAACAATTTATTCATACTTAATAGATACGACATATTGTGCATTTTATGGTTGTGTCATCCATTGTAAAGTTTCTATATTTACCTATGTCTGTAATTTATATGGTGTCCATAATAAAGAGTATACGAAGAAACGGAAAAATATTTTACAGGGTAAAGTGAACACACCCTCACACACCCACACTCCACACCCACACTCCACATCCACACACTACTTTCACACTACATTTTCAATACCCAGAAAGGCGTTTATGCTCACTAGTTCCTTCGCGTAGTTCCTTTGAAGGAGCTGCTAAAGGAACTATCTAGTCTCAGTAGTTCCTTCAGCTTTTGCAAAGGGACTACTGATCAAAAAGTTCTCAGTAGTTCCTTCAAAGGAACTGCTAAAGGAAATATCTAGTCTCAGTAGTTCATTCAGCTTTTGCAAAGGAACTACTGATCCAAAAATTCTCAGTAGTTCCTTCAAACGCGAAGGAACTAGTGAGCAAAAACGCCTAGTACTATCTCTATTGTAATTTCTGCATGCTCAAAATTATCGTGTTCTTTAAAATCAATCTTGGTTGGTATAAATAAATAAAAATATCATGTAATGAATTGGAAGAAGGCGTTGAAATCCGACATACAGGTTTTTACCTAGTTTGGGTTTCAGAGGCTTCATATGTTTTTGTAACACTAATTTATTTCAATAAAGATTTATTATTTATTTATTTAGTATTCTATTCTATAAAAAATATCCTATTAGTAGTTTCGAACTCAACCGACGCCCATGATCTCGTAGCGCGGATCGTGAGTAGGGTAAAATTGGGGGACCTGGATCAGGGAGATCCAGGTCACCCCAATTTTACTATTCATTTCATCATTCAAATATTATTTCATACTTTCTATTCAACATTCTATTCGAAAGACTGATCTAGTGTTATTTTGTATTAGGAACTGAATGATTTGAATAATCAATTTATAATATTTTTTTACTTTTTGTGGTTGGTTTGTGGTTGGTATCGTGAAAAAAGAAACAAAGTATGCTGTCAACTAAGTAACACATTTTATTATCATTATTCATAAAAAGCATGAGAAGAATAAATAATCGATTACAAAACATTTGATTTCTTGATCCACTGTTGACATTTCATCATAGACATTTTCCATAATTGCATAGGCTTCAGACATTGATTTCGGTTGGGCGAGCTTGAATCGTTTTCTAAAGAAATTAATACGGTTCTCATAGTAACCCTTTACCCTAGTTAAGTGACGTAAACGTGAATCAAGGCAATTCAGTAAATGATTCAGACACCACCACTCTTCACAACAGATGACGATCGATTTGGTTCCAATGTCAATTGTGACGAATTTTTTGCTTCCTTCTTCATGTTCAGGCAGGTTTATATACTTGATCACTTGTCGTTCTCGTTGCGGCTGCTGCTTTGGTAAAGGAATTGAACCAGATGTGAAGAATCCTGATATGTCAGAGGCGTTTTCCATAAATATCATGCCCCACTCGTCTTTACTTAATGTTATCCTATTAGCAATATCAATGCACTCTTCCAGTAATCCATTGATTTGATTTGATGGCTTCAAATATGTTTTAATATATGGAATCGTGGAGCTGGAAACTTGATACATATACTTGCAAAGTTCAAAATGCAAGAGTGGAATCGATGGAGTATATGATGGTTGTATAAACTGATACATGTTGTCGCTATAAGTGTTGATGATTAACTGCTCTATCAACTACACTGACTGCTCTTTTCATTCACATGAAACGACTTCTAATGAGGATTTTTCAGGACCAGGATGTGCGTTGCCAACTCGAGCAAATGTAAGGAACTCATTGTGACAACTCTTGAGTGTAAGATATTGCATATTTTCAAAGGTGGAATTTGCTGAGTTTTGCTCTGTGTTGTTTGTATTATCCTGAAGTTTTGATGAACTGGTGTTAATTATTTTCTGGTCAGCTATGTCTTGACTAAATAGAATCTCACCACTAGCATTCTTGAAAATAAGTTTAGAAATGCCCTCCAAATCAAATTTCGATGAATGGAGCATAATGTGAATAATATTAATTTATTCTCTCATGATGAAGCAAGCGTTGATTAAGATCGAACCATCACACTACAATGCTAAAAGTTTAATGCTGTGATGGAGATATGCGTATTTAATTATATACTCCTTTCCTTTCACAGCGTTCAAATAAAAACACTCAGGATAATGTATAGCATGTTGCATCCAAGGATCATCATAAATCTCCCAATCTTCGATAACACCTCCACATGAGAAACATGCTGCAATATCATTTATACTATTTCCATAATAAAAAAATCCTGCGTCAGCCATTTCCCTCACTAATCTTTTCTTTTTATTAAACGTCCTCCAGTAATAATTAAATGAAAATTCACGCATTTTAAACGTGTTATACATGTCATATCGAGGTTTGTATTCATTTTGAGACATGTTCTATTTACTTCTTATTCAATTATAAACGTATAATGATATCGTCCCGCTGTTGTCAACAACTTATAAAGACCGGACAGAGGTGGGGATAAAAAACGCTAAGATGTGTTTTAACTAAATAAAGAAAGAAAACAAGAAAATATTTATTTTAAAATTTTATTATCAAAGCACCACTTATTTAAACACAATACATTTTTTAAAGCACATACAGAGTCATGATAAATACAGTTATATAAATCTTGAGAATATTTATATTCATCGTATAAACTTATCAAACTAGGACAACCTTTATCTTCTAAATTGAATACATTACAATTACTATTTTCTAAAATATGCTTTAACCACAACACTTTTTCTGAACCTTTGACGTAGATACATTTATCTCTTAAAATATCTATAACCAAATTCTGATAATTAGAATAGGGTACAAATCCTTCACGCCAGTGTATCTTTCTGTTACGTTCAATCCAACTAACTTGTTTTTTTTCTTGTTTCGTTAATTTTCCAAATGAAAATGGTGGCTTAATTAAAAACACTTGTAATGTTTTATTATACAATATAGCGATTTCTTTTATTATAAATTCATTTGTTTCTGTTTTGAAGCCTTGAACATCCACAATAGCAATCATGATAACCTGCGCACAATGTTGCTGAGAGGTTTGTATTCCACAAGTCGATCGTTTATAATCAAACAATATGCAGTCGTATTATCTGGTATTTCTGTAGAACATTCAATTTCCAACCTCACGTCCACTGGACCTGTTTTTAGGCTATCATTTTGTCTTGAGCAGTCTAAGATAAAGAGAGGGGCTTTTTCTTTGAACTCTTTTAGGTCAAGCAACGGGTCTACTGGACAGTTGTAATACGACTGACGAAATTTCACAAACATTTCGTATAATATACTATATTTGTTCTCAGAAAACTTTAAGCCTAAAGGTTCATATGGATAATATTGTGAATTCAAAAAGAGCGTAAGGTTTGTTACTTCACAATGATCGAATACTGAACTGTCTTTAGTTTTATTATTTTTTCGATTGGTTTGTAAACAAAAAATTACATATCTGGGTTTTTCCAACTGTGAAGCAGTTTTAACTGACCAAGAATGCTTTGTGGTTTTAGGCAGTAACGGATACTCATATAAATCCCAATTTCTGAACGCCATCTGAATAGGTTTATCTCTTTCTAAATGTTTTAAAAGTGTCAGTCGTTCTCGGTCTGATACTTTTATGTGTGGCACCCTCCACTGGACTCTTTGTATATCTATTTGAAAATGAACAATATCATCAGTAAGGATAACGCTATTTAAGTTACTGTTACTTCTGTTCAATATAAGTTCATGTTTGCAATTTATCACTATTTTATTGTAATCTTCTGCAAACCCTAAAACCTTATTTAATGGTATCACAGCACTAAAACGCCCATCACTTTGAAATCCCTTTAAACTCCAACCCCATAGGGCAGCAACTTTATTTTCTGCTTCATTTAATGAGATGTATGATTTTATTGTTGATGTTATTCCAGAATTTTTTATGCGGTCTATTTCAATACCATTCATTTCGTATCTGATGTCTTGAAACAAATACATAACAGGGTTATTAGTGAACGTAACAGTTTTCTTGATTGGATTCCCATCTTTACCGAAGAGCTTCGCTTGTCCTTCGACGTAAATTGAACTGGCTGATGGTAGCACGTATATGTCTTGCTGGTGGATGGGAATTCTGATTTCATCGTTTTCTCTAAAGCTGTTATTGTAGGGATTGTATGAATGGACTTCATAACTTTCAATCGAAGTGTCGTAGTGCGGTAATTCAGTAATCTGTAGTATATTCATACTTTAAACCCTAGGGCTTTAAGAAAATCTTTATTTGCTTTAGTCAATTTCTTAACTTTTTTCTTACGTCTTTGCACCTTAGCAATCGCAGAAGAACTAAGACGTTTTTCATTCCCTTGGGTGTTTTTATAATACACTATCATTTTGTTTTTCTTAAATGAAGACGTAACTGAACTTGTTCCTCTCCAAAGTTAATACAGTGACCAAATTGATCTACAATCTTAACAGATACCGATGAAATTATATTTTTATTTACTGGAAAGTAAATAACATTTTGTGGTATTTCCATGCACTGATGACCTGGAGTAGTATCAGACACAAATTCATGAATAAAATGAGTTGGTAATCCGTTGCAGTACGAACCGTGAACAAGATCACATTCGATTCTGATTACAGACAGACCTCTGTTAATAATGGGAATATTTGGTCTTGATTTTAATACTGAAAAATATATCAAACCGCACTCGTATTGATCTGACAAATGCAGTGGTGGTTGAAAGTATGAAACCAATTCCGATTTATTTCCAGAGATGGTAACCGTAGCAGACATGCTTCAATACTGGCCTCTTTCGGAAGATCCTGTTTATTTTATTCCTTCACTACACCAAAAATTCTTCAAAAAGTTTAAACAAAGATGTCCGCAATTAAAAGGGTGATCACGCTGAAGATTATCATAATTATAGTTAATTTTGGATCCCAAGTATTTAATAAATTCCTTTGGAGGCTTAAGATTTCCGTAACTATCAAAATACTCAATATAATCGTTGCATTTTGCATAGGCTACCCAATGAGAACCAGGATTTTTAGAGCTATCTAAATTTATAACTCCACATTATTTTTTAAAAGGGTGTTTAGGGAGCTTATCTCTCATAAAGACACCTCTGAAATAGGGAATATTATTTCCATACTTCAAAATGTCTAAATTACTCAAGGCTCGTTTGGGTAGCCGATATCTTAGTTTTTTTCTTTCGATACAAAAATTCCAAGCCCAGCTTTATGTGGTTTAAGGTGTAGTCCTTTTCCGATGCACAGAGCTTCCATCTTTTCGTTGTGTCTCTTCGATTCAGTCAATAACTTTTTAGCCATCTTGAATTCATTTATGGTTTTAGCAATACCAGCTGCACCGCCTGCTAGTGCCCCTGCGGCCGATAATCCCGCAAAAATTGGAATCAAAGGCAATACTCCACCAGTTTTTGGTATAGGAATTACACGAGGAAGTTTTATAGACGAATCATCAGCTAATTCTCTGACAGCGGCCATAGCTAATTCGATTGCCATTTTCTTGCATTTCGGTTTTAATTTTTCCATCTGTCTCTTCGTTTTGTTAATAACATTTTTAAATTTATTTTTCAACCCTTTTCCAGGTTTAATTTTAGGAGAACACTTTTTGCTATTTTTTTTTTTTAGGCCAAACCCAGTTTTAACTTTTGTTGACATAGCGCTGCTTACTAAGCACGCTGCCAATTTTTCCCCTACACTCGCATCTGAGGCAAGTGCTCGCTCTTTAGCCATATTTAACAAAACTAAATCAGCCTTGTGGCGATCCTTTAAGTTTGAAGACTTGTGATAGGCAATGTCGTGTTGTTTACAATATTCGTCTAATTTATTAACACCTTTATCCCCACGAGTAAGCCTTTTAATTAATTTAGTGCCAGGCCCACAATAATTGTATCCTGGTAAATGTAATTCAATTGGTAAATTATTTATAAGCCAATTGAGAATACTGCTCTCTCCAATACCCATCATAAGACTGATGTATCATGAGTTGAACATTTAATAAATATTCGATTTATCAATCCAACTGTTTTCAGATGAAGACAAACCTAACCATTTTACTAAAACTCTATTTCCTTTACTTCTAAGAACTTTCTCGACTAGATATAAATTGGGATGTTTCGTCTTTTGCAGCTCTTGCACATAAAATGCACCTAAAATGGGTTGGCCTCTGATTGCATCTTCAATTAAGTAGGTAATAGGAGTTGTATTTTGTATGTTTCTAATTTTAAATATTTCTGTCGACCAGTTGGGAGTATACCCCTTTTCAAATGTTCCTTTGTATTTACTGATACGTACATAATCACCCACTTTAAACTTGCTTTTTGTAGTATCGGTTTTTATCAACCTGAAATATCTCCCTAATATGCGTGTTTTATTAGTATTGTCCACGTTTGCCGGGATTTCATTAATTGTCCGATGATAGGTGTGATTGTATTTATAGATAACATTATTGAGGGTATTATCTATCCAATTATAGTCACCTTTTAAACTGAATTCCTTATATAGTTTAGATTTTAATGTTCTGATAAAACGCTCAACTATTGATGCCTTTTTTGTTGAGAAAGTTGAATAATGGTTTATACAATAAGATTTCATAAGTTTTTGGAATTTATTATTATAAAATTCTGTTCCATTATCCGTTTGTAGATTTTGGGGGACACGCCCTTTATCCAACAAAATCTTGAAAGAGTTGCATACAACATCTTTTGTCTTATTTTTCATTCTGTAATTACATCACCCCCCATTTCGTCCTTAAATAGGCCAGGGATTTTTGAGTTAATTCTTGGTATGTTATATTGATTATCTATTGAAAAATTGCTAGTATCAAAATATGTTAAATTATCGTACATATCACGATAAAAGTCATCTGTATGAATTAAGTAAAGTAAACTATCAGTATCTGTATAACATAATTCAACTTTATCTCCATATTTCTGTTTTATAAAATCATAATGAAACTGATATAGATGTTCTTTGGCGTACTCCAGAACTGTAAATCCGATGTAAATTGGTCGGTCTAATATTATTTTTTCACGATTCAATTGTATAGCTACAAAATCCTCTGCGAATATTGACACACTTTTTAAATTAGGTTTTGAAATCAATTTCTGTGCACAAAGTTTCTTATTCGTGAAGTTTTTCTTATCATCCCATTTGGTTACCAGTTTTATCTCAACTTGTTTCCTTTTATTTTCTATAGTTTTGCCAAATATCGCATTATTTAAAAGTTTAAAAAAATCTTTTTCAAAAGAAGTTTTAGATTCCATACGCCGATTGGTATTAAGATCTATATATTTCTTTAAGAAATCATCTTGTCTAAAGGTTAGTATGCGATGAATTTTTTTTAACACCAAACCATTTTTTATGCATTGTTTTAAATGTACGTAATGAATAACATAATTTGATTTATCATACAGATTAGCAATCAACTTAGCTGATTTCGCTCCTAGGGGTACAAATTTCTCTGCAGCAAATGGTAAGTCTTTATGCTGATCATGAATACAATCCGGGTAATATAAATCTACTTCTAAAATAAAACCATACGGACTGTCATCTGAAACATGCAATACATTAAAGTTGTCAATTTCATCTTGAGTTAAAAATCTGAACTCCGAAACAGGCAATTTTTTAGTCATTGCATAACCATAAAGATTATTGCAATCTAAATATGTCAAATAACTCGAGGGTTTTAAATGATTATAATGAGGTAAATACTTATTATTTGCCTTAGCATGACGGAGGAAACATTGTGCCAAGCCCCCTCGTATACCTTTTTCAATAAATGTATACATTTCTAAGTCACTAATGAGCTCTAATTCAGCGTTAGTGTACAGAAGCATAGCATCCCAGCTCAAACTAGGTGAAGTCACATAGTGAGCAGGATCCAATTTGTAAAAATGTAAACTTGTCTCTCTAAATTTTTCAAATATGTCGCATAACAGCAAAACATCGCATTTCAAATACAAATCACTGTATTCGCCAAGCGTTGTTATCTCAAAATTGTTCCAAATATCTTGGGCGTGAGCATATTCGTCATCTGATAGAGATTCCATAGTTAAACTATTATAAAAACTGGACTTTGAGGGTAGTTGATTTTCATCAAATTTTGACCAGTCGTCCATATAATCATATGGATAAATACCTTTCTTACGTAATAAATTAAGTTTAGTTTTATCCGTAAATTCTCTTGACAAATGAACAAAGTCTTTTTCTGACAAGCTTTTACTTAAAGAATCTAAGCTTGAGCTAAGAAAATGAAATGAATCAATAAACTTAATCTGTACTGAACGAGTACCTTTTTTTGTCTCAATTAGCTTAGTTATTGTAAGATATTTTTCTTTAGTTTTTGGTATTATTTTAATTGAGCCTTCATACTTAGCCAACTCTCTTATAAATATATGCGAATCATAACCACTTAGATTATGAAATACTACCGGTATGAATGGACACACTTTATACATCAAATTACAATGTGAGTGCGCTGCCCCTCTATACTCGGAAGTAATATGATCATGATCTCGAACTTTATCTCCAGACAATGACTGATTACATATATGACACTTAGTTGTATTTCGATATTCTCGTTCTTGATTATAAGTTAAAGTTTTCATTGATAAATGAGTAGACAAAACTTTGTTTATCCGCTTTACATCTTTTACTAAACGTTTAATAAAGACTTCGACGCAATCTATGCCTCTGTACGTGACAAACTTGTTAAGTTTGCTGTCGTGACAACAACATATGTAATATGCAAAACTTGAAGGTTGATGCATTTTTAGTGTCTTAGTATTTTTAGAACTATTTTCATTGCAATTTATTAGCAAACTCTCAAAATCAGCATAAATAATAAAATTAATTTTTAGTTTTCTTTCATAATGTTTAAATTTCAATATGGTATCTTTTTCCGGTAGTATAGTTAGTATTTTAGAACAAGTGTGAGAAACATATTTCTTTTCATTCGTAAAAAATTGTAAACATGATTCGCATAAAAAAACTTTGCCATGATGATGAGTAACCTGGCGTCGCACTAATCGTATAAGATCTTTTATCAAACAGTAATGTCCTTTACCATTCCGTTCAAAGTATAATAAATTAACGTGTTTTTCTTTTTTCTTATTCGTCATGTATAACGGGCCAGTAACAACGTATTTGCTATCTAGCCCATAAATGGTAACGCTTATTGTAGGATTTAACCGTTCAAAAAGTTGGATGTCATTCTGTGAAAGAGGAAATAACATTCCTTGAATATTGAGAACTTGGCTATAATGAGGATAGGATGTCGTTCTGCACACATTATTTTCACGAGGAAATAATGCGGCTACGACGCACCATAAGAAACAATACTCGTCATCATTACGTAAATTCAAACAACTTTTAGTATTTTTTATTACTGAGGGCAACTCTATGTACGTGCCGCCTCTCATGGGGCAATATTTACATATGTTAATCTCAATATGACTTAGCGAAAGATATGTCCAACCTGACTGTACATGTTCAAATTCAGACATTTTGCGCATAAGTACATGTATTTTATTCAAAAAGAACTCGTGTATATCAGTATTTTTATAGATAATATCATACTTAGTGTTAAATGATTTCAGTTCTACTTGTTCGTCGTCAGATTTTAGCAGAAGAAACTTAGCAAAAAGCTCAAAATTTACTTTTATGCAATCATACTTTTTCAATATCATAGTTATTAATTTATCAATATCTGGATGTACAGAATTCAGGATCGCCTCAGGAGTGAGGTGCTCGTCATCCTGTGGTATACATGTCTGAATATTACTCGGGATCGCCTCACGAGTGAGGTGCTCGTCATCCTGAGGTATACATGTCTGAATATTACTCGGGATCGCCTCACGAGTGAGGTGCTCGTCATCCTGAGGTATACATGTCTGACTATTACTCGGGATCGCCTCACGAGTGAGGTGCTCGTCATCCTGAGGTATACATGTCTGACTATTACTCGGGATCGCCTCACGAGTGAGGTGCTCGTCATCCTGAGGTATACATGTCTGACTATTACTCGGGATCGCCTCACGAGTGAGGTGCTCGTCATCCTGAGCTAAGTTCAGACGAAAAGTTACTATTCTATTTTTAAATGCTGTTGCCACAATAAAAACATTTTTGAATTCAGTACTCAATAAGCTATTTGTCTTGTGTATATTAGTTCTCTTATGATATGCATATTGGTTTCGTGGTATTTCAGTTTCACATTTGGTACACTTCACAATTTTACTACGAGGTCTTGTTAATGGTGTTCTGCGATCTCTGGACTGTATAACTGTGAAATAATACATTAGATTTAAATAGCATAATATTTTATTTATCAATTGGCTATTTAGGTACAAGTATTTAGATATTATAAAGATTACTTATAATATAATGTATGTATAGGTATTATTCTGTAATGATTAAATGTTTTACATATATTTGTATAAAAACTAGCAAGAATACATAGTAAGTACTAATAGTAAGAATTTATAAGGGTAGTTGGACAATTACGAAAATCTTGTTCAACTGAGGACGTAAATCCTTTTAGATGGCGCCACATCTCCGTGTCCGTATCAACTTTTCTTTTAATTGTAACTATTGAATGGCGCCACCTATTTACTGGTGGTATGTCTGCGATTTCATCACAATTGTAAACTTTTACTTCTACGTAATACGGCCCCTGCTTTGTCTCACTTATTTTTCTGGCATAGCCTTTGTTAACCCTCTTAGTAAAATAAGAATGAAGAGGAGACGGTGTTTTACCAGTTGATGTGGACGGCTTCACAGACGAATCCTCTTCATCGCTCTCACTACCGAATAGGTCCCGTGCAGTTAGCTTGTTGTTGGTTAACGGCACCGGTTGTATCCTAGGCTTCTTAGATCCGTGCGTCTTAGATCCATCGATTCGATCGGTTTTGGGCCGCTTGTTTGCTGTCGATTTTTCGAGTCGGGTCGAAGAATAAGTCGATTTCTGCTTTGTCTGCGTCTCAATTTCTGACTCTTCATCCGAAGAAAACAGCTGAGGCAACGTAGATGAAGTTGGCTTGGACCTGAAACAATATTATTTGAAATATTATATTAACCTGAATACAAAAATAAATTAATGGTGGGATTTATTTATGGTCGGATAGGAAGAAAATATTTTGTATCATTCATTCTTTTATGCATTCATTCAATCTATACGTTCGTTCTGTCCTACATTCAATAATTCATTTATAAGTTCATTCAATTATTTATTCAATAATTTGTGCATTCATTCATTCATTAATATATGCAATCATTCAATTATTCATTAATTCATTCATACATACATGCATTCATTCAATCATTCATTCATTCATTCATACATACATTCGATCATTCACTCATTCATAGAATAAACCTTGTGATGACACATTTATACACATATAATAAATAAAATATTAATTATGATCTACTTACATTTTGAAGATTCTGGATTCTGGTTGAAGCGTAGATGCGATAGCGTTGAAGGTTGAAGGTGATGATTGTTTCCCTCGGGAGAGCAGTTTGTGATTTTGTCTGGCATCGATGCACTTTATATACAGAAAAATTATGACGTTGTACTACCAAATATGTCATCGAGAAGATGTAATGCTTATATTGCAAAACAAGATATCATATTAACCAATCCAAAAAAAATATATTAGTTATTGATTATGTTATACTATGCAAATACCATGGCTTCACTCATTCTAATTACTTATCGTACCTGCATTTTTTCATACAATAAAAAACTTCAACAAACAAACAAATCAACCGACACCATAATCAATATAGTGACTTACTTTTAGCATCAAGTAATAGTAGAACTCTGTCAGCATTTTATCCAAATATATGTAGATTCATTAGGGTAAGGGCACATTGTTTGCTACACTTTATTTTAATCATATTTTATTGTATTACATTATACGTGTATAATAAATTAATAAGTACGGTTGACCAGTGACCACCTTAATTTTGATGATACATACTAACAAATTCCCCATGGTTTGCTTCCACATTACAGCAGATTACTTAGATGTTTCTTTTGTGTTAACTATGACTTTTTACTGCTAAAAACAATATTTTTTTGAGCATAGCCGCGGGCAATTCCTAGTCATAAATATATTCAACTCAGCATTACGTTATTTTGAACTCTATCAGCAACAAAATATTTTATATATAAATCGGGATAAAATAAGAAACAAATTCACTTCAGTTCTTCCATTCCTTTAGTGTGCTACTGTTATATTCTACAATGTCTGTAAGTACCTAATTTTACAAAATATTTTACTTTTAATTATAATAATAATAATAATTAAAAGTAAATAATATGGCAACACTATTGTCAACAAGTCGTCATTTCACTTTTCAGTAAAATTAATTTTTTAAAAACCGTTTTAATATAAATTGTGATATATTATAGCCATAGCCCGAATACGTACCCAATTTTAAATATAATTTCAGAACAAAAACTACATAACAATGAACAATAATAATATAAACTGTAACCAAAAACTGCCGAACCGGAGGTGACATCTGTCATGTCACCTCCGGTAAAATCAAGCGAACGAAGAACAATAAAATGTTGACAAGAGCAGCCGCACGACGTGCACAATTACTACCTCCGGACTCATCGCTCAGCTCCGCCTCGCTGCCCGCGCCGCCGGTACCCAGCGCTACTGTGAGCGCTGTGACGACACCGGCCGCGGCCGCGGCAGTTGCGTCGAGCTCGAGCGACGAGTATTTCTCTCCGCCCACGACGCCACCACCTGCTCGTCGGCGGGGAGGACGCCGGCCGCCGGACGGCTTAGGACCTCGAGGCCCACCGGCCTCTGATAGGGTCCCAGCTCCCGGCGGAAGTGTGCAGCGCATGAGATGGACACGATCCATCAATGAAAATGTCATGCGCTCATACTATGGGGCTACAGAGGGGGGAAACAATCTGACCGCGTATCGTGTTCAGATGCTCTCTCTTTTTCAGGTGCTTGAACCAGCTGTCAACGTTTCGGCACAACGACTGTCGGATCAGGTGCGGGTCATCCAACGTAATCATATGTTGGATGACACTGTACTTGATCGCCTACGAAATGAAACACAGAGTAGCCATGTCATCGCTCCCCAGTCGCAGACTGCTGTAATACTACCGCAGTATAATACAAGTCATGCTGACGAGGGGAGTAATGATAGGGCTACAAACGTAAGTACCCAGTGCAATGAGGAATTGAGGAGTGCTTTGGAGGATGCGATTCAGGAATATCGCTTCATGTCGCCCGAACTTAGGCCACGCTTGCCTCGTTTGCCCATGCATAACAAAAATAGGGCGCTGATGGCGGTTCTGGATTCGCAGTTGTCAAAATATTTTGATACCTGCGAAGACCTCACCGATACTCATTCGATTCTGTACTGCGCGGCTGTAGCGGCATGTCGTGTAGCTCACGTTAAATTTACCAATGACTCTAGAGCTACACGACCGAAACCAGCCGTACCAGCTTGGCAGTGCAGAATTGAACGTCGTATTGGTGGGGCCAGAACGCTCATCGGCAAACTAATCTGCTTCAGGGAGGGCAATACTCGCCCTAGAGTGATGCGCTTTGTGAGGCGGGCATTCTCGGGGACTGATATCAGTCCTCAAGACTATATGTCCTGTGTCACAGAGCGCATCGACTTCCTGAAGCAGAAAGTGTATGCATGGGCGAACCGTATCCGTCGGTATAAGCGGCGAGTAGAGCGATACACTCAGAATCGCACCTTCCAGAGTGATGAAAGGTGGGTTTATAGGGGTTGGGAACGACCGGACCAAGGTGCGGCTGACACGTGCCTGCCGGATGATGATGCCATGTGTTCCTTCTGGCGCAGTATCTGGTCGGTGCCTGTCAGTCACACCGAAGGTGATTGGGCTCGAGAGGTCGAGCGAGCCTGCGATCCAATACCAGAAATGGGGGCTATAACCATCTGCCCCCAAGATGTAGCTCGTGCAGTCCGTCCACTGCCCAACTGGAAGTCTCCAGGGCCGGACGGGCTGCAGAACTTTTGGATAAAATGGTTTACAAGGTCGCACGCTCGCTTGGCATCTCAGTTCCAGATCGCTTTGGAATCTGGTTCGGTACCCCAGTTCCTAACGACAGGAATTACCCACCTGCTCCATAAATCAGGTAGTACCGCGGAACCCAAGAATTATAGGCCGATCACGTGTTTACCGACGGTTTATAAAGTTCTTACATCCATTTTGAGAGCTAAAATTAACAAACATATAGACACCAACGCCATTATGTCTACCTCTCAGAATGGATGTAGGAATGGATCCCGCGGTACTAAGGAGCTACTCCTCATTGATATGGCCATTAGCCAACAGGTTCGTCGCTTCCGAAAGGATCTGTCGACATGTTGGATAGATTATAAGAAGGCCTATGACTCGGTGCCACATACATGGCTCATGAGGGTGTTGGAATTGTATAAAGTAGATACAACTCTGCGCACCTTCCTGATGTCGTGTATGGGGCAATGGAGGACGGTCCTTCGCTATCCAGGATGTCGAAATATTCAGAGGAATAGCGAACCGATAAGGATCGAGCGAGGCATATTTCAGGGTGATAGTTTGAGTCCGCTTTGGTTCTGCTTAGCCTTGAATCCTCTTAGCACACTGCTGGAGGATTCAGGTCTAGGCTATCGGTTGAGGAGAGGTGGTCAGGTTATATCGCACCTCCTCTACATGGATGACCTAAAACTCTTTGCCCCCAACAATTTGCAACTGATGGAGCTACTGAAAGTAACTCAAACTTTCAGTAACGCCATTAGGATGGAATTTGGTGTGGACAAATGTGCGGTCATGCATGTAAAACGAGGGGAGATTGTGGAATCCATGGGAACTCAACTCTCGGATTCCACAAACCTTAGAGCCCTCTCCGCATCCGAAACCTATAAGTATTTGGGTATGTCGGAAGCGTTAGGCATCAATATTACTGACATGAAGCAATCGTTGAAGGAGCGCTTCTTTGGCCGCCTGAAAAAAGTACTTAATAGTCTTCTATCAGGCGGAAACAAGGTGCGCGCCTTCAACGGTTGGGTCATGCCGGTTTTGATGTACTCTTTTGGCATACTCAAATGGACTCAAACCGAACTCGACGCCCTGGATAGGAGGGTCCGTACACTGTTGACTGCAAATCGAATGCATCACCCACGGTCATCGGTAATGAGGTTGTATATCCCGCGAAAGTGTGGAGGTCGAGGGTTTTTAAACGCTAAGACACTCCACAATCGCGAGATATGCAATCTCAGGGAATACTTCCAAGAAACCGACGTGGGGATGCATCGAGATGTAGTCATAGTGGACAAGGGCCTCACCCCGCTCTCCTTGGCTAAAGAGAACTGGCGCAAACCAGTAGTGCTTGACACTAATGATCGCATGGAGGTATGGCAGAGTAAGGAGCTTCACGGACGCTTTTTCCGGGCCCTTCATGGACCCGATGTAGACCTACTAGCGTCCGTAGCCTGGCTACGTTGCGGTGATCTCTTTGGAGAAACCGAAGGTTTTGTCTGTGCAATTATGGACGAAGTTGTGATGACGAACAATTACCGGAGATTTATTGTGAAAGACGGCACGGTTGACATCTGTCGGGCATGCCACCGGCCGGGAGAATCAATCAGGCATATTATCTCCGGGTGTTCTCGTCTAGCTAACGGAGAGTACTTGCATAGACACAACCTTGTAGCCAGGATAATCCATCAGCAACTTGCTCTGAAATACAGCCTTGTGGAATCGGAGGTGCCGTACTACAGGTATGTGCCCGACCCAGTTCTCGAAAATGGAAATATCACATTGTACTGGGATCGATCCATCATCACTGACAGGACTATTGTTGCCAATAAGCCTGATATAGTGGTGATGGATCGATTAGAGCGGCGCGCAATGATTGTTGACATAACCGTCCCGCATGATGAGAACCTCGTGAAAGCCGAGAAAGATAAACAAATAAAGTATCTTGACTTGGCTCGCGAGGTTGTCGACATGTGGGATGTTGACTCAGCAATCATTGTGCCGATAGTCGTCACAGCCAATGGATTGATTGCCAAGAGCCTCGACCAACACCTGAGGAGGCTCACGTTGGGCAGCTGGATCAAGGGCTTGATTCAGAAAGCGGTACTTCTGGACACGGCTCGCATTGTCAGGAGGTTCCTCTCTCTGGAGCCCTGACCGCCGGTAGCTTGGACCCTGTTCCCGATACCGGTGGGCTACTATTTTTTATATTTTTAAATGTTTTTATACATTTTTTATACTAATATTTAAAAATATAATTTATATGTATATAGTTAAATAAAGGAAATAATAATTATATAGAATGTGTTAAACCAGTGAAAATAAAAAATAATGTATGTATTCTGTTTCAGATACCGAGTTGGGTTTATTCACCAACTTCACCTCCGTTAATGATAGAACCTGACGTGATTGATAAAGTCGTAAATTATTTGGATGAGGAAGAACGACAACGAACCCCATGTGTTCCAAATACAACTAATAATAAGGAGTTGATAAGTTTTTACAAAACGGTCTCGACCGGTGGCACTAAAGTTATACGGATCGAAATTTACGATGCAAACCAATTTGAAAGTAATTCTATGTGCCAGTGCAGTGCTGAAATATGTGTTCAGCATGTTGTTAAGAACATTTACACTGATAACATCTACTTACGTGTCAAAGACATGCTACCATATTTAAACAATACTTTTTATCAATCCTTGTAAAAAGAAAAACGGACCTCACCTACAAGCACCTAGATCACCTACGGCATCTGTTAATTCCTAATTATTTTGTTTAATTAATTGTAATTATATTGTTTATTTAATTTGTAATTATATGAACTAATAAATACTTGCTTATTCATTACAATAATGTAGTTTCATTTCAAAAGCTGTAAAATTAAATCATCCGTAAGAATCTAAGTATATTCTCATTATTTTAATGTCATTCAGCAAATAATGTTCATTGAAAAAAAATCTATTAGTCATAACAGTGTGTTATAAATATCACGTAGCAACAATGCTCGTCCATTCACGAGATCATAGTTGCATTGAGCAGATCAAGTATCAAATTTTTGCTAGCTAAAATAATATTAGATACTCGAAACTAAGCACATGTGTAAATGATTGAGTTTAATGAATATAAAAATAATCAATTAGAATAGAAAGTATGAAATAATATTTGAATGTTGATGAAATGAATGATAAAATTGGGGTGACCTGGATTTCCTTGATCCAGGTCCCCCAATTTTACCCTACTATCGTGGTCCCGATTCGAACTGTTTTATTTTGCATTTACTCAAAAAATGCTATCACAACATAACCTCTTTATCACTCATCTCTACCTCAAACAACAGGGACTTCAAATCTTTAAACAGAAACAATTAACATCCATAATTAATATTGCAATGCTCTTCTTCTTCTTCTTCCTAGCGTGTCGATAGCAATCTAAATGTACTCGGCCCAGAATTCGGCTACTTGTTTGGCGCCATCACTAGCGTCCATCAGTTCCTGTAACGTGCAGCTGACAGGACACGCAGGGCACGATATTAAGTGTCCCATCGTTTGTGGAACAGCACCACTTACACCAAGTGCAATGCTCTTAAAGCTAAACTTGAAGAAACTTTAAATTATAATTGAACAAACAATTACCCTCAGCATAACCTCGGAAACTACAACTTGAACATGTTCCAAACTTAAGTATAAACAAAAAGGTCTAGGAAAACTATCCAACAATTAGACTAGGTCGAAGAACTTGGGCGCTAGTAAATTTAGCAAATTTTGCGCTGCAGCAGAACTTTTAGCCGAGTTCCTCAGCGCTGCAGCGTAAACAAGGGAGCGAGACCAACGAGGTTGGTACAGTCAGTCGTTACTAGAACTTTGGAACCTTCTCTTATCTAACTGCGGAGTTTAGATCCTTTTGAACTAACTATAGTGACCTGGGGTGACTTTCTCGAGATGTTAAATGGCTCTAAAGTTTTGGAAGCGTTTAGTAGGTACATAAGGTTCTCAACGTGGGCGATAACGCCCTCTAGTGGGCGTTTGAGACTTCAAGGGGGCAATAGAAGACCCAGAGAAAATTATATACCCTATCTTACAACTATATTATATTACAGGTTCAAATTTTATCGTGGCAATTTCAGATTCGCGACAGAGGGCAAGTAAAAAAAAATTGGGGGGTCTAGAAAAAACTGTATACTCAATGTGGGCATAATAAGGTTGAGAACATACATGGTTATTTTACACTTTGATTTTTTAAATTATACAAACTTTTTTACAAAACAAACTACAAAGTGATAAATAACTTTAATTTCGGAAGTCGGTATCAAACAAAAAAAAGGAAAATTCGGAACAAACGACACCGACTTCTGAAATTAAAGTCATTTATCACTTTGTAGTTTTTTTTTTGAAGTGGGTTGTTTGTTTTGTAAAAAAGTTTTATATTTTTCACTTTTTAGTTGTATCTACCCCACAAAAATTCAATTAACACTAGCGCATTTAAGAATTGAAGACACCTACTAGAAGAATCAACAAAATTCGCATAGAAATGCCGGAGAGGCAGTACATTTATGCATATAACTTCGTACATAAGAATAATTATCTAATGTATTATATACTTAAACCTTTCTGACAGTATGTAGATCATATTAATGAAAGAATCATCAAAATCGGTTCATTAGTTTTTGAGAAAATCGCGGCCATACAAACATACATACGGGTCGAATACAGAACCTCCTTTTTTGAAGTCGGTTAAAAACCAGCTCTCATCCCATCCACCAAGTTATTAGAAAAACGTATTTGAACCACTGGTTTTCTGTTTTTTCCAAGCCAACACGGAAAATTCAGAAAAATCTAGTCCTTATTTTAGGCGCCATTTTTCCGTGGCATTGGCAGGAAAACAGGACAAAATCCAGCGCCCCGGGCTAAAATGATAGCAGTCTAGAAAAATTGTGTATTAAAATATTCATACAAAAATATACGCTGGATAAAAAAGGATTTTAGGACACAATAACTATCTAGATAGTGTTCAAAATACCGAAAAAAAAAAAACAAAATGGCCGACTATTAATTGGATTTCCATTTAAATTCCAGTGTGAAAGCGTAAATACCGGAAATTGTAGATACCATAAAGTGACCAAACTTTTTGTTATTTATGGCATTTGATCTCGAAAATTGTTGGTGTGAAACGTAAAAATGATAAAATATTGATTTAGTTAGTTTATTTTTGTTTTCAGACACGGTTATTGGATTTGGTTATTTTGACTATGGTATTGAATAAATTATTGTGATATTACGCCGGAGCGTAGTGCTGCATCGCGGTCGATAAGCATTTGTTTTTTTTTGTTCTTGTACGAATTTTTGGTAGTAGGTATGCGTATAGAAAAAGTACGAAGTAGTGGAACTCCTAATGGCTTATAAATGCCATTGCTGACTTATGTGTATATTTGATGGCAAAATATTGTAACGGTACTTCTAGTGACTAGTGTTGGGAAAGGGTAGTCTGTCTTTGGCTTTGGTAGACGAAATCTGTTTGACCAAACTTTTCGTAACAGTAAAAACTCAGTTTTGCCATGACGAGGAACCGAATATGTAATTCTTTTCAATAGACTAAAGTCAATGTCAGATATCGACAACACATTGAAAAGTCACTAAAATTCTGTCACTATAAACATATTTTCTTTACTTTTTAGGGTTCCGTAGTCAACAAGGAACCCTTATACTTTCGCCATGTCCGTCTGTCTGTCTGTCCGCGGTTTAGCTCAAAAACTATTGGTACTAGAAAGTTGTAATTTGGCATGAGTATACACGTTAATGACGCCGAAAAAGTGGTAAAATAAAATGTTGAAAAAAACAATTATTTAGGGTACCTCCCCTACATGTAAAGTGAGGATGATAATTTTTTTTTCGTCCTTCCCATAGTGTGGGATATCGTTGGATAGGTCTTTCTTTTCTACGAGTAATACTCGACCAATTTAAATTTGTAGTTGCAATAATATGGGAGAACATGATTTTCAACTACAATGTTAAGTTTGTTCTTGGGATAAACTCATTCCAACTATGGAACCCATCATTGTGCGTGGTCCGACACGCACTTGCCTGGTATTTTTTCTAATTTCTTTTAAAATAAGATTACTGAAATAGGGTCCAGTCACCTTATTTATAAGCAATGAGAAGTCTAACAAAAGGCACACTTATCCAAAGAATACTGAATGAAATTACAGGACAATCTGAAGTTTTTATTTCAATAAGAACTCTGTTACACATAGTTCTGTTATTCTCCGAAAGAACTCGAAACTGCGGACGAAGTTTGTTTACTAACTAGAATAAGCGACTGCATAATGTATGCTATAGTATCGGAGGGTAGATTAGGGTAAGTAAGAGTAGTGGCATTTAGTTGTACAAAGTTTTATGTAAAATGCGTTTATGTTTATGTGTATATAAAATGCTGAAATGAAAATATTTCTTAAATACGTGGTATGTATGGTCGGTAATTGGTGGTAATAATAATAATAGGAAGAAAACGAGTAAAAAAATTAATAAACCCATATTTATTTCAATAATTGGGTCTATAAGTGATTGCTTCATTTTAAGTACTGTTTATTTTATTTTAACTTTGTTGCCTATAAATAGTACCAATAATTAACCTGACTTAGTTTCCGTATGTCCTTTTCGGTTGTCCACTGAAAATCCCCACTGTGCTGTGGGTCCCCCATAGCACAGCATCATGCTAAGGCACAGTCATGACGTGCAGCTGCCGACTATTTCTGATAATTTGGAGAAGGCATTGGGCATTTCTCGAGATGGGAAAAAAAACCATTGAATTCCCGCCACTGTTACCGTAACTGACACCGCTTCGGATGTGTTCGGCTGTCCTCGGGATGTACTCGGTTTTAATGTATTGCCGATGTGTCAGTGAGAGATGGCAAAGTATTCTGTTTGTGTTATTGTTTATATGACGATTCAAAAAATACACACGTAAATGTTCAAGTTTTCACTTCTGTCGGCACTTGCGGAGTGCCACTTTTTTTTCATTTTTCTGTTTACCTACTCGAGTAAATATATTTTTGTGTACACACTGTGACAATTAAAACCTATTTTTGAAGTGAAACTTCTTTAGGCGCGCTTGACTTGGGGAGTAAACTGGCGAATGCGTTACGAAAACGTGTGATCGCGAGTAGGGAAGGTACGTAAAAAATAGCTGGAAATACCTGGTGTAAAAACCCGGTCCCGGTCGCATAAATATGCGACCGGGTTTTTACACCAGCTATTTGCTTCCAAGTACCACAGTATAAATATACAGTAAGTTATCTAAGGCCGCCCGCCGAGTTATTAGCCTACTCTTGCGTTGATCCCCAGGGTTGTCACTTTTACTTTTAGTTAATATTTTCGAACAAGCAGCACTTGATCTAAATTTATGAAATAAAAAAGCATATTATGATTGAATATTTTACCAATTTATAAATTTAGTAAAAATAAAAAGCCTTTATTCACATAACATTTATACTTAATACTAAGTTACAAATTTGATACCGAGAAAATTTTTCTCCTGTTTCTGCACGTCCGGAACGCTTTATTATTATTTGTTAATGTAAAGTAAATTCTCATTCTTATGTAAAGTTTTTGTAAAAAGCTTTTGGGAAAGCATGGACCTTAAATTCTATATCATTCAGTTGATCGTAAATTGACCGGCCAATTTTAATGTTGATGTGGTCCTTTTCGAACGCTTTGCGAAACACCTGCTCCATCCTCCATCGACAAAATCATCAGGCGGGATCATGAGTAAATTTCGATCTTTGCCGTAATTCCTGTAATGGGTGTATAAGACACCATATTTGGATTGAACAACACATCAGACAATAGAAAAAATAATAATTTGAATAGTAATTAATTTGCAATATTAATTATTGTGAAATTGCCCTTATTACATCTATACGCGACAAATACGTTTACCTAAACGATGTTTCGAACTCAATCCTCTGTTTTATAGTAAAACTAGACTTCTTAAAATAAACTTTAGCTCTAAACATAGTATTCAGAAAGTAAATTTGGGAATACATTTATATGGAAAAATGCGACTCGGCTACGCTCTTAATAAAGCAAATAAACTGTGAAATAAACAATACAATACCACATTTTCTAATAATATTTAAGTATAAGTAGGTACTTACATTTCTGGTTGAGTAGGAACTATGAAGAATGATAAGTCCGGGTTTGCGAAATCATTATTGAGGCACCCGAAAACACTACCTACAATATTTGTTTCCCCTTTTTGAAGTCATGATACTCGTAATTTAAGTGGCCGCCGCCGGCGAGAGTTGACGAACGCAAGCGGTCATGTAGCGTACGCGCGTGCTCACAGTCGCGCTGCACAGCCCGCACTGCCGCCACCTTATTCCCTCATATATTATGCTAGCGTGTGCGTGAAATCGCGTGCCGACATGGCGCGCGGCGCGCACGCACACATTCAAACCGAGAGCGGCACGTTTGTATGAAGATGTTTTACTGTATATTTATACTGTGCAAGTACGCACACCAGGTACCGACTCAAAATACTTGCAAGACTAAAAGTATCTTATACGGCTACTCGCTCAAATACGTAGGTACTCAACCGCGTTAGTTTTCGCAAATGCGATCATGCTCCTTATCAGTAACGGAACAATTTCGTGTAATTTTTTATTTTTTTATTTAATTTGTCTATTTTTAATCGCAATTTAAAAGGTGTGGAATAAAATTAGTTGTCATGAATAGAAATTCACACCAACACCTCGACTTCAGGTGCAAAAACAGTACTGTCTGTATCTTATTTTTTTTTCTTTTGCTTATATCTCGAAAATGGTGCGTCCTATCGCAAAAATAATGAAAATTTCGACCCCCTTTATATAACCCATAAACTCCTAAAACTCAACATGTAGGCAATAATTTTTTATATTTTCCATACAAAAAGTGAAAAATTCCTTAAAAAACACGCCATGGCCGCCCCCTCCGCGCTTGCGGCTCTAAAAAACAATTCACGGGGTAGGGCAAATAAGTACCACGTGTCGACGAGTCGCGATTGTCAAATTCGATTTTTGTTGTGTCAAAATTATTGAAGTGAAACTTCTTTACGCACATTGACTTGGAGAGTAAGCTGGCGAACGCGTGACGTAAGCGTTACGAAAAGTGTGATCGGGCGAGTAGGGAAGGTACGTATTTACGCGACCAGGTTTTTACACCAGGTACCGACTCAAATACTTGCAAGACTATAAAGTATCTTATACGGCTACTCGCTCAAATACGTAGGTACTCAACCGCGTTAGTTTTCGGAAATGCAATCATGCTCCTTATCTTATCAGTAAGAGTCTACGGAACAATTTCGTATGCAAGTATTTTTAACCGACTTCAAAAAAGGAGGTTCTGTGTTCGACCCGTATGTATGTATGTTTGTATGTCCGCGATTATCTCAAAAACTAATGAACCGATTTCGATAATTCTTTTACTAATGTGATCAACATACTTTCAAGAAGGTTTTAGTATATAATACATTTGGTAATTATTCTTATGTACGAAGTTATATGCATAAATGTACTGCATCTCCGGCATTTCTATGCGATTTTTTATGATTCTTCTAGTCGGTGTCTTTAATTCTTCAATGCACTAGTGTTAATTGAATTTGTGTGGGGTAGGTACAACTAAAAACTAAAAAATAAAAACTTTTTTACAAAAAAAACAACCGACTTAAAAAAAACACTACAAAATGAAAAATAACTTTAATTTCGGAAGTCGGTGTCAATAAACGAAAATGCGGAACCAACGACACCGACTTCCGAAATTAAAGTTATTTTTCATTTTGTAGTGTTTTTTTTTTAAGTCGGTTGTTTTTTTTTTGTAAAAAAGTTTTTATTTACTTTAATGGTTTGCAAGTATTTATTTGTAAACGCGATTTTGCTCCTTATTTATAGGAAGTCATTGATCAATTTCCTATGCTTGGTAGTTTTACTTCCAACGGGGCTTTTGAATACGCGATTGTACTTCTTATCTGTATGAAGTTATGGATCAATTTTCTATGCAGATAGAAAATACTTGAAAGTATCTCGCTCCGTCGTGCCTCGACGCTCGAGTACGTAGGTACTCAAATAGTTCAACAACCGCGTTTGTTTTCGCAAATGCGATCATGCTCCTTATCAGTAAGAGCACAGAATACTTAATAGTACTACGTACAGAAAGGACACTCCCTTCCTCGACCTCATATCAGATACCGCACCTCACCCCGCACTTCGAGGTATTCGTCGCCGACTCTTTAGCAAGGGCGCTCGCGAACCGCAGCGCTGTATTGCTGATACGAACACACAATAAATTTATGCGATTTAAAAGTTTTATTTGAGTTTTAATAACGATGGTTGGATATTGTGCTGCTTTTCCGAATTCGTATATACATAAACTGTTTGTAAGATTTCGCATTTTTAATAACATGCGATTTAATAACCGATTATATAGAGATAAGTCAATTAAACTAAACTATTTTAGTGTTTTTATTCATTTATTAGTCAGTTCGGCGCGCGCGCTCGTGTTAGTCGTACGCCTTATCTGTAATCCCCTCCCAGTTTCTTCGCATCGCCACTAGTGATGGGAACGCGTTTGTTGAAAAGTTGTCGATATGGAAAGTTTCTTGACGCGCTCAAATTCTGTCGGTAAACGCCCTCTTGAAGGCCCTATCAACACTAATGAGTGGAAAATACCCAAAAGAGCTGCGCGTCACGCCGAGCAGCGCCTACCTGATCCAATCAAGACTACCAACAGTTTTAGTCCTCTGCCTGGCAACCTATCAACTGCTGCTGATTCCAACACAAAACTTCGTGATGCTGTCGCCAAAAAGACCAGCCGCTTTCCTCCTATCGTCTTGGAGATACAACCCACCTGGACACATGAGTACATCAGAACTACAATGATGTCGTACTCAAAAAACTTTCACTTGCAGTACAGACGTAATAATCGAGTAGCTGTTATCTGCCACACGTCCGAAAGTCACCAAGCCATCAAAGAAGGTCTACGTACTAAGGACATTGCCTTTCACACCTACTCGCGAAAGGATGAGAGGATGTATAAGGCAGTGATCTTCGGTCTTCCTGACTACGTCGAGGATGTACTTCCAGCCGAAATCTCCTCCCTTGGTTTCGAGAACGTGGTTGTCCGTAAAATGAGAGTACCGGCTGAAAAGACTTCCTATTGCCCTCCTTTTCTGGTTCAATTGCCACCTGGTGCTGATTTCGCCAAATTTCGGCAAATCAGGCTCCTATGTAACGCCGTAGTACAAATCCGGAAATACCGAAGTAACAATCGCTACGGAACACAGTGTTTTAGATGTCAAGGTTTCGGCCACTCGTCCGCTAATTGCAACTTAGCACCCCGCTGTGTGAAATGTACTGAAGCCCACAAGACTGAAGAGTGCCCCAAGAAGACCCGGGAGCAGCCAGCCAAATGCTGTAACTGTGGTGAAAATCACCCTGCAAACTTCCGTCACTGCAAAGAGCGCGAAAAGTATTTAAAGATTCTGCGGGACCGCCAGGAACAACTAAAAGCCGTAAGGACTATTAAACCGCCAATGAAGACAAACATAGTTGATGAGCGACCTTGGAACTTTGTTGCTGCTGCCAATACACAAAAAGCCACTGCTAAAGAAAATGTACAAGATCCGGCGACAGCTGACATGCTGGCCATTTTAATGACGATAAAAACCATCAAAAGCCAATTTCTAGGATGCAATAGTATGATGGATAAAGTTATTTTAATTTTAACCCACCTTGGTCAGTATGTGTAAAATACAAAATGTACGTATCCTCTACTGGAATGCCGACGGCATTCGCTCCAAAATCACGGAACTGTTGGACCTGGTAAGCGAGCTTTCTATTGATATTGTAGCCCTGTCAGAGACAAGAATATCCCCCCATATTAAATTACACACACCTGGCTTCACCTGTTACCGGTGCGATAAGAAACCTGACGGACGAGGCCAAGGGGTCGCAATTTTAGTCAAGTCGGACATTGATCATACCCCCCTAAACATACCTATAACTAAAAACTTAGAATGTGTGGGAATACAAATGGCTCTATCAAATCAGAAAATAGCCTTTATCTCTGCCTATCAATCGCCTAACCTAGCTTTACTACCTACGGACTTAGACGCAATTATCAATGTTCGACCTAAAACTCTCATCATGGGTGATCTTAACACTAAACACTCCTACTGGCACTGCTCTCGCTCCAACACTCACGGCGAAGTACTTTTCGATCACATGGTCAACAACGAATACGATATTCATGCACCTTCCAGTCCCACTCTAGTCCACTACCGCAGCACGCATTTACCATCTACCCCCGATATTATCATAGCCAACTCTGTTTACCACCTTTCGGAGCCTCAGGTAATCACCAGCCTCTCTTCTAACCACCTGCCTGTATGCTTTACCGTAGCTGGTAAAGTCAACAGACAAGCGCGTATCATTTTTAATTACAGAAAGGCCGACTGGAAAGGCTATAGATCTCATTTGAATGAATCTATAACGTTGGATCAAACAACGCTAGATTCTCCCGAGACAATTGACTTTGCTGCTGAATACCTTACCCAATCAATTATTAATGCAAGAGATAAAACCGTCCCTAAATTACAAAGTGATAGTGGTCATAAACTCCCTCGACGGATCAGGTCACAAATAAAAATTAAAAATCGTTTTCGTAAGTTAGCTTTAGAAGAATTTAATCCATATAACCGACGTCAGCTATTCTTCCAAGTCAACAACATGCAGAAATCCATCAAGTCTAAGATCCAAGCCTTAAATGACAGTGTCTGGAACAATAAATTAGCTAAAATAAACAACCCTGTTTCAGACTTATGGAGAGTAGTCAAGTCATTAAACCATCAGCCTGTTTCAATACCCCCTCTAAAAACATCCAATAATACTACCACCTCCTCGGAACTTGAACAATGTGAGACACTAGCCAATACTTTCCTAGAAAACATGAACCTAACTAAACATTGGGTCAGCGATTCCACCACTGAAACGGCAGTCAATTATTCCAATAGGTTGCTGGACTGTTACCAGTTGGATGACTACCCATCACTTGTTAGGCCGAATGAGATTCGAAAACTCGTGAAAAAACTAAAACCTAACAAAGCGCCTGGTTTTGACGGCCTGGGAAATGGCTTACTGAAGAATCTCCCTCAGAAAGCTATTGTTTATTTGACAAAAATGTTTAATAGTTGCTTACGCCTTGCATACTTCCCAAAGACATTTAAACATGCTAAAATCATAGCTATCAAGAAACCTGGGAAAGATCAGTGCACTCCATCTAGCTATCGACCGATTAGTTTACTACCTAGCATAGGAAAACTACTAGAATCCATCATCTTATCCCGTATCTCAAAAATAACTGCGCATATTTTGATCCCTGAACAGTTTGGATTTCGAAGCTCACATTCAACCACGCAACAGTTAGCCAGAGTGGCTGAACACATATCCCATGGGCTGAACCGCGGTCTCTCAACAGGCATGATTTTACTAGACATCGAAAAAGCTTTTGATTCTGTTTGGCACGAGGGACTATTACATAAGTTAATCAAACTTGAAGTCCCTCTATGTCTAGTTAAACTCATTCAGAATTACTTACTGGATCGATCCTTCTCTGTCTACGTAGGCAAAGAGCACTCTGCCCCCAAAGCCATCCCAGCCGGTGTGCCCCAGGGCTCACTTGTGGGGCCGTACCTCTTTATACTTTACCTGAATGATATACCTAAACAGGCGCACACACAACTTGCCATCTATGCTGATGACACAGCAACATTCACGACAGACAAAGACATTGACATAGTCACTGGACGGCTACAATATTCATTGGAACTACTCAGCCAGTTTTTCAAGACCTGGAAACTGAAACTAAATTCCACAAAAACCGAAGGAATTCTGTTTACTAGGAAACGCCAACTACCCACCAGATTCGTCAAAATTGATGATTTCCAGATAACATGGCGCGAGTCGGTTAAATATTTAGGCATAATATTGGACAAGACCCTTAACTGGAACAAAAACACTGAACTAACTATAAAGAAAGGTGCAAAAGCCCTAAATTCATTAAAACCTATTTTAAATCGCAAATCCATTCTCAGTCCATCATCAAAATTGCTTATCTATTCTACTTTAGTAAGACCTTGCTTAACTTACGCAGCACCTGTCTGGTCCAGCCTGGCAGAAACCAAATATATTAAACTCCAAACTATCCAGAATAAAGCATTAAAATTATCGTATAACACACCATTTCGCACAAACCTTAAAACATTACACATCCGCATAAAGTATCCATTTTTAAAAGATTATATATTAAAAATTTCACGTAAATTTTACCTGCACAAAAACCCCTCACACCGCAATACACTAATATCTGCAATTGGTAAAAGCAGACTAAATACATTGTCTTACGCTCGTACGTACAATCGATATCGACTCCCCCATCACTACTTCCTCCGTGACGTATCATGACGATGGCTCGCTTGCTAGCTGACGCTGCTTGATCGGCCGTGTATGTGAGATATGTGCGCGGTCTACCCGCTATTTAACTCATTTTTAATATTATAACATTATAATAAACCGTACATTTTGTATCAAACATTTAATATTATGTGGGCCCATACTAAGGCTTGCACATACCTAGTAGTTAAATGATGTTTCATTATAAGTCAATTTATGTCAACTCAAAATATGTCATTAAAAACAAGTTTTAATGTTTGTAAAGGCGAAATATAGCCTATGTAACAAAAATAAATCACGATCTGTGTACAAATAGAATAAGATCATTTGTAAACACTATTGTAACAACCTTTTTAGTAATAAAGACCTTGAAAAATCAAAAAAATCAAATCAGTGTTTTTATTTCATTACGAACCCGACTATATAAATAAACAATTGAACTACATGGTCACTTCATAATAATGCACACGTTCGGGCAGCGCCGCCGCCGTCGTCGTTCGGTTCCCCGATACAAATTGCTTTCCGCGCCAATTTTTTTTACGCTACTAGATTTCACGCACACATTTGCACGTATACAAACGTCATTTGTTTATGTAGTAGTAATAGGTAATTATTTTGCGAGCGTTGTTTGGAGTGTCCGAGGTGTGGTAAGAGTCTACGGAACAATTTCCTATGCAAGTATTTTTACTTTAATGGTTTGTAAAAGTATTTATTTGTAAACGCGATTGTGCTCCTTATTTATAGGAATTCACGGGTCAATTTCCTATGCAAGTACTTTTTACTTCCAACAGGGCTTTTGTTTGATTACGCGATTGTACTTCTTATTTGTATGAAGTTATGGATCAATTTTCGATGCAGATAGAAAATACTTGAAAGTATCTCGAGCCCTGGTTTTAGGCCCTGGTTTCTTAAGGTGGACGTACTTGGAAGCCCTGGTACTCGATTTTGCAAGTACGACCCATGTCTACGGGCTACGGGCGAGGCGAACGGGAGTTGAGTGGGGGATATAAGCAAGAGAAAGCAGTGCGCGCGCACATTTTCTTTCTCTCTTCCTCTCATAGCCAAATACGTTTGAAGTTTCACTTCATTCGTGTGGTCATAAGCACACTCGGTTTTTTTTCTCTTTTTTCTTTCTTTATAAATAGGACTGTCCTCCTTACACCAAAATCATTGTCACAACACTACTTTCGTCGCCATTCGGAAAAAGTCGTCGGCAAAATTGTATAAATTTTAACGAGCGATAAAATATGGACACATTGCCGTAATCCGGAACTGGGGGTAACTGGGCCAAGGCACAGCCTTCTTAAGTATACTTTTTAAATGCGACACCATACCCTGGTCTTATTTTGTTTTTGTGTTGTGAGAATTTGTATGGAAAAATAGTTTGTTTTGATACAAAACGTGAGAAGCAAATTGCACAGCTAGGCTAAGCAATGAATAAGATAAAAGATTGTCAGTTTTTATATCAACAACATGTTTCCACACCTGTATCCCGAAAACGGGTATGCAGGGATCATAAGGTTAGGTTATCTTTTAAAGTGAAGGCACGTGAACATATTCGGCAGAAGTTGGCTGTAACATCCCAGCGCTGATTTGCTGGATTCGTTTTCTCCTCTACCGATCATTTCTCCCCTGAGAGTTCATTTGGTTTGTATGTATCTATGTATATATTCTTGTATTTTATAGTCATTTCCAAGCTAGTTATTCTGTATGTTGCACCTGCCATGTTTTGTCTCTGCATCACCCTAAGGTTGACTGGTAGAAAATGCCTCAGGCATTAAGTCCGCCTTTGTACAGTATTTTTTTACCTGTGCATAAAGTTTTAATAAATAAATAAGGATGGAAAATGTTAGACAGGCATAAATTCAGAATCTAATAGATATTTCACCGAGTATTTTAGATTCTGATATTCAACCGACCGACCGACCTTCCAACCGTTAATTCGCTCATTCATTCCAGCGCTGTCCGAGTTTCTTTGCAACTTTTAGAAAAAATTCGTCCAAACTTAGCAAAAACCGTTTAATATCAATACATAACGCAGATTTAGGCTAGCCGCACTGCGTTAAAAAATCTTCCTATATCCCAAAAAATGAGTGAGGGGTTTGTGGATCCGCATGGACCAATCGATCAGGTTAAGCTACACTTGCCGCGGTTGGTCCGTGGATGGGACCATCTTTACATACCAAGACCCTCCATAGTCCATACCTCGAAAAGCACGTTAAGCCGTTAGTCTCGGTTGTCATTCGTAGATCTTTGACAGTCTTTACAGGTCGTCAGAAGCTCGAAAGTCTGACAATTAGTCTTACCAAGGGGTACCGTATTACCCTGTAACTGGGTCGTTGAGGTCAGATAAGATAGGCAGTCGCTCCATGTAAAATACTGGTATTCAACTGTAGGTATGCGGCTAGACGGAAGCCGACCCCAACATAGTTGTGGAAAGGGTGACTGATCCCAAAAAATTAGTGCAGCGCAAGTTTCTGCGACTTACGATGTCTTAAATGACCGGCCAAAGGGTAGGTCAGTTACAGAAACCGCTATCATGCAATTTTCAACTCTCAAGCAGCAATTAGAAAACCATTCGTTTACCAAAAAGCTTTTCCATCAAAAGTGTCGGAGTTTTTATCAAGTTCCAAAGTCGTTTGTCCAGATTAGTGTGCAAAGCTGTGACGGCTGAGTTTAATGCTATAAAGTGGTATACATTGTTACCCGTTGAGCCTGCGGGCATATATATTCATTTGGGAGCCCGGTGTCGTCTCATCCGGACAATTTTTCAAGGAGATATTGTTGGAGTATGGTGTTAGTTATTATAGTTTGGGTTTTAAGGTACTATTATTTTGTGCTGGTGTCATGGAAAGAAATTACGTTTTGAGTTAGTGCAGAGTAACTCGCTAACCAGATCGATATTAAAATTAACGGTTGAGAATTGTACCTATAGGTACAGTCACGTCTAAAAGTATGTATACACTTGGCTTTATTCAAAGGCAATTTTCTCCTTTATTTTTGAATGAAATTTTATGTTATTACGAAAATAGTATTTTCGAACCCATAGGTTTATTTTAAGTGTCGTATTTCAACGTTGCATTCGTTATTTCACGAAAAAATCGCAATTGAAAATTCCCAAGTGTACCTATACATACTTTTGGACGTTACTGTACAGGGTGAAACTTCAATCATCGTTTTCCCCTTAGGGCTCATTGTACTCATCATTATGAACAACTTTTACTATGGGACCAAACGAGAAATCGCGAAAAAAATAAAAGAAAAGAAAGAAAGAAAGAAAAAAGTTTATTTGGACACAGTTCGTGAAACACAAAATTCAAAATTAATGAAATAAAAAACAATGTTTCAGACAACAATTGTGTGTGCCTCACGGCTGCGCCAAAAAGGTTCATTTCAGCATTAATGCCAGACAGATGCTGTCTGACGCTGGGAAAATCAGCTGTTCCCTACATTTATGTTCACATAACTCGTCAAAATGTAGGGAAGAGCTGATTTTTTTTTTCGCAATTTCAGGTTTGGTCCCATTGTAAAAGTTGTTCATAATGATGATTACAATGACCCCTTAAAAGGATGCTCATGAATTCAATTTCACCCTGTATAATCCATACCACAAAAACATGTTTCTCCGAAAGCACATTCGCTGAATAATTCAAGATAGGTACCTAAAATAAATATTACTTTAGCAAGAACCTGTAATTAACACCTTGAGAGTCTTAAGTTATTTTAGGCTTACCTACTCCAATCATTTGTAGCCGAACCCCAAAAAAAAAAACAAAATGGACGCAACTTATCTTAATCTACAAAGTATTTAGTCACATTAAATTGCCTACTAATCTTTATTCGCTTCGCTCTGAAAGTTTCAGACATAGCCTTCTTGTTACAAGACCCTCCCTGAAATCTTAACTGAATAAACTTTTAGACAAATGAGGTTGTGATACAAAATGTAGATGATATATTTTGTAGTTAGACTTGGGGAATTGAAACAACTTTTAGAACAAAATGTCAAGCTAGAATTATGTGAATAAGACAATGGAGGACAAAGGGTATTAATGATTTTACATGGAGCCTGACATTACACGACACAAGATAAGTTGCGTCCATTTTGATTTTTTTTCAAAATGGCGGCCACGCATGAAACCTGTATAAAGGTTCCAGGTTCAGTTAAAATAACTCTTCTCAAAGCATACTGTCAAGTATTTTACACGTGTAGCCTTTGGTCTAGCTTCACTCTAAAGGCCGTTAATGCTCTTCGAGCCCAGTACAATAATGCATTCAGGATGCTGTTGGGGCTGCCACGCTTCCGTAGTGCCTCAGGGATGTTCGTAGACGCCCGGGTTGACACATAATCAGCCTATAATGTTCCCACTGCTGGGACACAGGCCTCCTCTCTGTGAGAGGGAGTGGGCCATAATCCACCACGCGGGCCCAGTGCGGGTTGGTAGATGTCACATGTCTTTGAATTTTTGGTTCTAGGACATGCCGGTTTCCTCACGATGTTTTCCTTCACCGTTTTGAGAGCAGTGGTGATGAAATAATTTACACAAAGTAAAGCACCTGTCTGGGTTCGAACATACGACCTACAACTCGTAAGGGTCCGTTCACACACACCGGCTCGGAGAGCATCGGCGCGCATTTTTCTTTTCACACAGACCGGATCGTATACGCTAGGAGTTGGTCGGACCGGAGCCGCCAATTATTCACATAGACCGGCTGAAAGATATCTGAAAGCGGATGCGCTCGGAGCCGGTCGGATGCGCTCGCAGCCGGTCGGATGCACTCGCAGCCGGTCGGATGCGCTCGGAGCCAGTCGGATGCACTCGCGGCCGGTCGGATGCGCTCGGAGCCGGGTGGATACACTGCAAATGGCGGTCGGCGTGGGGCGGCGTGCACGCAATCGGAGCCGATCGGCTGCGCGAGCAAGAAAGAGCACGCAGTCGGAGCCGATCTGCTGCGCGAGCGAGAAAGAGCACGCAATCGGAGCTGATCGGCTGCGCGAGCGAGAAAGAGCATACAATCGGAGCCGAACAGCTGCGCGAACGAGAAAAAGTACGCGATCGGAGCTGGTCAGCTCCTCTTATTATTTCACACCAAGCGCGTTCAAGCATTCTTAATGACAAAAGCAGTGCACATGCAAAAATAAACCTTACTACAAATACTAAAAACTCTGTTTTCAACGAGATAAGAATCTGCTCTCCTCTCCGAGCCGGTCTGTGTGAACGGACCCTAAGTCACGGCCTTTACCACTGGGTTACCACTGCTCTCCCGGGTTGATAGCTTCGCTGCAATTAGGCGCAAGCGAGTAGCGTCCTTGTTGCACAGGGTGCGTGCCAGTAACAACAGTCTCCTGAGTGTCATTGCCAACAAACTGGATTGCCCTTTCATCTGGTACTTAAGTCATCTACATGCTGCTGTAAATATTGGTAATGTCTACTAACATAGTTTTTAAGTGTTTATGTTATCCTGTTTTCATCTAAATCGCTTCAGTGGTTTTAGCGTGAAGAGGTAACAGACACACAGACAGACACACTTTCGCATTTATAATATTAAGTATGGATAACATCCGATTTATCAATCAAGCATTTGCATTTCTGTAATGTCTAAGACGCTGAAAATACTCAAAATAAACACAACTTAACTTCCATCTGCTTCGACACAGTCGAGTAAAAAAAACAATAAAATATATTTCTAAAAACAAAGCCTAAATCTTTGTTCCTAAAAAAAGGTCTCAAAACAATTTATAGAACGCAATATCATGGCGATATAACTCACATTGTTGACATGAATATTTAGCTGAAGGCATTGCAAATCCCTTTAAAAGTATTAAGCAGTTTATTTATTGTCTCCAGGGCTTTTCCTAAGAACTGGGAAGTATCATAGTACTAGTAGCGCCCCGCGGTTTTACCCGCATAAGTTTCGATCCCATGGGAATATCGGGATAAAAACTATCCTGTGTCCTTTCCCGGGACTCAAACTATCTCCATACCAAATTCCATCTAAATCCGTTCAGCGGTTTAAACGTGAAGAGAAGAGGTAACAGGCAGATAGACACACTTGCATTTAGGTATAATAATAGCAGCGCCCCGGAGTTTCACCCGCATAATTGTCGATCCCGTGGGAATATCGGGATAAAAACTATTCTGTGTCCTTTCCCGGGACTCAAACTATCTCTATACCAAATTTCATCTAAATCGGTTCAGCGGTTTAAGCGGGAAGAGGTAACAGACAGACACACTTTTGCATTTATAATACCAGCAGCGCCCCGCGGTTTCACCCGCATAAGTGTCGATCCCGAGGGAATATCGAGATAAGAACTATCCTATGTCATTTCCCGGGACTCAAACTATGTCTATACCAAATTTCATCTAAACAGGTTCAGTGGTTTAAGCGTGAAGAGGTAAAAGACAGACAGACGCACTTTCGCATTTATAATATTATAAGTATTCGCGTATTAAGCTTCGGGAAAAAACGGGTGACTCCCGCTCCGGCTCGTTCTTGGTGCAAAGGTTAGCCATTGCCATTCAACGTGGCAATGCAGCAAGTGTTTTGGGCACCTTTGCGCCGGGAACAGTTAGGGGCGGGTTATTTGACTAATATAGACGTGTTTCTGAATTTATGGTATATTAATTAATGACATTTGTGACTACATTTATTAATAAATAAATTATTTTAATATTAAGGCCAGGTATTCCCAATTTTACATCACTTTGATTTAACAATAAACAAAGAAATCGTGATTTTTTAAATCGAAAAAAAAAACTTGTTCTAGTTTACTTTATGTATTTTGACAATTTGTGGTTCAAAACACGATATCGAAAACTTCACTCGATCAAAAAAAAAATCCGAAAAACAGGCTTAATCGATATTTTTTTTATGTTTTTCTTGTTTTACTCATAGTTTATAAATGTTTTACTACTAAAAAATCATATCTAAAAAAAGGCAATAACGTAGAGAAAAGTAATTTGTGGTTGCATTTTACAAAATAGCTTAATTCTTTTAATAATAAATTATTATATAACACAGCGGCTCGCGTTCGTCAATATCCAGCTTTATACTTGAACCGCTCTGCCGCCCGGCCCCCGACAGGACCCCGATTCAGTATTTGTCAGTACCGCTTCGGCTATCAGACGGGGAACCCGTGTCACTTTGCTTGCGCTCAAAAGACCCGATTGACAACGTTTTATGTTCTGAAGAAATTATGTAATAAAGTAAAATGAAATATAGATGTAAAATATAAGGCCTCGTATTTTTATTTTTTCCAAATTTTGTAGTTTTCATTCATAAAATAATTTTTGAAATGGTTTAAAATCGTAATCTCATGTCAATGTCAAAACATTGTCAGAAATTTAGGGAGGTAAACGTACCTATTTTAGACAGTTCCCAATGTGTAATGGTGTTTTCAATATATTCAGCAAAACTATTTTTATAAATATTTTATCTATTTATTGATACAGGGTGTAAAAAGACTTATAGCCGTCGTACATCAAACTAAGTAACATTGCACAAAAGATCTGTGACAAAAGTAATTGCTGGAAATCGACTTTAATTTTTGGTGTGAAATTTTGCTGTATGCGCACTACCACAAACAGCAAATTTTGCACCCGCATGTAACTGTACAGGGGTCCTGGAGGTATTTAAAGTTGTGTTATAATATCAAAACTTGTTTTCGTAAAAAATATCGTTTATGCTCACTAGTTCCTTCGCGTAGTTCCTTTGAAGGAACTACTGAGAATTTTTGGATCAGTAGTTCCTTTGCAAAAGCTGAAGGAACTACTGAGACTAGATATTTCCTTTAGCAGTTCCTTTGAAGGAACTACTGAGAACTTTTTGATCAGTAGTCCCTTTGCAAAAGCTGAAGGAACTACTGAGACTAAATAGTTCCTTTGAAGGAAATAAACATATATAATGCTGCCCGCTGCTGCCGCATGCAGGACCGTAGGTTCGGTAGGAAAAGAAAGAGAAGCGCGATGACACAACGGTGGTAATTTATTGCAAATATGAAGCTATTATCTATTTACAAAAACTATTTAATAAAAAATAATCCATCACTGAATGCATTTTGGCATCAGAAATTTAATGGTATATTTTTAATTATAATTAAAAATAAAATACTTTTACAAAGCATTAAAGTAAAAATACTTGCATACGAAATTGTTCCATAGACTCTTACCACACCTCGGACACTCCATACAACGCTCGCAAAATAATTACCTATTACTACTACATAAACAAATGAAAATGCGAAATCTTACAAACAGTTTATGTAAATACGAATTCGGAAAAGCATCACAATATCCAACCATCGTGATTAAAACTCAAATAAAACTTTTAAATCGCATAATTGTGTGTTCGTATCAGCAATACAGCAGCGCTGCGGTTCGCGAGCGCCCTTGCTAAAGAGTCGGCGACGAATACCTCGAAGTGCGGGGTGAGGTGCGGTATAATACCCGGCACGTAAGTTGGCAAGATATTTTGTAGTGGGGGAAGTTCGCGCATGCACAATTTCATACATTTTTACATGCGCGAACTTCCCCCACTACGAAAAATCTTGCCAACTTACGTGCCGGTAACTGTATCTGATATGAGGTCGAGGAAGGGAGTGTCCTTTCTGTACGTAGTACTATTAAGTATTCTGTGCTCTTACTGATAAGGAGCATGATTGCATTTGCGAAAACAAACGCGGTTGTTGAACTATTTGAGTACCTACGTACTTGTGTCCGTACTTGGAAGCAAATACCTGGTGTAAAAACCCGGTCGCATAAATACGTACCTTCCCTACTCGCCCGATCACACGTTTCCGTAACGCGTTCGCCAGTTTACTCCCCAAGTCAAGCGCGCCTAAAGAAGTTTCACTTCAAAAAATTTTTGACAAAAAATAGCGACTCCCAAAAATACTACAAAGTGAAAAATAACATTAATTTCGGATGTCGGTGTCTTTGGATTTGTATATTACTTTTTTGCCACCGACTTCCGAAATTAAAGTTATTTTTAGTTAAAAATCTTATATATCCAAAAAATGTATGTAATGTGCCGTCCATAAAACATGGAATAGAAAGTGAAACAACTACCATGGAACAACTAGCATCACAATTTAATATTAAAAAATAGAGCCTTGTGGTCTTTTTATTGATAAAGAGTTACCTTTTCTAGGTGCAACTCCGGACGGAGTTGTGCAGGGAGAAGACACAATAGTAGAAATAAAGTGTCCAATTTCTGCATTCAGGACTTCGTTGGACGATGCAATAGATTAAAAAAAATAAGGTTTTGGAGGAAAACGAAAGATGGACTTTCCATAAATTTGAAACATCTTTGGTACATTCAGGTGCAGGGACAACTACACATAACTGGTAGAAAAACATGTATTTTTGGCGTATGATCGGGATGTAAAAATCATATCAAAACTGAAATTATACAGAAAGACGATCATTATTGGGCAAAATTCATGAGACCTAAATTAACAAATTTTTACTCATCCATCATACCTACATGTTGCCAGAGTTATGTGATACCAGACATACACGGAATGTGGAAATTAGGGATTTAAGGGAATTCACATAAATGTTCTTGCTTTCGTCATTCTCCTCCTCTTGATTCTTTTTTTTTTAATTTAAATGTTTTCATTAAAAATTAAAAATTTAAAAAACCCCCGACTCAAACAAAAACCTCTAAAAAGTAAAATAATAATATATATTAGCCCTTTAAGTTTAATATAAGTTGCACGAAATATTTTGATCCAAGCGTCCTCACGTCGGGGGACGGCTAATGAAAATTGGAAGTTAACAGCAGTTATGTTTCTACTAGATGAAGGCGCCGCCTTAAAAATTCTCGGCGGCGGCGCGCTGACCAATTTCAATCGGCGGCGGCGTAGCGCCGGCGGCGTAGCGCCGGCGGCGTAGTTTTCTACTACCTCACAACTAAAACTCGCAATCTACTCCCTATGTTCTTTAAGCCGGCCGTATCGTTTTAGGCGGACGACAGGAAAATGTCAGTCCTATACAGTACAGTAAATACCTTGTCCAGATCAGGTCATCAGGTGCAAAAAAAAAACAGTTTTCTAAAGGGACACTTTAATAGCCTAGTAAACAATTTTTTAATATAAACACAGATAATAATAATTATAAATTATGTAAGATTGATAAACAGTTTTCTTCACGTGACCAGAGGACTAGCCTATTTTTTGGCCAAAGATTCAGCAAAAAGAAAGTAATTTTAAGGCTTTGTCATGGCAAAGGATTTTATTACTAATCAAGTTATTTTGAATCTTATTTCAATGAGTTTAGAATTCATGTTACTTTATTTCGATACCACGATGCCGGGAAATGACGCGACGTGCCGCGGGACGCTGCGGCATGACGCAACGCGCCAGGGATGCTGCGGCATGACGTGTCATGCCGTTTCATTCCACGTAATGCCGCGGCGCGCCATTGCATCCCGCGGGACGTGTGGGTCACGTTGTGTCGAGGAATTATGATTGCTAAGCTAGTTGAAATAAGATTGAAACTTGTGCTGCGGTCATTTCGGTTAATGGGACGCAGTCCGGTCTGTGCGGGCTTTTAGCAGGATGCCACGGAACGCCGCGGGATGCCGCAGCACAACCTGCCGTGGCACGCTGTCAGTGAGCTGAGCGCCGGCTCTATTTGGCTGTCGATGTCTTATGGTGACAAATATATGGCGATAGAGCAATGGTCTTTGGTCGGTCATAGAACACTAATGAAGTAGGTACTTATATTGCGGATTTCGATGTAAACTGTATTTGCTATGCGAATGATGAGTGTCTCATGTTTGTTTTGTTATACCTACTTATTATTTACCTGCCCATTTAAAAGAATTTTATATATACTGTACATAAAATGTGAATGTAATAAATTAATGTTAAGTTTAATCATTTTATTTCTTGACATCCTTCCAACAATAGTTCAGTTCACCCTAACTGAATCAGTATGTCAGTGCGAGTGGGATAGAATGATACATAGCGCGGGGAAGTGGGGACAAAATCTGAATTTTAGCTGAACTATTACCAGCCCTTAAGTATGCATATAGTTTGGATTAGTATGGATTATTTAGGTTTATATTTATAGGCTATGAGATCAAGGCTGGGTCTTGAATAAGAATTTCAAGATGAAAACAATTATACAGTAACCATGAATTCAGCACACGATTCGCAATTTTTCGTCGATTATTTTACCTTCCCAAGAGCAGTGGTGGCCAAGTGGTAACGGCCGCGACTTAAGATTTTTAGGTCGTAAGTTCGAATCCAGACAGGCGCTTTACTTTGTGTAAATTATTTCATCACGAGTATGTTACGTGACTTAGAAAAGTGTAACATTAAATAACACGTCCCACTGCTCTCAAAACGGTTAAGGAAAACATCCAAAAATTCCAAGACATGTGACATCTACCAGCCCGCACTGGGCCCGCGTGGTGGATTACGGCCCACTCCCTCTCACTGAGAGGAGGCCTGTGTCCCAGCAGTGGGAATATGATAGGCTGATTATGTATGATTAGGTATGTTATGTATTTTACCTTGCGTATTTTTTTTTAATCACCACTGTTCTAGAAACGGTGAAGAAAATCACCGCGAGGAAACTGATATGTCCTAGAGTCAAAAATTCGAAGACGTGTGACATCCACCAACCCGCATTGGACCCGCGCCGTGATGCATTACAGCCCACTCCCTCTCACTGAGAGGAGGCCTGTGTCCTAGCAGTGGGGATGATATAATCTAACGTATGATTGCAGCAATTTTAACTCAACATGCTTAGACATATAGGATATAGCGAACACAGTCACAGTTTACATGTCAGATCTAAAGCATGCTACACACTTGGTCGGGTCGCCTTGAGTGACCCCATAAACCATCCCGTATACCTATACAGTACTAGTGGTAAGTATAGTAAGTTCCTATAGAAACAGCTGTTCATCCCGTGACATCTACCGCCTTATCCAGTTTAAAACTAGTCACAAACAAAGCTGAAATCAGTCCACAAAATCTAACCCCAACCCACACCAATCACACTCAATCAAAAAACAACCACTTCTTACAACAAACCCATCCATTCAAAACGATTTCAAACAAATAGGTAAGAGCAAAAACTTATACATTTCGCATCTCCGGGAAAGTTGCGGCGACTCGGCAAGAAAAATGCCCGCGCTTTGTTACCGAAACGTAATTTGTATTACTAATAGTTTGTGTTTTCCGATCCCCCTTCCCCCACGGGGCCTGGCGGTTATTCTTCGGTTATTTCTCGGTAGAGTGTGTTCTTTGTCCGCCTGTCTGCCTGACTGATGTCATAACCACTCTTTGTGAACGTTCCGGAAAGTAGTTTGATTGTTCTGCCGTTTGATGGCTGTTGAGATTAGGATTGTGGTTTCAGAGCGAAAAATCTTTTGTGTGTTGTCCGTTTGACTAAATAATGTTTTGAAAATTCCAAGGAATAATGCATAATCAACCTATAATATTCCCACTGCTGGGACACAGGTCAGGAGTAGGCTGTATGAAGCACCACGCAGGCCTAGTGCGGGTCGATAGATGCCACATGTATTCAAATTTTTGGTTCTATAAGGTCCCATTAAAATAGATGGACACACTTTTAGAAATCATTCAGACCACCAAAATAAGGGCGATGGTAAAAAATGTATAAGAAAAACGCATTAGATACTTACAAGAAAAATAATCAGCTAACGAAAATACACTAATGTGCCGGCAATTTATTAGTTTAGGTCAAAATAAAATCACTTTAATCAGTGTTTTTTTTTTTTTTGCTTGGATATCTTTGGTTAGACGTACTGAGCGCTTTGTTAAAATTTGTCCATCTATTTTAATGGGACCCTATATATGCCGGTTTCCTTACGATGTTTTCTATAAGATATATGACATGCTCCAACCCGCGCGGTGGGCAAAGACCCACTGGCTCTTACAGAGAGGAAGCCTGTTTAACAGCAGTGGGAACATTTTAGGTTGAATATGGTACTCTGCACTGAAAGAAATAAGCAGTAACTAAATTAAAATGAAAAAACCTTGATCTGAACTGCTTTACACAGTTCGATGTGAGCCTAACGTCCAAAACAGTATTTTTTTACTGATCCGAAAACAGTTAAAGCTTGAGGCAAAATGTTACTGTCATGACAGTAAACTTTAACGTTTTAAGTACCTAGCTAAAAGTTCACAAAATTAACTGTTTTATTCATTTGGTGATATCGTTCAAACCATTGGAATTTACTTACACTACAATAATGGTGGTTTTCCTTTTTTTTAACCGACGAAAAAACGGAGGAGGTTCTCAACTTGACGCGTATATTTTTTGAAGTGAAAACGTCTTTAGCGGCGTTGCACACATTTTTGTAATGGGTAAAAAATGTTAAGCTCGCGTCAGAACATCGCGTCAGGACACGTGACCGTCAGGAGAGACTACACAGGGGAGAACTACTACTCCTAACTACTAAGTATCCCCCTCTCTTTCTACGGCGGGATGGATGGATGTGGATGTAGATGTGAAAAAAAAGAGTATATTAATTCAATTAATAATTGATTTATTTGAACGTTAATATTCAAGTTTTCACTTCTGCCGGCACTCCCGGAGTGCAACCCGTCTTTATTTTTTTTAGTAAATAGTATGTTCAATCATTAAAAGTTACTGTTTTGTCTTTTACTGTTTTACAAACATTTCTTCTTACTGTATAAAGTCTTAATGAAATTGCTTTGATGTCGTGTAATAAGAAATTTTTTTTTTCAGCGTGAGTAGTCAGTGGCAAGACCAATCTTCTGACTTGCTAATCTGATTAACACGGCATGACTAAGTTATTAGTCGTGTCGACTCGAGATAACAACTGTCATTTATTTTAATTCTTCCTCCGGAGTTAACACTAATCTCACACACACCTAAGACCCGAAACGACTAGCAAGAGAAGGTCAAATACAGATTTTGTTACATACAGGAATCGTGGGAGCTTGTAGCTAAGTAATAAAAGCCGCACGGGTCGATCGATCAGGTTAGGCTACGCTTGCCGCGGATCAGGTAAGTGCGCTTGGTCCGTGGATGGGTGACCATCTTAACATACCAAAATCCCCCCGTGCCTCGAAAAGCACGTTAATTCGTTGGTCCCGGCTGTCATTCGTGGATCTTTGGCAGTCGTTATGGGTAGTCAAAAGTCTGAAAGTCTGTCAACCAACTGTTACCTGATCGATGATCGATCGACATGTGCGGCTGTTATTATTTAGAGGCCCCTTCAGCCATAGTAGTACCACAGAATACTTAAAGTACTACGTACAGAAAGGCCACTCCCTTCCCCGCACTAACATCAGTTACCGCACCTCACCCCGCACTTCGAGGTTACCGTCGTAGTTCTTTAACAAAGACCGCTCGCAAACACAAGTACCTCACGCACACATTCATACGTATACAAACGTCATTTTTTAATGTAGTAGTAGTAGGTAATTATTTTACGAGCGTTGTATGGAGTGTCGTGGGTGTGGTAGTACGGAGGAGACGCCCGGGTGTCATCATTGCGAGGATCGCCCAGAGGACATGGTGGAGAATACGGTGGAGGTCTCCCCGCTTGGGCGGAGCACCGCCGTGCCCTCGTAGAGGCAATCGGCAGCGGCGGCGACCACTCGCGTCCGGCCCTGGTTCAAGCCATGGTTCGGGGCGAGAGGGACTGGGAGGCAGTCACCTCCTTCTGCGAAGCAGTCATGCTAGCGAAGGAGGTGGCGGGATGGCGGAGGGAGAGAGCCTCACGTGATCACGTCCCAGCCGCCGCGGAAGGCGCTCCGGGCGTCGGAAGCCGCGTGACGACTTCCGGCCACCGTAGGCGCGGGCCTGCGGACGGAGAGTAATGGGTAGCTCACCGTCCGATCAGGAGCAGGCCCGTGCCAGACGGCGCGTATGTGTTCTACGCGTGCCTCAAAGAGATGTCAGCAAAAAGGAAGGGGCCTGCCAGGGCCGAAGCCTGCCGGGGGTGCGGGATTGTCCAAAAGGGTTACCGCTACCCCGGAACATAAAGGGCTAAGGAAGGAACACGGATGGGTTTTACTCAGTAAGACTCTGACACTCCCTTCCGCTCCAGTAGTACACACTCAGTACAAATAAGTGACTACCTATTACAGTTCAAAAGATACAGAAACAAGATTCATATTTATAACTGACCTACTTCTTGACAGTTTAAAAGTGCCTGTAAATGGTTTAATTGAAATAAATGCTTTGAATTTGAGTTTGACAGACCTGTGGTAGACGGACGGACCGCTGGGCGGACGGACGGACCGCTGGGCGGACGGACGGACAGCGGAGCTTTAGTAATATGGTCTCTTTCTTTGGCACTCTTCTACTTCTAAGCATGCCGATGGCAATCGAAATGAGCTCGGCCCAAAATTTTGCTACGTGTTTGGCGCCGTTACTAGCGTCCATCAATTCCTGTGATGTGCAGACGACAGGACAGGCACCTTCTTTGAGTACATATTACATAACATACATAATCAGTCTATAATGTTCAAACTGCTGGATCACAGGCCTCCTCTTTGTGAGAGGGAGTGGGCCGTAGTCCACCACGCGGGCCCAGTGCGGGTTGGTAGATGTCACACGTCTTCGAATTTTTGGTTCTAGGACATGCCGGTTTCCTCACGATGTTTTCCTTCACCGTTTTGAGAGCAGTGGTGATGAAATAATTTACACAAAGTAAAGCGCCTGTCAGGGTTCGAACCTACGACCAACATCTCGTAAGTCGCGGTCGTTACCACTGGGCCACCACTGCTCTCGCCTCTCTCTTTGGGTACGGAACTCTAAAAATCAATACGAAACCACTATTTATAATTCATATAAATATTTTATACAGCACTCGAGTGTTTAATTTCTAGTTTCAAACTGTAATTTTGAATGCAAATGAGAAACAGAAATTGAATTGCCTCATTAGAGTCAATAATTAAGCCCTTAGGAGCTTATAATTGCCCAATTATTGCTGAAGTATGGCCCGGCTATAACTTGTACAGGCAATTTAGAGTTAGCTTGCAAGTAAAAAAGTAAAAAAAAAATGTACTAGTGACCTGATTAGAATGTACGATCTTTAAACGTCTATGGCAAAGCCAAAAAGAAGGTTATGTTTTCTGTATGTAATATCATCTGCCTAGCCTTTTCCCAACTATGTTGGGGTCGGCTTCCAGTCTAACCGGGTGCAGCTGAATACCAGTATTTTATATTGAGCGACTGCCTATCTGACCGTCACAACCCAGTCACTGGGTAATACGATACCCCTTGGTAAGACTGGTTATCAGACTTTCGGGCTTCTGACTACCCGTAACGACTGTCAAAGATCCACGAATGACAACCGGGACCAACGGCTTAACGTGCTTTCCGAGGCACTTTTCCCAACTATGTTGGGGTCGGCTTCCAGTCTAACCGGATGCAGCTGAATACCAGTAGTTTACATGGACCGAGTGCGACTTCCGATCGTTGTCGGTTTTTGCGCCCGATTCAAAGGACTCGAAGTGTCCCGTAGTTTTTAGCATGAGTGTATAGTCACATACTTCGGACTTCGGTCAATTTCGACTCGTACTTCGTCGAAGCAACTTCGAGAAGTAGTGAAGTGAGGTTCAAAAACCTACAACGATTGGAAGTCACCCGAGGCGAGCCGAAGTTGCACGAAGCGAACCGAAGTGCCTTTCTACACTCTTGTATTCGAATTTTTAAATTATTAATTTAAAATTCGATCAACTTCGCGAGTAGGGTAGTGCAGGTTTTAGAATAACAAACTATCGATTAATGTCAAAGTTCACATTTACCCCCTTACTAATAAACGTATTATATCAGATGAATAGTTACACACCGATTTCTCTCTTTCAGTCGTCAGTAATTTGACTTTCGAAAGAAGAAAACAAAGCGTTGTGTAACTATACAACGGTTATTAGTAAGGGGGTTAGCATGTATCATGTCAAACACTAAAATAAACACAGTATAATCTTTCACATTTGAACAAAGATCAATAATACGAATCAGAAAATTCCCTACAAAACATTACACAATTTTTTCCGCACATAACCTGAAAAAATTGCAACAAAAACACATAATCAATCCTTGTCGTGAACAGGTAAGCTTTACTTATCTAAATGTCAGTTACTGGTCATGGCTGGCACAGAAAATATCTGCAATGCGCCCCGCTGCTACTTTACGTCGAATGTGAACATTACTCCCATTTAGATTTCATTATTAATGTTTGAATTTTCTTCGGCAATTTGTTCGAAGAAATCGCTGGTGTAAGTTGTTCTTGTTTCTTTGAGTGATGGTGTAATTTGTGCATTTTGCTCGCGTTTAAAGGATTGGCATACATATATTCATTGTTCTACAAATTGACCTAAATGGATGCATGTAGGAGTATGTCCACCAAGGGCAAGTCGTCCAGCTCGTTAGACACAATTTGGAGAAAGAAGCCAACAGAAGGATCCAGTTGGGTTCAGCAGTGTTTGAGAAACTTCATCATCTATTCCGCAATGTTTGAAAATTAAGGTTTTCAATCAGAGCGTCCTGCTTGTTATATTATGACATGCGGTGCCGAAACGTGGATACTGACAGCTGGGCTGCTTCACAAATTCAAGGTCGCTCAGCGCGCTATGGAGCGGGCTATGCTCAGAGTTTAAAGGGTAAAATCAGAAAAAGAAATATCCAGAAAAGAACCGGAGAACACTGGAACACTGAAGTCGAAGTGGGCTGGCCATGTTTGTCAAAGAACCGATGCCTGGTGGAGCAGACGAGTCCTGGAGTGGAGACCGCGTACCGGCAAGCGTAGTATGGGACGCCCCCCAGCTAGATGGTCGGACGACCTTCAAAAAGTGGCTGGGACCGACTGGATGCGGAAGACGGTGGACAGGTTGTTGTGGCGCAGCCTGGGAGAGGCTATGTCCAGCAGTGGACTGCGATAGACTGAGTTGATAAAAAAGATGTAACTAGGATTTTTTAATCTGTCAAGCTCCGCTAATGAGACACAATTGATTTTCTATTGTTTCGTCGCCGATCAGCGAACTGTGCCGCTTGACCGGTTAATATGCCTATAATTGTACCGACTTTCGCTTCTTATCCATACAAATATTTTAAATGCGAAAGTAATTCTGACTGCCTGTCTGCCAATCTTTCACATCTAATTCACTGAACTGCCCGGTGACCTGTATGAAATTTGACCTGGAGAATGACATAGGCTACTTTTCATCCTGGATTTTTGTATTTGAAAAATTATGTAATACAAAACACACGCAGAGAAGACTGGTATTCTACAAACGCAGTCTCGCTCAAAGAACGACTAAAGTGAACTAAACACATTGCTTGACAATTGTAAACTTGAAACAAAAGTTAAGCTGTTTCGCGCTAAGCAAGCTGTTCAGAGTTTAGAAGAGCCAATCTTGTGCTGTAGCACAAACATACTTAGAGTAGGTACGTTAGAGTTTACAGTTGGCAATCGTTGTTATTTGTTATACTTTTTTGTTTAGATGTCAATTCTTGAAAGGTGAAATATTTCCATGATTGTTACAAAAGATGATTAATTTACTAGGTAGCCCGCGAAATTCAAATGTTCTTACGTTTTTTGCGATTTGCAGGTCAGAGGCAAGTTGTATGTTGAACAAAATACAGGGTAAAATTGAAAACATGCGACAAATCGAAATGGGAGATTGTACTCATCAATATGAACAACTTTTACTATGGGACCAAACATGAAATCGCGAAAAAAAAAATCAGCTGTTTCCTACATTTATGTTCGCATAACTCGTCGAAATGTAGGGAACAGCAGATTTTATTTTCGCGATTTCAGGTTTGGTCCCATAGTTAAAGTTGTTCATAATGATGAGTACAGTCACGTCTAAAAGTATGTATACACTTGGCTTTATTCAAAGGCGATTTTCTCCTTTATTATTGAATGAAATTTTATGTTATTACGAAAATAGTATTATCGAACCCATAGGTTTATGTTAAGTGTTGTATTTCAACGTTGCATTCGTAATTTCACGAAAAAATCGCAATTGAAAATTGCCAAATGTATACATACTTTTAGACGGGACTGTAGATTCTCGCATTTCGATTTGTCGCATGTTTTCAATTTCACCCTGTATATTTCGGGAGTTATCCTAACTATCATCATAACTAAATATTTAAAATGCGAAAGTAAGTTTGTTACCTTTTCACGCCTAAACCACTGAACCGATCATCCTGAAATTTTGCATATACGTTGTCAGGTGTACAAAAACGGACATAGGGTACCTTTCATCCCGAAAAAAAGTGCTGTTCCCGAGGAAAACAACAATAACGTTATTATGATAATAGATGGCGCCAAGTGTCTTTCGAATCATGATTTTTTGAATTATAAAAGTAACTTATGCGGGTGAAACCGTGGGGCGTTGCTAGTAAAATTGTAATAATTAATCAACATTCAACATGACACTGAGCTGTAAATTGCAAAAAACGTAAGAAAATTAAAATAGCGCGGGCTTCCCTGGTGTTTCCCTCTTAGAGAAATAAAAAGAAGATTCTAAGCATATAAATGCAAAAAGACTCATCAAGTCATCACATAGCCGTTATCTGCAAATTTTGTACATCAAACTAAGTATGTACATTTGCACAAGCATCTTTGCTGGGAGACGACTTTTAACGAATTTGTTGTGAATGCTATTTTTTTTTTCTTTTTTGTGTTAATGTTAGGTATTTTATTATTCTGTTTTAATATTTTACAGAATTTATTGTGTTTTTTTATGTTCTACTGTCATATTTTTTTTTCTTTTATTATGTAGGTACTAGCTTCAGCCCGCGACTTCGTTCGCATGAAACTTCTTGTTTCCCCCGAGCCACCCCGTCGTATCGCATCACCCGCCCGCGCTATCACTTAACGTTCTTTTTTACTTTTTTTCTTTTTGCTCGGCTCCTAAGGGTCATAGCGTGATGTTAAATAGCCTATAGCCTTCCTCAAGAATTGGGCTATCAAATGCAAGAAGAATTTTTCAAATCCGACTGGTAGTTCCAGAGATTATCCCCTACATACAAACTTACAAACATACAAACTTACAAATTTTACCTCTTTATAATATTAGTATAGATAGGTATTCAATTTGTCAGCTTAGTTGTTCATTTTATTGTGCATGCTGTGGTCTCCTGTAATTGAAAGAGTACACCTACCAAATACTTTGTCGTTCGTTTACCATTAACCAGATAATGTTTAGTGTACCTATATCTTTTGTTGGAGATCCTAAAATTAAAATAAATGAATTTTTGCTGTAAAAAATCGCTGTTTACGGTAGCGCGCAATGTAACACACGCAAAACATTGTGCTTTTGGGTGCATGCAACGGTACAGGAGTTAGGGGGGTATTAAAGGTTAAGTTATTACATTTAAAATTTGACCTTCAATAAATCCGTAACCAGAAGGTCCCCAGGTATGTGCCCTTACAAAAAATATATCACAACTAGCTGCGTCCCGCGGTTTCACCCGCATAAGTGTTGATCCCGTGAGAATATCGGGATAAAAACTATACTATGTCCTTCCCCGGGATGCAATCTATCTCTATACCAAATTTCATCGAAATCGGTTCAGCGGTTTAGGCGTGAAAAGGTAACATACAGACAGACAGAGTTACTCGTACTTTCGAATTTATAATATTAGTATGGATGACGGGGAGTACAAGTGATTCTCAGTATTTTTGGAACAACGTGAATCTAGTGATGATTTAGCCTGTTTCTAGAGGGTTGGTCAAGACGAGCCACCAAAACTTTTCAGGGCTATCAGAGTATAACATAAGTTAGTGGTCCTGGTATCATCTCAGGCATGAACCCTTCGTATGCCATGAACGTGGATCCAAGCGAGACACAATGGCGTTTTAATTGTTTCTGTAATTACGGAATTTAACCTGTTAATGACGTCTCACTGGCCCCATATGCTCATCTTCTGGTGATGAATATTATGTTGTAGGTTGTGAACTAAACGACTTCTCTATGTGTATGTGTCATAGAACACACCTGCCAGACTTGCTTGTCATTCCTTCTAAAACGAATGTCTGCTTGTGTCTGCTACGAGTAGGGCTACCACCCGTCCGGATTTGCCTGGACATGTCCGGACTTTTAGACTTTTGTCCGGCTCTCTAATTTGTCCGGATTTGTTGGCTTAGATGGAATACGAGTAATAAAACTTATACATATAAGTATACCAAATAAGTCTTTAATATATATTTACTTTTATTCATCTAAAAACAAAATATACTTCTTTATCAATCAGCTTAACGAGATCAAACGATAAATCTTGTATTAAAATTTTGCAAACAATCAACTAAGTAGTTCAAACATAATATTTTGTTAAAAAAAAAAATAGTTTCACGTAAAATAATCAAACCTATCGCTAATTTCTGGTACTTATAGGTATTAATTTTTATATTTTTCAGCTCATTTTTTTTTTGGGATCCCCCCCTCTCGAGCGTCTGCTACCGTGCCTACCATACCACTGTAACTAAGTGGGTAATGTTTAGATTTTGTGACTAAAATGTCCGAACTTTTATTGAAATGTCAGGACTTTTCAAATTTCTAAATGGTAACCCTAGCTAAGAGAGAAATAAATCTGATAACATCTTATAATATATTCTTATTTTCCAACCAATAATCCATCACATCATCCTTTTTCTTCCGGAACGACTAGCCAAAATCATAATTATGCGTTCTATATCGTCTATGCATGCTTACCTCCTCTCAACTCGCAGAGTAGCGTGAAGTTGCCTCCCTCTTCTAAGGGCCCGACCACACCGGCGACGTCGCGGCCTTGTTCATCGTACAGGAGCAGTTGATGTGGCGGCACTGTTACAAAACAAAGATAATTTTTAGTAAAGAATTTTGTTTTTTGGAATGATAACTTTGGGCCACTTGCACCAATCATAAAAACGCTTAGCGTTTTAAACGAATAAAGACGAAAGATAGTTCTGTTTCTTTCAATCGTTTGTTGATAAAACAGACAGAATGATGATTTAAATATGATTCGCGCTAAATATATTTAGTAATCTATGGTGGAAGCAGAAGGAAGCGCAGTGGTGGCCCAGTGGTAAGGGCCCCGGCTTACGAGTTGTAGGTCGTAGGTTCGAACCCGCATGATGATTTACCCAAAGTAAAGCGCTTGGCTGGTGATGAAGGAAAACATAGAAAGAAAAGAAAGAAAATACGTTTATTTGCGGTGAAAGTGACGCAAAAAAAAAAACATAAACACAAAAAATAAAATAAAAAGGTAGGGGGAAACATGCGTCACATCCACGCAAAACGGCTATCGCTCAGCATTATGCTGCGACCCTATGCAAGACAGAGCCCCAGCGCTGGTTTTCAGCGACAGCCGGCGCTGACGTAATGACGTCGTCCGGTGCAACAAACAATTATTAAAACACTGTACTGGTACAGTGTACTTAAAGAAAAATAATTGAATTTAAAAGTGATAGAATAATTATACTAAACAGGAAATAGACATAGGTACAGTACATGCTATGAGAATCAAAATGAATGCATCGTGAGGAAACCGACGTCCTAGAATCTAAAATTCGAAGACATGTGACATCTACCAACCCGCACTGGGCCCGCGTGGTAGACTACCTACTCCTCTGGAAGAAAGGAGGCCTGTCTCCCAGCAGTGGGAACATTATAGGCTGATTATGTTATGGTGGAAGCAGGCATTCATTCCGTAAAGTGGTTTCCTCAAAATTCCACTTTCCCCTCATAGTCGTCAGTCAAGAATTTTAATGAAAAAAAAATTGACGAATGGACGCTCAAATTCTAGTTCTAATCCGCTTATGATAACATATTTAATCTGTCAAGCTCCGCTAATGAGACATAATTGATTTTCTATTGTTTCGTCGCCGGTCGGTGACGCGCGCCGCTTGACCGGTTAAACTCATTGAGTGGAGTCGTGTATTTTTTCGAAGAAGCGTTTTACAATAAATGAAGGATAGTTATAGTGAGTTCAAATCATTCTTCCTCGAATTTGAGAATTTTATCGCAGATTCCAATTATCGGAACTGGCCCGTAATTATTAATTTAATTTAATTTCATAAGAAGAGTACATAATAGCATTTAAAATATTTGAGTTATTTTAAGGTAATTAACACAGCTGTGGCACCCTGAACTGAAAACCATTTCCCGTAATTAAAAACGTTCAATATCTAGTCGCAAGCTCATCTCAACGACAATCAATGTCAAGAACTTGTTAACAATGTAGGGAAATTAGTCAAGATTTTGACAGGTTGAGACTGAGATCAGACTGTGAACGTTCTTAAAATTACGGAAATTGCCCCTCTGCACACAGTATAAACAATAATCTCTAGTAAATAGGTTTTAACAAAGGTTGTGGAAGTCAGATAGGCAGTCGCTTCATGTAAAATACTGGTACTCAGCTGGAATAAATCGGTTAGACTGGAAGCTGACCCTAACATTGTTGGGAAAAGGCTAGGTAGATGTATACAGGGTCCCATTAAAATAGATGGACAAATTTTAACACAGCGCTCAGTACGTCTAACCAAAGATATCCAAGCAAAAACAACACTGATTAAAGTGATTTTATTTTAACCTAAAATAATAAATTGCCGGCACATTAGTGTATTTTCGTTAGATGATTATTTTTCTTGTAAGTATCTAATGCGTTTTTTTACATATATTTTTTACCATCGTCGTTATTTTGATGGTCTGAATGATTTCTAAAAGTTTGTCCATCTATTTTAATGTAAATAGTTTTTAATAAATTCTTCATATAGACATAACAGTTACTGTTATGTTGCCTATTATGCCCCTGAAATCGTAAAGTTAAACTCACCAACAACATTCAGCTTGATCTGGAAATTCCTGGTCGGAGAGTTCTTGAAGTCCACCCTGCAGCGGTAGACCCCCTCATCATCGAGCTGGACAGCATCGACTGTGAGGGCCGAAGGTCGGGACATGGTAACGAAGTAGGCTCGTCGTCCGAAGGCCAGGGGGTCCGACCAATGGAGGGCCTTGTTGAAGCTGCGGCCGCGGACGTCGAAACTGAGGACAAAATAGAAAAAAAATCAGTTAGATTAAAGCTGAGTATAATCTTCTTCTACAGGGTGTTACGGAAAGGGTATATCAATACAAACGGGTTGAAGAGTGTATCTGGTCTAGAATCTCTGTACAAAATTTCAGCTCAAAAGCATTAACTTCGAAAATGCTTAATATTTTTTTATTTCGATATCACGGCGCTGCACTGGCGCGCGGCGGCGTGATGTGCATGTACTAGGCGCACAGACACACTACAGATAATGGATAATGACCCTCGTAGTGCGGTGACACGTTTGTTAGGATTTCAATTTAATAAACTATCGAAATAAAAAAAACATTAAGCATTTTCAAAGTTACTGCTTTTGAGCTGAAATTTTGTACAGAGATTCTAGACCAGATACACTTTTCAACCCGTTTGTATTGATATACCCTTTCCGTAACACCCTGTATATAGGCAGATGATGAGGTTGTGCGTCGATGTCCTTACCCCTTGTATAATAAAAAACAGTGGCACTCCGGGAGTGCCGACAGAAGTGAAAACAAAACACAAACAGAATACTTTGCCATCACTCACTGACATATCGGATATACATTAAAACCGATTACATCCCGAGGACTGCCGAATACATCTGAAGCGGTGTCGTTACGGTAACAGTGGCGCGAATGTAATGGTTTTTTCCCATCTCAAAAAATACCCAACGCGTCTAAAGATGTTTTCATTTGAAAAATCTGAATATTTTATGAAGTAGTAATAAAAACTAAAACCCGACTACTAAAAAGAATGAAACAAGTACCTTCCCGTGGTCGCATGATACCATAACTTTGTATGTTAGTACAGCGGCATAATTTTATTTATTTAATTATTTTGGGGCTTATTTCAGTAATATTAATATTTTTGAAATGTGCTAATTAAGCCCTTTCATTTGACACCCAACACGGCATGATTAAAAAAAAAAATATTTTAGGTCATGACTTTATGTCTCTTTATGTCGCTAGAGGGCGCCATATTCACGTTATTGTGACGTTACATAGCCTATAACCAGCGGACAATCAAGACGCTTCCAACGATACCTCATTTGTCCTATTATGACAAGCAGTTTAGAAGTTATGAGGGAACAGATGAACATACATACATACACACATACCGGTCAAAATCATAACCCTCCTTTTTGCTTCGCCGTAGTCGGGTAAAAACCATGTGGAACAGGGGCGGGTCGCTAGTATCAAATAAAAAATTCAGTTTCACCTCGAAGAAAGAGCCCAATGACACGACGATCGATATCCCAATTAAACTACCCTCTAAAACAGACCCTTCACCCTTTAACCGCAACATTTTTCATCAAAACCGACAAAGAAAACCTTTTTTAAAACGCCTTATCTAAACGCTATGTATTTATCAATGTTCTGTCTACGTTGCACCGTAACATCAACCATCAACACATAAAATTCAACCCTATTTTCAAAGCTTTAAGTTCAAAATCGCGCGGTGCTGCAGACAATGGGTGTTGGGCCATTAAGTTCGCCGTTGAGCGGGCGACAGCGATTCAGTTTGCGCTTTCCGTTTGTGTAGTCACGCCAAGTTTCCGGTTGTTTGCGACTAGTAGTATTACTAGATTCTAGATATACCTAGATACCTAGTAATTGTAGTGTAACGGAACAATGGGCCTAGATTTATTGCTTTTTGTCTGTGTGTGTTGTAAGTATCGCTTTTATGCTGTTGAAGGAAAAGAAAAACCCTGTGTTAGTTTTTGTTAGCTGTTTATTAGACTGTCTTGTGGAAGTTATGTTGCTACCCTGGCGTATTCACTTGATACGTTTGTAGAAGGAAATTGTTTTAGACACAAACTTTTGTAACTGGTTATTCTTTTATCGGCAGGAATTGCTCAAGTCGCGCTGTTAAAAAAATAATAGCTAGTCGTGGAAGCTATTCTAATGCACCCCGAGTGCATTATAGCATAAGCATATATAATCAGCATCATATAATCATAAGTTTATAACCAGGATTAACACATAAGATACTTTTTACCCTGATGTTCCCACGGGATCGACACTTATGAGGGTAAAACTGCAGGGTGCTGCTAGTTTTTAACATAGTAGAGTAACACACATACACACACATATTATTGCACTGCACAGCACTGTAGTCTTAAGCTACACTTTGCTAGAAGAGGACGCTTTGTAGGAAACCGTAGCTATGGCGCTAACGTCTAAAATCTACGGTCTGTCCCATTAGTCCCATTGACCTAGTCCCATGATGGGACAAGTGTACCACTAGTGCTATGGTACAACTGATATACAAACATATTTTTTAAATTATGTCCCACTAGTCCCATGGGACAAGTGATACTATTATATTTTTTAAATTATGTCCCATTAGTTCATGACGTCACTGTAACATTATTCATGAAATTAAGTTGTGTGTTTTGCTAGAGAGCGTTTTTTACACCGTGTAAGTCAAACCCTGCTGCCATCATTTTCATCAAAGCCGTCATTGCGGCCGCTATGTGGCGCCCGCCGCTATTCTAGAAAAACTAAGCTTTATAAATAAAGAAAAAAAATGAAAAAAAAACAAAGAAAAGTATTGAGTATAATCAGAAGGCCAATTCGCGTAATTTAAAACGTTTAAAATCTAGTCGCAGTCTCATCTCGGCGACAAGCAAATGTCAAAAATGTAGAAAAATTATAGGTATTTTTGATAGATTGCGACTGAGATCAAACTGTGACACCGTCCGCTGCGTAAGGCCCGGACTCCACTGAAGCGGAGCTGTGCGGAGCGGAGCGGAGACGTGCAGGAATCGTCCGATCACAGACGAGACAAGTGACGCGATGAGGATTTAAACCATTGTGATTGGTCGATTCGTGCACTTGTCCGCTCCGCTCCGCTTCAGTAGAGTCCGTGCCTAGTGTAAGGCTGCGTTTCCACTGAAGCGGAGCTGTGCGGAGCGGAGCGGAGACGTGCAGGAATCGTCCAATCACAGACGAGACGAGTGACGCGATGAGGATTTCAACCATTGTGATTGGTCGATTCCTGCACGTCTCCGCTTCGCTCCGCCCAGCACCGCTTCAGTGGAAACGCACCCTGAGGCCTGAGTGCACGCTCTATTCGAGCGTCGGGCGGAGCGGGGAAGAGCGGTCGAAAGCGCGTTATTTAAGTGGCCTCAGTGCACGCTCAGCGTTTGTGGTGGCGGTCGTTTGTGTCGATCATGGCGTCTGCGTCGTACGATTTTATTGATATGTATTTAGAAGAAAATTTGTGGCTAAAATTTAATTATGAGTCAAGACAAGGTCCTAGTAACATTGTGAAGCAAAGAAAACAATTTGGAGAGTTTTCTACGTTATTTGAAACATTAAGGGTGAATGAAGATAAATTTCATGAGTATACAAGGATGACAGTGGCAACTTTTGATTACATATTACAGAGAATTGAATCAAGATTAAAATTGAGTAGTACTAATTTTCACACATCAGATTCGATTAAAACGACATCCTTCAAGAACGCTCGTATCACCCCTGCAAAACACAAACTGGTTTGAACTTGCACGCGACGCCCCGCTCGACGCAAACAAGTCCGCTGCTGCCCACGCTCCGCTCGGCCGGCACTCAGGACGGCCACTACGGGTAGCACGTGTTTAACATGAACGCTGCACGCCCCTCCCCACCCGAAGCTCGAATAGAGCGTGCACTCAGGCCGTACACGGAGCGGGCGGCCGCGCGGCGTGCTGTTTTTCATTAACGTGTGTGACGGGAGACCCGCCTCACGCAGCGTTGCTCTAAGGATGATAATAGAAAACAGCAGGCCGCGCGGGCGCCCGCTCCATGCACCTAACGCAGCGGACGGCCTGAACGTTCTTAAAATTACGAGAATTGCCCCTCAGATTTAAGCACACTTACAATTGGAAAACAAATGGAAGCATTTTTCCTAGAAACTACTCGAACGGAAGTCTATATGTATCTCTTTTTGTAACCAATACTTTAAATGCCTTCAGAAAATAAAAAGTCTAGTCTAAAGTACAAGGCTTAGAATTTATTGCCTTTAGCCAGTACTAAAATAGGTATAGCGCTATCTTTTTACGAGAAAGCAGTAACGCGAAGGCTTTTGAAAGTGATATTTAGTAAAAAACGGTGTTTAATTTATTTTCAAGCACTTTTTTTAATGTGTTTACGTTATACCTGTGTTGATGAAGAGTTTTTGTCGTTTATGGCACTAACAGTGGTTTTAATAGCTGCCTTATCTGATTTCACTTGTATTCTTTCACTTTGAGGTTTGTTGTGTTTGTATGTCCTTTGTAGTAATTTATTATGTCACCTAAGGAAGTGTTTTGTTTTTGCACTAGTGAATAGAGTAAATCTATTTGTACAGTACTTTAATCATCCAGATCTATTTCGAGTATGGCGACCAATCTCACCTAGACTAGCAGAAAACATTATAAGACCAAACAAAACAAAAAGTTAGAGCATTACCATGCTTAGTTTAAATTCTATAACTTTTTTTTTTGTTAGTACTTAATTTTTTTGTAAAAATTTTAACATTAAGGAAACATAATATGTCAAATATTAAATCTAAAGTGGAGTGTCAATTACAAAATCACTAATATTATATAATTTTTTTTTAATAAATTATTAGAGATTATAAAAATAAACGCCTTAAATAAAGTCGTTTATTTTCATAATCTCTAAATAAATGTTACATAATATTTATGATTTTGTAATTGACACTACACTTTAGATTTAATATTTCACATTTTCTGTTTCCTTATTGATAAAAGTTTTCCTTCCTTTTTCTTTTTTTTTGGTTTGGTCTTATAATGTTTTCTGTTTGCATTAATATCAGCTATCGATTTATGTAGGTTTCATGCGTGTACGCCATTTTGAAAAAAAAAATGGCGGGCTAGTAGGTATGGCACGGATCTTCAAGGTCCTTTGTAAATAGTACGTAATTTATAATATTACTAGATACACCCGCGTAAGTTTCGATCCCGTGGGAATATCGAGATAAAAACTATCTCATGTCCTTCTCTCCCAAATTTTATCGAAATCCGTTCAGTGGTTTAGGCGTGAAAGGTGACAGACAGACAGAGTTACTTTCGAATTTATAATATTAGTATGGATGACTTATTTTCTCCTACCGCTACCTGTGTAGCCCGCACCTAAATTACAGCGTTGTGTACAACATAAACACGGATATACACGATCAGTCTCGTTAGCAGCCGCCGAGCACAATGTACTAAGACATCACTCCTCCATGGTCCTGGTTACATTATCTTGTGGTTTTGTAACATTATTGTAACTGCAATGGAGTAAATAGCCGTAGCTACCATACCTATATCAGTCGGCAAGCAGTGTTGCTGTGTAATTCGCATACAGACACACATACAGCCATCAAACATAAGACAATTCAGCTTTGATACATGATTTTATTTATTTCTGTGAGTATTATATATTTTATCTACACCCATGCTACAAATCCTCTATAAAAGTTTCTGGAACAGTTAGCTTATTGCCAACATTAAAACAACTAGTGTCATAAACCATAATATCATCCAAACGAGTGTTATAATGTTGTAATAAACATTATGCAACAACTTGTTTTCAAAAAAAGAACATTGTCATGCACGCGCGTTTCACTACCACAGCGCCGTAATTTTTAAAAAGAACTTAGGTATAGGTTATTCGAATTCACGTCGTATCCCGCCGGCCACCATTTTTGTTCCATATTAGTATTGCAAAAAAACTGTTTCAGAACCTTTTATAGAGGATTCATATCGTGGGTGTAGATAAAGTCTTGTATGCAACTGTACATAATTAGGTATTAAAACACTCATGTGATACTTAAACCCACATTCGTGTTTTAATGCCCCTTATTATAAAACAGTTGCATAAATAACTATTAAAAACTAGGCGAGGTATTAATCTGAGAAGAAAAACCGAAACAAACTAGGTCATAGTCTCTTTTAAAGTCCAGACATAATCTTGGTCAGATCATGTGAGGACCTAGTAGATTAGTGTCTGAAATGGTCTTTTGAGGAAAGAACCACACAGATTTTAATGGACCTGTCCAGTCAGTGCACGTATTTGACGGTAATCATGTAGCTCATCAGCTCAACTATTTCCTTTCTGCAATGCCTCTAGTTTAACCAATCTCGTTAGCAGCCGCCGAGAACTACGTAGGTCCTTTTTTTTTTTCTCGCGGTAGAAATCCTCATGGACTTCCTCTATCGTGAGGGTGACAGAGGGGCATACCGGACTCTTACCGGCTAAAACCACCGCGGTGTTCCACCTCTACCTATGGCCGGGGGAAACTACGTAGGTACTAAGACATTACTCCTCCATGGTCCAAATTGTATTATCATGTGGTTTTCCAACATTTTTGTTGGTACAATGGAGTAAATAGCCATTGCTACCACACCTATTTCAGCCGGCAAGCAGCTTTGCTGTGTAATTACAGATGCAGGAGACATTTAGCTTTGATAAATGGCTTTATTTCTGTGAGAACGTTTATACAAACACTGTTACACGACAATCATATTTAAGTTTCGGACATCCAGACGCACTGCAAGTTACCATCCCTACCTAGTTGCTATTCCACCAATTCGCACTTAGCGTTTGCAAATGTCCTTTATAATGCGCACAGCAAAAGAGTGGAACTCTCTACCTGCGTCTGTTTTTCCGAGCGCATACAACCCGAATCTTTTCAAAGTGAAAGTGAACAGGCTTCTTCTGGGTAAGCTCGCTCCATCGTTGACTTTGTCTCTCACCTTTGAACTAGACGAGAGTCAAGAGCAAGTCCATTTAAAAAAAAAGATCCCCATTCAACCCCAAAAAAGGGACCAGAGCCCTGATTCACAACCATACGACAGGCTATCGTATCGAAAACCTGACATTTCGATAACCTGATTTGACTTCCCCTCAACAGCAAATAGCTGTTGGAAGAATAGCGGGCGTCTATTTGATTTAAACTGACAAAATTTTCGGGTTTTGGACTTGTGAACAGCATTGAGAAGACTCCTTCGATAACAATGATTAATGTTCGATACGATTCGGAAGCATATCGAGTGTTTGTGAATAAGGGGGCAGGGACGGAAGCAGAAAAAGCCGTATTTGAGACACATGAGACAATTTACGTTTGTCTCTAGGGTAGAAACGGACGAGTGATGCTTCTGGTATTAGTATGGTACAGCGGTGACCTCTTACCATGCAGATTCGAAAGGGCCATAAAATAAAAATACGTGATAACGAAAATTAGGCATAAGCATACAATGTTCCCACTGCTGGGACACAGGTCTCCTTTATATGAGAAAGAGTGGGCCGTAATCCACCATACGGGCCCAGTGCGGGTTGGTGGATGTTTCTTCGCGTTGTTTTTCCTCACCTTTTCCAAAGCAGTGGTGATGAAATAATTTACACAAAAAATATAGTCATCAGGAAACGTGGAAAGAGGGAAGGGAGGCCTTTGCCCTGCAGTGGGACAATACAGGCTTATAATAATAATAATAGTCATCAGGCATTCTGAGGACATTCGCGCAGAGGTTCGATTGTCAGTACCTGAAACATTGCTGTATGGTTCACATAGTGGGCAATCGAAGTATGTTATAATGTTCATGGTTTGTATTGTATCTTTTAATATTGTTTGTGCTTTTTCTTTTTTAATTTTTTTTTTTTTGTGTGCGTACTATGATCCTGTGTTGGTCGAAATAAACGATTTGTTATTATTATTATTATAGTACGACTACCTAAAACTCGTAAGTCGCAGCCGTTTCCGCGAAAATTGCTGGTCATAATTAAAATTACATAAAGTTCGGTATCCGTCGAGTCCATGCCTAATTGACGTCAATGTACAGCATAAACCTAGGTGCACACTATGGGCCTCGTTAGCAACCGTCGACTACATCGCACTAAGCCTCCACCGGCGATACTCGATAATCTCCGGGTAATAAATAACTGTTCGATGTACACCTAGTCTATTATGTACATACGACGTGATTTATATAATGTATAGGTACTTAATACAAGTAAACCTATAAATTGTATGTTGCTAAGTCAGGTTGGAGTAAGTATTTTTGGAAACGTTGCTTTAGTGTTAAATTATAGGTTTATCACACTATCACACTAATATTATAAAGGCGAAAGTTTGTGTGTGTGTGTGTGTGTGTGTGTTTATATGTTTGTTACTTCTTCACGCTCAAACGGCTGAACCGATTTAGATGAAATTTGGTATAGAGATAGTTTGAGTCCCGGAAAAGGACATAGGATAGTTTTTATCCCGATATTCCCACGGGATCGACATTTACGCGGGTGAAACCGCGGGGCGCAGCTAGTCACACTATCACACTAATATTATAAAGGCGAAAGTTTGTGAGTGTGTGTGTTTATATGTTTGTTACTTCTTCACGCCTAAACCACTGAACCGATTTAGATGAAATTTGGTATAGAGATAGTTTGAGTCACGGAAAAGGACATAGGATACTTTTTATCCCGATATTCCCACGGGATCGACATTTACGCGGGTGAAACCGCGGGGCGCAGCTAGTCACACTTCACACTAATATCACACTAATATTATAAAGGCGAAAGTTTGTGAGTGAGTGTGTGTGTTTATATGTTTGTTACTTCTTCACGCTCAAACGGCTGAACCGATTTAGATGAAATTTGGTATAAAGATAGTTTGAGACCCAGAAAAGGACATAGGATAGTTTTTATCCCGATATTCCCACGGGATCGAAACTTATGCGGGTGAAACCGCAGGACGCAGCTAGTTAATAATAAAAATATCCTCCCGACCGATTGTGAAGCCAAATACTGGTGACGGCTGTTATAAAATGACCGCTACTTCTCTTCTAGGCAACTATAAGGCTACGGACACAAAGTCAACGGGCGCGGCGCGGGGAGCGGCGCGCTTCGATGCATATAGATTTACAAGCTGTGCCCCGCGGTTTCGCCCGCGTAAATGTTGATCCCGTGGGAATACCGGGATAAAAAGTAGACAATATGTTAATCCAGGGTGTCAGCTACCTCCATACAAAATTTTATCAAAATTGGTCCAGCCGTTTGAGCGTGAAGAAGTAACAAACATATAAACATACACACACACACTCACAAACTTTCGCCTTTATAATATTAGTGTGATGTGATATGGAAGTGGCCTCGAAGGCAGCGGCGCGGCGCGGCACGGAGAGCGGCGTATGAGCGGTGCCCGCGCGTCTGCATTGACGTAGTGTTGTGCATTTTATATTTTGCTTTTTTAACGACCCACGCGCGACGTTTCAAAATGTTGTACCAAGAAAAAGACGTTGTCATCGCAGTTTAAACATTTCGTTCACGAACAAAGACACAAATTTCTCATAACACAACACTACGCCGCTCTAGCGCCGCGTAATCCGCCCGCTGCCTTCGAGACCGGGTCTGCGTTCCGCGCCGCTCCCCGCACCGCCACCGCCACCGCCCCGCAATCGCTGACTTCGTGTCCGTGGCCTAATAACCATAACTTTACGAAAGTACGTAAGAATAACTTTCTATCTCAAAAAGCGTACGTCTTCCAAACGATTTTGTAAAATATACAGTAGGCTTAACATCGTTACTTCTCGAGATTCAACCCATCCTTCGAGAGAAAATTAGCGTAAAAATAATTAAATTATTCATAATGGCCAGTTGTAAAGATGCCAAAGTAACGGGCAAAGTGTTGTTTATGAATACTAAATTGGCTGAAAATTATAAATATTTTATTAGTTTCTTAATTTTGGATATTTTTCTTGATTACAAAGTCCCTTTATTTACGGTCTGCTGCGTTTATAAATTTCGTTTTTTACGCCCGATGGACCCTCTAATTGGCATTTTAAGTAAGATTTTAAGAGGAATTTTTACGTAACTTTAGACAGAAGCCATAACCGGACGGCGCCATGCCGTATTTGTGCCACATTACACAAATGGGCTAACCGTGCACCATATTCCATGGGCAATACCACTCGACTGACCGTCGAGACACGAGATGCAGACTCGGCAGCCCTACATTATCCACAATTAATAGCTTTCCGTTCATATCATATTGCTTCAAAACCAGGGATAGGATTAGGACAGCCCTACTCCTGACCGCTGTCTTACTGTGTAGAAATGGACCTCCCACAATAACTACATGATTCATGCTACGTAAAAAATAATAAATTTATTATGATAGTTTTAAAAATTATATTGTTTTCGGAAATAAACAGCCCAGCTATTTTCTAGTCACTATTGGTAAGCAAAAATTCGAACACGCGAGATCCACCAACGCTTGTTCCATCATAGACCTCATCCATCGCATTCCATCAGGCGTGATCGGGGTAGGAAGAACCAGCCTCATCATCATCATTTCAGCCAAAAGACGTCCACTGCTGGATATAGGCCTCCCTCAAACACCTCCACTTCGACCGGTTTTGTGCTTCTCGCATCCAACTAGTTCCTGCGGCCTTCACAAGGTCGTCGGTCCACCTTGTGGGAGGCCTTCCAACGCTACGTCTTCCAGTACGCGGTCGCCACTCCAGAAACCTTCGGCCCCATCGGCCATCTGTTCTGCGAGCAATGTGCCCTGCCCACTGCCACTTAAGTTTGGCAATTCTTCGGGCTATGTCGGTTACCTTGGTTATCCTGCGGATCTCTTCATTTCTGATTCGATCACGCAGAGAAACTCCAAGCATAGCCCTCTCCATTGCCAACAGAACCATTGAACCAGCCTATTCGCAGATAAAAATATCCAGACTAAACATAGCTCTGAAATGGCCAATCCGTGATCAATTCTCGTGCCTGCTCGTTATGAAAAGAGCCCTTGAAGTGGAACAATACTAGGTCTGTATTATTATGCATGAAATGTTTGTACGTTTATTCTAAGGTGCCAACCCTAGTAGGCAGAATCTAAGAAGATTTTAAAGTAGTGGAATCTGCCCCACTATTTCGATTTAGTGGGGCAGATTCCACGGCAAAATTTTAGGCATTCCACTTTGCCCCACCAGTAGGGCGGCTGCTGGGGCAAAGTGGAATAATCCATTTTGATCGATACGGCGGGATATTCAGCGAAGTGGACTGCAGGAACGGAAGTATCGCCAATCGTGGGTGTTTTATTTGCACGAAAGCCATTATGTATTATACTATACTTTATCAATCTCTAATTACTAAGGCTCCGCTGTCCGTCCGTCTGTCACATGGTTGTATCTTTTGAACCGTAATAGGTGGGCCCTTGAAATTTTCACAGTGTGTGTTTCACTATGCCCGCTATAACAACAGATAAAATAAATTTAAAAAATTAAAGAGGGTCCTCATACAAGAAACGTATAGTTATGGCGTTTAAAAAAAAAATTTAGTGTTACATATTATAATACTAGCTGCGCCCCGCGGTTTCACCCGCGTAAATGTCGATCCCGTGGGAATATCGGGATAAAAAGTACCCTATGTCCTTTTCCGGGACTCAAGCTATATCTATACCAAATTTCATCAAAATTGGTCCAGCCGTTTGAGCGTGAAGAAGTAACAAACATATAAACACACACACACACACACTCACAAACTTTCGCCTTTATAATATTAGTGTGATGGCGGTACGAAACCCTTTGTGTGCGAGTCCGACTCGCACTTGGCCACTTTTTTTCTAAGGACGAGTCCCCTAAAATTAACATTTCCCTCATACAAGCACCAGTCATCAATTGAACAAGAATTATATTTAGTTAAATGCTGCCATAGCTCACGTACGCTTAACACTTCGTTAACTCGACGACTAACGAACCGTCTTGGATGTTGGCTGTCGGATGGGTGTGCGAGCTGCTGGAAAATTGTGCGTCATGAACTGACCGATGGTTAATTGTTTGATTTAGAGTTCAGTTCAGGTTCAGTTAGACTCGGCCAGCAAAGCTGGCTCTTCCTACAAATTGCCTCCAACTTTGGGGCGTTCCTGGAACATCTAACACATCCTGTGAAGTAATTAGGACCGATTTCTGCAAAAATGATCCAGTCCACACCAACTTCATTTCGAGATAATTGAGTTTAAAGTTTATTGCGGTATTTCTCTGGCTTTGTAATCCTAAATGTTGTGTTTTTAATTTTATGTCATTCTAAGTGTACTAAACTAATTTACATGCATGTATTTAGTAAATAAATTTTAATAGTTTAGTAGATATTCAAGAAAACTTGCGCGTGGATCATTATTACATAATTCATTTTGTATGGAATTAGCTGTGTAGGCTGCGGAAAGAAAAATGCAAAAATGTTCCAAAGTATGACAAAAATAGAAACTCAAAAATGTTTATTATTTTTATTTTATTTGAAAAAATACAAAAGTTACCCTACTCCTCATCCAATTCAAAGTCAGGTTCATCACAATAACCATCTATATCGTCTATTATTGCATCGTCTCCCTTCAGTTTTTTATTGTAACCAATGCAATCATTTGGTATAAGATGGAATAACGATTTCAAATTGTTTAACTTCTTTTTGTTAGTCTGTTTTCCTGAAGGCCATAATTCTTGCAAATCTTCTTCTACGACATCCAAATCAACACCTTTAAATTTCTTTTTTAACATTCAGTTCTTTGTAGTCCTCATTAAAGGAAGTTCTCATGAACAAAGAATGTCGAGTCTTTTTTGTGATTAAAATTTCTTTTGTTTTGAGCCAATTTACTGAGTGAGCTAGTTTAGTGATTTTGTTGGATCTCAAATTCTAGAAAAGAAAATAGTAAATAGAAAAATATTTAATGATAAATATTTAATGGTAAACTGGCTCAAAACAAAAGAAATTTTAATGACAAATAAGACTCAACATTCTTTGTTCATGAGAACTTCTTTTAATGAGGACTATAAAGAACTGAATGTTAAAAAGAAATTTAAAGGTGTTGATTTGCATGTTGTAGAAGAAGATTTGCAAGAATTATGGCCTTGAGGAAAACTGATTAACAAAAAGAAGTTAAACGATTTGAAATCGTTATTCCATCTTATACCAAATGATTGCATTGGTTACTATAAAAAACTGAAGGGAGACGATGCAATAATAGACGATATAGATGGTTATTGTGGTGAACCTCACGTTGATTTAGATGAGGAGTACGGTAACTTTTGTATTTTCAAAATAAAATAAAAATAATAAACATTTTTGTTTCTATTTTTGTCATACTTTGGTACATTTTTGCATTTTTCTTTCCGCAGCCTACACAGCTAATTCCATACAAAATGAATTATGTAATAATGATCCACGCGCAACTTTTCTTGAATATCTACTAAACTGTTAAAATTGATTTACTAAATACATGCATGTAAATTAGTTTAGCACACATAGAATAACATAAAATTAAAAACACAAGCCAGAAAAATACCACAATAAACTTTAAACTCAATTATCTTGAACTGAGGTTTGTATGGGCTGGATCATTTTTGCTTAAATCGATCCAAATTTCATGCAAAACATACAATTTTATTGTAGGTACAAAAAATTGCAATAAAAAAAATAGAAGGTTTAAATAAATAAATGCCTACTTCATTAAAGTTTTCGGTGTAAAAATAATATTCTGTTTACTTTATAGCCCAGATATTAAATCATAATTTTATATTTAACCGTGAATCGTTTTTCTGAATCAGTATTCTGTAGTCGAATGTTATTTGGAATTGAGTTAAAATGATACAAGGTTATTGGAACATTTAAGCAGAATGATTTTTGTAATATTTTCCATATTTTATAGAAAGCATAATTGTTCCTAGTAGTTTGAATCATTATAGCAAAAAAAAAAAAATACACATATCAGGGCAACCAAGAAAATGCAAAAATGATTCAAATAGCTTGAAACACTTATGCATTATAAAAAATGATGTTTGCCATGACAGCTGTGGGTTGGACTATACGGATTTTCGTCAATTATTAACATAGAGTTCTGAGTCTTTGATATGTTAAAATATACCTTATTTGGAGTACATAGGTCACAAAAACTCAAAATTGTCGAGGTTGTGGGTTGGATCATTTTTGCAGAAATCGGTCCAATTGTGAAACACACTCACCTTCCCAATAATATTCATTTTGACAATTCAACGATATTAATTGTGTTATTAACGATTTCGAACATAACATAACATACATAATCGGCCTATAATGTTCCCACTGCTGGGACACAGGCCTCCTCTCAGTGAGAGGGAGTGAGCCGTAATTCACCACGCGGGCACAGTGCGGGTTGGCAGATGTCACGTCTTCGAATTTTTGGTTCTAGGACATGCCGGTTTCCTCACTATGTTTTCCTTCACCGTTTTGAGAGCAGTGGTGATGAAATAATTTACACAAAGTAAAGCGCCTGTCAGGATTCGAACCTACGACGTATACCTCGTAAGTCGCGGCCGTTACCACTTGGCCACCACTACTCTCATTTTTATTTATTATGACGTGTTAAAGTGATTCCGATATATTATTTACAGAATAAACTATATCATTTTACCTATAAAGTGACTTCTTCATACCCCGGAATCTTACAAGACAGTCCCAAACCCCATTACCGGCAAATATCTATAAGATAACACTAAATCGTGGCAAATAGAGTCATCACGATGATTTTATATCATTTTTATAGTTCTCAATTTAGTTGGGAGTTATGTCTCAAAGTCTCCTCGTATAATTCTAAGATATTTATGGATCCATTCTGCGCTGAGGAGGATGTTTTATTATTTCAGGTGAATATTGTTTTAACGGCTGTATTTTGGAAGGTTTTAGCGGTATGAGTGATAAGGTAAGATTTTTATTTGCTTAAACGTGTGTGTGTACATACATAGAAAGTGCATGCAAGATGATAAAGCAAGTTGAGTGCAAACATGTTTGTCATTACGTGACGTGCAAAATAATATATTTGTAGGAGACGGTTGTCGACTACATTTGTGGGTAGTCAACAGAATTTGTTATGATTTGTTTTCTTATTATTAATTTAAGTGATTTTACTATCAATTATTGTCTATTAGTTCGGAACATAATTTATTGAGTACTCAGTGTACGCGCTAATTGATTTTAGCAACTTATTTTGATAATTGTAACCGATGGTTTTGTTCAAACCAATTGATGACATGTTACTTTGATTTTAAAACGATTTACTTTGTGAAATCACTATTGTTTATTTAAGACAATTATTCATGTTGTATTATTCGATTTATAATGCGAGTTATAATGTGAATCTATTTGATTTAGCACATTTTAATATTTTGTATCAAGTAAACACGATGACGTATTTCCGTACGCCATTTGGACAGAGTTGTTGTGGGGCGAGTGCGTGGTGGGGACAAACCTTTATAACTGAGCGCACTCGTTTGTGCTAGACAGTCAGTGACAGGCAGTCATAGTCAGTGACAGTTAGTGAGAGTCAGTCGGTGTTCGGACTTTGACTCCTGACAGAGCACTAGCTCCCGACAAACCTGTCGGTTTACTTGGGTGGCTCTGTCACTATACAAACAGTAATCGATCCTACGATTTGTTCGCAAATACTTTGTTACTGTACATAATTATCTTACTGTGTATCTAGTTGTGTTGTGTACCTACAGTGTGTGATTTGCTAGTGTGATTAATTTGTTCGTGATATTATAATTCGATTTGAACTGCAAACGGTTTTTCTATTGCGCAATAACCAACACTACCCACAGTACGCCCACAGTAGTTAATCAAATATGCCTGATGATAACTAGACGCCTGTCACCTACTCCTGATCCGACATCAGAAGCGGGATATAATTCGTGTTGGTTCATGCGCAAAATGAGAACGCTAAAAGTGAAAGTGACCGTTGACATTTAAAAAACAAAGTGTAAACATGTGAACGCTTATTAAATAATCGTGTGGATCTGTGCAAGTTCGACCCAGACAAAGCAGATACGGATGCGCGATCATGGTGCATGTTGTTTTCGGCATAGGCTGTATGCAGAAATACGTTTGCCTAGTAACGCGTCTGAAACGCAAACATAACAGTGCACAACAGGTGATTTGTTTTGCTGAAAATTCACTGCCAGGTGGTCAACGAGTAGTGGCCATCAGTAAGGTGCGCAAAGGAGCAGCATCAACGTGGCTATCGTAAATAGCAAATCAAGGACGTGGCGTGGAGTGACTGAATCGAGCTAAGCAGCCACGCAAGCTGTCAGCGAAGCCCTTCGTGTGCTGCTAGTGAGGGATTCCAGGACATATCGCGGCCCAGTGCACGAGCAGTTCCAGTGCAAGCGGATGGTGGAGCATGTGCTGGAAGCAGCAATGGCGATTGGATGTTTGCGTCTTACACCTACCCTCGGACATGTTAGAAAATAAAGGTGAGCTGTATTGTTTTTTTTAACGATTCTGGTTCTCGATACTCGTTAGTAAAAGCGAGTTGTGCAGCCAAATTAAGTGGCAAACAAGTTAATAATGTTATTGTGTTGACTGGTATTGGTCAAACATGTGTATTCAGCACAGAATAACTCTTATGTAGTGCAAAAATTAAGATTTTACTACATTTCTACTCGACATTTACTTGCGAAGTAATATTATGATAGAACAAAGGCAGCTATAACAAATTTCGTGGTATTTGAAAAATTCATACTAAGATCAGAAGTTCTGAGGTCCGTTTAAAGTAGCGGAAGTTTTGGCGGGTGATCGCTATACATTAAAAGCTTTAAATTCTAACCGTACTTACTAGTATGCTCACGATCGCATACGAAAGATGTCTCTAAGTAGTGTTCCTAACGAGTTAAACGTAGAAGACGGTGAGAAGAGTTCCTCCACCGAGTAGTAGAGCACATACCATGGCTATTAGGTCGCACTGTACGCACTTGTCTGTAGTCGTAACTGCAATTCACTTGTGATTTGTTCAGGGCGCGATTGGCAGCTCGTGGTGCAGCGGGGACCAGGGTCTCAAATGAGACTATTGTTGTGTTGGTCTTGTAATGACCTGGGAGTCGTAGACTCTATGTGAAATGATGTGTGTTGGTCGTATCACTTGAGGTGATGACGATATGGGTGTCATGAGTGTCACTAGCTGCTGCGGCAGCCGGGCCATGAGCGTTGTATGTGATCTACTAGTAAGTTGATACAGTTTCTGATCAATTATTACTAAGGCTTAGAGGAAGCTTTTGTTATCGATTATTGTTATTGTTTTTATCCATGTGGTCAGAATTGGCCGAGTGGAACAGGCACTGCTGTTGATTTTTTCGGTTACAGGTTAACACACAAGAACGTCTTCTAGCAAGATGGCAGTGTCGGACAGCGCTGCACTCTTTGCATCTCCTGTATGAAAAATCGCTGATCAAGGACGGCGCTGTTCGAGCAGGGAGTTTAGCGACTTCTGCCAGGGAAGCGGTGGCAGCGAGTGGATGTCTGTGCCATTGGGCCAGCTGCAGATCTATTGTCTACCGAATCTGGTGAGCCGTTTTCATTTTGTTTTGACTCTGGTACTGAGTGCTTTCCTGGTAACCAACAGCAAAAATGATTACGTTGTTAGTTATAGCCTAATCTGGTTTAACGATAAGTTAAGAATGATGCCAGTAGGTCATGTACCAGTCAAAGTAGATGGTGATCACAGTGGTGATGAGCAAGCCTAAGTAGTGGAACCACGCGAGTAGGGATTCTCTATCGACCGTAGTAAAGTTGTGTGTAGTCACAGGGTGATGCATACGGATCCATGTGCTGGATGTGTGACAGCAATGTGATTGCTGGTTGGCTAGAGAGCCGTGGCGTTAGAGTGGTTTACTCGTATGTGGGTTCCCAGGTGTCTTAGGCTCTTAGTGAAAAAAAAATGGTTGTTAATGTGGATAACGATGGTACATGGCTCTGGTTGATGATTTTCGCTTTGATTAGATAGTCAAAGTTGGTTTACATGGCTCTGGTAGATGATTTTTGCTATGATTATCAAAATTTTGTTTATATGGCTCTGGTTAAATCAAGTACGCACATGACGATGTACAAAAATGCCTGAATGTCTAGTTACTGTTAATGATGATTTCAATGATGACACTGATGATGATTCATCTGCTGCTGACATACTATAGCTGAATTGACAAGTTGTCTATGTTGACGCCTGTGTTGGTTGACACCTATGTTGGTTGTCTGTTGGTTGTCTATGTTGACGCCTGGATTTGGATGTTGGACTTGACGCCTATGCGGGTTGTCTATTCAACTCCAAATTACTTGTCAAATCCCATGGGGTGATTTTGGCTGGGAGACTATGTCTCTACTTTTGGTTGTCTATGTTGACGCCTGGATTTGGTTAACTCCAAATTACTTGTCGAATCCCATGGTAAGATTTCGGCTGGGAGACTGTCTCTACTTTTTGGTTGTCTATGTTGACGCCTGGATTTGGTTAACTCCAAATTACTTGTCGAATCCCGTGGTGTGATTTCGGCTGGGAGACTGTCTCTACTTTTTGGTTGTCTATGTTGACGCCTGGATTTGGTTGACTCCAAATTACTTGTCGAATCCCATGGTGTGATTTCGGCTGGGAGACTATGTCTCTACTTTAATTGAGCTATGTATTGTCTGCAACAGTATGGTCATTTTTGAATGGTTGCGATGCAACTGCTTTTGATGATAATTTTATTTGACTAATTCAGGATTTTTATTTTGTGATTTGTGCTTTTGTTGGTCAGAAAGGCCGATCGATATTCACCTAAAGATTTTTTTATCCCAAGATTACACGAGGACGTGTAGAACGTCAGTTCTGGCCGTGTAGGAGACGGTTGTCGACTACATTTGTGGGTAGTCAACAGAATTTGTTATGATTTGTTTTCTTATTATTAATTTAAGTGATTTTACTATCAATTATTGTCTATTAGTTCGGAACATAATTTATTGAGTACTCAGTGTACGCGCTAATTGATTTTAGCAACTTATTTTGATAATTGTAACCGATGGTTTTGTTCAAACCAATTGATGACATGTTACTTTGATTTTAAAACGATTTACTTCGTGAAATCACTATTGTTTATTTAAGACAATTATTCTTGTTGTATTATTCGATTTATAATGCGAGTTATAATGTGAATCTATTTGATTTAGCACATTTTAATATTTTGTATCAAGTAAACACGATGACGTATTTCCGTACGCCATTTGGACAGAGTTGTTGTGGGGCGAGTGCGTGGTGGGGACAAACCTTTATAACTGAGCGCACTCGTTTGTGCTAGACAGTCAGTGACAGGCAGTCATAGTCAGTGACAGTTAGTGAGAGTCAGTCGGTGTTCGGACTTGACTCCTGACAGAGCACTAGCTCCCGACAAACCTGTCGGTTTACTTGGGTGGCTCTGTCACTATACAAACAGTAATCGATCCTACGATTTGTTCGCAAATACTTTGTTACTGTACATAATTATTTTACTGTGTATCTAGTTGTGTTGTGTACCTACAGTGTGTGATTTGCTAGTGTGATTAATTTGTTCGTGATATTATAATTCGATTTGAACTGCAAACGGTTTTTCTATTGCGCAATAACCAACACTACCCACAGTATGCCCACAGTAATTAATCAAATATGCCTGATGATAACTAGATGCCAATAACCTACTCCTGATCCGACATATTTAATTATTTATATAAGTTAAGAAAAAAAATAACAGAATATTAAAAGTTGTCGTACTTAATTATTAATCAGTTATTAAAATTATAGAATAAATCAACATTATTATATAAGTAGCTTCAAATAAATCAAATTACTAAATAATATTACTAAAAATCATGTCAAGATAAATTCCTTTTCATTAAGGAACTCAGTAACGCTACAATATGCTCTGGCGGTCAAAAAAGTACGAATTTTAGTGTATGAAGATCTGTGCTGGGTATAGCCGCCAGGGTACAATCAAGTCAATGAAAGCCTTCTTTGACTTGAATGTGCCCTGGCGGCTGAAGTATATCATGCTCACTCAAATGTCTCGCTGGTGGTGACGTGTACAACTGTACATAACATACATAATCAGCCTATAATGTTCCCACTGCTGGGACACGGGCCTGCTCTTGGCGAGAGGGATTGCGCCGTAATCCACCACGCGGGCCCATTGCGGGTTGGCAGATGTCACATATCTATGAATTTTTGGTTCTAGGACATGCCGGTTTCCTACACGATTGTGGTGACGTGTGTTGGATCATTAAGTTCCTTTGAAAATGGTTGAGCTGAATTGTGCTGATCCATACGTCATGTTCGAGAATGGGCGTAGGGACTGGTCATATCTTAGCTGCTTATTATTTTAATTTCTGATATGTTTTTTGAATTGAAAACTTCTTTAGCGGCGTTCTACACTTTTTTTTGTAATGGGTAATAAATGTTAAACTCGCGTCAGGACACGTGACCTGATCGAAAATTCGTAAGACGGATGAAGAGTAGACAGCCGGCGCGGCGTAGGAGAGGACGTATCCCCCTCTCTTTCTACGGCGCGGCGAAAAGGTATGCCTGCTGTTTCGTTTAGGCGGCGAAGGGCGCTTGCGCGAATGTTCGTGTGTGTTTATGTTACAGCGTGCCACGCGCATCCATGGATGGTGACAGCTGATGGCTCGACCGTCTGTGTAGTGGCCACACTGCTGTGTATTCGTAAAATTCATGTATATAAAGTGTTTAAAATATGGAAAATGAATAAAGTGCATTAATGAAAAAAGTGACGAAGAAATAGCGAAAGAAAATGAGTTATATTAATTCAATTAATAGCTGATTTATTTCAACGTTAATATTTAAGTTTTCACTTCTGCCGGCACTCCCGGAGTGCAACCCGTCTTTTTTTATCTTTTTATTACAGACGCTTTTAACGTGCACGTCTTTCTACATCGTTCTCACATGTATAATTTCAACATGAATTGTGTAAACAATATTTTGTAACAATTTAATGATTTAATGTTGTTTTTACTCCGGACTGCCTTGTTCAAACTCAAACTCAAAGCATTTATTTCAATCAAACCAGTTACAGGCACTTTTGAATTATCAAGGGGTCGGTCAGAAAGATGAAGCTAGTTGCCCATTCCAAAGCGTAGGTACCTATGGAGAAGAACTGGCAAGAAACTCCATGGACACTCTTTTAAATCAAAATAATATGGTTACAAAGTCTTGGTTACATCATTCATGTTATAAATTATATATGTGAGAACGATGCAGAACGTTAAAAGCGTCCATAATGAAAAGATGAGAAAAAACAACAATTCAAATATTAAATAAGCCATGTAGCAAAGAGATGACCAGTCCCTACTGACGGCGCCCGTTCACGAACATGACGCATGTATTAGCACCATTGCATTCAGCTCAACCATTTTGAAGGGAGCTAAAATCCAACAATCTAAGAATTTACACCCTTCTTCGATCGATACTATCTTCTAAAGCCATGGCACAGTCAAGGAGCGATATTCCTTTTCCTGCCAACGCACCTACCGAACTCCTCGACTAAATCGCGTCTCCTCGCGTTTAGCGGAACCCTTTAATCTAAGATCCCATTACGATTAATCTCGACCGATTTATCGTTCCTTGCAAATATAACTTTTGCTATCGTTAAAGCCAATAAGTTATTGCAAACGACTTTCGATGTTGATGCACTGAGTTTGTATTTGTTTTCCAGGAGTTCTGTTTATATTGGTAGGGGAACTGCGTAATGATATATTTGCAACTTTAGTTATTTCTGTGGCTACGGTTACGTGTTAAGTTTATTAATCTTAGTTTTATAAAATACCTATACTAAAGGAACTAGTGAGGACGAAGGATTTCTCCGTCGCATTTATATATTTACTAGCAGCGCCCTAAGTTTCGATCCCGTAAGAATATCGGGATAAAAACTATCCTATGTCCTTTTCCGGGACTCAAGCTACCTCTATACCAAATTTCATCTAAATCGGTTCGCGCGAAGATGTAACAGACAGACAGACACACTCGCATTTTAGTATGGAAGTATGGATAATAATGATTGATTTTTACCTATACACTACACTAAACTACATTGCTACACATTGTTATTTTACATTGCACTATACTATGTATATTGCTTTTAACTGGAACCTTGAGGGAATCTGTTTTCCTAAGGTTGAGGAAGACTACCCGCTCGTGATGCAGTTCTATACTATACTAGTACGCGGGGATAGGGCGAATCAGTCCAAAGACAACCAAAACATTTTTACGGTCTACCATTTCACATGTTCCAAATATTTGACCTGCCTAAAATTTATTTTTAAAATAGCTTTAAACGATATTTGTCTATCTTGGGTTTATTATTAAGTTACTCTATACGGTTGTCTCATATTCATGAATAAAGATTATTATTATTAAAAAAAATAAAAAAATAAATAGATTCAACACATTAGTTCCGTGAGTAAAATCATTTAAAAAATATCGGTTTAAAACGGAATTCGTTAAATAATATGTATCGTTCAAAAACATTTCCTAGATTTGAAAGTTTTGATATTCCTAGAACATAAATCACCATTATTTCTAGAAATAAATTAAATACTAGTACCTACGATTATAAATTCGAATTACTGAAGCAAAACGGACACCCTCTTACGCCTTAGTTACTGAAAACGACGATTTTCTATAATGAATACCGGCAGCGTAACAATAATTAAAATGGTAGCCATCTTTTACATACAGGATGTGCTAAATGTACGTTTGATATTAGGATAGATATGAAATTAACCTTTTGAAAGCCAGAGTATAAACGTATCGCCGTACCCCTGACGCCAGGCCACATTAACTAAACAACACACACACACTTAAAACAACAAATTTCTCGATATTGGTGGTTTATTTATATCAGTTTCATACAGTACAATATAGACGGAAGCCTTAAACTTTTAAATTATTTAAATAAAAACACACAAAAGTAATGATTAAATTGTTTATTTCATAATATGGTGCGACCCGTGCGACGTGTATTTTGTCATATATGTATTTGTGACGTTGGCGCTCAGGTAAGATTTCGTTTGTCACATATATGTGACAATGGCGTTCAAAAGGTTAAATTGAGATTTACAAACAAAAAAAAAGGAAAAGAACATAATATTTGAATGCCTCGTTGGTATAGTGGTCAAGTGCTACTGCTGGGAATGAGGTCCTGGGTTCGATTCCCAAATCGGGAAAAGTATTAGGTATTGGGTTTTTCTAGTCTGAATTTGTGCCCGGTAGATGCCGCCACACCCATACTTTAATAACTATCACACTATCACACTAATATTATAAAGGCGAAAGTTTGTGAGTGGGTGTGTGTGTGTTTAAATGTTTGTTACTTCTTCACGCTCAAACGGCTAGACCAATCTTGATAAAATTTTGTATCGAGGTAGCTGATACTCTGGATTAACATATAGGCTACTTTTTATCCCGACATTCCCAAGGGATCGACACTTATGCAGGTGAAACCGCGGGGCGCAGCTAGTTTCTCATAAAAACGAGATTCAAAGCGACCATAGCAACAAAATTATTATGAACTCAATATTTCACTAAATATTTGACTGCGTAACACCGTCATACTTCCAAGAAACAATTAATTTTAAGAACAAAGGGATCACGATATTACTACAATAATATTATTATAATAACAAGACGCGTAGATTCCCCGACAAGGTAGGCGGGTGTGAATTACACCCACACCTCAGTTAGTAATGTCCCATATAACAGGTGAAGTAAGACAGTGACCGAGTGGAGTCGAAGGACTGGAAGACGAAATGAAGAAGAAGAAAATCTATTAGATTAGATTTATTTATTTCTGAGTATATGTATGGTACATTAAGATCTTAATATTAAACAATTTCACATACACTACTGTTGCCGGTGTAGAAATATTAAAATTACTTACAAATTCAAAGTGGCCAAGTTTTAGGCCGCAACAATAGAATAGAATTGAAGACTCTTTATTATGTACACCATATAAATTACAGACATAAATATAGAAACTTTACAATGGGTGACACAATGGGCGGTCTTATCGCTAAGAGCGATCTTTTAAAGACAACCTTTGGATGGATTAAAAACGGGAAGGACAGACAAATACTGTAGGTAGTCTGTGGTGTAACATTTACACAATACAATAAATACATACATAAAGTACCTACTATTAATCTATATAAATTAAACAAGAAACAGGAGCAATGAAAATACAATGACGATGTTGATAGTTTTAAAAGTAGACAAAGATTGAGCACGTCTTATCGACACGGGCAAGTCATTCCATAACCGTACTGCTTGCACAGTAAAAGATTTATCATAGAAACTAGTGTAATGCATCGGCATCTCTAGTCTCAGGATAACAATATATTCATAGGACCTAGTTAGTTTGTCATCGAAACCCTAAGAAGAAGATATATCCCCATTAACAAAATTATAAATTCGTTCATATGAAAATTGGTAATTATTATACAATATCCAGTTTTATAAGCACAATTTTATTATTATATTTATTATTTATGTCAAAAAAAAACAAGGTTTCCACATGAAATCTCAAACGAAAATTTTTACACAACCTGTATAAGTATGGAATGATATTATTAATGAAACGAATTATAGACCTATAAGTTGTGTTTTAATTGAATTTTATCTAATCTAATTAACTTCTGTCGCTTCTAATTGGATTACAGGATAATTAAAACTATTATAGGTTCTCATATTTTTTGTAGATTTTAGTGTTGAACTATTTTTGGGGTCGTCTTAGTTTTGACCTGATTTGAGGACACGATATTTTGGATACAATGTCCGTGTAGCAACAAATATATAAGCATCGTAAGAAATGTATTAATGTAGCAAATTGTACTGGATATCTATCTCTATAAATAAAACTGACTGGATAGGTCCACTCAATCTGTGTGGTTCTTTCCTCAAAAGACCATTTCAGACACCAATCTACATGGTCTTCACATGATCTGACCAAGATTATGTCTGGAATTTAAAAGAGACTGTGACCTTTGAGTTTGTTTCGGCCTTTCTTCTCAGAGAAGTCAGATAATTAAATAGGACGTGACGTTGAGTTACGGATACCAGCCCGTATTGCCTATTACTTATTAATCTGTTTTCTTGGAAATGACCTTATTTAAAGTCATAGTTGCCTCCAACCATAATTTTAACATCGATAATTATAATTATCAATTTTTCAAGAGGAACAGGTAGATATTTTTAATATAAAAGAAAATCGGTTTTGGCGTAAAAATAATAATGATAGATATATTTCATCATCATTAAGATTGCTAATTTTACATTTTTGACCACTTCTATCAAAATAGCAAAGAAAATAATGATCGATTTATAAATAGACGTTTTCGCGCTCTGTTGCGAAGGGTGCATATACAGGAAGATTTTGTTATCACCATCCAAATTTTTACAGTGTGTTCTACCTATGAATATGAACAACTTTCACTATGGGACCAACTCTGAAATAACGAAAAAAAAATCAGCTGTTTCATACATTTTGGTCAAGTAGGTATTGAACTATTGTATTAAAGAGCTGATTTTTTTTTTCGTGATTTCAGAATTGGTCCCATAATGAAAGTTGTTCATATTCATGGGCACAACATCCTGTAAAAATTTGGATGGTGATAAAAAATCTTCCTGTATACAGAGTGAAATTGAAAACATGCGACAAAACGAAATGGGAGATTGTACTCATCATTATGAACAACTTTTACTATGGGACCAAACCTGAAACCGCGAAAAAAAAATCAGCTGTTCCCTACATTTTGACGAGTTATGCGAACATAAACGTAGGGAACAGTTGATTTTTTTCGCGGTTTCAGGTTTGGTCCCATACTAAAAGTTGTTCATAATGATGAGTACAATCTCCCATTTCGATTTGTCGCAATGTTTTCAATTTCAACCTGTATACACTCCTTATTGATTTCGATAACGATTCAGTCCGTTTGAAATAATCATTTTCTAGCGTGTAAATATGATATGACTCACCAGACCGAATTTTGTTTAAAATACCCGATCACAACTAATACAATAGAGTTAGCTGGCAGATTTATTGGAGCCCTGTTTCTCTTTACGTATTTGGCGTTCTTCGGTTAGTGTATTGAGGCGCTTACCCAATACATCAATCTACCTAAATTAATTCAACTCAAAGTGATACAAAACATACATATTTAACAAAATAAACATTCACTACAAATAACTTAATTTAAACACTCCACGATGTAATCACAATTTCACTGTACTACGCCGTAGCGCCTCTACGGTGCTACGGTGCTACGGTGTAGCTGCGTGGATCGGATTAATGAAGCGTAGCAAATAATACTTTAATTTCTGAGCAGCAAGATGTTCTCAATTTACAGCGGATTATGTTTCAGTAGTATACCGTACAAATGCATTGATGTTATAATAAGGTATTTGGGTTATCTGGTAGATGATTAGATAATATAGGACAAATTGCAGGCCACAAACGGCGAATGTACAAGTATCTCCCGGGCCTCCGACTCGTGGTACTAGAAGGAACAGTGCGGTTTTAGTCGACAGGAGTCTGATATAACCCTCCGTTCTTCCCAGACGGAGGGTATCCTTGCGGAGTGCCGACAGAAGTGAAAACTTGAACAATTACGTGTGTATTTTTTGAATCGTCAGGTGTCGGTTACGGTAACAGTGTCGCGAGTTCAATGGTTTTTTAACTATGTGAAATTTTGACCCATAGATAATGTCATTAATAAATTAATTAGTCAAACTGATACCGAGAATACATTGAACGCCCCTCGTACAATATAGACTTGTTTGTACAAAGTAACGTAAACTATATTGGTCCTGACTGGACTGGGAGCAATAACATAGTTGCAAAATTATTGTTATATGGTAAATGTATGAATAGTTTCTTCAGGAATTAGACCAATTCAATGTCCTTTCTAAATCTATAAATAGTATAAAACAAAGTCGTCTTTCGTGTCTTTCTGTGTAATCTCTTAGTTATTTTAAACTTCAAAATGGATTTTAAAGCGATTTTCAACATAATTTAGAGCATTTGTTCCGGGAGCATTAATTGTTTATAATAATATACCAAACAACTTAAAAGCGTTGACTCTTAGAGCATTTAAGCACAAATTATATAAATACACAAAATATTTATTCTATTAAAGAATTTATAGAGACTAAATATGCTCCAACAATAGTGTAATATTATGGATGTAACGCATACTGACAAGTTTGCATGCTATGTATGTTTAGATAATAATAATATTCCACAACTATCACACAACGCCATCTAGTTCCAAGCTAAGCAGAGCTTGTGTTATGGGTACTAGACAACTGATAAACATACTTATATATTTCTAAATACATACATATTATAGATAAATTACACCCAGACACAGAACAAGTGATCGTGCTTATCACACAACCATTTGTCCTGAGTGGGAATCGAACCCACGACCTCCGGCATAGCAGTCAGGGTCACTAACCACTAGACCATCAGGCCTGTCTCAGATAACTAAGTTAAAAAAAAAACATTTAGTAGGTACTTAATATAATATACAGCACTCATACATTAGTTCCTGGTTCAGTTAACTAACAGGTACAACAATAATTACTCGTTAACAACAAACGTTACAAGTTAACTAGCACGTCACAGTAGTAAAAACATAATTAGTAAGCGTTGCTAGCTAAAGTGTTGCCAGCATTATGCAAGCTGCGGCTCCAGTTCCATGTCGGGGTTGCCATAATTTGCGGGGTTAGAGAGACTATTCTTTGTGAGTTTTTGTTTTTTTTTTTATGTGAAAACTTCTTTAGGTGCGTTAGGCATTTTTTTAGGATGGAAAAAACCATTGAATTCGCGCCACTGTTACCGGAATCGACACCGCTTCGGATGTGTTCGGCTATCCTCGGGATGTACCTACTCGGTTTTAATGTATACCCGATTTAAAATAATTAACTGACGTGAATGATGGCAAAGTATTCTGTTTGTCTTGTTTTCACTTAAGGTATGATTCCGATCTCGGCAGCACGCAGCAGTGCTGCCGCGGCAGTGCGGTCGCAGCACTACTGGTCCTCATACATTTTCTACGGGTTTATACGTGATTACATTCCGAGCACGGCAGCAATGTGACGCAGCAATGTCGCGCAGCATTGCTGCCGTGCTCGGAATGTAATCTCATATAAACCTATAGAAAATGTATGAGGACCAGTAGTGCTGCGACCGCACTGCCGCGGCAGCACTGCTGCGTGCTGCTGAGATCGGAATCATACCTTTATGCCGGCACTCACGGAGTGCCACTTTTTTTTTACTTTTCACTGTTTTGAATGGCGGGATGAGCTGGACTCCTTTCATAAATATTGGTCCTTGGCAGCTCTGGAGAGAGAGCGTTAGAAAGGGAGAAGGGAGGCCTTTGCCCAGCAATGGGACATTGACTACTAATCACATCACACTAATATTATAAAGGCGAAAGTTTGTGAGTGTGTGTGTGTTTATATGTTTGTTACTTCTTCACGCTCAAACGGCTGGACCAATCTTAATAAAATTTTGGATGGAGGTAGCTGACACCTTGGATTAGCATATAGGCTACTTTTTATCCCGATATTCCTACGGAATCAACACATACGCAGGAGAAACCGCGGGACGCAGCTAGTAATCACACTAATATTATAAAGGCGAAAGTTTGTGAGTGTGTGTGTGTGTGTGTGTTTATATGTTTGTTACTTCTTCACGCTCAAACCACTGAACCGATTTAGATGAAATTTGGTATAGAAATAGTTTGAGTCCCAGGAATGGACATAGGATACTTTTTATCCCGATATTCCCACGGGATCGAGACTTATGCGGGTGAAACCGCAAGGCGCAGCTAGTAATGAATAAAAATAAAACTGCTTATTAAAAATCTTAAATTCATTCGTTCACTGATGAGAATGTTAAAATGGATGCGTGGAATGACGTAAAAAGATAAAGTAAGAAATGAGTATGTCATGGAAAGTTTGAAAGTGGCGCCAGTGACAGAAAAGTTGAAAGGAAATCGTTTGGCTTGGTATGAACATGGTGATGAGGATCCCGAGGAAACGCATGCGACTAAAAGAGTGATGAATATAAATGAAAGAGAGAGAGGGAGGGGCTTGTGACTAAGCACGGGTATTTCGATCCGCGGGGCAATTGCGTAACACATTATCAATCAGAATCGGTTTCATTTTGACAGTTCAACAACATTCATTGCGTTATTTACGTGTTGAGCAGACAAATTCGAACTTATGAAGCAATGGATTAGCAATTTACTTCAAAATGTTTCAGATTCCGATTGATAGTGTGTTACGCAATTAGGGTGCAGGTTAAGCTACGCTTGCCGCGGTTGGTCCGTGGATGGGTGACCATCTTTACATAGCACGACCCCTCCGTGTCTCGGAAAGCACGTTAAGCCGTTGGTCCCTTTGTCATTCGTGGATCTTTGGCAGTCGTTACGGGTCGTCAGAATCCTAAAAGTCTGACATGATAAAGTTTTGTTGGAGTAGTAGGTAAATTAGTGTGTTCCTATGAATTGAAATCCATGACAAAATAACTGCAATAAATCGTTCCGTTTCTATAAAAAGGAAACTCGAAACCACGAGTTGAGTTTTTCAGGAAAAAAACGATGGTCACAATTTTCGTCGTGGATGTGTGTAGCGACATGAATGCGGACAAAAGAAAAACAAATATTTGCGGGACGCACACAAAATATTTTTTCGGTTGGGATCAAACCATAGAAATCCATACTAATATTATAAATTCGAAAGTAACTCTGTCTGTATGTTACCTTTTCACGCCTAAATCACTAAACCGATTTAGATGAAATTTGATGGTTTTTATCCCGATATTCCCACGGAATCTATATTTATGCGGGTGAAACCGCGGGGCGCAGCTAGTGTAAAATATATATGGATCATGATCGTGACTTTTTTGAAACGAAGATCTTTAACATGGCTTGCGGTAAGATTAAAATGATAGAAATCGTCACATAACGAAAAAGCGGTATGCTCCATGTGACTAGAGATAATTTAGGACATGCCGGTTTCCTCACGATGTTTTCCTTCACCGTTTTGAGAGCAGTGGTGATGAATTAATTTACACAAAGTAAAGCGCCTGTCTGGGTTCGAACCTGTAACCTGCAACTCGTAAGTCGCGGCCGTTACCACTTGGTCACCACTGCTCTTCCAGTGGCGTGCATTGGTTTTCAGAATAGGTAGGCACTAGGCCGAGTCTAGTCTAGACAAACGCGGTCACTAATCACAAAAAAGTGAGGTCAAAAGTGTGGTTATTTGAGTAGGCATGCCTACTTAAGGGTGATCAATTGCGAAGGTCGAAAGTCATGGTATTAGGCTTGAGACGTACGTATTTTTAATTTTGTCGTATTAACTTGAACGAGTAAGACTAATGACAATGGGCGAATAGTACGGGAGCCGAGTAGGCCCTCCGGCGACTGCCTACTGCCGCGCGTGTTCGTATGAAGATTTAGTTTTTTGTTAGGTATGATAATTTAGTGAGTTTCTTGATAGTTGGGCACACACACTAAAATGTAATTGACAGGCTTATGTTGATATATCGAGGTAGGCACTGCTTATATCTATATGCAATGCACGTCACTGTGCTCTTCTTCACCTGAGCTCTTCACTACCACCATTTTATAAAAAGACTGAAGCTGTGGCGACTGTGGCGAGACAGTGATTCCTTACCCAAACCGTTCGTTCCACCCGCTGAGGACCTCCCACCTGGACATGAGTTACCTTGGGTAACCTGGAAGTCTTTTAACAGACTCCGGACCCAGGTTGGCCGAAGCAAGGAAAACCTGTTCAGGTGGAGATTTATAGACAACTCCGCCTTGGAGTGTGGTGCTGTTCCACAAACGATGGGACACTTAATATCGTGCCCCGCGTGTCCTGTCAGCTGCACGTTACAGGAACTGATGGACGCTAGTGATGGCGCCAAACAAGTGGCCGAATTCTGGGCCGAATATATTTAGATTGCTATCGACACGCTAAGAAGACCATTTTATATATTTATGAGTAAATCGTAGAATTATCTCTGATTTCAGTTCCCAAAACACAGTGAACCTAACCTAGCTACTTGCAAGTTGTTTCACTCCATGCGACGTTCTACGAATTGAATTAGACGTCGCCTAAACCAACGGCGACACTTACAACAGTTTCCCCAGAAATAACACAACCGCGTCTAGTAGTACAGGCTTTAATATATTATACATATGAAGTTCACACTCCTCTCACGTCCATACTAATAATATAAATGAGAAAGTGTGTCTGTCTATCTGTCTGTTACCTCTTCACGCTTAAACCGCTGAACTGATTTGGATGAAATTTGGTATAGAGATAGTTTCGAGTCCCGGGAAAGGACGATAGTTCGTATCCCGATATTCCCAAGGGATCAACACTAAACCGGTTCAGCAGTTTAAGTGTGAAGAGGTAACAGACAGAGACGCTTTCGCATTTATAATGGATGACGTCACACCAAGCGCGCCAAAATGGAGGGCGTTTAAAGTGGCTATTTTTTACTTTCACTTTCTGAAAGGGTTTCCGACGAAAATAGGTAGGCGTGGTGATAATAATCCGTCATAATAAATTTTTTAATCCTTAATTATTCGGAAGTACCATCCCTTGTATCGATCCTTTTGCATAAAATATTACTTTTCCCATTGAAGGTCTGCAAAAAGATTATTCTATTCGACCTATTTATGTAAGTACGTACCAAAATAATCCAGAAACTAAGTTAACAAGCTAGTTGTAAGTAGTTTCACTCCTCGGCGTTTTGCGAATTGAATTAGACTGTGTCGCCGTCTAAACCATTCCTGACACTCACGCGACGGTCCCTAAGCTTTTTGTGATTGTTGGATTAACTAAACGTATACTTGCGAAACAGATAAATATTTGCGTTACGTGCGTACCCACCTACTGTAGCGTTTAGTTTGTTTAAGAACTTCAGGATAATATTATTACTGTGCTGACTGTGCGTGTACATCGAATTTAGAAAGAAAGAAAATACGGTCATTTGCGGTAAACATGACGCAATAAAGAACATAATACACAAAAAATAAGAAAGGTTTTGGGAAACATGCGTCACATCCACGCAAAATGGCTATCGCTCAGCATTATGCTGCGACCCTATGCAAGACAGAGGCCCAGCGCTGGTTTTCAGCGACAGCCTGCGTATATATATAATTAGCACCAGTGGTGGCCCATCGAGGAGCAGTGGTAGCCCAGTGGGGAGCAGTGGCGGCCCGGTGGCCAAACGGCCATGACTTACGAGTTGTAGGTCGTAGGTTTGAACCCAGACAGGTGTTTTACTTTGTGAAAATTATTTCATCACTACTGGTCTCAAAACGGTGAAGGAAAACATTTTGAGGAAACCGGCATGTCCTAAAGCCAAAAATTCGAAGACATATGACATCTACCAACCCGCAATGGGCCCGTGTGGTGAATTACAGCCACTCCCTAACGAAGAGAGGAAGCCTGTGTCCCAGCAGTGGGAATATTATAGGCCGATTATGCTAATAAATAGTTATAAGTCCAGGTTTCTAAAGAAAGTAGAACATATGAATCGAACAGTTAAATTGGTTCAGATACGTGCCCAGATTTGAACCCACAACCTCGTGCATGCGCGGGGCCTTAACTAATGAGCCATCACAACATTTACACGGTACCCTTCGTGAGATTGTCGGTACATAATAATCTTCTCAAAATTTCCACATTTAACTCGTCTGCCTTCAAGGCAAGAGTGAACAGGTATCTTCTGGGCAAGCTCGTTCCATCATAGCCTTCATAGATCACTTTCCATCAAGCGTGATCAAGGTCAAAAGCAGGCCGATTCAGCCAAAAAAAAAAAAAAAAAAACACTCCGGGAGTGCCGACAGAAGTGAAAACAAAACACAAACAGAATACTTTGCCATCACTCACCGACATATCGGAAATACATTAATCTGTCAAGCTCCGCTAATGAGACATAATTGATTTTCTATTTTTTTGTCGCCAATGGGCGACGCGCGCCGCTTCACCGGTTAAAACCGAGTACAACCCGAGGACAGCCGAACACATCCGAAGCGGTGTTGATTATGGTAACAGTGGCGAGAATTCAATGGCTTTTTCCCCTCTCAAAAAATGTCCCACGCGCCTAAAGAAATTTTCACTAAAAAAAAAAACTAATGAAATTATCATACCTTTTAGCAAGATACAACCTCTAAAAAACCTGTGACAGATCTCAGAATGCACCTCTAAAACTATCAAATAGTACAATAGACTAGACATATTCATCCAATTTATCCTCGTCCATACAAAGGCTGTAAGAAATTGCTTTTAACAATGAAGGTATAGTCGCCATTTTTCTAATACAAAACATGTCATGTTTTTTTCGTGTTTCGAATGCAATATTCTAAAAAAAGTTGTTCTTAGATTTATTACTGCGTCGAAGGTGACGGAGGACGGAGGGCGGTGAAGGTGGTGATGGCTTAACTAATTTTAGGTGTAATAATAAGCTTGGAGAGTAAGCAAACTGAAGTGGCAGTGGGTTGGCCATGACTGTCGAAGGACTGATGGCCGGTGGAGCAGACGAGTCCTGGAGTGGAGACCGCGTACCGGCAAGCGTAGTGTGGGACGCCCCCCAGCTAGATGGACGGACGACCTAAAGAAGGTGGCTGGGGTAGACTGGATGTGGAAGGCGGAGGACAGGATGTTGTGGCGCAGTCTGGGGGAGGCCTACATCCAGCAGTGGACTGCGATAGGCTGATTTGATTGATTGAGGTGTAATAATCTATTTATTATCATATTCACATCAAATCACAAACACCACATTCACATCACAACTTACATCACATTCATATCACAACACACAATACTGAAACTTCACACACACCATTTCACGTCACAACACTCACCTCACATCACGCTACACGTCACGCTTAAATTAGTTACCTGTACCATTGTTATGGAAGAGCGGAGCCTTCTAACACAGGCATTATCTGCCTAAAAGGAGACTTCGAATACAAGTAACTATTTGCTGATTTGTGACAATAAACAATTTTTTTTTTTTTATTATAATAATAGTCCTACAGATCGTATTTCGCCCATGGCGGCTAAACTCAACGGAGACTAGTCTTCAGTGTATATATATATTATAGTGCACAAGCGTGTGCGCAGACACAGGTGCACTCTCTCTTCCCTCACTCTCATAGTCCGATGGGACAGCACGCAATCCGACACGACCGATAGAGATCAGGCGCAGGACCAACGGCTTAACGTGCTTTCCGAGGCACGGGGGTATCACACCGCCAACTTCCAAACTCCGGGCTGTTACCAAGAAATTCCTAATGGGAAAACCCAATAACACTTTGCTCGACCTGGGAATTGAACCCAGGACACCACGATCAGCAGTCGTGCTTGCATCGCCCCAGAATCAATAAATGTTGAAATAAATTAACTTCAATTAAAATTTTTTTTTTCGTGAATTTTTTCCCGTTTCAATCGTTATTCTGCTATTTTGGGGATTAAAAGTTGATTTTCTTTCAAATCAACTTCAAAACAACTTTTAATCGTAAGTACAGCAGTAAAAGAGCTTGTCGAAAAAAAGCTAAAAAATTTTGAAGTCCCCGAAAATTAAAAATAAAATATTCATATCTCTTAAACTATCAAAAATCGCGGAACATAGGTACATGGGGTATTTTCGGTTACCCTAGATATCCTGTCGGGGGAGCGGTGAATGCTTATACGAATCCCGCACCCCCGGCCATAGGTAGAGGTGGAACACCGCGGTGGTTTTAGCCGGTAAGAGTCCGGCATGCCCCTCTGTCACCACCACGATAGAGGAAGTCCATGAGGATTTCGAGAAAAAAAAAAACCTCTAGATATCTATAGGAATCTATTTTTTTTAATGACGTCACTATTTGGACCAACCTGTAGGAATAGATTAATGTAATTGGTTATCATTTAATTGTGGTCTTGTTTGTTGAGCTATGTCTTTTGTGTGTACTGAATAAGTGTTGTATCTATCTATCTTATTCAGGCAATCCAACTTTTCCTACATAAGCCAGCAATCAATGCTTCAGTCTGTTATCAAAAATGTATGATATTATTTATTTATCTACCAGGGTGTAACCTACAATGCGGAGTATCGTAACAATACTGCAGTAACTCCCAATGCTGGGTTAATAAGACAACAGACAGCGTCTGAACTCGGGCAGAATAACAACTATTGACGCATCGCGTATATAGCTACCTAGATATGGATCACCCTCTCCAGGGTGTTACGGAAAGGGTATATCCATACAAACGGGTTGAAGAGTGTATCTGGTCTAGAATCTCTGTACAAAATTTCAGCTCAAAAGCAGTATTTTTTTATTTCGCACATCACGGCGCTGCACTGGTGCGCGGCGGCGTGATGTGCGTGTACTAGGCGCACAGACACACTACAGATAATGAATAAAGACCCTCGTAGTGCGGTGACACGTTTGTTATGATTTCAATTTAATAAACTATCGAAATAAAAAAATATTAAGCATTTTCAAAGTTACTGCTTTTGAGCTGAAATTTTGTAACACTTTCCGTAACACTTTGTATAGAATAGAGGGTGATCCGTTAAGAGAATGCGCTAAGAAAGGTTGTGAAATTCAAATTTTCAAACGTCAATGGGAGTGGGCCATAATCCACCACGCGGGCCCAGTGCGGGTTGTTAGATGTCACATGTCTTTGAATTTTTGGTTCTAAGACATGTCGATTTTCTCACGATGTATTCCTTCACCGTTTTGAGAGCAGTGGCGATGAAATAATTTACACAAAGTGAAGCGCTTTTGACATCTACCAACCCGCACAGGGTCCGCGTGGTAGTCGTTGTAGACGCATTATCGGAGTACAGTAGTGTCGGACTTAAGGCATTTCGAACTAAAGTATTGTCGAAATGAAGACGTGTCGGAGTTCCGTAGTGTCGAATTAAAATCTTGTCGTAGTAAAGTTTGTCGAAGTTCAGTTGGTAAGTCCAACTCCAACTCGACTTACTTATCATCATCTGCCTAGTCTATTCCCAACTATGTTGGGGTCGACTTCCAGTCTAACCGAACGCAGCTGAATACCAGTATTTTACATGGAGCGACTTCCTATCAGACCTCCACAACCCAGTAACTGGGTAATACGAAACTCCTTGGTAAGACTGGTTGTCAGACTATCGAGCTTCTGACATTATATTAGAGTGTTTAATAATATTTTTAGGAGCGCAAGGTTCAATTAAATACATGCCTGTTAACTAGCGAAAATGGATGCGCTAAAATTACATCTCCGCCAAGCGTGATATTACGTTAAAAGACGTTCAGTCATCCGTCTAGCCTGAACCAAACTAGGTTGATGTCGATTTTCAGTCTAACTAGGTGCGGTTAAATTTCAGAAGTTTGCAGAGAGCGACTACCTTCCACTCCATAACCCAATTACTTTTAATACTAACTAGTCATATAACTTTTATCTGAAGAATAAATATTGCGGTTTGACCGTTTTTAGGGTTCCGTAGTCAACAAGGAACCCTTATAGTTTCACTGTGTCCGTCTATCCATCCGTCTGCCCGCAGCTTAGCTCAGAGACTCTTAGTACTAGAAAGCTATAATTTGGCATGGATATACATATTAATCACGCCGACAAAGTGGTAAAATAAAATCATGAAAAAAAAAATATTTTAAGGATACCTCCTGTACACGTTAAGTGGGGATGTTTTTTTATGTGATGGTGTGGGATATCGTTGGATAGGTCTTTCAAATATATTGCGACATTTTTGGATTCAGGGATCCATTTGTGACATATTCAGCTTTAAAGTGCTTTTTTTTGTTAGACTCAAGTGTCCCCTCCTGCCAGCTAAATAGTTGCTTTTGGATATATGAAAAAATTCACAGCAGTAGTACCTATTATAACGAAATTAAAAGGAAAACTATCACAGCTAAGTAGGCTTTACAAGTTTACGAGTAATAGTCGACCACCTTAAATTTGCAGCTGCAGAACATGTTCTTGGGATAAATTCATTCCAAATACGGAACCCTTCATTGTGCGTGGCCCGACACGCACTTGGCCGGTTTTTGTATTAAAAATATGTCAAACTGTCATAATTATTCTCCAGATAAAAGTTGTTTGACTATTGAAAAATCAGCCCAAAGTTACCCAGTTAAACAAACAGTGGTGCCGATTCCCTTGTTCATAAACTAAACTAAATTTAAGTTTAGTGCTTTCTATTTCATTATGAAAAGGACAGAAGATAAATTTTAGTTTAGTCCTGTCAAATTAATCAGCGCCTGACACTACTCCGTACAAGTTTAGACGTGATTAAAAACTTGCCTACTAAAATTACGTCAATTTACGTCAGGTGCTGATTAATTAATTTAACAGGACTATACTAAAATTCATCTTCTGTCCTTTTCTTAATGAAATAGAAAGAAAAAGATGCACTGAACTTAAGTTTAGTTTGTGAACAACAGAATCGGCACCAATATCTTATTTTCTTGATTTTTAAGACTGATATAAGGTTTGTGGTAGTTGTGGAGTTGTGGTCATAAAACGTGAGATCGAGGTGAGAGTCACGAGACTCGGACACAAAATAACATGATTACTTTGTAAAGTAGTACATAATCAGCCTATAATGTTCCCACTGCTGGGATATGTAATCCGCCACGCGGGCCTAGTGCGGATTGGTAGATGTCACATGTCTTCGAATTTTTGGTTCTAGGACATGCCGGTTTCCTCACGATATTTTCCTTCACCGCTTTGAGAGCAGTAGTGATGAAATTATTTACACATGGTAATTGGTAAAACGCCTGCCTGAGTTCGAACCTATGACCTACGCTTCCTAAGTCGGGGTCCGTTATTACTGGGCCACGACTGCTCTAAAAAATCCTAACTAATATTATAAATGCGAAAGTAAGTTTCTTTGTTTGTTTTGTTACCTTTTCACGCCTAAACCACTGAAGCGATTATCCTGAAATTTTGCAATTTTTTTCTGTCAGAAACGGACATAGGGTGCCTCAGGGGTCATCCCGAAAAAAGGTGCTGTTTCTGAGGAAAACAACAATAACGTTATTATGGTAATAGATGGCGCCACGTCTTTCGAAACCGCGGGGCGCTGCTAATATTGATATATAAACTAACAGTTATTTAGGTAACAGCTCGCCTTGTGAACATCAGTTATCGAAGTCCTCAATTGAATTGAACCAGAATGCAAATGAAAGCAGTCGAACGGCAATTGGATTTTAGAAATATTTAGTTCAACAGCGATTTTGTCGACAATAGAACGGAAATATTTAGTTTTTTTTTCGTTAGATAAAAGAGCTGATTGTTGTTGTTTTTTTAGTGATTTTTATTGGGACTGGGTTCACTTTGTTTATTTATTTATTGACCTACCAGTTCCTTCATGACACACATTAGATATCTGAGGTCATCCGAAACCTAACTAAAGATACCGATGCATTCCACCAGTGTCTATGACAAATCTTTTACTGTTCAAGCAGTACGGCTATGAAATGACTTGCCCATGTCGGCTCAATCATTGTTCACTTTTGAAATTATGATAAAAAAGCACTTCCTCTTTTCTTAACATTATATTTTATTTTTTTTTATGCGTTATATTTTCTTTGCTCCTGTTTCATGTTAGGTTATGTGTTAGGTTGACGCCTGTTTGACGGCGAGGCGAAACGATGACGATCCCTTTTCGAGTTGATATGTGTGCTATAACCTAGACTGCAACTGCCACGAGTCTTGACGTTCAAAGTAAAGTCTATACCAGTCTGTCTATGGCTCTATCTCAGTAGGTAAGTTTGGATAATGTCCATGAGGGTGTGCATCTAAATCTACTCGTACATTAATAATGATGGAGTTAATAAGGTCACTCAGCTTGCCAAGTTTCGGCACAGCGGCCCATAAGATCAATCGATTGGAGACATAACCTGGCATAGCAACGTGTCACCATCATTTTATGTTATTACTAGCTGCGCCCCGCGGTTTCACCCGCATAAGTCTCGATCCCGTGGGAATATTGGGATAAAAAGTATCCTATGTCCTTCCCCGGGACTCAAACTATCTCTATACCAAATTTCACATAAATCGGTTCAGTAGTTTAGGCGTGAAGAAAAGACAGACAGACAGACAGAGTTACTTTCGCATTTTTAATATTAGTTTGGACTAGCTGCGCCCCGCGGTTTCACCCGCGTAAGTGTCGATCCCGTGGGAATATCGGGATAAAATAAACACAATAAACAACAAAAACACAAACAACAAAGTACAATAAAGTATATATAAATAAATAAATAAAAAGTAGCCTATGTCCTTTCCCGGGACTCAAACTACCTCTATACCAAATTTCATCTAAATCGGTTCAGCGGTTTGAGCGTGAAGAAGTAACAAACATATAAACACACACACACACTCACAAACTTTCGCCTTTATAATATTAGTGTGAATAGTGTGAATTCTAGTTTAGCTATAATTAATAAAGTCCTCCAGACCGAATTTCAGCCATGGCGACCCATCTCAGCGGAGACCAGCCTTCGGCGCGGGAGATATTATAGTGCGCAAATGTGTGTGCAGACACAGGTGCACTCTCTCTTCCCTCACTCTCATTGTCCGATGGGACGGCTATCCGACACGACCGGAGAGAGATCAGGCACAGGACTAACGGCTTAACGTGCTTTCCGAGGCACGGAGGTAACACACCGCTAATGTCCAAAGTCTGGGCTGTTACTCAGAAATTCGCAATTGAAAAACCGAATAACCTTTTGCCCAGGAGTCGATCCAGGACCCCACGCTCAGCTGTCGCGCTTGCAACCACGAGACCAACGGAGCAGTCAAACCGACCGACACTTATAAAACCAACGTCTTTACGTTGGTTTTATAAGTGTCTATTTAATGTGGAAATATACAATACTTACTACATATAAAACCACTGTCGCAAGAAAAGTCCCCTAGGAAATGACAACCACAGATATAAAAACACGACCCATTAACGAACCTATAAATCCGCCATCTTGCAAACAAATTAAAAGCAAAACATTTTTGAATTTCGAACGTACATAATATCGCTCGCGGTCCTACACTTACACCAAACACGGTTGTAGCGAGGGTAACGAGGCGTGACGGCGCGACGCGTCCCGCTCTGACACACGTCTAGTAATTGAAAATTTATATCGATACACGCGAAATTTGTTACGCTACGGTGTGATACGCGGCACTTATTGTTATTTACGGTCCTCATTTGGGAATAAGGAGATTATTTCGATATAAATTAATTCGTGGAAGTGAAAATGATTGCGAAAACCTCACCCATTTTCTGTGAGCTGTGAATCAAGTCAGTAGAATAAAATTATCTTAATGGGTTCTTTGTGGAAGTTTGGATATATATTTTTTGCTTTTGTGTGAGAATTTGGAGCAAATTCACGATTTGAATCATATGTTAAACACACTGGGAAAACTTCAAGTGTATAGGTACCTATCACGGTTCAAAAAATACAGGCCTGTGACAACCTGATCCTGCATGGAGTATTGCAGTCACCTTTGGGATGACTCAGCGAAATACCATCTTGCCGCGCTTGACTCGGTGGAACGCAGAGCTAAGACGCTCATTGGCGACGTAATACTGGTGGATGCTAAGCTTCACAGCTTGGCTCATCGCCGCAAGGTTGCCTGCTTGTCGCTCTTCTTCGGTGAGTGTGCCCAAGAACTACACGACCTCATTCCACAAGCCACCATCTACCTTCGGACATCCAGACGCACTGCAAGTTACCATCCCTACCTAGTTGCTATTCCACCAATTCGCACTAAGCGTTTCCAAATGTGCTTTATAATGCGCAAAGCTTTATAGCCCGAAGAATTGCCAAACTTAAGAGGCAGTGGGCAGGGCACATTGCTCGCAGAACAGATGGCCGATGGGGCCGAAAGGTTCTGGAGTGGCGACCGCGTACCGGAAGACGTAGCGTTGGAAGGCCTCCCACAAGGTGGACCGACGACCTTGTGAAGGCCGCAGGAACTCGTTGGATGCGAGAAGCACAAAACCGGTCGAAGTGGAGGTGCTTGGGGGAGGCCTATGTCCAGCAGTGGACGTCTTTCGGCTGAAATGCGCACAGCAAAAGAGTGGATCTCTCTACCTGCGTCTGTGTTTCCGAGCGCATACAACCCGAATCTCTTCAAAGTGATAGAGAACACTGAACAGGCTTTTTCTGGGTAAGCTCACTCCATCGTCAACTTTGTCTCTGTCACCTCTAACCTAGACTAAAGTCAAGAGTAAACCTATTAAAAAAAAAAATAAAAGACGGACAGACAGCGAAGCCGTAGTAATAGGGGTCCTGTTGGCACCCATTGGGTTCGAAACCGAAAAAAGTACGCGTAGGTAAACATTACCGCCTGGAGCTGACATGTCCTGTCAGATTTGTCAGTCACCTTTTCCTTTATGAGAATAAGCTTTATGATATTTCTTATTCATAATATGACGAAACCGAATCGGGACTAGGTCGTGGCTCAGGGGTGCCCACGAAGTAGAATTTTGTATGCTTAATATTTTATAAGATGCCACTAGACGAAGGTTGGAACTGATTATCTTAGGATTGGATTTTTGAAGTGAAAACTTCTAGAGGCGCGTTGCGTATTTTTTGAGATGGGAAAAAACCATTGAATTCGTGCCACTGTTACCGTAACCGACACCACTTCGGATGTCTTCGGCTGTCCTCGGGATGTACTCGGTTTTAATGTATTTCTGATATGTCAGTGAGTGATGGCAAAGTATTCTGTTTGCGTTTTGTTTATAAGACGATTCAAAAAATACACACGTAATTGTTCAAGTTTTCACTTCTGTCGGCACTCCCGGAGTGTCACTTTTTTTGACGTGACAACGTCTTATAATTCGATGGAGCCGGCTGCACGCACGAAAAAACATGACTCATGCGGCGTTACCTCGCTCTGAGGCGTTCCATTTATGACGTTGTCACGTTCAACTATCGTCAGTAAACCGACTTTACAGACAACCGATTTTTTTTGTTGATTTAAAACATGATTTATAAACCCATGTGCCAAATTTCATTCTTCAACCGTTTTAGCTAAAAGGCGTAAAAGTGCTTACACACGAGCGGCGCTTCAATAGCATACGCAACTGCAACCATCGATAACGTGCCGCTCGTGTATTTCAGTACGAGTGATGAAATTTGACTGGCACGTGGGTAGACCATGCCCTGGATTAGGACATGGGATACTTTTATCCCGATATTCTCACGGGATCGAGACACATAAGGGTAAAACCGCGGGGTACAGATAATTTGAAATAATATATAACTTATGAAAGCCTTAACCATACTTAGAACCTTGTCACATAATACTTACTAACTTACGATCAAAATGGCGACGACAATAATTGTCGTCGCCATTTTGATTGCAAGTCCTAGTTTAAGAAATGCGCCTCGTACATGAATCAAGCGATAGTCCTAATTTTTGTTTGTTGAAATTGTAGGTGAAAAAAACAGTACCTACCTAACGGCAAAAATTTGGGTCTGCCTCCCTTATGCTGCAAGGTCCTTTATTAATTTCAATTGACATGTGACGTGTTTTAACAAAGGTCAAGAGTGATTAACGTACGTCTTACGTATGTACGCGATTTAAAAGTTTTTGTTGAAAAATTGTGCATTCAATTCAATATTTTATTCCATTTTTTTAATTCCTTCAATTACGATGTCGACAATTTTGCCAATGTCAGACGTGAAACACACGAAGTAATTAAAATTGGATTAGTAAACCATTAATCATCTGTCATGTGAGTTAAACATCATCTGCCTAGCCCTTTCCCAAACTATGTTGGGGTCGGCTTCCAGTCTAACCGGATGCAGCTGAATACCAGTATTTTACATGGAGGAAATGTCTATCTGACCTCCACAACCCAGTTACTGGGTAATACAATACCCCTTGGTAAGACTGGTTGTCAGACTTTCGGGCTTCTGACGACCCGTAACGACTGTCAAAGATCCACGAATGACAGTCGGGACCAACGGCTTAACGTGCTTTCCGAGGCTCAGAAGTTAAAATGTGAGTGTACTATAGGTGCATCTCTGCCTTAAGCTTCTGGGAATATAGGGTTGATGTTATTTTATGTAGTCATCTGCCTATTGAATCTCCGAGATTGTACCAAAGCTAATAAAAACAAAACACTGTCACTCAAATAATAAACCTACAACAAAAAAAAACTGCATTGGTTTTCTATATTCCAAAAAGTAAACAACCTTCATCGAGTAGGTACAGTCCCCAAAAAAAAAACATCATAACAATGTTGGCACATTTTTTTCAGTGCATTTTAACAGTGTTTTTTTTGCTCACTGTCCATCGGTACGGAAATTATTGTTAAAAGAGCGAGCGATCTCGAGCGGTGCAGATTCAATAGTTGCCCGCTCGACAGTTAAGTTCAGATAGGAAAATATTTACGAGGAAAAATACTGCAGGACTTTAAAAACACTTGGCTTGCTAAAGAAGTGAAATATTTATAAATCTAAAATGTTCGTTTTAAAGTTTTGGTGGATTACGAAAAATATATTCAAATGCTCATAATCTGTGTTGTAAGTCTGTTCCTCTATGTAAAGTAAGTACTGGTAGTCAGCTGCATCTGGTTAGACTGAAGGCATACCAAAGTCAAAGTCAAAGCATTTATTTCAAATAGGCACATAAAAGGCACTTTTGAACGTCAAAGATTACATTAAAATAGAATTGATTCTAGTGGCCCCTTCCAAAAGGTAGTTTTCGTATGGAGAAGAATGGGCAAGAAACTCCACCGTTACTCTTTTAAAATGTTTTACAAAATTTTGCATAGGTATATTCATTATATAATAACATGTGAGGACGATGCACCTAAAATAAAATTACTATACCACGATAGGTAAAAGAATTAAAAACAAAACCATGACATATAAATTAATTATCTGATAGATACATGGTGCTCACATATTTACAAACATGGTAAAAGTAAACGATTTTAACTAAAAAAAAAATTAACAAGTAATAAGTCAGGGTGTGAGTAATGAATGTAAATCAATGTAAAAAAGAGCCGTAATAATAATTAGGCTATAATGTTCCAAGTGACTCCTCTCTGTGCGAAAGACTGATCCATAACCCATCACGCGGGCCCAGTGCGGGTTGGTAGATGTCACATGTCTTCGAATTATTGGTTCTAGGACATGCCGGTTTCCTCATGATGTTTGTCTTTACCATTTTGAAAGCAGTGGGGATGATATAATGTACACAAAGTAAACCGCCTGTCTGCGGTGGTGGCCAGTGGTAATGGCCGTGTCTTACGAATTGTAGGTCATAAGTTAGACTTAAAGCTGACCCTAAAATAGAAGGGAAATGGCTTAGAGGCAGATGATGATTCTAAAACGTATCCATACTATCCATACTATAATATTATAAATTCGAAAGTAACTCTGTCTGTCTGTATGTTACCTTTTCATCCCTAAACCACAGAACCCAGGTATAGAGATAGTTTGAGTCCCGGGAAAGGATATAGGATACTTTTAATCCCGATATTCCCACGGAATCGAGACTTTTGCGGGTGAATCCGCGGGGCGCAGCTAGTAATATTATAAATTCGAAAGTAACTCTGTCTGTCTGTCTGTATGTTACCTTTTCACGCCTTTAGGTTCCTTTAGGTTCGGTTATCCGTTCTGTGGTTTACCACACGCGGATTTAAATGAAATTTGGCAGAGAGATAGATTGCATCCCAGGGAAGGACATAGGATAGTTTTTATCCCAGAAATCAGGTGAAAAGGGGGGTGGAAATTTGTATGGGGAATCAGTAACCGCTAAACCGATTTAGATGAAATTTGGTATGGAGATAGTATATGTTGTGGGGAAGGATATAGAATAGTTTTTATCCCCGAAATTATCCTTTAAGGGTGTAAAAAGGAGGGTAGAGATTTGTAAAGGGAATCACTAAAAAAGGACTAATACTTTTATCGCGGGTGAAATCGCGGGGCACAGGTAGTAATTTTTATGAACTTAATGACCTAATCCAGATATTGTGTCTCTTGTAAGTCCATTTAGTTCTTCCTATTAATCATGATTATTTTTAAATTGCCAAACTTAAGTGGCAGTGGGCAGGGCACATTGCTCGCAGAACAGATGGCCGATGGGGCCGGAAGGTTCTGGAGTGGCGACCGCGTACCGGAAGATGTAGCTTTGGAAGGCCTCCCATAAGGTGGACCGACGACCTTGTGAAGGCCGCAGGAACTCTTGGATGCGAGAAGCGCAAAACTGGTTGAAGTGGAGGTGCTTGGGGGTGCCTATGTCCAGCAGTGGACGTCTTTCGGCTGAAATGACGACGATGTTGCCAAATAGCCCGCCTACGAGCATGTATGTGCATCCCTTTCCTTAATGACATGCTCTAAATTTATTTTATGTACACCCATGCTATAAATCCTCTATAAAAGTTTCAGAAACAGATAGCTTATTACCAACATTAAAACAACCAGTGTCCTAGTAACCATAACATGATCATCCAAACGAGTGTTATAAACTCGTCTTCAAAAAAAGAACATTGTCATGCACGCGCGTTTCACTACCACAGCGCCGTAAGTTAAAAAAGGAACTTATAGATTACTAGCTGCGCCCCGCGGTTTCACCCGCATAAGTTTCGATCCCGTGGGAATATCGGGATAAAAACTATCCTATGTCCTTTCTCAAGTTCCAAACTATGTCTGTACCAAATTTCACACAAATCGGTTCAGTAGTTTAGGCGTGAAGAAAAGACAGACAGACAGACAGAGTTACTTTCGCATTTATAATATTAGTTTGGATTCGAATTCACGTCGTATCCCGCCGGCCGCCATTTTTGTTCGATTTTAGTATTGCAAAAAACTGTTTCAGAACCTTTTATAGAGGATTCATATCATGGGTGTAGATAAAGTGTTTTATGCAACTGTACATAATTAGGTACTATACAGCAGTTGCATAAATAACTATTATAACACGTTGAATTAGATATTTTGCATTCTGCATTAGTTTGCCGTATATCATTACTTCCCAGAATTCGATTCTTATTAGGGACACTATCAAATGGTGTAATAATACAGTGTGTGATTTTTTTTCAAAATCAACGGGTTCGATTCCTGGCTAGTACTTAATATTGATTTTTCAAAACTCCAATGATCCATTTTTAGTTTTCATCAAAATCGAGCCCGTGACTCCTTTGAGTACTTTCCGCTATTCCTCATAGTTTCGAATTTGGCCATCCACGCCCACTTGGAAAATTCACTCTGTATATTATTTAAATCAAGTACGTTCTTGAATATTGAATAACACTTAAGCAGGACCGAAAAACTAAAAGTTCATTAAATATTTACCCGTTGCTGAGTAAAAGGGAATCGCTATAAATATATAATAAGTACATGATATTTATAGACTATGTTTAGTTAGGGCTATGCCTGGAGTTTCTGTGAAGGATAAAATCAGAATTGAAATTATCCGGAAAAGAACCGGAGTTACCGACGTAGCTTGCAGAGTAAGCAAACTGAAGTGGCAGTGGGCTAGCCATGTTTGTTGAAGGACTGACGGCCGGTGGAGCAGACGAGTCCTGGAGTGGATCGCGTGTCGGCAAGCGTAGCGTGAAACGCCCCCCCAACTAGATGGACCGACGACCTTTAAAAAATTGGGACGGACTGGATGCGGAAGGCGGAGGACAGGGTGTTGTGGCGCAGCCTGGGAGAAGCCTATGTCCAGCAGTGGACTGCGTTAGGCTGAGTTGATTGATTTACATGATATTTTGTTTCACATACTGAGCTGACGAAAATACGTGAAAAATAAACTTCCTTAAAGGGGCTTACATGACCTAAACGCAAAAAAACGCTAGTTTTAGAAACAATAAAAGTATATGATCGACTACAGTAGACAAAATCAGAAAAATCCGTACTAATATAATAAATCCGAAAGTAACTCTGTCTGTCTGTCTGTCTGTATGTTACCTTTTCACGTCTGAACCGCTGAGCCAATTTAGATGAAATTTGGTATAGAGGTAGTTTGAGTGATTTTATCAAAATTGGTCCAGCCGTTTGAGCGTGAAGAAGTAAGAAACATATAAACACACACACACACTCACAAACTTTCGCCTTTATAATATTAGTGTAAAGTGTGATTAAGATACACATAAAACTTCCGGAATAAATTCTCTAAATGATAGCATCAAAATCCATTGTGCAGTTTAGAAGAATTAATCGGTCACATAGACAGACACAAAAACCGATTTTGTTTTAAAACTATTAAGGGCTGATTTTTCAACCATCTCATAACTTTATTCGAGAAATAGTTTATTTTGTAATTTTGACAGTTATTTCATACCAAAAACTATCAAACGTCAATTTTATCTGGCGCTGGAAAAATCGATTTATTCCGTTCTGACCCCTTGAGCCCCCCTCCACCCCCCCCCTAGTTCTTCTGTTTTAATCTCGATTTATTACCGTTGGATCCCGTTTTTGAATCCCATTTTAATATTTTTGGCGTTGGATCCCGCAAAACATTATTATGTATTTCCGTTGGATCCCGAATTTAAAAAATGCAAGATAATTACGTTTTATTGTCGTTGAATCCCGAAAAGTATTTCCGTTGGATCCCGAATGCTTAAAAAAATATGAATGCGGGTACTTTCAACAACAAAATTGTTTATAATAAAATGAGGGGTTCACTAATGTTTCACCAAAACTCCATTGACAAATTTTTAGTTTACAACCAACGTTTCGTATACTATTTATTTCACAAACAACTCATTTTCTATATAATCTAGTCGTTTCTGGCACTCGCCGGCCGCTGCCGCGGCACCGCTCGCTTCGCTCGCTCGGCTCGTGCGTAGGGGTCACAGTTTTAACCTAACCTAACCAAGCATTGTTTTTTTTTTTAATAATTAACCTAATCTAACTAGTTCGGTTCCGGGTAACCCACTAAAAATAATCTCTTTTTAGTGTTTGATAAAGGTAAATCACTTTTCTTCTGAAATGTACACATGTTGTTATAATATGGGATTCAACGGAAATAGCAAACGGGATCCATCGGTAATACCTAAAAAACGGGATCAAAAAACGGGATCCAACGGTAATAAACGTTAATCTCTGGCTTATCCACTGTATGCTAGGTTACTCTTTTTGACAGGTAAGTAAGTACAGTCAAGAGAAAATAAACGTTTCATGTTTTACAACTATACAGGATGAAATTAAATTCATGGGCATCCTTTTAAGGGGTCATTGTAATCATCATTATGAACAACTTTTACTATGGGACTAGATAAACCTAAAATCGCAAAAAAAATCAGCTGTTCCTTACATTTATCTTCACATAAGGGTCAGTTCACACCGCGACGCGACGCGACGCGCAGTTTTCAAGATAGCAATACAATTATAGACCTTACCTGCTGCACAAAAAAGTACATAATTCTGTGTGTCTACTACGTTGAGCTACACCGCGCTGCGCCGCGCGGCCCTCCTCACTGATGTGTACCTTTTTGTGTAGTAGATAAGGTCTATAATTGTATTGCTATCTTGAAAACTGCGCGTCGCGTCGCATAGCGGTGTGAACTGATCCTTACTCGTCAGAATGTAGGGAAGAGCTGATTTTTTTCCCGATTTTAGGTTTAGTCCCATAGTAAAAGTAGTTCATAATGATGATTACAACGACCCCTTAAAATGATGCACATGAATTCAATTTCACCCTGTAGATTTCATTTTATTAAGATACACTACAAAATCGAACTGAATCATAGCATTCCACTACAATATTGCAAACCGTAAGTGGAATACATCTCGTTTGTTCTTCAAGGCAAGTCTACTGGCAATACGTTCACAAAGGCATTGTCGGAGGCAAGCGGTTTAAGTACTGCTTTGACGTTGTACAACATATTGTCCCACCACAAGACTGTATCGATGCTTCATATGGACTCGATATTAGTGAATGTTATTTAAATATAAAACATAGGAAATCTTTTTGGAACTAAGATCTTGAACGCGGCTTGCGGTTGGATCGTGTCGTAATGAAAAAGGATCCTGCCGTTATGATGTTTGGATCTGTTTGTTACTCAATCTCGCCAAAGCGGCTGCACGGATTTGAATGTAATTTGGCACACAGATAGTTTATGATCTAGATTAACACATAGAATGATTTTTATTCCGGTAGTGTATTCCCATGGGATAATTTCTGACATGACACGCGGGCAAAAACGATGGCAAAAGCTAGTTTATACATAAAATAAATCCAATAATACTCCTGTAGGGATCGAAAATTACCAGTGCGTAACCACGAATTCGGCATATTATTAGGTATAATTAGAGACCCCAAAGCGTGTGTTTCACGCGCGCCTCAAGGAGATGTCAGCATAAAGGAAGGGGCCTGTCAGGGCCGAAGCCTGCCGGGGTAGCGGGATTGTCCGAAAGGGTTACCGCTACCCCGGAACATAAAGGCTAAGGAAGGAACTCGGGTGGGTTTTAATCAGTAAGAGTCTGACACTCCCTTCCGCTCCACCCAGAGCGGGAGGGGTCATTTGATGATTTCCCATCCAGAAAAAAAAATGACCCCAAAGCGTAGAAATTTTTCGCAATTTGAATGTTTATCAATCAATCAATATCTTTATTGTGGATCATAGGTAGGTACATATTACAGGTCTAAAATCTATATATATAAAAATGAAACCCGTTTTCCGTTGTCACGACATAACATGAAAACGGCTGGACCGATTTCGATGAAATTTGGTACAGAGATAGTTTGAGTCCCGGGAAAGGACAAAGGATAGTTTTTATCCCGATATTCCCACGGGATCGACATTTACGCGGGTGAAACCGCGGGGCGCAGCTAGTAATATTATAATTATATTGTGATCAGCTATGTCCCGCCCTTAGGGCATACAATAGTTACATAGAAATTAAAATTACTGTTACAAATTATTTAGATTAATCACATAAGAAATAAAAAACATAAAAATAAGACGGAACGAACTTGAGTAGGTACACAACAGCATATAATAATAACCGACGAAAATTTCGACGCCGGGGTTTCAAAAACGTACCGAATTCGTGGTTTGAGTTTGTGTATCGATGTCCTTGCCACCCTGCCACCCTGTATGTAAGGATAAGGCTGCTGGCTTATTTACCTCTATCCGTGGCTGTGAAAAGGGGTCATGACAGCCAGACAGACGGACTGTCAACAAAATAATCCTTTATTAGTGTCCTTTTTAGGGTACTTCAAACATTTTTAAAAATTCGAAAGTAACTCTGTCTGTCTGTCTGTATGTTACCTTTTCACGCCTAAACCACTGAACGGATCTCGATAAAATTTGGCAGAGAGATAGACTGCATCCCGGGGAAGGACATGGGGTAGTTTTTATCCCGATATTCCCACGGGATTGATACTTCTGCGGTTGAAACCGCGGGGTGCAGCTAGTCACACTATCACACTAATATTGTAAAGGCGAAAGTTTGTGAGTGTGTGTGTGTTTATATGTTTGTTACTTCTTCACGCTCAAACCGCTGAACCGATTTAGATGAAATTTGGTATAGAGATAGTTTGAGTCCCGGAAAAGGACAAAGAATAGTTTTTATCCCGATATTCCCACGGGATCAACATTTACGCGGGTGAAACCGCGGGGCGCAGCTAGTATTATGAATGCGAAAGTGTGTGTTTGTCTGTTACCTCTTCACACTTAAACCGCTGAACCGATTTAGATGAAATTTGGTACAAAGATAGTTTGAGTCCCGGGAAAGGACATGGGGTAGTTTTTATCCCGATATTCCCACGGGATTGACACTTCTGCGGGTGAAACCGCGGGGCGCAGCTAGTTTGAAATAAATGCTTTGACTTTGATATATTCTCACGGCTGTGTTCTCCAATGGGGTAGACGGAGGTGTGTACCTAGATCAGTCAAACGCTAAATTTACAAGGTGTATTTGTATGTGGCTAAGTAATAACAGCCGCACGGGTCGATCGATCAGGTTAAGCTACGCTTGCCGCGGTTGCTCCGTGGATGGGAAAATGTTCTTAACTAACTTTTTAGACCTTTGTGTCCTGTTTATACGTACGATGTTTCATTAAAATCAGTTCATACATTTAGAAAAATAAGGTCTTGAAAGTTTGTATGAAATCACAGAATACTTAAAGTACTACGTACAGAAAGGCCACTCCCTTCCCCGCACTAACATCAGTTACCGCACCTCACCCCGCACTTCGGCGTATTCGTCGCAGTTCTTTAACAAGAGCGCTCGCAAACACAAGTACCTCACGCACACATTCATACGTATACAAACGTCATTTTTTAATGTAGTAGTAGTAGGTAATTATTTTGCGAGCGTTGCATGGAGTGTCCGGGGTGTGATGAAATGCCGGAGTCTTTGGTCAACTGGACCCACTCGAGTACGTAGTTATGGAGCAGCTGATTTTTTATTGATTTCACGGTTTTACCAAAAGTAATGATAATTATATTGAGTTTAACAGATTCTCAGATTCCCAATTCAGAAACTAAATGTAATACTCAGTCGAAATGTTGACGTTATTTACTTAAATCCGTTTCAGACAAAAAAGGGTCTTAACAAAGAGACAGATAGACGGACGGTCAACAAAATACTAGGTCCTTTATTTGATCAGCCCAATTTTAGGTACCGACAGATTTCTAAAAGTAACAAATACGGTGCTATACATTTGATAGCAACAGAACACAATGACTATTCTCCCTGAAGGGTGGCAAAGTAATAACAGCCGCACGGGTCGATCGATCAGGTTAAGCTACGCTTGCCGCGGTTGTTTCATGGATGGGTGACCATCTATACCTTCCAAGACCCTTACGTGTCTCGGAAAGCACGTCTCGGCTGTCATTTGCGGACCTTTGACAATCGTTACGGATCGTCCGAAGCTCGAAAGTCTGACAGCCAGTCTTAGCAAGAGGTAATGCATTATCCAGTAACTGGGTTATTGAGATCAAATCGCCCGATGTAAAATACTGGTATTCAGTTTCATTCGGTTAGACTGGAAGCCGACCCCGACATAGTTGGGAAAAGGGTAGGCAGACCGCAGAACCATATTCGAAAAAAACCGATAAAATTGTCATCAAGTGATTGTATCTATCAAATTTCTTGAATAGATTTTCAACCTTATCGCTAAAGCATAAGGCTCAAAGTTTATTGGGAAAATATGACAGTTTCGGGTAGCTTGATATCATTTTTTTTTTTTTTCTGGCGTCTGAACACTACAGCTAACTCAAGCTATAACACCATATTACAGAGCATAACATATATTCAAGAAAACGAATCCATTCATTATCAGAAAGAAAGAAGATGTAGTGGCAAAAATTGAAAAGAGTATGCTTAGATGTTGAGAATTAACGAAAGGCGATTAACAAAAGGTTTACAAGGCAGATGTGAGTCCCGACATATTGTGATTTTATTGGTGACGGTCATCAGAAAGGTCGTACTAGCAACCGACTTGCGTATACCTACTTGAAATGTAAAAAAACCGAGTGTGCTTATGACCACACGACTGAAGTGAAACTTCAAACGTATTTGGCTATGAGAGGAAGAGAGAAAGAAAATGTGCGCGCGCACTGCTTTCTCTTGCTTATATCCCCCACTCAACTCCCGTTCGCCTCGCCCGAAGCCCTTAGACATGGGTCGTACTTGCAAAATCGAGTACCAGGGCTTCCAAGTACGTCCACCTTAAGAAACCAGGGCCTAAAACCAGGGCTCGAGATACTTTCAAGTATTTTCTATCTGCATCGAAAACTAATCCATAACTTCATACAAATAAGAAGTACAATCGCGTAATCAAACAAAAGCCCTGTTGGAAGTAAAAAGTACTTGCATAGGAAATTGATCCGTGAATTCTTATAAATAAGGAGCACAATCGCGTTTACAAATAAATACTTTTACAAACCATTAAAGTAAAAATACTTGCATACGAAATTGTTCCGTAGACTCTTACCACACCTCGGACACTCCATACAACGCTCGCAAAATAATTACCTATTACTACTACATAAACAAATGACGTTTGTATACGTGCAAATGTGTGCGTGAAATCTAGTAGCGTAAAAAAAAATGGCGCGGAAAGCAATTTGTGTCGGGAAACCGAACGACATCGGCGGCGGCGCTGCCCGAACGTGTGCATTATTATGAAGTGACCATGTAGTTCAATTGTTTATTTATATAGTCGGGTTCGTAATTAAATAAAAACACTAAAATAGTTTAGTTTAAATGACTTATCTGTAAATAATGGGTTATTAAATCGCATGTTATTAAAAATGCGAAATCATACAAACAGTATATGTAAATACGAATTCGGAAAAGCATCACAATATCCAACCATCGTGATTAAAACTCAAATAAAACTTTTAAATCGCATAATTGTGTGTCAGCAATACAGCGCTGCGGTTCGCGAGCGCCCTTGCTAAAGAGTCGGCGACGAATACCTCGAAGTGCGGGGTGAGGTGCGGTATCTGATATGAGGGCGAGGAAGGGAGTGTCCTTTCTGTACGTAGTACTATTAAGTATTCTGTGCTCTTACTGATAAGGAGTATGATCGCATTTGCGAAAACAAACGCGGTTGTTGAACTATTTGAGTACCTACGTACTCGAGCGTCGAGGCACGACGGAGCGAGATACTTTCAAGTATTTTCTATCTGCATACAGATCCATAACTTCATACAGATAAGAAATACAATCGCGTATTCAAAAGCCCCGTTGGAAGTAAAACTACTTGCATAGGAAATTGATCAATGACTTCGAATAAATAAGGAGCAAAATCGCGTTTACAAATAAATACTTGCAAACCATTAAAGTAAAAACAACTTAAAAAAAAAAAAAACAAACGGACTTCCAAAAAAAACTTTACAAAGTGAAAAATAACTTTAATTTCGGAAGTCGGTGTCTTTGGATCTTTATTTTAGTTTTTTGCCACCGACTTCCGAAACTAAAGATATTTTTCACTATGTAGTGTTTTTGTGAAAGTCGGTTTTTTTTTCTTAAAAAGTTTTTATTTCACGCTTCTTAGTGGGTCTGCTTATAATTTATCTAAGTTACAATAGCCTAGTGATCATCGCCTTTTACAAACAAAATATTGCTTTTCCCGATACAGGGAAGTTAATTGTTGAGGAGTTCTCCAGATCCACCATCAGCTCCGTATCACCATTCACATTGTGACGAGCATAAATTGCTTAACAACCATATTAAAGTAATCGAATCGCAACCCGTGAAATACTTAGATATTATTGAGTAGTTCCGGTGGCCATCTGTGGTCTTCATCATCAGTTCCACATCACCAAATAGTGCTTTCCGAGAGCAAATGCACGAGTTACTATAAAAAATACCCAAATCGCTATAGGTGTGCCTATAATATTTGAAGAGTTCCTTCGATTTATCCAGGATCCCATCATCAAATCCTGCCCTGATGTTTTTAGACTAGATGCTGATAATCCTGGCTGCAGCATCAGGCTAGACTTGTCAACATTGCATTGAACTTAAGTCCTGTTTAAAATGAGCCCAAACACGACTACTGTGCTGTAATTTCAAGGTTGGTACTTTTTCTAATGCTCCTGGCTTCAGCATCAGGTCTTTATGTACTTCGGTGTTCCTCATTAACAGTACGTTTATCCACACATCGAGCCCTTTTCAATGAGCCTTAACACGATATATCTGCTGTTAGTTGTCGAGGAGTTAGGTACTCTGCAGACTATCCTGACTGCAGCATCAGGTCATGACTTGATGATCATGAGACCAAATGTGGCAAATGCCCTATCAAACATCAAAACAATTGACTAAAACAGTCCTTGCCTGTTCGAGTAACTTCTTACTGTTAAGGAGTTGTAACTTCCATCATCAGCCCAGCTACCTGAGATGGTGACAACCATACGCAAATACACAAGATACTTCGTAAAATATGCGAAAAACAATAAGTGAGCCTATAAAATTTAAAGGTTGCCCTCGATTACTCTAAGATCCCATCATCAGATCCTAACTTGGTGACAGTGGGACCCCCTCAAAACTATATACTTTGGAACAAAAAAAGAATTTTGAAAATCCGTCGACAATTGGCGGAGTATTCGATGAACAAACATACAAAAAAAAAAACATACAAACAGCCGAACATAGTACCTCCTCCTTTTTGTGAAGTCGGTAAAAAATACTTGCATACGAAATTGTTCCAAAAGGAGCATGATCGCATTTGCGAAAACTAACGCGGTTGAGTACCTACGTATTTGAGCGAGTAGCCGTATAAGATACTTAATAGTCTTGCAAGTATTTTGAGTCGGTACCCGGTGTGCGTACTTGGAAGCAAATACCTGGTGTAAAAACCCGGTCGCATATTTATGCGACCGGGACCGGGTTTTTACACCAGGTGTTTCCAGCTATTTTTTACGTACCTTCCCTACTCGCGATCACACGTTTTCGTAACGCATTCGCCAGTTTACTCCCCAAGTCAAGCGCGCCTAAAGAAGTTTCACTTCAAAAAACTTTACAAAGTGAAAAATAACTTTAATTTCGGAAGTCGGTGTCTTTGGATCTTTATTTTAGTTTTTTGCCACCGACTTCCGAAACTAAAGATATTTTTCACTATGTAGTGTTTTTGTGAAAGTCGGTTTTTTTTTCTTAAAAAGTTTTTATTTCACGCTTCTTAGTGGGTCTGCTTATAATTTATCTAAGTTACAATAGCCTAGTGATCATCGCCTTTTACAAACAAAATATTGCTTTTCCCGATACAGGGAAGTTAATTGTTGAGGAGTTCTCCAGATCCACCATCAGCTCCGTATCACCATTCACATTGTGACGAGCATAAATTGCTTAACAACCATATTAAAGTAATCGAATCGCAACCCGTGAAATACTTAGATATTATTGAGTAGTTCCGGTGGCCATCTGTGGTCTTCATCATCAGTTCCACATCACCAAATAGTGCTTTCCGAGAGCAAATGCACGAGTTACTATAAAAAATACCCAAATCGCTATAGGTGTGCCTATAATATTTGAAGAGTTCCTTCGATTTATCCAGGATCCCATCATCAAATCCTGCCCTGATGTTTTTAGACTAGATGCTGATAATCCTGGCTGCAGCATCAGGCTAGACTTGTCAACATTGCATTGAACTTAAGTCCTGTTTAAAATGAGCCCAAACACGACTACTGTGCTGTAATTTCAAGGTTGGTACTTTTTCTAATGCTCCTGGCTTCAGCATCAGGTCTTTATGTACTTCGGTGTTCCTCATTAACAGTACGTTTATCCACACATCGAGCCCTTTTCAATGAGCCTTAACACGATATATCTGCTGTTAGTTGTCGAGGAGTTAGGTACTCTGCAGACTATCCTGACTGCAGCATCAGGTCATGACTTGATGATCATGAGACCAAATGTGGCAAATGCCCTATCAAACATCAAAACAATTGACTAAAACAGTCCTTGCCTGTTCGAGTAACTTCTTACTGTTAAGGAGTTGTAACTTCCATCATCAGCCCAGCTACCTGAGATGGTGACAACCATACGCAAATACACAAGATACTTCGTAAAATATGCGAAAAACAATAAGTGAGCCTATAAAATTTAAAGGTTGCCCTCGATTACTCTAAGATCCCATCATCAGATCCTAACTTGGTGACAGTGGGACCCCCTCAAAACTATATACTTTGGAACAAAAAAAGAATTTTGAAAATCCGTCGACAATTGGCGGAGTATTCGATGAACAAACATACAAAAAAAAAAACATACAAACAGCCGAACATAGTACCTCCTCCTTTTTGTGAAGTCGGTAAAAAATACTTGCATACGAAATTGTTCCAAAAGGAGCATGATCGCATTTGCGAAAACTAACGCGGTTGAGTACCTACGTATTTGAGCGAGTAGCCGTATAAGATACTTAATAGTCTTGCAAGTATTTTGAGTCGGTACCCGGTGTGCGTACTTGGAAGCAAATACCTGGTGTAAAAACCCGGTCGCATATTTATGCGACCGGGACCGGGTTTTTACACCAGGTGTTTCCAGCTATTTTTTACGTACCTTCCCTACTCGCGATCACACGTTTTCGTAACGCATTCGCCAGTTTACTCCCCAAGTCAAGCGCGCCTAAAGAAGTTTCACTTCAAAAATGATATATTCAAAATTTTTTTTTTACCCGTACCTATGCACCTAAAGTCTGTTGAAACTTCTGTTTCAAATTAATATTATTTCAAGTTAAACAAATATCAACTTTATTACAATGACAATTAAGTTGATTTCAGAATGACTAGTACTATTGAAAAAGTTATAAAAATGTTTGAAGTTGTAGTGTAAACTGAACTTTATTGCGTAGGAATTAAAGTTACTTTTCCATAAACTCATATTTGTTTACATTTCTGACAAATAAATTGCGAATGCAAATTACATGCTAGCAGCCTTCATTTGTACCAAAGCCAAGAAAAATATCAGGCAAATAAATTCACTACATTTCCTTCCTTTGGATGTCAAAGCAAAATAAATACCGCTGCAGTTTATAACTTGCCCCACACATACTGATGGGGATGGTAACGAGCCGTGAGGGTACCGCGTCACTTGTCTACCAAGCGTTCCTCCGATGAAATTTCAATATAAACATCCTATCTCCACCCCACACACGAAAATATACTCTAACTTACAAGCCATAGAGTTAAAGTTTGCCTGGAGGAAGCGAGCGTTCAATACAGGATGTTGCTCCGTCAACTATTCGGAAAAACGTTCCGTTTTACTAAAACGTGATTTCTGTCAATAATAATGTGTTTTTGCTTTTCACTTGAATGAACTTGCTTCTGGGAATAACCTTATTTTGTTTTTACCGAATTTGTGTAGAAAATACTGTGGATTCACTTGAAATAGTTTCATTTCAATAATTTTGTTACGTGGTCGCTCACAATGGGCCTTATTAGAAGGCTGAAAGTCACCCAAAGGGCAATGGAGAGGGCTATGCTTGGAGTTTCCCTGCGGGATCGAATCAGAAATGAAGAGATCCGCAGGAGAACCAAGGTAACCGACATAACCCGAAGAATTGCCAAACTTAAGTGGCAGTGGGCAGGGCACATTGCTCGCAGAACAGATGGCCGATGGGGCCGAAAGGTTCTGGAGTGGCGACCGCGTACCGCAAGACGTAGCGTTGGAAGGCCTCCCACAAGGTGGACCGACGACCTTGTGAAGGCCGCAGGAACTCGTTGGATGCGAGAAGCACAAAACCGGTCGAAGTGGAGGTGCTTGGGGGAGGCCTATGTCCAGCAGTGGACGTCTTTCGGCTGAAATGATGATGATGATGATGAATTTTGTTACTAAGGGATTGCGTTGAAAATCATTGCAATGGACAATTCTACATTATGGTGACAAAATTAGTTATCAATCGGTCATTCCAGGGCCTTTACAAAATGATGTAAAAAAAAAAAAACATTTTAGAAAAGACAACAGAGGGGCAATTAAAAACGTTTAAAATCTAGTCGCAATCTCATTTTAGCGAAAATCAGTGTCAAAAACTTGTCTAAATAAAATGTATGTAAATAAAATCAAACTCAAACTCAAAGCATTTATTTCAATTAAACCAATTACAGGCACTTTTGAATTGTCAAGGGGTCGGTCAGTCAGAAAGGTGAAGTTAGTTGCCCATTCGCGCCAAGCGTAGGTACCTATGGAGAAGAACGGGCAAGAAACTCCATGGACACTCTTTTAAATCAAAATAATATGGTTAAAATGTATGTATTTTTGACAGATTAAGACTGAAATTATAATGCGAACGTTCATTAAAATACGGAAATTTCCCATCAGACATTTTTGGAAACACAAAATATAAAATACTTTCCGTACTAAAAATTGGCGTTTGTATTCGATCGAAACGAACATTCATTAAAAAGTCTCCCAAACATCCTTCCAAAAGCCAGAACCTGTCGTGGTCCTGTCATACATCACGTTAACAAGACAGTTTAGTCGATCGTCAGAGCTAACTCCCGACACAATGCCGAAATACTTCGCAAGACTCCGTAACTGCATTCTCGAACTTATGCACGTAATTTGAACATACTTCGGCACATTCAATTTATCACATGTCTCCCTTATGTAACGGTATTTACCGGAACTTTTACTTGGGTAGTTCGGTACTTTGGTATCTTTATCCATACTAATATTAATATTATAAATTCGAAATCCAGTCTTACCAAGGGTTATCGTATTACCCAGTTACTGGGTTGTGGAGGTCAGATAGGCAGTCGCTCCATGTAAAATACTGGTATTCAGCTGCATCCGGTAAGACTGGAAGCCGACCCCAACATAGTTGGGAAAAGGCTAGGCAGATGATGATAAATTCGAAAGTAACTCTGTCTGTCTGTCTGTTTGTGTTTGTTTGTTACCTTTTCACGCCTAAACCACTGAACAGATTTAGATGAAATTTGTTATAGAGATAGTTTGAGTCCCAGGAAAGGACATAGGATAGTTTTTATCCCGATATTCCCACGGGATCTAAGCTTATGCGGGTGAAACCGCGGGGCGCAGCCAGTAATAATATGAATATCGGTTATTTTGAAGGAAATTGGGTGTTTGGGGGTTGGAATAATTGACTGGGGGTGTTATTTTGTCATTAATGTTATTTATAAGCAATGCTTATGGTTAAGTGATAAATGATGATAAATTACAAATATTTCTTTCTGTAAATGGTTCAAAAAAAACATGTTTACAGTCAAAAATAACTTGTGTTTTAAAACTAGATTTGGTCTTTCCTGACTACTCTGAAAAGAAAGACCAAAACAGATTCAGAGGTTAGCGGTCTCTTTTAAAATCCAGACATAATCTTGGTCAGGCCACAAGAGGACTATGCAGATTAATGACTGATGAAGTGGTCTTTTGAGGTAAGAATCACACAGATTTGAGTGGAGTTAAAGACGTTTCAACGTCAAAAAAGTTATGGTTAAGCAGACGCTCACTAAACTTTACGCAACGTTTATAAATAAGGGGGGGGTAATGTTTGGCAGTCAGCCTTGCTAACTGGCTAATATTTTTAACATGCATAGAATAATCAGCCCACTGCTGGGACACAGGTCTCCTCTCGGTGAGAGGGAGTGGGCCGTAATCCACCACGCGGGCCCAGTGCGTGTTGGTAGATGTCACATGTCTTCAAATTTGAGAGCAGTGGTAGTGAAATAATTGCACAAAGTAAAGTGCTTGCTTGGGTTCGAACCCACGACCTACAATTCATAAGTCGCGGCCAATTATACCATATATGAGCTATTTTATATCGTACATAAAAATAAAGCAGAGACAGACCAATTAGAACAAGCAACATTTAAACAAGGAATTGTATTTTGGTTTTGTTTTCTTATCGTATGCAGCACCAGTTGATGTCATCACAACAACGCAAGCTATCTTAGCATTATGCTGAGCGATAGCCATTTTGTCAGTCAGATGTGACGCATGGTTTCCCTCAACTATTTTTGTGTTTGTGTTTCTTCTCTGCGTCATATTTACCGCAAATAAACGTAAGTAATTTATTTTCAATTAAAAACAACCTGTAGATAATTGACCTAATGCAGGACAAAGGCTTAATGAAAAAAGGAAAGAGACACACTCGCTGCACTTTGGCGATTTAGCTAGACATCTCTTGACATTAAACGACGTAATGTTCGATAGACTATATTGAAATTTTAAACCTGGCTGCTGGAGTGTTCTCGTAGCTTTGTAAACGAGGTAGTTTGTCTGAAGAGACTTCTTCTCCATCAACATGGTATAACATACAGGGTGGTAGGGATATGGACACGCAGCCTGTTCCCATGGATTCAATACATAATTCTGGACCACCGTGCGTTGAACATTTTCATCGGTAATTACAAAAAAACATATTGTTCCATATTATACATGTTGCATCCGGTAATTTCTTTGACGGCGCTCGACAGAGTCTAGCCTGAGTCCGTGGGAGTCGAAAAGAACGAACAGCGAGGTGGAGCGGCTCTCTTGGATATTGGACATCGTACGGACAACATGTGCTCAGAAACTGTCTCGCGTTCCGTATCTGGTTGTGTCGTGTACTTACAGTGTGTGATTAATTTGTTTGTGAAATTATAATCTGTTAATTTATCGTCATATTGGCGACCCTGTATAAAAGGGGTCCGTGGCTAAATAATAACAGCCGCACAGGTCGATCGATTAGGTTAAGCTACGCTTGCCGCGGTTGGTTTGTGGATGAGTGACCATCTTTACATACCGAGACCCCTCCGTGCCTCGGAAAGCACGTTAAGCCGTTGGTCCCGGTTGTCATTCTTGGATCTTTGACGGACGTTACGGTTAATCAGAAGCCCGAAAGCCTGACAACCAGTCTTACCAAGGGGTGTCGTATTACCCAATAAGTGGGTTGTGGAGGTCAGACAGGAAGTCGCTCCATGTAAAATACTGGTATTTAGCTGAATCCGGTTAGACTGGAAGCCGACCCCAACATAGTTGGGAAAAGGCTAGGCAGATGATGATGATTGGCGACCCTGTAGAATGATTATAGTTCATGTCGTAGTATAAATCCTACTAATATTATAAACGCGAAAGTTTGTAAGTATGGATGGATGTTTGTTACTTTTTCACGCAAAAACTACTGCACGGATTTGGATGAAATTTAGCACACATAGAGTTTATAACCAGGATTAACACATAGGATACTTTTTATTATCCCGATATTCCCACGGGTTCGAGTCTTATGCGGGTGAAACCGCGGGGCGCAGCTAGTATTTAACTAATCAGTAAGATAGAAGCGGGGACGATGCACCATAAATAAAAGTATGTCGGGAAAACCTAGTAAATAAATCAAAACTCAAGATAATCGAGTATTTTCCGAACTACAACGTATCTTTTTCACATTTTAAATAAACCAGGCAATAAATAAAGCCAGGGCTTTACCGATAAACTGTTTGTATAAAACGGGCCCAAGTTTCTACGTCCCGGGGACTGTTGGGAAGTTAAAAATGTTAAAAACAACTGTCGTTTTAAAGATAGGCTTCGGAGAGCGAGAAATTATTAAATGGCGAAAGCATATTTTTAGATTATGGTTATATCTTTATGGTTTTTTTCAATTACGGAAATAGAGGTATTTTTGAGAGATTGAGATCAGACTGTGAACGTTCTTAAAATTACGAGCATTGCCCCTTTGATATTGGTGAAAGACTCGCACATAGAGGACTCTTATGTTAAAACATCTAGGTATGTACTAAATACCCATGTATACAAACCAATAAATGATTTGATTTGAAAGGTTAATGGCCGCTAATGATATGCTAAAACGCAACAACTATAGTTACAAAGTTACGAGTCTGATGGAAAAATACAATTGGTTTACTAAAATGCCTTTTAATTAGGATTAATCAACCCGATTCTACATATTAAAGTAAATGAGTGAATGTCATGAGCTCAAAATCAATTTAGTTAAACCGTAATAATATTACCATTATTATAGGTACAGTCACGAGCACCAATATTTCAACACTTCGCAATTTTCAATTGCGATTTTTTCGTGAAATAACGAATGCAACGTTGAAATACGACACTTAACGTAAACCTATGGGTTCGAAAATACCATGTTCGTAATAACATAAAATTTCATTCAAAAATAAAGGAGATAATCGCCTTTGAATAACGCCATGTGTATACATACTTATAGACGTGACTGTACACCTCTGCTTAACCCGGTAAATACAGGCGTTATGTTACATTAACATTATATTCTTATAACAACGGGGACAGACAAAGAGGTCTCTATTGTAAAAAAAGCTCACCCATCCAAGCATTGACCGCGACAAGTGCAGCTTAACCTCAAAGATCGACTTCTCCAAACAGCCTATTTTATTTAACAGATAGATATACCTATTCATTCTTATTGAATTTCGATCCCTGATGAAAGCCAGGTCATATAACAAAATAGTTTTCAGGGTAGCTGTCCCAATTCTCGGTACAGTAAATGTTTACGAGTCTAGCGGGTTATAAATAAACTACCCCTTTGTCTTGTCTGTGTTCCTCCCAATCTCATTTTTTCATTCTGTTAGAACAGATAAAACAAATATGTCAAACAGAAAAGTAGCTATTTATGTTGCCTTTTGTTTTATGCTGGGATATTTCTGTTTTGTTTGTAAATAACTAGGGACTCTATTCCCTTTACTAATAAACTTATTATATCAGATTAGTTACACACCGATTTTTCTCTTTCAGTCGTCAGTAATGTGACTTTCGAAAGAAAAACAAACGACTTCAAAAAAAAAAACACAACAAAGTGAAAAATAACTTTAATTTCGGAAGTCGTTGTCGTTGGTTCCGCATTTTCGTTTTTTGACACCGACTTCCGAAATTAAAGTTATTTTCCACTTTTTAGTTGTACCTACCCCACACAAATTCAATTAACACTAGTGCATTGAAGAATTGAAGACACGACTCGAAAAATCATCAAAATTCACATAAAAATGCCGGAGATGCAGTACATTTATGCATATAACTTCGTACATAAGAACAATTACCTAATTTATTATATACTAAAACCTTCCTGAAAGTATGAAGATCACATTAATGAAAGAATTATCAAAATCGGTTCAGTGGTTTTTGAGATAATCGTGGACATACATACATACGGGTCGAATACAGAACCTCCTTTTTAAAAGTCGGTTAAAAAGACAAAGCGTTGTGTAACTATACAGACGCTATACCTACAACGTTTGTTAGTAGCTAACCGTATTTATGTGTGCTCTGTGGAATTATTACGAGATTTTCTTCAAATTAATACGCCATAAGTTTAAATGCCTCTGAAGGAGTAGGTATATTTGATATTCTAATGTAGGTACGGTCGAACAAGCTTTTTGGTATGCAGGCAAAAATATTCATCTTTCCACTACACAGCCAATATTTAGTTTTATTTTGTGCGTTATAACTTTTTCAGCTTATGGCATCCTTAATTAAATAGAGTGGTATAAAGGAATTGACTAACTCAGCACACCATTGTTTGAAAGTAGTTTGTTTATTTTTTATTATTTAAGTATGCATACACACTTCACGTTGCAGTATAAAACTGATTTACATCCGTCACCTCACACACAGGTCCAGTTGAAAACCAGCATCAGGCACTAGTTGTCTGGCATTTTTGCTGAACTGGGCCTTTTTACTGGGAGCAGTGGTGGCCCAGTGGTATCAGCCGCGATTTACAAGTTGTAGGTCGTAGGTTCGAACCCCGACAGGCGCTTTACTTTGTGTAAATTATTTCATCACCACTGCTCTCAAAACGGTGAAGGAAAACATCGTGAGGAAACCGGCATGTCCTAGAACCAAAAATTCGAAGACATGTGACATCCACCAACCCGCACTGGGCCCGCGTGGTGGATTACGGCCCACTCCCTCTCACAGAGAGGAGGCCTGTGTCCCAGCAGTGGGAACGTTATAGGCTGATTATGTGATGTGTGTTATGTGGGCCTTTTTAGCGCAGCCGTGAGGCACACTTTCCTGCTTATTTTTTTTTCTTTTTACATCGGACTTTACACTTTTGATTTTTGTTTTTATGTGATGTATGTATCTGGTGTATTGTGTGTCTTTTAGTCTGTGCTAAATAAATGTATTTTCTTTCTTTTCTTTCTTGTTCGACCGTACTGTTAGCAGCTATTGAGCAGTGGTGGCCCAGTGGCAACGGCTCCGGCTTGCGAGTTGTAGACCGTGGGTTCGAACCCACATCATTCATATTGAAGTAATACGTGTGAGAACGATGTAGAAAGACGTGCACGTTAAAAACATCCGCAATAAAAAAGAAAAAAACACTTCAGATATTTAAATAAAGGGTAAGAGATGGCCAGTCCCTACTGACGGCGCCCGTTCACGAACAAGACGTCTTTTTTTTATGGATGGGAAATCTACAAATGACCCCTCCCGCTCTGGGTGGAGCGGAAGGGAGTGTCAAACTCTTACTGACTAAAACCCACCCGTGTTCCTTCCTTAGCCCTTTATGTTCCGGGGTAGCGGTAACCCTGGAACAGCACCATTCAGCTCAACCATTTTGAAGGGACATCCTATTGAGTTACGTGGCCCCTGGCACAGGCAACTGAAGGAACACGCTTGGGTTTCAGTCAGTAAGGCTGGCCGCATACGTCCGGTTTTCTGATTCTGAATTCAGATTCGGAAAGCGAATCAGGAAACCGGACGTATGAAACTTCCGATTTGAAACAATACCTCATCTGTTCCATTTTCAAACAAAAACTATTCTAAAAATAGCAAACCCTCACATATCAACAAAATGTTTGTGAATATTTCAAAATTAGAACAGCTAGGGCGGCACCCATTCTCGTTAGTGATGCACCCTAACGAGGGCGCGCTCCGCAAAGCAGATTATCGATATTCCGCCATATCGGAGCGACAATCGATTGACAATCGTTCCGGGCTTACTCGTACATTAAAGCTATCGCTTGTGTGATAGGTAAATTCTACTCATCTACCTTTATGGTTTGAATTTTGTACTACTCAGTGGTTCGGTTGTGAATGTTGAATAATATTTGGGGCCTGATATTTAGGTGATGTGTTTTTAGGGTTCTGTAGCCAAATGGCAAAAAACGGAACCCTTATGGATTCGTCATGTCTGTCTGTCTGTCCGTCCGTATGTCACAGCCACTTTTTTCCGAAACTATAAAAACTATACTCTTGAAACTTGGTAAGTAGATGTATTCTGTGAACCGCATTAAGATTTTCACACAAAAATAAAAAAAACAATAAATTTTGGGGGTTCCCCATACTTAGAACTGAAACTCAATTTTTTTTTTTTCATTAAACCCATACGTGTGGGGTATCTATGGATAGGTCTTCAAAAATGATAACTTCTAAAATAAGAGAATGATAAAACTAAAAAAAAATATATGATGTACATTTATTATTTATTTATTTATTTAAACTTTTCGCACAAAAAGGTACAAAGGCGGACTTAATGCCTTAGGCATTCTCTACCAGTCAACCAAGGGTGGTGAAGAGATTAGATGGCAGGTGCTACCATGTAAACTTCCACCGAAAATTGGTTTGAACGAGATTTAGTAAGTAGTTTTTTTTTTAATACGTCATTAATCGTAAACCGCAATTACTTGCTGCTACGGAACCCTTCATGGGCGAGTCCGACTCGCACTTGGCCGGTTTTTTTGACAGAGGCGCTTCCTCCCTTTCTCTTATTACACCATCCCGATTTAGGGAAAGGGTCCCTGAATATCGCGTACTATAATGAGGCTTTTAAGTCTGTTTTCGGGTAACGCTAATTAGATAATGAGCTTTTTAAGCTGCAGCTACAGAAACTGGGTCATTTTTTTCTGGAAAATTACATTTTGTCACGAATTTAATATAAACCATATTTCCGCTTTAAAATAAGTAGGTATGTACCATTATGTTGCCGCTCCAAACAATATTATTACTGATAAGGATCAAAACAAACTTACTAATAAACGTTGTATAGAGTCTGTATAGTTACACAACGCTTTGTCTTCTTCTTTCGAAAGTCAAATTACTGACGACTGAAAGAGAGAAATTATTGTGTAACTATTCATCTGATATAATACGTTTATTAGTAAGGGGGGTACACAGTTAAATAATTTTGAAGGATATTGCTAATCCATTTTCGCATGGATAACGCTATTTCGATATGTGCACAAGAAAAAAAAAAGTTGTTGCCACAATCAAGATTTTGTTTAGATTGACTAAGTAACTTGTTTGCATCTGAGCCTATCAAGCACAATGATCACAGCTACTACTTTTATTTGATTAAGATTCTTCTTCTTAGCGTGTCGATGGCAATCTAAATGTACTCGGCCCAGAATTCGGCCACTTGTTTGGCGCCATCACTAACGTCCATCAGTTCCTGTAACGTGCACCTGACAGGACACGCAGGGCACGATATTAAGTGTCCCATCGTTTGTGGAACAGCACCACATTTACACTCCAAGGCGGAGTCGTCTATAAATTTCCACCTGAACAGGTTTTCCTTGCTTCGGCCAACCTGGGCCCGGAGTCTGTTAAAAGACTTCCAGTTTACCCAAGGTAACTCATGTCCAGGTGGGAGGTCCTCAGCGGGTGGAACGAACGGTTTGGGTAAGGAAGCACTGTCTCGCCACAGCCTCAGTCTTTCTTGTGGTAGCTCGCCAGTGAGTGGGACGACACACTTTAAGAAAAACAAGAGAAGATTAAGATTTGAAACGGGATTTCGATTGGAGTTATTGCAAAACCTATTTGCATCAAGAAACTTGTTTGAGAGTTCAATCATTTGAACTAGTATTGCTGCAATCATGTCGTGATAATCAACTTAACTAAGATTTTGATTAATCTAAACAAGATATCGTCAATCAAGCTAAAAAGTCACTTGATTGGAGTGCATTTTTGAAGTGAAAACTTCTTTAGCGGCGTTGCACACTTTTTTGTAATGGGTAAAAAATGTTAAACTCGCGTCAGGACATCGCGTCAGGACACGTGACCGTCAGGAGAGACTACACAGGGGAGAACTACTACTCCTAACTACTAAGTATCCCCCTCTCTTTCTACGGCGGCGCCAACCGAAGTGAACCAAGTGACACACGACAATAGCCACACTGCTGTGTATTCGTAAAATTCGTGTATATAAAGTGTTTAAAATATGGAAATTGAACAAAGTGCATCTATTAAAGGAAAAAGTGACGCAGAAATAGTAAAAAAAAAATGAGTTATATTAAATCAATTAATAATTGATTTATTTCAACGTTAATATTCAAGTTTTCACTTCTGCCGGCACTCCCGGAGTGCAACCCGTCTTTTTTCAGTGTGATGATTTCTACGAGTTCAAAAGTCATCTAAATCTATTGTTACAGTCTTCAATACTCGATCGCTTATCACTTACTCGCTCCGAAACAACATCGTCTACATAGGTCCGGCTTGAGAGATCATCTGTCACATTGACGTTCCTAGCCGGGACAAGCCAAGCATTTACTGTATGATTGACGCGTCGTTAATCAGCTTAGAAATGCTGCTGTAGTGGGTCTTAGCTGCCTCGCAAACTATGCGACTAGACGCAACGACCGGCTGCAGCCGACAATCCATACTAATATTATAAATGCGAAAGTGTGTCTGTTACCTCTTTACGCTTAAGCCGCTGAACCGATTTAGATGTGGTCCCGGGAAAGGACATGGGATAGTTTTCATCCCGATATTCCCACGGGATCAAAACTTATGCGGGTGAAACCTCGGGGCGCTGCTAATTTTCATATATTTTGTTCAAATCTCCGCACATGCGGCTCTGCCGCTCTCAAAATGGTGAAGGAAAACATCGTGAGACAACCGGTATGTCCTAGGACCAAAACTTCGAAGACATGTGACATCTACCAACCCGGCACTGGGCTCGCGTGGTGGATTACGACCCACTCCCTCTCACTGAGAGGAGGCCTGTTTGACTGTGTCCCAGCAGTGGGAACATTATAGGCTGATTACAATGCTTATGCTCTGCATGCTTAACGTTGAGTTGCAGAGTCGCAACCACAGGCTAGGGGAGTCGCACGCTCTCACTACTAATCGCAGCTACTAGATGCGCGGTGCACGCGCACACCTGACACGTGCGACAGGTCAGCATCATTCTTTTGTTTTGAGCGCTTGGGAAGGTGCACGTGTGTTTTTATTGCGAATCTCAAAATGGAAACGTTCGATGTCGATTTTTTCAAATCGAACGTCGAAGTGCGTCGAATCCTCAAAGATCAAAGAAAATGATCACTTCCTGCACAACGTCTGTCGTAACGACTTGTCGTAGACGCAAACGACAGCTCTGCGTCTAGACGCAGATGCTTACGATAACTCTGCGTCTTGTTACAGCGTGCAGAAGCACAGATTGCGCGGCTTTTAGGAGAGATACGATTTGAAAGTGAAGGTTTTTGAGTGTTTATACCTGAGAAAGATAAAAAGTTTAAAACGATCTGGTAGGCTTTTCGAAATAATGGTCTAAAATAAAAATATTGCTAATTAGCTATGGCGTAAAAGGGTGATAAACCCTTTATGGGTTTATTTATAAACGATCCTTAAAGTCAAAATACGTTTAAACACCAAAAAAATTATGGATAAACAAACTTTTATCATTACCTACTTAACTTTATGCAACGTTTATAAATAAACTCCTTAAATCGTAAAGAGAAACAGGAAATAGCTTTCAAATAAAACGTTTGTTTTTTTAACGTTCGTACTTTTGTTGTAGTTATTATGACGTTTCGACGTATGTATTTTATTGCATGTGTACACATATATAAAATAAAAAAAACAATGGCACTCCGGGAGTGCCGACCGAAGTGAAAAACACAAACGGAATACTTTACCATTACTCACTGACATATCGGATATACATTAAAATCGAGTACATCCTGAGGGCAGCGGAACACATCCGAAGCGGTGTCGGTTACGGTAACAGTGGCGCGAATTCAATTGTTTTTCCCCCTTTGTTCTCATATTATTACATTCGCAAAATATTATATTCGCAAAATATTATATTCTCGAATTATTATATTCTCAAAGCGTTAAGCCGTTGGTCTGGCTGTCATTCGTGGATCTTTGACAGTCGTTATGGGTCGTCAGAAGCCCGAAATTCTGAAAACCAGTCTTATCAAGGGGTTTCGAGTTACCCAGTAACTGGGTTGTAGAGGTCAGATAGGCAGCCGCTCAATGTAAAATACTGGTACTCAGCTGCATCCGGTTAGGCTGGAAGCCGACCCCAACATAGTTGGGAAAAATTCTAGGCAGATGATGATGATGATGAATGGAATAAACCGAACCCAGAATCTGAATCGAACCCAGGATCTCATGCTCCACAGTATTATACCGCTTGCGACCACTAGACCAAAGAGGCAGTTAAGATTTGTCCGACCCTAGGACCGAACCCGGAATATCACGCATAGGAGTCGCACTCCTGACCACTAATAACGAGGGGAATATATAAATACTGGATCCGGAAAAAGCAACCATGACGGTAACATCTACGCCACGCATCGACACAATGACTCTTAAATTTGACAAAACAGTCCATTACCACGACTGCAAGTGCCATATAAACAAAAAGCATTAAACAGAAAAGTAAGAAGAATAACTCTTTCGAAACTGCTATAAAATAACACATCACACATAAAGCATGCATAATCAGGTCATAAAACAAACTTATTTCACTATTACGGAAAGACTAGCTTTCCATTCTTAGATCGTGATTTTCTGAGATAACATTCTTTGCTATACTGTCCGGCACCCTAATTGCGTAACACACTATCAATCGGAATTTGAATCATTTTGAAGCCAATTGCTAATTAATCCATTGCTTCATAAGTTCGAAAAATGTGTCTGCTAAACACGTAAATAACGCAATGAATGTTGTTGAACTGTCAAAATGAAACCGATTCCGATTGATAGTGTTACGCAATTGCCCCGCAGTTCATTATACTCCATAGGTTTAGGTAGTTAAATATAGGTAAACAATAAAATCACGTGACTTAGTTAACCGACTAAATGTAATACCAGTCTATTCAGTTGTCATGCTTCGTCACATTTGTATTCTTCAATTTAGCAATGTTATAATTCATTAAAAAAGTTGCTAAATTGAAGAGTACAAATGTGACGTAGCATGACAACTGAATAGACTGGTATTACGTTTAGTCGGTTAACCGTCACGTGGTTTTTTTGTTTACCTACCTTTATTTAACTACCTAAACCTATGGAGTATAGGTATATTATCTGATCTGGTTTCATTCATTCTTCTTTCTTTGTCCAGGCGGTCTTTTTATGGAATGCGCTCCCTTTGAACATCAGAACGGCAACCAGTCGGTTATCTTTTAAAGTGAAGGCACGTGAATATATTCGGCAGAAGTTGGTCGTAACATCCCAGCGCTGATTTGCTGGATTCGTTTTCTCCTCTACCGATCATTTTTCCCCTGAGAGTTAATTTGGTTTATATGTAAGTATGTATGTATGTATCTATGTATATATTCTTGTATTTTATAGTCATTTCCTAGCTAGTTATTCTGTATGTTGCACCTGCCATGTTTTGTCTCTGCATCACTCTAAGGTTGACTCGTAGAAAATGCCTCAGGCATTAAGTCCGCCTTTGTACAGTATTTTTTACTTGTGCATAAAGTTTTAATAAATAAATAAATATTAGTGTTCAATAATAGTTTTAGGAGCACAAACTGGGAATTATTAGACGTTCGTTTAAATAATATATGCCTCTAATAAATCACAATTCAACCACCCCTCCTTATTCATCCCTTCTTTGACTTTTATTACTAACCGGATTCTATAAATGACTTCATATTCACCTTCTGTATTTGTCTTCGTCGTGTTAACACAAACACGGGACATTATTCTCTTTCGTATCATGTTATTACGGGATAATGAGCCGTGAGACCATTCAGGCTTCATAATCACAGAATGAAGTAACAAAATTAGGTCATTTGGCGTTTATTGTTTTAATTGTTTGGCTGTTTTCAGCACTTGTTGCGTCTTTAACTTTGAACAGGAAAGCGAGGTGCATTATGTAAGTATAATCATTTATTTACTAAAAGACTTAGCCTAGGTAACATCAGTGTTGCTTTAATAAGGGATGGATAATGGCTATTACAGATAGGAGGGAAATCTTGTATCTTGAAGGACACTACGTACTTACTTTAACATGATTCACAAAATATTCATAATTGCGTAATAACTCTGATTATACTTTGTATTTTCGGACTATCTTAAAACTAAATTATGTAGTTCACCTTTTAAAATTCGCACGGTAACAATTACTGGTCACATTGAGTCGATCAGCTGATTGACATATAATCCGCCATCTTGCCTCTAAGCAAGGTTTAAACAGTCCATCGGTGGTGTTCTTCTTTTTAGCGTGTCGATAGCAATCTAAATGTACTCGGCCCAGAATTCGGCCACTTGTTTGGCGCCATCACTAGCGTCCAACAGTTCCGGTGGTGTTAATTTTAACAGATATTAATCAACTGCTAATGTTATGGTTTCCTAGAGAAAGGTGACCGCCCACGTTCGCAATTTACCGGTGAATGACGTCAATGTAACGTTATTTGTGAATGTAAGTTGGTGTGTATCCCTACAGGGCGTTTTTGACATCATAAAGTCTGCAATACCTGCTGCTCATACATTTAAATCGCTAGATTGGCTCTCACCGTACTTAGCCACGCGAGTGTCCATACTGAGAAGATTACAAAATATATAAACATACAAAAGTTTATTGTAGAAACTTGTACAACTTTTACAGTAAATCTTACATGGGGACCTCCATTTAAATAAAAGATATAGGTAGGTACCTGTGCTAGGAGACCCCGCTCTTCAATGACAAATTATAATATGGTAAAAGTGGTGTACCAAAAGAAAATAGAATTTAAACAAGAAAATATAACGTAAAATCTAAAATTAAACATGATAGGACTTGGACTATAACAAAATTAAAAAAAAAAAACTTATGATATAGATAGAGTCAGCTCACAGATTATCAACTCACTGCGTCATTATGTGTCAGAGGTGTCAAAACGAAACAAAAACGCGACTATCTATTGTCGAGTTAGGGCGTGCGTGTCTAGCGATTTAAATCTTTGCCGCTGTCATAATTCTCATGATAGCCGTCACTGCAGCTGTTATGGTATACGGTCGTCACTTTTTTAGGAAACCGTAGCTTTAGCGACCTCTTGACGCTAAATATCGTTGTTATTTTTCTTAGCGTGACGATGGCAATCTAAATGGACTCGATCAAGCATTCAGCTATGTGTTGGGCTCCATCACTAGCGTCCATCAGTTCCTGTTACGTGCAGAGGACAGGACATGCAAGCAACTATATTAAGTGTGCCGTTTATAAATAAGAGTGAAATGAATGAGAGTAAAATGGTTGAGCTGAATGGTGCTTTAATACATTCGTCATATTCGTGAACGGGCGTCGTCAGTAAGGACATCTCTTTGCTGCCATGGCTCATTTTATTTTAATTTAATATTTGAATTGTTGTTTTTTGTCATCTTTTCATTATGAACGCTTTTAACGTTCTGCACCGTTCTCACATGTATAATTTTTAACATGAATGATGTAACCAAGACTTTGTAACGTATTATTTTGATTTAAAAGAGTGTACATGGAGTTTCTTCCCGTTCTTCTCCATAGGTACCTACGCTTTGGAATGGGCAACTAGCTTCATCTTTCTGACTGACCGACCCCTTGACAATTCAAAAGTGCCTGTAATTGGTTTAATTGAAATAAATGCTTTGAGTTTTTTTTTTTTGTTTTTTTGAGTGCGTGTCTTTATATTGGATATCACGATAACAGATCTTCATTCAATTCATTTATTTGTGAACATAGTTTATAATAGGTGTTACAGTCAAGTATATTTATGATCTGTATGTCCTACTACTTGGTGTTGTAAAAACAATAATAATTAATGATAATTAATAGCAGAAAATGTCAGATAAAAGGACTAGATTCCATAGCTAGAATAATAGTCCCATTATTATAATAAGCAAGCAATACTCCACAACCCACAACACATAATTATACCATATTCGGTAATTAAGGAATTCCTCAATAAAGTAATAGATATGTCTTCTCGATCAGAAAGAAATAGAAATAACTTCTTATTAAATTAATAAATATTGTTTGCTGATTTCATACACTTTGGTAGTTTATAATAAACCTTTGGACCCATTGCGAATATGCTTTTCCGAACCAATGCAGTTTGAAACCAAATGTAGCACATCGGCACTCCGCAGGCTATATACTTGTGTAAGGTTTATGATTTTTTAAATAGCAATTAATAGAACTTTTTAATTAATTAAAAAAAATCTAATAAACCAAATAACGGTACCTAAGTACACCTAATCGATTTGAGGAATCGATATGATGAATTGACAACACTCGGCGAGCGTAGGAATTTTTAATCTGTACGGCCATATGGCGGGGAAGAGAACTGTATTAATTTGGCGGCGTAACATTGGTTGTTTAAAATAAATAATTGTAAAACATAGTGACCTGAGTTTTACTACACTTGTGAAAAAGAGGAGAGAGACTGGCTCTAAATGTCCTAAACAGAACCACCTATCAAACTTTACGGAGTTGCCACCCGGTTAAAGTCGACAAATTTAAATACTTAGGTCATTTAGTTACTGCCGGTCTGAGGGACGATACTGACATCGAGAGGGAGCGGAGGGCGTAGTCAATTAGAGCAAATAATATGGTAGCCCGCAGGATTGCACGCTGCTCTAAGTCCGTCAAGCAAATACTTTTCAGACCTTATTATAGGACTATACTGATTATAGAGACTAGCTAAGATGGGAGCACTTTTATTTAATCAAACTCCTATAGGATTTCATCTAATATATTTTGAGAGTTTTCACAATAAAACTAGCACTTGATGCTGGTCCTGCTCCACTACCACAACTAATTGATTAACACTTGAAAATACTGTTGGAGCTGCTGAAGATTGTAAGTCTATCTTTGCATTGTATAAATCAATCTCCTAGTATTGTATAATTGCATAGCACATGATGCGTGAGCACTATGTACACTGGCTTATATCAATTAGCTGACCCCCCTAAAAATTACTCGATTTTGCACCCTCCTCTCATAACATTAAAGGTTATTCAATATGTATGAGTTAATCGGACTAACACTACTCGATGAACAGAAACAATAAATAATTTTGATACGCAAATTTGAGCTTTAAGATGTTGGTGTTAGATCATTTACTATGTATGGGTATTTGTTACGCAATTTTCATTTTTAATGAGCAAGACTTAAAGGTTAGGTTAATGTTGTGATAATTTGTGTCATTGCTACTAATACCTTATTTCATCTATCTTACTCAAGTTAATCTGGTGTCGTGGTTCATGCGTAAGGCTGAGACGTGCAAGATGCGAGTTCAAATCTAGTCTCATGTTTAATTTTGTTTTCAATATATAAATTGTTCGTTAAGTATTTCTTGCATTATTGTAAAGAACAAGCATATCAATTAAGTTGATAAACGATAAACGTTTCACCTTTTTCAATAAGTGGGTAGTTCGACGTCAATATGCGTATTCAACAAAAACTGCTATTGAAATGATTTTAGGAATATGGGGTAGAAGAATAAATTGAACAAGACATTCTATGCACAAATAGCAGTGAATACGCACGAACGTTTTTATATTGCCTTACTAAGTTGCGAAAATTCACGCCTTTTTATTAATTATTATTATCGGTTTTGATAGTTTAATCGTCATGTCTCAGTTGAGTGATTATTTAAAATACAAAATATTGTATTTGCATAAGGAGAATGTTGGTATTAAAGCGATTGCTAGGAAACTTAATATAGAGGTAAGTGTATTCTTTTTTATACTTCCTTAATTCGTTAGTTGGCTTAAAAACGTCTGTATAGAATAATAGAAAATTAACTGTTTCATTATGAGATCATTTATAGGTCTAATGTGGTTTATCTAAAGGTATTTTTGCAAACTTATTCGAAAAATTATGATTAACGGGTTATTAAAATTATGCTTATTGTGTTGTTTCAGAGAAATACAGTCAGACTGTGGCTAAGACGTTTTGAAGAGACAGGGAATATTCAAAAGGATCGTCCTGAACCAAAACCTGCAATGTTACTCCTGTGTCAGAACATCATCAAGCAATTGTTAGAAGGCATACTGAACACCCATTTTTGCCTACTCAATGCAGTATAATGTTTCTGTTCAGACGGTCAGAAAACATTTGCATGTTGCTGGACTGAAACAATACAAGCCAGCACGTAAAATTTAACTGACTGCTGCACATCGCCAAGCAAGGGTCCGCTTTGCCCAAGAATATCTCAATTTTAATTGGGAAGATTATGTTGTCATATTTACCGACGAGAAGTCTTTGTCTAAACCTTATTTATAACTAAACATAACTACATACTTACAAAACAAATTGATATATAGTATACCTAGTAGGTAAAACATCAACGTATAATGCTATTTTATTTAGTTCAACGATATTTAATGTGGTGATGTTATTGTTATGAAATAGAAATACATACCTATATATTTCTAAATATTATAACATGTTGATTCACTACATTAAACTCTGTGAAGTATGTAACAACGTTATTAGTAACTGTTATATCATTTACGTTATTCTTATAATATTTTTTTTTATAAAATAAAATCGTTTTTACCATCATTATCGTTTTTTTATTTTCGTTCACCTTTTTTTTTGTTGCTAAAGTTATAATTTATTATTTATAACTTAAAAAAAAATATTATAAAACAAAATGCGCAGCAGAAAATATATTGGTTTCGAACTCGCAACCACGCTCTTGTCAGCTCACTGCAGCTACCACTAGACTACACGAACATGGTGATTGTCGTTGAAATTAGCAATAATATATTACAAGTTAGAACAATATTCAAGATCATACCTACCTTAACACTGCGTGCACTGCAATATCAAATTCGAATAACTGTTTTATTAATCGTAGACGTTGAACTGTTCTAGTTCGATAAGCTTACTGCTAACAAGCAGAAGGTTCAAATTCGTTTAATTTTTAAGGGGTCAGCTAATTGCTATAACAGACTGTACATACTATAAAGCTACCATTTACTGGGTACGTCTTTCATTGACTTGAATGTGCCCTGGCGGCTGAGTGAGAGTATGTCATGCTCACTCAAATGTCTCGCTGATGGTGGCGCATGTGTTGGATCATTTAGCTCCCTTCAAAATGGTTGAGCTGAATGGTGCTAATGCATGCGTCATGTTCGTGAACGGGCGCCGTCAGTAGGGACTGGTCATCTCTTTGCTACCATGGCTTATTTTATTTTATTTAATATTTGAATTGTTGTTTTTTCTTATCTTTTCATTATGGACGCTTTTAACGATCTGCATCGTTCTTACATGTATAATTTTTAACATGCATGACGTAACCAAGATTTTGTAACCATATTATTTTGATTTAAAAGAGTGTCCATGGAGTTTCTTGCCCGTTCTTCTCCATTAGGTACCTACGCTTTGGAATGGGCAACTAGCTTCATCTTTCTGACTGACCGACCCTTTGATAATTCAAAAGTGCCTGTAATTGGTTTAATTGAAATAAATGCTTTGAGTTTGAGTTTTGAAACTTTCTATCTGACAAGTCAAACCTAATCTAAATCATTGACACAATCATGCTTGAACGATCGAACAGCAGATGCCGTCAATTATAACCGGCCTGCATTATAAAAGGTAAGGCTACATAGATAGCTTCTACTGTACCTCGTTGTACACGTGCAGCCTGTGGGTGAATCATACCCATAAAGCATACGAAGCCCTCCGCGTCCAATTGTCTTCAGAGCGCTGATGGGGCTACCGTGACAATGTAGTACCTCGGGTATGTTTGCCAAAGCTAGCGTCGACTATGCAAAAAGCATTTCGTGAATAAATTCTTACTGCAAATCAAAGACAATTCAAATAATATGACTGTCGCAATGACTAAATAAGCCAATTTGAATAGACGGCCAAACGGCCAGTATTTTCGAGACGTGATTTTCCTACATTTTCAAAGATTTTAGACTTACTTTCGAGCTCAAGAGGTCCATTTTAAAAGCCTTAATATTTGTAAATCATCAATTTGGAGGTTTGCTAAATAAATCCACACAAAAAAACCCTTGGGGAAAAACAACCCGACTATATTTTCCGCCTTGGGTAACACCCAAAAACTCCCCAGTCACTTTGAATCGCGATTCTGCCCCATAAAGTTGATTTTATCTCAATTAATAAATGGCTGCATAAATAAAATTGTGGTAAATTTAAAATGTCGTTTACTACAGGTTATAAGCCTGTAACTCGTATAAATAAAATTTCGCGGATGCTTCGTAGGGCGATCGATGGAAGGCTGCAGGTATTTTCACTTCACTTGCCTCCAACCAGTGACTGCAAGAATTGCTGCCAATATTGGCAATTTGTGACAGTGGGGCATAATGTTTTTGCACTAACATGTAGGTAAAGAAATATCTAGTTCGTGTTATTATTCAGGGTGGAATTTTGTAATGCCACCTGAAGGGAAAGTACTCTTAATACTGTAGATAGAAAATTTTACTCAAAGAAAACATTCACGATCATTTGTTCTGTGTCTGGGTGTAATTTATCTATAATATGTATGTATTTAGAAATATATAAGTATGTTTATCAGTTGCCTAGTACCCATAACACAAGCTCTGCTTAGCTTGGAACTAGATGGCGTTGTGTGATAGTTGTGGAATATTATATTATATTATTATTATTATATTTATTCCTATATTTTTAAATAGAAAGAAAACTGCATTCAAAAATTTTCTAAAATCCGCTTGCCACACCCGGGAATCGAACCGACTAAAATCTGTAAAAATTACAACCTGTACTTTTATTGCAACGATCGTTACGATCAATTATAAGGATGAAATCTCTCTAAGTGACTTGATAATTAATTTATCAGGGTGTAATTTACTATCTTTTCTTCCGAGAGGAAGATTCTATCAACCGGGGTACCTATCAAATATCATAACCTATTTCAAAACCCCTAAAAATAAGCCTATACAGGGTGGTCCAAAAGTCGTGGATCAAACGAAGTTGGGGGATAAAAGAGGTCATTTCCAACGCTTTTAAAGTGAGAAATAATTTTTGGTAACGTTACAAAATTTTTGGAAAAAAATAAATTGCTCTTGAAATTTGATACTCAGAGCCCTAATAGAACTTTGTAGTGCTGATACATTATCTAGTAGTAATACAACACCGTTTGTTTTATTGTTTTATATCACATTTTTTTTTAAATTCGTCTAATTGTAAAAGAACTCGGTATACACAAATATTCATAACTTTTAGGGCAATTGAATTATGACCATGCTGTAGAAAGATTTTTTGTTGGAAATGACCTCCTTCATCTCCCTATTTCGTTTGATCCACGACTTTTGGACCACCCTGTATAAGTAAAGCTAAACAATAACCACGACCCACTCAAAATCAACATCACCAACAGACATAATACAATAATAGATCAGAAAATCGAAATAAAACTGCAAACATTATCTGTTTACTCTACACTAGCTTCTGCCCGCGACTTCGTTCGCGTGAAATTTCTTATTCCCTCGACCCATCTCGTCGTATTGCATCACTTGCCCGCGTCTCCTGCTCTATCACTTCGTTTCCCCATAGCGCTTTTGCTCGGCTCCTGACGGTCATAGCGTGACGTTAAATAGCCTATAGCCTTCCTCAAGAATTGGGCTATCAAATACAAGAAGAATTTTTCCAATTCGACTGGTAGTTCCAGAGATTACCCCCTACATACAAACTAACAAACAAAATTTACCTCTTTATATAATACTAGCTTCAGCCCGCGACTTCGTTCGCGTGAAACTTCTTGTTTCCCCCGAGCCACCCCGTCGTATCGCATCACCCGCCCGCGCTATCACTTAACGTTCTTTTTGACTTTTTTTCGTTTTGCTCGGCTCCTAAGGGTCATAGCGTGATGTTACATAGCCTATAGCCGTCCTCAAGAATTGGGCTATCAAATGCAAGAAGAATTTTTCAAATCCGACTGGTAGTTCCAGAGATTACCCCCTACATACAAACTTACAAACATACAAACTTACAAATTTTACCTCTTTATAATATTAGTATAGATTAGTATAGATTACTGCCTGCATGAGTGAGTTCCAAGAAGTGGGCCACTGTACCTACACGGTGAACTAGCGACCTGGAACTTTACTGAAACGGTATACTCGTAAAACAGAGCACGATTAAAACGCGTAAACGATGGGGAGGTTAACGCAGTAACACCACGTTTAAAGTTACCGGTGAAGGATATATTGAGTCGAACCCACGCTTGCACTTTTTGAAGTGAAAACGCCTTCTTTAGGCGCGTTGGCCATTTTTTTAGACGGGGAAAAACCATTGAATTCGCGCCACTGTAACCGTAACCAAAACCGCTTCAATTATTTTTTTTTTAAGTACACTGTATTTTTTAATAATTGTTTGCTGCACCGGGCGACGTCATTACGTCAGCGCCGGCTGTCGCTGAAAACCAGCGCTGGGGCTCTGTCCTGCATAGGGTCGCAGCATAATGCTGAGCGATAGCCGTTTTGCGTGGATGTGACGCATGTTTTCCCCTATCTTTTTATTTTATTTTTTGTGTTTATGTTCTTTTTTGCGTCATTTTCACCGCAAATAAACGTATTTTATTTCTTTCTTTCTTCGGATGTTTTCGGCTCTCCTCGGGATGTACTCGGTTTCAATGTATTTCCGATATATCAGTGAGTGATGGCAAAGTAGTCAGTTTGTGTTTTGTTTTCACTTCTGTCGGCACTCCCGGAGTGCCACTGTTAATATAATAATCTTTTATAGGAATTTCGACTATTTATAAACAGAAAAACATTACCCTCCTTTTGGGCTTTGCCGCAGTCGGACTGTTGATCTATAACGCCACATGCGAATAACGCGTCATACTAACGTCACGCAAAATCCTGCATCTCGCAAGCAGAGTTTTCCGCGCAATTAGCATAGATACAACGGCCCGACATGAATCATCGCGCAGTTGTATCTATGCTAGTTGCGTAAAAGAGAATCTGTAAACCCTCTAACTTGTATCCATGTGATGAATCCAAACCAGTGGCCCATCTTAACACAGGAGCCAAAACCAGCCCCAACACCATTGAAGCTATTATTTCTATTTAAAAAAGGAGGTTTTGTGTCACTTTTCTTCAAGATTCATATGAATTCCGATTAACGCGAAGTTTTTTGGTAGAGGACGAGACCTCGAATTGTCAATGACTTCAAACACGTATACACTATAAAAACAAATGAAATCTACTAACCTGTAAAGCGGCTTTCCCCCAGCATGCCGAAACCATAGCACCATATATACCCGGTCTTCATTTGAGTCCGGCTCGATGTCGCAAGGAAGGGAGGCCGTCCGGCCCACCACGGCTTCGACTTCCACCGTCGACACTGGAACAAAATCGACTGTCTTTTAATAGACTTGATCTTTTTTTGAACTCATTGGGGGTAGTATAATCTTAGCTTAAGAACCAATGAATAATATAAGTACGTACTTGAGCTTAAACCTTGGGACTTAGTTGAAGTGAGCAGTCAATAGTGTCAATTTCATCGCTTCACTTAATTTTCACGTTGAAATTTTTACAGAACCGGTTGATCTAGGTCAGTTAAAGAAACTAGCCAATAATGGCAGTTTTTTTATACAGGGTTATTTGAAAAACACCAACAACCTCTTAAGAGGTCATTGTACTCATCATTATGAACAACTTTTACTATGGGACCAAACCTGAAATCGCGAAATAAAAATCAGCTGTTGTGTGAGAAAGTGTGGTGAAAAACTTCGTATGAAACGCGTGTGCATTGATTTGATCATGCATGCCTTATACAGGGTGTTACAGAAAGGGTATATCAATACAAACGGGTTGAAGAGTGTATCTGGTCTAGAATCTCTGTACAAAATTTTAGCTCAAAAAAGCATTAACTTTGAAAATGCTTAATATTTTTTTATTTCGACATCACGGCGCTGCACTGGCGCGCGGTGGCGTGATGTGCGTGTACTAGGCGCACAGACACACTACAGATAATGGATTGATCCTCGTAGTGCGGTGACACGTTTGTTATGATTTCAATTTAATAAACTATCGAAATTGAAATCCCGAGAATTCGTGATAATTCTTCCAAAGACGCGCGACCTGTGCGTATGGGCACAGTCTAAATCTTATACTGTGGTATGGGTGTATCTAATTTGTGCGTTACATTACAGTATTGACATAAAGTTCATAATGCTTTGTACAAAAAATCGCTTCCATTCCGTTCCGCTGCGATGTAAATTGAGCCTTATTGTTGCCTACGTCTGAGCTACTGGCGTTTATATTTTGAAGTTAAAGGATTAAATTTTTATTTTTACATTGAATAAAAAAGGTCATGCAGTCAATCATAGGGTACACCTTCAGTTTTCCTAGAATTGTTTATTATTTCAAGTTTGTTTTAACTCCGTGAGTCCCAATTTGTTTTGAAATAATTTTTCTACAAACAACACGTGATTTGGAAACAAAATCTTATTTCTTTGAACAAATATTTTTAAGTTTAAAGCTGTTGCCTTGTTCATAAACTAAACTAAATTTTAGTTCAGTGCATCTTTTTCTTTCTATTTCATTAAGAAAAGGACAGAACATAAATATTAGTTTAGTCCTGTCAGATCATGATACTCCATAGACAAGTTTAGACGTGATTAAAAAATTCGCTACTAAAAATACGTCAATTTATGTCAGGCACTGACTAATTTGACAGAACTAAACTAATATTTATGTTCTGTCCTTTTCTTTATGAAATAGAAAGAATAAGATACACTGCACTTAAAAGTTTAGTTTGTGAACAAGGAATCGGCGCCATTGGAAAAATAAAGAGATAGCAAATTGGTCATGATTTATACCTAACAGTATTTATACCTGTTAGCCTGCATCATCCCACTGCAGGGCAAAGGCCTCTCCCCATGACTTCCAGCTCTTTCGATCCAGGACTAAGGTGGACCACTGGTCGTTTGTTTTATCCAGCTCGTTCCGCCATCTTCTACGAGGTCTGCCGCGACGCCTTCTAGCTGTGTCAGGGCTCCAAGTTGTGGTTATTTTGGCCCACAGCCCATTGGGTATACGGCAGACGTGGCCAGCCCAGTCCCACTTCAGCTTAGCGACTTTTTGAGCAACGTCAGTAATCCTCAGATTACTTAAAACTCATTTTAGAGCGCAGTGTGGTGTTGCGAATATAATTTGTCAATTTGACGCCTAAAATATCTACTGCGCTCCATTGCACGTACCTACCTAATATTAGGTAATCTACATTCGCGACTTAATTGCCAAAAATGTAAACAAATGTGAGTTTATGGAAAAGTAACTTTAATTCAAACTCAAACTCAAAGCATTTATTTCAAATAAACCATTACAGGCACTTTTGAATTGTCAAAATTAGGTAGTCGGTCAGTTAGTCAGAAAGTTGAAGCTAGTTGCCCATTCCAAAGCGTAGATCTCTATGGAGAAGAACGGGCAAGAAACTCCATGGACACTCTTTTTAAATCAAGATATTACAAAATCCTTGGTACATTATTCTTGTTGCTTCTATATGTGAGAAAAATGTAAAAAAACACATAAATGAAGAAACAATACAAGAAATAAGATTAAAAATAAGCCTTGGCAGTTAAGAGATGACCAGTCTCAACCGACGGCGCTCGTTCACGAACATGACGCATGGATCAGCACCATCCAGCTCAACCATTTTGTAGGGAACCGAATGATCCCACACACGCGCCACCATCAGTGAGACATTTATGTGAGCATGACACATTCTCAACTGCCATGCTCTTTCAAGTCAACATCAAAAAATCATAATAAACGGATCCATGGTTCTTACATTTACAAAATTGAGAAAATGCTTCTAAATTATACAAAACTATAAATTGCAATTTATTTAATAGATGAATAAAATTTTTAAAACCAAACAGGAAAAGGTGTTTAGTATTGCAGCATTAAACATGATTGAATAAAATAAAAATAAATATTAAGATCGTAATGTCAGAACCACTAAAAAAGAAAAAAAAAAGGGAAGCACCTCTTCCAAATATTGAAATTTTAACTAGTGAGCTCTAGTCCCTGTGGAGCAGGACCAGCATTTAGCCAAGCATTTTTATCTGCGATATAATCATCTAACTTATAATATGCTTGTTTACATAGTGTGCGTTTAATGCATCTTGTAAATTTCTTCTCATTTGGTTGAAGAATATCGAGTGGTATTTTATTATAACATTTTACACAGTAACCCATAAAAGAAGTTTTTACTTTAGACAATCTGAAACGCGGTTGATCTATTTTGTTCCTATTTCTTGTGTTAAAATTATGCCTGTCACGTATCTTACAAAAAAGATGTAGATTTTTTCGAACGTATGTACATTAACGTACATTCCTACACAATAAAGCGCAGTTTACGCTACAACTGCAAACATTTTTATAACTTTTTCAATAGTGCTAGTCACTCTAAAATCAACTTAATTACCATTATAATAAAGTTGAAAACGTTTTTCTTGCCGTAAAATACTACCGTTTATTCGCCGTGTGTAGGCACGGTCGTCAGTGTTGTATGGATTACTACGGAAGCTTGTTGACGGACACGTTTTTTTCTGCGGCGCGGTTTATACGCCGTACCGTAAAGAAACCGTGCCGTGTACAAAGGGCCTAAGGCTGCTTTCCTACCGGACATGTGCTATAATAATAATAATTTGAGGTTGTCGACATGTGGGATGTTGACTCAGCAATCATTGTGCCGATAGTCGTTACAGCCAACGGATTGATAGCCAAGAGCCTCGACCAACACTTGAGGAGGCTCACGTTGGGCAGCTGGATCAAGGGCTTGATTCAGAAAGCAGCACTTCTGGACACGGCTCGCATTGTCAGGAGGTTCCTCTCTCTGGAGCCCTGACCGCCTTTAGCTTGGACCCTGTTCCCGACACCGGTGGGCTACTATTTTTTATGTTTTTAAATGTTTTTATATTTCTCCTTCTTAGCGTGTCAATAGCAATCTAAATGTACTCGGCCCTGAATTCGGGTTCTTGTTTGGCGCCATCACTAGCGTCCATCAGTTCCTGTGACGTGCAGCCTACAGAACCACTGTACGTCCGGCGCACCCTGGGCAATCAGCGAGTTATCCACGCTGATTGGATAATCCTTTCATTACGAAGGCAATCCAAAGTCCACTTATAAAACCGGCTCTGTGCGTAGTCTCGATTAACATCGAAGGGTTAATACAGGGTGTTACGGAAAGGGTATATCAATACAAACGGGTTGAAGAGTGTATCTGGTCTAGAATCTCTGTACAAAATTTCAGCTCAAAAGCAGTAACTTTGAAAATGCTTAATATTTTTTTTATTTCGATAGTTTATTAAATTGAAATCATAACAAACGTGTCACCGCACTACGAGGGTCATCACTCATCATTATCTGTAGTGTGTCTGTGCGCCTAGTACACGCACATCACGCCGCCGCGCGCCAGTGCAGCGCCGTGATGTCGATGGATCAGGATCTCTCGAGATACCTAAATCTGAAATTCTTTCTGAAGTCTACTGCAAAACTCACTGCGACATTCTTTGCATTCAAGAGACCCATCGAGATGAAACCCAAAGCCGGCCACACATCCCTGGACTTACGCTTATCGCCGAGATCTGGACAATTGCATACGATTGGTTGATATCAAACGCATCCATAGCAACGTAGCATAGCACATGTCTCTTTGATCATGCATCATCAAAAGCCGCTTCATCAGTTCAACAAAATGATTGTATTTGATATAGGTTTGTGTAAAACGTAACTAGATAGCGTTGGCGTCGAATTAGCACTCGCAAGCATTGTGTTACAACGATTTCATAGGGGTCTTGTGAATTTTATCAAATTTAGTCTTATTAAATATAGAACAGTATACAGTTTGGTTGTTTTACTCAGACCTTCAACCCTACTAGTATACACATAAGGTCAAAACTTAAGTACTAAGTACCATCCTTGGTGTTCGGTATTTAACAATGCGTAGCGAGGAATGTGTGTAAAACTAACCCATAAAAACGCTAGGTAACTTAGTTCAAGCTATAAAAATGAAGCGATGTTATTGGTTGGTTTCACACACAACCCCTTGCTACGCATCCTCGCACATCTCTAGTGGAGACGCAGCCTAAGGCCCGGATTCCACTGAAGCGGAGCTGGGCGGAGCGGAGCGGAGCGGAGCGGAGACGTGCAGGAATCGTCCAATCACAGATGAGACGAGTGACGCGATGAGTATTTTAACCATTGTGATTGGTCGATTCCTGCACGTCTCCGCTCCGCTCCACTTCAGTGGAGTCCGGGCCTAGAGCTTATTTATTCGTTATTGAACAAACCAAACGATTCTAAAGATAAACGAAATATCTTTACAAACGATTCCACCTGTTCAGACAAAATAAATGTATAATGTAACATACATGATAGCGAAATAATAACACATAGCCGTAATATGTTTTCAGGACGGGTTCGAGCCCAAACCAACATTGGAAAGATATCATATCAATATATTATATTTTCTTTAAGATGTAATAATATTTACTAAGAAATGTTAGATGGAATTGATGTTATTATTTTATTATAAGATAACTGTATTTAGGTATGTTATTATATTGTTATGTTTTCCGTTCTAAACTGGATATCTGAAATATCTTATTGTTATTACTATTTGAGGGGTTTTTTTGAGGGGCTTGTGGCTGAGAAATAACAGCCGCACGGGTCGATCGATCAGGTTAAGCTACGCTTACCTACCGCGGTTGGTCCATGGATGGGTGACCATCTTTACATACCAAGACCTCTCCGTGCCTCGGAAAGCACGTTAAGCTGTTGGTCCCGGCTGTCATTCGTGGATCTTTGACAGTCGTTACGGGTCGTCAAAAGCCCGAAAGTCTGATAAACAGTCTTATCAAGGGGTTTCGTATTACCCAGTAACTGGATCGTGGCGGTCAGATAGGCAGTCGCTCTATGTAAAATACTATAAGCTGACTGCACCGCGCTGCTACCTCAGGCAACGTCTCAGTTAAGCGGTCGACATATAGTACTCAGATCCGGTCAGACTAGAAGCTGACCCCAACATAGTTAGGAAAAGGCTAGGCTGATGATGACGATGCGCAAAACACGCAAGTTTTAGAAACAATAAAATGATCGACAGTAAACAAAAAAAAAAAAAAATGATATTCCTCAGGATATATGCTACGTGTGCAGGATTATGCTAGTGTGTTGAAACCATTTTTTTTTTGTTTTTTTTTTTTGTTCTGTCATGGTTTGGAAGTTTATAAAGGGGGATTTGGACTATAGTCCACCACGCTAGTCCAGTGCGGGTTGGTGGACGTTTCGCCAGAGCCTCGTTCGTTGGACAGCAGGGTGCACCACGTGCAGGTGAGGTTGGCTTGGGTCTTTTCTAAGGTGTTAATAGGACCCATACAACTTATTTGGTACGATAGAAAAAAATCATGAAGATACCTCTAAAAACTTTCTTTTTACAACAAAAACCATTCTAATATACATACAATCATTATGATTTTTTGTCAGATTATTCTACAAGCAACATATATAAAACTCTAGTGTTTTAAGTTTTTAGTCCAAACAATAGATTTTTCGTAAATAAATAATTGCTTCATATTTTGCAATAAACTACCCGCGTTGTGTAATCGCGCTTCTCTTTCTTTTCTATGCAGTCTGACAAAGACCGCGCTTTAGGTCATGTAGTCCTCATAAAGAACATTTACATGCCTTTCATAACATGAAAGGCAAAAACCACCTTCTACCTAAGAAAAACTACAAAAGTAATATCTAACTTAGTGTTCCATATAAGTCATGTTTGATTCCACTGGCACCGGCATGGCAATGTGTCATGTATGCCATTTCCCCTCGATTAATCCTGCCAACTTGTCGTCTACTGCAATTTATAAGAAACTTAGGACAGAATTGGGTTATTGGACCTGTGGCACGGTCTAGAATCTAGCGGAGTAATGTAGGCATGTAGTACTTAGTTGAGAATTGCAGAGGTTTTAATATTCCTCTACAACCCAATTGCTAGGTAACACGATATCCCTTGGTAAGACTGGTTGTCAGACTTTCGGGCTTCTGACGACGCGTAACGACTGTCTTAGATCCATTGCTCTATGTAGAAGGTCAAATTAAATTATCTAGTAAAACGTCGGCAGATGATATCGATATTTAATGATGATAAAAAAAAATATTTTCTTAATTCATAATTTCAAGTAACTTCACAACCAGCCGTCGTTGACCCCATCAAAGTCAACTGTAGTTTATTATTAGAAATTCAGGGTTTCACATTTTTGTTTTTTTCTGCTTTTATCGTCATTAGCCCATTTATTTATAAACGTTGCATAAAGTTAGTAATGATTAGCGACTGTTTAATCGTTGTTTATGCAACTGTTTTATAATAAGGGGCATTAAAACACGAATGTCGCCTCGTGTGATAATAGTATCACATTACTGTTTTAATACCTAATTATGTACAGTTGCATACAAGACTTTATCTACACCCATGATATGAATCCTCTATAAAAGGTTCTGAAACAGTTTTTTGCAATACTAATATGGAACAAAAATTGGCGGCCGGCGGGATACGACGTGAATTCGAATAATCTATAAGTTCCTTTTTTAAATTACTGCGCTGTGGTAGTGAAACGCGCGTACATGACAAGGTTCTTTTTTTGAAAACGAGTTGCATAATGAAATTTAGTACAACATAATAACACTCGTTTGAATGATATTATGGTTACTATGACACTGGTTGCTTTAATGTTGGCAATAAGCTAACGGTTTCAAAACTTTTATAGAGGATTTATAGCATGGGTGTAGATAAATACATATTTTTAACGTTTAAACGTCTCTTAACTTTAAACAATGTTTATAAATAAACCCCTAGTAATGATATCGATAACTAACGACCCATCATGTCTGTGGAGTTTCTAGAGTTTAATTAGTTCCTGTATTTAAAGCCAAATAAAGAAACTATTTTTAGCTGTCTAATATACAAATCCGGTATATTATATCATCAAAGTCTTAAAATAATTTCTTGAAACATCGACGCAGGCACTCTAAAATATCTAATCGCTACCAAAAATTTTCCGCCATCTTTAAACAGAATAATTTACGAATTCAGAACTTCAACAGCGAAATTATGAATAGTCTAATTTTGGTTACGACTACCTGTAACAAAATACCTTTATTCTGCACCTGCTTCCTTATTATAAATTCAGTATTAAAGATTTGAACGTTACCACTCGTAGCAGTGTAACGTTTGCGGTTACAGCAACGAATTCGTTGCTGTAACCACACAAATGTGTTACGTATAGTTTGCATTGTCACCATATAATCTGACAGGCTGGGATTTTAGATTAATTACTTTAAAATCAGGCCTTATTTATTAGATATTTAGATCGTTTTTTGTAAATCTAAAATTAAATTAACTACAAAATCTTTATAGGACCGATTTGTTGTCTGTCCGTCTGGCTGTCAAGACCCTTTTTCTCAGAAATACCTAGAGGCTTCAATATGTCATAATAAATATCACACAGAATACGTTCTTATCAACGTGGCAATGCTGCCAGCCTTTTGGGCACGTTTCCTGTTGACAGTGATGTGGACGAATTTTTTGATTCCCTTTGATTATTTTCCCTCCCTTTTTATATACTTGTACATATTATTATTTTAAGATTGTTAGAATTTTAAATTATATAAATATGTAAAGAAGACTGAATAAAATCCGCGTTAATATCAAATAGTAAGGTAAATAGCCCCAGGATTATGTTCTTCTTTTGTTAATTTTTTTTCTTATCATACAAGCTGATTTTTTCACATAAAACTCTATCAAAAACACGGAAACTTTGGGAAAATAGAGCAAAGTGAACAAAAAAAACTATAGGAAGTCAGTTCAAAAAGAATACCTTTCCATCTATTTTTGATACAAAGTCGGATCAAAACAAATTGCTTTCAAAACTAGCGTTTATTATTATTCATATGTATTGCATGTTCTATTATTCCGATAAAAGTAAACCACGGAAATGTGATCTCAGTGTAAAATATACAGGGTGATTGGAAGATGGGTGCAAAGCTTTAAGGCGAAGATAGTACAGACAATTTAGAACCATTTAAGCCATGGTTGTCTTAGACGAAGTCTTACCAAATATTTTTAACCAAATTTTTAAGTTTTTTTTCGGAAATTCTCAAAATTTAATGTAAACTGCATAATTATGGCCAAATTGAATGATAAATGAATTCATTTTTTATTTATTTAATTAAAGTAATGTGTAAGCAATCAAGCAAAACATGTTTTAGGCTTCTGTGTCATTAGACATTTTTTTTACAGACATTTAAAGATCAGAAAAAAAAAAAAAATGTACAATACGTCTTTTAAACCTTATTCAAAAAAAAAAACGGAGGGTGCTTTTTTTGTTCAAACCTTTTTGAAGACATGCTTGATAATCGCTCTTTCTTTTGAGGTATCATTTATGCGGATATCTTACAAATTATTGAAATTAGGGCCTACAAACCAATTTGAGGGAGAATTTTTTTTATTTTAGGCAGACTAATTAAAACAACATTTGAATTAAAATTATTTATTTTTCATGTTCAAAATGACGGCCGTGATTCCTAATACAAGCACGGCCCCGTCTTCTAACTTCTGTAGTCGTTATTTTCAACATCATCTCCTGCTTCATTGTCTCAAACGCTGAATTTATTCTTTGTATCAATTCTTCTCTAGTGTTAATTTCTTTGTTGTTATACACCAGTTCCTTGGCCCGGCCCCACACGAAAAAGTCCAACGGGGTCAGATCTGGGGAGCGAGCGGGCCAAGGGATGGGTCCATCCCTGCCGATCCAGCTATCAGGAAAGCAATTGTTGAGGTGTTCCCTTACATTTAAAGTCCAATGCGCTGGACAGCCGTCTTGCTGAAAGATGACTGTTCGGTCTCTTTCGAAGATCGGGACACCTCTATCAGCAGTGGTAAATCAATTTGCAGAAATTGCAAATAATTTTCGCCATTCAATGGATCAGGCAAAAAGTGGGGCCCAATCAATGTTCTGCCAATTATTCCAGCCCATACATTCACAGAGAATTTCATCTGAAATGACACCTGCTTCTTAAAATGTGGATTGTTGTCTACGTCGGCCCATTCATGGATGTTGTGAAAGTTTGTAATACCTTCCCTTGAAAATTTACTTTCATCCGTCCACAAGATTGATTTCAGAAACCACGCATCTTCGATGTCTCTGTTGAGGAGGAAACGGCAGAACTGAATTCTTCTTTGAGGATCTTGCTCTACTAGACCTTGCACACTCCTGCCATGGAACGGATACTTATCATTTTGGTGCATTGTATGCCACACCTTCCATTGAGAAATGTTTAAATTTCGAGCTACTGCTCTAGTACTGGTAGTAGGATCCGCTTGAAATGCTGCTAAAATGTCTTCGTCGACGGCAGTTTCGTGTCTGCCCGGATTGACTCCAGGTTCCACGCGGTGAAACCCATCTTGGGCAAGACGACGAAACGTGTTGTAAAACACTCGGACATTCGGTATCCTGCGATTCGGATAGCGCTCTTGATACATCCGTCGCGCCAAAGATCCATTGCCGTCTGCTCTACCGTACATAAATACGATATCCGCATATTCTTGATTGGAAAAAGTAGCCATAGTCACTTAACAATTAAGAAAAACGGCGTAGGAGCGCACTAAACGTCAACTCAACACAATTAAGTCAAAAATCAACACGTGCAGGAGCGCGAGGCTACGACTGGACACGGTGAAACAAAAAAGTTCAAAACTAACGCAAACAACACGTGCAGGAACGCAAAGGGCTACAACTGAACACGGTAAATTGTGAATCAACACGACAACGTCCACTCACAAGGGCAGTAGTTTGACTAATAAGTAAAAGATGTAACGGCTTCATCACAGACCGACTGACCCTGACTAAAGAAAAACGACTTTGTTGCCTCAGTAACTAAGACCATTTTGCTGTAAAAACCAACTCTTTATCGCTTTTTGCTATTCATTGGGCGTTCTACCTGGAAATGCCGTCGCACCGCGCTCGGTGGCCATTGTTTAGAGAATCCCCTCAATGGGTTCCCCTCAATTGGTTCCTGCATGTGCCAAAAATTCTTAGAATTGAACAATGTTATCATTTCGAGCACATAAAGTATTCTTTTAAGCAAAAATTTTGTGTTTTGTTAGACTGCCTAAAATTTAAAATTTCTCCCTCGATTTGGTTTATTAGGTCCTAATTTCAATAATTTGTAAGATATCCGCATAAATGATACCTCAAAAGAAAGAGCGATTATCAAGCATGTCTTCAAAAAGGTTTGAACAAAAAAAGCACCCTCCGTTTTTTTTTTAAATAAGGTTTAAAAGACGTATTGTACAAATTTTTTATTTTTTCTGAGGTTTAAATATCTGTAAAAAAATGTCTAATGACACAGAAGCCTAAAACATGTTTTGCTTGGTTGCTTACACATTACTTTAATTAAATAAATAAAAAATTAATTCATTTATTATTCAATTTGGCCATAATTATGCAGTTTTCATTAAATTTTGAGAATTTCCGAAAAAAAACTTAAAAATTTGGTTAAAAAAATTTGGTAAGACTTCGTCTAAGACAACCATGGCTTAAATGGTCCTAAATTGTCTATACTATCTTCACCTTAAAGCTTTGCACCCATCTTCCAATCACCCTGTATATCAGCATTTCACCGTGTTGTATTTAAACCCTGTGGTTTTCAATCTAAGATGGGAATACCGCATTGATTCCCAAAAGTGTTCTGCAGGATTAGCGTTAGGAGCGTTCAGCGGGATATATAACATGGAATTTGATCGCTAATATATATACAAGGGAGGATGATGTTGGTAGTATTTTATTTTATTTATTTGGGACAAAAAACAAATAAACATTATAGCATTTACAAAAAGTAGTCGCATTACAGTCGAAAAAGCGTATAAGCCACACTATTGTCCACGACGTGACATCAGAGTACCATAACGAACGCATTTTAAAAATGAGAAAAAAATAAAAAAAAAGTACATATTTAGAAGACAAATGCTATGTACTGACGAATCAAAGAAAGCGGGTTACAAGAGCGCGATCATGCGGCCACTAAACTAACGAGGCATACATTATAATCTATGTATATAAAACAAAGTCGGGTTAGTTATACCCTTTATCTACACCCATGCTATAAATCCTCTATAAAAGTTTCTGAAACAGTTAGCTTATTGCCAACATTAAAACAACCAGTGTCATAGTAACCATAATATCATCCAAACGAGTGTTAATATGTTGTAACAAATTTCATTATGCAACTCGTTTTCAAAAAAAAGAACCTTGTCATGCACGCGCGTTTCACTACCACAGCGCAGTAATTTAAAAAAGGAACTTATAGGTTATCCGAATTCACGTCGTATGCCGCCGGCTACCATTTTTGTTCTATAAATTAGTAATGCAAAAAAACTGTTTCAGAACCTTTTATAGAGGATTCATATCATGGGTGTAGATAAAGTCTTGTATGCAACTGTACATGATTAGGTATTAAAACACTCATGTGATACTATTCATTCGTGTTTTAATACCCCTTATTATAAAACAGTTGCATAAATTACTATTACAACTCAAGAACGGCTGGACCGATTTTTATGATCTTTGATTTGTTGGATTTGTCTCCGCCCCGAATAGCAGAATAACTATTAAAGCATGGGAAAAAAAGATAATTCATTTTCTCATACATTTTGTATGGAATGGCTTTTTGATGAAATCTTGAGAATGGATTGTCTGATTTCGATAGATGGCGGTACGAAGTTCGGTGTTGTTTAAAAAAAGATGTATGGTTACAACAATGAGAAGTGTATGCGAAGATAGTTTGGTCTTGTTGAGACTAGGGATGAAAGGCGACTAACAAAAGGTATTATTTTGTGAGTACAAGGCAGATGTGAGTGGCAACACCGGGACGCATTAGAAAGACATATTATAGCGGCCCTATTGGTGATGTTCTTCAAAAGGGTCAGGTGTGTAGCACTCGAACCGGCGTGCGTGTATGAACGTAAACGAGGAAAAGGGTCGCCCAAAAAAAAATGGTGACGTTTTGTAGTTTCTGCCAACCTCCATGTGAAGAATACGTGAGTTTAAGTATGTATGTAATTAAAAAAATATAAGGTGCTATAAAAATATCTACCACGGCCTCAATGGGAGACAGTATTCTGTATAGATTACAATAGTAAAGATACATTATTGATCTTATGTCATAATTTTTTTCATACAAAAAAATGTGCGTATAAAATTGATTTAGGGTGCATTCCGAGTTAGGACAGTAATCGATATTATCGATTTGAGCGTGCTTAAACCCGTACCGAATGGTTTAAGGACGCTCAAATCGATTACATTCCTAACTCGGAACGCGGCATTAGTTGCATGAAATCGTCCCATAGTAATTAGCTGTTGCCGCACCGTCATTTCATTTCGCAAAATGTGACGAAGCGACACACCGCGCGTAGTTTTTGTGAACCACGTTATGCAGAATAGAGTAAATGTTTATTTAATCACTTTATTTTCTCAAATTGATTTAACTATTCCGGGGTACAAAATGTCTTCACTACTGAAATCTATGTACAAAATACTGTCTCCCATTGAAGCCGTGGCAGATATATTTATAGCACCTTATATAATAGCTCATATTCTATTTTACACGACAAATAGTACCCTGTATCGTTCAATAGGATGTATCAAATGAAAATCGGAAAAAAGTGAACCAATTACTGAGTACGGGATCAGCTTTTGAAAAGGTTAGTTAAATGCAGGGATAATATCGGTTTTCCTCGATATATCACTAATTAATTCTCAGCGCTAGGTACTAAAATAAATGACTAACTAACTATACAAATAGATACAAAAACAAACGGACACTTAGGGCGGGTTGTTTCACGTCCACTTGACGCAAGCGTATACGTAACTATCGTCAAACAAAACAAAAACACGTTTTTTCAAAAATGTATGGCCTTGACTTATGTCAAATAATAACAATTACGTAATGGTTATTATTTGACGTGCGTATGTTACGTTAACCAAACGTTTGAAACAACCGACCCTTTATTAGGCGTCGAAGTAATCGTCCGCATCGCTGTCATCTGGAAACGTGCCCAGAAGACTGGCAGCATTGCATTGTTGAATGACAATGCTTATTCTTTGACCAAAAAACGACCAAGCCCTCTGCTCACTTGAAGATCTAAGATGAAAGACGAGAAGACATTATCTTTAATATCCTCTCACAATCATGTTTGCCCGCCTACCTGTTGAAACACCGCACGCGTCGGAGTAGTTGAAAGGGCGCAGTAAAGTCATTGTTTTATCAATGACAAAAGAACAATGACTCTGTTGTGTACACCTGGTGTACCGTTGACGTTTCGAACTTTCGAGTACTTTCTCTTATGTATACTTGGTGTACACGCTTGAGGGGATATTAACCCTAGACGGTCAAAAACATTGCGCAATTCCTGATAACGTGCAATATAATTGATCGTAGGAAGGCTCGCTCTAGCCAGAATATAGTCAAACAAACATACCACGATCTCTATCCCTATATTGAAACATCCCCACAAAAAATACAGCAAAACCTGAACCACGGAAATTACAAAATCCTTCGTTGTTTCACCGTAGGAAATTACCACCTAACTTCATATTAAATCTTCCTGTACGCACCTTATCCGGAATAAACCTTAGCAAAGCTAACCAGGTAAAATTTCAACACGGAAATCTAAGAAAAGAGAACCACAGACGTTCCCATTCCTCTTCAGACATGTTGATGCAAATTTATATTTACACCGTGTACACTGGAGATTCAGTCTTATACTCTAACGCATAAGTTTCCTTTTTACTCTACCGTTTCCCAGTAAAAGATCCTGCCAATATGGAGGTTAGAACAATTTGTAAGTGCTGGGACACACAGACTTTTAATTTGGCTAGTCGGGGCGTAATATGTAGTCGTACGGTGAGTTTTTTAGTGTAGAACTAACTTTAATACGCTCGTTTCGAATTCGGTAGTCGAGTGTGCAAACTCGGTTTTATTTCGGATATCTATGGTTTTATTCGATGCTTTTAGGATTTCATTCTAGGTGGATATTTTAGCAGGTGGTACAGTTCGACACAACTTAGATGTAGCATCGGCAAAATTCGTAAAACCGATCACATCCGAACTAAGTGCGCCTTCAAAATCACCAATCTTTATTACTACAAAAAAAGAAAGTTCTTTATTTTTAGGAAGTTCTTTATTAATAATATTTACGAATACGAATTACGAACGTTTTACGAATTTTGCCGATGCTACATCTAAGTTGTGTCGAACTGTACTTGTGTTTTTTGTGAAGGAGCTCGACCGGGGAAATACTACTAATCTGCCTAGCCCTTTCCCAACTATTTTGGGATCGGCTGCAAGTCTAACCGGATTCAGCTAAAAAAATAAGTCTTACAAAGGGGTATCGTGTTATTACTAACTGGAACACGATACCCCTTGGCAAGACATGGTTGTCAGACTTTTGAGCTTTTGACTACACGTAACGACTGTCAAAGATCTTCGAATGACAGGCGAAACCAACGGTTTAACGTACTTTCCGAGGCACGGGGGTATCACACCGCCAACTTCCAAACTCCGGGCTGTTACTGAGAAATTGATAATGGATAAACCCAATAACACATTGCCGACCTGGGAATCGAACCCAGGACCCCACGCTCAGCAGTCGCGCTTGCGACCACGAGACCAACCACCAATGTTGACCGACAAAAAATGTCTACGCTAGAGAGTCTAGAATGCCTGCCAGGGTAGCGGGATTGTCCGAAAGGGTTACCGCTACCCCGGAACATAAAGGGCTAAGGAAGGAACACGGGTGGGTTTTAGTCAGTAAGAGTTTGACACTCCCTTCTGCTCCACCCAGAGCGGGAGGAGTCAATTGATGATTTCCAATACACACAAAAAAGAGGTCTAGAATCATTATGTTGAATTTATGGTTACAGTTTGCGCAATCGATAATTTGTTTTTTAGAATTTTTGATTTAAATCAGAAAAAGTAGGTAATCATAATTACGATTACAAACTTGTAGTTGCTCAGAGGGTGTGAGAAGAAAAAGCGTTTTTCCAAGTTGAAGATAGAAATTTTAATAGAAAGTTAAGATTTACAGTTTGAAATATAGAAAGAAACAAGCATATGGCGAAATATGTAACTAATATAAAATGTACTGGATATATCGTGACAGATTTATGACAGCTTCTCATAGAAAAAGGTGCGAGCTACGTGTGCTCCAAACAGGTGCGTCCTCTGATCACAGCCAGTGCCCATAGATTATGTTTTTACATTTCTATGGCCAGTGCCACAAACTAATAATCTTTAATCACCGAATATGATTACTTTTTTGAAGATTACAAATTATATCGTAATCGTTAACCTGATTTTTGCCCAAGTCTGGTTTCAATTAATTTGATGACCTAATTGCCACACTGCCAGTAGAGGCTATATTACTATCGATTCCCTTCTTTTGTTCCTATAAGGGCCAAAGCACACACGCTACTTTTAGCTTCGGCGATCGGCGATTTAGCTGCTTTTTAGAAGCTAAATGCAGCGACCAAGCATTGCACACCGCACGCTTAAAACGCCAAACGCGGCGATTCAGTCGCTTTTCGGAAGCTCGACACAGCGGCTGAACGCTACACTCCGCACACATTTGGATGCCGGTCGCAGCGATTTCGCATCTGCGCCAGCATCGGAGCAGTCGCTAAAATGCGCGATTCCGATACTGCGTCCAAACGCAGGAAGTCGCGAAATTCGATGCAGCCTCGATCCAGCATCTGAGCAGTCGCTAAATCGCGCGATTCCGATACCACGTCCGAACGCAGAGAGTCGCAAAAACGCGATGCAGCATCGATACAGCTGAAAAATCGCCGATCACCAATGCTAAAAGGAGCGTGTGTGCTTTGGCCCTAACTGCGATCTATTGTGAGCCATTGGTATCTACGCTAGACAAAGATACAATTAGTGCATTGTCACGTATTGCTAGTCAATTAAACCGATTAGCGATCATGAGGCCGAATACTGCCACTGTTGTTGCGTATTTTCTCACGTCTGACCAAGTGTTTATCAATGATTTGTTGATTAGTAAGCCAAAATACATGTGTAGTTGTAGGATGTTTGTTTGATTTCTAAACTTTCTTTACAATTAAGTTTGAGAGCATGATAAAACAATCAGAAAAAGAGAAAATAGTTTTTTTATATAAATGTACAGTCAACAAAAGAGATAAGTATGCAGGATCGTAGAATTGAAGTTTAGTAAGAAACCGATGGATGTTACATCAAAATGGTGGTTGTGGCACACCTAATATGTTTATAGGGCATGCGGTGCTAACCTGTAAGAAATTGTTACACTAAACCTAGATTATGGTACAGTTACTTTAAATGTTTACAGTGTAAACAATTGTTGGTTGGCCAATAAAGGAAAATAAAATAAAATTACAAAAGACAGTACCCTAAAACGCCCGCCCTTCACCACTTCTTAGTGCTTTCGCTGAGAAGAAAAAGTGGCGCAACAAACTCCCCAGCAGCACAGATGAAGCTATTGAAGCTGCCCCATTTTTTTTTTTTCTTGTGGATGGTATATCATCAAATGACTCCTCCCGCTCTGAGTGGAGCAGAAGGGAGAGTGTCAGACTCTTACTTTTCTTACGCTACGGGCAGAATCAATAAATATGGAATCAAAAATATATATGACAATATTATGAGTAACATTCAGATTGATTTAGACTTATATTGTCAGACAAGCAGACAGACGAATAAAAACAACAGACAACAATATGGGGAGATTTTAACGACTCCCATTGGTGACGAACGCAATTCAAACCTGACAGAAACCCCCAACTTTTTTCGTTTATAACAGCATACATATCCTTCATCAAAATATTGCTGGACTCCTGAATAAAAGCGATACGCTTACTGTGTATTTGGAAGAACTGCAGAATAGTAAAAAACAGATCGATACTATATGCATAACCGAACATTTTATGACGCCTGAACAGGAAGGACTTCTAAATATACCAAACTACAGCCTAGCAACAAGTTTCTCCAGAGATAATAGAAGAGGTGGCGCGTGCATTTTAACCAGGGTCGGTCACAAGTATAAAGTGTTAAATTTAGGGAAATATTCTGTAATCAACGTAATTGAATGCTGCGCGATCGAATTGACGGAACACAACATTATTATTGCATGTATATATAGGGTGCCCCAATCTAATTTGGATAAATTTTTCGATAATTTAAATAACATTTTACATTTGCTGTGTTTAAAATTGAATAACAAAAAGATTGTCTTATGTGGGGACTTTAATATCAACTTATTGAAAAGAAATAAACAAACCTTAGACTTTGAATATACATTGCTAAATTATAATTTAAAATTACAATTTTGTCAACCCACTAGGTTAAGCAGTGGGACCTGCTTGGACAATATAGCACATAATGTAAAAGGCTGTAAAGGAGAAATCATAGAATTGGGCCTGTCAGATCATACCGCGCAACTTTTGAAATGTCCTGTTAAGAAGACATGTGTCTTAAAGCGTTGGAAAATAAAAAGACGGAATTATTGTCAAGATAATGTAGAGAAATTTAAAGATTGCATTAAAAGTCTCACCTTTTCGGACATATATACAACTAGTGACGTCAATGAGGCCTATGACTATTTTCTTGACCTATTCAGATGTTTTTACGATCTTTGCTTTCCCTACGAAATAATAACAAAATCAATTACTAAGAAAACAAAATGGATCACGAACGGGATAAGGAAATGTAGCAAAAAGAAAAGGCACTTACTATGGCAATATAGAACGAATCCTTCCCCAAAGAATAAACAAACGTTTAAGACATATTCTGCAAGGTTTAAAAGAGTTATAACGTTAACACAAGCATCACGAAATAACTACTTCATTAAGACGTCCACTAATAAATCTAAAGCGGCATGGACCATAATTAATAATTGTAAGACCTGCTTCCCTAAAGAACCAATAACACAAATTCAAACAGATACACAGAAAATCACGAATCCATTAAATATAGCTCAGGCTTTTAACAAATTTTATATTAATCAAGTTACCGAACCAAAAAATAAAACTATACCAGAAATAAAGGTACGCTTAAATACTTCAAACTCTTTATTTATGGAGCCGACCATACCTCAAGACATAAATAATCATATTACCTCACTGCGAAATACAAATAGTGTTGGTTATGACGGAGTATGCACTAAAATTATCAAAGAAGTGTCTCATTACATAGCTCCACATCTCAGTCACATAATTAATATGAGTATTTCTAGCGGAATCTTCCCTGAGAAATTAAAAACGTCAATTATTGTACCATTGCACAAAAAAAATGATAGACAAATTATGTCAAATTATAGGCCTATTTCGTTGATACCTGTCTTTTCAAAAGTATTTGAAAAAGTAATTTATAAGTCCTTGTACAACTACCTTGAGAAATCAAACATATTAGCAAATGAACAAAAGGGATTTCGTAAGCAAAAGACGATCAATATGGCTATACATGACCTGCTTCTCCCAATTTTGTCAAATATGGATAACAGAAATCCTGTATGTGCCATCTATATGGATCTAACTAAGGCTTTTGATTATGTGGATTATCCTATACTAATAGATAAACTCGAAAAATATGGTATCAGGGGAAATATACTTGACCTCATTCGATCTTACTTAACGGACAGAAAGCAATTTGTTGAAATCACACAAATATCTTCAAATACTAGTTACGAGAAAAAATATCGTTCTGATAGCGAGATAATAAAATACGGCGTTCCTCAGGGTAGCGTGCTAGGACCCCCCCTCTTTTTGCTCTACATAAATGACCTTCCAAGGCAAATAAAGCACCCCATGGTACTATTCGCCGATGATAGCACCGTAATTATTAAGTGTGATGATCCCAATACTTATGAAAAAGAAATAAATATGACATTAAATAGAATTATAACATGGTTTGACAACAATAATTTAATTATAAATTTAGAAAAGACTAAAATTATGCATTTTTATCAAAGAATACCAAATACAATCCTTGACATTAGCTATTTAGGGACTAAAATAGAATCAACTACTGCTACTAAATTTCTTGGTATTACTGTAGACAACAATTTGAGTTGGAGACCCCAGACAGACGAAATATGTAAAAAACTTAATAAATTTACCTATGCTCTCTATAAACTATCAAAAATAGTAAGCCTAGAATCTGTACTAACAGCCTATCATGGCTATGTTGCATCAACACTCAGATATGGCGTAATATACTGGGGCAATTCAGTTGATAGAGAACTCGTGTTTAGAGCCCAAAAAAGATGCGTAAGAGCTATGTGTGGCCTTAAATGCACAGACAGTTGTCAGCCGTTCTTTAGACGTCTAAAAATTCTTACCTTGCCATCGCTGTACATATACGAAACAAATATGTTCGTCAAATCTAACATTTCCTTATACAAAATAGCAACTAAAAGTTACTACAGAAAATTACGCGATAGGAATGGGTCGGAGCTCGAAGTGACTTATGGCAAAACTGCACTAATGAATAAAAGTACCTTCTGTATGGCCAAAAAAATTTTTAACAAACTACCTGAAAAAATTAAAACGTTAAAACTGGACAATTTCAAAAGAGAACTATTAAAAATATTGATAAATAAATGCTATTACTCACTACAGGAATATTTTGACGATGATTCTATGATTACTGCTTCAGAAAATTGTACATCACCTCATCTCCTTTGACGATTTAGAATTTTATTTGACATTAGCATTATTATGACATGTAACTTAATCTCTTTGACATATTATATTGTAATTGACTCTATTTCCAATTTGTATTGTTAAGCATGACCTATTAATATTGATTTGACTACTAATGTGAAAATGTGAAATTTTACGTAATTCTACCACTTTAATGTTATTTCAAAAGTTAAATTGTTTTAAAAGTAAAAAATTAGACAATGTTAATTAAATAGATACATTTGTACGCCTCTGGGCAAAACATAGAGGATCTACCTATCTGTAACATCTCGCACACTATTTGACCTATGTTTACAAATAAAGCATTCTGATTCTGATTCTGACTAAAACCCACCCGTGTTCCTTCCTTAGCCCTTTATGTTCCGGGGTAGCGGAGACCCTTTCGGACAATCCCGCTGACCCGGCAGGCTTCGGCCCTGACGGGCCCCTTCCCTTAATGCTGACATCTCTTTGAGGCGCGCGTGGAAGCTGCCCCTAGTTCCCATGTGCAAATTATATAACAAATTTCCAAGAAACTCGACGCACTACAAGTTCGTATCTCAGTCGGTAATGTTATCTCAATCGGGGAGGTATCGAAACAATTTTCTTTATACTGCTGCCGATTGAATGGCTGCGGTGTGAGCCAACACATTTGTAGCCGAGAAAGGTAAATATTTCTAATGTAATTGAAGTCAAGTTATTGGGGAAATTGAAAAACGAGTTTTAGGTTGTAAAAATTGCTCATTTGGAGAAACATCGACGTAACTGCTCCTTTTTTTTTACGCCAATGCTTTCCTAATGTAAATACGCTTTCGAAGTGCTTTGGCATATTTAACTAATTTTTGTGATAAAATACATTAACGTCGATGTTTTTTTCAAATGAGCGATATATTGCATAAATATGGGGATAGTGGCTAAGTAATAACAGCCGCACGGGTCGACCGATCAGGTTAAGCTACGCTTGCCGCGGTTGATCCGTGGATGGGTGACCATCTTTACATACCAAGACCCCTCCGTGCCACAGAAAGCGCGTTCAGCCGTTGGTCCCGGCTGTCATTCGTGGATCTTTGACAGTCGTTACGGGTCGCTCAAAATAATCATGTTTGTTTTTTTCACCGGACAGCACCCGGAACGTAGCCATAAACAGGTTTCACCACAATTTTCAATAATCACTGCTTTAAATTATTAAAATAACCTAACATCACGCCTGTAATCCATAAAGGGTTAAGCAAATGTAGCAAATAGTACAGACGCCAGCACATCAAGCTACTCGAAACTGTCAAATTTTCCCAATCAACTTTGAACCTTATGCTTGAGCGATAAAGTTGAAAATCTATTAAAGACATTTGACAGATTGTAGTAGCTTGATGTGCTGGCGTCTGTACATCCACATGGCGCCAGTTATTTTATGAAGCCCCATGTAATGGCGGAGCCCATTTTTTTGTAACCCACTTGTAAGTCTATTTGTCGCAAGCACTATACAATTACTGTTGAGTATAGGCTTCAACCTTGAGGCGGGAAAATATTATAAAATTTCTACAGACGGAAAATCATGATAGTAACCCAAATTCTAAGCTAACAGTACTCTAGAGATTCAAGCCTATTTGGTGCTTACATACAACCTCCGCGAGTCCATTAAAAATTATTGACAAGAAATACAAGGCAAATATTAATTTAGTTTATTATTTATTATAAGCCTGTTTTGTCCCACTGCAGGGCAAAGGCCTCCCTTTCCTCTTTCCACTTTTCCCGGTCTACCGCGATTGTGGGCCAATCCTTTAAGAAGGAGTCCAGCTCATCCCGCCATCTCTTTCTGGGCCTGCCGCGCAGTCGTTTCCTGCCATTCGGGATCCACTGAGTGATGGCTTTTGCATATTGCTGCTCCGACTTGCGACAGATATGGCCAGCCCAGTTCCACTTTAATCCAGCAGCTGTGCGGCCAGGCGTCCGCTATTTGTGTTTTGGAACGAAGTATGGAGTTCTTAATGCGGTCAGTGAGTTTGACACCTAGTATACTTCGTTCCATAGCCCGTTGGCAGGCTCCAATTTAGTTTAAGATTAGAATAAAAAACAAGCATGGCTAGCTGACAAGCAAGTAGACAGAAAATGAAAAAAAAAAATCATAACTAAAAATTATAAATGCGAAAGTAAGTTTGTTTATTACCTTTTCACGCCTAAACCACTGAACCGATCATCCTGAAATGTTGCATATACATTGTCAGATGTACAGAAACGGACATAGGGTACTTTTCACCCCGAAAAAAAGTGCAATAACGTTATTATGATAAAAGATGGCGCCACGTATCTTGAACTTTGTCACATTATTTAATTCTGAGGCGGTACGAAGTTCCCCGGGTCAGCAAGTATTATAGAAATGTAAAAACGTAAATCCATTCTAGGAATAATTCTGTCGTGCTAAATGCAAAAGCGGTATCTCAGGAAAATCTAGTTTAAAAAAAAAATAAGTTTTGCTCTTATTTCCTTAGTGGTTTGAGGTAAAACTGAGGTAAGGAACATTTTTAAGGGTTTTGTTTTTATATGTTTTAAATAAGATACCGCTAATTAGTTTAGCTCATTGGATGCATATTTCTTTAAGCTATTCGATGCCATATATAGACCAAGGAGTCTTTCCGGATCTCATGAAACACAGTAAAGTAGTTCCTTTATTCAAAGCCGGTGATAGTAAAGAACCCAACAATTATAGGCCTGTGTCAATTCTGCCAGTTCTCAGTAAGGTGTTTGAAAAGTTGATGCTCAATCAAATGTTACGCCACTTTAATAAAAATTCCATCTTTCATGAACAACAGTACGGTTTCACCAAAGGGCGTTGTACCACTGACGCCGGTGTCACCCTAATAAAGAACATTTTTAACGCCTGGGAAGAAGCACAAGATGCCATTGGAATCTTTTGCGACCTCTCAAAGGCGTTCGATTGCGTCAACCATGAGACACTTCTGCTGAAACTTGAGCACTATGGGATTAGGAATTTAGCTCTTGATTTACTAAAGTCGTATCTAAAAGATAGAAAGCTTAAAGTTCAAGTAAACGGCGTAAACTCATTGGGGTCTGAAATGGCAATGGGCGTTTCTCAAGGTTCGATATTGGGTCCATTCCTCTTTTTAGTTTACATTAATGATTTACCACAATTACTTCAAAATCAACCGAAGATGGTGTTATTTGCAGATGACACATCATTGATCTTTAAGATAGACAGACGGGCACAAAATCTTGACGACGTGAATAACTCTATTCTTCAGGTCCAAGATTGGTTTACGGTAAATAATTTGGTACTAAATGAAAAGAAAACCAAATGCATTAGATTTAAATTACCAAATGTTAGAAGTAGCGAATGTGACATCATACTGAATGGAGAAAAACTAGAATTTGTTGATCAAACGGTTTTCCTGGGAATCACGCTAGACGAGAAATTACAATGGGGACCTCACATAACATCTCTTGCGGGGCGGCTTAGCTCGGCCGCTTATGCTGTTAGGAAGATAAGACAGTTAACAGATGTAGAAACCGCGCGTTTAGTCTATTTTAGCTACTTTCACAGCATTATGTCGTACGGCATTTTACTATGGGGTCGAGCTGCTGACATTGAATCCATCTTTATTTTGCAAAAGAGAGCTGTCAGAGCCATTTATAATCTACGTCGCCGCGAATCTCTCAGGGAACTATTTAAAAGGATTAATATTATGACGGTACCTTGCCAATTCATTTATGAAAATATTATGTATGTAAGAAAAAATCTACATCTATTTAATAAAATAAGCGATAGACATAACTTTAATACAAGAAATAAAGATAAAATACATCAACCATTTTTCAGATTAGCCAAAGTACATACATCTTTTATGGGGTACTGTGTTAAATGTTACAATAAAATACCTTGTGATATATTGCAATTAAATGAAAGAAAATTTAAAACTCACATTAAACGTACACTTTGTAAACAAGCATACTATAAATTAGAAGATTATATCCAAGATAAGAACGCTTGGAAACAATGACATGCTGGTCCTGCTCCATAGGACAATCTAGAGTCTAGACAAAATCAAACTGGTTGCTAATTTAATTGTAAATTTTTTTATTCTTTTTTTTTTACATTTATTACTCACACCCTGACTTATTACTTGTATTTTGTTTTTTAATTAAAATCGTTTTGCTTGTACCATGTTTGTAAATATGTGAGCACCATGTATCTATCAGATAATTAATTTATATGTCATGGTTTCGTTTTTAATTCTTTTACCTATTGTGGTATAGTAATTTTGTTTTAGGTGCATCGTCCTCACATGTTATTATATAATTAATGTACCCATGCAAAATATTGTACCTAAACATTTTAAAAGAGTAACGGTGGAGTTTCTTGCCCGTTCTTCTCCATACGAAAACTACCTTTTGGAATGGGCGACTAGAATCAATTCTATTTTAAGATAATTTTTGACGTTCAAAAGTGCCTTTTATGTGCCTATTTGAAATAAATGCTTTGACTTTGACTTTGACTATAAAAAACAACTTTACGATTTTTGAAGTGAAACTTCTTTACGCACGCTTGACTTGGGGAGTAAGCTGGCGAACGCGTGACGTAAGCGTTACGAAAAGTGAGATCGGGGGAGGCGAACGGGAGTTGAGTGGCGGATATAAGCAAGAGAAAGCAGTGCGCGCGCACATTTTCTTTCTCTCTTCCTCTCATAGCCAAATACGTTTGAAGTTTCACTTCAGTCGTGTGGCCATAAGCACACTCGGTTTTTTTTTTTGAGATATCGCTTTTGAGCTTATATAGCACGGCAGAATTGTGGTTATATGTATAACAAGAGTGACAGCAGTGGTGGTCTATTGGTAATGGCCGCTACGAATTGTTGGTCGTGAGTTCGAACCCAGGCAGCCGCTTTACTTATTTATATTTATTTATTTATCCATTTATTTCAGGCATCAAGGCCCATAGAAAACACATAAAATACAATATTAATATAACTTCAAAATACTATAAATAAATACATCATTATAATTACAAACTAACTAAACACGAAGTGACGGCGTCGTGTTTCGCTGACTGGAGTCATGTAGCCGGCCACGAAACCGGCGATACACAACACCCTTCGGCCAGAACTCTTCTTTGAGGAACTTCTCGAAATCACACATCGACAAATAAAAAAAAAATAAAAAATCATTCATTTGTAAATAATTTCATTTTCTCTCAAAACGGTGAAGGAAAACATCGTGAGGAAACCGGCATGTCCTAGAACCAAAAATTCGAAGACATGTGAATTCTACCAACCCGCGCGTTATTAACCCACTCTCTCTTAAAGAGAGGAGACCTGTGTTCCAGCAGTGTGAGCATTGTGGATGAATATGCTTATGTAACAAAGGCGTGATACGTAGCGTTGGAAGACCTCCCACAAGGTGGACCGACGACCTTGTACAGGCTGCAGGAACTGGTTGGATGCGAGAAGCACAAAACCGGTCGAAATGGAGGTGCTTGGGGGCCTATGTCCAAGCAGTGAACGTCTTTCGGCTGAAATGATGAACAAAGGCGGCCATCTCCACGGGCGAGAAAATCGCGGTGATACGTCATACGGTGCCATCAAATTATCATCGCAATGATATCGACGTGTGGAGATTGATTCATAGAGTTTCTATTGACTTTGATGGTCCGGAAGACGAAAAAGCAGCGGATCGAGGAGGGGGGTGGAGGGGGGTTCAGGGGATCAGACGGGAACAAATCGGCGAGACCATCGTTGCAATGGCTTCGTCCCAACTCTCACCGATTTAAAATTACCTAACAAAAAATCCCACCTCTACATGAAACGATAAAAATGTACAGTCATTTCTTTTTAGAGTTACGTACCCAAAGGGTAAAAACGGGACCCTATTACTCAGACTTCGCTGTCTGTTCGTCAATCCGTCTGTCTGTCACCAGGCTGTATCTCAAGAACCGCGACAGCTAGACAGTTGCAATTTTCACAAATTATGTATTTCTGTTGCCGCTATAACAACAAATACTAAAAACAAAATAAAATAAATATTTAAAGGGAGCCCCAATACAACAAACGCGATTTTTTTGCCCTTTTTTTGCTCGATATCAATAATGGCAACAGGTAGGCGCTTGAAATATTCACAAAATACTCAGTTGTATTTTTACTTTAATGATAAATAATAAAATTGAAATAAAATAAATATTTAAGGGGGGCTTGTGTACCTACTGTTGTTTACCTAGTCAATGGTACGGAACCCTTCGTGCTTGAGTCCGACTCGCACTTGGCCGGTTTTTATATTTGTTTACATTTTGGCAAATAAATCGCAAACGCAGGATACAAACTTACATACAGAAGAACATGGAGTGTCCATTAAGTTTCTTGCCTGTTCTTCTCCACAGGCTACTTCGCTTTGGAATGTACTCTTGCAGATGGCGCCAATCTCATTGTTCCATTTACTCATCTCGGTACGGAGAGTACGCACACAGTACCTACATCCACAGAATACTTAAAATACTACGTACAGAAAGGACACTCCCTTCCCCGCACTAACATCAATTACCGCACCTCACCCCGCACTTCGGCGTATTCGTCGCAGTTCTTTAACAAGAGCGCTCGCAAACACAAGTACCTCACGCACACATTCATACGTATACAAACGTAATTTTTTTATGTATTAGTAGTAGGTAATTATTTTGCGAGCGTTGTATGGAGTGTCCGGGGTGTGCTACATCTCAGCTTATCATTCGAAAAATACAAGCGCAAACTTAACTTTAAATTCCTGAACGTAAAAAATGGTGATGACCATACCACCAGCCGTACTTGTAAATCTATGTACCCATTTACCAGCCCCATTTTCTCAGGCAAGATGATAAGTATTAGGAACATCTGTGGTGGGGCAATCGCCTCCGAAGTAATGCCTCGCTTAAGGCGAATGAACGAGCTCCATTTGTAAAACGATATAAGAATATGTCGCTCAGCTTATTTAAGATAAAACTTGGGAAGAATATTATGGTATGGTTGTTAAATTGTTGTGTTTTTTGGGAGTTAAGAAGTCATTTTTGTGGTTTATGCGTTGTGATTTTTGGTGGAAAATAAAATCACACAAGTACCACACTAATCACACTAATATTATAAAGACGAAAGTTTGTGAGTGTGTGTGTGTTTATATGTTTGTTGCTTCTTCACGCTCAAACAGCTGGACCAATTTTGATAAAATTTTGTATGGAGATAGCTGACACCCTGGATTAACATAAAGGCTACTTTTTATCGTGATATTTCCACGGGATCGACATTTACGCGGGTGAAACCGCGGGGTGCAGCTAATAGTACATAATTTTGGTAGACGACTTTCTTCTTGTGCATTTTAACAAGCTTTTATTATATTCGATAAAGAGAAGTGGTGATCTAGTGTTTTAAAAAATCATGATTGACGTGTAAAAGTGTTTGTACAAGCCTACTTACACAAATAAAATCATTTATCTTTAAGTGGTAACCGCCCCTTCTTATTAAGTTCTAGGTCGTGGGTTCGAACCCAGACAGGCGCTTTACTGTGTGTAAAAAGTTTCGTTACCACCACTGTTCTCAAAGCGGTGAAGGAAAACATCGTGAGGAAACCGGCATTTCAAAGACTTGTGACATCTACCAACCCACACTGGGCCCACGTGGTAGATTACATCCCATTCCATCTTGAAGAAAGAAGGTCGTGCAGTGGGAACATTAAGGCTGATTTAAATTAGATATGGACCGTCTTGTTAAACACCATTAACTGTGTAGTAATAAGTATAAGAGTCCATACTTCCATACTAATATTATAAATGCGAAAGTGTATCTGTCTGTCTGTCTGTTACCTCTTCACGCTTAACCGCTGAACCGATTCAGATGAATTTTGGTACAGAGATAGTTTTGAGTCCCAGGAAAGGACATAAAATACCTTTTATCCCGATATTCCCACGGGATCGAAACATATGCGGGTGAAACCGCGGGGCGCAGCTAGTACTATATAATATTATAAATGCGAAAGTGTCTGTCTGTTTGGTACCTCTTCACGCTTAACCGCTGAACCGATTCAAATGACATTTGGTACAGAGATAGTTTTGAGTCCCGGGAAAGGACATAAAATACCTTTTATCCCGATATTCCCACGGGATCGAAACATATGCGGATGAAACCACGGGGCGCAGCTAGTACTATAAATGCGAAAGTGTCTGTCTGTTTGGTACCTTTTCACACCTAAACCGCTGCACCGATTCACATGAAATTTAGTATAGAGATAGTTTGCGTCCCGGGAAAGGACATAAGCTATTTTTTATCCCGATATTCCCACGGGATCGAAACTTATGCGGGTGAAACTGCGGGGCGCCGCTAGTATTAAATAAACATAAAACACATCTTCACACCTGTATGAAGGGATTGGCAGAATTATATGTCATTCTGCCAGTTACGTTCCATATAGGTAATGAAGGCGAGCCTGTTGAACATCAATACTTTTTAAAATCATCAGCACCATCTGTCTAAGCTTTACCCAACTATGTTGTTGGCAAAGTTCAAAATTAGAGGCGCCACTTCTAATTTTGAACTTTATTTTATTTGCCTCATTGTCTTATTTTAAGTGTCGATATCTACTACCATACAAGAAACGTGTTTTTTCGGCGTTTTGACAAAATATCTTTAAATATTATAGGTACGGTTATACGAAATCCTTCGTGTGCGAGTCCGATTCGCACATGACCGCTTTTTTTACTTTTGAATTCAATAACTAGGTCGATTCCCACAAAAAGGAAGAATGATTTCAGGCTATACATACTTAGTCCCGGTTGACACGTGGGCGCGTTTTGCCCGCGGCAATTTTTTTCGCGTATTGGATTTTCAACGTACTGCTCAGCGCAGAAAGTTGAAAATCCGAAGTATTCCCGTTTGAGCACCTATTTTTAGAGCACCCATGCATTGAGCACCAAAGGTATTCCCATTTGAGCACCAATTAATATTTTACCGTGGTGCTCAAAGGGGAACTAATAAAAAATGATCAACTTTATTCCCTTTTGACCACCTCCAATAGTATGGTTTCCTGACGCGCTGGAATGCGGTCTGTTGTTGGATTCTGAACGTTCGGCTCAATGCCGAGTGTTGAAAATTCAGTGCGCGGTAGTTTTCCGTCCGTGCGATCGTGGGCTAACATCTAGTAAAATGCCCATAGATTTATAATAACGTCCAGATTGAGTGTTCCGTACAAAACGCACCGTTCTTATTGAATGCATTTAGTGATACGCGTGTGCGTTGGTACCGCCCACCGCAAGTGTATTATTATCGTTTCTGCAGTTGTGTGCGTGACGTTTTCTAATACCAGCGCAAAATGATTACCCCAAAATGTGGGAAAATTCGTGTAGTTTTCTTATTCATATTCACTTAGGTAATTATATAGTTATTATATGTGTACAAAATGAAACCCGCCTTTTACGTTCATACCGATTGACTCTTATGATAGTTTTTGAAGATTGTTATAATTTTATTTTTAACATGGTTTTCGTAAACATGTGTGAATGAACAAAAAACTTTTAATATCATAGGTACTAATATTATAAATCAGAAACTTTGTGAGTGGTACTGGTTTGAGAATTATCGCTAAACATACGTTAATGTGGGAACATTATAGGCTGATGATGATGATGATGATACGTTAATGTAACAAACATACCTAAAATATTGTTTCGCTCCAAATCCGTTTGTTGACTCAATAATATCGTAGTATTAAAAAAGATGGTAAAAGTATTTCATACCCTTGGCAACCATTGATATCATTTTGTTGATAATAATAATGTTGATTTCGTAACATTATACAATATTAAAATATCGCAGCATAAAAAAGGGTAAAAATATTTCATGCCTTACCTTGGCAATACTCAAATATTATGGCGTCGTTTTGTTTTTATTTTGTTTTCGTAATAATTTCAATGAAATACGTAGAAATTCATCATAAAATTGCAAACTTACCTGTGAAATGTGATGTTCGTATCCTTGTCTTTTTTTGGAGTGTAGTTTTTACACGATTTCACTGCACAAACCGTCATTTTTTCAATTATATTTAACAGCGTTTTCTGACGTACACGCGTTGAACGTCTGTCGCGTAATGGCGGCCTGTGGGCGGGGCTAACGAACGAATACACTATTTTGGTGTCTGTGAATTCGAAGCATTTTGACAGCGCGTACTAGGCATCTGGACGTTATTATAAATCTATGAAAATGCCATTAGCAACCACACTGCTGCATCAGAATCATTATTCAAGGGAGCGATGTTTTTACGACCTCTCTCTCTTATCGATAGCAAGTTTTTTACTATTTTCAATTTCTCATGCATAGATTACATGAGTAGAGATACATAGAATACTCTTTATTATGTACATTTTTTTTAATATTTAATATTTAAATTGTGTTTCCTTATTGCTATAATGCTTGGTTTATATTCTATCACTAGCTGCGCCCCGCGGTTTCATCCACGTAAATGTCGATTTCGTGGGAATATCGGGATAAAAAGTAGCCTATATGTTAATCCAGGGTATCAGCTACCTCCATACAAAATTTTATCAAAATTGATCCAGCCGTTTCAGATTGAAGAAGTAACAAACATATAAACACACACACTCACAAACTTTCGCCTTTATAATATTAGTGTGATTTTAATAAAAAAATAATCATTTAAAATTAAAATTGTCGAAAAAGTCACATTTCAATGTTTGCATGCCTAATTGTTCAGGGATCTCAAAGTTTCATAAACACTTTTATTTTATATACCTACTTTCTTAGCAAATAAACGATTAAGATTATGATCCATTTGACCGTTTTAGCGTGAAAGCGAAAAAAGTAGACAAACAAACTCACTTTCGCATTAAATTCAATTCAATTGTATTTGTAATTTTCAATTCAAATCAATTTAATTTTACATTAAGCTAACATGACTACTTAAAATAATATTAATAATATGTACATGTCACTTGTCTTTAAAATTTTGCATGCTTTGTTTTATCCTAGCTAAACATGCTTTTTCCTCAATTTGTATTTAACACCCTTGTATACCATGTTTTACGCAAATAAATATTCTATTCTATGACAAAGAAGGAAAAGAATTATAGGTCATCAAAAGATTAGTCCGCATCGCTGTCAGCAAGAAAAGTGGCCAAAAGGTTGGCAGATTAATTATTATTATTATTATATTATAAGGGCTGATTTACCAATCATCTGATAACCTTATTCGAGAAATAATTTTGAAATTTTGTCATTTCTCTCATACAAAAACTGTCAAACGACAATTTTATTCCTCCAATAAAAGTTATCTGGCGATGGAAAATCAGCCATGAGCTTAAGTATATTATGTAAATATTATCTAGATTGAAAATAAAAAACAGAACTTTCAGCATTTGTCCTTTTGTTGTATTTGAATCTAGGTAGGTGTAGTCAGTAATGCACACAATTTATTATTGCAATTAATGACTAATTAAGAAATTATATTCCCCACTCAACTCCCGTTCGCCTCGCCCGATCACACTTTTCGTAACGCTTACGTCACGCGTTCGTCAGCTTACTCCCCAAGTCAAGCGTGCGTAAAGAAGTTTCACTTCAATAATAAAATTAAAACCTAACTTAACTAAAACTATACACAAACTAAAATACAACATTATTTTTAGTATATGCGAAACCTGAATATAGTTTGTTCAGAATAAGTAACTGAATCGATTCCAATAATTTTTACCCCATGTTATATTTTGGCCCAAAAATATTTAAAAAAGGTTAAATCTTGGCCACCGAGCGACATTAGTACCTAGGTAGTTTTCTACCATAGCCATACACAATAGGCGCGGCGCCCGCGCACAGCGAGCGGGGCGGGGGTGAAGCAACCCCTTCAGTCGCCCGGGTGCTACAGGCTGGCGCGCGCGTGTCCAAGTGCATAATCGCGAGCGCGCGGCCGCCGCGCCGCGGGCCTTACAGTTTTGTTTCGGTTGATCGTGTACTTACCTATCGTATGTAAAAAGTGTCGTGTAGCCATGACTTTCTCATACACCAACGTCCAGTACACAGAAATGGTACGTACATCACAGTATCGTGGAACACAATGCTTTGCCGTGATGATTAACATTTTTAAACACGCCAACATGGTTAATTGTAGAAAGTTATTATTTGTACCTACAGCCTGCTGTGGTTAAGTAATGCGATGTTTAACACTTTTCATCCACTTTGAACTTGTTGACATAAGGTGCAACAAATCGCATTGACTACATTGTATCACTTACGGCTTACGAATAAGTAATTACTTATTCGTAGCTACGAATAAGTAATAAGTAATTACTTATTCGTAGCTTACGGCTGCATTTATTTACGAATAAAGTACATTATAATAACTACCTACACTTGACCATTACGACAGTCCAAAGCCTGCAAGTGTGATGGAAAATGTTATCACCCGTTAATTACAATACAATCGCCGCGCGGTACGTTTAGGCACGCGGTGCGCATGATTTCATACGGACAAACAGGTAACATAACAAGCTTATAACTTTGTGATTATTCATGATACAGTTTTGAAATTTTGTACATAGATTCTTTACATAAAAATACTAGACACGTGTTTCGGGTTTCGCATATACTAAAAATAATGTTGTATAGCGTCGAAAAATTCATCCGCATCGCTGTCGACTGGTAATGCACCCAAGAGACTGGCGGCATTACCACGGTGTATAGCAATGCTTCGCCTTTGACCAAGGTAAAAGCCAGCCCTTGGGTCACGGGACGTCAACCAGCCGTTTTGAAATTTCTTTAAAAAGACCATGAGCACTCGGACCCCAAGGCCCGAGGGTTTCAATCCCAAACGGCTCGAAAATATTATTAGTCTCTTTATAACCCTTTGGGAACTCAGACATGATTTTATGTTGCAAAAATGTCTGTAGTTTTCTACAGCAATGCAATTTCTCTTGCTCACATGTAACACATAGTTCAACCGAGTAGTTTTTATTTGTACTAGCGTGTCTAGTACTACTAACCTTCGTGTTTTGTTATTTCAACAGTTCTTTTGTATCGTGTTGATGGTAATAAACAAGTTCTTTGCTTTTTACAGTTGGCAGAAGCACCAAACACAACTTGAAACACATCTGTCTGCACAACTTGAAACCCGCTTGCTACTTGCCTAATTTTCACTTTTGCAATTGATTTCTTTGAGACAATAGAGAGAATCGCACTTTGGGACTAAGTTTTTTGTAATATATTGATTTGTTTTCAAGTCTTTTCTTGTCTTCCAAATAAATTAACAAGATGGCCTGCTTTCCGAGAGATGATAACTCATTCGTTTTTTTTTTAAATAACTGCTTTAAGTTTGAGTTCGAGGTAACCAAAATAGAAACAGCATCCTTGCTCCATGTTTACGACTACTTTACCAAGGAATTAGATAAACTACAGCAGCGCTACCAGCGCTGGGGCTCTGTCCTGCATAGGGTCGCAGCATAATGCTGAGCGATAACCGTTTTGCGTGGATGTGACGCATGTTTCCCCCTACTTTTTTATTTTATTTTTTGTGTTTATGTTCTTTTTGCGTCATATTCACCGCAAATAAACGTATTTTCTTTCGTTCTTTTACATCAATGAAAACTGTTGCTGTGGCTCTGTCTCGTATAGGGTCACAGCATTATGCTCAGTGATGGCCGTTTTGCGTGAATGCGACGCATATTTAGAATAGAATACTCTTTATTATGTACCCCATATACCACCATTCACCAACCACCATATTTCCCCCCAACTTGTTATTGTTTGTGTTTTTTTTTTTGCGTCATATTTTTACCCGTATTTTCCTTCTTTCTTTTAATGGATATCTAACCAAAAACTGCATCAAAACCAGCTCAGCAGTTTAATAGAAAAAACACACAAAAACTTAACAACTTCACACAAACATTAAAGCAAACAAGATCGTTACCAGCGCGTATACTTTACGCCAATCGCGAGACCGTCTTTTTTTCCTTTTAAAAGTATATATTAGGGCACATCTACACTGGCGTTTTATCGAGTGCTGGAGTCGTTACGAAATCATTACATTTTATGGAGCAAGCAAATGGGCCGCTTGCTGTTCGAACCGTATTTCAGTAACATGGTGTGTACTGAGTTTTAGTGAGCTGCGAGAGGAAAGAATGTGTCAGTTATCAGTGTAGCTAGGTTAAAGTCTAGGATTATTTATTTATTTTATTTTACAGTTTTTGGAAAACTTACAGCTAAACACTTTTGCACGATTGAGAATAACAGAAATAAGGCCAATTACAAGTTTTCACAGATAGAAGAGAGCATATCGTCCCCGTATTTGGAAAACTAAATAACTTCGTTTTTGGCGATTTTGTCTTTTCCCTATTTTTAAATAATCCAAAACATGACGCATGTTTGAGTCTTACAGGAATTTACTTATCTTATTCCGTTCCAAAAATATAGCCATTTTTGTCGTTCAGATGGAATAATGCATAATTATAAAATTACCGACATTAAAATTGTCTCAATTTTTGTAACAAATGAACATTAATTGAAAAAAAAAACACTAAATCGCGTTTATCTCAAAACTAGAAAATAGAGCTATTTAGTTTTCCAACTACGGGGACGATATATATAAACAACAAAGAAATATTTGAGAAGGTAGGCAGCTTTTTGAGTAAAAAGTAAGGCAAAAATGTTATTAATCTGTCAAGCTCCGCTAATGAGACACAAGTTATTTTCTATTGTTTCGTCACCGATCGGTAACGCGCGGGGCTTGACCAATGACCAAAAAAGAAATCACAAAGAGTCCTTTTTAATTTTGACATGCTGGTATTGAAAATATCGATGTCGACGCCCCGGCAGACCGCATTGTACGTACGACTCGCTCTAATTAAGTACAAATTTTGTCTGTACTTCGTTCCTACCATAGGAGTATGCAACAGATAATACTAGGCGTTAAATTAACAGATCGAAACACAATACTGCGCTCCAAAACAAAGATTTATTTATTTTATTTATTTATCCTCCTACTGGAACGCCATACAGCAATTACACCAACGGAGCAAGAAATTACATTATGTGCTGTTTTCATCCATCCTGTGCGCGGTGGACATCGAACGGGCAGCGATGGAACGCACACGCTCACACAGGCAGCGTCAGCTCCACAGTTCCACTACTCCATCCAAATTGCGCACATTCTTTGAGACTCAATGAATTTTTCAAAATAAGTAAATACATTAAAATTATATAAAAACAGAAAATTTTGATGTGTCATCCTGCCATCAAGATAGTCGACGTACGTGGCTCAAAAGGCTGCTCAACTTAAATTACTGACTTATGGGACTGGGCAGAACATGTCTGCCGCATGCCGGACCAACTGGGGCCCAAATAGCGCAGAATTGGTGCCCTGAGACAGTGAGGCGGGGTCGCGGCAGACCACGTAGGAGATGGCGGCACGAGCTGGATAGGTTCCGTCAAAACTGGAAGGAGGACGCGCGGGCTCGCGAAAGAAAGGAAGCGAAGGAGTGGAGGAAGGCTTTTGCCCAGGAGTGGGACAGCGCCGGCTAATAATAAAAAAAAATGAAAAGTTTATCTATAATAATTCATTTGTTGATCGATCGCTGTTTTAAAAGCCTTATAATCATAATGACGGCTTTGACCCTCATATAAATTACTTCCTTTGACGTACGAATGAGTTGACGTGTAGAGCATTAGTGAGCTACGCAGTCGTAGCGTCGTAGCAATGACTTTTGCTACGGCGTAGCTCGAAGTCGTTGATTTTATATGAAAACTAGCTGCGCCCCGCAGTTTCACCCGCATAAGTTTCGTTCCCGTGGGAATATCGGGATAAAAACTATCCTATGTCCTTTCATATTCATATTCATATTTATTTATTTGCGTAAAACATGGTATAAAAAGGTGTTACATGAGTTAAAGATAAGATCATACATGTTTTGCTTAAGACTAAAGCATGCAAATTGGTTAACACAACTTATGTTCAAAGTATTCCTTATTGCTATAAAAATTATTATCATTTAGCCATTTAAACAAGTGAATTTTAAACAGTCTGCCATTTAGTAATTTAAGTTTACATGGTAATTTATTATATATACGTACAGCCATAGCTAAACAGCTTTTACTATATTTTGTTGATCGAGGGAATTCATCTAAAACAAGTCTAAATTTGTCACGCCGATTCCTAGAGCTTACATCTGCTGCTGTTCTGAATAGGTATTTGTGTTTCCGTACAAACATACATGTTTCATATACATATAGTGAGGGTAGTGGTAGCAGACCGAGTTTTTTAAATAATGGTCGACAAGATACGTCCGGTGGAATTCCCTGAATAGCTCGAACACATTTCTTTTGAGCGATAAATGCTCTATTATGGTCGGTACTATTTCCCCATACAATTAGTCCATATCGCAGCGAGGACTCCACATAAGCACGATAGGACATTATAGCTGTTTTAATATTTGTAACATTTTTAATCCTTCTAAGAGCGTATACGAATTTATTGATTTTATTACATATGCTATCGATATGAGCTTTCCAATCTAGATGTTCGTCTATGATCGTTCCCAAAAACTTAGTTTGTGCTACTTTTTGAAGTTTTGATATATTCATTGTGAAATTAAATTTATTGTTATAAGATTTATTAAATTGTAAATATACTGATTTATTAAGGTTAATAACTAAATTATTTTTATTAAGCCAATTTATAAGATTTTCTATTGTATTATTAATATCTTTTTCATGATCAATTATTGATTTACTTTTTTTATCAGTAGCAACTATTATCGAAATATCATCAGCAAACAGAAAGCATTTATGATTAGTCATGTCAACTATATCATTCACATAAAGGAGAAACAAAATCGGACCCAATATACTGCCCTGGGGAACGCCTCGTTTGGTGGTTTTAAATTCAGAGTGGTATGAAACCATATCTTTATTGGCATTCATGTTAGTGATTGTAACACACTGCTGTCTGCCGGATATGTATGACATTAACCACTGTAGTGGCGGTCCTCTAATTCCCATAGACTCTAACTTCTGAAAAAGAATGTTATGCGAGACCAGGTCGAACGCCTTAGATAGATCAAGAAATAAGCCCGTCGTTAATTGATTGTTATTAATATTAGTTATTACTGCTTTCAAGAGTGAAAAGATAGCTAAAGTTGTTGATTTATCTTTTTGAAAACCGAACTGCTCTTTCTTTATAATATGAAATTTCTCGCAGTAATTAATAAGCCTTTTATACATGCATTTTTCGTAGATTTTTGACAAAATAGGTATTAAAGTTATTGGGCGGTAGTTGTTAACATCATATTTTTCACCTTTTTTAAAAAGTGGTTTTACAATTGACATTTTTAATTTATCTGGAAACACTCCTTGAACAAAAGACAAGTTTATAAGATGCGTTAGAACGCCGCGTATTTCCTTAGCACATTTCTTAATAATTCTAGTGCTAAGTTCGTCGTAGCCTTCGGAGGTAGTATTATTTAATAACATAATTTGTTGTTCTACTTCGCTTTCTGACATTGGAACGAGGAACATTGAGTGTATTAGGTTTTCTCTACCCTGACTGTTTGTGTTTTGCTGTGTGGGTTTATAATTTAGATAGAAGTCATTGAAAGTGGAGGCTATTTCTGTCGGTTCCGTAAGTATGGTATTATTAATTTTAATGGATTCTATGTTATTTTTAGGACTAGGATTATGTATTTCATTTTTTATTACGGTCCATGTAGCCTTGCAAGTGTTCTGATGTGTATGCATAAATTTTATATTAGAATTTCGTTTGGAGCTATAGATACATTTTTGTAACAAATTTGAGTATTTAATGTATCTGGTTTTGTGGGGTTGAGTTTTCTTCTTATAATATTGATAACGCAAAAACCTCTTAGTTTTACAACTCTGCTTAAGACCTTTAGTTATCCATGTTCTTTTTACTGTTTTGTTTCGATTTATCTTTATCTTTACTTTAGGAAAACACAAATAATAAAAAAGGCATATTAACTCGTGAAAACGGTTAAATGCTATATTTGCATCTTTTTCTATATATGCTTCTGACCATGTTAAACTTTGCAGACATTTTCGGAACTTGTTAACATTATGGACATTATAATCTCTTTTGTAAACGTAGTAAATTGCAACTTTTATAGATTGGCGTTTTAAGGGGAAGCCTATCATTTGTGCTGTTTCGTGGTCCGAGAGGTAGAGTGATAGTACTGTCGTAGATGCATCTGGGATATTACTCAATATATGGTCAATACAAGAGGCTTTGCGAGTAGCTTCATTAATATGAATTTTTAAATTATAGTTGTTTGCTAGATCTTGGAATTCGTTAGTGATTTTACCTTTTTTTAGTGTGTTTATGTTTAAGTCTCCTGCTAGAACTATGCGTGTTGAAGGTTTGTATTTTTTGAAAATATCATGTAAGAGACTATCTAGATTCGTTAAAAATAGGTTGGGGTCGGACTGGGGTGTTCTGTATATGCATATTATCAATAGTTTTTCGTTAGTTAACTCAATGCCACAAATTTCGAATGTATTAACTGTTGCATATTTTTTAACCATAGATAATTCATTGAAAATAAGATCCTTCTTAACTAGAATACAAGTTCCACCTCGGTTTTTTTCTCTACAAAAATTAGCTGCCATTATGTAATCTGATATCTTAAGATAGCTCTCATGGCCTTTCTTCATAAATGTTTCAGAAAGGCAGATTACATGTGGGTCATTATATGAATCTCGCATCTCTTGTAATGTTATATCTAATAATTCTTGCTTGGATAGAATGCTTGCGATGTTTTGATGTAATATCCTAAAGTGGTGAAATGAGGCTGTTGTTGGTGACGTATTTTTAGAGTCGAAAAAAAATATTAGATGATTTTAATGGTTGAAAATAGTATGGTATGGTACCCTTTTTTATGTGTTCAATTTTTTTAGCGGGAGCGCAAGTATCTTTAATTTCCAGTTCTTTGTTTGCGGAACTTTTAAAATAAAACGGAATAGTCCCCTTCTTGGGCTCCTTATTTTTTATTAAAAAACTTGTTCTGCCACTCACCAGTCGTTTTTTTATTTCAGCAGGATTCAAAAATGTCGCGTTATAGTATTCACAATCTAGTTCATAATTTATTGATTTGCAAATATCAGACAAATTGGATTTTTTGCAGTTCGTGAAATGACAATTTGTATAATAATGGCAAATATTTTTTAAGCGATGATTTAATTTCACGACATCAAGGTAGTAACTTTGTTGTACATTTAGTAAAATAATAGTATTTTTATAAAATAATTTCAGTATGGCTTTTAGTTGGAATAGCACATGGTTCATGTTATGATCATTTTCACCCAAACATATTACAACCTTGTCGTCCGGTTGCAGGTTGAAGTTCATACAACTTTTCATTATGACATCACTACCTGCATTTGGCATCGTCTGGGCGAAAACTCCATACTTCTCATATTGTGTATTTATTCTCGACTGTATAAGAGCCGCAGCTAGACCTACGCATTGTTGGGCGCCGAAGATCACAATTCTTTTGCCATATTCATGCTGTTGTTGTTTTGTAATGTTGGTTTGTGTTGTATAAATTGAAGCTGCACAATCTCCATGTTTTGTTGCACTCAGGGCCTGTATTTGTTTAGCGAACGTTGCTCTCTCTTGTGCTGCATCTTTCACGTCTTTTTCCAATGCTATGATTTTCTGTTGTAGGTCCAGATATGTTATGTTGCTGCTGGAGTCAACGTTTGATGTAGGACCAGGCGAGGTTGGTGTAGAGGACACATTTTGGACTAAGAGCGAACGCTTTTTCTTTTTGGTTGTGTTTATTGGGCTATTTTCTAAAATTGCGGACGAGGAGCACAAAGATTTTAATATTTTAATTTCAGCAGTTAGTTTCTTAACTTGTTCTTTTAGATTGTTATTATCCAATATTACATTTTCCAGTTCGTTCTCTGTACTCTGTAGCTTCTCAGTTAGTTGATGTATCGTATCTTGTACTTCTGTGATTGAGGTATTAATTATTGTGCCGTCTAAGCTTTTGGATAATTTATTCGGCGAGGTATCAGCTTCATAAGATGTTTCGTACTCTGTGAGAATGTGGGAGTCGTACGTAAGGGGCGATTTTCCCATACTTTCGGTGCATCGTTCAGGGGAGGACTGCCTGTCTGGACGTATTATTTTATTTCTCATGGTTACATTAGACACATCTGTATTTTTTGCAACTGTTTTCTTAATGCAACTATTGCAGCGCCATTTCTTCTTAGATTCCTGACTCATTAAACGGTATGTTTGTTCGGGGTAGCCATCGCAGTCAGGCTCAAATCTGTTGTTACAAACAGAGCACAATGCTGTATTTTTTGAGGGAACCGTTTTTTTGCATTTGTAGCATTGTACTAGTGCTGACATCTTACGGATTTCACTTAAGGAGTTTGTGTGCAGCTTGGATGTTGACATTTTAGTTCAGTATTATGCGTCTAGATGGCGTAAATGATTGATCTGTTCGAAGTGCTACAGCTACTCGACAACAGATGTCGCTTTTATTAAATTTTGATGTTGAAGAATGACTTTGAGATTTTCAAAATAACGACGAGAAAAAAATTTTACTTTTATATTCACTCTTTAGTTTTGAGTTTGATTAGCACACTGCTGTTCACCACTTGTTGACCATCGCTTCACTGTGTTGTTATGAACGTTTTAGTCACTTTACGCACAATATTTACACTGTTTACCTCAGATTACGTTCCGGAATTGTTCACGTAATAACTTTTTTTTGCATAACTGTTACGTTGAGATAACACTTCCACTGTTTGTTTACACTATATAGATCACGCGTATTATAAAATTATTAAAATTTAACTGTATTTTAGATTTTTATTGCCAATAATAACGGAGCTCAATGTTTTCGTGACGAACAGCGCCATCTCTCTTCAATCTATCCTTTGCCGGGACTCAAACGATCTCTATAGCAAATTTCATCTAAATCGGTTCAGTGGTTTAGGCGTGAAAAGGTAGCATACAGACAGACAGAGTTACTTTCGAATTTATAATATTAGTATGGATAAACTCAGTCAATAATGTGTCATGCATAATCAGCCTATTATGTTCGCGCTAGGCCCACAGGACAACCTATAATGGTCCCACTGCTGGGAGACATGTCTCCGCATTTTTACTTCTAGGGCATGCCGGTTTCCTCACAATGTTTTCCTTCACCGTTTTGAGAGCAGTGATGATGAAATTAATCACACAAAGTAAAGTGCTTGCTTGGGTTTGAACCAAAGACTTGAAGGTTGGGGGACGATACCACTGGGCCAGCACTGCCCAAGAGTATTACCATCACATATTATTCAAGCGAAAACTGACAAACTCATGAAACATTGAACAAACCATGAATACAGTCCGTACACGTTTCTTAGGTCATAATTTTGCGGCCGAACCGTTTTGCGGCCGCTTCAAAGCCGTGTGAATAAACATGAGCCGTATGCGAATCGGAAATGGAACGGACGCTATCTAGTTACGGTCCGGATGGAGTGCCGTTTAGTTTTTACTTGTGAGGCTAAACTGCTAAGTGATTTTGGCGGGACTGTATGTTATTTTTCTTTAAGGATTTCTTTGACCTTGACATTTTGCAAATGCAAACACATTTATCCAGGGCTCGGAGTAACATTCATGGATAGAATATTTAATAAGGACCAAAATGTTTAACCAGTTATCCTAAGGCTTGCATGACCTGGAAATTTAACTTAGAATGCCTCACCCCGTAGCCATACTAAGGTACCAGAGAAGTTAATAAAAGAATGATCAAAATTGGTTCATTCGTTTTTGAGAAAATCGCGGACATACAAACATAAATACATACATACGGGTCGAATACAGAACCTCTTTTTTTAAAGTCGGTTAAAAACTCGGCCCACTCTACCTGATTTTCAAAAAAATACATCATTTTTACAGCCATCCTGTGATCTTTAGCGCAAAACCAAATTTCTCAACCAATAAGCCAAATCTATACAAATAAATAAAATTGGAGTGTCTGTTTGTAATATTAAAATACCCGCGCTTTTTACTAAATGCATGTGGGTTTATACACGGTACGTATACCAAAATAACATTTTTTCCAATTTTTGTCTGTCTGTCTGTTTGTTCCGGCTAATCTCTGAAATGGCTAGACCGATTTTGACGAGACTTTCACTGGCAGATAGCTGATGTAACAAGGAATAATTTAGGCTACTTTTTTTTTATCTCGCTTGCGCTGTCCTACTCCTGGCCAAAGGCCTCCCTCCTCCTCCGAGCCTGCGCGTCCTCTCTCGGCGGGGTCGCGGCAGACCACGTACGAGATGGCGGGACGAGCTGGATAGGTTCGGTCAAAACTGGAGGGCGGACGCGCAGGCTCGCGAGTATGGCTACTTTTATTTAAGAAAAATAAATTAATAAAAAAATGAATCGGCTCCCTCGAAAAAAAATCCACGCGGACGAAGTCACAGGTGCATGCTAGTGCACCATAAAATGCCAACAGGTTTCCTAAACACTGCTCGACCTGGGTTAGAAACCTAGATACTCACGCTAAGTAACCACGCTATTCACCACTGAGCCTTTCAGAAACAAAGATAATCAATTCATCTTAGTCAATACATGATATAATACATTATGTACCAGGAAGCCTCTCTACCCACGTCGGTATAACAAGCCAAAACAGTTCCAAGACTGATACTAAATACATCAGCAAACATATTTGTGAATACATAATGCGGTATCTAATACCGACCCGCTATTTAGGTACCGGTACCGCTACCGGGTAACATGCGGCGAGGTCTTGTCTTATATTGTAAGGTTGGACGAGTAATATCGCCGTGGGAAAGGTTTTTGTAAGACCTGGCATTTAGTGGGAAGTTTTTAAACGTCTCCTTACAAAACGAGTTTACAAACACTGGTACAGTTCGCTTCAAAGAAAGGGAACCCCTTTTGGTAATGACATTAAACCCATTTAAGTTTTTTGTAACGTATTGTATATGGCGTGTTGGTCTAGTGGTTAAGACAGCGGCTTAACAATTCGATGGTCTCGAGTTCAAATCCTCGGACGAGAAGTTCTTTTTTTGTTTTTTTTTGTTTCTTTTATAGGTTATTATGTGATTTTTGTTAATTATTATTTAAGAAATCAAATGTTGAAGTAGGTATGAGGTTTGTAAGAAAATCTAGGCATGTTGCATAAACAATATTCATTTATTTCTCTAATTACATTTCTAGGACTTCATGGAATCCACTTCACGGTTGAATATACAGTTTTCTGTGTGTTAAATTGGGGTTATTTACTTAGAATATTAACTAAACACAAAATAGATACCCTGGGTGAGGTTTAGAATGTTTAACATTACATAACGGTCATTTATAGATTTTTCTAGAAACAACTACAATAATATTTATTCATTTAAAGTTGTGAAAACATTAATTTTTTATACTTTGTGTGATCTTATCGGAAAAAAAGATTAAAAAATTAAATGTTGTCATTTGTGCCTGTGAATTACAGAGGAAGAACCAACATGCTAAACTATAAAAGTATAGCAATATACATCTTTCTCTTTTATCACATTTTCTGATAACCCTTATTTAACACAACATTAGAAATTATAAAAATATGTGAGGTCAGATGGTGCATCACACATTACAAGACTACTTGTAAACAAAAGCATCTGGATTGATAATAATAAAGGTTGTTTATTTTTGATTAACTACGAATTAATGATTCCACAAATATTGGGAATTATTAACACTTGCTCATACGTTCCAATGTAATTTTATCAGATCAGTTACACAATAAATCTGCCGAGTAAATTGCTTATTAATAACGGAGAGGATGGCCGTCACTGTCTATCACTTCTTGAAGTCACACTTGAACGCGTAGTTTTGAAGGGTGTCACTGAGTGAACTTCCACAATATTACGGTGTCGCCCCGATTCATTAGTGTAAACAATTATTGAGCGAGGGCCTTGGCGATCACATTTCACATCACCAGTTGCATGATACCTTTGTATCCATCTACGAACTGTTTTTCTCTGGAACGAAAATAATAATATTAGGAATACATAAAAAAATCCAACTTGTCAGTAATAATGCAACATGATTGCAACAATAAATACATATATGTGTATAACGTAAATCTTACCGTTATGGCCATATCTCGTTCTTTATGCTTTGTTCCTGTTCCCAGAGAATAACAATTTTAGAGTCCGCGTATCACTGGTCAGTATCCCTCAGTCGTCAGTTTATTTAATTCTAGCCTTCAAAAAGTTATTAATCGAACAATACTATCGGTTAATATAATCAACTGTTCAAAAACTTAATAAATTGGATAATATTTCGACGAAGATAATTACGCACAAGCGGATCGACACGAAAACGAAACGATTTGAAAAGTAATTATACCCTCAATCACAGTTTAGTAAATAAGGCGAAGAAGTATTCTAAATTCAACCTTAACTCGCAGTTCATACAGCTAGTTAAGTTTCTGAAGTAAAATTACGGTAGGTAGTGCAACAATCGGAATCAGGCACATTCTATTCAACCAAACAAGAAATCTATGCAAATTTCAACCTTATCTTTTAGTAAATTGAGGAGTTACGAATTGCATTTTGTAAAACAAGACGGTAAGGTGTTAGTATTTATAATACGTGGTGGAAGTTGAAATTTAAACCTTAATATCTAGAAGATTAGACCGTTATCAACCTTGTTCGATAAAAGGAGTAAAGCTATTCAAATTTTCGTTAAGATGGCTAACTGATTCAATAGTCTAGTGGTATAAGGCGCGGTCTATGCGATCGGCTGGCGCCTGGTGATGCGGGTTCGTATCCTCAATCGCACGGAAAGTGTCTTTTTGTAAGTTAAGTTATTCTTGGGATACGGTTCGGGCAACAAGCCGAAAAAATACCATATTATAATTATTTAAAAACTTGCAAATAATATTTGAGTGGGATCGGTGGATGCTCGGGCAGAGATTGGATGCGCCGCGCCGCGCGGCAGCGGGGGAGGGAGCTGCTTGAGGCCAGAGCCACGTAACGCGCCCGAGCGCGCGCGCTCGAGCCCGCCATCGCTCGAGCGACGAGCGACGGCGGGCTCGAGCGCGCTCGGGCGATAATCTTTAAAGTCTTGGGTGGTTCCTTTTCTCTGAAGCTGTTCGTACAGTCAACAAAGGAGATGAGTATGCAGGATCGTCGGATATAGTTGAAGTTTAGTGCGAAACTGATGGATGTTATCGACTGAAATTTAATTTGATAAATGAACTGTTTGTTTTCTATAAATAAAATAAAATTTTATTCGAGTACATCCATCGGTTTCTTACTAAACTTCGACTATATCCGACGCTCCTGCATACTTATCTCTTTTGTTGACTGTTCATGCATTTTTCAATGTGTTTTTGTTTCTTTATTAATTCATTGAAAAGCTGGTTATTGTCGGCAATACCGAAGGAAAGAGAGCGAGAGGCCGGTCGCCAACACGATGGTCCGACCAAGTGAAAGAAGCTACGTCCTCAAGCAATTTTCAGCATGTGGTGATGGCAACTTTGGACCGGAGTAGATGGAGGCAGATTGTCCGTTTGAAAGGATCCAGTGACCACGATCCTCAGTAATGAGGGACCGATTGCAGAAGAAGAAGATTAATTCATAAGCAGCAGTTATATGCGTTTCGTTTCGCCTTAGGTGCTCAAACCAAAATCGAATTTTGTAGAAAATCCGAAAAAGTACAAAAAAAAATACTGCTGACGTTATCACCACCCAGACCTCCCCCATTCCCCATTTCATCAAAAATAAGCAAAGGTAAGACCCAACTCCCCCCCGCCCCCCTGTTGTGTTTACGTAATACTTGAATGGCCCCATAGTAAAATAGGATCACATTCGTGAGTACTATCATACCTCCAAACAATGCCATTGAATTCAAATCACTCTATATATCTGTTACTTTGGTACTCTAATAATATGTAGTAATAGCTTCTGCCCGCGACTTCGTCCGCGTGAAATTCGTACTTACCACTAAAAATTTCGAAAATGTATGTAGGTATGATCTTTATCATTTATTTAGATAAATAAGTATTCGGGCCAATTTTTATAGATCAAAGGTATCAGATTTTTCAAATAAACTGTAGCCCCACTTTCCACCCCCACAGGGGTGGAATTTTGAAAAATCGTTGTGATCATAACTTGACTCAAAGGCCCATACCCATTTTCGAGTTAATTGAAGCAAGCAGTAATATCCACCCCTTAAACTTTACTTGCCCTTTTCCACCTTGGTAGGAGTCGATTTTTGAAAAACCCTAAAACAGATAAGTACTTGTTTTATTTTTTGTTTTGGTAGTACCTAGTTTCGAGTTAATCCGATAGCGAGTTACATATTTTTCTAACCTATCAACTTTGTCACCCCCAAAATCCTGTGTAAGGGGTTTTTTTTTAACTAAAACTGACAATCGTTATTATTTACTGACCCAAATATTGCCAAGTGTCATGTTTATTAACCAAATAAATAAGATTTTTCACATAAAATGTGCCCCCGCTTTTCACCCCCACAGGGGTGGAATTCATTACTTGACTCAAAGATTTTATTATTATTATCAGCCATTTCTGTCCCACTGCAGGGCAAAGGCCTCTCTTCCCTTCTTCCACTTATCCCTATCCAGTGCTGTTACACGCCAATCTTTGTCGAAAGAGTCGAGTTCGTCCCGCCATCTCATTCTGGGCCTGCCGCGTTGCCGTTTGCTGCTGTTTGGGACCCATTGTGTGGTTATTTTAGCCCATAGCTCCTCCGGCATGCGACAGATGTGACCAGCCCAGTTCCATTTTAGCTTGGCAGCCGTGTGATCTACATCGGCAATTTTCGAGTTAATCAAACCACACAGTAAAATCCTACCCTGTAAAATTAACTACCCCTTTTCACCCCGTTAAGGGTAGATTTTCGAAAAACCCTGATACACGTTATTCTTTCTGAACTTTCTGAGACTTCGCGTTAAAATTCTTCCATACAAATTTTGACGCCCCCCCCTCTAGGGGGTAGTTTAGAAAACCAAAAAATGCCAAACTTCATAATTTACTTAAGTATTCGTGCCAAGCTTCATGTTTATTAATCAAATGAGTAAGATTTTTCATATACACTGTACTCCCGCTTTTCAACCCCATAGGGGTGGAATTTCAAATAATTGTTTGGGATGTGTTCATAACTTGACTCAAAGATTATTTATACGAATTGTTGAGTTAATCAAGCCACGCATTAAAATCCTCACCTGTATAATTAACTACCCCTTTTCACCCCGTTAGGGGTAGATTTTCGGAAAACCCTGATAAACGTTATTCTTTATTTTTGGTCTTAAGTATAAATACCGAGTTTCGAGGTAATCGGACTGTGCGTTAAAACTTTTCCATACAAATTTTGACGCCCCCAATCCCCCTCTAGGGGGTAGTTTAGAAAAACAAAAAATGCCAAACTTCATAATTTACTTACGTATTCGTGGCAAGTTTCATGTTTATTAACCAAATGAGTTAGATTTTTCATATACACTGTACTCCCGCTTTTCACCCCCATAGGGGTGGAATTTCAAAGAATTGTTTGAGATGTATTCATTACTTGACTCAAAGATTATTTATACGAATTGTTGAATTAATCAAGCCACGCATTAAAATCCTCACCTGTATAATTAACTACCCCTTTTCACCCCGTTAGGGGTAGATTTTCGGAAAACCCTGATAGACGTTATTCTTTAATTTTGGTCTTAAGTATAAATACCGAGTTTCGAGGTAATCGGACTATGCGTTAAAATTCTTTATACAAATTTTGACACACCCCGCCTCAATCCTCCTTTAGGGGGTAGTTTGTGAAAACAAAAAATGCCAACCTTCATAATTTACTCAGATAAATATTCGTGCCAAGTTTCAAGTTTATTAACCAAATGATTAAGATTTTTCATATAAACTGTTATCCCGCTTTTCACCCCTACATGGGTAGAATTATGAAAAATCGTTTAAGATGTGTTCATAACTTGACTCAAAGATTATATATGCCAATTTTCGAACTAATCAAGCCACGCAGTGAAATCCTCCCCTGTAAAATTAATTACCCCTTTTCACACAGTTAGGGGTAGATTTTCGAAAAGCCCTGATACACGTTATTCGTTATTTTTAGTCCTTAGTATAAATACTGAGTTTTGAGTTAATAGGACAGCGCGTTAAAATTCTTCCATACAAATTTTGACACCCCCCAATACCTCTTTATCTCATAATTTACTTAGGCAAGTATTCGTGCCAAGTATCAAGGTTATTAACTCAAGGAATAAGATTTTCCATACAAACAAAATCCCCCCTTTTCACCCTCTTAAAGGCTGAATTTCCAAAAACCCCTTCTTACTGGATACTTACTCTTTACAAAGAACACACCCTCCAAAATTCATGTCCCTAGGACCAGCGGTTTAGGCTGTGCGTCGATATCTCAGTTAGGTCGTTCATCCCCCTTTAGGGGTAAAATTATCAAAAACGCTGAGACACGTATAAATTAATTTTCAATCGTTAGCCTAAATACAAAATTTGAAGATCCTAACTTTTAAACTGGCGGACTTTCATAAAAAACTTCATCCCCCTTTTTAACCCTTTGGGGGTGGAATCATCAAAAACGCTGAGACACGTATAAATTAATTTTCAATCGTCAGCCTAAACACAAAATTTGAAAATCCTAACTTTAAAACTGACGGACTTTCATACAAACTTTTATCCCCTATTTAACTCCCTTATGGGTTGAATTTCGAAAAATCCTTCCTTATTCCTTGTCTACATTATAAAGGGAACCATTGTGTAAAATTTCAGCTTTCTAGGTCCATGGGTTTGGGCTGGGCGTTGATGAGTCAGTCAGTCAGTCAGTCAGTCAGGCCTTTTGTTTTTATTTATATAGATTTCCACAAATAAAAGAAACCAAATCGTTCCAGCTGTCTTGGAGTAATCAGGTTACATACCTCACAGTAAAATGGTTGAAGCCGTGGACAGTTATATCCCTGGGGATATAGCTATATTATAAATAGTCATAATATAATATTATATTTATATAGGTCCTAGTAAGACAGTTATGAACCGCTTTCATATAACCATATTATAGTATATAGCTATGTCCCTAGGGATATAACTATATCACGGCTTCAACCATCTTATAGCGACACATACAGAATAAAAGAACTAAGAACCTCCTCCTTTTTTTGAAGTCTGCTAAAAATTCTTAAACTGAAGGATTCTTAGAAATAAAGATCAATTTCCGTTTCTACTTAATTCATCTTTAATTTATTTATAAATTGCCAAGACATTAAAGGAATTTACAAGAAAACTAATTTACTGAAGGCATATAAAACAGGTACAGTCATGGATAAAATGAAACTTGGCGTTTAATTGCGATTTTGTTGCTAAACGATTATAATTATGTAAGTACATAGAAAATCGGAGTTACCGACATAGCTTGCAGAGTAAATAAACTGAAGTGGCAGCGGGCTGGCCATGTTTGTCGAAGGACCGATGGCTGGTGGAGCAGACGAATTCTGGAGTAGTGGCCGCGTATCGGCAAGCGTAGTGTGGGACGCCCCCCAGCTAGATGGACCGACGACCTTTTGAAGGTGACTGGGACAGACTGGATGCGGAAGGTGGTGGACAGGGTGTTGTGGCGCAGCCTGGAAGAGGCATATGTCCAGCAGTGGACTGCAATAAGCTCAGTTGATCGAATATTGTGCATACCAGGACTAGATCCCTGGTCTAGTGGCCGCAAATTTCGAATACAGAGCATAGGGTCCTTAGTACAGGAATTTATTTCTTGTATTTATTTAGAAAGAAAGAAAATACGTTTAATGGGACTACATGACCTAAAGCGCGGTCACTGTCGGAATGCATAGAAAAGAAAAAGAAGCGCGATGACACAACGGTGGTAATTTATTGCAAAATATGAAGCAATTATCTATTTACAAAAAAATCTATTGTTTGGACAAACAAATTAAAATGAAATAATAAAAACCGATGGTAATTATCAAAAAAAAAAAAAAAAATTTGAGAACATCCATCGGTTTCTTACTAAACTTCAACTATATCCGAAGATCCTGCATACTTATCTCTTTTGTTGATTGTACATACATTGCGTTAATGATGCTCGACGGATAAACAAGGGTACAATTATACCCAAAGTTAGTAATTTGAATAACGTTTGGATGTGTTTGTGATATCGGTTACAAGTAAAGAGCATGCGCGATACTAAATAGGTCAATTAAATTTTAGGAATAGTTTAACCACATTGCTTCCTGTTTACTTTGTAAAGTACTATATTAAGGCTACCGACCGCCTGGTTTACGACCACCCTCCCACCGGAGTCCAGGGTCAAGCAGATTGCTGTGTTTCGTCGATCCGTGGGAGTTCCAGTGCCATAGGCATCTTTTGAGCACGCTCGTTTCATCATAGACCTCATCCATCCTCATCCAGGTCTATGGTGGTACGATTTTTTATTGCTGAATGAGCCCTCTCTTGACCTCGAGGTCAAGAGAGGGTTCATTCAGCAATAGAGAATTTTTTTCATTTTTACCTTTTCCTGGCAATACCGAAACAACAAAAAAGTAATTATCCAATTTGGTGCAGTCGTTCCGAATTTATGCGCGTACATACATTTCGGTGATTCATTTTTATTTATATAAATTATTATGTAAATATTATCTTGTTTGCATATTATAAAAGCTTTGTTTATACTCGTACAGTTCGACACAACTTAGATGTAGCATCGGCAAAATTCGTAAAACCGATCACATCCGAACTAAGTGCGCCTTCAAAATCACCAATCTTTATTACTACTTTAGGAAAAATTGATCATTTTTTCCTAAAGTAGTAATAAAGATTTACGAATACGAATTACAAATTACGAATGTTTTACGAATTTTGCCGATGCTACATCTAAGTTGTGTCGAACTGTATCTCATAAGCCCTCCGAAATTCTCGTACCTATGCGGTTTTTCATTTACGTTAAGAAAAACCCACTTAATATTCCTTTAATTGAGCTGTATTTCTCAGTACACTGTCAATAAAATTACTTATCTTTAAATAACTGGAGGCTATCAGACAATGTAAATAGAGTCAAAGTACACAAATTAATGAAATAATTTACATTCCATGAATATTGTTCATCAATTATGCATTGAAAATAAAACGAAAGCATTTAAAGCTTGCGTTGTGTCGCTTAACATTTACGTTGAAAGAATGTGTAAATAATAAGTAATTTATTATTTAATTTTACACATACGAAGTTAGTATACCAATAATATTGGTATTTTTTGCGGGTAAAAATCTTTAATCTCATTATTACGGCAATTTAAAGTAAATAAAAGCTACAGTGTTTTTTATTCTATTCCGGTTAGACTGGAAGCCGACCCCAACGTAGTTGGGAAATGGCTAGGCAGATGATGATACGGGATGAAATTATAAACATGTGCTAAATCGAAATAGGATTTGCAATAACGGTTACAATCATTATAAACTGTCATTTCCCAAATCTAAAATATTGAAAAAAAAAATCGTGTAATTATTGTCTTAGATAGTGCAAACTAAGTAACGTATTGCCTTCAAGTAAACACGAATTATCGGCGTTCCAGTAAAAAAATATGATCATAATCTATGAAAACAAAGAAGAAAATTAAACTATTAATTTTAGCGCGCGCCCGATAAGCAATCCAGTCGTGGCCCAGTGGCAACGGCCGCGACTTACGAGTTGCAGGTCGTGGGTTCGAATCCAGACAGGCGCTTTGCTTTGTGTAAATGATTTCATCCCTACTGCTCTCAAAACGGCGAAGGAAAACATCGTGAGGAAACCGGCATGACCTAGAACTAAAAAAATCGAAGACTTGTGACATCTACCAAGCCGAACTGGGTCCGTGTGGTTGATTACGGCCCGTTACCTCTCATAGAGAGGAGGTCTATGTCCCAGCAGTGGGCACATTATAGGCTGATTATACATCTAACGATTTATGCTATACTAGTTACTACAATAAGCATAACATTAATCCTTAGGGTTGAATAAACAACACCCGATTCCCGACCACCGTAGGCGCGGGCTTGCGGACGGCGAGCAATGGACAGCTCGCCGTCCGGTAAGGACCAGGCCCGGGTCGACGGCGCGTTGTGTTCCACGCGCGCCTCATAGAGATGCCAGCACTAACTGACGGGGTCCGCTAGGGTCGATGCCTGCTGGGTTCGCGGGTTGTTCGAAAGAGATACCGTGGCCCCTGGCACAGGCAGCTCAAGGAACATGCGTGGGTTTTAGTCAGTAAAAATCTGACACGCCCTCCCGCTCCGCCCAGAGCGGGAGAAGTTATTTGATAAAATCCCACCCAAAAAAAAGGGTTGAAATAACATAACTGATATATAGTTTAGTAAATAAAAACCAATTTACTAATTGCTACGTCAATTCACTTTTATTGTACCTGTTGAAAACTAACTAAGCTTTACCAAACCTAAATAATTGAGGTGGCTAAAATATTAATTGGGACGTGATTATTATTTTAATTAATAGCCTGTGTTTAGCAATGTGCAGTAGGTGTAAATTGATGTACTGTTATTAATTGTTTTAAGCTGATTATTATCGAAGTAGGCCGCTGCAGACACAATTTGTCGAAGGGGGGGATTACTGACCCATCCAACACCATGTGCGATTGCGGTGCTTCTGACCAGGGGCCGTATTACGAAAAAGGGATGGTGCTATCGGCCATGTATAGCTCCGTCTCTCTCTTACATTGGAATCATGATGGCATTAAATCGTCATAATACGGCTCCAGACCATGCCCCACTTTCTGGAGTGTCCGAAGTGCCAGTTCACCTGCAGCAACTTGAATGACCTAAATAATGCCACTGATGCCGCAATCAACGTAGCCACCTACTGGGCTCAAACTATATTTAAAAAAAAGACTCGCGCACCGAGGGTTCCGTACAAACCTGTTTGAAATATTTTTATTATATGATGTAAATAAAAATTTACAGTTTCCGCAATTTTTCCTTTATCTGTGCTATAAGACGTTGCTTTGTACCAAATTTCAAGATTCTGAGTTCACGGGAAGTAGGTACCGTGTAGGTTTTGATTCCCTTGCGAGTGTCGAAAATTTTCGGAAATTTGCGGCATAAACGGCTGTATCTTTTGATTGCGTTGGCTTAGAAGTTTGATTTTTTCGCAGCTCCGAGGGACAGTAAATACTCAGGATATTTGATATAAATTCCAGCTTGATACTTCCACGCGTTCCTGAGAAAAAGGGCCTTGACAGACAGACAGACGGACGGACAACAAAGTGATCCTATAAGGGTTCCGTTTTTCCAACGAATAAGAGTAAGGGTGACCATCTTTACATACCGAGACCCCTCCGTGCCTTGGAAAGCACGTTAAGCCGTTGGTCCCAGCTGTTATTCGTGGATCTTTTACTGTCGTTACGGGTCGTAAGAAACCCGAAAATCCGACAACCAGTATTACCAAGGGGTATCGTGGTACCCAGTAACTGGGTTGTGGAGGTCAGATAGGCAGTCGTTCTATGTAAAATACTGGTATTCAGCTGCATCCAGTTAGACTGGAAGCCGACGTCAACATAGTTGAGAAAAGGCTAGGCAGATGATGATTTTGTCAAGTCGTAAAAACCATGCAAAAACAATATTTTAAACACAATTCCGCGGTCATAGCGATTAAACTTCACGATGTGAACACCAGAGTCGTAGCTACCGCCGTATCTGCCGTATCAATTATACGGGGCCCCCGGGCCACGGGGGCCCCCAATGTGCGAAAGCAAAAATTACCCTTCCAGTTACAACCGAAACTGATGAAGGAAGTTTTTCAAAATTGAAATTACCTAAGAACTTCGATGGGACATGAACGCCTGTCAGACCTGTCACTATTGTCCACAGAGGCAGAAACTTTAGAAAAACTAAAGTCATCATCAGCTATAAATGATTTAATAAATCAGTTTGCCGAAAAAAGGCAAGGAGAGTGTAGGTATATTTAATTTGAATTGTTTGTATTTTATTTGGAAAAAGTGACAGGTAGATAATTATGATGAATAAATATTGCTTTTAATTTTATGCAAACATTTTTTTTTAAGTGAAACTTCTTTACGCACGCTTGACTTGGGGAGTAAGCTGGCGAACGCGTTACGAAAAGTGTGATCGGGCGAGGCGAACGGGAGTTGAGTGGGGGATATAAGCAAGAGAAAGCAGTGGCGCGCACATTTTCATTCTCTCTTCCTCTCATAGCCAAATACATTTGAAGTTTCACTTCAGTCGTGTGGTCATAAGCACACTCGGTTTTTTTCTTTTGTGAGAAATCTGTACCCTTTCTAAGGGCCCCCAAACAAATTTCTATACGGGGCCCCGCCAAGGCGCGCTACGCCACTGGTGAACACACCCATAGTTATAAAATATATAGATTTTATCAGTGAACATACTTTTAATTAAAAGCTAATTAACCAGAATTTTGTTCGCGCAGTGTCATAACAAGTGGCGCGTAAACCCTTTTGTTGAGCTTCATATAAAACACGTTCACAAATTGTGCGCACTTTCATTATAACTACCAATTTTATAGAGTAACTAGCTGTCGGTCGATTGGCCCAGAGATGAATTTCGAAAAATCATTTTATATAGTGCAACTTTTCGCCAAAGTCAAAGCATTTTTAACCGACTTCTAAAAAGGAGGAAGTTCTCAATTCGGATGTTTGTATTTTTTTATGTTTTTTCGCGCATAACTCCGTCGCTTGCCAAGCGATTTGAAAAATTATTTTTTTGTTGGAAAGGGTATTTTTCCCAAATGGTCCCATGAAAAGTTTATCGTAATCGGAAAAGCGGTTTTTGAAACATGAACAAAAATCTAAAAAAATTCATCTACACTGTCTTCATTAACGATCTTTTCGTTTACTTTTTTTTGGGGTAGGTACAACTAAAAAGTGAAAAATAAAAACTTTTTTTTACAAAAAAAAAACAACCGACTTCAAAAAAAAAACACTACAAAGTGATAAATAACTTTAGTTTCGGAAGTCGGTGTCAAAAAACGAAAATGCGGAACCAACGACACCGACTTCCGAAACTAAAGTTATTTATCACTGTAGTGTTTTTTTTTGAAGTCGGTTGTTTTTTTTTGTAAAAAATAGTTTTTTTACCAGCAAGATTACCTAGTTCAGGCACAAACCATGGTGAACTTGACATAGATTTAAGAAAAACTGTATTTAACGTTAGTCCTTATATTTTTTTATAAATTTTATTTATTTATTATTATTTATTTCAAACTAGCAGCGCCCCGCGGTTTCTCCCGCATAAGTTTCCCGTGGGAATATCGGGATATAAACTAGCCTATGTCTTTTCTTGGGAATAAAATTATCTCTATACTAATTTTCATCTAAATCGGTTCTGCGGTTTAAGCGTGAAGAGGTAACAGACAGACACACACTTTCGCATTTATAATATTAGTATGGATAGACACATAAAAGGCACTTCTGAATTTCGCATGGAGAAGTATGGGCAAGAAACTCCACCGTTATTCTTTTAAAATGTTTTACAATATTTTGTGTACATCCATGACCATGATGAGTCATAATATAATATATCTATTAATTATATGATAGATCAGAAACATGGTGCTCACATATTTACAAGCATTGTAAAAGTAGACGATTTTCATTAAAAAAATAACAAATAATAAGGCAACTTTACGTCCTCAAAGCAACTCAGTTCTCAGTCAAACTTTACAGATAGAATATAATAGAATAGAATACTCTTTATTATGTACACCATAAGAATTACAGACATAAATAGAGAAAACTTTACAATGGATAGATATCGATACCGTCGCATCGCGTCTGCTGAGTTTAGCTAACCAATTTTGAATAACCCTATATATTAGGTCCTTACATATGAAATTGGCGTTTTTCGTACTGGCCACTTTAATCACGAATTTCTCCTCTTTGGTAAGGAATTCCAAATTCAAATTTGTACAGCTATTTACTCATGTATTTGTGCTTCGATGACCGTCATTCATTTGTTTTTTTTCTTCTGTTTTTTCTTCTTGCGTCACTCATTTTACAAAATGGAAAATTTAAAATATCGCATTATTTACGAGTACGAGTTCCGCCGTGGCACTAGTGCTGCGGAAACGACTCGAAGGGTGAATGATGTGTATGGCGGTCATGTTGCAAAAGAAAACACAGTTCGTTTTTGGTTCCAACGTTTTCGTTCTGGAAATTTCGACCTGCAGAACAAGCCCCGTGGACGGCCTGATACCCAAGTTGATAATGGAGAATTGAAGGCTATTGTGGAAGCGGACCCATCGCAAACCACGTCCGAGTTAGCTGCAGGCTTCGATGTTAGTGATAAAACTGTTTTAATTCACTTGAAGCAAATTGGGAAGATTAAAAAGCTTGAAAGCACGACAACGCCAGACCACGCACTGCGCAACAGACGGCTACCAAATTAGAAGAGCTTGAATTGGAATGTCTTAGACATCCTCCGTACTCCCCGGACCTTGCTCCAACAGATTACCATTTTTTTCGCAATTTGGATAACTTTTTGCAAGGGAAAAAATTCAACTCCGATGGGGCAGTCCAAATCGCCTTCAAAGATTTTATTGATTCCCGTCCGACTGGTTTTTTTAGTAAAGGGATCAATGAACTACCTATAAGATGGCAAAAGTGCATTGAAAACAATGGTTCATACTTTGATTAATTAAATATATTATATTAAAAAATATTCGACTTTTTGTTCCTTCCATACAAAACGCCAATTTCATATGTAAGGACCTAATATATGACATGCGACTTGAAGTTGCAATTTTCTCAG